>JAILYB010000004.1:10000000-12400000 GCA_021437785.1 Rhodomyrtus psidioides | reverse complement strand
ATACTTGACTGTCATGCATATGTTGGTTGTAAGCTGATTCGGATATTTATTTTGGTATGTTGATCTCAGAACAAGTTCATGATAATGATGATTCACCTATTTGGACTGCTAATGATGATTGAGTTTAATATTTATTATTAAAACTCTTTTATCGATCCGAGTTGATTGTCTTGGACTAAATATGAATGATTCATATTTGCTTGAACATCACACTAACCATCGTATTGGATTGTACTGTATGGTGAACATAGGAGGAGATTGTTGGATATATTATTGATATAATCCATATAATATGTTTACATACAAGCCCAATAGATGAAAGCATGGTTATTTAGGTCCATATGGGCTGGAGCCCAGTAGATTGCATATAACTCTATGGTTTCCTACGCTGGAGGTAACACTATTGAGCGTTCCAAATTTGACGTCTCTTGATGTAATACTTCAAGCAGACAAAACCCTTTCTATTCTCTCAAACTCTAACCTCCAACAAGGAATACCTACAAGAAATGACACGAAGATGGATCATCCAATAGAAAGGAATCACCACAGAATTACCCTAATGCTGCTTTGTGAACAAACGAAAGTGGTAATGACTCAGTTCTTGGTCATCCTAATAAAGAGAAGCACTAAGGAATGCCTAAAAGAAAGGACATGTAGATGGATCATCCAATAAGGAGGAATCAACATGGAATTACCGTAACATTGCTCTATGGGCAAACAAAAGTGGTAAGAATTCAAGGATTGAATCCCTAATGTAGGGTTTTAAGCATTTTGAGAGGAGTTTCAACAAGACTTCAAAGTTTTAAGGAATGACAATGATCTTATGACTTGGACAGACTAGGAATTATGCAACACTTACAAATGAATGCAATATAATATGGGACAAACCGTGAAACGACCCTTTGGGCGCTATTTACAGTTGAGTTGACCCTTTAGGCGATGTCTACTATTGAGCTGATCCTTTAGGCGATTTCTACCGTTGGGTTAATCCTTTAAGCAGTGTCTACCGTTGAGTTAATCCTTTAGGTTGAGCTGTACCTTTACGCGGTATCTATTGTTGGACTGATCTTTTAGGCAGTGTCTATTGTTGAGCTGGTCTTTTAGGAGATATCTACCGTTGATGACTTCTTAGGGGGGATAAACCATTAACGACTTCTTAGGGAGGACAAACCATTAGGTGAACTTTTTAGCGGTACAAACCATTAAACGACCTCTTAGGCGGGACAATCCATTAGACGGCATCTTAGGAGGGACAAACATTAGACAACCTCTTAGGCGGGACAACCATTAGATGACCTCTTGGGTGGGATAAACCCTTGATGATCTCTTAGGCGGGACAACCATTGAGATGACATGACCCTAAGACTTAGACAAACTAGGAATCATACAAAAATTTCAATAAATGCATTATGACATAGGAGGTTATCTAAAACAAATTACAACATGGCATCTATGACCAAATTTCCTTGTGAGGAAGATTTTGAGTCAAATAATTTGAAATTGCCAAAAGAGTGTGGTTAAAACATCAATTGGAGTACGCTCATCAAAGAGGATTTTTCACGATTTCTCACGATTTCTCAAAAGGATTCCTATTTTCATATATTTGCGAAATGATAACTTCAAGAACACTCAAACTTCCTCTCAAAACTATGTATAGAATTTCAGGACTATTCGTAGTGCATACAATTTGATCTGAAAAGGTCTTTTGAGAGACCGTAATTCAGGTTTGGTCAAAGGCTTATGCAAGGCATAGGTACTTTGAGGTTAAAAATAAAATGTTAATCAATGATGTCTCCTTGGGGTTTACAAGTCAAAAGCCTCAAAGATAAGGTAAGATAGGATTATACTTACTCCTTTAAATAGTGGCGCCTTGTGTGAAATTACATATTAACTTGAAATATCCCAACCAGAAAAGTCTTCAGAGAGGGTTGGAATGTTGGTTTCGATTAGGCTCAAAAAGACTCATTTTTTTTAGAATAAAGGGTGTGAAAGATTGGTGACTACCTTTGCATAAGTTACGTCCTTAATTTCCATTAGGGATTGATTAACATTTGTGACTTGAAGAGTCTACTACATGCTTACTTTTACGCCCTGTCCAAACACGTTCCCTACACACTTAGAGATGAGTGAGATGAGGTTGAAATGGAAACCTTTGTTTATGGACGTAGGGGTCATTCACAGTGATTCATGGATTGAAATGACGAAAAATATTCATTTCTCTAACCTAAACACATTTTAATCCTTTGCAAGCTAATTTGAGCCTAAAAAGGAGCATTCTTAAAAATAATCCTGTCAAGAACCACCCTACACTGAGATAATGTGGAGGTTCATTGGTAGATAACTTGTAGAAAAACTCAACAAAGACTTTGTTATACTAACTTGCATCAACTTTTTCACGATAGCTTCTAGTGATGTCCTGTAGAAGCTCGAAACATCCCAAAGTGAGGAAGAGCAGTTCATTCTTCTATCCCAAATACTTTATCCCTTTGATGAGCTAATTTGAGCATTTAAATCTTCATTTCATAAGCTCGTTGGTAATTACCTCCCTACACTGGGGCAACACGTGTGATTTAGCAAAAGAGGAGATCTTGATTAGCACAAGAGAGTCTTTAGAGCTCAAGTTGAAAAAGAGTTCAAAAGACAAAAGTCAACTAAATTTAAGGGCGAACGAAGAAGCAAAGTGCCTGGTAAAAGCAAGGCCAAATCTTTTCATAGAAAAAAAATAAGAGTCAAAATGCAATTTAAAACAACGCGATTGCATCAATAACCAAAATTGCGAAAGCAAAACAAGAGGGAAAGATCAAGTCTTTGCCTCTCATCATTTGGGATAGTCCAATTGATAGGTCATAAACACCTTCGTTTGGAAACTCATCTCATTTTCAACAAGATTCAATCCCTATGAGGATTTATTATACACGATATATGTTTCAATGCATGCTTGGATAACTTCATGTGAGAATTCTATGCATTTCTAGACATGCTAATTGAGTATATCCTAGACCCCTAGAAATCTTAACACTTTATGAAGAAAATATTCTAAAAATTTTAAACTCTAAGGCTGTGTTTGGTCGTCCGTATAAAACTCGGGATAGGATATGTTTTATCCTATCCCGTGTTTGGTAGGTGATTCGGATAGTATAAGGTAGGATATAGATGGGATATAGCTCGTATAAAAAAATCCGGGGAGGGGGGTAGGATAAGGCCGGATAGATTTCTCTCAAAACAGAAAATCTCAAAACTTCCATTTATGGCTTCGGAGGAAGAAATCAAAAAGGCGCCGGTGGATTTCTCTCTCTCTCTCTCTCTCTCTCTCTCTCTCTCTCTCTCTCTCTCTCTCTCTCTCTCTCTCTCTCTCTCTCTCTCTCTCTCTCCTCTCTCTCTCTCTCTCTCTCTCTCTCTCTCTCTCTCTCTCTCTCTCTCTCTCCTTTTCAATCTTCGTATCTCCAATCGCTGAGAAGATTTCTCCAAATTCTTCATTTTTCTCTGATCAGAAACATGAACAAAGGACCCTCTCTCTTCTCCGATTTCGAAAAAAAAGGCGAAAGGTACCTCCTCTATATCTCTCTCTGTGTGCTTTTGGTTTTTTTTTTTTTTTAGGTTCGAGTCGATTTTGGTTTGCAGACTTGCTCACGAAGGACTACAGCTCCGATCAGAAGTTTACTCTCGCCAGCGATAGCGAGACTGGACTGGTAATCTATGCTTCGTCTTCTGACTTTATGTGCGCTTCTGTTTTTGTGCTCGTTGAAGACGCTGTGGCTCGTTCGGACATCATCAAACGCTGCCATTGCTGGAGGATAAAGATGATGGTTTGTGGCGTCTTATCTTTCTTCAACACCACCATGAGAGAGATGAATTGATTCCATGTATAATATCCGGACATCACCAAACGACGTATAGGATATTTCAAATCCTATCCTATCCTTATCCTATCCGACCTTATCCTATCCGGCAAAAAAATCCGGACGACCAAACGCAGCTTAAGGGATCAGAGAAAATGATACTTACCTGTCTGTCGTGATTGAAGATTCCTAGGGATATAAAAGGAACGTATATGCTCTCGCATTTTGAGAAAATTGGAAGGATACAACTTTCACCCTTGATTATGCACTCTAATCTAAATGAGAGTGCTTTGATTGTAGAAATCTATCCATTGTGGTAGCAAGCCCCAGTCAAGATCGAAATGAAGAGTTAGTATACGTTCTGAATCTAAAATAAACTGGAACGATATCAACTTACTCTTGATTATGTATTCTGATTCGAACGCAAGTAAGTGGATTAAGCTGTAGTGATGACCACTTTACTTTTGTATTGATGTCTTCTACCATTCTTTTGTCTAGTGTTGACGTTTCCCTTTAATTAAGTTCATGGACAATCTCTATTGAATCCTTCCATCTGTGCTTAAAGGTGTTGTTCACGAGAAGACCCTCAATCAAATCAATGATCCATTTGCCCGAGCTAGATGATGTTTGCCCCACCTAGATGCCTCAGTACTTTTCCATATCCTTTCGCGATTCCCTATCTAATTTGGGATATCTTTTTTTTGGACTTTCATATCTCTCTTCACCTGCACATGAAGAAACAAATATGAGTTCGCATTTCGAATTTATTTGAATTTTTTAGAATGAAATACTCCCTTCAAAGTATTGTCTTTTCAGCGTTTGAGGATATTGTCCTACTCAAGGTATCTTGCTCCAGTAGGACATGTCTGATTATTCGCCATGATAGGCTTGGCAGCTTTGCCCCAATCTACTCTTTTAATTGAGTAGGAGGGATTTGCTCCTAAGTAGACTCTTCTTGTTCATCTTCAATCGTCTATCCCCGTAACTAGCGTCATTGACCACTTTTGTCTATCCAAAAAGAAGTGGGTTGAGAGGCTAGTTCATATACGAGATGTTTTCATATGATCGACACATTTACCTTCTTGAAGTATTGTTCCTTGGAGTATTCTGCACAAATCATTATTGTCGACACATAAATTCTGACTATTTCTTTTTAGCTATTCCTACATAAAAAGTTAGAATTAATTTTAGTTCTTCCCAAAAATAATCAAATCATTCTCTATATTTATTTTTATACATTAATGCATTACATTTTGCATTGGATCGACGGCAGAAGCGGATCTGAAATTGACACACGGACAGACCAGAAGCCACAAGCTAAATTCGACCATCATGGAGAGAAAGTGCAGAAATTCTTGAGGTCATATGGCTTATTTTGAGCATAAATTAGGTCATCTAATGATTAATTTGGGAAAAAGCCTTAATGTAAATGCACATTTGATTGGAAAAGGCTTAATTTGAGTCCACAAAAGAGCAAGCGAGCCCGCGAGAGATTTAAAATTTCGGACAAACCCCAATAATTAGTTGACCAAAATTTGGAGGGTGTAATTGAACAGGTTTTTCAGTCCCGTAGGCCAAATTGAAAAAATTCCATATTTGAGGGACTAATTAATAGTTAAGCAAAACTTGCGAAACCCTAGCTCCATCTATTTAAGCACATGCTTGCTACACAATTCGGGGGATTCAATTGAGGGACACGCTTGAGTGAGAGACAAAAGAATGTTCTTGGAGGCCATTATTCACGTCTTCTTCTTCGAGGCTGCCCACAAGAATCCACCGCCATGCTTCTGGTGAGGGAGCTTCTTCTTCCTGGGTGCTTCTAACATACGTACGAGAGAGAAGATGGCTGAGCGCTAGCTGCTTTCCTCGTCCAGAATTCATCAAGGAATTCCACAGGCGCCAATTTCAAAGAGAGGATAAAGAGGAAAAAAAAAAAGAAAAAAGGGAAGTTGTCCTTCATCAGTATCATAATACTGCAACTTCTCTTTTGTTCTTTTCTTTGCTTTTTTCCTTCTTTTCTAGGTTCTTTTCATGGATCCAACTTGCAGGTTAATCGACTCAAAAAAAAAAAAAAAATGGGGGGCACACAATTCATACCACACGGCCAGAGGGGAGTGAAGGAAAAAAGCTACGCGAAATCTGAGAAGGGTGGTCGGGAGCTGTTCTTCTTTCTGGGCAAATAAGGAAACGTCCACAAGGAGACGTTGGAAAAGGAGAGGGAGTCCAAGAAGGCTTTTGGATGGATGCCTCCAGCTGCAAAGATTGACTTGCACAAGATGCCAAAACTGGGTGACTTGGTTGATGAGTGGAGGATTTCAATTTCAAGCCTTACTCCACGGAGGAACGTTCGTGCAACTTCACAGACATGTGACACCACCACATCAGACGCCCCCACAGCCATCATACCTCTCGGTGTCCCTGCAGCTCCTTGATGTTTACGCTCCAACTCCCTCCATCCGCAGCGATTCGACAACCGAGCTTGAACCATTGCGACGATATTGCTTCGTCGGCCTCGTGCCAGGCGGACCTCTCCCTTCCTGGTCTTCGTTCTGTCCAGAGAGCCTCCATCGACAATCTAGGGGCTTTAGTGGACTTCAAGCAAGCTGCCCAATCAATTCGCCACAAGTCAATTGTTGAATTATCCTTGCCCATCACAGTAGAGATCGAGACGACCCAACGCTGATCAAGCTGCCCTGTGATGACCGTCTACTGCAAATCCCTGTTTCACAGTGCACCAACCGAGCAGTCCTCTAAAACTTTGACCTGCAATGACAGAAATTATCTCTTTTTCTTTTTCCAGGCTGAGAAGTCCACTGAGACTTTGACCACCAAGTCTAGCACCGAGTAGCCTTCACCGACACCGTGGGCAACATGCGATCCACAAGCCTCTCCATCGTCGTGAACAGATTGTTGTGAAGCCAAGTCTGCCCATGGTCAACGTTGCAGCGCTCATGAATCCACAGTAATTCTTTTAGCAAATCCCATTGAGACTACCCCATTGCAGGTTGATCTTCCAGTGCAAGGTTGATATCCGTCTCATCACATTGGATGTTGGCACTATTCCTTGGAGATTCTACCTGCCGCAGTAACAATCACCAACGAAATCATGTTCAGCCGTGGCCAACCACCGTGAGCTTACACCCTCAGTGATCCGTGAATCCGAGAGTTGCATGCCTTCGTGATCCACAAGCCTGATCCGAGATCCACAAGCCGATTCGTTGAGGTTCAAACTTTGGGAAACTTATCTGCCAGCATAGGTAACATCTAGATACTTAGAATATTCGAAAATTCTGTTGCCTAAATTAATTTATTTGACTTCCGAGCTGGCTTAAGTACACGGTGCTCACTTGGCACTTTCAAAACGATCACTTAAATGTCAATTTTTTTGAAAAATAATCACTTCAGTGCCAAAACTTTCAAAATGGTCACTTTAAATGTTAAGTGTCAATTTTTTTGAAAATCGCTCACTTTAGTATCAACTCTGGCGAGCCACGTCAGCTCAAATATTAATAAAAAAACTGAGTTGACACTGAAGTGATCGTTTTTTTAAAAACTTGACACTTAGAGATCTTTTTTTAAAAAAAAAGTCGGCACTTAAAAGTGCTCGTTTTGAAAATTTTGACACTAAAGTGATCGCCGTACATAAGTTTTGACATTTGTAGTGTAGTTTAGCCCTTCCGAGTTTATCTTGTTGAATTATATTGCGTATCTCGTGGGATAAGTTGCCTATCCTGTGGATTATTTTCGTGCATATATTTTAAGATGTTGTGGATAAGGCAAGATTGTATTGTTGCGACCTAAAATCGGAAAACCTAGGTTAATGGATTAGGTTAATTATTTAACTAACTTAACTCGGACTCTCCCAAGCCCATACCAAATCGCAACTTAGGTTTATTTTATGAAAAATTATTCAATTGGAATCGTCACTAATCGTTCTCGGTATGTCGACTAGAAACCTATGGGGGTTAGCATGATTTCAGGGTAGAACCGGGAACCGGAGAACCAAACCGTCGATTTCGATCCGATTCTCGGTTCCGATGTCCCCGGGTCCGGCTCTCGGTTCCTCATGTTGAAGAACCGTCGGTTCCGGTTTCGGTTTCGGTTCTGGTTCTGATTTCGGTTTTCGGTTCCGTATGGAATCGAACCGGAACCAAAACCGGATGTTTTAAAACATAAATCCCTAATTTCTTATATCATGTTTCTCATGTTTCTGACTTTATACTTTCCTCAGCACACTGGAGACCCCAACCCCCACCCTCCCCCCCAATGGTCTTCTCCTGATGAGCGATTCGAGCTCCATCCACCTCTCAGCTGCACATCGCCTTGTGATTTCACCGTCCACTTGCGACCCCAAGCCGTAAGCCGCAGCGAGCCAAGATCCACGCGACCCCTTCTCTGACTCCTGAGGTGCTTGAGAACCGAGCTTGCCCAGCCGCACGCCGCCTTCGAGCCACCACAGTAGCCTGAGATACCCATCCAGTCACCGTTGGTCGCCTGGGTCGCCGACCTCTACGCCAGTCATCCTCAGCCCCGTAGACCACGACGGCCATCCCTCGGCGACTCCTGAGGTTCGTTGATTTTATGGGTCGATTTTGCGCAGTTTGAGAGTTTCTTTGTTCCCTGTTCTTGCAACTTTCGGAAGCAGTCCTCATACTATTAGTGCTGAGGACTAACATGAATCAATTTGAGGGAAAATTCTGAACTAAAGGATTATGATCTACCATGTCGGTAGCTAATATTTCTGCTCGATATCTAGATGCACAGTATTAGTGCAGAGGAGTCTTGGGCATCTTGAATTTTTTTTTTTTTATAAAGAAGGGCATCTTGAATTTGTTCCGTTGATAATAAAGAAAAAATTTCTCTACCTACTACTATGCCTCCATAGATTCTATGGCTTTCTCAGAGGTAGAGAAAATTGAGGCTTTCTCATAGGTAGAGAAAACCAATGTGGTGGAAGTGAGTTTATCCAGAGATGTTGAGGAGATAAAGTCAAAACTAAATGGACTTGAATCAAAACTCGGCGAGGTTAGTCTACAATTACATTCGTCTTGTTTGCTTGAGTTTACTTCTCTGTGATTGAATGAATATGTTCATGGCGGTGTTTACTCATACATGCATCCGTGTAGAGTTGTCTGCACATGGTTGTGTATTCCCGTACTTGTTACAGTATTTGGAAAGGATATTAACACAGCTAACAAAGAACTACGTTGTTCTTATTGCCTTCAAGACATTTCAACTGATGCTCCTTTTAAAGAGCTAACACACGACAATTAACAGCATAAAAGAAAGTGCCCCACTAACTCCTTAACAGCATAAAAGAAAGTGCTCCACTAACTCCTAAAAAATAGCAATGTGCAGAAACCACCTATTGACTTGGTAAAACACAAAGCCATGTTCTGCACCACTATAAAACAAACTCCTAATAACTCGGACACTAAACAACTGACAATTAAAATAATCCATGTGACTCAACATTCCCTCCCTTAAACTGAAAGTTTGCCAACATTCAGTTTAATACAACTTATGGACACCGAGTAGGTTTCTCAGTTTTTGAAATGGAGCCAACTTGAGGGATTTAGTAAAGATATCAGCAACTTGATCTTCACTTCTACAGTAGATGAGATCAACAACTCCTTCCTTCGTGAGATTCCTCAAGAAGTGAAACTTGACATCTATATGTTTGCTTCTTCCGTGTAAAACAGGATTTTTGGAGAGCTTTATTGCTGAACTATTGTCACAATAAATTGTAGTAGGTCCTTGGCTCTTGAAATGAAGTTCTTCGAGAATTTTCCTCAACCAAATAGCTTGACAAGCACATGAAGTTGCAGCAACAAATTCAGCTTCAGTGGTTGATAAAGTGACAATCGGCTGCTTCTTTGATGACCATGAAATAGCTCCCGAACCCATCATAAATACATATCCGGAAGTACTCCTTCTATCATCTTGATCTCCAGCATAATCACTATCAGTGAAGCCCATCAAGTTTGAGTTTTCTCCCTTCTTGTAGAGCAGCCCAAAGTCAGTTGTACCTTGCAAGTATCGAAAAATTCTCTTGGCAGCAAAGAGATGCATCTTAGTAGGATTCTCCATGTACCTGCTTATAAGACTCACAGGATACATTATATCTAGCCTTGTTGCAGTCAAATACATCAAGCTTCCCACAATTTGCTTGTACATAGTGCTATCGACCCTCTTTCCTTCAGAATCTTTCACTAACTTCAAACCTGCCTCTGTTGGTGTGCTAGAAGAATTGCAATTCTTCATTTGGAATCTTTCTAAAATGTCTCGCACATATTTTCTTTTTGAAATGAAGATTCCACCAGCAAATTGAACAACTTCTATCCCAAGAAAATAGTGCATCTTTCCAAGATCAGACATATCAAATTCAAGCATCATAGACTGCTTAAATTTTTCAAACATAGCACTATCATTTCCAGTATAAATCAAATCATCCACATATAGGCAAACAATAAGCATCTTCCCTCCATCTTCAGTCTTCACAAAAAGCGTATGCTCATATGGACATTTTCGGAGACCTTCCTTCAGAAAATAGGCCTCTATACGACTATACCAAGCTCTTGGAGCTTGTTTCAGTCCATATAAAGCCTTGTTTAGTTTGTACACCTTGTGCTCACTTCCAAACTTTATATAACCAGGAGGTTGATCAATAAATACATGTTCTTCCAAGTTGCCATGTAAAAATGCCGATTTCATGTCCAACTGGAAGATAGGCCATGAATTTTGCGCCGCCAGTGCAATTACCGATCTAATTGTGTCATGTCGAGCAACTGGAGCAAAGACTTCTTTGTAGTCAATGCCAAACTCTTGCTTGTAGCCTTTTGCGACTAAGCAAGCTTTGTACTTATCAACTTCACCATTCTCCTTCAACTTCGTCTTGTACACCCATTTCACTCCAATGGTTTTTTGCCCTTTTGGAAGCTCTGTCAACTCCCAAGTATTATTTCTTTCAATGGCTGCAATTTCAGCATCCATCGCCTTCCACCATTTTGGTTCGTTAACAGCATCTTTGAAAGCTACTGGATCGCAATATGAAAATAGAGCAAAATGAGTAAGGGGTCTTCAGTTTGGTCAATCTCGGTTACCTCATAATCAGTCATCCATGCATGACTCCTTCTAACTCATTGAGGTCGTTGTTCATCTTCCGTTTCAGAGGCTGAAATGCATTCATTGATTGCTGGTTGTTGCTCATTTTCTTCAGGTTGTGCATTCTCCAAAGGCTGCTGCATTTTTTCTCCATTTTCTCCATCAAAATCAGCTTGTATTTGTTGTTCAACATTATTTTCATCCCAAATCCAGAACCGATCTTCATCAAAAATCACGTCACGACTGATGACAATTTTCTTGGTGATAGGATTGTACAATTTGTACGCTTTTGACTGCTCACTAACACCAAGAAAAATGCATTTTTCACCTTTGTCGTCAAGCTTGCTCCTCCTCTGATCTGGAATGTGGGCAAATGCTATGCAACCGAAGATTCTGAAATGCTCAACACTTGGTTTGTGTCCACTCCAAGCTTCTTCAGGCATCATGTTTTGAACAGCAAGTGTGGGGCTCTTGTTCAATACATGAATGCTCCAATTGACAGCTTCAGACCAAAAACTTCTTGGGACACCGCTTCTTGCCAAAATGGTTCGTACCATGTTCACGATGGTGCGATTCTTCCTCTCCGCAATGCCATTTTGCTGCGGCGTATAAGCTGTCGTAAGCTATTTTTGAATTCCATGAGTCTCACAAAAATTTATGAATTCTTGCAAGTTATATTCTCCACCACGATCGCTGCGAAGAGTCTTTATAAGCATGCCTGCTTCTTTTTCGACTAGTACTTTGAAATTTTTGAAAGCTAGAAAAGCTTCAGACTTCTCCTGCAGAAAATAGACCCAAGTTCTCCGACTATAATCATCAATGAATGTTATAAAATAACGTTTACCGTCGTTTGATGTCGGATTAATGGGTCCGCATAAGTCTGAATGAATCAGTTCCAACACCTTCTTCGCTCTACATGTTTTTCCTTTCGGAAACGGATCTCGATGTTGTTTGCCAACAACACACTCTTCACAAACTTGAGAAGGATTTCTAATTTGCGGAAGACCCGTCACCATATTCTTTTGCTGCAGCGTCTTTAGACCACCAAAATTCAGATGTCCATAGTGAAAATGCCACAACCAGGCTTCGTCCTCCAATCTCGCAGAGAAGCACCATTGGTTGGTGTCATCGAGATACAATGGAAACATCTGATTTGTTGTCATGTTGACTTGAGCAATTAAGCCCAACTTTTCATCTTGAATTCGACAAACTCCATCTTTGATAGAGATCTCATATCCCTTCTCTTGTAACTGACCAATGCTAAGCAAGTTGGTTTTCAAATCTGGAACAAAGTAAACGTTAGAAATAACCTGAGTAGAGTTCTCCTTGGTATGGATCTTAACGTTGCCTTTTCCCATGACAGAAACTGAAGATTTGTCACCAAACGTCACAGTGTTACGAAACGATTCATCCAAATATGAAAATACGGACTTATCTCCACACATGTGATTACTGCAGCCGGTATCTAAATACCACAAATTTTGATGAACTTCTTCTTTTGTATGACAGGCCATCAAAAGCGAAACTTCTTCTACTTTCTCTGCAAAATTTGATTTTGTGCCACGATTTTTGTTGAGATTGGTTCTACATTCAGACTTGTAATGGCAATACCTGTGACATCTATAACATTCAACATTTGACTTGTCCACAGGCTTCGATTTGTTACCATTTGAATAGTTGTTGTCACGGCCTTTCGCTTTCCATTTGGAATCTGCAACATGATCCTCATTTGATTTCTAGTGTGAATCTTTGTCTTTCCATCTTCCTTTCCCACGATCAGGATCTTTTGGATTGGCTGCTGCCTTTAATGCATGTTCCTCTTTATCTTGCTGGACAATTTTTTGCTCATGAACCAGCAAAGAACTCTGCAACTCATCAATTGAAAGTTCATCAATATCTTTAGACTCTTCTATAGCACAAACAACGAAATTAAATTTCGATGTCATTGATCGAAGAATCTTCTCGATGATGGTGACATCCTCCATCTTCTCGCCATGGATCCGCATCTTGTTAGCTATCGTCATCGTTCTTGATAAGTAATCAGTAACGGATTCGCCGATCTTCATGCGTAAATTCTCAAATTCTGTCCGAAGTCCTTGAAGTTGCACGTGCTTCGCCTTCGCGTTGCCTTGATACTTTTTCTTCATTGCATCCCAAATATGCTTGGAGGTGTCTTTGCAAAGAATTGTCTCCAAGGTTGATCGATCGATAGCTTGAAAAAGGAAGTTCTTGGCTTTGAGATCCTTTAGCTTCAATGCATCTAAGTCAGCTTTTTGTGTATCCGTCAACACCACTCCAGTCGCTGGTTCTGCTACTCCAGAATCAACGACATGCCAGTACACTTTGGATCGCAGAAAATTCTCCAACAGCATGCTCCAATGATCATAATGACCATCAAAGCGAGGGATAGCTGGCTGAACGAAATTATCAGTGGCCATTGGAAAGTTGCTGCTGCAAAATAAAATAGAGTGAGTAAAATAGCTATTGCTGCAATTATCTCACCGAGGTATCTCACGCCTCAACCTCTCCCCTTTTTTTAACATTCACTCTTCTCACAACCAAGCTCTGATACCACTGTTATAGTATTTGGAAAGGATACTAACCCAGCTAACAAAGAACTACATTGTTCTTATTGCCTTCAAGACATTTCAAATGATGCTCCTTTTAAAGAGCTAACACACGACAGTTAACAGCATAAAAGAAAGTGCCCCACTAACTCCTTAACAGCATAAAAGAAAGTGCTCCACTAACTCCTATAAAATAGCAACGTGCAGAAACCACCTATTGACTTGGTAAAACACAAAGCCATGTTCTGCACCACTACAAAACAAACTCCTTATAACTAGGACACTAAACAACTAACAATTAAAATAATCCATGTGACTCAACAGTACTTACCATTTGGCTACTGTGTGGAATAGAGTAGTTATAGCTTTTAAGTTGGCTGGTTTGTTTTTGAATGTTGTTGCCTGTTGTCGCCTGTTGTCGATATTGAACCATGGTCATTTCATTTACTGTCATTGCGCAAATTCTAGGGACAGATTAATGAAGTTTTCATATGGATCTTTTGTAAGCTCAAGCTACCATTTCAAAGCTTATGGAAGATAGTAGATTAAACGCTCAAGACAAAGTATCCTTGCGAAAGGAGCTAGTAAGTTTCTCAATTGCAGATTCCCAATCTTCTGTTTTCTTTGTTCTTTCTCAATTCGTCTCACTTTTGTGAATCGCCTCCACCAGAATGACTGCATTGCTTTTTGTTTCCCTCTCTCTTTCCTCGGGCAGTTTGAGGAATAGGAAAATCAGAATTCCCTTTTCTCTTTGTCCTTATGGTGGCTATGATCAGTGCCACTCTCCGATACATTTTACATTCATGAATCAGCAACTGTTTTATACAAACCGAGGCAGGCTTATACTTAGTGTGACAGTAGGTAGCAAAGGTAGGTTGTCACATATCAGATTGCTCTTGCTCTGGTCTTCTGTGGTTGTAAGGGGGACGCAGAGAGGTAGCGGTAGCATCAGTATCTCTTATCTCGGTATAGTTTGCTTGTTTTAGTCGCTGTGGTTGTAATTGTGAATTTTATTCAAACAGAATTGCTTTGAATCTAAATTTATTCTGGTAGACTGGATTTAAAGATAGCTACCATAAGAATGATAATGTGGCATTGCGCTCACTGTCGTTTTGCACTTTGGAGTTTGGATGACTAAGTGGAGGTTCTCGGGTACCCTGGAACCGAACCCGGAACCTGTGACAGGGTAGGTTCCAGGTTCCACAAAGCGACGGGTAGGTTCCAAGTTTCAAAAAATGAGGAACATGTACTAACGGGTAGGTTCCAGGTGGAACCTACCCGGAACCTGGAACCGCTCACCCCTAGAAACCTAAATAAAATAGCGAAAGAACTATTTTATTTCTACGAACCAAAGACAATGAGTCCGGGGACTTGGTTACATTAATTGAAAAAATTAATGCTCTTTCGGTACCATATTCCATGAAAAATCTCTTTTGACTGATGATGTGAATTGAATGAATGATACTCGAAAACCATGAATTTTTGTATTTTGGAATTAAATGACAGCCACTATGAAAATATGTCTTGAAATGTGATGGCATCCAATTTAACTTAAGGAAATGATTTCTCAAAGTCGTAACTCATATTAGATATTATTTAAGATATAAAAATGAGGTTTCGACATGATTAACTATAAAAAATGAAGTTTATTTACATGAATTAAAACCAAGAAAAGTATGAACAAAAATTAAAAAGAAATGGTATGGAACCTAAGGTCAAGGCTCGCACGATCTGAATATGACAGATTTATCCCCAAGAGCACTCGCCCAAGAGGGGTAGAGATCACAATCCGGAACATGAGCAGGAACAAATACGAGAGTCTCAAGCGCAAACAAACACAAGATCTTTTCGTACCATTTCCCTATCTAAGGTAAACCAATGGGTGATCGCAGTCGGAGTTTGACCGCAGGTGTGTGCAAAGAGTCGTGATCACCACAATGCGATAGTAGGCACATCAGTTTATATCAAACACTGCTTCAATAAGCACACATATACCCAAACTCCAACCTGCATAAAACTTAAATCTAACACAGTGGTTAGCGAATTCACCTCACTTTCAAGAGCATCTACATGAAAATTAGGTCAGAAAAATTACCCAACATTTTAATTGGCTCAAGTCCACTCAACAGTTTGAAACCAAGTACCCAGAGAAGTTGACAAGTCTGTCGCAATCCTCATCCAGAGTTTTAGGGTGGATGGAGAGTTTAAGGGTGATTACTGATTTCTAAGTATATATGGTGATTCGTAGGTCAGTTGGGACTATCTCAAGTGCTCACCTCACGCAACTGCGGGATTCAAAGCGATTTCGACCTTTGGTGTGGTCACGTGACATGTACGTAAGTGTACATGCCACGGAGTCACCACTAATCTTTGGGGAAGGAAGATTAGAAATCTCGTTGAGCGGTGGGAGAAGTCGCACGAGTTAAACGAAATCAAAGATTTGGGAACGGGAACTTAGTTACGCCAATGTTGCCGTTGACGTCCTTTCGATACGTAAATTGAATTACTTTCCTAACTCTATGGATTTCCTATAGAAGATTTAGAAGGAGGAAACTCTAGAACCTAAGAGTTTATGCAAATGAAAATACCTAGTCTATCAATCACAATCAGTAGAAATAAGTATGCAAATCAACGATCCAAGCCGTGCGGATAAAATACATAAAATCAATACATGGCATCCTTAGTAAATCCCTAATCGCTTAGGGAAGAGGTGTTTAGAGTTTGAAAGGGGTTTGGGAATATTTAGGAACAATTTACCCAAAAGGATAAAATTGTCATTTTAAAAAAAATTCGAAAGGATTTGGGGATAACTTTCCCATGAGAGGTAAAAATTTTATTTTAAAAAATATTTGGCATCAAATTCGTAGGATTAGCCAATTCAATGTGCCCATTTCCTAATTTCTGAGATTTTTCAAGAATTTTTCTGCATGTTTTGGAACGATTTGCCCATGAGGGGCGAACTCATCATTTTAAGGATATTTGAAAGTCAAGACCATCAAAAATAGGATTGGCCAGTCAAATGGGCCCACTTCTTAATTTTTGAGATTTTTTGGAATTTTTAGACAATTTACTCTTGAGGGGCAAAATTGTCATTTTGGAAAGAATAAGAGGGAAAATTGTCAAAAATAGAATTGGCCAATTGAAACAACCCATTTTCTAATTTTTGAGATTTTTCAAAAATTTTCGAGACAATTTTGCCCATGAAGAGAGAAATTATCATTTTGGAAAGAATAAGAGTGTAAAATCATCAAAAATAGGATTGGCCAGTTGAAATGACTCATTTCCTAATTTTTGAGATTTTTCAGAATTTTTTCCATTTTTTTAGAATTTTCTAATTTTTAGAATTTTTAAATCATTTTCTATTGTTTATTTAAGAAAGGGAAAATATCAAAAAAGGGCCCCAACTACACTTGTTTTCTCAAAAAAGGGCCCCAACTACATGTTGTGTCAAAGAAGGGCATGTACTACTTTGTTTGTTTCAAAAAGGAGCCCGGCCAAAGGGTAAATCTGTCTTTTAACTTTTTTTTTTTTACAATTTGATCCTTTTCATTTTTCCCCTCCCCCTCCTGTTCATTATCTTCCCTACGCACGTCATCTTCATGAGCTGTTGCCGAAAGACTTGCACCAAGGCCTTGAAGCACATGGAACCAAGTCATCCCAGGACGGCGGCCATCGGGATCACATTGATGTCGAGGGCCCGGACTTTGTCCCCATTGCAAGTGTGCTTGCCGTGGGCGAAAGAGGTGGTCCTGGAAATGGAGCTTCTGCATGTGGCGTCCCTCTGCACGTATATCGCGCTCCTGCTTGCCCTCCTCTGTTGCTGCAAAACCTTGGTCCTGCCGTACGGGCGAGCGAGGGGGGTCTCCTCCATGGGGCACGACGGCGAGTCCGAGATAGATGTGAAGAAGCGCGACGGCGGAGCGAGGGAAGAACAGGCGAGAGCGAGGGAGGAAGAGGCGGAGCGAGGGAGTCGAGCTTGGCCTGGACTATCATGGTAGAGATGAAACGAGAGGCCTCGCGGGCGTCGTCGAGGAGGCAGCGGATGACAGCCTCGGAGGCGACGTGGCGGTTCTCCACGAACTTGCTCCAGATCCGACTCCGACAGCATCAGCGTGTCTCCGGTAAACATCCTCCATGTGGCTGAACCTGTTCCACAAGGCCAAGCCGGGAACGATCCCGCGGCTCCGCAAGGAGGCGAAGGCGTCCACGGCTTTAGTGTACCTACTGCAGTTCAAGAAGAGGTGTATGAGGGTGCAGAAGAAGGAGGCGTAGAGGCGCGACTTGGAAGGCGGACCACCAGCTCGTCCTCCATGGTCTCTCTGTCTTTCTCCACGAGCTGCCTGCAACTCTCTCTCTTGTTTCTCTTTCTACGCAGAAGGGGGAGGAGAAAATAACAAGAAAAGAAAGGCAGAAAAAAGATTAAAAAGACGTCGTGGGGGGGGGGGGGGGGAACACGGCGTCGGAGTGAGGCAAGGTCAACTGGAAGTGGTCGGGGGCAGAGCACGGCGGCGCAGCCACGTTGACTCCTCGTGAACCTCTGCGGGTCTGTGGTGGTGCGGCAGCAAAACTGGAAGTTCGGGGGAGGTGCGGTGGCGTCGGGGTGAGGTGGTTGTGCGAAGGAGGCCACGCGCGAAGAGCAGAAGGAGTTGCAGAAATGTATAGAAAGAAGATGCTTGAAGCAGAAGGGGAGGAAAAAGACGTCGTGGGGGAGGGGATGAGAATAAAGGGAATAAAAAAAAAAAGAAAAGTTAAAAGACATATTTACCCTTTGGCCGGACCCTTTTTTGAAACAAACAAAGTAGTACAGGCCCTTCTTTGACACAACATGTAGTTGGAGCCCTTTTTTGAGAAAACAAGTGTGGTTGAGGCCCTCTTTTGGCATTTTCCATTTAAGAAATTATTTGGGCCGGGTAGGGTTGACCTGCCCAAGCCCCGCGGGTGCTTGGCCCAGACCGTATGGACCCCATGTCGTTGTAAGACTAAAACGACATTATTTTCACAAATTTTTTTGACTTTTTAAATTTTTAAATTTTTTTTTCTTTTAGCTATTTTCCCACCCATTTCAATCTTATGCACGAGAATATGCTATGTGGCAAGATCTCAACCGTTAGATTGAAAAATTAATTTTTAATTCTCAAAAAAGAGTGGATGGCTGAGATAGTGACATGTGGCCGAACCTGGGCCACACGATCACAAAAGGAATTTTTTTATTATTTATAAATTTATTTTTATTCTCTGAAAATTCCATATCTCAACATGTGGCACAATGACATGTGGCGAAAAATCCGGTGACTTCACCGGAAAAAGGGCAAAAATCACCTAAAGGATCTGATTTTTTTCATCTAATTGAACCTAGTCTGCGCGACTAACATCCCTAGACATAAATTTAACAAAAGCATGACTTGTCGGAACCTTTAATAGCCCCTGCGAACTCCGACCTCTCTAGTTTCTAGCGAGCCTTATTTTTGCATTTTCAATTGTTTAAACTCGATTCTAAGCATAGAGCACTCATCTTAAGGAAGATTATAGGCTTACTTGAGCGTTTCGACCTTCGATGATCGTCCATTGAAGGTTTGCAGTTCTTGACTCCGGAGAGGCTCGAGAAAGGCTCGGTCAAGTGATTTCCACGTAAATCAAAGCACAAAAGGGATAGAAATAGGTTTAGAGAAGGTTCTAGGTTCAAATCGTGGCATGAATCGCATAGATATAGTGATTGGAACTCCTAGCCGAAATCAAAGCATCGAAAACCAACTCTGAAGACAATTTACCAAACATGTAATGTGCGCACGCGAAAATGGCCAAACGTGTAATTAACGTTGATTCGCAGACGAAACAAATGTTAGATATCATTGATAGTTCAATCGACGTCGTACGCTCCTTGGTTTGGCTCGGAGCCAAACCGAGCCAAGAACAAGGCGATAACATGGGCAAGGATTGACCTGAGCTTGCTAGAAATGAAGGCGGCGTGGCGTGGCGAGACGCGACGACAACGTACTTGACCTCCTTTCCCTCTCTTTTAACTCTCGGCGTAAGTGTTTTCCGTTCTCCAAAAATTGAATCCCCTTGTGCACTAACAGATTTGGTTTGTAGTATCCTGGGCGACCTCAGTTTGGATGGAGAGGAACGAGCTCAAGTGAGGTATTTTTGGGGTCTCCCTCGCGCAAGAACAGAAGTTGGTGATGGATTTCTGTTCGTGTTCTCCGGTCAACGGGTCGGCTAGGTCGGGACAACCTTACCCAGTTGGCCGGCTCAATGAAAAAGTCTCAATTGAGCTTCAAATTGTTCATTTTATGAAAAAATTAACGCCAAAAATGGGTCTAGAGTATGGAAACCATCTGGGAATGAAGATTTAGGGCTTAACTAGTTCAAATTGATGAAAATCCCCTCCCTCAAAGTTTAACCCGAATGAAATATTTATCCAATTAGGGCCCTTAATGACTAATTTGTGTCAATTTGACCTCACCAGTGTGTTTAGATGTTGAAAAACCTTTGGGTGAAGGTTCATCTGTGCATGGGTTCGTCTTTAAAATGACCAACTTGACCTTAATTGAAAATCGGGGACTAAATTAAAAAATAAAAGTGCAATTAACCCCTTTTCGCTAAAATTGCTCATTTTCATGCATAATTGGACTGAAATGCACCATGAGGCATTAGAGACAAATGTCATGACTTAGAAAATGTGAAAATGGAGAATAAAAAGACTCAAAATTTAATTTTTTTTTTTGCTCAATTGGGGTTTATATTTATGAAGACTCTTATGGCTCCGAATTGATTTTTCCAAGTTTTAAATGGCCAAAATGAAAAGGAAATTAAAATAAAAATAAAAATAAAAATATTGGATATATTTTTGCAGCCAAGAATGCTATTTTTTATAATTTTCAGGTATTTTTCGATTAAAAAATTTCCAAAATTACAAAAAATGAAAGATATTTTTTGTTCAAAAATGATTCCTTAAGATTGATTAAGGTTTCCAAAGTTGAATTTCAAATTTTATGAATTTTTATTGCATTTTTAATAATTTTTCTAAAGAGAAATTAATTAAAAATCAAGTGTCAATAAGTACACAAGATATAGCAAAATCTTAAATTTCACGATTAAGAGAGCTTCATATCCTTCATATATTCTTGATCCAAACACAGTAACACTTAGAGGTTCTCGTCCAAGTGAGAGAGTGTTAGACGGGAAATCTACTGACTCAAGAATCGCCACCATGTTGTAACCTCTGAGATATGCACTAATGGAATCCAGTCGATTGGTTGTCAGCATGAAGAAGTTGATGTAGGCTTTGTTGTTCCTGACTAGGCTATACACCTAGAGGGGGTGAATAGGTGTATCAATCGAATTTCGATAAATAATGCGGAATTGATAAAATAATCGAAATCGAGATAACACAAGTGATAGCAAAGTGTTGCAGTGCTTCTGCCAGACAGTTAATAGATGCAGTTGATAGAGGCAGAAGAAGTAGGAAAGCGATGCACACGAGATTGTAGTGGTTCGGCTTTTGAGGGCCTACGTCCACTCTCCCACACTAACAGCCTACTGGCTGGATTTCACTAAGTACCGGAATAAGAGATTACAGGAACAAGAATGATTGCTTGAACTTTTAGCGCTTCAACAGAAGCGAGCTATGCCTCTACCGAGATCTTTCACTCAACAATCTTTTTCTGCTTCACTCTCTCTTACAGGATTCACGAAAGTAGGTTCATTTTGGCTGATTCATCTTTTCTTCAGGAGCTTTGGAGAAATTCTTCAGTTCCCCCCAAGGGCTTCAACCTCAAGTACTACATCCTAGCATCAGTGGTGGTTCATGAATTTTGCTTTCACCATGTCCTTCATCTTCTGAATTTTTTCAAGAAGTTCACCACAAAGTTCTCTTATTTCATCCTTCATTTCACGCTACTTGAACCTGATTTCATGTAACAATTCTTCCACGGATTCAGTCGGATCATTTGGATCTGATTCTGTTTGAGTTCTAATAGACTCCTCCTAAACTTATGCAGTGTTTGTCTTTTGAACTTCATGTTATTCAGCCACTACAAAAATAAATAAATAAATAAATATTCATATTCATCAGCAGCTTCAAATGCTTCCTTTTGAACTGCATCTGCTAGAGTTTTTGAAGGATATGTCATATTTGATGCATGAATCTCCATGGTAGCACTAACTTCAATCCTTTCAGACTCCCCTTGAGGAGTTGATGTTGCTCTTACAGTGCGTTCAATGCAGGTCACTTGAAGATCACTACCCTTTCCTTGTTATCAAAGTTATATGCCTGATATTCGTCAAGCATTTCCTCATGACACAGTCTCTCTTTTGCTTCCTCTCTCAGCCTTACTTCTTCAACTGCTTCTTGAGTTTCTTCTTCCCTTCTCTAATTCTCATTCTCAAAAATTTCTCTGACCATTTCTACATATTTTTGTTCAGCTTCTTTATCTTGCTGTAGAATTTTAGTAATTTTAGCCTTGGCAGCAACTTCCTTCTCTTCAGAAACTTTCTATCGCGCTTCTTCAACACTCATATCATCCTGACCTTCTCCTCCTTCAACTATATAATTATGAGTGTTTGTATGCTCATCAGACATTTCATCTCATCATCAAATTCATCAACAATACTTCGAATGAAAGTTCTTGTACTACCTCTCCTCTTCAAAGGCTATGTGGATTTGCTGGCATACTTTTGCAAATCTTCTCTTACTTGATGGCTGAGATTGCTGTTCAACAGCAACAGCTTTAGAAATATCAATTTTGACAGACTCGCCTTATCTATTTTCCCACCCTTCTTTTGTGAATCTGAAACCCATTTTGTTCATCATCTGTTCTCCAACAGTCATCAAAGGCAGTAACTTGACTTTGAGCTTGGCTGGAATCTCAATATTGAAATGCAAAAAAATTCTAGTCACGAAACAACCATAAGGCAATTTCTCTTTGTTCTTCTTGATAGTCTTGTACATGTGGAGAAGGATACGTCATTTGCAATGGCCCAGATGATCTTTGCTTCGTATCTCAAGACATCGGTTATGTAAGACCCCTTGGGTCTGAGGTAATTGATGATGATTTCATGAAGCACGATATACTGAGACAGAAGTAATTGTGACGTACATAAGATTCATGAGCTCTGGTGAAGTCAGAGATACTAGAGAAAGTTCTGTATGCATGATCAGGCTCAAGAGGAATGGATAAAAAATTCATAGTTCTTTGCACCTAGAGTATTCACAAGATCAGACACTTGCAGAGTACAGTCATTATCAAAAACAAAGAATCGGATAGTGTGTAGGCAAATTGATACATTGGAGTAGAAGTAAGCTGTGAGTTCAGGATAGGCAGGGGACGTGGGAGAGCACAAACTTTTCAAATTCAATTTAGCAAGATGATGCTGAACAGGAATACCAAAGTTATCAAAGTACACACAATCAACTGTTTTATTATTCATTACTCCTCTGGCCAACATAGATTTGTAGTCATCATAATGCTCTTGAACTTGAACAGTTCTTCTTTTTGATTTCCTACTACAGGAAACCTTCCAAGTATCCTTTTGAAGTTATTGAACAACCTCTCATCATCATCCTCTCTCTTACTGTCTAACTGAGAATGTTGGAAAGGAAAGCAGAACATGAGTATTCTGAGTGTCTGAGAACATGAGAATAAGAAGGGCGACGGTTTAGGATCTTAAAATAATTTCAAAAACTGAAGCTGTCAATTCCTGGAAATTTTGAAAATTGTGGTCTGAAAATTTAGGGATTTAACTGAAAATTTGTAAGAGGTAGTTTTTGGGAAACACTTTTGCAATCATTCCTATCAATCAACACATCACAAAGTATATCTAATTGCTTATAGGATAGTTAAGATGCATAGCCGATTTCCTTACAAAAATAGAACTTAGGCGCCAAAATTTGAATGATGGCCTAGAAAACTTAAGCAATAATATTAACAATACATAATTCATTTCCAATAAAATCGAATGCATTATTTTCAAGAGGTTTCGTGAGTACATCAAATAATTGGTCCTTTAAATCAATAAAATGAATATTAACATAACCGTTATGCACGTGATCACAAATAAAATAATGTTTGATTTCAATATGCTTAGCTCTTGAACGGAGAATTGGATTCTTGGTTAAGTTAACGGTACTCATGTGCTCACATTTCATCTCGACAATTGATTTTTCAACATCAAAATCTCTCGATTATTGATTCATCCACAAAATCTAAGCACAACAACTTCCTAGAGCCACATACTCTGCTTTGGCAGTTGATAATGCCATGGTACGTTGCTTCTTGGAATACCATGAGATTATCATACAATCTAATAGTTGACATGTCCATGAAGTATTTTTCCTATCAATCTTACATCCAGTAACGTCAGTGTGGCATCCCAAGACACCATTCGATATTTTATTAATCGCGCTATGTTCTAATATGATATTATATATAACAAAGGGCAAATGCGAAGACTAATTAACACAAACGAGCGAGGCTAGCGTACAAGTGGCCTCAATAGGGTTCTGTAGCATTCACAATCTCTAAGAACATACATAGCCAAATATTCCTTATATATGTTAGTCAGATTTATATACATCGCCCCTTACCCAAACGAAATATAAGAATACAATAGGAGGATTCGAAAGCTAATATCCACTCCGGCGTGCTACAACGCCACTATCCTTCGAGACCACCTGTACTCGGTATCTGAAAAGAGGGTAACAATGAGGAGTGAGCCATACACTCAGTAAGCAAAACGTCTAGCCGAACGACTAAACTATCCTATTGACCTTTTATTCAGACGAAATTCAAACAATCACCCAACGCCAAGGCACACAACAACAACCACAACATAGCACGGATGGAAAGGCTACGGTTAGTCAGAATTCCATCAGAATCAACTGTCGAAAGTAGGGGTCACGGCCCAACCACCCTTGTAATCACGGGCTTTTTTCCAAAATAGTTTTTAAAAAAAAAATATTTACTAAAATAATAGGGAAAAAAAATATTTACCTAATTGGGTGCCAATCGGCAGGCCCAATGCCGATTGGCACCCAAATCAGCATTTTGGGCCCCAATCGGCAGGCCCATTGCCAATTGGGGCTCCAAGGGTCCCAATCGGCATTGGGCCTGCCGATTGGGGCCCAAATTCTTATTTAATTTTAATTTATATTTTTTTATAAAATTTTTAATTAAATAATAAATGATATTGGAATTACATAATCTTTGAGGAAAAAAAAAGACAAGCACTACATAATTCATATTACATCATTCAAATTTACTTTTAATTTATAATTTTTTTATAAAATTTTTAATTAAATAATAAATTATATTAAAATTACGTAAACTTTGAGGAAAAAAAAAAGACAAGCACTACATAATTCATATTCCACCATTCAAATTTACTTTTAATTTATATTTTTTTTATAAAAGTTGTAATTAAATAATAAATGATATTGGAATTACGTAAACTTTGAGGAAAAAAAAAAAGCCAAGCACTACATAATTCATATTACATCATTCAAATTTACTTTTAATTTATAAAAAAATTTAATTAAATAATAAATGAATTATGTAGTGCTTGCCTTTTTTTTCTCAAAGTCTACGTAATTTTAATATAATTTATTATTTAATTAAAACTTTTATAAAAAATATAAATTAAAAGTAAATTTGAATGATGAAATATGAATTATGTAGTGCTTGTCTTTTTTTTTTCCTCAAAGTTTACGTAATTTTAATATAATTTATTATTTAATTAAAACTTTTATAAAAAAATTATAAATTAAAAGTAAATAAGTATTATTTTTAAAAATTGAGTTGGGCTTAGAGCCCCAATCGGCAGGCCCATTGCCGATTGGGGCTCCAAGGGTCGCAATCGGCAATGGGCCTGTCGATTGGGGCCCAAAATGCTGATTTGGGTGCCAATCGGCAGGCCCATTGCCGATTGGCACCCAATTAGGTAATTATTTTTTTTCTTATTATTTTGGTAAATATTTTTAAAAAAAAACTATTTTGGAAAAAAGCCCTGTAATCACTCCATTCCAGCGATAATTGCGACAGTCAGTGCTCAAATCCGTACTACCCATGGCTAAGAGATTGTCATTCAACCAACAGCTTCAATAGACGAACCTCAAGCTCCATGGACCATTCCTTACAAAACCATGGCCAATACCCATGTATGGTTCCACTCCAAAATTCCGCCGGCTCGATGACATTCAAGGTGATTAATCCATGAATTCTAGCTACCCATGACCCGAGGAAGCTAACTCAAGCAACGGAGGCGTTTTCTCTTCCATGCACGCAAATCTCACTTGCGGCATACCCATTTTCAAGACAAGTATCGTCAAAACAAAAAACCATCGGACAGTCTAGAGTTTAGGATAGAAGTGGTACTTTTCTCGGGTGCCGCACGAATAAAACAGCGCTTAAATCGCCGTCTGGATGAGCTCGAACCAACTTTTTCTTCCTTGCGTTTTGCGACCGAGAGCAAGAGGGATTGAGAGAGGAATCCGCCGGCGTAGCAAGCCTTCAAGCCTCGTCCTTGTTCCTCGTGGCGCGAGCAAGAGGCGAGTGACCGAGGTCGGGTCAGCAAAGAGGAGAGAACCTATGTAGCACCGATACGATACGCGATATGAGACACGATATGATACGATACGTCGATACGTGATTTCTAAAAAAATAGAGATTTTCGATACGCTGGGATACGTTATATATATTTAAATTATCATTTTTATAAACTCCAAACATCATATATGTCATAGTTATTTCATATTTGATGAAAAATGTTAGTCAAAAACTAGAAAAAAAAAAAGGGCTAGTGCACGTTAATTACGGTAGAGAAGGTAGGGGTGTGCAAACTGGACCGGACCGGACCGGCCCGGCCCAGATGGGTTGGTTCCTGTCCTTGAGGTTGGCGGTCCGGTCCCCGGTCCCAATAAACGGGACCGGTGACTGGGCGGTCCGGTCCTCGGGTTCTATGGTTTGGGCTCAAACCGAACCGTCAATGTTTTTTTTTTAAAAAAAAAAAGCTAATCTAGTTAACCTAATGATTTTTGTTTTAAAAAAATAAAGTAATGAAACACCAATTGGACATACTTCTTGAGAAGGGAACAAAAGGAAAGCTAACAAACACAGGAGACATAAAATGAGACGCAGTGGGAAACAAATGATGGATGACATACTAAAGTCTGGTCAATGTGGCTTTTAAAATGAAAAAACTCTCAACCGTCCAGTACACGCACATTTATTAGTGACATTCCTATAGCTTCTATTAAAGTATAGAAAATCATTATGGAGAAAATTAAACCGGTTTTGAAGCTCAAATAAAAAGTTTATATCAGTTCTATCATTTTGAAATATTTCCTTCTAGTTGAGTTGAGATTAGCCATGAGTTAACAAGGATAGCAAAAATTCTAGCATTCTTGCTGTTGCGTAAAAACTCCACCGAAGAAACATGTAATTTTCATAAGCAGTTAGAATTAGCGGTCCTATTGGGCCGGGACCGGGATCGGCCCGGACCGCCTGTCCTGGTCCGGTCCCCGGTTCCATACCGGGACCAGACCGGCCCGGACGATGCACACCTCTAAGAGAAGGGAGCACAGGAAGATGGGGGAAGGAGGTGGGGAAGAACTCAAAGGAGTGAATGGCAGTGAGGTGCATGTGCAGGTTGCATTTGCTTCTCTGACTTCAATGGAGTGGGAGGCTCCTCCGAGAAGCTAAGGGCAATGCATTTTGGAAATATGGGAGTCCCACATCAGCCGAGAATTAGAGAAGGGAGTGGACAGCTTCGATAAAAAGGGGCTCAGTGCGCCTTAATAAGGCACGCAGATGGATGGGCTATGGGCAAGGCCCGGAGGCCCATTGGAAATGAGCTTCTTTTTTTTTTTTGCCCGAAAAATGAGATTTTTCACATGTCTTGCCCTCGAACACGCGTGTCCGGGGCGTTGACCAGTAGGACACGTTCGAACACGCGTTGATCGTGTATCCGAACGTGTCTAAGCGTATCGGATACGTCGACGTATCCGATACACAAAAAATTTCAATATGCGCGTATCCGTGCTACATAGGAGAGAACCGGATCCGGATCCCTTGTCTTGATTTTTTCAAGGCAGGGGGATCCCCACCCTTGATATAGGGATAATATTTTATCCCTATATCAAGGGTGGGGATTTGCTGCCTTAGAAAAACTAAGGCAGCAGATCCCTACCCGGAGAGAACCGTTGAGGGACCCGGATCCCCTGCCTTACTTTTTCTAAGGCAGGGGGATCCCCACCCTTGATATAGGGGGGAAAAGCTATATCAATGGTGGGGATCTATTGCCTTAGAAAAAAGTAAGGCAGAGGATCCCCACCCACCGTTGAGAGGGGTACCACTTAGAGGTACGAACGGATCCCCGGCCTTAAAAGGCAGGAGTGAGTTAAATCTGACAAGTTCCGGACCGTTCGTTTCAAAAATGGATGGCGCAGATCATTTTTCTTAAAAAAAAACCCACAAAAATTCCTTATGTACGCGATCTGGGCCGTCCATTTAAAAATAGACGACCCAAATGATTTAAGGCACCCTGCCTTAAGGGTAGTGGAGTCAGATTGCTTAGAGGAAAGGAATATGAGAGGGGGGGTCTTCTGGAAAATGAGAGGAGAGAAAAGGTTGGGGGATTTTATAATGGGTAGGGCTGTCAAATGGGGCCCGGCCCGTCCCGAAAATTTTCTTGCATTTTTGGGCCTTTTCGGGCCGGGTATTGTACTCGAGTCGGGCCGGCCCGGCGCCAAATTTTTTTTAATACCCTTTTTTTCTTTTAAATGTAATTTATTTTTATATTTTTTGTTCGATTTTGTTCGTTTAAGCGGAATAATGCCCGTCTTCGCCAAGTTTTCTTACCCCTTTTGTTCTAATGACTTCGCAAAATCCTAGGAATTACACGGAATTACTTGGCTTTTTTTTTATGCCAATCCATTATTTTTACTTACGCTAGTTCGCTTCAAAATTCCATTGGCTCACATACTTGATTAAAAAATTCATCCCCAATTCGATACCATTTAACAAATTTATCCCAAATTATTTTTTCAACCACAAAAAATCTCATACTGCTATCCAGGTGACGAATTTTACCCAGACGATTTTTTTTTTTTTTGTAGTCATAAAAAACTCAAACTAGTACACTCGTGATAAATTTACCCTAAACTAATATACTTGTGATAACTTTAATTTTTGTTAAATTTTGTCGGCAAATTTACCTTCCCACTGTCTTTTTAGGTTTCGTCTGTGAATGCTTTACCACGTGAAAGATGTCTTTCACTAAAATTGGCGGTCTCTCTCTTTGCCCTACACCGCACATAATGATCTTCTCACCCAATTCACGAGTTGTTCCAGTACAGATTTGTGTCGAAGGGGGGGTGTCGCGACCTAAAAATCGAAAATTTTGATTTTAGGTTAATGGATTACCAAATTAATTACTTAGATTAATTAACTTAGCTCGAACTCTCCCAAGTTCTACCAAATCGTGACTTATGGTTCAAATGATTATCCAGAAAAAGATTTTAACTTTTGGAGTCGCCACTAATCATTTCTTGGTAGGTTGATTAGAAACCTAAATAAAATAGCGGGAGAAAACTATTTTATTTCTACGAACCAGAGATCTGAAGTTCGGGAGTTGTTTACATTAATCTTTCAATTAATGCCCTTTCGGTACCAATTTCATGAAAAATGTTCGGCTTGGCAATTTCTGATGAATTTTGACTTGAAGTTCAAAGGTGCAATTTTTTTGTGTTTTCTTTTTATGAATTTTTTTTTGTATTTTCGAAATTAAAAATTAATGAAAAATGAGAATGAATTGGTTCAAGATTAAATTAAAATTTTTGGATTTAAATTGCATTAATTCCCAAATTTTTAAGAAAATCTTTTCACCCTAAGTCTACAACTTTTAAAATCTATCCTAATGGACACAATTAGATTTTATTTATTGAATATAATTCATGAGATAGGATTTCTAGAAAATCCTATCTTTCTAAAAATGATGAGACGTGGTTTAAAAGAAACCATATCTTCCTATCGCTATTTATTTTGAATCCTGAATGATTTATTGAATATAATTCATGAGATTTTTTTTATTTTTATTTTATTTTCTGACATGAAAATTAAACATGAAACCTGAATGATTTTTATCTGTTTTATTATTATTATTATTATTTTTTGTGATTTTATGTTTTATGAATGAATTTAAATCAAGGTTGCAAATCTTTTAATGGAAAGATAATTATCGCTATTTATTTTGAATCAAGGTTCAATCTGAAGCCTGACAGATCGACCCTCACATTCAAAACACCCGCTATGGAAATAGCGGTTGCGGATTAGGAAATTTTCCTAATCAATCAAATTTGGAAAGATTTTGACATCTTCAGTATCTTGGATAAATTCGGAGAATTTTTTTAGATTGACTAAATTATCACAAAGATTCCAAAAATATTTCAATCAAGTCACAACTTTCAAATTTGCCAATTGTACCGCAAGGTTTATTCAGAATTTTCAGTTTCCAAATTTCACGTGTAAATCTTCCAATCAAGACAATCAAATATTCTGAGCTAGCAAATCAATCTTCTAATCGAGTCAACTCAAATAATTAATTGTACAATCAAATATTCAGGATATCCGAGATTTGATTTTTAACATGCAATTTTTCGAATTGGACAACTAAGTAATGCATATCCAAAATCAAACCATCGGGATGTGAAAACGAATTTACAATTATGGAGAACTGGATATTCCGATTCAACCAATCTCAATTCTAATCAAAGTCTAATCAAATAACACCGCAAGAGATAGGATATGGTTAAATCAATCAGACAATTCGCAGGCTAGAGATAATAATCGAATTCGTAGCAAATTAAACAACAATCGATCCGCATGATTATCATCTACATCGCATGAGATAAGGTTAAACAATCTATGAAGGAATTCAACTCAGCCGCATCCAAAATCAAACTATCCACTGAATGTAATTTTCGGCCGTGAGTGCATGAGTGCCAAGAAAATAAAATTTATGGAGGGCAAATCCCAGTTTATTCTGATTTTAACTTTTATCATAAACTGAGTAATCGACAAAAATGGATCACTTCAATCTCCCTTCTCAAAGGCACAAGATGATCTCCGTGATGGGAATTTATTCACAGGCATGTTTAAGCCTATGAGAACGAATGAACAAAGCAAGCTTATTCAGAAAAATCAGAATTCTCATGCGACTAGCATTGAATTTCAGTTCCAGCACAAAAGATCTTAATTTTCACTTCTGACCACAAATTGAGAAAACTTCCTCCAACCATATAAATATACATGCAGGTCTTCTGAGTAAGACAAGGCTGAATCATGATCAAAAAGCAAAGAAATTACCTTGTTAATGCCAAACTTTCACCACGTGCAGGCTGTATATCACGCCCGAAACCACCTTTTCCGAGTCCGATTTGCCACCGGCCAATCCGAGCCACGGACGGCGGCTGTTTGATGTTGAACTGGATAGATAGCGGTTGTTTGGAGACACCGGTAATGCTTCGAGATGGTCACCAAAGCTAGATAATGAAGGCGATGTATGATGGAACACGGTGGCCACGGATATTGACGATGAAAAAAAAAAAGATCCTGGTGCCAAAAGGTATTGTTCTCTCTTTTTTTTTTTTCTCTATGGATCGGCGTTCCCTCCCAGAAGAGAAAACCTTTCTCTCCTTTTTTATTCTCAAAATTCTGCCGCAAATTTTATCAATTCCCCCCCCCCCCCTACGTGAAGCAATCATTTGTTTATATAGTGCTCTCTAGGTTTAATTAGGGTTTTCCTTTAATTTTTATGGGCTAATATCAATTAAGCTCAAGCCTTCTATTATTAATGGACTGAATCTAGCGCAAGACTTCTCATTTTTTCCGAGAATTTCAGGCCCAGTTTGTATGCCTAGGCCGGTCCGAATTTCCTCTACCGGGCTTTAATCTTATGTGAATGTTTCGGCATACTCCTTAACCTTAGTCGAAAATTTCAGATTATGCTTGGTTCAATCGTCCGTCAAATTAAGCTCAGTCGACTCACCCTTTGCAGATCACATGACTGAAACAAATATGCAATACATGAAAATTTATTTTTGTGAGAATTATAATTAACTCTCATTTTATGAAATAAATGAAATTTCTAAAAAATTAAAATTTAGGTGCTAACAGGGGGGTTTCGTGCTGGTTAAATTTGTCGTTCAGGTTCTTTGCAGGATCTATTCTAGTGCTCGTTACTCAAAATTGGACTGGGAAACCCGGCTAAGAACACCTTCAGAAGCTGAAAAGGTCTGGAGTATCTCCCATGAGCACATTAATCTTCCAGCGATTCACAGCGATTTCAAGAGCAGCAACATTTTAATGGTCTTTACTGTTGACCGACAGGCTTTCCCTCTACTAACGGAAGAAAAGGTCGTGCAGATAATGGGAGATCCTGCATTAGAGGATCAGTATCCTATTCACTGAAAGAGAGGCCGTCATCCAGGCGGCGGCGGCGGCAACCGCTGCAATGTGTGGTGCAGCCAGAATCTGACTACGGGCCACCACTTATAGCGGATGTCGTGCAGTCGCTGGTGCCATTGGTGAAGAATCACCGCTCAAATGCCTCTCAAGGTATGCAAACCCTCTAGTCTCCCACTCCCCGAAGACACCAATTAGATCGGAGCAGGCTCTCTGGTCTTTTAGGGCGACTTCCTCGGTTGAGGATCAGGCGCTCTGGTCTGGTCGGTTGGAGTTGGGAGAATATCGGCAGGGCTTATGTCAGGGACTTGTCAAAGCCTACTTGAAAATATGGCCCAGACTCATTTAGTAGCCGAGCTTTAGGCAGGATCCGGGTAGGTGCGTTCGTCCATCTGCCGGCACCTGCCGAAGAAAACTGCATGGGGATCTAGCTCCTCTACTGTAACACAAGCTTCTCTAGGCTTGATATGTAACTATTATCTACCTCTAGTCCTAGAAACTTCTTGTTAAGCTTTAATTTAATTAAGGTTAATGGAACAATAAGTACTGGTTTATCAAATTTCATGGTTATTTTGCCTGGGAATTCTACTGGAAGATTTTTTATTACCATTGGGCTTTCATTGAAAGGCAAATCGAAACCGCGATACCTGAAGCCTGAGGAAGAGTGTTCTCCGCCACTGTATGAGGAGTAGTGCTGGATGTAAACATAGAGGGCAAGACTACTTTTGTGTTCAAATTTCAAACGTATAGATCATTCTGTTCTCCTAGTGTTGCAATTTATTTTTTTTCCTTTTCCGAAGTCATTGTGATTGCACTTTTCACCGGCACTTCGTAACAGCTGTTCTTTTCTTTTCGTGTCCAAATGGTGTTATGTCAAAGTTGGGTTCACAAGTCACAGTATATTTGACATAAGCCATATGCAAATGTATCTAATTTGTCATGCGGTCACCACTGAAGTATTAATCTGTTTGATAAATGCATCTGAATGTGTAGTGTCAATGCATGTGATATGCTAACATATTTAGTAATGTATCTAAGCGTGTCATAAATGTATTGAAAAGACCATGTTCGTGAAATGACACCTCTATTTTTTTATTTTTTATTTTTGTGTAAACGGGTTGACTTACTCATGACACAAACATGCTTAAGCTTAAAAAAAACGCTTAACTACGTCTCATGTAAAGGGAACATGCCGAGAATCGCCTGACCCAACCCTTTAATTTAACGAAAAAGTCACATGATTGCTAGCTTAACTATATGGCAAATGAAGGATGCATACGACCATTTCCGGCGGAATGTGCCAACTTTCGTCTCCTAATGGGATCGGATGGGCACTACTGACGAGGGGCCATTTCTGAACTATTCAAAGCTCACACGTAATCTCTTTCTCTCTTCAAAGCGCCAGCTATTCCAAACCAAATTGCATGCATGCATTGCCATAATCTATGGACTTATTTGGTTCAGCATTTAGAAGGGGCTTTAAAGTCCCATGACCAAATACAAATAGCATTTGGTTCGTTTTTTGCTCAACTTTGAGGAAATGCAATTGCATTTCCGAAGGCCCTAAAGGCCTTTAGCCCAATAATCTATAGCGTTCCCATGTCAAGATAGTTTAGTTAGTACACAAGTACTAGCATTTGTGGGAATCAATGGTTTGGTTCGGTCCAAATCAGATTAATAGATTGATGTTCAAGTTGGGAATCAGATGCATGCCTCAGGGTCTTCCTTCCTTGATTCCGGGGTTCATCCCTGCCATTTGGGCAAGGATCGAACTAATTGTAGATCCAGTCAGAGATTTATATGGGCAGAGGTACAACAAAAGTGTCAATATTTGTGTACGGAGATCACTTTAGTGTCAATTTGGATCACTTGAGTGCTAAAAATAGCTATTCGAATGTCGTGTCCCAAGTGGCTTGCAGAAAATCATGCGTGGCGCACACGTGACTTGTCGGAGATCCTAATCTTGTGATAGTCAAGCAGCAATAGGAAGGGCAACGAATGTCATGTATAATGGTAAGTCTCTACATGTACGTCAAAGACACGATACTGTAAGACAACTTCTCTTTAGTGGAATTATCATTATTGACAATGTGAAGTCAAAAGATAATGTTGCGAATCCATTAATAAAATGCCTAACTAGAGAGATGGTTGTGAAAACATCAAGGGGAATGGGTTTAATGCCTATAATGTGACGCCCCAGAACGTCACGCGTTACACGTATTATTTATAATATTAAATATTATATTATTCGCATGCGGAAGCGTAAAGAAATCTTCTCATCTTCATGCCCGACACAAGATCGCACAAGATCACTAAATACATATGCATCATTTATTGTGTACCACTAGTTTACCAAAAGTACATAATATCGTTTTAACATTACATACACATAGCATAAAAACACATGGTCCTGGGAGGAAAGGGATCGCCTAACCTTTCCTCGGAAGGTTATGTCCCTGCCCTTGAGATCCGGGTCGATATTCTCCCAACTCCAACCGACAAGACCAGAGCGCCTGCTCCTCAACCGAGGAAGTCGCCCTAAAAGACCAGAGAGCCTGCTCCGATCTAATTGGTGTCTTCGGGGAGTGGGAGACTAGAGGATTTGCATACGTTGAGGCATTTGAGCGGTGATTCTTCACCAATGGCACCAGCGACCGCACGACATCCGCTATGAGTGGCCCGCAGTCAAATTCCGGCTGCACACGCATTGCAGCGATTGCCGTCGCCGCCGCCTGGATGACCTGTCTCTTTCAGTGAATAGAATACTGACCCTCTTGTTCACACCTAAATTTTGATTTTCTTTTGTTATTAAATTTTACACATAAAAAAATCAGCAATTAATTTTAGTTCCTACAAAAAAAAATAATACGTTAAATCATTTTTCATATAGTTTGCATTTTGATATAGTTTTAATTTCTTCATTCATGCATTTTCATTTCGACTGGCGGTGGGTGCTATGAGACAACAGCACATAAGCCCGTGGTGCTAAAAAATGAAAATTTGCTCAAACCCATGATCGATAATCTTTATTTTAAGTTTCGATCGCATGGCGAAGAAAAAGATTTGCTTTGACTCGTGCGTGCTCAGCTAGTTGAGAATAGAAATCGAGAGAAATAGGAAACTTTCTCGAAAGAAAATCAATTTTCATTGATTACCCCACATAAGGGCCTGCATATTTTATAGAGAAGGGAAACTTTCAAGGGAAAATCAAGTTTGGTCGATTGCCCCTCAGAAGCCCCATCTGGATTTGTGCCCTGATTGCTTTGGACTTATCTCAGTGCCGTACGCGACACAACAATGTCAACAATAGATAAGCAGCAGCAGCCAATTTGGCATTTTGGCTAGTGATGGAGTCTTATATTTGTTGCTTTTGGCTGAAGTTGCTCTTACTGCCTGATGAGGTTGTTATATGGTAAAAAATGGAGTGATGAAAAAGCGCCAACAGTCCTTCGCTACTACTGCATCTTCATCTTTTTCTTGGCTATGAACGGAACTTCGGAGGCATTTTTTTTTTCATGCATTTGCGGGCGAAAAAACAACTCAAACACTCAAATGATAAGTTGCTTATATGTGGTGCTAAATACCATGTTAATCAACGGGCGCAGCTAGCTTAAAATGGGAAGGGTTGAGAGAGATTTTGGGCTGTTCTTATCGCCCCTAATCATGTGGAAAAAGAAAACATAAAAAAGGGGAAAACAAACAGAATTGGTTATTCTCTTTGTACATTCCACTTTGGCATTAAAGAGGATAATATATGAGAAACGAGTCAGCAAAAGAGAAGGCAATCACTCAAGGGAGTCCCGAAAATCAAGAGATAATTCCTTTCACTGTGGGAATTCTTTTTTCAAGAAAATTAAGGAAAGAGCATCGGAAAAGAAGCGCACAATGAAATGGACAGAGAATTGATTGAGTTGAAGATCGTCTATTCATGCAAGGCGAAGAAGGAAAAAATAATTAAAAATAGATGTGCACATGGCAGAATGAATCTCGCCATTGAAAGAGAGGATATTCATGGAAACCCACACAAAAGAAAGCTTTATTCATACACCTCGTAGGCAATTCCCGACGACAGTTCAGGCCCATGATTCAGCAATCGATCCATGCATCCAGACTTGCCATGGAAGCTTGAGTGATATTTGCTATAAAACGTATACTTCACACACGCCAGAGTGGAGGACGGAAAAAAGGGTGGGGCATGTTCTGATTCCAAAAAAAAAAAATTGCAGAGAGAAAAACGTGAGGAGGAGGGAATTCATTGAGAACTCTTGGCTTATTAAAGAGAGGAATACAGGAGAGAAGAAAGAAATTGTAGAGTGAGGAAAAGCGAAGAGTTTTTGTGTTTCTTCGATTGTTCCGAACACCACAGGAGCTGCGCCACAATTCCTTCTCGCTGCAATGCCCTCCCGGCATCACGAGCCAGTCGAGGCTTGGCACCAAGACGAGATTTTCTTGCCCATCAGTGCCGGTTTCTCGAGCATCATCGTGATTGCCATTATCCTGCGAGGCATCCGTGCAATGCCCAGAGCCCTTTTGGGCGTCCACGTAGAATTTTGCGGGTCCGGGTAATGCCCAGAGCCATACTTGACTCTGACCTTATCCGCTTAACCGAACAAAATCGAACAAAAAATTATAGTTGGTCCAATACTAACGTGCCCACTAATCCAAGCCCTAATTAACTATTCCGTTCGTTTCTGGCAAAGAAATTAGACCGTCAAAAGTCAGTAGCAAATATGCAGATTATTAAATTTGAACTTTTGGGATACTATAATCCTAACTTGGGATAAGTTTCGATATATTTAATGATCCTTTTAACATCTGAGAGGTGTGACTCCTTTGTGTTTGATTGAAATCTAGCACACATGCAGACGCTACAAAGAATGTCAGGTCTAGAAGCAGTAAGATAAAATAATGATTCTATCATGCTTCGATATAACCTTTGATCAACATTTTTACCTTGCTCAATATGTTTGCAACTTTATGTGCCAAATTTCTTCACAATTTCTCTTGTATACTTTTCCTGGATTAAGAAGGTACCACTCTTGTTTTGGTTCACTTGTAGTCCAAGGAAGAATGCAAGTTCTCTCATCATACTTATGTTGAATTCATTCTGCATGATCTTTGAAAATTTCTTGCAGAGATGTTCACTAAAAGAACCAAATATAATATCAGCACAATATATATGAATAAGGAAAATATCCTTATCTTCCCTTCTAATGAAGAGTGTTATCTACTTTAGCTTTTTCAAAACCATTTTGCACTAGGAAATTGCTTAGTCTTTTGTCCACGAAGTTCTTGTTTAAGACCATAGATGGCTTTCTTCAACTTGTAGACATAGTCATACTTTATTGGATTTTCAAATCTAGGAGGTTGTTCAAAATAAATTTCTTATTTGATGTAGCCATTTACGAAATTACTTTTAATGTCAATCTGAAATAGTTTAAACTCATTATAACAAGCATAAGTTAGAATGAGCCTTATGGCTTCTAGCCTAGCCACTAGAGCAAAGGTTTCATCATAGTCGATTCCTTCAGAGTAATTGTTTGTCACAAGTCTCGCTTTATTCCTAATTATTTTGCTTTGTCATCTACTTGTTTCTGAAGACCCATTTGATTCAAATTATTAGACGATCTTTAGGTCTAGGCACAAGTTCCCATCTTTCACTTATTTTGAACTGATGAAGTTCACCTTGCATTTCTTTGATCATCCTTTCATCAGTAAGAGCTTCATCGATATCTTTTGGCTCTATCTCAAATATTAATGCTAGAATGATTATCGCCTCATTGAGGTTGGATCTGGCTCTAATTCCCACATCTAGATTTTCAGTGACAAGATTCTTGGGATATCTGAATTTGTGCTTCCAATTCTTGTTGAATTTTTCATCTTGTTCTTCATTGGGTTTAGATGATTCAACTACATCCACCTTTTCATTTGTAGGATCATTTTGAGAGATATCAGGATTTTGATTCTGATAAATTGAGTATGATGCCAAAGCTTGTTCAAATGCTTGAGCATATTCAGATTCTTCCAGTTGAGTCTAGTAGGATTCTTCAAAATTTGTGTTCATCAATTCTTCCACCGTATGAGAGTTTTGTTAAAATCTCTGTAAGCCTTGCTTGTTGTGGAATATCCAATGAAGAATCATTTATATGATTTCCCGTCATACTTGCCAGGGTGTACGAAATTCACTTTAGTGCCAAAACTTTCAAAACGATCACTTAAGTGCCTACTTTTTTAATTAAAAAAATGATCACTTAAGTGCCAATTTCTTTAAAAAAACGATCACTTCAGTGCCAACTCCAATTTGAGCTGACGTGGCTTGTCAGAAATCCAAAATATGCTTTTTTTATTAATATTTGAGTTGACGTGGATCGTTGAAGTTGACGCTGAAGTGATCATTTTTTTAAAAAAAAAAATTGACACTTAAGTGATTGTTTTAAAAAAAAATGGCACTTAAGTGATTATTTTTTAAAAAATTTGGCACTTAAGTGATTATTTTAAAAAAAAAATTGGCACTAAAGTAAGCGTCATACGCAAGTTTTGGTACTTATAGTGTACTTAAGCCAAATATATGCATCAAAACACGCTAGAATATGAAATATTTGATTTTCTGTCTCTGAAAAGCTCATAGGGAGTTTACTCAATAATTAGTCTAAGAAAAACACAATTTATTATGTAACAAGAAATTGACATAAATTCATCCCAAAAATGAGATGCAACTTTGCTTTCAATCAAGAGAGTTACTTTCATTTCTTGTAAAAAATGATTTTTTTCTTTCTAGTACACATTTTGTTCATGTGTGTAGGGAAAAGAAAATTTGTGTTGAAAACTATTTTAATCACAAAAATCAGAAAAAAAAAATTAAATTCTCCCTCATGATTAGTTTTGATGCAAAAATAGTATATCCCTTTTCATTCTGAATTTTTTTCTAACCTTTGAAAAACATTAAAATGCATCATTCTTGTGAGCAAAAAAGAATACCTAAGTAAATCTTGTGTAGTCATCTACAATGACAAGACAATATTTTTTACGACAAAAGACTCTAGTTTCGTGTCGGTCGAAAAATATCCATCTAAAGAATAGGGCTGGGTTAGTGCTAACAAGATTTATTGACTTGAAAGAACTTCATACCTAGAAATGGCCGGTTCCGTAGAACCGCCGGTTCCAATTCAGGAATCGGCGGTTCCGGTTATGAACTTTTAACTTTATTTTTAAAATAATAAAATAAAATCAATAAATTATTAATTATAAATTATAAGCAAATTGTACATTGTAATAAAATTTGAAGGAAAAAAAAAAGAGAAATGGGCTTGAACTTAATGAATCATCATTAAGCGCTCACATATTTTCTTGGGGATAGAAGAATCAAAGCCCATGTAGTTCTCTTACCTTTGGTGACCCCCAACTTACCTTATCGTCAATCGTCGCTGCTCGTTGTTGTGGTGGTGGTAGTATCTCCATAGTCATCACTGAAGAATTCGTATTTTCGATCTAGCTCTTGTTGTCGAAATTTAGTCTTTGTCCAATCATCGACACAAACTTGAATCTCCATACTTTCTGGACTTAATCTTGAACTGTAGGGGTCCAAAATTAATCCTTCAGCGCAAAATGCTTGTTCAACTGTCACTGTTAAAGAATGGGTCGCTAATATTTGTTTCACGATGAGGGAGAGAACTGAAAATTGAGTTGAATGGTTATTCCACCACTCAAGAATCTTGAAATCTGGGCTGTGTTCGGAATCACGAAACTCAAAAGCAATTGTTAAATAGTTTTCTAATTTGAAAATACTACATGTTGATGTCCCTTTCTATTTTTTATTTTTTTTCCTACTCATGAGCATTTTATACCCTCTACTAAGTGAAATACCCGCATCGCTTTGTGAGACACGATGTTGGGTAGATCCACATCCACTGTCACTTAAACCATATATACTACAAAATTCATTATATAATACTACTATAGCTTCTTTAACCTGTACTTGTATAATTAAAATATTTATTGCTTCATCCAAATGTAAACAATCATAATGCTCTTATCCCTACTTTCTGCTCTTGGACTTGGAAAAAGGTCCTAGGTCTACGTGAGGAATTCAGGAGTTCTTTCAAGTGGACTATCGGCAATGGTGAATCCACCTCTTTTTGGTACGACAATTGGCATGCTAAGGGTCCTCTCCACTTGATTTTCTCTGCACGTGATATTGCTCGCTCTAAAATCCCTCACGATGCTACGGTTGGGCAATTCTCCTCACTAGATTGGCCTACATCTATGGCACTCGACACCATCAGCACATGGTCGGATCCTATGCCACACATTGACCGGGATAAGGCTGATATTTTCTCTTGGAAGGGTCCTCTCCACTTGATTTTCTCTGCACGTGATATTGCTCGCTCTAAAATCCCTCACGATGCTACGGTTGGGCAATTCTCCTCACTAGATTGGCCTACATCTATGGCACTCGACACCATCAGCACATGGTCGGATCCTATGCCACACATTGACCGGGATAAGGCTGATATTTTCTCTTGGCTTGGTCATCCTTCCGGTACCTTCTCGGTAGCAGCGGCTTGGGAGTCTATTAGACCCAAAAATCGTATTGTTCAATGGCATTTCTTTGTTTGGGACAAGGCACTTGCACCACGGGACTCCTTTCTTCTATGGATAATGTGCCTTAATAGACTACCAACTCAGGTTTTGCTCTTGCAACATCGAAGGATAGATGATGGAGTATGTGCTTATTGCAAGTGTGGCCCCGACTCGATTGACCACTTATTTTTCGGGTGCTCTATCACGTCCACCCTTGTTGCCGCATGGGCCTCCAGGTGCAACCTCAATTGGACAAATCGCCCTTGGAAGGATTTTATCACATGGGCAAAACGACGAATTGGGGGTTCTTCCTTTTCACACCGACTCGCCAGGTTCTCTCTTGGTGCTCTTTGTCACATTATTTGGATCGAGAGGAACAATATCTTATTCCGTCATAAACCTATTTTTCTTCCGGCAATTATTTTACACCTCACAAAATTAGTCAAGGACAAAGCTCTCTCCTTTGGTTTTGTTCAAGATCGCCCTCGCAATAGGACTCTTCAAAGTAACTGGGGAATCTCTTCGGCTATTTTTGATGATTGCCAAGCCACATGATATTTGGGCTCCGCACTGCTGTCCTGCTATTCTGCCGTTTCCGTCTACTGCTGGATTCTGTCTTAACTTATATCTACTTATGGTTCTTCACTATTTGCTGAGATTTCTTCTGCATTGTTGCTGTTCCGACCTGCTGTGCTACTGGATGCTATATCTCACGGTTGGTTGATTGTTGCTGATCTTTCCTCCAAGTAGTTGCTGCTTCAATGATGTGTTGTGGTGGTGGTTGGTCTCCCTGCTCCATTGATCCTCACCGAGCATGTCCACACTACCTACTGAGTTGCTGTTGGTGCTGGTCGCTGTTTGTTCTTCCTTTGTTTACTGTCACATTCTTCTTCTCTCTTTGTTGGCGTATGTGCCTTGGTTTTATGGTTCTTAGGCTGGTGTTTTTGGCCTTTTTCTTTTATTTTCCCTCTTGGCTGGCTTGTTGTTTGCCCGCCCTCTTCACTGGTATGGCCAACCGATGGCCATCTTCTTTTGGCTCACACACTTGGACTTTCCCCTAAGCAGGTCTTCATGTGGACAAAACAGGTGGATATTGCCGCTGCTGCTTTGGTGCTTGGAAGGCGCTTAGCAACCCCTTTTTCACCTTGGCCACTTGATTTGGCCTCCTTTCTCTTTCTTTGATTTTTTTTCTTTTTCATTTTCATTTTCTTTTCCTCCCGGTTTGGGATCTTTTCGGCCGCCTGTTTGGCCATTTTTGCGTTCTCTCCTACCTCTCTTCACCCATTAGGTAGACACGTTTTTTGCGTGGTTTCCTCTTGCAAATAGTCACCGTTGAACCCATCTTGGCTCTTTGCCAACATTGGTCATGGTTTTTGTGTCCGGTTCTCCATATGTACCTATCGTTTTGGAAAGTCTATACATACTTACCTTACCAAAAAAAAATAATCATAATAATAAACATTCAGATAATCTAATAAACCATCTAATTTAGTACATTGATCGAAAACAATACCAACTAAATAGACAAGAGGAATGTTCAAATGATAATGCAACCATTTTTCTCACATTACTAAAATACTCGAAGCTAATTCAGTATCTTTTTCATATTCATTAAAGACATTGGCAATATTAACACATTCTATTAAGAATAAATGCGTAGTAGGATAATAAATACCAGATAAAATATTAGTAGCATAATTAAAAACATTCAAAAAATCTTAAAAAAAATTGTAAACGTCCCAATGTTGCAGGGGTAAAGCAATATCGGGAACAGCATTCGAAATAAAGGAAAATAATAAATCTTTGTAATCAAAAGTTTGTAGAAGTATATCGTAGGTAGAATTCCAACGAGTCGGAATATCTTTTGGAAACTTTTTTTCCTTTCTCCCATTTTGTTTACAGAATTTTCCCTACGCTTTCATAAGATAAGGACGGTTCCATAAAAATCTAATTGCACTATTTATTGGGTGGAGAGAAGTCACAAGAACTCGTAAACCATCTTGAACACATAAATTCAAAACATGGCAAGCACATCCAATGTGAAAAAATTATCCACCAAAAGAGGGTTTGCAAATTTTTTTCTAGCTCGGGAATGGAAGCTGTATTTGCGACGGTATTATAAAACCAATTGAAAAACTTTATTAATCAAATCATATTCTTCTAAAACTTGCCTAATTAGTTTATAAATATTATGGGCCGTATGCCTTTCAAGAAAAACTCAAAATATAAGAAGTCTTTTTTTAATAACCCAATCATCACATATCCAATGGCATGTGACACACATATAAGAATTAATATTCCAATAATCACTCCAAATATCACTACCTATATGTACACGTTCATTGAATTCTCCAAAAAATTTTGTCAATTTCTTTTTTCATTTTATACAAAATTATTTAAGTTCGCGTCTAAGAGTAGTTTTCGGAACAGATTGTGCTTGCGGAGCCAGCGTGGTGTTTACCAAATATCTAAAATTAAAATTTTCACCAGTATGAAACGGAGCATGCTCAAGGGCAACATATTTAGCTAATATTTGTTTATAAAATGCATTAGTGAAACAGAATAAAGGATGAGGGTTAGGATTGGCGAACCCCGAAATTTGTTGCTGGCTAGTGTAGATCTCCGCTTGCGTTGGATGTTTTTTTGTCAGATGCCGACGAAATGTTCCATAGCTACCTCCTTTACCAAGTTTGTATGTTTGCGGACAATATTTACAGCTTATATCAAACTTGCCTTCGTTTTCATTCCATACTTTGTTGAAGTGTAACCATAAGTCGGATCTTGGCTCTTCCGTCCTGGCTTCTTTGCTATCGACGATTCTTCTATTGTGGAAATTCTCCTATATTTTGATTCTAACAAAACCTTCAAAAGAAATTGTTTAATGAAATGTGTGCAGGAAGAATGTGTAAGCAGCAGGTTGAGTGATTCCAATTCTGTCGCGCTGACCAAGGGTCAGATGGAAGTGCTTCTGACGAAGGGTCAGATGGAAGTGCTTCTGACTGAGGGTCAGATGGAAGTGCTCCTGACGATCTAAACAGTGACGGATGGATCACATCAAATCTCCGTATTACCATTCCGTGCCAACTGATCTAGTAAGAATCAAATCTCTTCTAGATGAATCTGAAGAAAGATCAGTTTCTGCATTTTACAAAACACGAAGACCCACGTATGGCAGGTTTCCGATCAAGGCAAGTGATATTCGATTATCCTGATATCCCCTCTAATCAATTAAGGGACTTTCTATAATTGGATATCATCTTCTAAGGAATATATCCTTGGGAATAAACTCAAACTTATCACACTTATGGAAGCTGGAGATTCAGTTGTATGGGAGACTGAATCAGAAGGGTTCAATGTCTTACCCAACGGTCTACATATCTTCTGAAGATACAGTCTCGTTCAATCACGATTGATGACGTCCAATCAAGGATTGAAGAGCAATCCCTTGGCTGGAATCCAACGGCTAGTTCGGAGGCAGGGGAGTATAAAAGAAGAATCATGATGGACTAAGGGAAGAAGGAGAACAACAATCCAAAGTGCAAGCATAATTTAAGTTTCATCCAAAGAGTATTCTGGGTACCCAAAATCCTTCACTGTGAAAATCTGTGTGAGAGAGAAACAAAATACTTGAGTGGTTGTAATCCTCTTGATTCTTCATAGTGAAATCCAACCGATCGGCTGTCATCGTGGGAGAGTGGACGTAGGCTTGATCTAAGCCGAACCACTATAAATATCGTGTGCAATATTCTCTTCTCTAAACTCTTACCCTTGCGTTTAGATTTTCTACATACTGTTATACGGTTCTTGTTCCTAATCGTACACTGAACTTTATTCATTCTGCAAGAAATTTCAACTTTGTTCAGAATCTCCTATTCACCCCCCCTCTAGGAGATATTGCTAGATACATCAATTGGTATCAAAGCAGGTTGCTCATTTTACGAAGTGTTTATTGACTTCAGAGTTAACGATCTACTATGTCTAGCAATCACTCTTCAGGAACAAGTGATTCGCACTTTGCCAACAAGCCACCATACTTTGATGGAAAGGATTACAATATGTGGAGCAACAAAATAAAGTGGTTCTTCAAAGCCTATGATGATTTGATGTGGGATGTCGTTACAAATGGAATAGTTCCTGCAAATGTTACAAATCCAACCTCTGCTGACGGAGTAAATACTATCACAACAATGACTGATGCTGAAAAGGCTAAAAGAAGAGGCCTTGATTCTAAAGCTGTCAATGCTCTCTTTTGTGCCTTATCTACTCCTCTTTATAATCGTGTCTCAAAGGAAGAATCATCTAAGGCAATATTGGATAGACTTCATGTTACCTTTCAAGGAACAAATCGTATGAAAGAAACAAAGCTCAGTATTTTACTGAGTGACTATGAAGCATTTGAAATGAAGCCTGATGAATCTATTGCAGATATGATAGACAGATTTCAGACTCTGGCGAGTGGACTTGCAAGACAAGGCGCACCTATCGCTGAACCAATGCAAGTCAGGAAGATACTGCGTGGACTCACAGATGATTGGAATTACATCAAGCCATCAATTCAAGAATGCCAAACAATCAGACCACTCTCGGTGGATGAGCTAGTCGGGACTTTGCAATCCTATGAAACAGAACGAGCAAACAAAAAGGGAGAACAGAAAGGTAAAAAATCTATTGCCTTAAAAACTGAAATTAATCAATGTTTTTCTGATACAGGTGATGAAGATGAGGATGATGAAGAATTAGCCCTCATGGTCAAGAAATTTAGGAAGATGGCTCGGAAAGGCAGAAACATCAAAGGAAAGAAACCTTGAAATAAGAGTGATGTAAAAATATCAAGCAACGACTCACAAGATAGCAAAGACGTGATTTGCTTCCACTGTAAGAAGGCAGGATATATCAAACCGAACTGCCCAATTTTGAAGAAGGACAAACTCAAGTATGAGAAGTACAAGAAGGCTCTAAAGGCAGAAACTTTAAGTGATTCTGATGAAAGCGAAAATGATTATGCAAACTCTGTCTCATGGCCGAATCAGATTCAAATTCAGATTCAGAAATTGAGGTACCAAAGAGAAGGAAGAACAAGTGATTTCTGGATAGTGGTTGTTCAAGTCACATGACTGGAAATCCAGATGTATTTATATCCTTCTCAGATTGTGATGGAAGAAGCATGTCGTTTGGAGGAAAGAACAAGGGAAAGGTCATCGGGAAAGGAAATGTAAAGATTGGGAATCTGACCGTTAAAGATGTCTCTCTAGTCAAAGGATTGAACTACAACTTGATTTCTGATTAATCTGATCTTTGGCACAGAAAGTTAGGTCATATTAGTGTAAAACATATTTCAAAGCTTTCCAAGAAGGGACTTGTTCGAGGACTACCTCAAACAAAATTTGAGAAAAGTGGACTATGTCATGCATGCACACTGGGTAAGTAGGTGAGAAGTTCTTTTAAGTCCTTAAATCAAGTTTCCACTAAGCATTGTCTGCAGCTACTTCATATGGACATCTTCGGACCAAATAGACCTCTAAGCATTGGAGGTAAGAAATATTGCCTTGTCATAGTTGATGACTTCTCTAGATTTACATGGGTTTCATTTCTTGCTCACAAAAGTGAAGCTTTCATATCCTTCTCAAAATTTGCTAAAAAAATTCAAAATGAAAAGGGTTACACTATTTCCAGTTTGAGAACGGATCATGGGGGAGAGTTTGAAAATCAAAGTTTCTCAAATTTTTGCACTAAGTTTGGAATTCAGCATAACTTCTCTGCACCTTATACTCCTCAACAAAATGGGGTAGTAGAAAGGAAAAACAGATCTTTGCAAGAAATGGCCAGAACTCTTCTTATTGAGAGTAAAATTGCCTCTAACTTTTGGGCTGAGGCCGTTTCAACAGCATGTTATATCTTAAATCGAATTTCCCTCAGACTTTTTTTTGAGAAAACTCCCTATGAATTTTTCAAAGAAAGAAAGCCTGATGTTGCATACTTTCATGTATTCAGTTGCAAATGCTTTATTCTAAAGAATGCTAATGATCGAGTTGGAAAGTTTGATGAGAGATCAGATGAAGGAATTTTCTTGGGATATTCAACAACAAGCAAAGCTTACAGAGTCTACAACAAGAACACTCGTGCTGTTGAGGAATCAGTGAACATCAAGTTCAATGAAAGCTACCAGGATGATGAACCTGAATCCATTCAAATGCATACACTTCATCAAGTCACGAACTCACGAGCAGACTCAGATGTGAATACGGGTTCGGAGAATGTTCAGAAGGAAACTTCCTCAGTTGAAGAAAGACCAGAAGGTGAACAGAATGAATCCACAATATCCTCAAATGATGGCCTTGACAAAAACTGAAAGCATAAGTCAAGTCATCCAAAGGAACTTATCATAGGCAGCATAAGTGATGGCGTAAAGACAAGATCCAAGTCCAAGCAAGCAATGAGCAACATCGCCTTGGTATCTGAATTGGAGCCAAAAAGGATTGAAGATGCATTAGCAGATGAAAACTGGATAAATGCTATGCAGGAAGAGCTACATCAGTTCAAGGTCAACAATGTTTGGGAACTGGTCAATCGTCCCAAAAATCGTCCAGTAATTGGAACAAAATGGGTATTCAGAAACAAACTTGATGACAAAGGAAAAGTTGTAAGAAACAAAGCAAGACTTGTAGCAAAAGGCTACTCTCAAGAAGAAGGAATAGATTACGATGAAACCTACGCACTGGTTGCCAGGTTAGAAGCCATTAGGCTACTTCTTGCTTATGCTTGTTATAATGACTTCAAACTTTTTCAGATGGACGTGAAAAGTGCCTTCCTAAACGGCTACAATAAAGAAGAGGTATATGTTGAACAACCTCCTGGCTTCGAAGAACCTAAAGAAAAGGATCTGGTATATGTCTTAAAAAAAGGCACTTTATGGATTGAAACAAGCACCCCGCGCCTGGTATGAAAGCTTAAATAACTTTTTATCCCAACACAGATTCACTAAAGGTAATGTAGACACCACTCTTTTTATTCAAAGAAAAGGTAAAGATATCTTTTTAGTTCAAATTTATGTTGATGATATTATATTCGGCTCCTCTAATGAACTTCTCTGCAAGAAATTTTCTAAAGCAATGCAGGATGAATTTGAGATGAGTATGATGGGAGAATTACGGTTCTTTCTTGGTCTTCAAATTCATTAATCTCATAAAGGAACCTTCATATTTCAAGAGAAGTATGCATTGGAAATAGTGAAGAAGTTTGGTCTGGAGAATGGCAAGAAGACAGAAACTCATATGTCTCACTCCTCCAAATTAGATAAAAATGAATATGGAAAGGAAGTTGATCCCAAACTATATCGGAGTATGATTGGATCATTACTCTATCTCACAGCTTCAAGACCAGACATCCTATATAGTGTTTGCTTATGTGCAAGATTTCAGTCAAGCCCAAGAGAATCACACCTATCAGCAGTCAAGAGAATAATCAAATACATAGGGACTTATCCCAACCATGGTTTGTGGTATTCTAAATCTTCTGATTTTATACTAAAGGGATATTCAGATGCAGATCTTGCAGGTTGCAAAGTTGATAGAAAAAGTACATCTGGAACTTGTCAGCTCATGGGAAATATGCTTGTCTCATGGTATTCAAAGAAGCAAAATATAGTGGCACTCAGTACAGCTGAAGCGGAATACGTATCTCTTGGAAGTTGCTGCACTCAAATACTTTGGCTAAAACAGCAGCTCAAAGACTATGGTGTTGAAGAATCAATTGTGGAAATCCTATGTGACAACACAAGTGTCATAAATCTCACAAAGAATCATGTACTTCACTCAAGAACAAAGCATATTGAGATCAAACATCACTTCATACGTGATCATGTTCAGAACAGTGATGTTAACATTCAATACATTGATACAAAAAATCAACTTGCAGATATTTTTACTAAACCACTTGATAAACAGAGTTTTAATTTTATCAGAAATGAATTATTCATCATTAACCTTCCTTCTTAAGTATACCTTAGAACAGCAAGCATCAGAAGGAACGTCAGAAGGAGCCTCAGAAGGAACGTCAGAAGGAGAGTCAGAAGGAACGTCAGAAGAAGCATCAGAAGGAACGTCAGAAGGAGAGTCAGAAGGAACGTCAGAAGGAGCGTCAGAAGGAGCGTCAAAAAGGCGCGTAAGAAGAAATTCACACTTTCTTTTTAAAAAGGTCAGTTATCTCTAAAAGCTATCTTTTAGGTAAGTTCCTCATATGAATAGATATCTCCGAATATCTGATTGACGGTGAATATTTATTTTATTAAAGGGATTTTTTTATTTCCCTTTAGAAAATCAAAATTCTCTCTTTTGTTTCCAAAAATAATCGCCTCTTTTATAAAAACGTTGAACCGTCACCTCTGTTCTCTCACTTTCAAAATTCTCTCAAATCAAAACCCTAAAACCGTGTTCGAAATCTCTCGCTCTCGATTTCCTCCTCAAAACAACACTCTTTCACTCAAAATTTTAAACTTTCTACGCATCAATGGCTCCAAAATCAGCCTCTGACTCAAAGAAGACGCCTCAGTCGAAGAGGAAGTTCTCCGCCTCAACTGCAAGTGGCGCGGAACTCACAAAAACCCAAATCAACGAACAGCGAGAAGCACTCCGCCTGGCAAAAGGTCTGTCTCTGTCTGCCTTTGAAGGAATAGAATCTATGGCTCATTCTATTAAGCCAATGTATGATAGGATTAAGGCTGCAGGAGATTTTGGTAACGAACTTAGAAAACTGCTGAACACTCACTATTTCGATAGTGAGCGCGAACTATTGGAGTTTCTTAACTTGCCTAGGAAAATCGTTGAACCAATTGCTGTAGAAAAACCTGCATTTATCTCTAGAAAAGGAAAGGAGAAAGTAGCAGAGACAAGCTCGAAACGAAAACCATCCCCAATTAGACCTGGCGGCATGAAGGCAAAGGTGGAAGATGATGATGACATTATGTTCAATGACTTTGTGAAAAATATAGGCTTTATTTTGGATAAAAGCTTTCCTGATCCCTTGTTCCAGAATTAGGCTCACAAAGAAAGATTTGAAGCAATGAAACAGAGAGGTATTATACCTCAAAGGGTATTTGAGTTAAAGTACTTTGACAGTAATGGCATCTATCTGAGGAAGCATCTAGAAAAGGTGAAGATATATCAGTTTATAACTAAGAGAGGCTTCACTTTTCCTGATTTGGTAGCTTACTTCTATTCAAATCTTCAGTTTGTCAACTTCAACTCTCTGGCTTTCACGGTTAAAAGAAACCAGTATTTTCTGACTGTTGATGAATTGGCTGCAATCATGGGAACCAGAAAGGGAGATTTCAAACCCTTAGATGTCACTGCAGATGAAGCTTTCTGCTTCATAACTGGCAAATCGAGTTTCTCAAGGGAATCAAAGTCACATATTGCCTACACGGACTTTCCCTTGAAACATATCATGATGCACAAGGTGATCATCGAATGTCTTAGACCCAATGCAGCATCAAAGACAGATATATCAAAGTACGAGACAAAGCTGTTATGGGGAATCTTGACAGGACAGAGGATTTCATTTGCTCATACAGTACTATTGCACATGTACAGATCAGCTCTCAAGCCAAAGGGCCAACTTCCTTATGCCGCCTTGATCTTCAGAATAATCAATTATTTCAAGATTGATGGCCTAGGTGCCTTTATCAAGCAGGACATTCCTCTGATGACTGCTGGAGAGACTATGGTAACAAAGATGGGGTACAAGATGACTCCTGCTGGATGGAGAACAAAGAAGAATGAACCAGTCATTGTGGACTTCGAGGAAGAGTCAAAGCAGAAATCTCCAAAGAACAGAAAAGTCATGGCTGTTAAGGGGCAACAAACAGACAGTCCTACTGATAAGGACTCAGAAGCAAGTGAGGAAGAAACAGGGGAATATGATTATGAAGCTACTCAATCTCGAGGTGGATCAGATGAAGATGGTGAGTCCGAAAATCATAGTGCTGAAGGAGATGAGGAAGAAGGAGATGAAACAAGAATACAACCACAAGAAAAAGTTGTGTATCCCTGTGATCTGATTGAGGAAGAATTCCTCACAATGTGGGATGAGGAGCAAGCTGCACGAATTGAAGATGACACAGAGTATGACATCACAATTGTCAACTGTGATCATGAGCAATTGCTAGCACAAGTTCTAGCAAAGTTGGTGTCAAAAGAACAGGAGGAAGAACAAGATGACATTGGAGCTTACTCTGTCTCTTCTACCAGGGGAACAATTCACAAAGATGCTACAAGTCTAGCTTCAGCAATTGCCCGAGAAGATCAATTGTCCAGTGCACAGTCCATTCCAATGGACATTGATGAGGAAATAGTCTCCGTGCCAAGCTCAAAAGCAAAAGGGAAAATGGCTATAAATCAGGGGGAGAAAGAGCCTGTGCCTGTTACATCATATGTTTTTCTCACTGAAGTCCTAGCTTCTCAAGCTTTCACCAAGGCACAAACTGAGGGGGAGACTCAAGAACCTGCACCTTCAGAACCACAAATGGAACTTCAAGCGCATTTTGAAAATCTTCAAAATACTCTTCTTCAGACGATGGCTGCAATGGAAACAAGATTTGATCAGAAAATGCAGGCTTTTGAACAGAAGACAGATAGGAAGCTGCAGGGTTTGACTAGTCAGGTGACTAAGCTGGAAAAGTCCATTGATCTCTATGGGAGAATGTTTTGTGCTGAGATCGCCAACATGCCTACATACACACTAGTCAGAAAGGACAGAACAGCTTCAAACCTGCAATCTTCTCAAGCTGTAAGAGACCATGCTCATATGATGGGAAGTAGCTATGAAGGACCTTCCCGAGTGGAGGCTGATAATGAGCCTGAAGATCATCCATCTTCTTAATAACTCACCCACATTCTCCTTATTTCATTTTCTATTCTTATGGGACGCGTTATTATTTTAAGCAACTTTTAAATTTTATACAAATTTCTTTCTGATGTTGACAAAAAGGGGGAGAAGTTAAATTTACTTTTATGCAGTCTCATTAGATTACCTCTAATTATATTTCAATTTAGAAGAAAGGGGGAGAAGAACCTAACTTACCTTTTTGCAGGATAATCTATTAAGTTTAGTTTCTTGCAGGATCATTGCAGGATAATTTTACTCTGATCATGCTCTCCTATGAGAACACTTTCATTACAAGATCTCTAATGATGATTACCTGCAGGAGCAAATGTGATGGTTACTCACTTTTATTATTTTATCACTGGTTAAATTTTCCTTTAATCACTCATTTGTAATTTGCAACTGGAGAAGTTTTGTCACCAACAAAAAGGGGGAGATTGTTGTGGAAATTCTCCTATATTTTGATTCTGACAAAACCTTCAAAAGAAATTGTTTAATGAAATGTGATGCAGGAAGAATGTGTAAGCAGCAGGTTGAGTGATTCCAATTCTGTCGCGCTGACCAAGGGTCAGATTGAAGTACTCCTGACGAAGGGTCAGATGGAAGTGCTTCTGACGAAGGGTCAGATGGAAGTGCTTCTGACGAAGGATCAGATGGAAGTGCTTCTGACCGAGGGTCAGATGGAAGTGCTCCTGACAATCTAAACAGTGACGGATGGATCACATCAAATCTCCGTATTACCATTCTGTGCCAACTGATCTAGTAAGAATCAAATCTCTTCTAGACGAATCTGAAGAAAGATCAGTTTCTGCATTTTATAAAACACGAAGACCCACGTATGGCAGGTTTCCGATCAAGGCAAGTGATATTCGATTATCCTGATATCCCCTCTAATCAATTAAGGGACTTTCTATAATGGGATATCATCTTCTAAGGAATATATCCTTGGGAATCAACTCAAACTTATCACACTTATGGAAGCTGGAGATTCAGTTGTATGGACGACTGAATCAGAATGGTTCAATGTCTTACCCAACGGTCTACATATCTTCTGAAGATACAGTCTTGTTCAATCACGATTGATGACGTCCAATCAAGGATTGAAGAGCGATCCCTTGGCTGGAATCCAATGGCTAGTTCGGAGGCAGGGGAGTATAAAAGAAGAATCATGATGGACTAAGGGAAAAAGGAGAACAACAATCCAAAGTGCAAGCATAATTTGAGTTTCATCCAAAGAGTATTATGGGTACCCAAAATCCTTCACTGTGAAAATCTGTGTGAGAGAGAAACAAAATACTTGAGTGGTTGTAATCCTCTTAATTCTGCATAGTGAAATCCAGCCGATCGGTTGTCATCGTGGGAGAGTGGACGTAGGCTTGATCTAAGCCGAACCACTATAAATATCGTGTGCAATATTCTCTTCTCTAAACTCTTACCCTTGCGTTTAGATTTTCTACACACTGTTATACGATTCTTGTTCCTAATGGTACACTGAACTTTATTCATTCTGCAAGAAATTTCAATTTTGTTCAGAATCTCCTATTCACCCCCCTCTATGAGATATTGCTAGATACATCATATTCGACGCCAGTAGGAGGATAAAGACTTTCTTACGTTGGGACGTGTGCGACATTAGGATTGGGAACATCGTCGTCTTCCCAACATGCATATTCACGAGGATCATATTCACGAACAAGATAATCGGATTCTCTCATCGGGCTCTTTCCCTTTCTAGTATTTCTGCTTCCAATTGCCATTTTTTGAGAGAATTGATCGGAAAGTTGATTCAAAAAATCAAGACGGAATTGAGAGAGAATAGCGGAATGAGAGAATTTGGGAGATTGAGACTTGAGAGTATTGGAGAGAATTGTGAGAAAAAAAAAGGGGATTGAGAGGTTTTTATAGAATTTTTTTATTTTTTAAAAAAAGGAATGGCAGTTGCAATTTTCAACGGGCCTTCGGGCCGTGGCAAATTGTAACGGTTCGAAGGCCCGCGAGGAAAGAGCCAACAGCTCTTCTCGAGGGGTGGGCGGGGCCCACATGTTTTTTTAAGGCGGTTTAGAACCGGTTCCAGTTCCGGTTCGAAACCGCGAGCCCGGTCAACGAGCTGGTTCTGGTAGGTCAACGGGCCGGTTTCGGGTCCGCGGTTCCGTTTGCACATGTCTATTCCTACCTACTTACCTAGTGTGCAAGCGTAACTCGAATTTTTCAAATTTCATTTCTGGTAGCCCTCGAACAAGCTTCTTCGACGAAAACTTTGCAATTTGTTTGATACTGATGTGTCTAAGTTTTATGTGCCATAGATCATATTCATCTTTGATGGAGACAAGGCATTAATATCATCATACTTCACATCTAAGAGATAGATGTTCTCATCTCTTTGCCCAGTAAATGATTGTTTGTTGCCTCATCTAGATCCTGAACATTTACCTTCTTGAAAGTTTATCTTGTATTCTGCATCACATAACTGACTTATACCAATCATAATGTAATTGAGTTCCTTGACCAAAGACATGTCATTGATAGTAAGACTTCCAATTTTAAATGTTCCTTTGGCGCCTATAACATTTCCTTTGTTGTTTCCTCCAAAGGACACACTACCACCATTGAATTTTGTGAGTTAGGAAAATTTTCTTAGATCACTAGTCATATGCCACGAATGACCACTATCAAAGTACCAATTCTTTTTTTGGTCCCGGCAAAAATTATATAGATTGAAATTTTTTTGATAACCAGATTTTTTTTTTTTTGTTCTTTTGGTTTAGAAGACTTTGTCAAACTCAAAATTCCTTGAATTGGTCCCCAGTCTTTTGGACAACCATTCTTATAACGATTCGAATCACCATAGGTTGAACATTTGGAGAAGTTCTGGCCAATATATTCTGTAAACTGCTATTGCAAATGGTTTCGACAAGCAAGTTTTGAGGGCCTCTGTCTGAGTCTTTCTCTGACTCTTTAAAACGTTTTGAAGATTACTTTCCTTGTCAAAACTAAGTCTTGATTTGTTGTCACATGAAACTTGTATGGAAAGTATGTATTCTAAAGTTTTTTACTTCTCTGACTCTTTAAAAACATTTTGAAGATTACTTTGCTTTTCAAAACTAAGTCCCGATTTGTTGTCATATGAAATTTGTATGGAAAGTATGTGTTCTAAAGTTTTTTACTCATAAGAAAACTTTCCGATAGTACTTCAATTTCTTTTGAAACTAAATCACAATTTTTCGTAATTTGTGGAAATTTCTTTTGTAAAAACTCAATTTTATCTTTTTGAGAAAGATCTTGTTGCCTCGTCCTTGAGTTCTAATTTTATTTAATGCGAATTAATAATCCGAACGCAATTCATTTAAGTACTTAGATACCTCATCAGGAATCTTAGGATGGCTTACTTCGACTTCATCTTCTTACTCTAAGTATTCCATGCATTAAATAGATATTTGCACATTCTTCATCAATTTCCTCACATTCAGTATCACTCCAGGTTTTTTCTTTGAGAGCCTTTTTGGACTTTTCAAATTGGTAGTTTGATTTGATATATATGTCCACGTTTTTCACATTCAAACCAGATTATATCTTTACCTTCTTCTTTTTTCGTTCAAGATCTTCTGATAATGTTGTTTTGTTTCTGTCTTTGAAGTTTCTCTCTTTCTTGGCCATCCTTCTGAATTTCTTTACCAAGAGGGCAAGCTCTTCATCATCCTTTTCATCTAGATCATCGGAATCAATGTTAGTTTTCAAAGCAATTGAATTTTCACCTTTTGAGTCTCCTTCTTCATTGATTCATTGATATTCATATGATTGAAGAGTTTCGATGAATTTGTCAACAAATAATGGTATGTTTCTCTAAGTTTTTCAAATGGATGTTTTGATATGATTTCATTCCTTTGAAAGACCTCGTAGGAGCTTGTTCGCTTTCATTGGTGCTAAGAATTTATTTTCTTGATATGCAAGAACATTTGACTATCTCAGTGAATTTATTGAGCACTTCAGAAATCAATTGATTTGGTTTCATCTTGAAGGATTCATATTGACCAAGAAAAATGTTGATCTTGGTTTCTTTGACTTTGCATGTTCCTTCAAAAGTTAAGTGTAATATGTCCATAACTCTTTTGTTGATTGTCATTCATATACATATGCACAATACATAGAATAAATAGCTCTATCATCTACGGTATCTCTTTCATGTAATTCAGTTGTAGAGATGGTAGATGTTGGATTATTGTTGTTGTCTGAGTCATTGTTGGCGACAACATTTGAAGTAGGATTGAGTCCTCTTTGCATGAGATCCTACATTTGAGTATCTATGGATCTGATGAAGGCTTTCATTTTGTTCTTCCAGACGTTGTATGTCTTTCCATCAAAGTTGGGAGGTTTGGTGTTGCTTCAAGCTTCAATCAAACCTAGTGCAAGATTACTAGCCATAATAGATCATTAACTCAAATGTAAAACACTTCAGAATATTGAGCACCAACCTCTGTTACCAATTATTATGGCTAGCAGTATCACATAGAAATAGGTAAATAGGTGATTTTGAAGAACTTGATCTATTAATATGGAATTTAAACTAATAAATTCATAATGAAGTTTGAGTCTAAAAAAAATAGTGATTAGATTCAATTTATGCACAATATATATTATCAACGATAATCTATGAGAGTCAAGAGATTGAAAAAATTACACACGAAATTTGTCGTGGTTTGGCTTAGATTAAGTCTTTGTCTACTCTCCACGTTGACAGCCTACTGGCTAGATTCTACCAGTTAATCAATTAGATATTACAATGAATAATGATACACAAGTTGATAGACCATACTATCTCACATCAATCACTCCATCAAAGCCTCTTAAAGATTATAGTTTGCATTTGAACAAAGACAAATATGTATGATCAAAGCTCTCCTCAGACTTTTACATTTTAAATTCTAGGTTCTCTCTTCTTTTCAGCATCTCGGTCTCCTTTTATACTCATCCACTTCCAATCTACCTGTTGGATAGTCTTCAAATGATCAATCTCGAATCATCCCTTTGGAAAGATTTTCCAATAGAAGATTAAGTAGCCACTGAAAAATGAGATTAGAATTTTCTGTTGATTCAGTCGCCCTTACAACCAAATTTAGGTTTTCATAAATAAAGTTCATCATAAATCTTGTCTTTGCCAATCAATCATAAGTTTTCATGTAATGTTTGTGTCGGGAGACAACCTTAAAGATTGATATTTTTCAAATTGAAATCTAAGCAAGATCAACTAGCCATTATGATAAAAGCAATTTGTGTCTCAATTTGATTCTCATAGTTATTAGTCTGCGTCTAAATCTAAATATGAGTCTGAATCTAAGTCTGATGCTCAAAATAGATTTTGATGATCTTAAATGCCTTGAGAATAGTCGTGCTCTAGTTCCTTAACATGTTCAAAACTTGACTTATGAAGATATTCGATAGCATCCACGAAGTTATTGCTTTAGGCTATAATTGCATAATTTAACTTATAGAGTCTGAAAGCATAAACAACATTGATATATACTTCTTTTCTCAAGTATCACCTGCATAAGAATGCTCAAGTGTATTCATCATATTCAGAGATATCAAAGATTGGTTTGTCTTCTCCAAAATTTATTAGGAATTTTTTTGACAGAAACCATCGATGTAATCATTTGGTAACCATCTATAACTTCGCTCTGTAACCTCCGTCAATAGCCATCAATTATAGGTTATAGCCACATTGTACTCTTACAACACTCCCCTCCCCCTTGCGCACAAACCAAGCAAATTTATATTTATCTTTATTTTCCTATCCAGCACTTTATCTTTCCTAGCTGTAGCTTTAGATTTGCATCGTCGATTAAATTCTGGCGTGCGTCTCTATCTTAAATATCGTGTCGTCGATTAAATTTCGGCATAGTACTTGTGCGTTCTCAAGCTGTGTCGGTGGCTTAGTCTGTTAGTATCTAGTTATTTTATCGAGATTGTATTACCAAATCTTATCATTGTTTAAATTCCGTCATGATTCACGTCTATACATTCGCATGTACTAATCGCATTGATTGCTGTCGATTCGCATGTGATACTTCCTGTTCGGAATTGGCTGAGGTACCTTGCCTTCTCTAATTAAAAGCCAGATAACGACTTTATCGTGGCGGGAGAAATTCATGTGAAACACTTGCATAGGATTTATTTTGTGAACTTAGGAATGCTCTGTCCAAACTCCTATTATGATCTCATCTATGACTATTATTTCGTATATGGTATGGTCTTTCATGTGTCGTCGTGTGAATCTCAATCTACGTGTCTTTTGCGTAGCAGACAATTTGAGCAATTTTCCCGTGAGGTAATCAAAGGGTCCATACATTGAGCTATCTGCCATTGAACAGCTTGCTACATACCTTACAAAGATATTTGCTGCCCAAGGATAAAGCAAGTAGTACCCACAATTCCCCTCCTCTGTAGCTGTTGACCCATTGGAGAATAATAATTCCAATGCACTTTTGGAGCAAATACCTTATCTATTCCACAAAACTACAAAGGAAAAAATATAGCAACTGGCAATGTCACATGCCACAGTGCTAAAAACAAGAACCCACAGATGAAATTGACACAATGGGAAGTACTTCACTGAACAAATTTCTGCTGAGCTAAATGGTCAATTAAGTACAATTACTGATCATACCGCGAGGCGCCGATACACCAGCGAGAGTGCTAGCGGTGACACAACTAAGAAAAAGATGGGGGATGGGAGAGCACGCAGCGACGAGGAGCCGGATATTTCCGAGGAATCGACCGCCAAGGGCATCCCGTCGCTGCTGAGCGCGCACGACTGAGGGTCGGAGGAGCTATCCTCGGTCGTCATGAGGGCCCGTAGGACGGCGGAGACGGTGTGGATGTAGGCGGTCCGGTTCTTGGCGAGGAGCCACGTGAGGCCCATCAGCTGGCAATCCTTGTCCCGCATCTTGGTGGTCCTGTCCTCCTCCTCCAGTTTGCTTAAATCTGCAGTGTTCGGGTTGAGCTGCAAACAGAGCAAATGGCCACTGATTGGGCTACCAAAGGAACATTGTTTGGTGCAACAAGGATTAAATACTCCAATTAGTAGGTGCGACATCGAAATCAGAGTCAATTCCATGCCTCACTTGAGGCCTCTAACAAACAGAAAAAAAGTGTGGCCGAACGGGTCGCACGAATAAATAAATCTAACCAATCAACAGAGGCTCGTAGGAAAGAAGCTATTAAGCAGACAACACTTAAGCTTCAAGTTAAGACAAAGACGTGTTTGAAGCCATTTCTTTTGCTTGTTCTTCTCTCCTTTTCCCCTTCACAGCTAGGGATCGACAGATTTTGCATGACTGATCCGGAGATCAGTGCTGCCAGTTTTTGAAACCCGATAAGATCGAAGGACTAGGATCCGAAACCGGCCGTCCATGTAAGAATGAGCAATTGAAGATCCAACAGTGTTCTGAAGCAGGGTCATCAATGTGCTTTCCCTACCAGTATAGATTGAGATCAAAACAGACTAAAAGCATAGACATTGTTCTGATTCGTTTCTTGATCATTGTCGCTCGACCTTCTCTAGTTTCTTGACTACTAATTTCTTCAAAAGGGGCAAGACAAGTATAATGTCTTAAAGCATTTCGAAGATCGAAATTTTGGGTAATCCCAGAAACGATCTTGCGCAATTAGCCTATGGAAACGCGCCTGAAAGTCCAACCAGACTCTAGTACTAACTCAGTAAGCTCTGGACATTTCTTGCAGGATGCCCTCTCAGGCTCTCCACCGCCTAAATTGCAGAGAATGCAGAAAAAGAAACAAACTTTACCGACCCCAATCGCGTTCCATAGATATCCAACAATCGAAATCGAAATCACAATAGTAAGAAACCCGCAGAATCATGCCCTGAATTAGCAAATTTGAGACTCTGCCCAAAATGGCTGACCTGATGGAGACTGTTCAAGCACTTGGAGCACCCGTCCAGACCCGGAAACCCGTTCCCGCTCCGGCAGTCTCGCTCCAGCCTCCTCACGCTCTCGTCCCCGACCAGCATCCCTCGCTGGTTCACCGAGAACGCCCCGGGGCAGCTCAGGGGATGCAGCCTTATGCCGCAGTAGCAGTACACGACGTCGCACGTCTCGTTCGGCCTCGCCAGCTCCACCCCTCTCTCCCTGAACGCCTTCCCGAGGCCATCCACGCACGTCTCCGAGTCGTCCGGAAGCAGCGGCATGTCGTACGCCGGAGCACGGCCCGCCGCAGCCGGCGCCGCCGCCCTGCCCAGGGCGGTGGAGGAGTAGGCGGAGAAGAGCCACGCGGCCAGCACGGGGCAGCACCGGGTGCGGCGGAGCTCCCCCCACGAGCCGCCGCCGCCGCCGCCTCCGCAAGCGGACCGGACCCCGCGGAAGAGCTCGTCGGGGAGGTCGAGGGGGCAGCCCGCGGCGTCGGACTGCTCCGGGAAGGCGGGGATGGTGGCGGGCGGCGATGGGTTCACATGGAGCGGCTGGACAATGGCCGGCTCCGGGTCCGGGTAGTGTGTGGCGGATAGAGCGGGCAAGAGAACGGAGAGCAGGATCGAGATCAAGAAGGAGGGAGAGAATGCTGGGTTGAGGGACATTGGTAGAGAGAGAAAGAAGAAGAGAGAGAGGGAGGAGGAGGAGGAGGAGGAGGAGGAGGAGAGTTTCTCTACGGGTGATGTGTGAGCTAAGTGAGTGAGAGGTTTGCCACCCCCTTTTTTTTTCTTTTTTTGGGTGATTGCTGCTTTTGCTTTTGTATGCAAAGAAGAGGGACGATGATGGCGTGTAAACTGGTAAAAGGTGGTGAAAAAGAAGAGAGGGAGTTGACAGATTGGTGGGGTTTGAGTAAGTTTTGGAAGTATTTAGTGCAGCTGGCTGTGGCTGGGCCTCCAAGCCCGACCCATCCCGCATGGTTCATATTCTCTCTCGACAATAAAGCTTGGGATCTCATTCAGGATAGTGCTTCTCGAATGCCGAAGAGCTTTTAGGTTGCATTCGGTAACGTTTCTGTTTCTGATAATATATTTGGAACAGAAATATTTTTTTGTATTTCTGCTCCTGGCTACGATTTTGGGAACAGAAATACGTTAGGTAAGTTAAAAAAAAACAAATTTCTCGCTAAAAGGAAGGATCGATGGCGGCGGCGACGGCGGAGGCATGCGACCGGTGGAGGCGGTCGGCGAACGGCGGCATACGTGGCCGGCAGTGGCAGTGGGCAATAGGCGGCGGCAACCGGCAACCGGCGACGGCGGCCAGCCGCGAGGTGGTGGCCGTGGTGGCGGAGGACGGCAGTGATGGCTTGCACGAAAGTGTTCCAAAATCCAGAAACAAGTTTTTTTTTATTTCTTTTTTTGGGGTCAAAAGTGTTTCTTTTTTTAAAAGTGTTTCCCGGAACACTTTTGGAATATTTTTTTACCATACGCATTTCTGTTCCAAAAGTGTTCTGGGAACACTTTTGGAACAGAAACACTTTCCCTAAAGTGTTACCAAACGCAGCCTTATTATCCGAGCTTGTAACAAATAGCTACTGTTATATATAATCTCTTCGTCTTTTTTTGTACTTGAGACTTGTAACAAAGAGATGGAAGGTGCTGATTATAGTAGAATTATCTGCTAGATATAGTCCTAATTTAAAGTGAAACGGGATAAACTTCTGTTCATCGATTTCTCTATCTCGTCGTCACCCTTTTGTTTCGTTGTGATTCCTCGCCTAATCCCGACACAGACAACGATGGCAGTCTGAGCAGCGAAAACGAGAGCTATAAATTGGATCTTGTTTTTGACACACGCACAAAAATCGGATATCGTTAACGAGAGCTCTTGACGAGCTTGTTAAGCATAAATAATTAGGATTATCTCAACTTCGAAGATATTGATCACACGTAACACAAAAATATTCGTTCTCGCTTAGGCGCGGGTCCGAAATTCAAGTTGTCGATTTGTAGGGTGGGGGGATTGGAAGGTAGTATCATGGAGGAAATCATTCGTGAAAGCATCGGCAATTTTATGGATAGGGCAGGAGAGGAATCTTGCTGCTAAGGGTGTGTTTGGGAACGTTTCTGTTCCTGGACACTATTTTTGAATAGAAATATTTTTTTGTGTTTCTGTTCCCGGCTACGTTTTTTGGGAACAGAAACGCGTTTGAGAAATTTAAAAAAATAAACAATTTTTTCCGCCGCCCGCCGGCTGGCTGCGGCGGCCGGCGACCGCCGCCGACGATGGCCGGTGGGTGGTGGCCGTATCGGCGGTGGTGGGTAATAGTTTCAAAAGTGTTTCAAAATCCAGAAGTAAGTTTTTTTTGTTTCTTCAAAAGTGTTTCCTAGCGCAAAAGTGTTCCTCGGAACACTTTTGGAACATTTTTTAACCATACGCGTTTATGTTCCAAAAGTGTTCCGGGAACACCTTTGGAATAAAAATACTCTCCCTGGAGCGTTTCTGCAGCGTTACCATACGCACCCTAATTCTCTTAAAACTAAGCCATGCTTATGGTGACCCTTTTTTTTTTTTTGCCATTTCGAATTTCCATCTTGTTCACATAGAACAGATCTAGCGTAATCATGAGATTATGTTTTCCTACGGGTAAAGCCGGCCAAGAACTTTGGATGACGAATGCGGAGTGATTTGATCGAGTAATTAAGCGTTCGGTTCGACCGGGAGAGATTACGTGCCTCGAGCACAATGTTGGGGTGTGGTTCATATTCCCCTGCGACAGGAATGCACGTGGGTCCCGCTCCACACTGAGCGGGCGGGGGTTCGGGGGAGCCGCCCCGGCGGGGGTTTCAAGGGGGCAGCGCCCCTGGACACCAGAGGGCTTTTATGATTTAAGCCCATAAATTTTCATTAGTAGTTTGGGCTTGGGCTCATGAATAACTACTAATATATATACTCTTGTTCGCTTGTAATTGAGTGATGTAACGAGAGGTGTGAGGTGCTGACATAGTGAAATCCTCTGCTGGACGTAGCCCTAGTTTAAGGGTGAACCAGGATAAATCTCGTGTCTCGATTTCTCTTTCTCTCGACTTTTTACTTTATTGCGATTGTGTGCCGATCCTAACACACAACATCTCCCGCTCGCGGTAATACTCAGAAGCCGTGCTCGCTACGCCGTGATTAGAGTCTTATCCAATGCACGTGGATAGAGCTATTCACATGCCTATGTAGGAATTGGCATGGACGAAGATTTGAATACCCGGCGACATTAGAAAAGAAGAAGGGAGAAGAAGAAACAAACGAACAACTTGGAAGAAAGAGTGGTGTTTTTAGTTTTTTAAGTGATAAGATTAGTTTAATCACTCTTTTTCTCTTTTTTAAGGCCGTAGAGTAGACATGGCCAAATTGAACCGTAGGCCCGAAACCGATCCGTTGATTGGCCCGGAACCAGCCCATTGACTAGGCCCACGGTTCCGACCCGGAACCGGCTTTCAAGGGCCAGTTCCGATTCCGAACAGCCATTTAAAAAAAATAAAAGAAAAAATTTGAGAAAATGGTAATTGCTTGAAGTAGGATTCAAACCCTCGATCTTTTGGTTGAAGCAAGTGCCATAAACCACTCAACTACCTTCAATTTGATTGTTAATGTTGCAAATAAACTATAAAAAAAAAAAAGGTATCGACAAATTGAACTGGCGGAACCGGCCCGGAACCGCCGGTTCCACCTTTTCATGGAATCGGAACCGCCGGTTCCTGAACCGGAACCGGTGGTTCCGTCGAACCGGCCATGTCTACCGTAGACTCGTAGAATATTAATTTTTAGATTTGCTATTTGGTGCATGCCATGCATGTTGGAATTCACGAGAACACTCCAAATCACATCTGTAACCCTTTCTATCGCCTCTCCAATTGGTCGAAGGACATTATTGTTGATGAATAAATGTGCTAATTGAGGGGAATATATATATATATATATATATATATATATATATATATATATATATATATATATATATATATATCAAATCTATTGTGTTTGTATCAATTCAATCTTTAAACTTTTCATTTGTGCCAATTTTTTTTTGTTCATACAATTGTGCCGATTGAGTCTAAGACCTTTTTTACGATCTGTCAATGTAGTACATTCGATCAATTTTGGTTGAAAATCGTTGACGTGAACGCCGGCCATCCTACTTGGTCTGGATGACTGACGCTGGCATGGATAAATTTCATTTTTTTTAAAATTTGTTTGAACATTTTATGTTTGTTATTTTTTTTCTCTTTTCTTTTCCAAATTGTGGGCAAGCGAGATCATCAACCGGCCCGCGTTTGGTCTGGGTGAGGACCGTGAAGCTCTCGCTTAGTCTGGGTAAGGGCGTTGCGGCCCTTGTTGACCAAAGCACGATGTCATGGCCCTCTCCTGGATTTGGCCCTCGTCAGTGGCTAGTGAGGTCGAGCGAGGGACCAAGGCTCACCTACGACCTTGTCAGCCCATAGCTAGGAAAAAAAAACTAAAGGAAAAGAAGAAAAAGAAAAAGAAAAATATAAAACCCAAAAAAAATTAAACAAATTGTTAACTTCGGTGCTGGTCGTGCCACATAGGATGATTGGCCTTCATGTTAGACATTTCACATTAAAATTGGTCGGATGTACTACATTTGTGAATCCTCAAAAATTTAGGGTTAATACCGCCGAAAACCCTAAACTAGTACACTTGTGACAAATTTACCCCAAACTATTTTTTTTTACTATGAAAAACCTTAAATTGGTACGGTAGTGACAAATTTACCCCAAACTGGTACAACTGTGATAAATTTACTCTTCGTTAGTTTTCGTTAAATTTTACCGTCAAATTGCTGAGTTTAATGACACGTGGCAATTATCGAATATACATATTACCATATATTTGCTACAGGTGTATCAATTTCAAATTTTTGTGGTATTAACTCAATTTAACGGAAACTAACAAAAGGTACATTTTTCATTGTATACCAGTTTGGGATTTTTTATGGTAAAAAAAATTAACTTGGGGTAAATTTATCACATTTGTACCGGTTTGGGATTTTTGTTGGTCAAAAAAATTGTTTGGGGTAAATTTGCCATAGGTGTACCAGTTTGAGGTTTTTCGTGGTATTGACCCAAAAATTTAAGATCCAATTGACATAATTAAAATATTAATGGCCGAATTGGCATAAATGCAAAAAGTTCATGAGCTTGTTTGATAATTTTTCCTTCAATTGAGTATCCATCAAATACCATTGTCATGTGGGTTTTCTATAGAACATTGTCAAATGATGAGATTAAAGGGATAGTTTGGCTATATCATTAGTTTAGCTTACATATCATTTGCTAGTGTTTGCGTGTGGATGGGAATTCCGATCGGAGCGGGTGTACTCTTAAGTTTTGGCCAAGATGGGAGGTGAAAGTTGGGCTATTGTTGCTTGGCAAACCATTGGGTCGTGGCATCTTCGCACTAATGAAAATGTCACTCGTCTATTGACAAATACCTAGCCTCGTCTCCATGACCGAGCCCGGAAGTGTCCTCGAATTCATTCGAGACGTTAGCAAGACTCAGGTTGGAGAAGAATATGGTCCATGAATTCCATTTATTGGAACTGTGTTCCTAGTTATTTTTGTTTCGAATTGGTCGGGGGCTCTTTTACCGTGGAAAATCATAGAGTTACCTCATGGGAAGTTAGCCGCCACCCACGAATGATATAAATACTATATCCCACTTCCTCATGAACTCACCTTGAATCGAAATCTTTTGGCTCAACTTTATCCTAGCTTTGCCAAGGGATCAAACCTATTTTTTACCTTGAATTGGTCTATCAAATATCTTTAAAAGAGTAATTATGTGTCCGAACGGCTTTGTGTTGCGGTTAGAATCATAGAGGAGATGAAGACCAAGATAGATGTCCACATATATGAAAATAACCTTTTTCTCGATACCCGATCCTAACCAATTGTCCTCTGTGGAGAATGAAACTCTTGATCCGGAATAGCCCTAACGTTGTTACTACGATTATTTTACCCAATTCATGAAGTTAGTGAGATATTTCATGAACATGAAATTGATCTATTTAGGTCGGACCGAAATCGGAACCGTGAGAAAATTGTTTGGATCAAATCCGAGTGGTATTCGAGGGAGAGGTACAAATGCAAAGCGAGGGATCTTTTTTCAATTATTCGCGAGGCTCGCGTTTGTCTGAGACAAAATTCTGAGAGGTCCACACCAACATGCTCCGCTGGCGAATTGGACAGACATGCCTGACTATAATTGTGACGACTTCACGGCACGTTTCGATATAGGTCGAAAAAGAGACAGAAGGGCTGCCCCTTATTTCAAAAAAAAAAAAAAATGCGGATAGGATCCTAATAATATTTCCATTGTAATAATCTAGTGTTAGCAGCTTTTAACTTTTATCACCGCGAAAGCATAAAATAATCCTAGATACAGATATACGTAAGTTCATGTTTAAATATGTTGTGCACGTTGTTTTAAGGATTAATACCACGGAAAATCTTAAATTGGTGCACTTGTGACAAATTTAACCCAAACTTTTTTTTTAACCATGAAAAACCTCAAACCAGTACATCTGTGACAAATTTACCCCTTTTTTACCATCAAAACCCTAAAGTGGTACATATATAACAAATTTACCATAGACTAATTTTTTTTTACCCCGAAAAACCTCAAAGATGCACCTGTGATAAATTTATCCTGCGTTAAATTAGGTTAATACCACAAAAATTTCCAAATCAATACACATATGACAAACAGAGGGTAAAACTCCTAAACTGGTACACCCATGAGCTGTCATGTGCCATCTAATTCAGCAATTTGACGGTTAAATTTAACGAAAACTGACGAAGGGTAAATTTATCACGGCTGTACCAGTTTGGGGTAAATTTGTCACAAGTATACCAGTTTGGTATTTTTTGTGATCAAAAAAATAGTTTGAAATAAATTTGTCACAGGTGTACCAGTTTAGAGTTTTCCATAATATTATCCCTTGTTTTAATTTAGAGAAAATAACCTAAGTTTTGTAGTCATAAGGGAAATTACTTTCATTAACATATTGCAAGTATGTCTATTTATTCTCAAACTTTCCAACTTTGATAATTTAGTTTTAGATCTTCGCGGAATTTTCAATGTAATCTTTCCGATCAATATGCGCTAGACGTCAGTACAGTCATTGCCAGTCATCCCACGTGGCACATCGCCACCAACGATTTCCGACGAAAATTTATCGGCAACACTCTATTAAAATTTGCAAGCAAAGTTTTAGGACTAAATTAAAAGAAGTTGAAATGTTTGGGAATGAATTTACATCCGTAAGATAGGTCTAGATTGAATAGTATAATCTTTTAACATGGGATAAGGTTAGACCAAAAAAAAAAAACATGGGATAAAGGCTTTGGAGAAAGAAAGATTTCGGGATGGGGTTTTCCGGCAAAGTGTGTGATCATAGTACAAATAATACCTTATTTTATACTTATCATAATATAATACTACACTTTCGTGATAAACAATTCGGTGTAGATTCCACAGAATCGATGAATGACACTTTAAAAAAAATGCTTAGATGGTCGTAGCTCATATGTTCTCTCACATAGATAATTGGTTTGGGAGCTTTTGGATTTTAGTTGTGACTCATAATTTTTTTTTTTTTTTTTACAATTGGGTTTTAAAAAAAGAGAGAGAGAATTTCGTCATTAATAATTAGAAAGCTAGTACACAACATTCTTTATCGCAGGCATTCCACTAGCAATATTCTTCTGCCCATTTGGAACTTCGAAAAGATCAAACTAGAAATGCATGAAAAGATGCATCATTGGAGTAGGGCCTCCTCAGAAATAAACAATCGATTGAGCCCTTCAATGTAAAATTCCTTTTATTCGAGTAATAGTAATATGTCCAATATCAATTAAGCTTTTAAGTTGGGATTTGTTATCGATAGTTCCAACACGTCCTTCTATGAATAATTTTTTATATGTTTTATTGAGGATGAAGTAATTAATTTGCATGCACTTACCAAAAAAAAAAGTAATTTGCATGCATTTCCGGAAATGAGTCGGAATTTTGGATGTCAATCAAATAACCAAATAAAAGCGTTAACACACAAAAAAATAATAATAATAACTCCTGAATCGGTATACCATGTCACATTTAACCAAACTAATTTTTATGTCATAAAAAGTACCAAACTGGTACCCATGACTAATCTACTCTCCGTCACCCGCCATCCAATATTCCTGTCAAATTGCTGACGTCGAAACGAACGTGACAAAATAAATTGAATGGTTGACATTAAGGGTGAGCAAAAAAAAACCATGATCCATCCAAATCGGACCGGATCATACCCAACCAGCCGATTTTGGATTGTAACCGGCAAGTATGGTCGAGATTCCAATCCCAATTTTCTAGAACCGGCGGGTACTGGTTCGGTTCTCGATTCCAAGCGAGAACCATCAAACTGGCCCAATCGGACCGACTTTTTTACATAATACAAATATATATTCTTTTGAAATAACTTTTGCGAATATTACAATGATTGTTATCTTGCATATTGAAATTTTTTCATGTGGCAATGGTACTAAATCATTTTTTCCATTATTATATTGCATTATTAAAAAAAATTCCTCCTTCAATCGCTAGAGATTGGTTTCCTTTTTTTTTTTTTATTATTGATGTTAGTGCTCGATAGGATCGTAACCGGAATCCAACCGAAAATTGGACCGGACCAGTAGTTCAGTTTTCAGATAGGTTCATGAAACGAGAGAATGGTTTATGGTTCACATTTTGCAAAACCGGTCCCTAACTGGCAGTTCTCAGTTCTAGGGTGGAAACCATTCATCCTGGATCACTCCTAGTTGGCATGTGATATGAATCTGATGCGAAAGTTCAATAGAAATGGATCTCCTGAACGGCATCGATATGGGAAAGCCAAATTTGGAAGGAAAACAAAAAAAACAAAACAAAACAAAGTGAGATTGGGATCTGATGCAAAAAAAACAAAACAAAACAAAGTGAGATTGGGATCTGATGTCGCGGTTGCGTCAATTTGAAATTTTTTACAACGTTGGTACGGATGTACTAATCTAAAACTTTTGTTGGCAATAACGCTAATTAAAAAGAGGCAGCTCATGATATGTCCTAAAAGGAGCATAAAAAGGAATTTATATAGCTCCGAAATTCGAGATAGCTTTTGGAAAGACAAATGGAAATTCGAGCTTAGCTAAAAGCGGGCACGCATGCGCTTGAGCCTAAAGTTAAACTCTAGTTCTCTCCTTTTCCAGTTTACCCTGAAGAACTTTTCCGTTGTTTTCTTTTTCTTTTTATGCAAATTTTCATGATGAACTCATGATTTTCATGAATTGCTTTTAACCCTAAAAGGGCTCCTCAATGAATGTGCGGTTTAACTCGTTCGTGCCTAGTAGTGAATACTAGCCTGCCGCCATTGAATGTATGTCCGGCCTCTTTGTCACGAGAAGAGAGTGATGCCATTGAAGTGCATTGTTGCCGAGACTCTACTACAACGATTAATTGTATGGAGTCAGTCGAGAAAGAGAAGGACACCAATCTTGACATAACTTTGGTTCAAATGTGTCGGGTCTTTGGATTCCGCATTAGCAATAATCGACCGACACTTCCATAAAAGAGGATGAGGAAACTTACACGAAATTCTCTCGAACTTGGGTTTCGCTTCTTTTTCGGAAAAACCTGACATTCCCGACAGATATCTTTTGACAAGACATTTTCCTGAAAAATAACGTTATTTGCTGATATTCACCTAAAATCTGAATGTGTATTTGTCATTATTTCGAAAAGGAACTTGGGTTGATCTTCCTAAAGAAACATGCGTTGTTCGTGTCACATAAGTGATACTCACCACCAAGGTTCTAATTGCAAGAGTCATGGGTTTGTCAGGTCCAGCCACTAGGAACCTGAGCAGGGAGCAGGACACCCGAGCCTCGACCTTTGATGAACTTGAGCCTAGGTGCTGGTGAGTCGGGCACGAGATTGTGGTACCCGTGCATTGTCGCCTAGGACCTAGATGCGGGCACCGGGGCTTGGGCTAGCCTCGATGGACCTGGGCCGAGCCTACATGGACTAGGCCCGGCCGCCAAAGCTCAATAAGGAAAAGTTCAAATTACGAAACTGTATACTCATTATGCATTTTTGAATGGCTATTTAATGCATGAAAACTAAGGATTTATCTGTAAGAAATATTTAAAAATATCACCTTGAATTTCAATGAATCACTTCCTTTTATATATTGAGATATGGTTAATCAGTGGGCCGTGCCAAGCAAATGATTTTCCCTTGCCGACCCAGGCACCGATCCTGGAAATGGTTGGCTCGGGCCCCTTCTATGTTTTCAAATTGAGTTAATTTTTTTTTACTACAATAAATGAAATTATAATAATTCCGGAGAATCTAATTATAGAAGAACCAGGAACAGATAGCTTTCCCTTATTTCTCGCCCGACTCTTTGGTCATAAGAATGCTGATTTTAAGAATTAGTCATTGCCCTTCTCCGACCCTTACTTCTCAACAGGATTATGTAGTCAGTCCACAACCCTAGATGCTGAAGTCGTCCTTGGAATGATCTTGTAATTCCTACGGGGTGGAGACGATGGGGTCAATCCATGGACTTTTTTTTTTCCTTTTGCCGCATTTCACTCAAAGGGTTGAAGAGAGAACAAATCCAGTATGAATGCATCTTTACATCCTTTTGGAAAATTTACACATACAAGTGCCTTAACCACAATTACACACAAATTACACCCAGGAGAATTTCTAATTAATTTCGATGTTTTCGACATTGTGTCTCTCACCATGATTCATACGATAAAGTTGCTTTCGTTTTCATCTTGTTCACAATTCGGCAGGCCTAATACCCAAAAAAACCTCCAACTTTAGCATATGTGTCAATTATATCCAATTTTTTATCTCATAAAAACTCTAACATTTACTTTTGTTCCAATCATATCGGTCTATATTAAAAAAAAAAAAACCCTCAACTTTAGCATATGTCCCAATTATATCTAAAACTTTTTTTATCTCCTAAAAAATCACCAACTTTTACTTTTATCCCAATTCTACCACCGCCAGCCTTCTGTTCATAATCACAGTTAATTAATCCTATGTGGCTCGAATTTTCTCGTCGAATTTTCAAAATTTGAAAGTAGTAGGTTTCATGATGGCAAGATTTTAAATAGCTCTTCAGAATATCCCTATTTATAATCATTTTTTTTGGGCTATTGAGTGCCAAAGAGAATACGAAAAATGCCATCTTGAGTGACTATATCTCCCGGCAATATGTCGGGGAAACAAATAATATAATAGAAGTTCGGGAATTATTTATGTCAGCATTATTGACGTGTAATTTATTAATGACGTGAAAATGCCTCATAAGATTAACTAATTGTGATTATAGACGGAAAGCTAACGGTAGTAAAATTTGGATAAAAGTAAAAGTTGAAGGTTTTTTATGAGACAAAAAAAGTTTTGAATATAATATGAGACATATGATAAAGTTGAGTTTTTTTTGTACTAGAATGGTAAAATTAGGATAAAAGTAAAAGTATGGGGTACAATTGGGACAAATATAAAAGTTGGGGGTTTTTTATGAGACAAAAAAAAATAAATGTAATTGTCACAAATGCTAAAGTTGAAAAAAAAATTGGGTATTGGGCCCAATTCGGCACATTCTGCTAGAGCCAATTTTTGCAATAAACCAATCACGACCTCAAAACATCCATTTCTATAATTCACGAAATTGAATGATTTGGAAATCACATTCCTATAAATGATTGTTTGTATTGCTTTTGACCCAAAAAAATTAATTAAAAAAATTTGTCATTCACATGAATATTAAGCCATAAATTGTTGTGGATAACGAATGACTAATTATTTTAGGCGACACGAGCGATCAGTTAAAAAAAATACATTTTTTTACAAATCTTTCATTTTCAATGAAATAAACGGAGCCCTCATTCCATCATAATCAACATCGTTAAGTTGATTTCATCGTTTCACCCTGGAGTTTTTTTTTTTTTTTTTTTTTCAGTATTCGTTTTGTTGGGCACAAATTATGGGGCATCTGTACAGATGGGCTTCCAATAGTCACCTGCAAAGTCCACCGTGGGCCACTTTGGTTTGGGCTACAAACGCCTATATGGCCCGTGGAAATACAATCTCGGTGCTCCCAACCGACGATGTAATAGGGAGGACAAACCCGCCCTTAAGAAAACAATGCTTGGTTGGGATTAAAAGGAAATTGAATAACGATGTTTTGTACTCATCCCTAAGGGTGAGCATGGTTCCAGATAGAATCGAAAACTTGGAACCGAAACATGTGGGAACTAGCCCGGTTCCAAGTTTCAAGATATGTAGGGTAGTTTTTAGGTTCCAAAAATTGAAAAACTTATTCCAGCAGGTAGGCTCAGGTTCTACTACTTAGAACCTGGAACCTAAACCTTGAATCCTGAAATAATTTTTTTGTGTTTTTCTTGGTATATCTTCAAAAGAACTTATAATGTTCTATGGCGCCCGATTGTGAGTGCATAATCAAGAGCCTAACAATTTTTTAGATTTCATGTTCTAAAAAATGAGAAACTTGATCCAACAGGTCGGTTTCAGGTTCTAAATGTAACATGTACGAAATCTAAAACCCTAATCTTTACTTTTCCTTAGTTGTTGTAACGTTCACTCTAATTTTTCTTAACTGAAAATGAAAAAAGAAAAGAAATTGGTTGGTTCTCGGGTACTCAGGAACTGAATCTAGAACTTGTGACCGGGTAGGTTTTAGGTTTTAGATTTCAGGGTATGACGTGTAGATTTTATGTTTCAAAAAAGAAGAAACCTGTTCTGACGGATAGGTTTTAGGTTCCAGATAGAACTTGCAAAGAACTTGGAACCGCTCACTAGTCATCCCACGTTACAAACGAAACTAATTTCCTTATCGACGTTGTTTGCACAAATCTAATGCGTTTGTTTCGCGAAAAATCTGTAGATAGGAAAAGAAATTAATAAATTTCAAACGTTCATATCGTTTGAGAAAATAAGTTCACGCAAGATGCTTTCCTCAATAAGCAAAACTTGTCCCTGTAAATTTTTATTAATAAAGAAGATAGATGATTCAATTTATTAGAGCAAGAAAAATCCTTTCCAGGTCGCTGACTTTTCACGAAACAAGCGAACTCAGTGTAGCATTTGTACTCCTTCGTTAAGGTTAATGGCAATACGTCTACGATCTTAAGAGGACGGTTCATTAAGTTGCACTTGCATTAGAAGATGGAGGAATATCAGCTAATCATCGATAAGATCATAAGACGAGAACTCATTAGTCTAACCACAAGAAAATCATACCTTATATTATAATATTTAAATTATAACAACATCATAGTGTACAAAAGCTTTCTCTAACGATGCTTAAATGAACTCCAAATCACCAACCCCTCATTGCTAAAAATTATAGTGCCGTCATTATAACCTACTCTCACAGACGCTAAGTCAAATTCAGATTGTTTGGCAAGGACATTCTCAGGACTCTCAACATGAGGGAAGATCATCAGGTGGAGGCAGCAAGCATTGAGATGGGCCAGGCCCGTTGGGCACAATGAAGGCCATGGCAAGGCCCCATGTAGTGTGCTCCTCAAGATGGCAATGTATGAACCAAGCCCCCGGGTTATCCGCCCTGAAGCGGATCGCAGCCCATCCCCCGATGGGTACCGCCACCGTGTTCCTCTCCGGTGGATCCACTAGGTTGTAGCCTGCCGGGTCGACATTGACGTCGTAGTTCCCGAACCCTTGCCCCACGATGAAGAAGTTGTGGCCGTGGACGTGGATCGGATGGTTCTCGGGGTTAAGGAAGGTCGTGTCCTGGAGCACAATCTCCAAGTTGGTGCCGAAGGGAACCGCCAAGAGCTTGTTCCCGAACTCGGTATTCATGTTCTCCGCGACGGGGTCGACTCCGGTGAAATTGAACGCCTTTGGGGGCCGTTCCGGGAAGGTCGAGGTCAGCATCTGGCTCGCGGTGAAGTTCTTGTAGTGCCCCTCGAGGATCGACATTAGCGGGCGGACAAAGGACTGGTTGTTCATCGAGGCGTAAAACCGCTTGCCCGCGTATCCCTTGCAAGTTTGGTTTGGCGGACAATCCTGGAGGTTGAGGCTAATGGTGGTGATCACTCTCCTATCGATCGCCTTGGGGACCCTACACGGGTATTGAGGGGTTGCCAGGCTCCTGAGCTCGCTCAAGAACTTGGTGGCAAAAGGTGTGTCGGTCATTTTAGGAAGATTAGGGACCACAACACTAGGCTTGGTGCTCTCGTCACTAGATTTAGGGCCTCTGTATTTTAAATAGCCCAATGTCGTGGAATTGTCAAAGGGGAAAACGGAGGTGAGGTAAGGCGAGGCTGCCATTGGGAACATTCCGGACGGGTCGGGTGCTTGGTTCGCCGTGATCAGGACGTTGGTGGTCTGCCCGGGAGCGATCATTATGGCCGGGGTGGAAAAGGGCTTCGTGTAGACCGCGTCGATCTCAACCACTACCAGCGTGTGGTTGGCCACCGCGAAGAAGAGCTCGTCGTTGAGCGCGGCGTTGACGATCCGGAGCATGTACGTCTTGCCCGGTTCCACGGCCCGGACAAATGTATCTGCGAAGTGGCAACCGACTGTTAGGTTAAATTCTGAGAAAGAGCCAAAGAAACGTTTGATTGACGAGGCATGAGTCGCATGATACCTTTGGCAGAGCAAGGATAGAGAAGGCCAGGAAGGCCATTGATGGTGTAAGCATCCGAGGAATTAGGGCCACCACCTTGCAACATCATTTCGCTCTCCACTGCATCAACATCCGCATTCCACCATTCACCTACGGTTGGGGTCAAACAAGTTGCAATTCCCAGTCAAAATCAGTGTAGACCAACAAAAAAAAAAAAAAAATCAGAGTGAGGGAGCAAAAGTAAAAAGGCCTTGGTCATCATATTCATAATTCATTTGCATACATGACTTTTGAGACATTGGTTACATGATGTGGGTCAAAGCTCTCGAACATGTAAGTAGGCTTGGCAGATGTTACTTGTCATGCGCCCTTTGTGCAAGACTAGGATTTGGACTCAACGATTAATGGGTCGTATTAAGATTTACTTCAACAATGTCAATACATATGAGATTTTAGTAATCATCAAGCATTTTGATAATAAACAGATCAAATGGCACCACACACGTAAGTACAGAAGGACTTGCATACAGTTATGTAAACAAGCATCCGAGACATATTATATTAAAATGAACCATAGAGAAACCAAACGTGTTCAAACATGTCCAAAGGGTAATTATATGATAAGATAGAGACGAATTACCGAAAATGACGAGGATTTCGGCTTGAATCTCGGGTGAGAACGGGTAGGGCAGGCGGGGGTAGATGATGAAGGCGCCGTGGACAGAAGCTCTTTGCCAAGAGAAATGGGCGTGCCACAGAAGAGTGCCTCGTTGGTCCACCACACTAAACTTGTAAGTGTAGGTGTGCCCTCCTCTTATGGGGCACTGGGTTATGTAGGCCGGTCCGTCGGCCCACCCGGTCCGGTATTGCCTTACGCCATGCCTATACCCAAAGACAACAACACCAACACCACCGCCATCATTATCATTCATAGTCTTTTCAAAATGAGCAAGAACTAAAGGACTTCTAATCAAGGTTGAGTTCATATGAGCAGAATTATGAATTTTCATAAGCCGCCTTCTTTTGGCTTTTTCCCCATGAATAGAGACAAATGCTTGGAGGCATCCAAATTTTGGCTTTTGATCCAAAAAAAGTTAATCTCAACTTTGAATAAATTTAATGAGCAGAGAAGATGCCAACAATTCCTTAATTGAGTTTATGGGCATCTATTCATTATTGATCCTTAAAGTGAGTGACGGCGGGCTCTATAGTTGCGTCGTGCGGGGCTGGCCATATATTTTTCTTCCCGGATTGCGGGGAATACCTTGTATATATTTTACATTTGAGGGATCCTGAGGTCCGGATGAGACTTCAAATGAAGCAGTTGAAGGACTTACTTGGGTCCTACATAACTAGTGTGCGAAAAAGAGAGAACTTGCATGCCGTAAAATTGATATCCTCGTGCTTTGGCAAAGGGAACAGGCCCGGTCGGATTTGAGGGTCTCATTTCGTGTACCATTGACCGAAGAAACATAATGATCAAGAAACAAAGCAAGCAAGAATGGGAGCAATCATGTAATAAGGAGCTAGGAAAAAAAAAAGTGAATGAAAAGGAAAATGATGAGTATTCCAACATAATAAAAGCCAATTAATCATTTGTGCTCATGCTTTGATATCTCACCAGTGGATCGTGGTGTTCCTGGTGACGCGATTGGTGACTTTGACTTCGACCTGGTCGCCTTCGTGGACGGCGATGGTCGGCCCAGGGTATTCGCCGTTCACCGTCAGGAGCGGCTTCGTGTGGCACAACCGGGTCACTTGTGTCCATTCCACCTAAGATACATTATACATTTGGAAAAGTAGGGTTTTTGAAGTTAGACTAATCGCAAATGTTGTGTTCGTGTGGAGTGTTCATCAGAAGCTCTCGAGAATATAGTCATGAGGAAGACGTTCATGGGAGTGCTTGAGTTCCAAGTAGAGCTGAACATAATGGACCGATCGAACCGGGTATCGCCCGGACCGGACTGAACCGACCAATTTGGTCTGGTTCCCGAATCCACAAAATTGGAATCGGTTCCCGGTACTAAGGAGAACCGGACCTCTCGGACCGCAACGAATTCACAAGATGAATCTCCTCTATGTAAACCTAAACCTAAGATGCTTAAGATGCTTAGTATAACTTATAGATTTAGCGACAACGCGATGCAATTAATGATAGGTGGTCCGATGAATATGTCGTTAACGAGAAAATTTAACGACGAATCAATGCAAGCAGTCCAATGATTGGACCGCTCAAGAATCGGTTCTCTCGGTTCCAAGATGAAACGGGACAAGACCGGGAACCGATCATCCATTCTTCACATTATTTTCTCTCCTTTCTGGTTCATGTCACATGGAGTGGTGTTTATAATGGCTAGTTATGTAGTTGATTTCAGAGAGAGAGAGAGAGAGCTTACATTGAAATGAAATCGTTTGGTGGCTGGCGCGGCAGAGGAAGCTATAATAACATTGCAAGTGAGGATCAGAACTAAAACCAATAGAATCATGCAATGCAAGTTGGTCCTCTCCATTGCAATTCAGCTTAAAAAAACCTTCTCTCTCTCTCTCTCTCTCTCTCTCTCTCTCTCTCTCTCTCTCTCTCTCTCTCTCTCTCTCTCTCTCTCTCTCTCTCTCTCTCTCTCTCTGGGCAATGGCCAATTTGTTACAAAAGCTCCATGCACGACGACCCATTATATATATAGACAAGGAGATTCTCTCTCTCTCTCTCTCTCTTTGCGAGCATGGATAATCATTATTTTACCTTTTAGGGTTTCTAATTATTGCACTAAACTATTCATTTTTACTTGTCGTTATAGCCCGGTAGGTGAGAGGGAGAACTGACAAAAGAACATGTCGAATCGATCCTTCAAATTTGTCTGGGTTACGATGATGCTAAGTGCTGGAATCCAAATCAAAAGAACACGCTGTGTGTCAGAATCTGCAAAAGATAATTGTACTTCACAAAATCCCACCAATCTTATTCTTTTCAGCCATTAACGAAACTCGTTTAGCCCCGTTCAGATTCCTAAGGCCAGAGTAGTTGATTGGGGGGTGGTAGGTGAGATCTTTAGTCAAGACAAAGTTGGACTAAAGCAGTATCTGTGCTCATCAGAAAGGCTGAAATTCTCCCTTTCCTCTCCCGTTTGTTTTACCGAAACGGGTGATTTGGAAAATATTTTCCAGAAAATAATCTTTTGTGTGAAATAATCAGTTAATGAGAAGTGTTTTAGTTATCGGCATCAAATTACGTTTAAACATGTTCATGGAAAATGAAAATAATTTTCGTTTGTTCATCTTTATATACCATACGAGCAATTGTTTTTAGAAAAAATTTCAGATTATTCATTTTTCGCGAAACGAACGAAGTCCCTCTTGTTTAATGGTCGTGGCTTGGAGAGGCTTTGTGCATGCCGAGAGAGAGAGAGAGAGAGAGAGAGAGTACTACTTTGTTCTCCACCAACCCAAAAGGAAAGCCAAGTATGATTATTCTTATGTGATCGGTCCATAAGTTTTTTTTTTTCACAACTTGATTGTAACGTTTACATGACCAACCATGGTACTTTTGGACATTTGCTACGTACAATGTGATTGAGGGGAAGCTGGTGCGGGCATCATAGATTCCATACCACGTTCCATAACGGAAATTTTAATAAGGTACTATCAACATAGTGTGTGTACGTCATCAAATGGGCGAAATCAATCGAATATTTAAATTTGACGCCGATCATCCACAAATTGACAGCAAAATTTAATTAATTGGCAAAGTTACTACAACATGGAAAATTCGAAATTCAAGCATATTGAGAAATTGCATGACATCACATCCACATGCAACATGACATGAATATAATATTCAAAAGGAAAAATTTCAAAAAAGGGCTTGAAGTCCTTTTGTTTTCTCAAATAAGGGCCCCCAAGTGAACTTTATTTCAAATAATGGCCTGAAATGCCCTCATTTTCTCAAATAAGGGCCTGAAGTAAATATTGTTTCAAATAAGAGCCTAAAGTAATCATAAAATCTCAAAAAATGGCTTGATTTCAAGGGCATTTTCATTTTTTTACTTATTTGATTTTTTTTTCTTTTTTACTACACTTTTTTTATCTGTTTTCTCAAAAGTTTTTTTTTAAAAAAAAAAACACATGCACAGGAGGCCGTCACCCCACTGCCGGAGGGCGATTGGCTAGGGCGGCGAAGGCCGGCGGGGTCGTTGGCGCCTCAGTGAGGGCCGGCGGGGTGCGACGGCCTTTGGCCCTCGCCTCTAACCAGTAGGGTTGCCAGCGACCCCGCCGACCTTCGCCACCCTTGCCAATCCCCTACCAACAGTAAGCCGGCGGCCACAAGCGAGAGGGGGCAGCCCTCCCGCCCTTGTGGCCCTCTTTTTTTTTTTCCTTCCTTTTTTAAAATTTTTAAAAATCAAAAAAGGGAAAATAGATAAAAATTAACAAAAAATTTAAAATGTGAAATGAAGAAAAAAACCCTTTAGGCCAGGCCCTTTTTAAAAATATTATGGCCACTTCGGGCCCTTAATTGAAACATACTATGTCACTTCGAGAATTTATTTGAAACAGAGTTCACTTGGGCCCTTATTTGAGAAAACAAGATGACTTCAGGCCCTTTTTTTGGATTTTTCCCTATTCAAAATATGATAACTAAGTAACATGACATTTTAGTGATCCAATGCAACACGAAGTATGAAATAATGAGGAAAACATGATGGAAAAATATCGTAACATGGCAATAATCACATGCAGCATGATATGACAAATCAAATGGAATAATATGATAGCAAAATGACATAGCATGATGTGGCAATAATCACATGCAGCATGACATGACAAACAAAGTGACATGACAAGGCGCTTACTGTTAGAATTATCTTAATGTGGTCTACATAAATTGAAATTAATATATAGGTCGATCTATTAAAGTATTATACGTATTCTTAATTAGTTAATAACATGGGTTGGCTAGTGTAGGCCTAGCTAGGCCCAACCCGTGATGAGAGAGTTCACGCTGAAGCCTCTATAAAAGGCACAAGTCCCCTCTTTAGCCATTTTATCTCAAAAATTCAGAACGTACATTTTCATTCGAATAACGATTGTCTCATTGAGCAGCTATAATACAAAGGAAATAGAGGGGATAGCTTGCTCCGAGAATCGGTGTCGTTCTGCTTCAAGTCACGGTGGATTCCAAATCAGGTTTGTGCCAATCCTCTTTCCTCGATTAACGTATTATGTTCCTCATTCCAGTTATGGCAATCCCGGGCTTGCCACATTTTGTTCCTTACATTTGGTATCATAGCTATTTAAGTGAGAATAGAGACGCATTTTGTTTTGGCATGTTTTCAAATTTTTCGTCTAATGAAAATTAATTTTGTTTACATTTTCAGACTCATCTCGTCAATACGAGAAAAATGAGTGGTCATGCATCTCCGGCAAAGGCGAGGAACCATTGTAAGCACCCCCAGGTGGAGTCGACACGCAACAATTACCGGCATAAGTTACTGTTTTTGGCCTATTTCATGTATTTTTCTTCTGTGAAATTTTGTTTTGAATGCATAGTCAGATAGGGCTTGGCAATACAATCATTTTAAGTGGTCAACCGCTGACGGAGGCTGCCGAATGGCGGCGCATGAACTAGCACGAGCCTAACGGTGGCCGCGCATGGAAGCCACATGCCAAAGGCGCAAACCAGCGCGTCAGATGACTTTGGTCAACCGTCACCCCTGAACTCAGCAAGCTGTTACCCGAGTTGACCCATGGACTCGATTTGAATAGTTGACTTGACCATTGACCTATGGAACCTATCCGTTGACCCGACCTGCTGATCGACCCGGTCATACTCGAGCACATGCTGCGTGTGCGCCTCACACTCCTAGGCTGCGGCACGTGAGAGGGAGTTCGAGCTCTGATTGGAGCATGGTCAACGACGTTGTGTTCATATGGTCCTGCTCTACACTGTGGTATATTCATATTACATGTTTGAAGCTTTTAAGGCTAGAAAATGCATGTATAATCATATGGATCGTTCTTGCCACATGTTGGATTTATCACAGAGGACATATGTTGATCGTTTTCTGAAAAGATTTAGTATGTAGGATTGCAAGCCAAGAATTTTCCTGTTACTAAGGGTGATAAATTGAATTTGTCATAGTGTCCTCGTCCATATGTTGAAAAAGTCAAATGAAGAATATACCATATACTAGTGCACTTGAAAGTATCATTTATGCCCAAGTTGGCATTGGGACTTATATTGCTTTTGCAACGGTACTTCTAGGTAGATATTAGTCAAATTTAGGACATGATCAATGGGTTATTGCCAAGAAGATTTAAGGTACTTAAAGAGGACAAAGGTTGATATGCTGGTTTACAAACATGTTCAGGACCTACAGTTAGTTGGGTATTCGAATGTTGATTGTGCTAATTGTTAGGATGACTTGAGTCAACAATTGGATACATCTTTATGTTAGCGAGAGTTGCAATATCATGAAAAAGCGGGAAGCAAAAATCTGTTTCATCCTCTACCATGAAAGCAGAGGTCATTGTATGCTTTACAACCGCTACTCAGGTAATTTGGTTTCGGAATCTTATTATAAAGTTGACCATATTTTATTTTATTTTTATATATCCATACATTTGTATTGGGATAACAACTTTGTAGTATTATTTAGCAATAATAGAAGTCTCAAGGGGTCTAAGTATTTGGCGATCAAGTCTTTTACTATAAAGGAGACGGTTCGAAATAGTGACATTGCAGTAGAGCATATTTCTATAGATGATATGGTTGCAAATCTATTAATTAAAGGCCTTCGCTCTTGCATTATTGAAGGATATGTCATTAGCATGGACTTAGGAGCATCATAGGATGTTGTTTAGTGAGAGCTGTTCAGATTTTTACTCTAATAAAGTTGAGATATGCATTCGATACAATTATGCAATGTTTAATATGTATTAACTCTTCCGCATTCAATGAAATATTTGTGAATGTATTATTATCAAGTTGAATACATACATTTATGAAAATCTCAAGATATTGTGTAAACCTTGAGTAAAAGTTATGGGCATTTAGTAATTAGCTTTTTTTGTTTTTGTGTGTGTGTGTGTTGTTATACATAAAGTGAAGTTGATTGTAATAATAAGACATATGTTGGTTCATTGAAAACATTCGGATCGCCTAATCTTTCCTCATAAGGTTAGGCACATAACCTTGCAATCCGGGCTGTCCATTTTTGGACGGACGGCCCAGATCTCGTGTTTTTATGGGGTAATTTTTTGAATTATATATATATATTTTTGTTAGTAATAATCTGGGCCGTCCATTCATAACACGAATGGCCCGGATTGCAAGGTTAGGGCCTAACCTTCTATGGAAAGGTTAGGCAATCTCTTTGCCATTGAAACCATTAGGGTATTCTTTGGTGACACATTAAGTTTTGTGACACATAAGGAGAGAGAATGTGACTAACAAAGTGGATAACAAATAAAGTATCGCTCTTTTATAAGGTATTATCCATTTGTCATACTACCATATCGATATCAGTAGAGTAACACATTTATGACCATGGAAGGCTCTATGTCAATTGATGCACTCACAGCCATGATTCGGTATTTGAAATTTTATAGGACCGGATTGACTACTAAGAATAATCACAAGATCGATATAAAGTTATATTAGTACAGTTTCAATTAATGTCAGAATTATCCTACTGTGGTCTACATTAATTGAAATTAATAAATAGGTTGGTCTATTAAAGTATGATACATATTCTTAATTAATTAATAACATGAGCTGGCTAATATGGGCCTAGTTAGGCCCGACTCATGATGAGAGAATCCGCGCCGAAACCTCTATATACGACACAAGTCTCCTCTCTAGTCATTTTGTCTCAGAAATTCAGAATATATCTTTTCGATCGGATAATGATTGTCTCATCAGCCAACGATAATCCAAAGGGAATAGAGGGGAAGGCTTGTTCCGATAATTGTCGTCGTTCCGCTTCAGGTCACGATGGATTTCAAATCAAGTTTGCACCTATCCTCTTTCCTCGATTCATGTATTATTTTGTTTCTTATTCCGGTTATGGCGATCTCTTGCACATATCACATTCAACATGACATGACAAATCATACTGAAGCACAATAACAAAACAATATGATATGGCATGGCATGGCAAATCGTATTCGAAAACATGAAAACAAGGACACTAATCATACCTAGTGTAGCATGACAAGGAAGTGAAACATGATGACACAGAGATATAATATGTTAATAATCATATCCAAAATGACGTCATAATTTAATGAAAATAGTTTAATTACACGACACGACATGACATGGAAATAATCATAGATGGAAAATTACACTTCTTAGGACTCAATTTCATCCATTTTTTTTTTGTTTTTACTCGTGCATGGTAATGTTTACATGTGAACGTACATTTTCCTGTCGACCAAGCCAAATCATGACTTGCATTTCGAAAATCATAATCTAATTCAAAATCATGAAATGAAATATGACATGCATAAGGCCTCAGTTCATGGGCGTAATTCGCGATGGCTATTGGCTTTCAACTTTCGACCACATTACCACAGCCTATCTTACACACGAACCTCATCCTTTCAGCACATGACCAATGGGTTAGCCATAAAGGGGCATGTTCTAATGCAGCACTTTACTATATATCCTTTACTTTTGATCCCTTCCAAACCGGACAGTTTAACAATAGAATGCATCCTAGCGCAATTTCTGCATTACCGGCATTGTAACAGCCTAATTTCTTCTCCACAATTCCCAGCAGGCGGGAAAATTATCCAAAAAAATCTTAAATCTATTGAAATTGTGTCAATTCAATTCTAAACTAATCATAAACCTTTTGTAATAGTGCCAATTCAGTCCATTTGGCCAGCCGGCGCTAACGTGGTGCAACCGGCGCTAACAAAGTAATTTTTTAAAATTATTCTTTAAATAATTTTTTCTGTCTTTTTTTCTTTTATTTTCCTTTTTGCTGAGTCAGCAAGAGGCTACCGGCCACTAGCCATGGTAAGGATCGCAAGCCCTCACCTAGGGGCTGGCGAAGGTCGACGACAGCTAATAAAAGGGGAAAAAAAGACATAAAAAACTATTAAAAATATTTAAAAATTTCAAATATATTAAAATATTATTAAAATTTGGCACGTCAGCACCGGTCTGCCAAATGGATGAATTGTTACAATTACCAAAGGTTTAGTTCTTAATTGAAAAAAAAAATAGGACTGAATTGACACAATTGCAATAAATTTAGGACTTTTTTTGTCATTTTCCCACAACAAGCCATTGCGAGATCCTAAAAATATCCCTAATTTCCATCAGCCATCAGCAGCATGACAACATACTTTAAAACTGAAAATTTCATTTCAACATTCCAAAGGCATAGAAACATCCATAATTTTTGTAGGCACGATGGCATATCCTATGGCTGGAGATTTCATTTTAGCATAGAAACGACCTAAAGAGCATGCTTTTTTTTTTAATACTATTCAAACAAGCAACATAATTGCTTATTCTTTAAACTAAGGTCCTAAATTGACATTTGACTTTCCTAGCATGCACTTCGATTTGAAACTCCAAAGTTTACCTTGAGAGCACGAAACTCGAAAACATCAAGACCGCTACCAAAACAAGAGAACTTCTAGAGAGTGAAATTGGAGACTCCCTCTCTCCTCCCTAAGATTCTCTCCTCTATCTCTTTCATCTTCACACGGTTGTCTTCTTCAACTTTCATGGAGGGGAGGATTTAAGCTAGATCCCTTCCTTTCTTTCCTCTTTCTTTTTATTTGGCTGATTTAGTTCTCTATTTTCTTTTTCTTGCCTTCTTCCCATTTGGAGGAGTTTTTCTCTTTTGATCTAATCTGATCCGAAATCTTCTCACTCATGTTTCGAAGACGATTCTTCCCAGATCTAGTCTAGATTTGGGGATTTTGGCGTGTCTAACTCCAGGATTTTGCTTCCTTCAAGTTTTGTTAGTGTACAAGTCAAGTCCCGAAGGAGATCAGATGAGCTTCATGAGGATTTCGCTCTCACAAATGTCAGATCTGTGTTTGTCCAATCTTGTTACTCTAAATGACAATGATGTTGGGGATATCGAACCTAGCCTCGCGCCGCCAAAAGGCAAAACCTTAACAACAGTTAGAGATCTCAGTGCACGCTTATTACTAAAGAGAGATTCGATGATCAGCCACCGGTTTTGATTTGAAGAAGCCACATATCTGCTCTTTGAACGTGTGACCCCATAATCTTGTTATAATTATTCATCTTGTTATTTGAAAATTTTTTTATCTTCAGATAACGTGTCCAATAATAATTTGGACTTCGGAGTCAACATGTTTACCGGCATGGTATCAGGAAATGGATCCAATTAGATTGTGGTGTTTCCCTCTTGTATTTTTGTTGAAATGAACGAAAGCCACTTCGAAAAAAAAAATTAGAGACTCCAAGACTCTGCTAGTCTTCCGGAAAATATTTTCCTAATTTTTCGGCATTTGGTTCGCGAAAAATAAGCTAGTAAAAAAAATTCATTATGGAAAAAACTCCTTCAAAAATAAGGAAAACGTTTTCATCAACTATCTTTCCAGGCCCGCAATTTATTTGTTGTTTTTTGTTTTGTCTAATGATCGATTCACATGATTTTTAACATGTTGGATTGTTTTTTTGGGTGAAAGTAAGGATTATATTGACTTTAAACGAAGGAGCAAATTTACAACCAAAATGAACCGGACACTACAAAACTTCCACTTGTGATGACACCAATAAGTGTCACAACAAGTGCAAGAGTGTCACTGGTCCAAAAGGGAGCAAAGACTTGCGGCGATGGAGCAAAAGAGTGGCCAAACAAAGTGACCAAAGAGAAAAGAGGCCAAACATACAGCCCCAAAATGTGACACAGACCGGCCTAACAAGGCCAACCATTTAGCAAGAGTTACAGCAGCAGAACAGCGACAGCGCAGCAGCACGTGGCAGCAAACCAGCCGCACCGCAGCAGCAAACCAACAGCAACACAGCAGCCTTGAAGCAACGCAGTCAGTACACCAGCACGGCAGCAAGGCAGCGGCATCACAGCAGCAGTACAGTAGCAAACAGCAGCAGCACAGTAGCAAACAGCAGCAGCACGGCAGCAAAGAACAACAACAAACAACAACAGCATAACAGCAAACAGCAATGCAGCAGTAGTACAGCAGCACAGCAGCAACAAAAAAATAGTATCGCATCAAGAAAGAGTATGAAACAGCAGTATCACAGCAGCAAAATAGTGGATAACAGACAGTCATAAGGCTCGGAGCACAACCGGTGAGCAGCACAAGCACAAAAACCAATTCTGTAAAGAAGTCTTCCAACTAAGCAAAAATAGACGGGTCAAAATCCCAGAAAGCTTGCAATCTCCTATTTCGAATGGTGTCTTCAACATGCTTAAATGTGAGTGCCTTGTCTCTGACTACCTTCTCAAGATGCTGCTTGATAGCCGGCACGTAAAGGACCTTGTTGCGAAATAGAATGCGGTTCCTCTCCCTCCAAATGATGTGGCAGAGGGCACCAAAGGAGAATCGAGCTAACTGATGGTAGAAGCTCCGACCACTGGTTTGCTGGATGGCCCAATGAAGATTGTCATCCCAGCACCGATTAGACCATACAAGATTACACTTAGCATCCCAGAATTATGCCAAAGACTCGGTGTGAAGACATCCAAAATATAAGTGATCGACACTATCCGGTGTGGATCGACAATAGGCACAGGCAGCTTCCGAGATACGATAGTATGTGAGGAGACGTACCTGTGTCGGGAGCCGCTTCAATGTGATAAGCCAAAGGTGGAACGAGTATCTCGGAGCCATAGCCCGATTCCAAACAAACGAATGCCAAGGCACCACTTGGCTTCGAGGATAAATGGAATTCCATGCCGAGGCAATTGAGAAATCACCGGAGGAGTGGCCTAGCCATTGAAAACGATCAGAGTGCCTGTGGTCAAGGGCCGAAGGTTGCTCAGGCCAAGATTCAATAGAGCGACGGACCAAAGATGGAGGTCCCGAGGCCGAGAAAAAGTCAGACACCGTGGCCTTGCGTGGGATACCCGATCTATAGATCACTGTATTAGAGAAGAAATTGTCAAGCGGCCCCCGTGGATGCCAGGGATCGAACCAGAATGAGACCGTATCACCCCTACCCAACCGCCATCTAAAAAGATGCAAGAATTCCAACCGGAGGTCAAGAATTTTCTTCCAAACCCATGAACAGAAGGTCGGCCTTTTAACACTCCAAAAATTTGTATTCTTCAGAAAAGTGGTGTGGATCCATTTACACCAAAGAGATTCTTTATCGGTGAATAGGATCCATATGTGTTTAGCCATAGCCGCTCTATTGCAATCGCTAAGCCTGCGTATGCCGAGACCACCTTCCTCCTTAAGGAGGCATAAATCATTCCACGAAACCTTAGCACCTCCTACACCAAGACTCTGCCCTTTCCAAAGAAATTGCCTAAGTATTTGCTCAATCCGAGCAAGCACCGACTTTGGCAAAATGAAAACACTTGCCCAATAAACATGTTGGATTGTTCGTGTCGAGAGCTTACAAAAAATCACAATTTTGCCAAGTAAAATCGCAAAATTACAGAACGAGGCTTTTGCCCATATCAAGAGCTAGCTAAGGCATCATATACGGATCAAACATCATTTTGGCGACTTGAAATATTTTTAATAATAATTTCTTATTTTTTGAAGTTTTATTTATTTATTTATTAACTTATTTATTTGACCTTTTATTTTCTTTTCTTTTTTATCTTTTTTTATTCTTTCTTTTTTTGGGTTCCCTTCTTCCTCTAGCCAGTCGCCAGCCTCGGCATTGGCCAACGATTCGAGGGCCGATGAGATTGCCCTCGTCATCCTCAAGCGAGCCTCACCCAATCGTAGCGAAGTTCGCCCTCCCCGACCCCTGGCAAGGTTTGGCCTTGCCAGTGGCAAGGCAAGGTCTAGGCTCGCCCTTGCTATTGGTCGGCTAGGACAAGCTTCACCATAAGCCAACGAGGTTGAGCCTGGGCTCGCCCTTACTATTGGCCGACAAGGACGAGCTTCGCCGTAGGCCAGCGAGGTGTGTTTGGATCCCCTACCATAAAGGTAAGGGGTCATAGGGGGGAAGATCTAAGGGGATCTAAATCCAACAAGGTTGACCTCGCCAAGGCCTGATGAGGAGCTAGAGGAAGGAGGGAAGAAAAAAATCGAAAAAGTATATTAAGGTATTTTTAAAAAATTGTCCACTTCTAACCGGTCACGCCATATAGGATGGTTGGCATCCACAACAGCGATTTCTGATCAAATTGATCGGATAGACTCAATTGTCAAAATGTGAAAAGGTTTGAACTCAATTGATACAAGTAAAAGGATTAAGACTTAATTCGTAAAAAGGCAATAAGATTACGAGTTTTCAGACAATATTTCCTTTTATGAAAAAAAAAAAAACAATTTTGAGGTTTAGAATGCGTTTTCATCCCGTCTTGTATTTCGTCGATCACACCTTTATCAAACTCTCGGTAAACCCAATGTCAGAAAAATGACGAAAAAAAAAATAAGGTGTCAACAAACACTGGACTTTTACTTTTGGTGCATTCCAATCCCACTCCGACATGCAAGAAATAGTTTCTGGAACAAAAATCTATTCCTGAAATAGGCTTGGAACAGAAACTCATTAGGTAATGCAATTATAAGAAACTATTTCTGGAACAACGTTGAGAAACAAAAATAGATTTGAAACAGAAATGAAAAACAAAAAAAAATTACTTCTCCGAGAAATAGAAATAGGAATAGAAATCTCCGTCGACGACCAACCTCGCCGGTCGCACCCCGTCGGCTGCCGCCCTCGCCGGCCGATGCCGCAGCATTTTTTAGAAGTAAAAATTTTCAACCGTTGTTAAATAAATTTTTCTTCTAGGATCAAAAATTTTATGCAGCTATCAAACGTATTTTTTCCTCAAAAACAGAAATAGAGAAAACTATTTCTGTTCCAAAAGACTATTTTTGGACATGAATGGTTTTCATGCGCCTCCTGAGAAGGACGTAAAGATCCTCAACTCTCGTTCCGAATGCCCTTAAATACGCGGTAAATATTTACTCTCCTGAAAGAAAATTGGAAATTCCGCTCGTTCGAATTTCTCGTCCTGAAATCGTACCGCATCGTTACCACTTGACAAATAACACAACACATTCCAGAAGCTACAAAATGCCGGAAAAGAAAGAAAGGAAAAGTGAGAAAAGAATAAATAAGGAATCTGCTGTCAATATATATAAATACACAAAGCATTTTGCAAGATCAAGGGCGTTTGGTCTAGTGGTATGATTCTCGCTTTGGGTGCGAGAGGTCCCGAGTTCGATTCTCGGAACGCCCCTTTTCCATATCTTTTTTGCGGTACCTTGGAAGCCATCTTCTTCAGATCGGACTTTTCATCATCTTTAAGCTCTTTTTATAATTCTCCGACCAAAAAAAAAATAAAGAAACCCTTTTTATAATTCGGGTCTTTAACCCTCTCGAAATTCTTTAAAATCTTGCACGTGCCGAAGCCCATTTTAGTCGTCATTGAGCTCATCCTCGGTGGAATGAAATGGCCTTCTTTCTCCTTTTTTCCAATTTGACCAAAAAAAGAAATCCTTTTTCGAAAGATTGACTTCTCACCGACCCTCGCATCGCGACTCCACCATTCAAGTCGTAAATCAGCAATTGAAAAAAGAACTCAAATGATGCTCATCTTCTTCCACCAACCCAACAAAGTCCATCATTCATCATTAATTACGACAAGAACATGAATTTTCGTTTTTTTTTCCCCTAGCAACCCACAAGCACCGGCGAATTTTCCACTGCAAATATATATAATCACATGTATTTTCTAGTGGAGATCATCAGAGGATAGATTTTCTGGTCAACGCCAAGCACTCCCAACTCGATCCATCAAAATTATTGGACATGTTTTACTTTTAAAGACAGGAAGGATAAGATTGGATTCATTCGTGCAATATCGGGTGATTCTAAAAGATGCAGAATCGAGTTGATCACATCATCTGAATTTTGTGACCTTTCCATAGAAGCGTTAGCAGGAAAAGTTGGGGAGCCGGTCCATGATGCATCCCTTTCTTCAAAGGCAATAATTTAATAAGACAAGCTACTGAAATTAATGTCAGTATTATCCTACTGTGGTCTACATTAATTGAAATTAATATATAGGTTGGTCTATTAAAGTATGATACATATTCTTAATTAATTAATAACATGGGCCGGCTAATATGGGCCTAGTTAGGCCCGAATCATGATGAGAGAATCCGCGCCGAAACCTCTATATAAGGCACAAGTCTCCTCTCTAGCCATTTGTCTCAGAAATTCAGAATATACCTTTTCGTTCGGATAATGATTGTCTCATCAGCCAGCGATAATCCAAAGGGAATAGAGAGGAAGGCTTGTTTCGATAATCGTCGTCGTTCCGCTTCAGGTCACGATGGATTTCAAATCAGGTTTGCACCTATCCTCTTTCCTCGATTCATGTATTATTTTGTTTCTTATTCCGGTTATGGCGATCTCTTGCACTTATCACATTCGACATGACATGACAAATCATACTGAAGCACAATAACAAAACATATGATATGGCAACGACCACATGCAGTATGGCATGGCAAATCGTATGCGAAAACATGAAAACAAGGACACTAATCATACCTAGTGTGGCATGACAAGGAAGTGAAACATGATGACACAGAGATATAATATGTTAATAATCACATCCAAAATAACGTCATAATTAAATGAAAATAGTTTAATCACACGACACGACATGACATGAAAATAATCATAGATGGAAAATTACACTTCTTAGGACTCAATTTCATCCATTTTTTTTTTTGTTTTTACTCGTGCATGGTAATGTTTACATGTGAACGTACATTTTCCTTTCGACCAAGCCAAACCATGACTTGCATTTCAAAAATCATAATTTAATTCAAAATCATGAAATGAAATATGACATGCACAAGGCCTCAGTTCATGGGCGTAATTCGCGATGGATATTGGCTTTCAACTTTCGACCACATTACCACAGCCTATCTTACACACGAACCTCATCCTTTCAGCACATGACCAATGGGTTAGACATAAAGGGGCATGTTCTAATGCAGCACTTTACTATATATCCTTTACTTTTGATCCCTTCCAAACTGAACAGTTCAACAATAGAATGCATCCTAGTGCAATTTCTGCATAACCGGCATTGTAACAGCCTAATTTCTTATCCACGATTCCCAATATGCGGGAAAATTATCAAAAAAAAATCCAAAATCTATTGTAATTGTGCTAATTCAATTCTAAATTGGTTATAAACCTTTTGTAATTATGCCAATTCAGTCCATTTGGCCAGCCGGCGCTAACGTGGTGCAGCCGACACTAACAAAATAATTTTTTTTAATTATTCTTTAAATAATTTTTCTATCTTTTTTTCTTTTATTTTCCTTTTTGCTGAGTCAGCAAGAGGCTACCGGCCACTAGCCATGGTAAGGATCGCAAGCCCTCACCTAGGGGCTGGCGAAGGTCGACAACAGCTAATAAAAGGAAAAAAAAAAGACATAAAAAACTATTAAAAATATTAAAAGTTTTCAAATATATTAAAATATTATTTAAAAAATGGCATGTCAGCACTGGTTTGCCAAATGGATGAATTGTTACAATTACCAAAGGTTTAGTTCTTAACTGAAAAAAAAAATAAGACTGAATTGACACAATTATAATAGATTTATGACTTTTTTTGGCATTTTCCCGCAACAAGCCATTGCGAGATCCTAAAAATATCCATAATTTCCATCAGAGATCAGCAGCATGACAACATACTTTAAAACTGAAAATTTCATTTCAACATTCCAAAGGCATAGAAACATCCATAATTTTTGTAGGCACGATGGCATATCCTATGACTGGAGATTTCATTTTAGCATAGAAACGATCTAAAGAGCATGCTTTTTTTTTAATACTATTCAAACAAGCAACATAATTGCTTATTCTTTAAACTAAGGTCCTAAATTGACATTTGACTTTCCTAGCATGCACTTCGATTTGAAACTCCAAAGTTTACCTTGAGAGCACGAAACTCGAAAACATCAAGACCGCTACCAAAACAAGAGAACTTCTAGAGAGTGAAATTGGAGACTCCCTCTCTCTCTCTCTTTCATCTTCACACGGTTGTCTTCTTCAACTTTCATGGAGGGGAGGATTTAAGCTAGATCCCTTCCTCTCTTTCCTCTTTCTTTTTATTTGGCTGATTTGGTTCTCTGTTTTCTTTTTCTTGCCTTCTTCCCGTTTGGAGGAGTTTCCCTCTTTTGATCTAGTCTAGATCCGAAAGCTTCTCACTCCTGTTTCAAAGACGATTCTACCCGGATCCAGTCTAGATTTGGGGATTTTGGCGTGTCTGACTCTGGGATTTTGCTTCCTTCAAGTTTTGTTAGTGTACAAGTCCAGTCCCAAAGGAGATCGGATGAGCTTCATGAGGATTTCGCTCTCACAAATGTCAGATCTGTGTTCGTTCAATCTTGTTAATCTAAATGACAATGATGTTGGGGATATCGAACCTAGCCGCGCACCGCCAAAAGACAAAACCTTAACAACAGTTAGAGATCTCAGTGCACGCTTATTACTAAAGAGAGATTCGATGATCAGCCACCGGTTTTGATTTGAAGAAGCCACATATCTGCTCTTTGAACATGTGACCCATAATCTTGTTATTTGAAAATTGTTTTGTCTTCAGATAACGTGTCCAATAATAATTTGGACTTTGGAGTCAACATGTTTACCGGCATGGTATCAGGAAATGGATCCAATTAGATTGTGTTGTTTCCCTCTTGTATTTTTGTTGAAATGAATGAAAGTCACTTTGAAAAAAAAATTAGAGACTCCAAGACTCAGCTAGTCTTCCGGAAAATATTTTCCTAATTTTTCGGCATTTAATTCGCGAAAAATAAGCTAGTAAAAAAAATTCATTATGGAAAAAACTCCTTCGAAAATAAGGAAAACGTTTTCATCAACTATCTTTCCAGGCCCGCAATTTATTTGTTGTTTTTTGTTTTGTCTAATGATCGATTCACATGATTTTTAACATGTTGGATTGTTCGTGTCGAGAGCTCACAATTTTGCCAAGTAAAATCGCAAAATTACGGAACGAGGCTTTTGCCCAAATCAAGAGCTAGCTAGGGCTTCATATACGGATCAAACATCATTTTGGCGACTTGAAATATTAAAGGAAAGATCATTTACGATAACTTAGAGATTGTCGTAATAATGATCATGCAGAGGAGACATAAAAGAAGCGAGGCCGGCATTGGCACAAACTATTTTTAATCATATTTTCTTATATTTTGAAGTTTTATTTATTTATTTATTTACTTATTTATTTAACCTTTTCTTTTCTTTTCTTTTCTTTTTTCTTTTTCTATTCTTTCTTTTTTTGGGTTCCCTTCTTCCTCTAGCCAGTCGCCAGGCCTCGGTGTTGGCCGACGATTCGAGGGCCGATGAGATTGACCTCGTCATCCTCAAGCGAGCCTCACCCAACCCCAGCGAAGTTCGCCCTCCCCGATGTCGCGACCCGAAATAGTTTACGGGCTAATGGATTGTCGAAACGGGCCCCCACTCTGCAATGTGGATCGCAGGCTTTCTCGACGCGGACCCTCCCAGGCCCATACCAAATCGCAACGGGAGTAAATTTTTACGCGAGTTTTCGACGATAAGAGTCGATCGCATTCGACCTTGGTATGGTCGTGGTGGCATGTGCTATGTGTGCATGCATTTGGAGTCGCCACCGGTCCTTCTTAGAAGGTGGACCGGAAACCTCACTAATCGATTGGGAGAGATCGATCAGTTCTGCGGAACCAGAGATTTTTGGTTCGCGGACTTGGTTACGTTGGTGTCATTACCAACGCCCTTTCGGTACCTAACGCGAGTGATTTTCCTAACTAAGATTTCATGCAGGCGCAATTTTGGGTGGGGTAAGTCTGATTCAGGGGTTTCATGCAGATTGGAAGACTAGTCCTATCAAATCACAATCAATATAAGGAAAGCGCAAATCAAGTGCATAAATGAACCACGTCAATACACATCGATTCAAATCAAGGGTCTCATAGTATAGCCCTAAGGGCTTGTCGCGACCCGTCCGAAAGCGGACGCGGCTAATGGATTACCGATCGCGGGCCTTTGATCGGCGCGGGCCCTCCCAGGCCCATACCAAATCGCGGCGGGAGTATTTTTCAAAGGATTCGACGATAAGAGTCGATCGCTTTCGACCTTCAGTGTGGTCGTGGTGGCATGTGCAACTTGTGCATGCATTTGGAGTCGCCACCGGTCTTTCTTGGAGGGTAGACCGGAAACCTTACTGACCGATTGGGAGAGATCGATCAGTTCTGCGGAACCAGAGATTTTGGGTTCGGGGACTTGGTTACGTCGGTGTCATTACCAACGCCCTTTCGGTACCTAACGCAAGTGATTTTCCTAGCTAAGAGTTCATGCAGGCGCAATTTTAGATGAGGTAGGTTTGATTCAGGGTTTCATGCAGATTGGAAGACTATTCCTATCAATCACAACCAATTTAAATGAAAGCGCAATCAAGTACATAAATAAATCACCTCAATGCACACCAATTCAAATCGATGGTTTCCTAATATAGCCATAAGGGTTTAGGGAAAATGTGATTTCGGACCAGGGGTAAAATGGGAAGATTTGGGGACGATTGGCCCGAAGGGCAAAATCGTCATTTTTTTGGAAGACTGGGATATCGAATTACCCAAAATATTCCATGGCCAGTTGATTGTGGCCATTTCCCATTTTCGAGAATTTTTTGGAATTTTTTTTATTTTTCTTCAATTTTTGGAAGACGATTCGCCCAAAGGGCGAAATCGTCATTTTAAGAAGGGTCGGGGTTCAAAACACCCTGAATGAGTCTTGGCCAGTTGTTCGTGGCCATTTCCTATTTTTTGGGATTTTCCTGGATTTGTTTTAGAATTTTTTTGGAAGACGGTTTGCCGGAAGGGCAAAACCGTCATTTCTGGAAGGTTCGAGGGTCAAAAGACCCGAAACAGGTCATGGCCAGTTGAATGTGGCCATTTCCTATTTTCTGGAAATTTTTAGAATTTTTCTGAATTTTTCGAATTTTTTTGAATTTTTTATGATTTTCTATTTTTTATTGATTTTTGAATTTTTTATTATTATTCTAATTAATAATTTTTTTTTATTTTCCGGACCGGGTCAGACCCGGCCCAAGCCCCTCGGGCGCCCGGCCCGAACCCACGGCCAAAACCGGCCTCACAGAAACGATGCCGTTTCACCATTTTTCTATTTTTTTAATCAATTTTTGATTTTTTTATCCATTTTCTAATTATTCTAAAATCTTTTAAAACGGACGCCCCAGATTATGCCACGTGGCTGCTTCTGGTGCGTCCGATCACAGACAAGATCGAACCATCCCCAGAGAGCCACGCGGCATAGTCTGGACCGTCAGATCACCATTTATTATTAATATTCAAAAATTATTTATTAATCCGAAAATCATTTTTTTATTTTTTGAAAAAGCCCAGATCGTGACACGTGGCGGAGCCACGGCCGTCCGATCTGGATGTTGTTTAATCGGACGTGGCCCCCCTACGCTGACGTGGCTGCCCACGTGGCACGCCACGTCAGCTTTGATCGTTGACCGAGACCGTTGACCGTTGACTGCCGGCGACCTCGCCGGAGAAGACGATGAATAGTGCTTTTTCCGGCGAAGTCGCCGGAAAACTCGCCGGAGGACCCCAAACCGACGTAAAAATAACCGTTTCAAGCCCCGATTTCGACACCATTCAAACCCCCATGAAATTTACGTCAACATTGAACGAAAACATGTCCAAATCGACGTCGAAAACAAGTCGGAGAGGCATTCGCAGGTCCGGCGCCGGCCACGATTTGCGGGCTTTCTATCTTTCACTCAAGCTCGATTTTAATCACTTGAAGGACCTCTAACAGATGCTAGGGAACTTACCTGAGGCCTCCTGGCGCTCGGCAACCGCCCAAAATCCCTCGCCGAAGTCCCGATCCGAGTCACGACCGGTGGGGCTCCGAGCACCATTTTCATTGCATTTTAATGCAAAACAAAGATCACAACAGGCTTAGAGTCTGAATGGGAACAAATCCTAGACTATATTCGCGCGAAATGGGGCCGAGGAGCTACTGCCAAGACTCAAATACATACGAAACCTATTCTGACATTTCATCGACCATGTGGCGTGCGGCGGTGAAATTGAAGTCTAGGAGGAATACAGACCTGTCTGGGGGTCACCGGCGGCCATGGTGGCTTCGATGATGCTCCGCGGGTGTAGCTGAAGGTCCCGGGTCGCCGGCTCTCCCTTGGTTTCTGCCCCAACTTCCTCTCCAAAAAAAAATTCTTCCCCCGGCCGAACCCCCCGCTTCTTTCTTCTCGTCCACTCCTTTTTGTCCATGGCCGACCGGCCTTTCGTGCCCATTCCACTATCAAAAGCCAACACACTTCATCTTCTTTTTGTCCCCCACGTTGATGCCAAAATCGGACTCCTTGCCATGTTTTCTATCAAATAGGGGTATTTTCGCGAATCAATTGATTGAAATTTAGTGAAAACCCCAAATTGCCCTTGGAATCCGAATTTGATTTTTGGTAAATCGAAGGTCCAAATGATCGAATTAGCCCAAATTGAGGCCACCAATGGATTAGGAATGATGAAAACTATAGGTTAGAGGTGTTTAATTTCAATGGGTATGCCCGCATGAAATTTAATTTCAAAAATTGTGAAACCGGGGACTAAATTGAAAGAATTTTATGCAATTAAGTCCTTTTGGCTAAAATTGATCAAATTGGAGGGCCAACTGACCTAATTGCACTTCAAGACTTTATAATCCAATGTCATAGCTTACACAAGGTGAGAATTGAAAACTAAAAGACTCAAAAAGGATTTTTTTAGGCTCGGTTCGGGTTTATGTTTGTGAAGGAACATAGTGACCCGAGCCGAATTTTTGAGAGTTAAAGTAACACACTTGAAGAGGAAATTAAAACAAAATTATTGAATATTTTTGTGTATTTTTCTGACCACGAATGGTATTTTTATGATTTTTTGGGTATTTTTAATAATTAAATAAATTCGAAAAATATTTAAAAAATACCAAAAAATATTTTTTGTTCAAAATTGGTTCCTAAGGCCAGGCCAAGGCTTCCAAAGTTGATTTTGTGATTTTATGACCTTTTTTGATATTTTTAATTAATTTTAAAGAATAAAAATCACAATAATAAATGGTCAAAAATCAGGTGTCAACAGCTGCCCCTCTTTGAGAGGAATCTCGTTAGAGGTTTCTCTCAAAGATAAGGTGGCACCTGATTCCTAAACGACTCAACTGGGAAAATGAAAGAAGAAATGCTATGACATCGGATTCTTAAGCCTTTTGATGAAAGCTCAAATTAATCCCCGGTTCGCTCTATCATTTTGAACATGGGCCGGAGTGAGAGAGGCTTACCTGAAGCTCACCTGTCGGGTGCTTCCGGTTGCGACGACTTTCAAGAAGATGCCTAGGACTCGTCATTCAGAATATCCTAGGGAGATTAAGTTCTGACCTGTATGGTAGGTCATACCATTATGGGATTCCTAACGGGTAGGAATCTAAGGAAGGCGCATCCTACGCTTTGGGATTTGCCAAGGATTTTGATCCGTATGGTGGATCGGACCTTTGTGTTGATCTTTACGGCGGTATTTACCAATGAGTTGACCCTTATGGCGGTTTCTACCATATTTTTGACCCTTTAGGCGGTTTCTACCTTTGTTTTGACCATTTAGGCGGTTTCTACCTTTGTTTGACCCTTTAGGCGGTTTCTACCTTTGTTTTGACCCTTTAGGCGGCGGTTTCTACCTTTGTTTTGACCCTTTAGGCGGTTTCTACCTTTGTTTGACCCTTTAGGCGGTTTCTACCTTTGTTTGACCCTTTAGGCGGTTTCTACCTTTGTTTTGACCCTTTAGGCGGCGGTTTCTACCTTTGTTTTGACCCTTTAGGCGGTTTCTACCTTTGTTTGACCCTTTAGGCGGTTTCTACCTTTGAATTGACCCTTTAGGCGGTTTCTACCTTTGTTTTGACCCTTTAGGCGGTTTCTACCTTTGTTTGACCCTTTAGGCGGTTTCTACCTTATTTTTGACCCTTTAGGCGGTTTCTACCTTTGTTTTAACCCTTTAGGCGGTTTCTACCTTTGTTTTGACCCTTTAGGCGGTTTCTACCTTTGTTTGACCCTTTAGGCGGTTTCTACCTTTGTTTTGACCCTTTAGGCGGTTTCTACCTTTGTTTGACCCTTTAGGCGGTTTCTACCTTTGTTTGTTTTGAAAAGGGGTCTCATGACGAGGGTTCTCCACGTCCGATGAGACTGCTTGATTTTGTTTAAAAAGGGGTCCCGAGACGAGGGTTCTCCACATCCGATGAGACTGCTTGAATTTTGAAAAGGGGTCTCATGACGAGGGTTCTCCACGTCCGATGAGACTGCTTGAATTTTGAAAAGGGGTCTCATGACGAGGGTTATCCACGTCCGATGAGACTGCTTGATTTTTTGGAAAGGGGTCCTGGGACGAGGGTTCTCCACGTCATGCTAGGACTTTTTCTTTTAAAAGGGTTTTTTTTTTCAAAGATCCCGAAGTTTGTCGGGAATTCAGCTTTGAAGCAGTGAAAGATTTTATTTTGACAAAGCTTCACCTGAGTCTGTTGATGCGACATTCTGGGAGCTGGGTTCTCTAGGTATCCTGCAGAAAGTTCAAACCTAAAAGATTTTTCTTCACCAAGAAAATGTTAATAATCTTTGGGAAGACAATAATTGTCCAATTGACAGAATTTTATGACTTAAGTTTTAGTCATGAAATGTGCATTTTGATGCTGAAGGTTATCCAAAGCATTCTTGCAACATGCAAATGTGATCACAAATTCCTTGCATGGAAAATCCGAATCAACAGTTTGAAAACTCCAAAGAGAGTTTGTTCAAAATATCAATTGGAATATTTCTCGACAATGAGGTCTCCTCACCTGTTTTGAGATAGTGGTTGTTATAGGGGATGCACTCAATTCCCTACTAACCTGTGCCTAGGTTTTAGGCTCATTCGCAGCGCATACATTTTGATCGGTCGGGAGGTCTTCCACGGGACCGTAATGTTGGGCTCGGATATTGGTTTTCAAGGGGGACCCGCTTTGGAGTCGAGGCCATTGAATGAAAATCTTCACCATCTGCTCCGGGTTTACAAGTCAAGAACCCTGCAAAATGAGAAAGAAATAGTCTTGCTCGTACTTCTTCGAGCTAAGCTATATGTTGACCCAAGTGTCTTAGTCAGAGAAGACTGTTTCAGGGTTGTAACATTGGTAGGATTGGGGACCGGAAAAGGCTTGTTTTTGGCCCAGAATTTATGAGGGGATTGACATTGGTGATCATTGCAAACTTGTCACCTGTCTTTTCCATTCTGCATCTTCAATTTTTGAGGCGTGCAACCGCTTTTGAGGTGTGCACAAACTCTTTAGAGAGCGTCTCTTGTTGCGTTCAGAGAGCGACTCTCTCCATGTCTTTGTTCTGCGCTTGGCACTATTTGGGGAGCAGCCCTTTTGGATTTGACTCTTTCAGGGATTTCTTCTTTTCCCATCCGGCTTCATTATGGATAAATCAAACAACTTACACGAGCATCGGTCTTGCTTTTACCAGGCACTTTGCTTTTTCTTAATGCCGTGGATTTTTCTCATTCATTTTTGAAATCTCACTTTTTCTCATCTTCATGGGATCATGTTAGACATATAGTCTAAACATGCTTTAAATATCAGTCCGGGAATTCTCTTCGTAATCCCTGAGTCTTGAGCTCTTCCGTTTCTGAAATGATGCTGCATCCATCTTGAAATGCGCAATGATCACCAACGGGTTCATGAAACGAATTTGCAGGCTCAACTTGGCTGTGCAAAGGATATGGTGTGTGGGATAGAGAAATGAATGCTTCTCGTCATCCTATGGCATTTGGATTACCATATAAACAACACACAAAGATTGATGTTAGTCCGAGCAAGAAAATTTCTAACCATTTTCTCCTGACGCTGCTGGACTCACCTCCATTTTGCCCCGATGTGGGGTGGTTCTTGACAGGGTTAAGAATGAAAACCGCCGTTCAAAGGGGTATATCAACAGTCACCTGTAGTGTTTGGGGGATATGAAACGAATGCCTCCGTCGTCCCAACCCATGTAATCGCTGCGACTGGTCCCTATTTCCGTAGGTCCAGATTTTGCTGTCTTATCCGCTCCACTTCTCTCTCAAGTGTGCATAGGAAGTGTTTGGATTTAGGCTTTGCCTCTCGTCTTTTGAGAAAACGTCCTTTTGGAAGTTTTGAACAACTTTTGATTGGAAAAATCTCTTTCGTTTTCTCCAAAAATTTTACCCGTCAATGGGATTTTATGATGCACAATGCATGTTCTTATTCATGTTCAGACAACCTCCTGTTTTAAAAACATGAAAGCCAATGAATTTTGAATTCTATGTCTTTTCTAGAAATTAGATTCTGAAAACTTTTCTTTTCTTCTCAGTTTTTATTCAACATCTTCAATGGATTGGGGAAAGGGATACTTACCTGTCCCCCGCGGCTGGAGATCCCTGAAAATATGGAAGAAACATGTTATTGTTCGTTCACGCATTTTTCAAAAAATTAGAACGATACATCTTACCCTTGGTCGTGTGCCCCTACGAGTGCACACAGGTTGTGAAAATCTGTCCTCCTTGATGGTGAGTCCCTATCAAGGATAAATAACAAGTGTTAACTCATATTCCCAAATTGAAGACAAATTGGGACGATACAACTTTACTCTTGGTTCTCATCCCGTTCTGACGTCGCGTATTGATATGAACCACGTCTATCAAATCCGCTTATCCATGCTTGGAATATTTGCAATATCAATGGTTCAGCTGCCCCTGGTTGGGCAACGTCTGTTTTGTTATTTGAACAGATGGCTCCTTGAGTGATTTATCCACGTTTATCACCTGAGAAGGGAAAGAAATGAGACATTACTTTGGTATTCGGTTGAAGATCGTTTAGGAACGATACATCGTTTTACCAAATGGGAGGCTTCGTGACCAAACATATTTCGTGCTGAATAGGGTAGATCCCATTATGCTCCGCGGGTGATAGTCATCGTTCATGGAATTTGCTCCACGGATTAAGTGATTAATCCATGGCCCTTGGCTCGAAGACGTTCAAAGGGTAATGTTGACACTCAGAGCGGTTAGTTTTCAGTGTTAATTAAAATGTTCCCGCGGGAACTTTACAACGAGATCCGTAACACATTCATTCGACGTATTCACCTCTCACTCTCCTGAGCCTTCTAATGATTTAGCACACGAGCTTCGAACCAGATGTCCGGTCGCCGGTACCGGTCACGACTGCGAAGATGCACTTGTTCCAAAATGCTTGACCCATAGGCTGAGTTGCTCATTCAGGAGATCGTCCGACCGCTCGAGTCGTTCAAGTTGAGCATCCTTAATTGCTGGTGACGGACTTCTCCCATTTTCGGCATGAACAACCTGGTTCCTCGGTTTATGCGTGATCCACGCGCCGAGTTGCTCACTGAGGGACTCACTTGAAATTTCAAGCCATTGACGCCCAAGTCGGGCATCCTCAACCGTTGGCGATGGGTTCCTCACACTGCTTTCGACATGAACAACCTCACTTCTCGAGTTGGTATTTTCATCGTTGTCCAGTAGGTTTGTACCCAATGCTGGATTCGCCGTAGGAATAACACTAACGATCGGTTGGTGCTCAAATTGGGGAGTCCATACCTGCTGAAATTGTTGTACATACTCTTGAGGAGTACCAGGGTAACTCAGGGGGGAATTCAGCCGATCGAACCAAGAATAGATGTTTTCAAGGAGATCGTCTGAACCATCGAGCGACTGACACTCAGGTTGAGTATTGTCGACTACTGGAGAAGGAATCTTTTCGCCATTTTCGTCATGGACCACCTGATTCTTCGAGCCGGAATCTCCGTAATCATCTCGCAAGATTGTACGTGCATCTCCTGCCAATGTTAGATCCGCTGTAGGACTAGCATTAACGGCCAGTCGGTGCTCAGACTGGGGAGTCCCGATTTGCTGAAATTGCGGTACATACTCCTGAGGAGTACTAGGATAACCCAGGGGAGTACTCTGATTGATGCCTGAACAATCGACCGTGTAATTGTCAGTCCCATTGGTGTTAAGAGGTGATTGGATGCTTCCTGCTTCATGAGGATTGCGATCACAACCATGCTCATCGTTTAAACTTGAACTGCCTTTATCTTGGTCTAGCGCCACTCGTCCATCTCTCAGTAGTCTTTTGTAGCACCAAAGGTGGTTCCTGACTTTATTTCTATCCAGTTCCGGCATGTTCATGATCTCGAGTATGCGCGATGGGCGAGCCAAACTGATCCCTAACTGTTGAACTGCATCAACAAATTTGCTATGAAGCTCCGAGGTCCAATAAAACCTTGTTTTCTTGCTAGCCGAAGTAGGGTTGGCAACTCGGCGGCTACTCTTCGCGGAATCTGGTCGTGTTGAACCGCCTCTATCTTGGTCTAGCGACGCTCGTCCATCTCTCAGTAGTTTCTTGTAGCGCCAAAGGTGATTCTTGACCATATTTTTAGTCAGTCCCGGCACGTTCATGATTTCGAGTATGCGCGATGGGCAAGCAAAACTGATCCCCAACTGTTGAACTGCATCAACAAATTTGCTATGAAACTCCGGGGTCCAACGAAATCTTATTTTCTTGCTAGCCGAAGTGGTGTCAGCAACTTGGCGGTTACTCTTCTCGGAATCTGGTCGTGTTGGAGGTTGCTCTGGAGGGGATTTAGTGGTCTCAGATCGGCTGGTCATGATGGTGAGTTCATCATTGAGCGGACCCGACTTGTCATGACGCATGTTCCCTTCCACAATGGGCGTAGACTTTGACCTTATAGCACTAGTTTCCTCTTGTAGATCCTCGGCGGTACCCGCCTGTTCCGAAAGATGCTGCGAAGGGCATTGCAACAAATGAGCATTATAAACCCCCAGATCTGGCTCTTCAGTGAATACTCCGTCCGTGGGAACAGGGTTACCGCACTCAAGGCAAATAGCGATGCTTAGAGCTTTTTTGTACTGAATGTTTTTTATTCGAAGCTTTTCATTTTCCTCCCTCACAATCGCTAACTCGTGCCGATCGTGTTGCTGCTTCAGCCGGGTTCGTTTGTTTTCAAACCAACACTTGACCTTCCGAGGCTCCCACCCTATCTCCTGGCCCATTTTGATTTTCTGTTCCATGTCCGGATAGGGGTATTCCCTGAAAAACAATTCGAGTTTATGGACTTGACCTGAAGTGTTGCGTTGGAGACATTCCCCTTTCTGACGCTGATCACCGTCGCGGGTACTGTTCTCGTTAACCAAGCCGCGGGTTTCATCATTAGAAGGATCGGTCTCCATGGCCCTCGTGTCAGGTTCGGTCCTGAGATCTTCAAATTCTTCCAGCAGCTCAAGCTCGGAGACCTCCAAGTCTGGCGCTTCCAGTAAATGACAGAATCCCTTGAACATTTTGACCGGAATATCACTGCTTGATTTTCCGTTAACTCAGCTTTCTTTGTTCCTCCTTGGATCCTCACTTTCTCTGCAAATTCTGAAAGGTTAAAGGAGCCGGATCACCGTTCTTTGATCAAAGGTGATGGCTACCCGACGAGCGCTCTTCTCAATGTTTCGAGATTCCCACTTCGTCCTTTTGTGATGGCTACCTGACGAGCGCTCTTCTCAAGGCTTCGTAATTCCCACTTCGTCTTTTGTGATGGCTACCTGACGAGCGTTCTTCTCAAGGCTTCGTAATTCCCACTTTGTCCTTTTTTGCTCTTTTCTACGTGAACGGAGCCTGAAGATCTCTTGCGTTGATTTCGCTTTGTCGAGCACTACGCTTGTCCCCCTGGCCCAGTCTCTAGAGTAACAAGCCTGCCCACCTTTCGGCGCCATTATGTTTCGTAAAACCCGAGATCACAGGACGGTGGTGGATTCGTGACTCATCGGGGATGCATTAACGAAACCCGCTTGGCTCTACTGCACATAAAATATTATTACCACTTCTCCTTGTTTACTCGAGCATTTATAAGGTGATAGATTGATGTCAGGAAGATTAACACTTTAGCCTTATCAGACTCAGCCTCTCAAACACTCTTCACATTCCCACTCTCCTCTCCGTCATTCCATCGCATATGGATTCCTCCTCTGTGCCTGCTGCCTTAGCTGAAACTTCGACCCAATGGGAGAGATTTTACCACCTCTTGGGTAGAGGTTATGGCTACATAAACAATCATCCTGAAGCTGCGGTTGAAGTTCGTACTCTGATTCCGGCCCTGGATACTGTGTGTATTGAAGGTACGAAACTGCAAAGGGAGTTTGTGATCTTCCCCACTCTCTTCAACAATTTCCTGCAGTCTTATGAAGTTGCTAGCCGGGAGGTCACTTTGGCTGGTATCGTGCGAGCCCGTTATCAGGACCGAGCTGAGTCCCTGATGTTGGCCATGCTGACGGCCGATAACCATAAAAGGGCTGTTGAATACGCTCACGCCCAGGTTTCGATGCTGGTCCGTGAGAGGGACAACTTGGTGGAGCGTCTGGCTCTTTTTGACACCGCCTTTGAGCAAGACCGGCACAACCTCGTGCTGAGGTTCCAGTGTGCCTGGTTGGAGGAAAGGCTTGAAGACCTGAGCATGGATATAGCTCGCGGGAGAGTGTTGGCTCAGGACTTAGAGCTTGAGTTCGAGTACTATGAGACCAAGGTGAACGAACTTAAGGAGAAATGTCGTCTCCTTTTCTTCAAGCTTGTAGACCTCGATTCCCAGAGTGTGGGTTGTAAGCAAGACATGGATATCATGGAGAGTCAGTTAAGCTTTTTTGTGATGCTTGTCAGAACTCATTTTGGGTTTACTGTTCCCCCTCAGTGATCCACTTGTAAACTTTCCCGCTGAATGAAATAAATGCGAGTTTGTTTATATACGCTCTTTCCTTCTGCATTGTTGACTAGCCAAGAAAGGTTTTTGCTTTCGGATCTACGCGACTCCTTTTCCGCATGTGTCAACAGCTTGACTACGCATCATTCTCACAGCCCGACGCTTTATATTTGATTGACTTGAATGCCTCGTGAGAAATAGATTTGTAATTGCTCGAAACTTAAATATTGCCCCTGATTTTGTGGTCATAGCGTTTGGGGCCGCTAGCAATCTTTCATTTTCGAGCTCGATCACATTCTGCTAGTAACTCATGCCATCAATTCTGCCTTCACGCGTCGGGGCTGATTTTACCTTGAACTTAATAACAAGGAATTACCGTATACACGCGAGATGACGTTCGCAGAAAACATTATGCAAAATCAACTCTAGCTATTGAAGAAACAAACGCATGCACCGATGAGGACTTTACAATAGGAGAGACATCCTTCTCGCGTACATCCCCTTCTTTCTTTGGGCATGTGCAATGACCAACCAATTTGGCCTTGGCTTAGGTGTGCCATTACCAACTGCAGATCATGGTTGTCAACCTTTAATAGCTTCCAACTGATCGAACCAGGTATCAAGTCCTTCATCGAAGAAATCACCCGACCCCTCGAACGATTGATGTGTAGGTTGAGCTGCATCGCCCGACGGGTTCTTCGAACTGGAACCTCCATCTTTGTCTGGGATTATAAGAGGAGATTTGATCGATTGACTACCACAAGCATCTCCCACTTGGGGATTAGGGAAATAAGAATGCTCCAAGCATTCTCCCATTAGATCATCTGAAGCCACATGCTCTGATTGGGCAAACCCTTGAGCACTGGGCGTGGTGGGCTGATCTGCGACAGGATGAACACTGACTAGCTGCTGCTCGGACGGAGGAGTGCTTACTCGTTGCACTTGTGATGCGTGTTCTTGAGGAATATTGAAATGACTCGCGAGGATATCCTGATCAAATCCCCAATAGTCGTCCAGATTCGACCGGGCCTCATTTGTCATAAGGGTGCTGGGTTCGCAGCCGAATCTATTGCTCGGATTCAGTTCCGCATAACGCTGTCCTAACGCCCTTCTGTAGCAACCAAGGTGATTCACGACTAATTGCTTGGTAAGTCCCGGTACGTTCATGACCCTAAGTATGCTTGTCGGACCTATGAAGTCGAGTCTTATCTGTCGAACTGCGTCCAAGAACTTGAGATGAAGCTCCGGGGGCCAAGTGAATTTCTTCTTCTCGTCGTCCAGAGTGGCGTTGATAGCCTGCCGACTAACCTCTAACTCATCTTGAACCGTATCTGATCTTACCGGAAGCTGTTGTGGAGGAGATTCATGGGCTTCGATGAGGTGACTCCGATCATAACGACACGTATCTTCTTCCTCCGAAGACACTGGTATAATTTCTGTAGGATCGATCTGCTCATGCGCGCCATTAGCAGGATCTGATTGTACCGGAGATGGCTCAAGGGAGCAGGGGGATAAATGAGCACCTTCCATCTTCGTAGAAGGCTTACCGGGGAACAATTTACTGAGGGTGGTAGGGCCACCGCAGTCAGGGCAGGTAATAGTACTGAGGATTTTCTCATACCACATGTTTTCCATTTGAAGGTTTTGGTTCTGCTCTTTTAGGGCCGTGATCTCCTTACGCCTGTGTTGGACACCTAGTCTGAAACGTCTATTCTGAAACCAAAAATGGATTCTCATAGGATTCATTCCCAGCTTCCGGCCCAATTCAATCTTTTGTTCCTCGCTTGGGCAAGGGCATTCATCGAAGAAAGCTTCAAGCTCCTGGATTTCTTTCCGAGCGTAGCGCTGGCGACTTTTTCTTTTCCGGGGTTGAGCGTCGTGGCCACTGCCGTCGTCACCACTGCGATCTTGATGTTCGTCACCGGCAATATTGAGTTCCATGGCCTCGATATCGAATTTGATTCTGGAGGATTTGAGGTCTTCCACGAACTCGTCACTCGGGGTTCTCTGTTCTCTTTTGTATACTCGCTCTTTCGATTTGTTGCCTCCTTTTCCTTGAAAGCTAGGTCTGTTCAGCGTTTCGTTTTTGAAACGACGGAACTGTTTACCTCTTGCTCAGCTTTCCGACACGAAGGGGTAACCAAATCCTTCCGCGGTTTCTTCGATAGTAGCGCTCGCCTTTCACTTTTCCTCAATAGTCATGCATGTTCAGCACTGTCTTCCCTTTTTTAAGTGGCAGAGCCGTTCACTCACCGCCCAGCTTTATGCGTGATGGAACAACCCAATCCTTTCGCGGCTTCTTCGATAGTTGCGCTCGCCTCTCACCTAAAATCAATAATGGTGAGACCAAAGGATCTTTTGCAGCTTTCATTTGGCTAGCCTGAAATCACGGACCAGGACATGTCTGATGATTCACGGGAGGAGCAGCCCCCGCTTTACATTAATTAACCCGGCTCCACAAGCATTATTGCTGCAACTTTTCTCCACTCTCGAGACGCTATAAAATGCGGAGTTGGTGTTTGGGAGATTAACGCTCTCATATAATTTGCTTCCATCTTCTAATCGCTCCATTACACACCTCCCCGTCGAAAATGGCCTCTTCCCATGTTCACACTTTCTCAGCAGAAGCTTTGGCTCGATGGGAAGAGTTCTATAACCTCTTGGGTCGAGGCTATGCTCACATAGCTGATCATCCCGAAACCGAGGATGAAATCCGGGTCATGTTCGGGGACCTGGACATCACCTCCCTCGAGGGTACTGCGCTGGGGAGGGAATACAGAATTTTTCCAACGCTCTTTACAAACTCTTTGGAGGTCTACCGCGCTGCTCACCGGGGACTTACCGTGGCTCGTGTCCTGCGAGCCCGTTATGAGGATCAGTCCGACCGCCTAGCGCTGGCTGACTACCTGGCTGACAGTCACAAAAAGGCTGTTGAGTTCGCCAAAGAGCGGGTTTCGACATTGCTTCGCGAGAGGAGGAACCTGGTGGAGGACTTAGCTCTATCCTTGGCTACCTATGAGCGCGATCGTCGTAATGCCTTGCTAAGGAATCGAAGCGAGTGGCTGGAAGAAAGGCTCAACGCCATAAATGAGGATATAACTCGTGAGAATGGACTTGTTCGGGACTTGAAAGTAGTCGCCGAAGATCACGAGACTCAGGTTGTTGCAGTCAATGATGAACGCAAACGCCTTCACCTCAGGCTTGCGGACCATGATACGCGGAGTGGTGCGTATAAACAAAGCATCCAAAACCTGGAGGGTCAGCTGGGCTCCTTTGTGTCTTTGATCAGGGCTCACTTCTGCTTTACTTTTCCACCCCAATGAATTATATGATCTGGTTTAGGCGAGAATGAATGAAAGCCCATGTGTGTTTGTTTCAGCTTTTATATGATCCATTTCTTCGAGTATCCGGACATCTTAGACTTGGATGAGCCGATCCATAATAAGTCGAGTAGATGTGTTCTGATTTTCTAACTCGCTCATGATCAGATGAAAGAATAGCCTCAGACTTATCCAGGAAAAGATTTCTCTCTATTACCTATTTTTTACCTGCAAATGAAACGACCGAATCAGAAGGAATAATTTGAAAAAGAAAGCATAAACCCCTTTCAATCTTATGCTTGCTCGTGATTAATAAAGACAAAAACTTTTACAAGGATTAATCTTGTGCGAAAAGTTTTTATCAATATTCCTCGAAGGAAAGCATACTATTGAAAGGAATGTAATTCACGATAATTGCTTTTGATCAATTTCGAGAGGAACGAATTACTCAAAAGTGCGAGGCATAATAACGTGTTTTAAATTTAATTGGAGATACGGCATCCAAATCAAGGCCGTTTAAGAACGAGAGTAATTTGGACATCTATCTCGTCATTAAATTCAAAACAACGCCGATATTCTCGGTCAATTATCGTGGATTACGAGCGACGTAAAACATGCACGAAACAATTCAAGTGTATAATTCCTTCTAGAGAAATTGAGATTGGACTACTCTATACGACCAAAAGGTCGTGTAAGACTTCCAATTTTAATTTCCTCTAAAGGAATTATAAACTTGACTTGGGAGTATTCGGATGATTAGAGAAAATGCCATCACATTCCCATGACCCGTCAAAAGAAATACAACCAAGTTCCATCTGAATGTATACACCAATAGATCCCTAATACAATTACTCTAAGGGGTGAGATAGAGAAAACCTCGGTAAAAATAAACCCTATACAAGAGGACTAGTAATGAAAAATGAAACAAAGGAATGTGATCCTAACGTTTAAGGATGCCACAGTTTCGATCTGTGACTTCCGGATCACTTGCCCCAACTCGTCATCTTCATTGGACGATATCTCAATAATGTCCATAGTAGGCTCCTTTGTTGCTCACTCGGTGTTCGCCATGGGATATCATCCTCCTCGTCTTCTATCAAGGACGTTTGGGAAAAACACACACATCTATCCTTGAAATGGCATTTAATCTAATCACCAGAATGCAATGAATGAAATGCCTATATTTATATGAACTGTAATAGATTTGAGGGATAGAGAGTCTTACCAACCAAACTCGTCGACTTATGTGCGGTTTTAGGTGTACCAACCGCCCAAAGACATGCGCATGAGACAAGTGATGGTAAACTTCTAAAAATCAGAGGGTTTGGCACCTAAGGTTAAGGTTCCCACCTCGAGTTCTAGAAAGAGCCGATTCCATTGCACAGCTATCGTTGCATTGGGACTCGATCCATAGTTCGAAGCGAGCGGAATTGAAAAGTGGATTACCCCGTGTTTTTTCCTCACGGAGATTCCATTTTCAATTCCTTCTATTGTGTTCCTAAAGGCGGCGCCTGGGGTTTTAGGCGCGGTTGTGTGTGTCCATGTGTCGTGATCATCACAATGCAAGTCATGCACAACAGTTTATCAATCAGCACTTCAAATCATCCACACAACATACATTCCTACGCCAAACCTGCATAAAACAAAGTTAATCACAGACTACCCCCCTTATTACTCCAATCTGCAAAAACATATAACACCTATCATAAGCGGACTTACCTCACCTTTGAAAGCGCCTGCATGGTTAGAAAAATCACTCAGCGTTTTACGGCCTAAGTCCACTTGACGTCTAGAACCATAGGTTCTAGAACAAAGTCCCCAGTGGAGTCGCCAGCTGTCGCGACCCGTCCGAAAGCGGACGCGGCTAATGGATTACCGATCGCGGGCCTTTGATCGGCGCGGGCCCTCCCAGGCCCATACCAAATCGCGGCGGGAGTATTTTTCAAAGGATTCGACGATAAGAGTCGATCGCTTTCGACCTTCAGTGTGGTCGTGGTGGCATGTGCAACTTGTGCATGCATTTGGAGTCGCCACCGGTCTTTCTTGGAGGGTAGACCGGAAACCTTACTGACCGATTGGGAGAGATCGATCAGTTCTGCGGAACCAGAGATTTTGGGTTCGGGGACTTGGTTACGTCGGTGTCATTACCAACGCCCTTTCGGTACCTAACGCGAGTGATTTTCCTAGCTAAGAGTTCATGCAGGCGCAATTTTAGACGAGGTAGGTTTGATTCAGGGTTTCATGCAGATTGGAAGACTATTCCTATCAATCACAACCAATTTAAATGAAAGCGCAATCAAGTACATAAATAAATCACCTCAATGCACACCAATTCAAATCAATGGTTTCCTAATATAGCCATAAGGGTTTAGGGAAGATGTGATTTCGGACCAGGGGTAAAATGGGAAGATTTGGGGACGATTGGCCCGAAGGGCAAAATCGTCATTTTTTTGGAAGACTGGGATATCGAATTACCCAAAATATTCCATGGCCAGTTGATTGTGGCCATTTCCCATTTTCGAGAATTTTTTGGAATTTTTTTTTATTTTTCATCAATTTTTGGAAGACGATTCGCCCAAAGGGCGAAATCGTCATTTTAAGAAGGGTCGGGGTTCAAAACACCCGGAATGAGTCTTGGCCAGTTGTTCGTGGCCATTTCCTATTTTTTTGGGATTTTCCTGGATTTTGTTTAGAATTTTTTTGGAAGACGGTTTGCCGGAAGGGCAAAACCGTCATTTCTGGAAGGTTCGAGGGTCAAAAGACCCGAAACAGGTCATGGCCAGTTGAATGTGGCCATTTCCTATTTTCTGGAATTTTTTAGAATTTTTCTGAATTTTCTGAATTTTTTTGAATTTTTTATGATTTTCTATTTTTTATTGATTTTTGAATTTTTTATTATTATTCTAATTAATAATTTTTTTTATTTTCCGGACCGGGTCAGACCCGGCCCAAGCCCCTCGGGCGCCCGGCCCGAACCCACGGCCAAAACCGGCCTCACAGAAACGACGCCGTTTCACCATTTTTCTATTTTTTTAATCAATTTTCGATTTTTTTATCCATTTTCTACTTATTCTAAAATCTTTTAAAACGGACGCCCCAGATTATGCCACGTGGCTGCTTCTGGTGCGTCCGATCACAGACAAGATCGAACGATCCCCAGAGAGCCACGCGGCATAGTCTGGACCGTCAGATCACCATTTATTATTAATATTCAAAAATTATTTATTATCCGAAAATCATTTTTTTATTTTTTGAAAAAGCCCAGATCGTGACACGTGGCGGAGCCACGGCCGTCCGATCTGGATGTTGTTTAATCGGACGTGGCCCCCCTACGCTGACGTGGCTGCCCACGTGGCACGCCACGTCAGCTTTGACCGTTGACCGAGACCGTTGACTGCCGCGACCTCGCCGGAGAAGACGATGAATAGTGCTTTTTCCGGTGAAGTCGCCGGAAAACTCGCCGGAGGACCCCAAACCGACGTAAAAATAACCGTTTCAAGCCCCGATTTCGACACCATTCAAACCCCCATGAAATTTACGTCAACATTGAACGAAAACATGTCCAAATCGACGTCGAAAACAAGTCGGAGAGGCATTCGCAGGTCCGGCGCCGGCCACGATTTGCGGGCTTTCTATCTTTCACTCAAGCTCGATTTTAATCACTTGAAGGACCTCTAACAGATGCTAGGGAACTTACCTGAGGCCTCCTGGCGCTCGGCAACCGCCCAAAATCCCTCGCCGAAGTCCCGATCCGAGTCACGACCGGTGGGGCTCCGAGCACCATTTTCATTGCATTTTAATGCAAAACAAAGATCACAACAGGCTTAGAGTCTGAATGGGAACAAATCCTAGACTATATTCGCGCGAAATGGGGCTGAGGAGCTACTGCCAAGACTCGAATACATACGAAACCTATTCTGACATTTCATCGACCATGTGGCGTGCGGCGGTGAAATTGAAGTCTAGGAGGAATACAGACCTGTCTGGGGGTCACCGGCGGCCATGGTGGCTTCGATGATGCTCCGCGGGTGTAGCTGAAGGTCCCGGGTCGCCGGCTCTCCCTTGGTTTCTCCCCCAACTTCCTCTCCAAAAAAAAATTCTTCCCCCGGTCGAACCCCCCGCTTCTTTCTTCTCGTCCACTCCTTTTTGTCCATGGCCGACCGGCCTTTCGTGCCCATTCCACTATCAAAAGCCAACACACTTCATCTTCTTTTTGTCCCCCACGTTCGTTGCCCATTTTTTTAGTCGAAAGTCTGGTCCCCGCGCTCTTTTTTTAATCTCTGTTCTCCCCTGCATTTGCCCGGCGGGTCTGCAAGTTGCAGACCCGGTCGGACCGGGCCGGGTCGGGCCTGACCCGACCGGCCCGGTTCGACTTAAATTTCTCAAATCGGGCCCCGAATCGTACCCTTTTCATGAAATTGATGCCAAAATCGGACTCCTTGCCATGTTTTCTATCAAATAGGGGTATTTTCGCGAATCAATTGATTGAAATTTAGTGAAAACCCCAAATTGCCCTTGGAATCCGAATTTGATTTTTGGTAAATCGAAGGTCCAAATGATCGAATTAGCCCAAATTGAGGCCACCAATGGATTAGGAATGATGAAAACTATAGGTTAGAGGTGTTTAATTTCAATGGGTATGCCCGCATGAAATTTAATTTCAAAAATTGTGAAACCGGGGACTAAATTGAAAGAATTTTATGCAATTAAGTCCTTTTGGCTAAAATTGATCAAATTGGAGGGCCAACTGACCTAATTGCACTTCAAGACTTTATAATCCAATGTCATAGCTTACACAAGGTGAGAATTGAAAACTAAAAGACTCAAAAAGGATTTTTTTAGGCTCGGTTCGGGTTTATGTTTGTGAAGGAACATAGTGACCCGAGCCGAATTTTTGAGAGTTAAAGTAACACACTTGAAGAGGAAATTAAAACAAAATTATTGAATATTTTTGTGTATTTTTCTGACCACGAATGGTATTTTTATGATTTTTTGGGTATTTTTAATAATTAAATAAATTCGAAAAATATTTAAAAAATACCAAAAAATATTTTTGTTCAAAATTGGTTCCTAAGGCCAGGCCAAGGCTTCCAAAGTTGATTTTGTGATTTTATGACCTTTTTTGATATTTTTAATTAATTTTAAAGAATAAAAATCACAATAATAAATGGTCAAAAATCAGGTGTCAACAGGGCTTAGGGAAGATGTGATTTAGGACCAAGGGTAGACTGGGAAGATTTGGGGACGATTTGCTCGGAGGGCGAAATCGTCAATTTTTGGGAGGTTTGAGTGTTGAACTAGACAAAATAGGTCATGGCCAGTTGATCGTGGCCATTTCTTATTTTGGAGATTTTTCTTGAATTTTTTTGGGATTTCTCGAGAAACGATTTTCCTAAAGGGCAAAATCGTCATTTCTGAAAGATTGGGGTTCGAAAGACCCAAAATAGGTCATGGCCAGTTGATTGTGGCAATTTCCTATTTTTTGGAATTTCTTTTGAATTTTTTTTTGAAATTTTTGGGGGACGATTTGCAAAATAGGTCAAGGCCAGTTGACTGTGACCGTTTCCTATTTTCTGGAATTTTTTAGAATTTTTGCAATTTCTTGGGAGACGATTTACCTAAATGGAAAAATCGTTATTTTTGGAAAAATTGGGGGTTCGAAAGACCCAAGATAGGTTATGGCCAGTTGATTGTGACCATCTCCTATTTTTTGGAATTTTTCTGAAATTTTCAGAATTTCTGTAGTTTTTTTGGAAGACGATTTGCCTAAAGGGTAAAATTGTCATTTTTGGAAAGATTAGGATTAAAAAGACCATAAATAGGTCGTGGCCAGTTGATTGTGGCTATTTCCTATTTTCTGGAATTTTTCTGGAATTTTTGGGGAACAATTCACCAAAAGGGCAAAATCGTCATTTTGGAAAGATTAGGGTTCGAAAGACCCAAAATAGGTCATGGCCAGTTGATTGTGGCCATTTCCTATTTTCTAGAATTTTTCTGGAATTTTTTCGAATTGTTTCGAATTTGTTAAATATTTTATGATTTTTCTATTTTTTTTGTTAATTTTCATAATTTTATAATTTTTTTTTGAATTTTTCGATTTTTTTTTATCAAAAATATTTTGTGGACCAGGTCGAACCCGGCCCGCGCCTCTCGGGCGCCCGGCCCGACCCTATGGGTCGAAAACCGGCCTAAAACGACGTCGTTTTTTATTTTTCAAAATTTTTTCTATTTTTTTTATTATTTTAAAACCATTTTCTAATTTATCCTAATTTTTGAAAAATGAAACCAATCGGACGGTCCCCGCCTTGCCACGTGGCACTACCGTAACCGCCGGATCAATTTAATTTTGAACAAACTGGATTGCGACACGTGGCGCAATCCCGTCCGTCCGATCTATTTGATCTTGAAGACATCGGATCGCGACACGTGGCACACCCACGGCCGTCCGATCTAGTTTTTTTTTTTTTGAATTTTTGAAAATACCATTTATCATTTAAAAATGATTTATTAATTTGGAAAATCCCCAGATCTCGATACGTGGCACCTCGCCCACCGTTCGATCTAGGGTTTTTTTGATCTTTTTCTTTTCTTTTTTTAAAAAGGAGCTCCCCCGGCGGCTGACGTGGCGCCTACGTGGCATGCCACGTCGGCGTTGACCGGTCAACCAACGTTGACGTAAAAACGTCGGTTCCGAAGTGCGATTTCGACAATAAACGATCCCCATGCATCCCAGATCTACATACATAAAAAAACATGGCAAAATCACATCGAAAAACGGCCGACCGGACCTCCCCCCGAACCGGCGCCGGCAGAGAAATTTGCAGAAATTTTTTTGCGACCAAGCTCGATTTTAGTCATTCTAAGAGCATCCAATGGAGGTTTAGGAGCTTACCTGAGGTTGCCTAGGCCTCGACGAGCGCCGGCCTCACCAGTGTGGACTCTCGGCTCGGCCCGAGCAAGGTGGAGCTCCGGTCATGGTTTCCGGCGCGGTTTCAATGCAAAATAAAGAGCAAGCCGGGCTTAGAGATAGTTCTAATGGAGTTTAAATGTCATACTCGCAACGATAGAGCTCGGGGACGGCACGACCGAGAGCCAAAACTTTAAATGTTCATTCAGGCATTTCGTCGAACAGCTTGTAGGCACGCAAGAAATGGAGGTCGAGAGAAGAGACCGACCTGTCTGTGGCTTGTCGACGACCACCGAGCCCTCGGTGATGATTGGTTTCAGTCGCTGGAGGTCCAGGGATGCTCCTTCGTGCTCTGGCTTCGCTCGAGCTCCTCCCTTTCTCTCTCGGTTTTTCTTGAAACCGTGAATAAAAAATCCTCTCCTTCTCTCTCACGGCCGAATGGCCTTTATCATCCAAGGCCGCCTGGGATCCCTCCAGAGGACAACCACGCACTCCCTCGCCCTGCAAAAGTCTATCAGCCCCCAGCGTTGGTCGACCGACCGCTCCCTTGTCCTCTGCCGATCCCCTGCGTTTTTTTTCTTTTTTGGTACTGTACGTGGGGGGAACGCAGGTCTGCAACATTGGTTGCAGACCCGGTTCGGTCGGGTCGGGTCCGACCCGACCGATCCGGTTATCAAATGTCGCCTAATTGAGCCTTAAATTGATCGTTTTTCATGAAATTGACATCAAAATCGAACTCCTCGACACGTTCTTCATCTAAGATGGGTATTGTCACGAACAATTGAGTGGGAATTTAATGAAAACCCCAAATCGTGCCTAGGATCCGAAAATGGTTTTCGCTAAATCGAAGGCTTAAACGACCGAATCAGTCCAAATTGAGGGCACCAATGAGTTTGGGACGATGAAAAACATAGGGTAGAGGTGTTTAGTTTTCATGGGTGTCGCTATAGAGGATTTAATTTTGAAATTTGTGAAACCGGGGACTAAATCGCAAAGAAATTTGTGCAATTAAGTCCTTTTTGTCAAAATTTATCAAATTGAAGGCCTAACTGACCCAATAGCACTTCAAGGCTCTAGATCAAAATGTCAGGGCTTATTGGGAGTGGAAATTAAAAATTAAAGGACTCCAAAGGCAATTTTTTATGGTCGATTCGGGTTTATGTTCGTGAAGGAACATAATGATCCAAGTCGAATTTTTGGGATTTAAAAAGACCAACTTGAATAGGGAATTAAAATAAAATTATTGATTATTTTTGTACATTTTTCTGACCACGAATGGTATTTTTATGATTTTTTGGGTATTTTTATAATTAAATAAATTCAAAAAAATATTAGAAATTACGAAAAATATTTTTTGTTCAAAATTGGTCCCTAAGGCTGGGCTAAGGCTTCCAAAGTTGATTTTGCGATTTTATGATTTGTTTTGCTATTTTTAATTAATTTTAGAAACAAAATTGACATAAAAGATGATTAAAAATCAGGTGTCAACACCCGACCCCTGGCAAGGTTTGGCCTTGCCAGTGGCAGGGCAAGGTCTAGGCTCGCCTTTGCTATTGGCCGGCTGGGACAAGCTTCACCATAAGCCAACGCGGTCGAGCCTAGGCTCGCCCTTACTATTGGCCGACGAGGACGAGCTTCGCCGTACGCCAGCAAGGTGGGTTTGGATCCCCTACCATAAAGGTAGGGGAGGGGGGAAGATCTAAGAGTTCACAGTGCTATGATCCCCTACCTTTATGGTAGGGGATCCAAATCCAGCAAGGTCGACCTCGCCAAGGCCCGATGAGGAGCTAGAGGAAGGAGGGAAGAAAAAATATATTAAGGTATTTTTAAAAAATTGTCCACTTCTAACCGGTCACGCCACATAGGATGGTTGGCATCCACAACCGCGATTTCTGATCATATTCATCGGATAGACTCAATTGTCAAAATGTGAAAATGTTTGAACTCAATTGATACAAGTAAAAGGATTAATACTTAATTAGTAAAATGGCAATAAGATTACGAGTTTTTAGACAATTTTTCCTTTTATGAAAAAAAAAAACCAATTTTGAGGTTTAGAATACGTTTTCATCCCGTCTTGTATTTCGTCGATCATACCTTTATCAAACTCTCGGTAAACCCAATGTCAGAAAAATGACGAAAAAAATAAGGTGTCAACAAACACTGGACTTTTACTTTTGGTGCATTCCAATCCCATTCCGACATGCAAGAAATAGTTTCTGGAATAAAAATCTATTTATGGAATAGGCTTGGAACAGAAACTCGTTAGGTAATGCAATTCTAAGAAACTATTTCTGGAACAACGTTGAGAAACAAAAATAGATTTGAAGCAGAAATGAAAAACAAAAAAAAAAGTTACTTCTTCGAGAAATAGAAATAGGAATAGAAATCTCCATCGACGACCAACCCCGCCGGTCGCACGCCGTCGGCTGCCATCCTCGCCGACCGCCGCCGCAGCATTTTTTAGAAGTAAAAATTTTCAACCGTTGTTAAATAATTTTTTCTTCTAGGATCATAAATTTTATGTAGCTATCAAACGCATTTTTTTCCTCAAAAACTCATTCAAAAACAGAAGTAGAGAAAACTATTTCTGTTCCAAGAGACTATTTTTGGACATGAATGGTTTTCATCCTCCTCCTGAGAAGGACGTAAAGATCCTCAACTCTCGTTCCGAATCCCCTTAAATACGCGGTAAATATTTACTCTCCCGAAAGAAAATTGGAAATTCCGCTCGTTCGAATTTCTCGTCCTGAAATCGTACCGCATCGTTACCACTTGACAAATAACACAACACATTACAGAAGCTACAAAATGCCGGAAAAGAAAGAAAGGAAAAGTGAGAAAAGAATAAATAAGGAATCTACTGTTTATATATAAATACACAAAGCTTTTTGTAAGATTGAGGGCGCTTGGTCTAGTGGTATGATTCTCACTTTGGGTGCGAGAGGTCCCGAGTTCGATTCTCGGAACGCCCCTTTTCCATATCTTTTTTGCTAAGCTTTCTTTTCTTTCATTTTCTTTATTCTTCTTTTGGAATTTTTTGGCAAGTCGAGTACCAGAGAAAATGTAAAAATGTCTCTTCATTTTTCTTTTCTTTGACATTGCCGTCGGTACCTTGGAAGCCATCTTCTTCGGATCACTAGTCGGACTTTTCATCATCTTTAAGCTCTTTTTATAATTCTCCTACCAAAAAAAAAATAAAGAAACCCTTTTTATAATTCGGGTCTTTAACCCTCTCGAAATTCTTTAGAATCTTGCGCGTGCCGAAGCCCATTTTAGTCGTCATTGGGCTCATCCTCGGTGGAATGAAATGGCCTTCTTTCGAAAGAAAAAAAAAACTTTAAAAAAAAAAAACTTTTTTCCAATTCGACCAAAAAAAGAAATCCTTTTTCAAAAGATTGACTTCTCACCTACCCTCAAATCGCGACTCCACCATTCAAGTCGTAATCAGCAATTGAATAAAGAACTCAAATGATGCTCATCATCTTCCACCAACCCAACAAAGTCCATCATTCATCATTTATTACAACATCAACATGAATTTTCGGTTTTTTTTTCCTAGCAACCCACAAGCACCGGCGAATTTTCCACTGCAAAAAAAAAATTAAAATTAAAATAAATTAATGATATAATCACATGTATTTTCCAGTGGAGATCATCAGAGGATAGATTTTCTGGTCAACGCCAAGCACTCCCAACTCGATCCATCAAAATTAGGGGACATGTTTTACTTTTAAAGACGACGGGAAGGATAAGATTGGATTCATTCGTGCAATATTGGGTGATTCTGAAAGATGCAGAATCGAGTTGATCACATCATCTGAATTTTGTGAACTTTCCATAGAAGCGTTAGCAGGAAAAGTTGGGGTGCCGGTCCATGAAGTATCCCTTTCTTCAAAGGCAATAATTTAATAAGACAAGCTACTGAAAATGGATTCTGGGTCGGGTTGGGTTGGGTATGGTATGAATCACTAAATCTATATCGGATATAAGTTGGCCAGTTCGTGTCGGACTATTGTTCGATACGACCCGACCCACCCATTTGACGAGTCTGGCATTGGAAGAATGTCATTTCATCTAATTTACTGATAATATGTTGATACAGTTAAAATTGACATGTTTATTCTTACCAAAATTATAATTAACCATTCTCACGTAGTATTCGTGTTTTGTATAGTTCTGTAAATTTTTAAGGTCTTGCAAGTTTTCAAACACCGCACAAATGTAGTACACATTCCTTCTTTCCACCAACCCTATGGTTACCTATCACTTCCATGATTGTGAGGTCAATCATTGTGAATCAGAGTATTTGAACCTAAAAAAAAATATTATCACGATCATTTAAATATTAAATCACGCCTTCTTCCAGTGGCTTAAAATTATAGAACAGTTGCTAGTAATCCACATAATTTCACATGACATTAGAGTTGGAGAAACCAAGTTGAAATTTTTCCAGACCCCTATTTACCTCTTTTGTTTTATAGTTCTAACATTTGATCTTAGACCAAAGCCCATATTCACCACTGAATAACTCCATTTTAATGGTACTTATCGAAGAATCGCAGCGCACCTAGCTAGCAACTGGCTTTCACTCCGGCACCTGCGCATACGTGCTCCGGGCTTATTATATTAGTTTACGCATACGACACCTACCAATTGCAAGAAAAATTGCAAAAGAGAAAAAGACGTGATGTGCAGTACATGCTTTAGCTTTTTTAAGAAGGGACATTAATACTTCCTTCCATCTTAATCATCACTATAAACCGTGGAAATACGACCGAGGACGTGGCTAAATTTTTTAGGTGTTCTGGAAGCTCGACTGTGCATAGGTAGTCAGACGACGACAAACTTGAAAGGGTATTGAATATTGCCACGGGATTTTGTCAAGTTATAACGTTGTTTTACCAATCAAATGCGTTTGTTTCACGAAAAATCAACATTACAGAAAGGGAAAAAAAAAGTTCCTAAAAAGGGGGGAAAAAAAAAGCTTATGCGGCATGTTTTCATTATTAACGGACAACATGTTACTTACACATATCGTTAATAAAGAAAGGGAAAATTGGCATGTATAGTCCATGAACTTTAACCCAATATGTAATATCATGTTTGGGCTTTTAGTTCGTTCAATGCAATCTTTGAATTACTCTGACGGATTCATTTTAATCCCTAAACTTTCAATTTATTCAATCTAATCCATTTACTTTCCATAGCTAAGTCGAATTTGTCTTTCTTACTATTCACAAATGTCGCAATTTCACTTATGCCCAGATTTTTTGATATCTTTCCATGAGAATCATTTTTCGATATTAACAATATATATCTTCATAAGTACTACGATAGTTTTTAGTGAGTTTATATTAGCGTATGATCTACGGACATCTTAAAAAATAAGAGGAAGTTATGGAAATCCTTAAAATCTCAAAGGAGGTAATATTAGCCTCAGGGAATCGGAAGTCAAATAATAACTCTGGAATCTCAGAATTGATTGGCTAAGGAATAAGGATGTCGACTCGAAAAAATTAGAGTTATCGAGTCGACACGATGAGTGGACACGTCAAACCTCGCCGAGGAAACAGGCCAATGCCACTTGCGAAGATTAAGAAGCAAGAAAAGCGACCAAACCAGTTCAACAAGCAAAGAGAAATCAAGGATAGCGTTGAACATTTTGAGGAAAAATTATCTGAAAAAAAAAAGGTCCTAAACATTTAACATTTTTGTCAATTTAATCATAAATCTTTTAAATTTTGTCGATTTAGTCATAAACATTTTCACCTGCTTCCAATTCATTCCTATTGGTCAGAAATAGCTAAAGTTGACACCGTACGTCCCACTTGGCATAGCCGATATTGATGTGGATAATTTTTCATAATTTACATATTATTTTTAAGAATATTTTTATTTTTTTTCCCTTTTTTTTTTTACTTTTTCCTCTCTTTTTTCCCTTTCTTTTGTCCCTCGGTGTCAGGCGAGAGCCGCCCCCACTTGCCAGGCCTCGACAAGGGCCACCATCGCTAGCCCGTGGCAGGGCGGGCCTCCCCTTTCACTGGAAGGAAAAGATAAAAGAAAAAGAAAATTAGAAAAAAAATAATAAAAACATTATCAAAAATTATTCGCGTCAGCACCGACACAGTACCATGTAGGATGAACGGCGTCCAAGTCAGCTATTTTTGGCCAATAAAACTTAATTGACAAAAGGTGAAAAGGTTTTAAGGCTAAATCGACAACTTAAAAAGTCTTGAAACTGAATTAGCAAAAGTGCAAAAGGACTTTCTTGAAAATTTTCCAGCCACAGAAGCAGTAGTACAAGTCTCAAAAGAAGAAAGATAGCTTCAAAATGATGCGATCATGGAAGAAATCTCATGAAGTTATGGCATGTTAATGTTAACTATGTCAAAGAGCCAATTCTAAACGGGTTTTCACAGAGCAATTTGTTTTCCAGACATTTCAGTACAGTTTCCACACCAATTTTCCCTATCGGCAACTTGGTTTTCTGTGATTCCCTCATGCTATCAGTGGGAAGACTGTCTTTAGAAATATCAAGAACTAAGGAGTAAGGACGCTAATCAAGAAGCAACAGCATAGACTCCTACCGTCTGCAGCATCCACAAACAGTAATGCACTCATTCCATCATCTCCTAGTTTGCCAACAATCTGTTCAGACAAACTCGACAACGAGCGTAGGCTTTACTCCATGTTCGACTCAAATGCTCGTCTCGGTGAAGTTAACAATATATGGCATCTACACATCTAGTTCAGAAACGTCTCGGTTCTCTCGACTAAAAGAATGACAGACGGTCTGTTCAAGAAGAACTCTACTTCTTAGGATCAGTCAGGCTTATGCTGAAATCCCATAGCTTCTTACCCAGTTCTGCATCTTGCGCGACAGAGCTTGGTTTGGCTTTATTACTATCCATGAAGTATTCGCCACTAATCCCTTTCACTTGTGGATGCAGAGCCACATAGCATGTAGTTGCCGCTCCCTGCATTTATTTTTGTTGAGCAACCGAATTCAGTGAGTAACGCAGATTAAATGGCTCATATGTCGAGGAAATTTTGTCACGCTGATGCAGATGTAAGCAGAAATTGGCATACCTGTGCAACATTTTTTAGGAAGAATTTCCCAAGATTAAAAAGTACTGCATAAGCCAGAGGAAAGAAAGCTTGAATCAGAAATAAGAAGTTTCAAAATGGGTAGAACAGCGATCAATTTACCAAGTTCTAATATCTGAAAATCGAACATCTCAAAAAGCAAAATCTGTTTGCTCAATTGAGAACAAGCCTCTCGTTTAAGTCCTTCATATGACAAGTTTGCACATGGAACAAAATTTTATCATGGTGCCGGGACGCATTTCTCAGCCATGGCATCAATAATGCTACTCGCCTGCATGGAGATTTACCATTAAAAATGCAGTGGTGACGAGCAAGATTGGTCACTATAGCTCCAGGATGAAGTGAATTAGCAGTTATCTGCACCCCTTCTTCCTGTTTGATTAAAAAAAATCAATTTACAACTAATCACGAATACAAGACGGAATGGGTCGTTGAAATTGACACTGAGCAAGAGAAAAGAAAATATAAGGGTGTCCCTGTGCGTGGGGCTCTGTTATTGAAGGGTCTAAGGAGGTGTAGACATATAGAACACGAAACCCTATAGCATCTAACAACCAGAATCAGAGTCATGCAACATGTACGGTCACTAAAATTTTAGTGATAGTCTCCAGGATGAGAAAAAAACAAAGACAAGCATTCTGGTTATGCAAATGCAAGTTAGAAGAAAAGAATATAAATTTGAACCTTACCTTTAAGCGCCTTGCAAGCTCGTTAGCATGTAATATGTTTGCGAGCTTCGACTGTCCATAGGCTCGCATAGTATTGTACCTGCAAGTAGCAAGTACTTATAATACATCAACAAAATCCGACTTGAATAAAATGGATGTGTCAGACTGAAAAATGACTGCTATAGGCTGAAAATAAAAGGAAACAAAGAATCATCCTTGAGATAGAGCTGTCTTTTCTTACTCCGATTCATTATTGATTTTGTCAAAACGAATTCCTTCACGGTATGCAAAGCGGTGACCCTCTGAGGACAGATTAACTATCCTTCCTTCTGCATTGCTTTCTTGTGATGTTTTCTTCATGGTCTCCAACAAAAGATTTGTCAAAAGAAAATGACCTTGAAAAACATTTCAGGAGAAGGTGAGCATTATAACTCACAAACATCTTTGCAAAGACAGAAAAATAACAAGGATTGTTATACAAGTTCCTCAACAGTATCAAAGATTATAAAAATTAATGCTAATATAAGTCAATTGATCCAGAGTTTGAGACTTGATGCTTTTGAAAAAAAAAATCATATAATCTGACACAAAAGGATGTCAGTCATGGAAATCCACGACTAAAACCTATATAGGACGTACCTATATGATTTGTTGCAAACTGTAGTTCTATGTTATCTTGGGATAGCGCAAAGGGACATGCCACCCCTGCATTATTACTTCCAAAGAGAAGAAACATTATCATACTGCATTCCTAACACGTCATTGAACAAGTGCTCAACTCAAGCTCAAATCATCAGGAGCATGTGCATGCTGAAATTTGCAGAAGCGTGAAATTGAAAAGCACTCAGCATATGACTCCTTCAGCATTTGCTAGATGGCAGTCAAGAGAAATTAAGAGACAGTTTTTTGAATGTTTGGGGCCATAACACATCTTGGTGAAATGATTAAGATTTCTTACATGAGAAGATTCAAGGGAAGATCAGATGATTGATAATCTAACGCGAATTTCCTAACAGATGCCATAGAGCTGAGATCTAACTCCATCACATCAATCTTAGCAGATGGGAGCTCCTTAAGTATAGCTTGTTTGACGCTCCTACCAGTATCCACGTTCCTCACGGCCATTATAACACGGACTCCACGTAAAGCAAGAACTCTTGTAGTCTCCACGCCAATACCACTAGAGGCACCTGAAAGCATAGTGATCCTCTGTAAAATTGAAGTAACTAGAAGGAAAAGAGATTAGCATCTCAAGCCAGATCGACACAGGGGTATGAAGGTCGTCATAAAAGACAGGAAATAACTCATACCCTGAGTCATTAGAGAAGTCGGTGACATCAGCATGTACATCTAGGAATTTACCCTACCAAACCCGCAAACACAAAATGACATAATCTTCATTCGAAAAATTTGAATAAGTGAACCGCTTCGACGTTTCAACAAGTGATCTAAGAAGGAGAATCAAATGATTAGTCCATTTCGAAAGAATTACAGCACAACTGAAACATGTCGATCAGACAATTACCAAAAATCTCATTTTTGTCGCTAGGTTAGATCTCAAGCTATTAAGCAAGACCATCCCGAATCAACCCTAACGCAACCAATCATAATTTTCTCCCAAATCATCTCAATCCACCAGTTCACAGTATCTGAACCCATGCTACACTAACCCCAAGCATTCCACAAGCAGCAATTCAACAGACAGGCAATTCTTAAATCAGTTCAATTCCGGCAACAGAACATTGATTTCTCTGCAAAGATGACAGGCAAGTCAAGAATCTCCCTGTACCAGTTATTCGACACAAACCCATTTAAGGAAGCATGATCAAGTTCCTCTGAAAGTGTTAAAGCTAACATTTTTATATAATCATCTTCCTCAAGAAAGGGAGTAAGCTAAAAAAAAAAAAAGAGAGAAAATTATAAGCAGACCTGTGACAATGGCCGTGAAACCAGTTCCATCGATTCCCTTAGTGACTTCTTCAGCTGTAGAGCGAGCAGAGAATCCAGAAGGGCCTTTCCACCCAAAAATCCACATTTTTTTTTTCCGCTCTCTCCCTCCTAATTGCAGATTCAAGACACTACACAGCATGCCTTAGTTTTTTTCAGGCAGGGGGATCCCCACCCTTGATATAAGGGGAAAAAGCTAAATCAAGGGTGAGGATCTGCTGCCTTAGAAAAAGTAAGGCAGAGGATCCTCACCCACATGTTAATAGCCAATACCAAGGCAGAGAAGAGTCACTTCACAGACAAAGACGAGAGTTACATCAGTGTGTTGAGAATGATTGCGCCACTCAACGGCAAAATCAATTTCACCCTTTATTACTATAATTGATTGCAATTAAAACAGATTTATATCCTATTGAATAAAATGGGAGAGAATATGATATATCCTTTTCTGCTGAAAATAAGTCGTTCCATTATTCGATACAAAAAACTCTTTCCAAAACTTTCTAGTAGAATGATGGATCGGCAGATTTGGATTATTTTCTCACCTGTGTAAATTAAGGTATGTTGGTTAATCGTGATATGTTTGTCAGATTAGTGAAAGAAATTGATTCTATGCATGTTGATCTAGTGCAATACATGTGTATATATACGTATATGATGATTGAGATTGTTGTTCCGCTATAATCCATAACTTACGCTTACGGAAGATCTATAATTTTTCCGTTGAATTTATAGATTTGGCGCAGCAACTAGATGTATTACCTTCACAATGGAAAGAGGAGGAAAAGATGGGAATTAGAAAATCCATTACACTTATGTCAATTCGGTCCTAAATATTTTTTTCAATTTTATCATAAATCTTTGCAATCATGTCAATTCAGTACTGTTGACACCTAAATTTTGATCAACCTTTTTCTTCCTCTATTTTTCAAAAATTCATAGAAAATTCATAAAAAGCTAAAAAATTACAAAAACCAACTTTGGTAGCCTTGGCCAAGCTAAAGGGACCATTTTGGATAAAAATATTTTTTTCATATTTTTCCTATTTTATTATTATTATTATTTTCGAAAAATATAAAAATAAAAATAAAATAAAAAAGTAGTATTCGAGGTCACAAAAATATATACAAATAGTAGGTATTTTTATTTTTAATTTTCTTTACTTTAGGACCTCATAAAACAGTAAAATTCAGGTTCCATTTTAGGTGTTCACTGACCACCGTAAAATTGAATTTGACAAAAATATTAGTAATGATTAAAAGGAAAAGGAGTGAAAACATCATCATTTAAAAGGAAAAGGGAACTAATCATTTTGTCTTAGCTTTTGATTATTTTATTATTATTTTTTTACTTTTTAGTATTTTATTATATTATTATTATATTATTATATTATTATATTATTATATTTTTTTATTACTTTACTCTCCTCCCCTCTCCTTCATCACCCGCAGCATTCATCTTCTTCTTCCCTCTCCTTCTTCTTCTTCTCTTCTTCTCTTCTTTCTTTTCTTCTCATTTTTTTTCATCCTCCCCTAGATTACGGCGACCACCCTCATCGCCACCTTGCTCCGCCACCCTCCGACGCCGTGCCGAGATCCCGTCCGTCTTGCTGTTTATCACGACCTCGTGGAGCTCCTAGATACCGCAATCCCCCTCCATCTTCCTCCTCTGTTTCGCCCCCTGCCACGTCGTCGCTCTTCGTCGTCGCCGCTTGGCCGCGAATCCTCGTGTTCGGGCCGATCCCGGCCGTGGGCCGATCCCGTGGGCCGGTGGCCATGCGCCTCGGCCATGGCCGAGGCCGTAGGCCGGTGGCCATGCGCCTCGGCCATGGCCGAGCCTATGGCCGAGGCCGTGGGCCGAGGACGTCGGCCGAGTGGCCGTGCGTATCGGCCATGGCCGAGGCCGTGGGCCGAGGCCGTAGGCCAAGGCCGTGGGCCGAGGCCGTGGGCCAAGGCCATGGCCGAGCCCATGGCCGAGGCCGTGGGCCAAGGCCATGGCCGAGGCCGTGGGCCAAGGCCGTGGGCCGAGGCCGTAGGCCGTGGGCCAAGGCCGAGCCCATGGCCGAGCCCATGGCCGAGGCCGTGGGCCAAAGCCGTGGGCCGAGGCCGTGATCTTGGGCCGAGGCCGTGAGCCCATAGCCGGTCCATGGTTGAGTGAATTGGCCCGTTTCCGAGCCGGGATTTATTTATTTTTTAAATTATTATTATTTATTACCGGTCTTAAAACTTGTAAAATTGATTGTTGACATTTTGATGTGGTGATCGACAGGTGATGTGCATGGAGATGGTCGCAGGCTGGGGCTGGGCGATTGAAGGCCGGTGTCCAATCCGGTATGTTTTACGTACCCGATCCGTGTATTAGGGTTATTTTTCTAAAATGTCGCCATTATAGATTTGGTTTGCATGTATTTATCTCAGTTCAGTAGTTAGCTTATTTATCTGGTTGAGTGTTGTCTATTGCCAATGATATGCTTTTTGTTAAAATATTTTCTGAAAATATAAAAAAATATTAATAAATCAGAAAAAGCCAAAAAAATGGAAAAATTAAAGAAAAACAAATAAAAATTGAGAACAATTGCAGAAAATTCCTAAAAAAAATTCTAACACTTTTCCAAGGCTGAAAATGACAAAAAATTGATTTGTTTTCATTTTTTAGGATTTTCTCCCATTTAATCCAAAATGACGATTTCACCCCTCAAAGGGTAAATCGTCTTTGATATTCCGATGAATTGTGGAAATTGCTTAGAATTTGGCAATGGGTCAGATAGGTGACTAAACCTTATGTCTAAGATTTCCACATTTCATTCCCATTTTTAGAAAATGACGATTTTACCCCTTCGAATGGTAAATCGGTTTCTAAAATTCCAGAAAATCATGAAAATTGCAAAAAAAAAATAGGAAATGGGTCAATTGAGTGACCAAACCTATTTTTGACATCGTTTTACTCCGAATTCATTCCGAAATGATGATTTTTCCTTTTTTGGGCAAATCGTCCCTTTTGTCTCAAAATTACGACTTTACCCCTTATGGGTAAAATCATGTCTAAATCATTCCTAAGCTTGATTGATACTTATTTAGGTTAATAGAGCCTTCTTATGAGTGTCATGTTGATTTGATGTGTTTACTTTGCATACTTGGATTCATTGATTTGCGCCTTTTATTATTGATTGTGATTGCCAGGATAGTCATTCCTATTTGCATGAATTCCTAGATTTAGGATTCATATTCCACTCATCTGCATGAAATCTTAGGTCAGAAAATTCAGTCAATTTAGGTACCGAAAGGGCGTCAACTCTGACAGTTGGCGTAACTAAGTCCCCGAACCCATTTCTCTGGTTATCGCAGAATTGAATAGAAACTCCCGACTATTCAATAGGGTGGTCCAATCATACCCTCCAAAAAACGATTGGTGGCGACTCCATGGCATGCACACTTAACACATGTCACTAGACCACACTGAAGGTCGACTACGTATACCTCCGTTGCGATTTGGGTAACGGGCCTTGGGAGAGGCCCGCGTCTGACCAGACTGGACGGCCCATTAGCCCTCGAGAGCCCACGGCGAACCTCGAGAGGGTCGCGACAAGTACATCCAGCTAATTTTGACTGGCCGGCACTGACAGGGACCTCATCGTCGCTGGGTGAGGCTGAACCTCGTTGTGGCAGGGCGAGGTAGACCTCGTCGGCCAGAGGAAGGAAAAAATAGAAAAAAGAAATAAAAAACGAAATTAAAAAACTTAAAGATATACTATAATATTATGTTGTTGGCTGTCGTCCACGCCAGCGCTGACCAACCGAAAATTGGCCAAATGAACTGAATTAGCACAAGTGCAAAAAAAAATCTAGGATCGAATCGGCAAAAAAAAAAATCTATGACTGAATTAGCGCAATTGCAATAGGTTTTTAACTTTTTCATATTTTCCCCAATATTTGGATATAGTTTGAGGAATAGTTTGAATATGTACCAAAAGTTAATTGATCACATTGAACAAATTAAAAATTCAGAGATGATATTGTATATTAAGTTGAATTTTAGGGACTACACTGAATAAATTAAAGTTTAAATATGACATTGCATATTGAGTTAAAATTCAAGGATTTTTCCTTCGAAAAAAAGGTATGAAAGCAAGCTTAAGTAATCACCAATAGAAAAATATGCAACTTTCTATGAGACAAGGGGCTAAGGATTTCCTACCATGCTCGTCGGGAATCCAAATCCGAGACAAGGGCCCAAATGAGATTGCAAGAAATTGACGTTTCATTGGACCTCCCGATTGTCAGAAGGCTTTTTGTCAAGAGAGAAAAAATCAACCTGCGATCCATATGAGTTGGCTAAGCACAAGCATCACCTCGAAAGGGAATCATTCTTGCCCGCTTGGCAATCCGTCAAATTCACTCGAAATTCACCTCTAGATGGTAGCGATGCTAAGGGCATGTATGATAACACTTCCTAGAAAGTATTTATATTCCGAAAGTATTCTTGGAACATTTTCGGAAAACGCGTATGGCAAAAAATTATTTTTAATGTGTTCTGAAAACACTTTTAAGAAACAAAAACACTTTCAGAGCAGAAACACGAAATAAAAACAAAAAAAAAACTTGCTTTTGTATTTTTGGAACACTTTTTAGAAACACATTAGGAATATTTTTTAAAAATAATAGGGAAAAAATTTATTTTTGAACACACTCTGTTCTCTTTTGTTCTTACATGATGTTGACACCCAATTTTTTATTATTTTATTTTAAAAAATAATTAAAAATATTAAAATAATTCATAAAATTACAAAATCAATCTTGAAAGCTTTGGCCAAGTCTAGGAACCAATTTTGAACAAAAAAATCTTAATTTTTGACATTTTTTGGATTGATTTTAATAATAAAAATAGCCAAAAACCAGGAAAAATAGTATTCGTGGTCAAAAAATGTGCAAAATATAGTCTATATTTTAATTTTAATTCAATTTTTATTTTGGCCTCTTAAAGTTTTAAAAATTCAGTTTTGGACCACATGCCTCTTCATTGAACATAATCCTAAATTAACTAAAAAATTTCATGTTAAATCATTTTAGGCAAAATTTTTTACTTTAGAGTCATAACATGAGACTTTAATACTGTGCATCTCATTTCAGTCCTCATGTTTGAAAAATTGCACAAATGTAAAAGTACCTAAATGCACAAATATTTTCATTTTAGTCTCCAGTTTCACTCAAACTGCAATTAATATTTTTCTATGGGTCTCGGTAATCATATTTTTAACTATTCAAGAACATTTATGTGTGACTTATAATCGTAATTTTTCTATCTATAGAAAACATATTTAATGTTCTCATTGCCCAATTGCAATTCGTGTTCTCTTTCATGTTATTTTTTTTATAATTGATATCGTCCATATTGTAATTTGATAAATTGTGCAAAAATTACCCCCTTTTTACCATTAGCAAGAACTTGTTTAATTTGCATATCATAAGGAATTCGAACAACTGCTTAAAATATTTATACATATATTGGTCTAGTTTGATTTAACAAATTGAAAAAATGAGATTTAATTTGATTTAGTAAGTTAAAAAGATAAAGACATCTTAATTTTAATATATATAATCCATTAAATGAAAAAAAAATTGCAGTTACCAAATAAGTTTCTTTTTTTTTGTTTCAGAAACAAAAACTTTATGTAATTACTAAACACGTTTCTGTTCCCAAAAATCGTAGCCGGGAACAGAAATTAAAACAAAATATTTTTGTTTCAAAAATGTTACCAGAAACAGAATCGTTACCATACGCAACCTAAGTGTGTCGAAACCATTACTTTAGTCACAAGAAAATCACACTTTTAGTAGCAATACATATATTATTATAAGGATATTCCTCTTCTGCACAACGAAACTTAAACGAACGCGGTCAGCAACTCCTCGTTGTTCCAATTGATTTTCCGCCATTATCACCGATTCACCAGTCCACCGGGTCGAAAAGCATAGAGATAAGATATTAGATAAATGATATAAATGGTCCCTAAATTCTGGCCTGATATGCAATTGGGTAACTTTAAATTTGTTCCATATGGTCCCGAAACTTTAATGTGCAATGTCGTCCATGAACCTTTAACTTATTCAATATTGTCCTTAAACTTTTGGTACATGTTCAATTTAATCATTGGAATGTATGAAAATGTAAAATATTATCTTTCCATTAATTCAAGTTCAAAGACAATATTGAACATTTTCATATTGTCCAGGAGCTAAATTGAACGTATATCAAAAGCTCAGGACAACATTAAACAAGTTAAAGGTTTATGGATGATAATGCACATTAGCTTAAAATTCAGTGACCATATGGAACAAATTTAAAATTTGAGAATTACATTATATATTGAGTCAAAGTTTGGAGATCATTTGAGTCATTATTCCAAGATAATGTGTATCGTTCGGAATAATCGCTTTTGCAAGGGCATTCTCAAGACTCTCAACATGAGGGAAGATCATCAGGGGGAGGCAGCAAGCTTTGAGTGGGCCCAGGCCCATTTGGTACAATGAATGCCATGGCAAGGCCCCATGAAGTATGCTGCTCAAGATGGCAATGTATGAACCAAGCCCCCGGGTTATCCGCCCTGAAGCGGATCGCGACCCATCCCCCGACGGGAACCGCCACCGTGTTCCTCTCCGGCGGATCAACGAGGTTATATCCCGTGGGGTGAACCTTGGCGTCGTAGTTCCCGAGCTCTTGCCCCACGATGAAGAAGTTGTGGCCGTGGACGTGGATCGGATGGTTCTCGGGGTTAAGGAAGCCCGTGTCCTGGAGCACGATCTCCAAGTTCGTGCCGGACGGCACCGCCAGGAGCTTGCTCCCGAACTCGGTATTCATGTTCTCTGCGATGGGGTCGACTCCAGTAAAGTTGAACGCCTTCGGGGGCTGCTCCGGGAAGCTCGAGGCCAACGTCTGGCTCACGGTGAAGCTCTTGTAGTGCCCCTCGAGGATCGACATTAGCGGGCGGACGGAGGACTGGTTGTTCATCGAGGTGTAAAACCGCTTCCCGGCGTAGCCCTTGCAAGTTCGGTTTGGCGGGCAATCTTGAAGGTTGAGGCTAATGGTTGTGATCACTCTCTTATCAATCGCCTTGGGGACCCTGCACGGGTACTGAGGTGTCGCAAGGCTCCTGAGCTTGCTCAAGAACTTAGTGGCAAAGGGCGTGTCGCTCATCTTGGGAAGATTAGGGACCACGACACTAGGTTTAGTGTTCTTGTTACCTGATTTACGGCCTTTGTATTGTAAGAAGCCCATTGTCGTGGTATTGTCGGAGGGGAAAGCAGAGGTGAGGTATGGAGTGGCTGCCATGGGGAACAGTCCCGAGGGGTCGGGTGCTTGTTTCGCCGTGATAAGGACGTTCGTGGTCTGCCCGGGAGCGATCATTATGGCTGGGGTCGAGAAGGGCTTCGTGTAGACCGCGTCGACCTCGACCACCCTCAGCATGTGGTTGGCCACCGCGAAGAAGAGCTCGTTGGTGATCGCGGCGTTGATGATCTGGAGCATGTACGTCTTGCTAGGTTCCACGGCCTGGACAAACGTATCTGCAGAGTAGCGAGCAGTTGGGGAAAATTGAAGTTTTGTTTTCTGAAACATATGACTGATGAGGCATTAGTTTTATGATACCATTGGCAGAGCAAGGATAGCGAGGGCCAGGAAGGCCATTGATGGTGTTGGCATCTGAGGAATTAGGGCCACCACCGAACAACATCAGTTCACTCTCCACTGCATCAACATCCCCATTCTACCATTCACCGATTGGTTGGGGTCAAACAAGATCCAATTCCCAGTCAAAATCAGGGTGAAGAGGACAAAAAAAAAAAAATTCAGAATCAAGGTTTGAAATGTGGACTCAACAATTAATGTTTCATATTATGATTTACCACGCAACAGTCTATCAGACATGATTAATTAATGGATACGAGATCCAGACCCCAAAAAAAATGAATATGAGATCCTAATAACTATCCTCGCAAATTTGATATCGAATAGATTAGATGGCACAACGCTGAAACGAGTTGGAATTTCAGTTTCTCTTACATAAGTACAGAAGGACTTACATAAAGATATGTACATTCTGATCATCTAAAGCATATCGAATTGAGACGGACGACAGAAAAATGTTGACGTGTTCGAATACATCTAAAGGGTATTATCAAAGATAGCGACGAATTATCGAAAATGATGGGGATATCAGCTTGAATCTTGGGTGAGAACGGGTAGGGCAAGCGGGGGTAGATGATGAAGGCGCCATGAACGGAAGCTCTTTGCCAGGAGAAAAGGGCGTGCCACAGAAGAGTGCCTCTTTGGTCCACCACTAACGCAGCGTTCAGCGAAAAAACACAAGCAAATCCATGCTTAAAAGAGAGAAATCTCGAAATTGTAATTGATATTTTTAAAGTCTGAATCCTCTCTATATAAAAACCCTAAGACACCCTTTTATAAGGTGCTAGCCCTAGTCCTAACCCTACTAGAATTCTAAATAGAAAAATTCAAATATTACAAAACTGCCTAAAAAAATAAAGATAACGTAATATTATGTAATAGTACGTAATATCATGCAATATTACGTAGATAACAACTTTATCTATATTGATTGCGTAGATCGCGACCTCATCCGCATCATTCTCCCCTGCTAAGAAAAAAATTCGTCCTCGAATCTGGTTCATCTTCGTTGACATGAATTTTCCTCCGGTACTTCCATTGTCTCGTCCTCTTTCTCTTCATGTACCTAAACCAGTCCTGCAATTTTTTTTGGACCTAGGAGCTCGTGCCTCAAGCTCATACGGAACACATTATCATCATTAGGATCCTCACCTCCAGTCAAGAATGTATTTTCTTCCTCGCTTATCTTATTGATGTCGCTCCTCACCAACCCCACGTCATCCTTCATCCTTGCTTCCTTCAAGACCTCAATAGTCCTTGAGTTTTCTTGCCACATATAGATGGGAAAGGAAACAAACTACGAATAATTTATCACTAGATTTGTATCCTGGCTCTGAAAACTCGTATTTGTCATCTTCCCCCAAGTAAAGAGTAACTTGTGTTCCACGACGAAGAATATTTTCGGGATCTGTCTCCCCTACGAATTTAATTTGACCATAATCAAGTCGTCTAACCATAAAACCTTTTGCTTGACGGCATAATCCTGGTTCAACCTTTTCCGTGACTGCTAAGTCTTTGACGTGCGGTTCTGTATATATAAGAATCTGCTGAGTGGGATTACCCTCAAAGAGCTTTACCCACTTGTGCCATTCCTCCACAATATGGGAATTTTGTCGCAAGTGAACTACATTTGCTAATTCTGGCATGCGCACCATCAAATTCTCCAGTCGAGCCAGCCGCAAATCCACATCCTTGTCTTCATGTAACCAAAACCCATCAAGGATCTTCTTCTCAAACTTGGCCACGGACAAATTCACATTCAACCTAATATCTTCATAAATCTCTCCAGACGCTAGGGCTAGGTCTTCGAGTTTTGCATCGTGCGCATACATGCGTGTAGCGCGGCAGCGTCTAACACATTATGATCAACCTCATCCACAGCAACAAACTCTTCGCCACCAAAATCATCAGTTTCAGGAACATAATTACCTTGACCATCAGTGCTCTCTGAAACATTGGCTTTCTGCGTATCTTTAGGAACCAAATTTGGTTTTGCCTGGGGAATGTCGCCAGGGACGACCTCGTCCCCCTTCGCTAATACGAAGGCTTCTACCATCATACCTGGATCTGAAACCTTGCGCACACAACCATGTTCGCTCTTCTTCTCTGAGTCCTCGAAGTTCGTCAAAGAAGCTCCGTAGATAGATGGCATAATGTGAGGTTTGAACTGCAACTTAGCCTCTGTGCTCAATTCACCAACTCCTCCCAATTCAACAACAGGAAAATCTCGCGAACGCCAGGAAAAATCGCGATTTTGTTTTAAACCCATTAATTTCTGCTGGAACTGCTCATAGTCGGGTGGAAGGAACTTCTGCTTCAGCAGCCTCTTCATTCTATGCCAAGTTCGAACTCCCTCTTTTCCTTCTAGCTTCCTCGTATTCTGTAATCTCTCCCACCATATAGATGCAGCTCCTTTCAATCTATAGGCTACTAATCTCACTCGTTTCTCACTAGGGATCTCCATATAATCGAAGAATTTTTCAATACCAGCAATCCAATCTAGAAATTCTTCTATATCAAGACTTCCATCAAAATAAGGTATATCGACTTTTAGTTTAAAGTTGTTACCTTCATGATCGTCGTAATATCGTCTGCCATCTCTTCCATAGTATCCCCTTCGAAATCCTCCATAATCAGCATGTTCTTCGTCAAAAGAACTCTCTGAAAATAAAGGGTTATTCTGCCTGCGGATAGGAATAGGCCTGATAGGGTCACCACGAGCAAGATCTGCACCCGGCCTTTTGTCATTCCGCCGATTCCGGTTCACATCAATGCTAAGACCGTCGAATCGATCCGCCAATTTGTCAAATCGTGCTCCTAAATGATCTATGCGTTCCATTAAACGCTGCTCCAAATGTTGCAGCGCGCCGTCCCCAAGGATTGAGGCTCCAGTCTCCTTATCATCGTCACGAAAACCATCGCCAATCGCCATAGGCTCTGATACTACCTGACGCAGCGTTCAGCGAAAGAACACGAGCAAATCCATGCTTCAAAGAGAGAAATCTTGAAATTGTAATTGATATTTTTAAAGTCTGAATCCTCTCTGTATAAAAACCCTAAGACACCCTTTTATAAGGTGCTAGCCCTAATCCTAACCCTACTAGAATTCTAAATAGCAAAATTTAAATATTACAAAACTGCCTAAAAAAATAAAGATAACGTAATATTACATAATATTGATTGCGTAGATCGCAACCTCATCCGCATCAACCACACCGAACTTGTAAGTGTAGGTCTGCCCTCCTCTTATGGGGCACTGGGTTATGTAGGCAGGTCCGTCCGTCCATGCCGTCCTCAAATGCATTATTCCATGCCTATGCCCAAGACATCATTAACATTCATAAGCTTTTTCAAAATGAAGAGATTTTTGTTCGTTGACCACAGAACTATCAAAATCCGACCATAGTCTATGTACCTAAGGTCAGTTCAAGCAACATCAAGGTTCATGTTAACGGAATTAGGAATTTTCTAAAGCTGCCTTCTTTAGGCACTTTCGTTAATAGGACAAAAACTTATCCAAGACCCTTTTGGCTTTTGGTTCAAAACTAAGGTAAGAGCCGGCCACAATTGAAATTCACACATCTATACTTTATCATTTCTTCAATTAATTTTGATTAGTTTTAACCGGGATTTTACAGTTGGAAAAAGATCTATCGGCGAAGGAAGAGCCGGAGACGGGTGTCGATGTCGGTGATCTGAGATCAGATCCCTTTGTACAGAAGGGGATCTAAGTTGAGCACCTTGTCAAACAAGCCAACCATGCGCGTGCCTCTTTGCCTGAGGTTAGTAGTTCGATCCAGATGCTTAATTCGCTAAAAACCCTCAACTTTAGGTTTAATTTACGAACTTTCATTGTAGCCCGAATTCCACCCCTTGTCCAAAAATTGTCATTGATTTCTTCAAAACTATCAACATTATGGTCAAGGTTCAATATCAGAACTAGTGTCTCGGTGTTAAAGGTTCATAGAACCTGCATCTTCACCAATACCCTCACCTTCTTATGGAACAACAGCAGCCTCCTAATATTGATAATTTTGAAGAAACCAGTTGCATTTTTTGACACAAGGTAGATTTGAAACTATAGTAAAAGTTCGTGAATTTTTTTAGACAAGAAAATGTTTAGGACGGAATTTGAATTGAATTTAAAATAGAGATTTTTTTTTTTAAAGAATTTTGCCCATATCCACATTTCTCATTAGCCACTGAGTTAATGGAAAAGCTTGATTACGTCAATTTGATAAGTTTTAGGGCTTGATTGCACTTTTGAAAGCTTTAGGATAAATTGCACTTCCGAGACAAATTTCAAGGCTTCTACGGTACTTATTCCTAAAAGGAAAATACTTATTTGACGGTCTAATAGTACGTCAGTTATTTTTTACAGTAGATACACACACTATCACCGTATGTTTTGCATAAAGCACTCATTAATTGAAAAATTGTGAGATCGGAAATAATGAGAGTACTGTCAGGCTGTCAGACTGTCAAGTTAGCGGTTTCTTTCCTAAAAATAACTAATAGAGAAGATGCCAACAATTCCTAAAATGCTGCACATCTATCCACTTATTAACCTTAAATTGAATGGCTCTCTCTTAAATCCTTCTAGAAAAAAAAATTCATAAGTGCATAAAAAACGGATAACATGCATCTGGTGTGCTAGTCTTTTTGGTTCTTGCCATCATAGAAACTTACAACATTTACAAATGTTTCCCTACATATATAAATCTACTCCAAACTGCTCTATTCTCAACTGTTGCAACCAAAAGTTCTATGAAAACTCGAGTATAGACACAATAGCGATCCTTAAATTCCAAAAATCTCCGGTTGATCATAAATTTGAGTTTTTTTTTTATCTTGCATCAATTTAAATTTATTTCCTATAACATTCGCAATAGTTTTTTTTATAATTTTTGTTTCCAATTTTTTTCTTCTTTTTAAATTCGTGTGCTTGTCTAGTGTGTTAAAGAGAATTTGCATGCCAGAAAATCGATATCTTCATGCGGTGGTTGTTCAATGCTTTTATGGTGTCTCCCGTGATTTTACATACCACTCGTGATGATATATGCAGGATATTTTCTATTTCTCCTTTTGATTGTGCATATCCTTCATTAATATCTCACCTTAGATAATCATATAATAAAATCCATAAATAGGTTCATCACAAAATATATATACATATAAATTACTCAAAAATTCTGTTTTCCACATTATTCTTATCTGTGGCAAAAAAAAAAAGGGGGGGGGGGCTTGACTTCGACATCGTCGCCTTCGTGGACGGCGATGGTCAGCCCTGGGTATTTGCCGTTCACCGTCAGAAACGGCTTCGTGTGGCACAATCGAGTCACTTGTTTCCACTCCACCTAAGATACATATACATTTTTTGGAAATGGCGGCGCATGAGTTTCAAGCTCTTCTCATTCTTTTCTCTCCCTTCTGGTTTATGTTGTTAGGAAATTCTCTTTGATTTTGAAGGAAACAAAACTCACATACTTTATTGAAAAGACTTTGATTTATACTTTGAGGAATTACTACAAATATATCTATATGCCTTTTGTACTTAATGTGCTTAACACTTTTATTTTGATAGAAGCAAGTAGGATTCGTGGCAGAGGCACACTGATTCGAGAATCATGACGAGATATATTTTGATCATTGATTTATCCTCATTGTTTAATAAATCTTATTTTTTTATTATCTTAGCAGATTTAATTTCCCCACTAACGGTCAATTATCTGGTTAGGATTGCGTTTCTAAGTTAAATTGATTGACTATTGTCGCGACCCTCTTGAGGTTGTCGGGCACTCGAGGGCTAATGGGTCGTCCTGTCTGGTCGGACGCGGGCCTCTCCCAAGGCCCATTACCCAAATCACAACGGAGGTATGCGTGATCGACTTTCAGTGTGGTCTAGTGACATGTGCTAAGTGTGCATGCCATGGAGTCGCCACCAATCATTTTTTTAGGGTATGATTGGACCACCCAATCGAATAGTTGGGAGTTTCTATTCAATTCTGCGAGAACCAGAGAAATGGTTTCGGGGACTTAGTTACACCAACTGTCAGAGTTGACGCCCTTTCGGTACCTAAGTTGACTGAATTTTCTAGCCTGAGATTCATGCGGATGAGTAAGGTATGAACCCTAAATCTAGAAATTCATGTAGATAAGAGTGATTATCCTAGCAATCACAATCAGTAATAAAATGCCCAACTCAAGGAATCTAGATATGCAAATAAATCACATGGCATTTCTAATAAGGTCCTATTTATCAATCACAGCTCAAGAATGATTTAGCTGTCCTAGCCATTCTACACACGATCTAACCTAATAAAAGCATTAGGAAGCATCGAAGGAGTTCGAGAGTACTCACATGGGGTTCGCCGTGCCCTGGTTTGGTCTTGGACGAGCTATCGAGCTCATGCCGACCCGATTATATTTGGGGATCCACTCGGCGTTTTACACCATGAAATCATGTGAAACAAAAACGAAAATATTCAGCAAGGGGCATTTATTGTAGATGGTGGTCAATCTAATTGGACGTCAAGACTAAAAAAGATGTAGAAATTTACAAATTAAAATACTCGAATGACATTTTTTTGCCAAATTCAACTCTATGCGTCGTGAAGAAACACATGCAATTGAACTTGAATTTTGACTATTTATGAGTTCAAAATGTAAAAGAAATTAAAATAAAAATATTGACTATTTTTCTATATTTTTACGACATCGAACGCTATTTTTCTTCATTTTTCATGTATTTTTCTATTTTTGGAAAATATTAAAAAATATTTAAAAATATGAAAAATTATTTTTTTTATCAAAAATGGTTCCTTTAGCTTGGTCAAGGCTTCCAAAGATGATTTTTTTATTTTTTTAACTTTTTATAGATTTTTTATGAATTTTTTAAAAATAAACTATGAAAGACTGATCAAAAATCAGGTGTCAACAGCTGCCCCACTTTGAGAGGAATTTCGTCAGAGATTTCTCTCAAAGACAAGGTGACACCTGTGTTCCGATCAACTCGACTAGGAAAAGAAAAGAAATCATGACATCCAATTTTCATGCCCATCAATGTGTGCTTTTCCTTAAAAAGAGATGTGCTCATTCAATTCCATGATATGATGTAAGAAAGTTAAGGAGTAGATAGACTTCCCTGCCCCTTACCTGCCGAATGCTTGCGGCATTTGCTGTGTCGATGGGTTCAAGTAGATTCCTAAGGACTTGTCATCGGAGTGTCCTGGGGATGTTAAGCTCTGACCTGTATGGTAGGTCAAACCATAATGGGATTCCTAACTGATAGGAACCTAAGGAAGACGCATCCCACATTTGGGAATTTGCCAAGGGTTTTGATCCGTGTGGTGGACTAAACTAGAAATGGCTTGCCTAATGTAAGGCTTATTAGGGAAAACGACTCCTCCCGCGTTCGGGATTCATCAAGGTTTTGATCCGTATGGTGGATCGGACCATTGGGTTGATCCTTCAGGCGGTCTCTACCAGTCCTTTGACCCTTCAGGCGGTTTCTACCATTCATTGACCCTTCATGCGGTTTCTACCATTGAGTTGACCCTTCAGGCGGTTTCTACCATTGGTTGACCCTTCAGGCGGTTTCTACCATACATTGACCCTTCAGGCGGTTTCTACCATACATTGACCCTTCAGGCGGTTTCTACCATTGTGTTGACCCTTCAGGCGGTTTCTACCATTGATTGACCCTTCAGGCGGTTTCTACCATTGAGTTGACCCTTCAGGCGGTTTCTACCATTTATGAGATTCCAAATTGATATGAATCAAAGGATGACGTACCCGCTCTTCGGGGCTAGTCGGAGACTCGATCATTCTGTGGATCGGTCTTAGAAAAGATTTGCCTACTAAAAGGCTTCACCTAAGGATGACGCACCCAGTCTTTGGGGTGGCCAAAAGTCCTGTAGAAAGCTTAGACCTGAAAAAATTTTCCTCGCCAAGAAGATATTAGTAATCTTTGGGAAGATAATAATTGTCTAACTGACAAAATTCTACGACTTAAGTTTTAGTCATGAAATGTGCATTTTGATTGTTGGAGGTTATCCAAAACATTCCTGCCATATACAGATGTGATCATAAATTCCTTGCACGGAAACTCTAGATCAAACAATTTGAAAATTTCAAAAAGAGTTTGCTCAAAACATCCATTGGAGTATTTCTCACCCAAGAAGGCTCCTCACTGCTCTGTGATAATGATCTTTAATAGGGAAAGTGCTCAATTTCCTACCGACCTGTGCCTGGGTTTCAGGATCATTCGCAACGCATACATTTCGACCGATCAGGAGGTCTTTCACGGGACCGTAGTGTTAGGCTTGGATATCGGTTTCCAAGGGGGGCTCACTTTTGAGTCAAGGCCGTTGAACGAAATTTTTCACTATCTGCTCCGGGTTTACAAGTCAAGAACCCTGCAAAATGAGAAAGAAATAGTCTTGCTCGTACTTCTTTGAGCTAAGTTATACATTAACCCAAGTGTCTTAGTCAGATAAGACTACTTCAGGGTTGTAACATTGGAAGGATTGGGGACCGAAAAAGGCTTATTTTTTGCCCAGAAATTGTGAAGGGTTTGACATTGGTGATCATTGCAAATTTGCCACATGTCCTTCGAAGAACATCTCCATTTCTTGAAGTGTACACTCCTCTTTTAGAGCGCACAAGGATGTTTAAAAGCGTCTCTTGTTACATTAAGAGACCGTCTGTTTGTGTGTTTGCAATTTGAGCACGACAACATTTGGAGAGTAGTCATCTTGATCTAACTCCTTTGCAGGGTCTTTTCATCGTCTCTCTAGACTTTACTGGGGATATTTTGAATAGACATCAGCCTTGCTTTTTACCAGGCACTTTGCTTTTTCTTGATGTCTAGGGATTTTTCTTTTCCCCCTTTTTTTAATCCCGTGTTTTTCTTTTCTTTTGGAGCTAGGATTTTCGGCAATCATGCTAGATATGCAACTTAAACTTTGGCACGCTTCCATTCCTAGAGTGATGTTGCCTTTGCTTTGGAATATGCAATGATCACCAATAGGTTGATGAAATGAATTTGCTGGCTCAACTTGGTTGTGCAAAGGATAACAGTGTGTAGGATAGAGAAATGAATCATTCTCGTCATCCTATGACACTTGGATTATCATATAAACAACACACAAAGATTTATGTTAGTCCGAGCAAGAAAATTTCTAACCGTTTACTTTCTGATACTGTTGGACTAACCTTCATTTGCCCCAATGTGGGGTGGTTCTTGACAGGGTTGAGAATGAAAATCGCCGTTCAATGGGGTTCTCAATGGGCATCTGTAGTGTTTGGAATGAAGAAATAAATGCCTCTGTCATCTCGATCCATGTAATCGTTGCGAATGACCCTTATATCCATAGGTTAAGGTTTCTCTATCATTTCCAATCTCCTCATCTCTCAAGTGTGTATGGGACGTGTTTGGATTAGGCTCGCTTCTCTTATGAGAAAATACCCTTTTGAACAGTTCAAACGACTCTTATTGGAAAAATTCATTTCATTTCATCAAGATTTATCCTTCAAAGGGATTTTATGATGCACCATACATGTGTAATTCATGTTCAGACAATCTCATGTTTTAAAACATGAATGTCAATGAAGTAAGAATTCTATGTCTTTTTAGATGTGAGAATCAAATTAATTCTGAAAGTTTTTAATCTCCAATGAATTGGGAAAAGGGATACTTACCTGCCCATCGAGGCTGGAGATCCTGGAGATATAAAAGGGATATGTCATTGTATATTCTAAAACTTTACAAAAATTGGAACGATACATCTTACCCTTGGTCATATGCTCCAACGAGTGTACAAGGGTTGTGAAAATCTGCACTTCACATAGTAACACAAGATTGTTGGGTGTTCTAAAGTTCTTTCGACTTCTTGGTTTTTGGAGAAAAATGAAACTTACATGTCTGCCTTGATGGCGAGCTCCTGCCAAGGATAAATATTAAGCATTATTTTGGGTTTCCAAATTCAAAACAAATTGGGACGATACTACTTTACTCTTGATTTGAATTCCTTCTGCATGCCAATGTGCGGATTGTAGAAGCCGGCCCTCAAGCTTGTGGCCATGATTTCTTCGTCTGGTTGGGCAACGAATCCACCTCGAGGATTTACGTCGGAGGAGATTCATTCATCTTTTTGGGCGTGTTTCATGCACTGTTTTGTTATTTGAATGCATGGCTTCTTGGGTGCCTCATCTCTGTTCATCACCTGAGAGGAAAATGAGAGAACATTATCCCCGCATCTGATTGAAAATCATTTAGGAACGATACGTTCTTTTTACCAAATGGGTGGCTCCGCGGCCAAATGTGTTTTACATTGAAAGGATGGATTCCATTACGCTCTGCGGATGATAACTATCGCTTCGGGGACTTGCCCCACGGATCAAACGATGAATTTGATGTCTTCGGCTTCGACATGCTTTCCAGATGTAGGAATGGTTTGCCCCCATTTTCAGTGGAGATGGGTTTTGTCGAGTGGGCAAGATCAAAAACTCATCCTAGATTTTGCTTTAGTCGAAGGTTGAAATCCCGACCTTGGATAAGCGAATCATGATTCATCTCCTTCTGCTTCGGATTTGTCATTTGCGTGCTTCACATTTTACAATACCAACTTCGCCGCTTGATGAAAATGAATCGATGATTTTCGAATTGCCCCAAGTTCTATAGTCATCTGCGTCGAATCTCTTTGAACTTCATCGGGTGATAGACAAACTGATAAAATGATTTTTCAATCCTGAGATCGAACTCCTGACGTTTCGTACCACTTCCAGTTCACTGACTACCAGGACAAAGCACTATTGGCGTCCCTAACTGGTTCGTTTTTTGTTATAAAATTCTTGAAGCAGTTAGCGACCCCCATCGAGAATGAAACAAGCTCAATTTAGAGTTCATAACGACTAAAGGTCCCTTAGAACGATACAGAGCTAACCGTCTTTGAGCTCGCTCGGGCTTTTGCTCGCATTTTCCTATGTGAAGCCTTTAAATGTTTTTCTTCGTGGCGTTCAATTGATTCGCCTCGACTCTAATCTAACAAGGGATTGTTGTACTCAAGCATGATGATGCTCGCAGGTAGTACTGATCGCTGCCCCAGATTAACTCTAGGCATTAAGGAAGATTATCTTGCATGGAAGACTTTATGACAGAAAGATTAATGATACATCCATTCACATGTGCCTAGTTCCCTTGAGGATTCTCGGTGATCAGCCAGCTACACCATGAATCAGACATATAATCGTCATTTTGGATCATAACTTCATAAGTCCATCAGTTTTAAACTGATCGATCCAGATATGGAGCTCCTCATCAAGGAAATCTTTTGATTCTTCGAGCAACTGATATTCGGGTTGACCATCATCGCTTGGCGTTGAAGGATTCCTGTTTCTGTTGTGAGCGATCTGATTCTTCGAGCTAGAACCTTCGTCGTTGCTCGAGATTATAAGAGGATGATTGATCGGTTCACTATCAAAAGCACCTTCCATTTGGGAATGGGAGAAACAAAAATCCTCAAAGCATCCGCCCGCTTGATCTTCCGAAATCATATGCCCAAGCCGGGCAGATCTTTGAACACTAGGCGCAATATGTTGATCGGGGATAGGAAGAGCACTAGCGAAAAGTTGCTGCTCAAACCAAGGAGTTCGTACCTGCTGCACTTGTGGCATATACTCTTGAGGGGTGCTGAGATGATTCGGGGGAATATTCTGATTAGCGCCCAAGTAGTCGATGGTGCTGCTACCAGCTTGGTCGGTGCCTAAATTCGGCAGGGTATTTCTTACTTCAGGGGCATTGTAGTTATAGCCATGCCTAGTGTTTAGGCACAAGTTGAGTTCTTTCAGGTTCAGTGCTGTGTGGCGCTGTCTTAGCGCCCTTCTGTAGCTCTTGAGGTGACTCGCGACTCCATCTTTAGTGAGTCCTGGTATGTTCATGATCTCAAGTATGCGCGTTGGATATGCTGAGTTGATCCCTAGTTGCTGAACCGCACTAAGGAACTTGAGATGAAGCTCGGGGGACCAATTGACCCTCGTCTTCTTGCGACCCGGAACAGTGTTGACAACTTGGCTATTGCTCTCTGGCCTATTTCCAGTAGAATTTGATCGAGCCAGAAATTGTTGTGGAGGGAATTCATCAGCTTTGGATTGGTCGGTCGTGATAGTAAGCTCATCGTTAAGGAAACTCCAATCATGGTGACGCATATCACATCCTTTAGAAGGCATCGATATTGACTTCGTAGAATTGATTTGTTCATGCATATCTCCAACAAAATCCGATTGTATCGAAGATGGTTCGAGGGAGTGGGGTGGTGAATGAGCATTTTCAATCCTCATATAAGGCTTATCAAGGAACATTTCGCCGAGAGTGATAGGGCCACCGCAATTAAGGCAAGCGATAGTGCTGGGAGCTTTCTTATACCTCATGTTCTCCGCTCGAAGCTTTTCGTTTTCCTCCTTTAGAATCGCAAGTTCTTGACGTCTGTGTTGAGCCCTCAATTTGGCTCGCTTATTTTGAAACCAAAACTTGACCCTCAAAGGTTTCATCCCTAGCTTCTGGCCCAATTCATTTCTTTGTTTCATGTTCGGGAGAGGGCATTCACTAAAGAAAGCTTCAAGCTCTTGGATTTCATTCTGAGTGTGGCACTGGCGACGTTTCCTTTTCCGAGATTGACCATCGCTGCTGCTGTTGTCATCGCTGCTGAGCTCCTGAACTTCGTTGCCGAAAGGGTTGGGTTCTGTGGTTCTGGTACCAGACGCCATCCTGGAATCTTCGAGATCTCTCAGTAGTTCATTTTCTGAGATTTTTGGATCAGTCGCCTCTAGCAACTGATGGTAACCCTCAAACATGTTGGATCGAGAAATGTTCGATCAATTTTTGCTCACTCAGGGTTCTCTACTCTCTCATGTATGCTCACTCTCTCTAAATTTTCTTTTGAGTGGTTCTGTATGCCCATGAAACGTTCTTTAAACATGGATGAAGATCATCAGGCAAGCGTTGCTCCCAAGATTTCGTATTTCCCGCTTTGTCGTCTTCTTTCTTCTTTTCAACGTGGAGGGACACCAAATCGATTTCCTTTTCTCGATATCCATGTCTGTCTCCCACTTATTTTCAAAAAGGTGGAACTACGCTCGCCTCCTGCTCAGTTTTTTAATATGATGGGACCGCCAAATCCTTTCGCAACTTTTTTCGATAGTTGCGCTTAACTCCCGCTCAATTTTAATATGGTGACACCGACATATCTTTTTACAACTTTTTTAGGTTTATCAAGCCTGAAATCGCGGACTGGGACAGATCTGATGGTTCACCGAAAGAGCCACCACTGCTTTACCCAATTAACTTGGCTCCACGAGCATTATTGCTATGCCTTTCTTCATTCTCGAGTTGCTATAAAAGGAGGAGTTAATGCAGAGAAGATTAACACTCTTACATAATTGCCTTTTCTTATTTTAATCACTCTACCACACTCATCTTCTTCTCCCCCACTCCAACGAAAATGACCTCCTCTCCTATTCGCGCTTTCTCGGCCGAAAATTTGGCCCAGTGGGAAAAACTCTATAACCTCCTCGGTCGAGGCTATGCTCATATAGCCGATCACCCAGAAACTGAAGATGAAATCTGCATTTTGCTCGTGGAAATAGACACCACCTCCATCGAGGGCACTAATTTAGAGAGGGAATATAGAATCTTCCCAACCCTCTTTATAAACTTTTTAGAGACTTACCGTGTCGCTCATCGAAAAGCTACCGTGGCTCACGTTTTGCGAGCTCGCTATGAGGATCGGTCCAACTGCTTGGTGTTGGCCAACATTGTGGCCGATAGTCACAGAAAGGCTGTTGAGTTCGCCAACAAGCGAGTCTCGATGTTGCTTCGCGAGAAGGGAAATTTGGTGGAGCGCTTGGCCTTATCCCTGACCACCTATGAGCACGACCGTCGTAATGTCGTGTTGAAGTTTCAATGTGAGTGGCAGGAAGAAAGGCTTGACAGCATTACCGCGGATATAGCCCATGGGAGAGGACTAGTTCGGGACCTGGAAATAGCCGCCGAAGATCACGGGACCAAGGTTGCCGAGCTTAAAGGGGAATGTAAACGCCTTCTTCTTAAGCTTGCAGATCTCGAGTCTCGAGGTGGTGAGTATAAGCAAAGCATCAATAATATGGAGGGCCAACTTGGTTCCTTTGTGATGCTAATTAGGGCTCATTGCGGTTTTATGTTTCCACCCCGATGATTTGTATGATCTGCTTTTAAGGTCCCTCGATTGAGCGAAATGAATGAAAGCTCTAATGTGTGTGTCTCAACTTCTGTATGGCTGACTTTCTCGAACACCTGACCACTCTCAACCTAGGCAAGCTGCGCTTTGACATTTATGATTCGAGCGTGTACATCTTGATTTTTTAATCTTGCTTATGATCGGATAAAGGAACCTCCCACCACGATTATCCACAAAAAGACTTCTCTTCTCTACTTGTTTTTAACCTGTTTCAAATGAAAAGGCAGAATCAGAAGAAAGAATTTGAAAAATAAAGCATAAATCCTTTCAATTTTATGCTTACTTGTGATTAATAGGGATAAGAGCTTTTACAAGGGTTTTGACCTTGTGCAAAAGCTTTTATCAATATTCCTCAAAGGAAAACATATCATTGAAAGGAATGTAATTCACGATAATCGCCTTTGATCAATTCCAAGAAAATCAATGGAATGTTCAAAAGTACACAATTACGATGTGTTTTAAATTCAATTGAAGATACGGTATCCAAATTAAAGCCGTTTGCTAAGAACGAGAGTAATTTGGATATCTATCTTTTCATTAAATTTGAAAAACACGAATACTCTTGATCAATTATTGTGGATTACCAATGATGCAAAATATGCATGAACCAATTCAAGTTTATAGTTCCTTCTGGCGAAATTGGGATTGTATTGCCCTATACGGCCAAAAGGTTGTATAAGACTTCCAATTTCAATTTCATCCAAAGGAATTATAAAATTGATTTTGGAGTATTCGAGTGATTAGAAGAAATGCCACTATCACATTCCAATGACAAGTCAATAGAAATACAACAAATTTCAATCTGAATGTATATAAACACAAATAGATCCCTAATACAATCAATCTAAGGGGTCAGATCGAGAGGATCTCAGCAAAATAAATCCTATACAAGAAGGCTAGAAATGAAAATTAAAACAAAGGAATGTGATCTTAATACTTAGAGATGCCCCAGTTTCGATCTTTGAGACGTGACTTCAGGATCACCTATTCCAAATCGTCATCTTCATTAGATGATACCTCAATGATGTCCATAGCAGGCTCTTCTTGTCCACTTGGCGCTCGTAATGGGATGACACCATCTTCATCTTCCATCAAGAACATTGGGAGGAAAACACACCTATCTATCCTCAAAATGGCATTTAATCCAATCACCGGAATTATGCAATGAATATAATGATTAAGAGCTGTAACAAGTTCGAGGGATAGAAAAGTCTTACCAACCAAACTTAAGAGAAAATCAAGCTTCTCTGTATTTTTAGCAGTGTTAGGTATACTAACCTTCCATAGACAAACGCATGAGACAAGTGAGGGAAAACTCCTAAAAATCAAAAGATAGGGCTTGGTACCTAAAGCCAAGGTTCTCACCTCGAATTCTGGGAAGAGCCGATTCCATTGCACAACTATCGTTGCATTGGGACTCAATCCATAGTTCGAAGTGAGCGGAATTGAAAAGTGGATTACCCCATGTTTTTCCTCACGGAGATTCCATTTTCAATTCCTTCTATTGTGTTCCTAAAGAGGGCGCCTGGGGTTTTAGGCGCAATTGTGTGTATTCATTGTGTCGTGCTAAAGTAAAAGACATGCATTTTATTTAACAATCACCGCTTCAATATAAACATCCACACAATCATACATCCAAAACTCATGCCTGCATAAAACAAAGTTAACAAGCACTTCACCCCTTATTTCTCCCGTCTACAAAAACATCTAACACATTCGTTAGCATATACACCTCACTTTCGAGAGCATCTGCATAAAATTAGGTTAGAAGAATCAATCAACTTTTTAATCGGCTCAAGTCCACTAAATGGTTAAGAACCAGTCCCCAGTGGAGTCGCCAGTCTGTCGCGACCCTCTTGAGGTTGTCGGGCACTCGAGGGCTAATGGGTCGTCCTGTCTGGTCGGACGCGGGCCTCTCCCAAGGCCCATTACCCAAATCACAACGGAGGTATGCGTGATCGACTTTCAGTGTGGTCTAGTGACATGTGCTAAGTGTGCATGCCATGGAGTCGCCACCAATCATTTTTTTAGGGTATGATTGGACCACCCAATCGAATAGTTGGGAGTTTCTATTCAATTCTGCGAGAACCAGAGAAATGGTTTCGGGGACTTAGTTACACCAACTGTCAGAGTTGACGCCCTTTCGGTACCTAAGTTGACTGAATTTTCTAGCCTGAGATTCATGCGGATGAGTAAGGTATGAACCCTAAATCTAGAAATTCATGTAGATAAGAGTGATTATCCTAGCAATCACAATCAGTAATAAAATGCCCAACTCAAGGAATCTAGATATGCAAATAAATCACATGGCATTTCTAATAAGGTCCTATTTATCAATCACAGCTCAAGAATGATTTAGCTGTCCTAGCCATTCTACACACGATCTAACCTAATAAAAGCATTAGGAAGCATCGAAGGAGTTCGAGAGTACTCACATGGGGTTCGCCGTGCCCTGGTTTGGTCTTGGACGAGCTATCGAGCTCATGCCGACCCGATTATATTTGGGGATCCACTCGGCGTTTTACACCATGAAATCATGTGAAACAAAAACGAAAATATTCAGCAAGGGGCATTTATTGTAGATGGTGGTCAATCTAATTGGACGTCAAGACTAAAAAAGATGTAGAAATTTACAAATTAAAATACTCGAATGACATTTTTTTGCCAAATTCAACTCTATGCGTCGTGAAGAAACACATGCAATTGAACTTGAATTTTGACTATTTATGAGTTCAAAATGTAAAAGAAATTAAAATAAAAATATTGACTATTTTTCTATATTTTTACGACATCGAACGCTATTTTTCTTCATTTTTCATGTATTTTTCTATTTTTGGAAAATATTAAAAAATATTTAAAAATATGAAAAATTATTTTTTTTTATCAAAAATGGTTCCTTTAGCTTGGTCAAGGCTTCCAAAGATGATTTTTTTATTTTTTTAACTTTTTATAGATTTTTTATGAATTTTTTAAAAATAAACTATGAAAGACTGATCAAAAATCAGGTGTCAACAGCTATCAATCATAAAGATATTCTCACTACTTTCCATATGAGGATTCTTGATTGATTAGCAATCACCTTTAGATAATTTTTTTTATTAGAAGCTTGATTTATGGAGTTAAGGATTTGATTGTATGGGCAAGCAAATCCTCTCAAATCTCTGATTGCTCTTACCTCAAAGACTCGTGATCTTTATTCAACAACCAACCAAAGGCTAGTTTTGGAGATTGATCCTCGGGTAATTCTGTCCAGCAAGAAGCTTGGAAGATGGGGAGTATATAAAGACCACCAAGTTCGAGAAGATGAAAGAGAAATCAAGAGACAATACTCATATATCAAGAGAGCTTCATCTGTTTCAATTATCTATTTGTGCTTAAAGTGAGATCTTGTGAGAGGTGTTATACAGAGTAAAGTGTGAAGAGTGGGATAGCCTTGGTAGAGGCAGAGCTCGCTTCTGTTGGAAGTGCTTGTATTCAAGCAATCACATCTTTCTGTAATCTCTTACTTGATTACTTAACGGAATCCAGCCAGTAGGCTGTTAGTGTGAAAGAGTGGACGTAGGCTTCCTAAAGCCGAACCACTATAATCTTGTGTGCATTGCCTTCTTCTCTAATATCGCATCTATTTACTGTCTGGTAGAAGCACTACGTGACTCTACTAATACATGTACATCTATCAAACTCGATATTTTCAATTCTACATTATTTGTCGAAGTTTGATTAAATACATCTATTCACCCCTCTAGGTGTATAGCCTAGCCAGGAACAACAATTGGTATCAGGGCCTAAGGCTTGTTATTTGAAGTGTATACTTCTAAGCTAACGATCTTCAATGGCTAGCATTCTTGGAGCAGGTATTGTGGAAGGCCAAAGCAACACATGACCTCCATACTTTGATGGAAAAGACTACAACATCTGGAAGAACAAGATGAAAGCATTCATCAAATCTACATATCCACTAATGTGGGATGTCGTGCAAAACGAAGCAAATCCTACAACTTCTGCGTCAAAAGAAAAGGGCAATGAGGAACCAAAGCCTAGTGCCATAGAAATCTCCAAAAGAGAAGCTTTGGATTCAAAAGCAATCTATTCTTTCTATTGTACTTTATCTACATCTCAATATAATCGTATTTGCTCATGTGAAATAGCAAATGAAATCTGGGAGAGTTTGCAGGTTACTCATGAAGGGACTGATAGAGTCAAGGAAACAAAGACAAACATTCACCTTGAAAATTATGAATCCTTCAAAATGAGATCTGATGAATCTGTTTCTGATATGATTAACAGGTTTAGAGATATCGTGAATGGGTTAACCTACTACGGCAAGCAGATTTCTCAAACTGAGAGAGTCAATAAAATTCTGAGAGAATTGACAAAGAAATGGAATAATATCAAGACTACCATTCAAGAGACCTCAAGGATCTCACCTCTAACTGTTGATGAACTTGTGGGAATATTGACATCTTATGAGTCTGAACGATTGAATGGTGAAGATGGTTCCAACGGTGAAAAGAAATTGCTTTGAAATCAAAAATATATTATTCAACTGATGCAGATTCAGAGGAAGACGAAGATGATGAAGAACTAGCCGCGATGGTAAGGAAGTTCAGAAGGATGGCCAGAAAAAGAAGAAACTTCAAAGGAAGACGACAGAGCAAGCAACTTGAGAAATCTTCTAGCAACAATGAAGAAGGTAAGGAAATAATTTGTTTTGAGTGCAGGAAACATGGACATATTGAGACAAATTGTCCACTCCTGAAGAAAAACAAAGGGGGATTTGAAAAGAAAAGGAAAGCGTTGAAAGTTGAAACATGGAGCGATACAGAGTGCGAAGACAGCGATGAGGAAAAGCGAGCCACCATTTTCTTAATGGCCAATTCATATTCCGAAGATGAAATAGAGATAAGTTATCCTGAAATCACTGATGAAGTCTCTGATTATATTGATGAGTTGTGTTTGGATTACAAGATTGCTCTTAAGAAAATCTCTGAGTTGAAAAAGGAGAATTTGAAATTAAGGCAACAAGATCTTTTTAAAAATGAAAAGATTGATTTTCTTCAAAAAGATTTTTTCGATTTGAAAGAAAAACATGATTTACTCAAGAAGGAAGTTTTGGAAGTTCAAGATGTTGACACATGGATTTTGATCGGCCTTTTCTAGTTTATTTTCGAAAACAATTCATTGAAAATCTATAAAAATTAATATATTTTTTTAAAAGAAAAGAAAAAGAAAAGAAAAAGAAAAAGAAAAAGAAAAAGAAAAAGAAAAGAAAAGATGACGATGATGTTATGGGGACGAGGGGGATAATAAAAAAACCTGGATGAAGTAGAGGACAGCAGGAGTCTGTCCTCCACCATGCAAAAAAGAAGAAGAAAGAAAGATTAAACAAAAAAAGATGGGAAGACCAGCGGCAGAATCCATGCATGGGTTGCTGGGGTGATAAAAGAACTCTCAAAGGGATGGTTTTGGTCTGGTGTCCGTGGAGCATGGGGGAGGCCCATCCGAAAAAAGCAAATGGTGGTGGAAGATTACCAGGCGGCCATTTTTTTTCTCTTGTTCGACGAAGCTCGCCAAGATAAGGGGGCCGGTCCCAAAAAGCCAAAAAGAAGCATACACACAGACAGAGAGAGAGAGCGAAAAAAGACGAAGGCAAGAGGGGAGCATCGCCACCTTCCTTCTCCGATCAAGAAATGGCAGTCTCCCACACCGCCTAGCCGCCACTCCACCGTGGACTGCCACCCCGGTCGTTGTCTAACTACTGCCGAGGACTCGCTATCCCCACCAACTCGATCTCGACCCCAAGGACATATGAGCTACCACCTCCTCATTCTCTCACCCAACGCCCTCAGTCATTTCGCCCCGGCCATTACCAACCCCATCGCGACCCAGATCCAGTGAAACCAGCCAGCAGCCGAGACCCAACTAGCTTCAACGCCAGCTTTTTCCTCTCTACTGCTCGAAGCCTGCGACCTCCCTCGAACAGCCGTTAATTCGCCATCTCAGATGCCAGCGCAAGACCTCTTATTCATGAATCTGGGAACCCGACAGCCGTAAGTTCGGTCTTGAACACAAGCTGTCCAACCATCGGCAGCCTCTCCGCCAGACCGCGACCTTCACTTGAACCTCGTCGAAGCCGTAATATGTGGGAGTGGTCCGAATCTGTGCAAGAGCGAATTTTCATCGGGTTGCCGCTCCAGACTACTGCGAAATTTTTGATTCACCGCCGTCGACACTACCTTCGTAGCTGAGTATAGTCGGAACACGAGCTCGCTCGAGCTTCTCCGAACTCAAACTTGTCCACGGCTCGACGGCCGCCACAACGACAGCCCGTGGTTAGAGGCCATCTGAATACTCCGCCTACGCTCTGGCCATTGTTCTCCTCTGTGTTAGCCTGCAGTCACCCCCCGGGACTTCGGCGTTCATACGTTCGGCCGCGCGCTGAGGTGAATAGCTAGCTTCTGGCCGAGTGATTTGTCGGCCTGAGTCTAGTAGGAGATCCAGACGGCCCGATGCTCGTGGGTGACGCGGGGGTCAGAACGCCTTGATCCAGCGGCCGATGAAACGGTCTTGTCTGTTCGATGCCCAGGATTGGTATCTCTCTCCCAGCTGCTTGAAGTTGTTCTCCTTCTTGATGATGCACTTCTCTCGCCTTCCACTTAAGATGTGAGCTGGTATTGTGAACCTTTCTGCATGGCAGATAGGGTCGCCTCTTCATCCCTTTGCATGAAATGCATGAAACTACCAAAGTGATTGTTATGATGAGCAAACTTGAGAGCATTAACAGGGAGTTGAAGATAGTTCGGTCCGAGGCGATATCTTTGAGTATCGGAATAGGCGAAGATCCGAGCTCGGAGAAGCTTGTTATCAGAGAAATAGATACTAAGGACCATAAATGCAGGGTTGAATGCGAGCTGTTCATTCTCGTTAAAGAAGTTGTCGGTGTTCTTATTCAATGCCAGGCGGCCAACTGGTTGCAGAGGCAAGATGTCCTCAGTCGCGACGACGAACGAATCAAAGCCGGGATGAGTGATTCCGGACTAGTGGGGCCATGGTGGCCGTCGATGGATGATGACGAACGGCTTCAAGCCGCATGTGTAAGTCTCCTAAACTTTGGTTTTTTGCTAGAGTTTGTTGAAGTCATGCTTGAAGCCGTGAATGGTATAATAATGGAGGTTGGTCGTAAGCACGGGGTGACAGTGAAGTTTTCTAAGATAACATCTTGAAGGAGACGATGCATTAAAATAAAAATAGAAGTAATAATAAAAAACGTGGATCATGAGTAGATAGGGTCGAATGCTGTGTGGGCTTGCTTCGGCGGATGAAGTTTGAGATTGTATTTAAGTTAAGGTGTGGACTTGGCTTGAAATTTGGGCCCTGGACGTTGGGTTTTTAGTAGAAATTGGTTTTTTTTAAAAAAAATAATAAAAAATTCAAAAATCAATAAAAAAAAAATAGAAAATCATAAAAAATTCAAAAAAATTTGGAAAATTCAGAAAAATTCTAAAATATCCCAGAAAAATAGGAAATGGCCACAATCAACTGGACATGGAATATTTTGGGTAATTCGGTATCCAAATCTTCAAAAAATTGACGATTTTGCCCTTCGGGCTAAATCGCCTCCAAATCCTCCCATTTTACCCCGGTCCGAAATCACACATTCCCTAAGCCATTTTGGCTTTATTAGGAAGCCATTGATTTGGATTGATGTGCATCGATGAGGTTTATTTATGCGTTTGATTGCGCTTTCATTAAAATTGATTGTGGTTGATAGGAATAGTCTTCCAATCTGTGTGAAACCCTGAATCAAACCTACCTCACCCAAAATTGCGTTTGCATGAACTCTTAGCTAGGAAAATCACTCGCGTTAGGTACCGAAAGGGCGTTGGTAATGACACCGACATAACCAAGTCCCCGAACCCAAAATCTCTGGTTCCGCAGAACTGATCGACCTCTCCCAATCGGTCAGTAAGGTTTCCGGTCTACCCTCCAATAAAGACCGGTAGCGACTCCAAATGCATGCACAAGTTGCACATGCCACCACGACCACACTGAAGGTCGAAAGCGATCGAACCTTTCTGGAAAAATACTCCCGCCGCGATTTGGTATGGGCCTGGGAGGGCTCGCGCCGATCCAAGACCCGCGATCGGTAATCCATTAGCCGCGTCCGCTTTCGGATGGGTCGCGACAGCTGGCGACTCCACTGGGGACTTTGTTCTAGAACCTATGGTTCTAGACCCCAAGTGGACTTAGGCCGTAATTAAAACGCTGAGTGATGTTTCTAACTCTGCAGGCGCTCTTGAAGGTGAGGTAAGTCCGCTCACGATAGGTGTTATATGTTTTTGCAGATTGGAGAAATAAGGGGTGTAGTCCGTGATTAACATTGTCTTATGCAGGTTGGCGTAGGAATGTATGTTGTGTGGATGATTGGAAGCGCTGATTGATAAACTGTTGTGCATGACTTGCATCGTGATGATCACGACACATGGACACACACAACCGCGCCTAAAACCCCGGGCGCCGCCTTTAGGAACACAATAGAAGGAATTGAGAATGGAATCTCCGTGAGGAAAAACACGGGGTAATCCACTTTTCAATTCCGCTCACTTCGAACTATGGATCGAGTCCCAATGCAACGATAGCTGTGCAATGGAATCGGCTCTTTCCAGAACTCGAGGTGGGAACCTTAACCTTAGGTGCCAAACCCTCTGATTTTTAGAAGTTTACCATCACTTGTTTCATGCGCATGTCTTTGGGCGGTTGGTACACCTAAAACCGCACATAAGTCGACGAGTTTGGTTGGTAAGACTCTCTATACCTTGGATCTATTACAGTTCATATAAATATAGGCATTTCATTCATTGCATTCTGGTGATTAGATTAAATGCCATTTCAAGGATAGATGTGTGTGTTTTTCCCAAACGTCCTTGATAGAAGACGAAGATGATGATATCCCATGACAAGCACCGAGTGAGCAACAAAGGAGCCTACTATGGATATTATTGAGATATCGTCCAATGAAGATGACGAGTTGGGGCAAGTGATCTGGAAGTCACAGATCGAACTTGGGGCATCCTTAAACGTTAGGATCACATTCCTTTGTTTCATTTTCCATTACTAGTCCTCTTGTATAGGGTTTATTTTTATCGAGGCTTTCTCTATCTCACCCCTTAGAGTGATTGTATTAGGGATCTATTGGTGTATACATTTAGATGGAACTTGGTTGTATTTCTTTTGACAGGTCATGGGAATGTGATAGTGGCATTTTCTCTAATCATCCGAATACTCCCAAGTCAAGTTTATAATTCCTTTAGAGGAAATTAAAATTGGAAACCTTGCACGGCCTTTTTGGTCGTATAGGGTAATCCAACCCCAATTTCGCTAGAAGGAATTATACACTTGAATTGGTCCATGCATGTTTTACGTCGCTGGTAATCCACGATAATTGATCGAGAATATCGGCGTTGTTTTGAATTTAATGACGAGATAGATGTCCAAATTACTCTCGTTCTTAATAAAACGGCCTTGATTTGGATGCCGTATCTTCAATTAAATTTAAAACACGTTATTATGCCTCGCACTTTTGAGTAATTCGTTCCTCTCGAAATTGATCAAAAGCGATTATTGTGAATTACATTCCTTTCAATAGTATGCTTTCTTTCGAGGAATATTGATAAAAACTTTTCGCGCAAGATTAAAACCCTTGTAAAAGTTCTTGTCCTTATTAATCATGGGCAAGCATAGGATTGAACGGGGTGGTTGATTTCTTTTTCAAATTATTCCTTCTGATTCTGTCTTTTTATTTGCAGGTGAAAAACAAGTAGTATAGAGAAATCTTTTCTTGGACAAATCTGCAACTATTCTTCCATCTGATCATGAGCGAGTTATAAAATCAGGACGTATTTGCTCGGCTTATTGCTATTATGGTTCGGCTCACTCAAGTTGAAGATGTTTGGATGCTCGAAGAAATGAACCATACAGAAGTTAAAACACACACACACGAGAACTTTCATTTATTTTGCTCAGCGGAGGGTTTTCAGGAGCAGGTCATACAAGTCGGGTGGAAAAGTAAAGCCAAAGTGAGCCCTAATTAACGACACAAAGGATCCCAATTGACCCTCCATGTTATTAATGCTCTGCTCATACTCCCAGCTCCGCATGTTGTGGTCGGCAAGCCTGAGGAGAAGACTTCTGCATTCTCCCTTAACTTCGGCGACCTTGGCCTCGTGTTCTTCGGTGACTACTTCCAGGTCCCGAACCAGTCCATTCCCGCGAGCTATGTCCTCGGTTATCTTGTCGAGCCGTTCTTCCTGCCAGTCGCTCTGAAGCCTCAACAGGACGTTGCGGCGGTCATGCTCGCCGGTGGTCAGGGATATGGCCAATTGATCCACCAGATTTCTCCTCTCGCGAAGCAACGTCGCGACCCGCTCATTAGCAAACTCGACGGCCTTTTTGTAACTATCAACCAGATAGTTGGACAGCACCAAATGATCAGATCGATCCTCATAACGAGCCCGCAAGACGCGAGCCACCAGAACCTCCCGATTAGCAACACGATAGGCCTCTAAGGAGTGTGCAAAGAGAGTCGGGAAAGTTCTATATTCCCTCCCCAGTGTAGTACCTTCGAGAGAAGTGGTATCAAGGTCCTCGAGCAGGACACAGATTGCATCCTCGGTTGCAGAATGATCGGTTATGTGCGCGTAACCGCGACCCAGTAGGTTATAAAGCTTTTCCCACTGGGCCAAGACATCAGTTGAAAAAGTGCGTACGGGAGAGGAGGCCATTTACGTTGGGTTGGCTTGAGAATAAGACGAGTTTAACAGAGAGATTAGAAGGAAGAAGCTGATTATGCGAGAACGTTAACCTTCCATACATTAATTCCTCATTTTATAGCAACTCGAGGATGATGAAGGGTCTCAGTAATAATGCTGGTGGAGCCCAGTTAGGGGGTAAAGCAGGAGGTCCCCTCACGAGAACCATTGGATTCGTTTCGGTCCGCGATTTCCGGCTCATCAATTAAAAGATGTAAAAGATTTGTCGGGATCACCATTATTAGAGTTAGGTGGGAGGAAAGCGCAACTATCGAAGAGAGCCCTAACAGGGTTTGGCAGTCCCATCACGTTGAAAAGCTAAGCGAGAAATTCAAGGTCTTGAGGGGGAACGTTTGCCTAATGATGCTTGAAGAGCGTCTCCTGAACATGCAAAGTCACTCGAAGAAAACTTTATAGGGAGTGAGCATACAGGAGAGAGTGGAGAACTCTGAGTGGGCAAGAACCAATCAAACATTTCTCAATCCAACATATTTAAGAGGTTACTGTCAGCTGCTAGAGGCGACTGACTCAAAAATCTCAGAAATTGAACCACAGAGGGATCTCGAAGATTCCAAGATCAAGTCTAACGCCAAAACCATGGAGCCCAACACTTCTGGCAACGGAAATCAAGATCACGGCGACGACGACAACGACATCCACAATGCTCAACTCGGAAAAAGAAGACGTCCTCACCAATACTCTCAGGAGGAAACCCAAATGCTGGAAACCCTTTTCAGTAAAAGCCATTACATGAAAAAGAAGTGGAGAATTGAATTGAGCCGGGAGTTGGGGATTAATCAGTCGAGGATCCAGTTTTGGTTTCAAAATAGGAGATCCAAATCGAGGGCTCAACGCAAACGTCAGGTGGTCGAGATTTTAAAGGAAGAAAACCAAAAGCTGCGAACAGAAAACATGAGGTATGAAAAAGCTCTCAATATTACCGTTTGCCCTCATTGAGATAACCTCGTCGCCCTCGGTAAGATACTCCCCGATAAGCCTCACGAGATGATTGAAGACGTTCATTTACCACCCTACTCCATCGGGGCATCTCCTGCTCAACCAGATTTTGCCGGAGTCACGCATGAGCAGGATGATCCTACGAAGATGATACAAATGCCTCCTGGGGGATGGGATCTGCATCGCTTTGATTGGAGTTACAGTTTCAAGGAGCTGGATGTTACCGCCGACCAGCTCAAAGCATATCAGCCTCATGCCCAACAATTTTCGATAGGGTCGGGTCCTGCTGGAGATGAGTTAATCAGTCGTCAAGCCATCGATGCAATTTTGGGCCACGATAAGAGGAGGTTCGCTTGGCCCCCTGAACTGCATTCCAGATTCCTAGATGTGGTTCACCAAATGGGGATCGACTCAGCAACTCCGACGCGCATATTTAAGGCCATGAATGTACCGGGGCTTAGTAAGGAGCTGGTCAGGAATCACCTTGCTGCCTACAGAAAGCTATTAAGACAACGTCGATCGGAGCTAAACCGGGAGGAATCCGTCTCGAGCTCAAAAGCTAGGGGCGACCGCCATTGTAATGCTCGGGCATCAAGAGATACCCGGCCAAATCTAAGCGTCAATCAAGCTAGCAACCCGACCACCGGCAAACTAAAAGCTGATCAGAATGTCCTCCCAGGCCATTTCAACACTTCTCAAGAGCGCGTGCCACAAGTACAGCGAGTGCGCACTCCTCCATTCGAGCAGCAGTCGGCTGGTGCTCTGCCTGCCGCTGGTCAACCCACGACAGACGATTTCTTCGATGAGGGGCTCGATGCCTTGTTCAATCAGTGGGAAGCTGGCATGCTTGGACAGCCATGATCTAGCACCTGACTCGGGGCACGATGGGTCGGTCACTACGAACACCCATAGAAAGAAGAACATGTTCACGAGTAGATCACTCATTTTATCCGTTGTAAAGTTCCTACGAGAACATTTTTCTTTAATGACTATAGTTAATTCTATATTAAAACCAACGCTATCGACGAACATCGTCATGCTCAGTTGTGATGATCCCTTGTTAGATTAAGTCTGAAACCAGAGACGGTCTTTAAAATTTTGAGTGGCCACGAACTCATTCCTCACCAAGCGCCCGGGATGCTGAAATGAAGAGTAACAGCATACACATGGAAAATGCCACTTTCGTTTGAACGATGAAAAGGGGTTGAGAGAAGATGATAGCGTTAATTCCCATGGAGCTAAATGAATTAAACGGAGTCATTAATTGCGGGTCCACCGCTGCTCCCCACGTTCTCGGGCCTAGCAAATCATAAAAGGCGCCGAAAGATTGTAGACCCACAACTTTGAAGACTGAACTAGGGGACGAGCGCAATACTCGATGAAACCGAATCAATGCAAGAGAGTTTGTGATCCTATCACGAGGAAAAAGAAAGGGGAATACAGACGATGAGTAATTGCAGGGTCTCGGGAGGAGCGCTTGCTTGCTGGCCTTCATATGCAGCCTGAAGGATGGTTCTAGGACACGCACAATCACTTGAGAAAACTTCTAGAGTGAGCAAACACGAAGGAGCGAATAGAGAAAGCTGAGTGAACTAGATCAGCCCGAGATACTCCGATCCATCATGTTTAAAAGCTATTCCCATCTGCTAGAAACGCCCGACCTGGACATTTCTGAGCACGAACTGCTGGGAGACTTTGAAGATCCTGGAGCTGAATCCTGCCCGAAGGCCGTGGAGACTGACTCCTCCAGCGATGAAATTCTAGGTTTCAGCTACGAAGAAGGAGTATACAATGATGACCGGAGTCGGAAAAGGAAGCAACTACAACGCCACACTCCAGGCCAAATCCGAGAGCTCGAAGCTTTCTTCAATGAATGCCCCACTCCAAGCAAACAACAGAAAATGGAGTTGAACCGAAAAATAGGATTGGAGCTTTCGAAGGTCAAGTTTTGGTTCGCCAACAAACGAACCCGGGTGAAACAGCAATACGCAGACCATGAGTTACTGGTCCTGAAGGAGGAGAATGAGAAGCTTCAAGCTGAAAGCGCGAGATATAAGGAAGCTCTGACCAAGGCCACCTGCCTTAATTGTGGTAATCATGTTGTCCTCGGCGAGGTGTTCCTCGATGAACCATCCCTGTTGACGAATAACGCTCAGCTGTTACCGTATTCTCCACAGCATTTTCCAACACAGCCAGATACCGCAGGAGATCTGCATGAGCAAGTCAACACCATAGGATCAACACCAACATCCTCTGAGAAATGGGATATGAATCATCACAGGAGGAGTTCTCTCAATGACGAACTCGCTGTCGCAGCCAGCCAATCCAAAGTCGGTGAGTCCCTCCCTGGACAACTTTTGAAACGACTAGATCCCGTAGAGAATAGCTACCGAAGTATTGATGATATTTTGGGTGATAAGAGAACAAGGTTTTACTGGACCTATGAACTTCACACCAAATTTGTTGATGCAATTCGAGAGCTGGGAGTTGATTCGGCTAGCCTACTACGCATACTCGAGATTATGAATGTGCCGGGGCTCTCTAGAATTAACGTTGAGTCTCACCTCAAGTACTATAGGAGATTGCTAAGGGATGGAAGGATAGCGTTAAACCATCATAAAGCCAGTTGGAGCTCAAGTGCTGGGCAGAGTTACAACCATGATGATTGGAGAGCCAAGAGCACCCAACCGTGTTTCAGCAATGACGGGACTAGCAGTCGTGTCAGCGACTCCTCTAACCCAAATCAGAATGCTCCGCCGAGCTATCTCAATACTCCTCAGGAGTATATGCCACAGTTCCAGCACATAGAAATTCCTCAGTTTGAGCGCGAATCAGTCATTAATGCTGTCCCTGAAGCGGATCTGGCATCGGTAGAGAGTGCACATATGAACCTGCCGGTCATCGGAGGAAGTTCCAATTCGAGGGGTCAAATTGCTCACGGCGAGAGCAAAGAGAGGAATCCCTCGCCTGCAGTCGACGACACCCAATCTGGGCACCAAGGGCTAGAAAGAACAGGTGATTTCCTTGATGAGGAGCTGGACACTTGGATCAATACTCTTCGGGAATGTATGTCTCAACCCCAACAGGGCAATGATGAAGGTTCCAGCTCAAATACTCCAATCCCTCACAACGAAGGCAATGAAAGAAATCTGCCCCCAACAATCGTTGATACCCAACTTGAACATCAATGGCTCGAAGACCCGAGCAATTTCCTTGGCGATGAGTTCAATCTTTGGCTCGATCAATTTGGAGCCGGAGGACCATCGCAGTGGTGACGCGAGGCCGGTGATCAAACGTCTGATGCAAGGCATGGCTACTCGATGAAAAATGCTTCGAGAAAAGGGGTTGAATACTCCTATTGCATATGTTGTTGATCGCACTGTAAGGTTCCCACGGGAACATCTTTCATTAATATCTAGAACTAATTGCGCGTGAGTGTCAACATCACCCTTTGAGCATCTTCAAGCCGAGGGCTGAGGATTAGTCGCTTAATCCGTGGAGCAAGTTCTCCGAACAATGACAATCGCCTGCGGAACATAATGGAATCTACTCCTTCAATACCGAATACGTTTGGCCACGAAGCCACCCAGTTGGTAAAAGATGTATCGTTCCTAAGCGATCTTCAATCGAATACGGAAGTGATGTCTCCTTTCTTTTCCTTCTCAGATGATAGACATGGATAAAGCACTCAAGGAGTCACGCATTCAAATAACAGAACAGACGTTGTCCAACCGGAGGCAGATGAACCGTTGATGTTGCAAATATTCCAAGCATGGATAGGCGGATTTGATAGACGTGGTTCATATCAGTACGCGACGTCAGAACAGGATGAGAACCAAGAGTGAAGTTGTATCGTCCCAATTTGTCTTCAATTTGAGAATATGAATTGATACTCGTTGTTTATCCTTGACAGGGGAATCACCTTGGAGACGAACAAGTTTTCACATCTCATGTATTACTCGTTGGAATACATGACCAAGGGTAAGATGTATCGTTCTAATTGTTTTAAAAAAATTCACGAACGAACAATAACATGTTTCTTTTACATTTTCAGGGGTCTGCAGCCGCGACGGACAGGTAAGCATCCCTTTTCCAATTAGGTAGAGATGTATAAAAAATGTCAGAATCTTTTCAACCGTCATAAAGATTTCCCAATGCATCGATATTCATGACTCAAATCGGGAGGTTGTCTAAACATGAATGAAACATGTATGGTGCACCATAAAGTTCTCTTGAAGGAAAATTTTTTGGAGAAAACAAATGAAATTTCCCCAACAAGATGTTGTTCAAAACATTCAAAAGGACGTTTTCTCAAAAGACAAGAGGCAAAGCCTAATCCAAACACGTCCTATACACACTTGAGAAAGAAGTGGAGCGGATCGGATAGTGAAATCTGGACCTACGGAAGTAGGGACCATTCGCAGCGATTACATGGGTTGGGACGACGGAGGCATTCATTTCATATCCCCCAAACACTACAGGTGACCATTGACAACCCCTTTGAACGACGGTTTTCATTCTCAACTCTGTCAAGAACCACCCCACATTGGGGCAAAAAGGAAGTAAGTCCAGCAGCGTCAGGAGAAAAATGGTTAGAAATTTTCTTGCTCGGACTAACATCAATCTTTGTGCGTTGCTTATATGGTAATCCAAGTGCCATAGGATGACGAGAAGCATTCATTTCTCTATCCCACACACCATATCCTTTGCACAGCCAAGTTGAGCCTGCAAAAATCATTTCATAAACCCGTTGGTGATCATTGCACATTCCAAGACGGATGCAGCATCACTTCAGAAACGAAGGAATTCAAGACTCAGGGTCTGCAAAAAAATTCCTAAGTTAATGCTTAACCTTGTTAGACCTTTGATCATAGGTCTAACACGATCCCATGAAGATGAGAAAAAGTGGGATTCCAAAAATGAATGAGAAAAACCCCCGGCATCGAGAAAAAGCAAAGTGCCTGGTAAAAGCAAGGCCGATGCTCGTGTAAGTCGTTTGATTGATCCGCAATGAAGCCGGATGGGAAAAGAGGAAATCCCCGAAGGAGCCAAATTCCAAAAAAGGCTGCTCGCCAAATGATGTCAAGCGCGGAATAAAGGCGCAAAAGAGAAAGGACAGGTAGCAAATCTGCAATGATCACCAATGTCAAACTCTCCAAGAATTTTGGGCCAAAAGCAAGCCTTTTTCTGTCCCCAATCCTACCAACATCATAACCCTGAAACAGTCTTCTCTGACTAAGACACTTGGGTTAACATATAGCTTAGCTCGAAGAGGTACGAGCAAGACTATTTCTTTCTCATTTTGCAGGGTTCTTGATTTGTAAACCCGGAGCAGATGGTGAAAACTTTCGTTCAATGGCCTTGACTCAAAAGTGAGCCCCCCCTTTGAGACCAATACCAAGCCCAACATTACGGTCCCGTGGAAGACCTCCCGACCGATCAAAATGTATACGCTGCGAATGAGCCTAAAACCTAGGCACAGGTTAGTAGGGAATTGAGTGCGTCCCTTATATAAATAAATAAAAAAAAAACCACTATCTCAAAACAGGTGAGAAAACCTCTTTGTCGAGAAATATTCCAATTGATGTTTTGAACAAACTCTTCTTGGAAATTTCAAATTGTTGATCCAGATTTGCCGCTCAAGGAATTTGTGATCGCATCTGTATGTTGCAGGAATGTTTTGGATAACCTTCAGCATCAGAATGCACATTTCACGATTAAAACTTAAGTCATACGGTTTTGTCAAATGGACAGCCGTGGTCTTCCCAAAGATTACTAACGTTTTCTTGGTGAGGAAAAATCTTTCAGACTCAAACTTCTGCAGGATACCTGGAGAACCCGCGTCCCAGGACCCTTTTTTTCAAAATCGAGCAGTCTCATCGGACGTGGAGAACCCTCGTCATGAAACCCCTTTTCAAAATTTAGGCAGTTTCATCGGACGTGGAGAACCCTCGTCATGAGACCCCTTTTCAAAGCAAACCAAAGGTAGAAACCGCCTGAAGGGTCAAACAAAGGTAGAAACCGCCTGAAGGGTCAAACAAGGGTAGAAACCGCCTGAAGGGTCAAATCAAAGGTAGAAACCGCCTGAAGGGTCAAATCAAAGGTAGATACCGCCTGAAGGGTCAACTCAATGGTAGAAACTGCCTGAAGGGTCAACCAAAGGTAGAAACCGCCTGAAGGGTCAACCAATGGTAGAAACCGCCTAAAGGATCAACCAATGGTAGAAACCGCCTGAAGGGTCAATCCAAAGGTAGATACCGCCATAAGGATCAATCCCATGGTCCGATCCACCATACGGATCAAAACTTTGACTAATTCTAAATGTCGGAGAAGTTATTTTCCTAGGTAAGCCTTACTGTAGGTGAACCGCTTATGGTCTGATCCACCATACGGATCAAAATCCTTGGCAAATCCCAAAGCGTGGGATACGTCTTCCTTAGGTTCCTACCAGTTAGGAATCCCATAATGATATGACCTACCATACAGGTCAGAGCTTAATCTCCCTAGGATATCATGAGTGGCGAGTCCTAGGTATCTTCTTGAAAGTCGTCGCAGCCGGCAGCACCCGACAGGTAAGCTTCAGGTAAGCCTCTCTCATTCCGGCTCATGTTCAAATTGTTAGAGCAAACCAGGGATTAATTTGAGTTTTTATCATGAGCCTAAAGGATTCGATGTCATAGCATTTCTTTTCCCCAGTCAAGCCGGTCAAGATTCAGGTGTCTTTTTGTCTTTGAAAGCAACCTCTGACGAGCTCACTCTCAAAGAGGGGCAGCTGTTGACACATGGATTTTGATCGGTCTTTTCTAGTTTATTTTCGAAAACAATTCATTGAAAATCTATAAAAATTAATATATTTTTTTAAAAGAAAAGAAAAAGAAAAGAAAAAGAAAAAGAAAAAGAAAAGAAAAGATGACGATGATGTTATGGGGACGAGGGGGATAATAAAAAAACCTGGATGAAGTAGAGGACAGCAGGAGTCTGTCCTCCACCATGCAAAAAAGAAGAAGAAAGAAAGATTAGACAAAAAAAGATGGGAAGACCAGCGGCAGAATCCATGCATGGGTTGCTGGGGTGATAAAAGAACTCTCAAAGGGATGGTTTTGGTCTGGTGTCCGTGGAGCATGGGGGAGGCCCATCCGAAAAAAGCAAATGGTGGTGGAAGATTACCAGGCGGCCATTTTTTTTCTCTTGTTCGACGAAGCTCGCCAAGATAAGGGGGCCGGTCCCAAAAAGCCAAAAAGAAGCATACACACAGACAGAGAGAGAGAGCGAAAAAAGACGAAGGCAAGAGGGGAGCACCGCCACCTTCCTTCTCCGATCAAGAAATGGCAGTCTCCCACACCGCCTAGCCGCCACTCCACCGTGGACTGCCACCCCGGTCGTTGTCTAACTACTGCCGAGGACTCGCTATCCCCACCAACTCGATCTCGACCCCAAGGACATATGAGCTACCACCTCCTCATTCTCTCACCCAACGCCCTCAGTCATTTCGCCCCGGCCATTACCAACCCCATCGCGACCCAGATCCAGTGAAACCAGCCAGCAGCCGAGACCCAACTAGCTTCAACGCCATCTTTTTCCTCTCTACTGCTCGAAGCCTGCGACCTCCCTCGAACAGCCGTTAATTCGCCATCTCAGATGCCAGCGCAAGACCTCTTATTCATGAATCTGGGAACCCGACAGCCGCAAGTTCGGTCTTGAACACAAGCTGTCCAACCATCGGCAGCCTCTCCGCCAGACCGCGACCTTCACTTGAACCTCGTCGAAGCCGTAATATGTGGGAGTGGTCCGAATCTGTGCAAGAGCGAATTTTCATCGGGTTGCCGCTCCAGACTACTGCGAAAGTTTTGATTCACCGCCGTCGACACTACCTTCGTAGCTGAGTATAGTCGGAACACGAGCTCGCTCGAGCTTCTCCGAACTCAAACTTGTCCACGGCTCGACGGCCGCCACAACGACAGCCCGTGGTTAGAGGCCATCTGAATACTCCGCCTACGCTCTGGCCATTGTTCTCCTCTGTGTTAGCCTGCAGTCACCCCCCGGGACTTCGGCGTTCATACGTTCGGCCGCGCGCTGAGGTGAATAGCTAGCTTCTGGCCGAGTGATTTGTCGGCCTGAGTCTAGTAGGAGATCCAGACGGCCCGATGCTCGTGGGTGACGCGGGGGTCAGAACGCCTTGATCCAGCGGCCGATGAAACGGTCTTGTCTGTTCGATGCCCAGGATTGGTATCTCTCTCCCAGCTGCTTGAAGTTGTTCTCCTTCTTGATGATGCACTTCTCTCGCCTTCCACTTAAGATGCGAGCTGGTATTGTGAACCTTTCTGCATGGCAGATAGGGTCGCCTCTTCATCCCTTTGCATGAAATGCATGAAACTACCAAAGTGATTGTTATGATGAGCAAACTTGAGAGCATTAACAGGGAGTTGAAGATAGTTCGGTCCGAGGCGATATCTTTGAGTATCGGAATAGGCGAAGATCCGAGCTCGGAGAAGCTTGTTATCAGAGAAATAGATACTAAGGACCATAAATGCAGGGTTGAATGCGAGCTGTTCATTCTCGTTAAAGAAGTTGTCGGTGTTCTTATTCAATGCCAGGCGGCCAACTGGTTGCAGAGGCAAGATGTCCTCAGTCGCGACGACGAACGAATCAAAGCCGGGATGAGTGATTCCGGACTAGTGGGGCCATGGTGGCCGTCGATGGATGATGACGAACGGCTTCAAGCCGCATGTGTAAGTCTCCTAAACTTTGGTTTTTTGCTAGAGTTTGTTGAAGTCATGCTTGAAGCCGTGAATGGTATAATAATGGAGGTTGGTCGTAAGCACGGGGTGACAGTGAAGTTTTCTAAGATAACATCTTGAAGGAGACGATGCATTAAAATAAAAATAGAAGTAATAATAAAAAACGTGGATCATGAGTAGATAGGGTCGAATGCTGTGTGGGCTTGCTTCGGCGGATGAAGTTTGAGATTGTATTTAAGTTAAGGTGTGGACTTGGCTTGAAATTTGGGCCCTGGACGTTGGGTTTTTAGTAGAAATTGGTTTTTTTTTTTAAAAAATAATAAAAAATTCAAAAATCAATAAAAAAAAATAGAAAATCATAAAAAATTCAAAAAAATTTGGAAAATTCAGAAAAATTCTAAAATATCCCAGAAAAATAGGAAATGGCCACAATCAACTGGCCATGGAATATTTTGGGTAATTCGGTATCCAAATCTTCAAAAAATTGACGATTTTGCCCTTCGGGCTAAATCGCCTCCAAATCCTCCCATTTTACCCCGATCCGAAATCACACCTTCCCTAAGCCATTTTGGCTTTATTAGGAAGCCATTGATTTGAATTGATGTGCATCGATGAGGTTTATTTATGCGTTTGATTGCGCTTTCATTAAAATTGATTGTGGTTGATAGGAATAGTCTTCCAATCTGTGTGAAACCCTGAATCAAACCTACCTCACCCAAAATTGCGTTTGCATGAACTCTTAGCTAGGAAAATCACTCGCGTTAGGTACCGAAAGGGCGTTGGTAATGACACCGACATAACCAAGTCCCCGAACCCAAAATCTCTGGTTCCGCAGAACTGATCGACCTCTCCCAATCGGTCAGTAAGGTTTCCGGTCTACCCTCCAATAAAGACCGGTGGCGACTCCAAATGCATGCACAAGTTGCACATGCCACCACGACCACACTGAAGGTCGAAAGCGATCGAACCTTTCTGGAAAAATACTCTCGCCGCGATTTGGTATGGGCCTGGGAGGGCTCGCGCCGATCCAAGACCCGCGATCGGTAATCCATTAGCCGCGTCCGCTTTCGGACGGGTCGCGACACAAGAAAATCGTGATCTTCTCAGAAACGATATTTTGGAGATTCAAGAAAATCGTGATTCTCTTTTAAAGGAAAATGAATCTTACAAATCTCAAATTTCATCTATTTGCAAAAACTTTTCTCTTGATTAAAAAACATTGGAACATATTCTCTCTCTTCAAATCCCATACTATAACAAGTGTGGTCTCGGTGTTGAAAAGGAAACATCTTTAAAGAACAATTTTCCAAATTACAAAGACAGACGAAAACAAAAACCATCGAAAGTTTCTTACAAAAATCATTTTAGAAAGCAATTCACAAAACCTATTGGCCATGAATTCTTCAAGTGTTCAAATTGTGGAGATAAAAATCATTTCAAAAATGATTTTCCTAAAGTTTGGAGACCAACCAGAGGAATTATCTTAAGAATGGCAGAGTTAACTAACATGAAAGGACCCAAGAAAATCTGGGTACCAAAGAAAGCGTGAATCTGCTTATTCTTTGTAGGTATCAAAGAAGAAGAAGAACAAGTTGTACCTAAACAGTGGCTACTCAAGACTCAGATGAAATCAGAATCAGAATACAGTAGCCGAAGCAGAATAAGTGGTTCTACCATACGCATGTGGTTCTATCAAAGCAAGTGACTCTATTAAAAAAAACGTATCAAGTAAGTATCTCTTGTTCGAGAAATTATATTTGAAAGGAAATCAGGCACGCATATCAATTTTTTTTCAAATATACCTGATTGTCTAATTGATTTGATTGATTGATTATGCGATTTTGTAATGTGATTTTATGAAATATTATTTCCAAAAATAACTATTGTAGTTCTCTTTCAAAATCTCTTAATTTTTGGATGGATTTCAAATTTATTTAAAAACTGCCTTAATTACATTTTTCTCTTTCCCCTATGTCTCAAAATCGAATATCCTTGATTAATTTGATTGTCTTGTTGATTGAAGATTTTGTTCTAAAAGATTTTATCTCTTACCTTATTTCTTAAAACAACTGTCCGTTGTGGTTTTATTTCAAATCCCTAAAATCTCAGACTAGTTTTCAAAATCAAATCCTTTGTTGAAAAAACCTCTTCTATTTCTCTCTCGTTCAAAGATTCGAACTTTTTCTACCAAATCATTTCAAACTTTCCAATAGAATCCAAATCTGAAGGAGATCTCTGAGAATTGAAGATCTCTATGAGATAACAGAAGAGAGAACAATCTTGGAAAGAAGGAAAAAGTAATCTAAAGTACCAAGAGCGAAAGCAAAGGTTATGGCAGAAGCTAACACCAAAGCTGAGCATATGCAAAGGCACAAGCTGAGTCAGAAGCATTGTATAAAGCAGAAGCTCAGGTTAAGGCTAAAGAAAAAGATAATGTTACCGTTGCTAGAGGAGTAGCAAATGAGAATACCAAAATAGAAGCTGGGCAAAAAAGTTACAAATAAAGAGTATGACAAAAAAAGGGAAGTTGAAATTCGAAACTCCTTCCTAGAAAAAGAAGCATGTGGAAGAGAATTTGATTACATCTTTATTAGTTGAAGGACTCCAGTGAATTTCTGGAAAGAGTTAAAACTCAGGGCTGGATAAGCATGAGTGAAAGATGAAATGGTACACAATGTCTGGTTCTATTGAAGGAAATGCAGAAGCTCACAAAGGTTCTTGACATAAGACAGGGAAACATATCTTCATATCCTCAGGTCAAGATTCCTTGCGATATCACAAAACAACCATCCACTTCAGCTCTTTCATCTTAAAAGTCCTCAAAAAGAACTTCATTTTTATTATGTTATTTTTAAAGACTTTTTGTCGTGTTTTGCTGACTTGATGGTGTGTTTTTCATTATGCTTGAAACTTTAAGTACTTTATGCTGGTGTGTTTTTCCCTTGATTAAATAATACTTGATGATGATATTGAATTTATCTATCCTTAGTGTTGTTTATGCCTATTTATGATGTTGACAAAAAGGGGGAGAAAGCAAGAAGTTCAAGCAAAGGCATCGTAGTAAGCAATTTTTTCAATATCTATGCTAATGCCTTTAATACTTATGTTCTTAAAGGAGGAGAATGCAAAGAAGTTCAAGTAGAGGCATTGTAGTAAGAAGTTCGATTATTTTATGCCTATGCTATGGTACTTGTGTTTTTGTGTAGGACTGTTAAAAACTTTTCTTTACACAAGTATCTTTTCATCAAAATCTTTTCAAAGTTATATATTGCTTGAAAGGTTTTGTCTCCATCAAAATAGGGGGAGATTGTTAGGAAATTCTATTTGATTTTGAAGGAAACAAAACTCGCATACTTTATTGAAAATATTTTGATTTATACTTTGAGGAATTATTACAAATATATCTCTATGCTTTTTGTACTTAATGTGCTTAACGCTTTTATTTTGATAGAAGCAAGTAGGATTCGTGGCAGAGGCACACTGATTCGAGAATCATGACGAGATATATTTTGATCATTGATTTATCGTCATTGTTTAATCAATCTTATTCTTAATTATCTTAGCATATTTAATTTCCCCACCAACGATCAATTATCTGGTTAGGATTGCGTTTCTAAGTTAAATTGATTGACCATCAATCATAAAGATATTCTCATTACTTTCCATATGAGGACTTTTGATTGATTGGCAATCACCTTTAGATAATTTTTTTTATTAGAAGCTTGATTTATGGAGTTAAGGATTTGATTGTATGGGCGAGCAAATCCTCTCAAATCTCTGATTGCTCTTACCTCAAAGACTCGTGATCTTTATTCAACAACTAACCAAAGGCTAGTTTTGGAGATTGATCCTCGGGTGATTCTGTCCAGCAAGAAGCTTGGAAGATGAGGAGTATGTAAAGACCACCAAGTTCGAGAAGATGAAAGAGAAATCAAGACATCAATACTCATATATCAAGAGAGCTTCATCTGTTTCAATTATCTATTCGTGCTTAAAGTGAGATCTTGTGAGAGGTGTTATACAGAGTAAAGTGTGAAGAGTGGGATAGCCTTGGTAGAGGCAGAGCTCACTTCTGTTGGAAGTGCTTGTGTTCAAGCAATCACATCTTTCTATAATCTCTTACTTGATTACTTAGTGGAATCCAGCCAGTAGGCTGTTAGTGTGGGAGAGTGGACGTAGGCTTCCTAAAGCCGAACCACTATAATCTTGTGTGCATTGCCTTCTTCTCTAATATTGCATCTATTTACTATCTGGTAGAAGCATTACGTGACTTTGCTAATACAAGTGCATCTATCGAACTCGATATTTTCAATTTCGTATTATTTGTCGAAGTTTAATTAAATACACCTATTCACCCCCATCTAGGTGTATAGCCTAGCCAGGAACAACATATGTAACAACATGTAGGCTCCGTTTGTTTCGTAATAATTTGAAAAATATTTTCTTGAAATTAAACACTTATATCACTTACAAAATGAATGAACAAAAACACTCTCATTGCCCACGAAAATGTTTGGACATAAACTATTGTCGGTATTACGAACATTTTTCATTAGCTTAGATTTCGAGCAATACAAGCGATCATTTTTAAGAAAATATTTTTCAAATCACTTATTTTTCGCAAAACAAATAAAGCCGTAGTGTAGGATAGAATGGCTAGTTAAGTAATGAACACATTCATACACACGTAGAGAGAGAGAGAGAGAGAGAGAGAGAGAGAGAGAGAGAGAGAGCTTACATTGAAATGAAAACGTTTTGTGGCTGGTGAGGAAGAGGAAGCTATAATGACATTGCAAGTGAGGATCAGAACAAAAACCAACAGAATCATGCAATGCAGGTTGGTCCTCTCCATTGCAAGTCATCTTTCAAAACCCCTCTCTCTCTCTCTCTCTCTCTCTCTCTCTGTAATGCTAAGTAAAACCCAAAACTGACACGAGCACTATTGGTAGATTAGATCTATACTTAAAGGCATAATTGTCATTGTATTGTTTTAGCCATAAACGCTAGCGTATATATTGTAAATTATTTCATCAATGTAAATTACGTTTTCCCAAACTCTACATGGTACCAGAGCGGTCATCCTTGGATGCCGTCTCTCGTTTCTCGTTCTTCCTCCATAGGCATCGTTCGTGTGTATCGTTCCACCTTGAGTTAGATTTTGCCCTTGCCCTCCATTGTTGAATCCTCTCTGCTCCCTCTCTCTATGCCACCTTCAAGTTTTATTTTTTCCTCTGGTGATTTCAAGAACTCAGATTCTTTTTTCGTCTGGTGATTTCCATTGGAGGTGGTTTCAAGAATTTAAATCATGTTGGTGGTCTTGCCCACTACGTGCGGTCAATCGGACGAAGCTGTTCTTTTGTTCCCGAAGCTGTGCTCATCACTTTTTCGTCGATTGGACAAGAATTCAGATTCATGCTTTTATTGCTAGTTTGTTCCCGAAGCTGTGCTCATCGTTGGTTCTGCTCCGCACGGCGATAGTTCCCATGGAAAACGAGACTCCAAATTCTTCAGTCACTGTTCCAGCACATGAACGGTCAGACAGCCCTTATTTTATGCATCATTCTGATAATCCCGAAACTAATCTTGTCGGTATGCTCCTTACGGGTGACAATTACAATAACCGGTCCCGTGCTATGGAGATTGCTCTTTCTGCAAAGAACAAGTTGGTGTTTATTATTGGACAAATAAAAAAACCAGTCGCAATTGATCCTGCCTATTCATCCTGGATTCGCGTGAACAATATGATTCTATCATGGATTCTTAATTCCATCCATTTAGATTTGGTGCCAACGATTCTCTATACATAGTCAGTTGCTGATGTCTGGGCCGACTTCCGTGAACGTTTTTCGCTATCGAATGGTCCTTGGATTTTCCATCTCGAGCAAACAATTTGTACCATTGCTCAACGTGATGATACCGTGACCAAGTACTATAACAACTTGAGAAGCTGCTGGGATGAATTGAACAATTTGGATCCATTACCGCGGTGCTCTTATTAGGCGAATTCCATCATCACCACACAACAAGAGAATCGACGCTTGTTTCAATTTCTCATGGGTCTCAATTCGAGGTACGAAAATGTTATCAGTCAGATTTTACTAATGAATCCATTTCCTAGTGTTGCACGTGTATATGCACTAGTCCTTCAAGATGAGTCGCACCGTCATATTCAATCAGACCATCCACTGTCCGATCAGCCCAGTACTTTGCTTAGCAATTACAACAACCATGCTCCGCCGCCGTACACGAATTCTTCATCTCATGAATTGCCCAGCAATATTGGTGCTCCCGCTCCATCTGTCAACTTAGCTAAACGGACGAACACATCTTGTGGCCAGGAGCAATGTGCCCATTGTGGAATCTTAGGACATACACGAGATGTATGTTACCGACTTCATGGCTTCCATCCCAATCAAAAGCAGCATCGCGGACAGTCATCTACCTCCTCTCAACCAGCTGATAATAAATCCAGCCATACTTATGATGCAGTATCTCTTCCATTCACAAATGATCAATATAAACAACTGATGCGCTTGCTGCAAGAGGTAAACATCCCAAAAGCCCTTGGCTTATCTTCGAATTCATTTAATTCCGATACTTGAGTTATTGACACTGGCGCCACAAACCACATCACATTTGAACCGTGTCACCTTACAAACCCAATATACTATCCTTCTCCACATCCCACTATTGGAATTCCAAATGGTGTTGGTGTCCCCGTAGCATCATACAGTTCGGTTCTTCATACCCCAACTATCTCTCTTGAGAATGTCCTTTATGCTCCCTCTTTCAAATACAACTTATTATCAGTCTTCAAGCTTACTCACACTTTCAGCTGCTCAGTCACTTTTTTTGTCTTTTTAGGACCTCTTGACGAAGAAGATCATTGGTCGGGGCTATGAGCGTGGTGGTCTCTATTACTTGGAGATTCCTATCAGATCTGCCGTTCTTTCTGATGACACATCTTCACCTCATCTTTGGCACGCCCGCTTAGGACATCCATCTGAGTCAGTTTTATCTACTTTGCAACAGACTTTAAGTTTTATTCCAAAAAAACAAATACATCCACGTGATGCTTGTCATTTGTCCAAGCAAACGCGTCTTTTTTTTCCGTCTAACACTATTACTTCTTTACGTCCTTTTGAGCTTATCCATGTTGATATTTGGGGACCTTATTCTCATTTTACACATAAGACATGTCTGTTGTAAAATATCGCGCTGCAAGTATATAACAGAGAGAACAGAGAGCAAGTAGAGAAAGCCAGAGGAGAAATCTCTTTATTTCAACTTATCTAATTTGACTAAAAACTAAGCTCCTATTTATAGGAGAATAAGGATGCACTTATCATTAATACTAATGTATTGAATTAATACATACATTTGATAGGGAGATGAACTTAGAAATGTACCATAAAGGGTACATTAGATAGGATGAATATAATGAATATTCATTCATGTATTTCATAACACTCCCCCTTGAATATTCATTGTGTTCATCATATTATGAATGTGCATAGAATGATACTTCCTCATTAAAAACCTTAAGCCGGAAAAATCCAGTGGGACAAAAACCGGACAAAAGGGAAAAAGAGTGCAGTGCATAGTTCATAATATCTCCCCCTCAATTAAACCATATAGCCACTGCTGGGGCTAGTCAATCTTGCATCTTATGAACTCGCCGCATACCAATGCCATATACTAATTTTTCAAAAATTGACGTTGGCAATGATTTGGTAAAAAGATATGGAAGATTATTTATGGATTGAATCTGTTTAACATCAACTTGTCGACTTTCTTGGAGTTCGTGAGTATAGAAAAATTTCGGCGAGATATGCTTGGTCCTATCACCTTTGATATATCCTCCCCTAACTTGTGCAATACAAGCAGCATTATCTTCATAAATTATAGTGAAAAAATTTGCAACCGGTGTTAAACAACAAGAATTATGAATATGCGTTATAACGGATCTTAACCAAACACACTCTCTTCCAGCTTCATATAAAGCAATAATCTCATAGTGGTTAGAAGATGTAGCTACTAGCGATTGTTTAGTAGAACGCCAAGAAATGGCAGTGCCGTTATAACAAAACAAATAACCGGTTTGAGAGCGAGCCTTATGTGGATCAGATTTATATCAATCATCAGCATATCCAACTAAAACAGATGTAGTGGAATCCTTGGAATAATATAATCCCAAATCTATGGTTCCTCGGAGATAACGAAAAATATGTTTAACTCCATTCCAGTGTCTCCGAGTTGGCTCAGAACTAAAACGTGCCAATAAATTTACCGCGAAAGCGATATCTGGTCTCGTACATTGTACCAAGTACATTAACGCCCCAATTGCATTGAGATATGGTACTTCAAGACCAAGTATCTCTTCATCAGATTCTCTAGGACGAAATGGATCCTTTTGGAGATCTAGAGACCTTACAACCATAGGGGTGCTCAATGGGTGAGACTTGTCCATGTTGAAGCGTTTAAGTAATCTTTCAATGTATGCTAATTGATGGACAATTATTCCATTTGCTTTATGCTCAAGCTCTAGACCAAGACAAAGTTTGGTTTTACCCAAGTCTTTACCTTCAAACTCCATTTTCAAATACTCAGCAGTTTTAGTTAACTCTTCTGGAGTTCCAATTAAATTCATATCGTCGACATAAACTGCTATAATAGCAAATTCGATTTCTGATTTCTTAATAAACACGCATGGGCAGATATGATCATTCTTGTACCCTTCCTTAATTAGGTACTCACTTAGGCATTAGTACCACATGCGACCGGATTGCTTTAACCCATACAAAGATCTTTGCAACTTTATTGAGAATAAGTTGCGGGGAGTGCATGCTTCAGGCATTTTAAATCCCTCAGGAATTTTCATATAAATATCAGAGTCTAATGAGCCATATAGATAAGCCGTCACAACGTCCATAAGACGCATTTCCAATCTTTCAGAGACTGCAAGGCTAATTAGAAAACGAAAATGTAATCATATCCATCACATGTGAATATGTCTTATCATAATCAATCCCAGGTCGCTGGGAGAATCCTTGAGCAACGAGTCGGGCTTTATATCTCACAACCTCGTTTTTCTCATTTCATTTTCGGACAAATACCCATTTATATCCAACAGGCTTTACATTGTCGGGGATTCGAGTTACAGGTCCAAAAACCTCTCATTTAGCTAGAGAAGCTAATTCAGCCTTAATTGCTTCTTCCCATTTAAGCCAGTCATGCCTTTGACGGCATTCAATAATAGATTGTGGCTCACAATCATCATCCATAATTTTATGAGCAACTGAGAATGTAAAAACATCATCCATGATGATTTCATTCCGATCCCAAATCTCATTACAATATGTAATGGAATTTTCAGTATTCCCAGGGTTGGTGATCATTTCATGGGTTTGTGACTCTTCAGGGGCAATAAGCGCTTTGGGAGCAAGCACAATACCGGGCTCTTCTGGAGCGGATTCCTGATTCTTTCCCCTTCGTTTTCGAGGAACAGTGTCTTTTGATCCTATCGGTCTACCACGCTTCAAATATGGTGGATTTTGATCCATTTTATCTTGTCCTTTGGGAACAACTATTCTAGCTGGAGCATTTGCAGCTGGAATATGAGACTTCGTTACCTTAGTAGCATCATTAAATGCGTCAGGCAGTCTATTGGCCATAGCCTGTAAATGGATTATACGCTGCACCTCGTTTTCACATTCAGGAGTTCTTGAGTCTAAATGAGATAAATCTTTCTCATTCCAAGAGATAACCTCAACTGGTTTCTGCTTTGCAGTCATAGGTGTCCCAATTGATGGAAACATTGTCTCATCGAAATGACAATCCGCGAATCTAGCAGTAAAAAGATCACCAGTAGTTGGTTCTGAGAACCTAATAATGGACGGCGAATCAAACCCAATATAAATGCCCAAACGGCGTTGTGAACCCATTTTAGTTCCTTTTGGTGGTGCTACAGGCACCTGTACTGCACAACCAAAAGTGCGTAAATGTGAAATATCAGGTTCATAACCAAGAACCATCTGAAAGGGAGATTGTAAGAGACTAGCAATGGGGCGCAATCTAATTAAGGCCGCCGCATGCAAAACTGCATGACCCCATGCTGTATCGTTGAGATTTGTTCTCAATGATAGAGTGCGGGCAATGATTTGGATGCGTTTAATCAAGGATTCTGCCAATCCATTTTGAGTATGAGCATATGCGACTGGGTGCTCAACCTCGATTCCAAGTGAAGCACAATATGTATCAAAACTCTTTGATGTAAATTCACCAGCATTATCCATCCTTATGCTCTTAATTGGATAATCAGGGAAATGTGCCCGGAGCTTTATAATCTGCGCAAGTAAACGTGCAAATGTGACATTGCACGTAGATAATAGGCAAACATGGGACCATCTACAGGATGCGTCCACTAGTACCATAAAATATCGAAACGGTCCACTTGGTGGTTGTATTGGTCCACAAATATCACCCTGAATTCTTTGCAAAAATAAAGGGGATTCAAGATTAACCTTTGTTAGAGAAGGTTTGATAATGAGTTTTCCTTGTGAACAAGCTTCACAATTATAATCATTGGACAACAAAACCTTTGTATCCTTTAAAGAGTGTCCTCTTGTGTTCTGTATTATTCTACGCATCATTGTAGCGCCAGGGTGACCAAGGCGATCATGCCACAATCCAAACTTATCAGGATTTACCAATCTCCAGGACATGGTGGCATAGGTTTCAATGGCCTCAATCATGACACAATACAAACCCGTAGGAGAAGCTTCTAGCTTCTCATGGATGGTCTTCAGGCCCATCTTATAAGAGGTAATGCCGAGAAAATCCTTATTTTGCTCATAAATAGTCTTAATATGGTACCCATTTCGGCGTATATCTTTGAAGCTAAGTAGATTCATTTTTGATCTACTGCTTAGAAATGCATTCTCAATATGCAGGATGGTGTCATTTGGCAAAACAATTGTGGCATTCCCGAAACCATCAATAATCTTAACCGGACCTGATATTGTATGGACATGTGCTTTACGCAATGTCACACTCGAGAAAAAGTGTCTACTATGAAATATGGAATGTGTTGTTGCACTATCAAACAAACAAACATCTTCCTTTTTCTCGGTATTTTTCATTTGCATTTATGTTGACAGCTTCAGGTGTCAAGTATCATAAAATTTGTATATAAGTTATAGGATCAAATAAAATTTCAAAAATAACAAATATAAGGTTCACAGGAATTTCATTACATATTAGAGAATAATAAAAGAGTAATACATTTAAAGAAAAACAACTAGAAAGAAATTATCATAAAACTCGAAGTCTAAGTTGTCATCCACCAGTCTGATGCCTGATCAAAGTAATCAGAGGTCCTCAAAGAAATCAGAGACATCCAAGGATGCATTTGCTGCTCCAGGAGTAAGAGGAGTCCCACCAACAGAGATATTGTTGGCCTCAACAGTGGTTATTGCAGTAGGATTAATTTCAATGGCGTGAGATTCACTACGCTTGCCTGTATTTTTAAAGATGCCTGGTATAGATCAGCAAAGTGCTTTGGCGTACGACAAGTACGTGACCAGTGCCCACCCATACCACAGCGATGGCAAATACTTTCATTAGTTACCTTCATTGGCTTCTTTTCTTTGTCATGATACGGGCCAAGGTTAGATTTCCTAGGGCGGTTAAAATTCCTGCCACCCCTACCCCTTCGAGGATTATGTCCTTGCCTGCGCTTATAGCGCATAAAATGGGCAGTATTTTTCTCATAGTTGACATGTGCTTCAGGCAATGCTTTTGAGCTAGCAGGTCTAAGATCATGATTTTTGAGCAGCAGTTCATTTGTTTGCTCAGCAGTCAGGAGCACAGAAATTAATTCAGAGTATGTGGCAAAATGACGTTGCCGATATTGCTGTTGCAATACAATGTTCAAAGTATGGAAGGTGGAGAAAGTTTTCTCTAATAGCTCCGCATCAGTGAGCTTGACACCGCATAACTCAAGTCGAGAAATAATATCAAATAAAGCGGAGTTATAGTCAGACACTGATTTAAAATCTTGCAGCCTGAGATGCTGCCAGTCATACTGCGCTTTAGGGAGGATAACAGTCTTGGTATGATCATACCTATCATTCAACCTCCTCCACAGGGTCTGAGGGTCTCGAACGGATAAATATTGAGTCTGCAGGCTCTCATGCACATGACGACGAATAAAAATCAGTGCATTTGCTCTATCTTTATCATTTGAGGTTCCATCTTCTGTGATTACATTAACGAGACCTTGCCCTTGGATGTGCATTTCCATGTCAAGGCACCAGGACAGATAATTATTTACACTCACTTTCAGGATGTGAAATTTGGGCTTTTCAATATTTGTCATAATTCTATACCAAAATGAATCCTTAAAATAATTAGAAGGATTTCCAAATATCCACCGCCACTTCAGGAGCAGAATGACACTTTTAGATTTGAAGTTGATTTCAGACCAAAAAGATAATAAAAGATGAAGAATTGATAGAAGAAGATGAAGTATAAGTTGATTAAAGAAAACAAAGAGAACACTTACCTACTTTCTCAGTTAGTAGATCTTCGTGCTGATAACGTGTTGTAAAATATCGCGCTGCAAGTATATAATAGAGAGAACAGAGAGCAAGTAGAGAAAGTCAGAGGAGAAATCTATTTATTTCAACTTATCTAATTTGACCAAAAACTAAGCTCCTATTTGTAGGAGAATAAGGATGCACTTATCATTAATACTAAATGTATTGAATTAATACATACATTTGATAGGGAGATGAACATACATTGAATAGGGAGATAAACTTAGAAATGTACCATAAAAGGTACATTAGATAGGATGAATATAATGAATATTCATTCATGTATTTCATAACAATGTCGTTATTTTTTATCTATTGTTGATGACTATTCGTGCTATACTTGGATTTTTTTGCTTTCATTCAAGTCTGATGCAGTTGATTCTCTAATTTGCTTCTTTGCTTATGTTGAAACTCAATTTCAAACTAGAGTCCAACATGTTCAATCTGATAATGGGACTGAATTCCTTTCCTCTCGCTTACAAAAGTTTTTTTGCACTCACAGTATTCACCATCAGCGCAGTTGTCCTCACACTCCTCAGCAAAATGGAATTATTGAGCGTAAGCATCGTCACTTGCTTAATGTTGCTCATGCCTTACATTTTTATTCTAGCATGCCTCTTCATTTTTTGGGGGATTGTGTTTTAACTACAACTCATCTCATTAATCGACTACCAAGTCCTGTCACCCACAATAAAACCCCCTATGAAATTCTCTATGGCAAACCACCTTCATATTTTCATCTTCGTGTCTTTGGCTCATTATGCTATGCTTCTACCGGTCATCTGCACTCCAATAAATTTGGCTCTCGATCTTGCCGATGTGTTCTAATCGGTTATCCCACAAACCACAAAGGTTACCGTCTACATGACCTCCAAAATCAAACAACTTTTACTAGTCGCGACGTCATTTTCTATGAACACGATTTTACTTTTTGTCAAACTATCGACCATACCTCCTCCAAACAAAATCCGGTAATTCCAATGCCTATACCAGACCTTGGTGAACCATCTACCTCGATACCTGCACCAACCTCCCATTCTCAGCCCCTTGCACCCATGGCCGCACCATCATCCACTGCGACCAAAGTCGTGCCTCGGCCATCTCGACAACGCCATCCACTTGGATATCTTCGGGACTATCATTGCGCTGTTGTGGCCTCCGATCAATCATCTTCGGACTCTAAGGTAATCGATTCAGATACTCTCTACCTCTTATCCAACAACTTATTATACTCGCGATTTTCACCCACTCACTGTGCTTTTCTAGCCTCCATATCCTCTTAGCATGAACCTGAAACTTATGATGTTGCGTGTTAATCTCCCAAGTGACGGGATGCCATGTCTTCTGAGATAAAGGCTCTTGAATAGAATGACACTTAGGAAATTGTTTCTCTTCCTCTTGGCAAACATCCCATCGGATAAATGGGTTTACCGTATCAAATATAATTCTGTTGGCACCATTGAGTGCTACAAGGCCAGGCTTGTTGCAAAGGGTTACACTCAAATAGAGGGCATTGATTACCATGACACCTTTGCGCTTGTTGCTAAAATGGTAACTGTTCGCACTTTATTCGCTCTTGCTTCGATTCGTCATTGGCCTCTTTACCAATTAGATGTGAATAACGCTTTTCTGCATTGTGATCTTGACGAAGAGGTCTACATGAGGGTTCCGCCGGGTTTTCATACTAAGGGGGAGAATTTAGTCTGTCATCTTAAGAAATCACTCTATGGTCATAAACAGGCATCAAGGCAATGGTTTGCTAAATTCTCTTCTACACTGCTTGATGTTGGTTTTCAACAGTCCAAGACCGACTATTCACTTTTCACATTGCTCCGCGGCTCTCTTTCAACCATTGTCCTTGTTTATGTTGATGATTTGATGATCACGGGTGATGATGAAGTTATAATTCAATTTCTCAAGCGATTTCTTGACACACAATTTCGCATTAAGGACTTAGGTACTCTCAAATACTTCTTGGGCATTGAAGTTTCTTGTTCCAAGTTTGGGATTTTCTTATCACAAAGGAAATACGCTCTTGATATTTTGTCTGACGTTGGTCTTCTTGGAGGACGTCCTGTTGATACTCCGATGGAACCTAATATACAATTTTCGGACTCCTTCCCAGCTCTTATGGATCTAGGTTCATATCGACGACTTATTGGTAAATTATTATATCTTACAGTAACTCGTCCAGATTTGCTCTTTGCAATGCAACATCTTAGTCAATTTATGCACTCTCCTAATGAAGACCATCGGAATGCTGACATTCATATTGTGCGGTATCTCAAGCATGATCTTGGCACTGGTTTATTTTTCTCATCTGATTCTACTCTCCAACTTAATGGTTATACAGATTCTGATTGGGCATCTTGTTCTACATCCCGGCAATCTGTTTTTGGCTACTGCATGTTTCTTGGTTCTTGCCCCATCTCATGGCGTTTCAAGAAACAAACTATTGTTGCTCGTTCCTCAGCAGAAACTGAATACCGTGCTATGGCATCTGCTGCATGCGAAATCACATGGCTTCACATGCTTCTCTCAGATCTCCGCGTCAACACTGCTACTGATGATCTTTTTTGTGATAATAAAGTAGCCATACACATTGCCACTAATCCTGTCTTCCACGAACACACCAAACACATTGAGATTGATTGTCACTTGGTTCGTGAAAAAATTCAGGATGAAACTTTGCGCATTCTTCATGTTCCTGGCCACTCCCAACTCGCGAATTTGTTCACGAAGCCGGTCACACGTGACTTATTTTGTATTTTTAAGAACAAGTTGTTGACATGTTTACATTCACCAACTTGAGGGGGAGTATTGGTAGATTAGATTTATACTTAAGGGCATAATTGTCATTGTATTGTTTTAACCATAAACCCTAGCGTATATATTATAAATTACTTCATCAATATAAATTACGTTTGCCCAAACTCTACAAGCACACTCTCTTTAAAGTATACAGAACAAAAATAACACAAAGACGACCAATCCCATTCAACTTCCAAGCTTTGGTAATTGGTCCGGAGTTGTCCAAAGTTCAAAATTCGGATATTGGCCTTTCTTGTCTCTTCCTTTTCAGCCATTAACTTAATTCGTGTAGCCCCATCTAGAGTCCCAGCTATGGAGGGAAAGACAAAGGTTAATGCGAGGGGGGAGGATTGGTGGTAGGTGTGATCCTAAGTCAAGACAAAGTTGGACTAAACCAGAATCTTTGTTTCTCACAAAGGCTCAAGTTCTCTGCTCCCTCTTAATCTCATTTGACGGCTGAGAGAAAGAGAGGGAGAGAGCGTGCTATGCTCCTCTCTACCAACCCTAGAAAACCCTGAAAAGGAAAGCCAAACGTGATCATTTCTCTAAAATAATCACGTGACTATCCTTCATCCGATATGAAATTAACAGTTTATTTTGTACCACATAAAAATAAGAAAATAATTAGAAGTTATCTTGGAGTCCAATCCTTCAAGAATTTGTGACTCGCAACATTTTGTTACTCTCACAACTCAAAAACTGTTGTGCTAGTAAAGCCCTTACTTTTATAGTGATCAGTTCATATGTTTCTTCACAACATGGTAGGAAATTGTACATGACCAACAATGGTGCTCATGGCCATTTGCTATGTCTGATAGGATTGAGTGGAAGTTGGCAACGTGCGTCATAGATGCCACAAGAGAATCTTTGAACTGTGAAGATTCAGACTATAAGATCTAATATGTGAAAATATTAGAAGAATTACAAAATAAAAAAGAGTCATCAATCAATTGCAATTGTGCCACTTCAGTCCACGCCCTCTCCCAATCTGGGGAGTGAGGCCATCGCCCAGACTAGGCGAGGGCCGCAACGCCCTTGCTAGCCCTAAAAGTTGGGAAAAAAATAAAGAAAGATAAGAAAAAATTAAAATGATATAAAAAAGTCAACAATTTATTAAAAAATTATTTAGAAAACTCATGCCAGCTTCGGCCGGGCCAAATTTGATCGGATGGAGTGAATTGGCACAAATACAAAAGGCTTAGCACTGAATTGGTAAAAAAAAGTTAGAACTAAATTGGTGCAATTGCAATAAATCTAAAATTTAGTTGTCAATTTAATCATAAATTTTTTAAATTTGCTGATTCAATCCTAAACATTTTCACTTGCTTCCAATTCATTCCTATTGGTCAGAAATAGCTAAAGTTGACACAGTACGTCCTACTTGGCATAGCCAATGTTGATGTGGATAATTTTTTTCAAATTTTTTTCATTTTATTTTTCTTTTTTTTTACTTTTTCCTCTCTATTTTCCCTTTCTTTTGTCCCTCGGTGTCAGGCGAGGGCCGCCCCCACTTGCCAAGCCTTAGCAAAGGCCACCATCGCTAGCTCTTGGCAGGGCAGCCCTCGCCTTACACGGGAAGGAAAAAATAAAGGAAAAAGAAAATTATAAAAACATTATCAAAAATTGTTCACGTCAGCGTCGACAATGCCACGTAGGATGAATGGCGTCCAAGTCAGCTATTTTTGGCCAATAAAACTTAATTGGCAAAAGGTGAAAAGATTTTAAGGCTGAATTGACAACTTAAAAAGTCTTAAAACTGAATTAGCAAAAGTGCAAAAGGACTTTCTTGAAAATTTTCCAGCCAGAGAAGCAGCAGTACAAGCCTCAAAAGAAGAAAGATAGCTTCAAAATGATGCGATCATTGAAGAAATCCCATCAAGTTATGGCATGTTAATGTTAACTATGTCAAAGAGCCAAATCTAAACGGGCTTTCACAGACCAATTTGTTTTCCAGACATTTCAGTACAGTTTCCACACCAATTTTCCCTATCGGCAACTTGGTTTTCTGTGATTCCCTCATGCTATCAGTGGGAAGACTGTCTTTAGAAATATCAAGAACTAAGGAGTAAGGACGCTAATCAAGAAGTAACAGCATAGACTCCTACCGTCTGCAGCATCCACAAACAGTAATGCACTCATTGCATCATCTCCTAGTTTGCCAACAATCTGTTCAGACAAACTCCACAACGAGCGTAGGCTTTACTCCATGTTCGACTCAAATGCTCGTCTCGGTGAAGTTAACAATAAATGGCATCTACACATCTAGTTCAGAAACGTCTCGGTTCTCTCGACTAAAAGAATAACAGACGATCTGTTCAAGCAGAACCCTACTTCTTAGGATCAGTCAGGCTTATGCTGAAATCCCATAGCTTCTTACCCAGTTCTGCATCTTGCGCGAGAGAGCTTGGTTTGGCTTTATTACTATCCATGAAGTATTCGCCACTAATCCCTTTCACTTGTGGGTGCAGAGCTACATAGCATGTAGTTGCCGCTCCCTGCATTTATTTTTGTCAAGCAACCGAATTCAGTGAGTAACGCGGATTAAATGGCTCATATGTCGAGGAAATTTTGTCACGCTGATGCAGATGTAAGCAGAAATTGGCATACCTGTGCAACATTTTTTAGGAAGAATTTCCCAAGATTAGAAAGTACTGCATAAGCCAGAGGAAAGAAAGATTGAATTAGAAATAAGAAGTTTCAAAATAGGTAGTACAGCGATCAATTTACCAAGTTCTAATATCTGAAAGTCAAACATCTCAAAAAGCAAAATCTGTTTGCTCAATTGAGAACAAGCCTCCCGTTTAAGTCCTTCATATGACAAGTTTGCACGTGGAACAAAATTTTATCACAGTGCCAGGACGCATTTCTTAGCCATGGCATCAATAATGCTACTCGCCTGCATGGAGATTTACCATTAAAAATGCTGTGGTGGCGAGCAATATTGGTCGCTATAGCTCCAGGATGAAGTGAATTAGCAGTTATCTGCACCCCTTCTTCCTGTTTGATAAAGAAAAAATCAATTTACAACTAATCACGAATACAAGAGGGAATGGGTCATTGAAATTGACACCGAGCAAGAGAAAAGAAAATATAAGGGCGTCCCTGTGCATGGGGCTCTGTTATTGAAGGGTCTAAGGAGGTGTAGACATATAGAACACGAAACCCTATAGCATCTAACAACCAGAATCAGAGACATGCAACACTAAAATTTTAGTGATAGTCTCCAGGACGAGAAAAAACAAAGACAAGCATTCTGGTTATGCAAATGCGAGTTAAAAGAAAAGAATATAAATTTGAACCTTACCTTTAAGCGCCTTGCAAGCTCGTTAGCATGTAATATGTTTGCGAGCTTCGACTGTCCATAGGCTTGTATAGTATTGTACCTGCAAGTATCAAGTACTTGTAATACATCAACAAAATCCGACTTGAATAAAATGGATGTGTCAGACTGAAAAATGACTGCTATAGGCTGAAAATAAAAGGAAACAAAGAATCATCCTTGAGATAGAGCTGTCTTTTCTTACTCCGATTCATTATTGATTTTGTCAAAACGAATTCCTTCACGGTATGCAAAGCGGTGACCCTCTGAGGACAGATTAACTATCCTTCCTTCTGCATTGCTTTCTTGTGATGTTTTCTTCATGGTCTCCAACAAAAGATTTGTCAAAAGAAAATGACCTTGAAAAACATTTCAGGAGAAGGTGAGCATTATAACTCACACACATCTTTGCAAAGACAGAAAAATAACAAGGATTCTTATACAAGTTCCTCAACAGTATCAAAGATTATAAAAATTAATGCTAATATAAGTCAATTGATCCAGAGTTTGAGACTTGATGCTTTTGAGAAAAAAAAACTCATATAATCTGATACAAAAGGATGTCAGTCATGGAAATCCATAAGTAAAACCTATATAGGACATACCTATATGGTTTGTTGCAAACTGTGGTTCTATGTTATCTTGGGATAGCGTGAAGGGACATGCCATTACCCCTGCATTATTACTTCCAAAGAGAAGAAACATTATCATATTGCATTCCTAACACGTCATTGAACAAGTGCTCAACTCAAGCTCAAATCATCAGGAGCATGTGCATGCTGAAATTTGCTGAAGCGTGAAATTGAAAAGCACTCAGCATATGACTCCTCCTTCAGCATTTGCTAGATGGCAGTCAAGAAAAATTAAGTGACAGTTTTTTGAATGTTTGGGGCCATAACACATCTTGGTGAAATGATTAAGATTTCTTACATGAGAAGATTCAAGGGAAGATCAGATGATTGATAATCTAACGCGAATTTCCTAACAGATGCCATAGAGCTGAGATCTAACTCCATCACATCAATCTTAGCAGATGGGAGCTCCTTAAGTATAGCTTCTTTGACACTCCTACCAGCATCCACGTTCCTCACAGCCATTATAACATGGACTCCTCGTAAAGCAAGAACTCTTGTAGTCTCCACGCCAATACCACTAGAGGCACCTGAAAGCATAGTGATCCTCTGTAAAATTGAAGTAACTGGAAGGAATAAAGATTAGCATCTCAAGCCAGATCGACATGGGGGTATGAAGGTCGTCATAAAAGACAGGAAATAACTTATACCCTGAAAGCCATTAGAGAAGTCGGTGACATCAGCATGTACATCTAGGAATTTACCCTACCAAACCCGCAAACACAAAATGACATAATCTTCATTCGAAAAATTTGAATAAGTGGAACACTTCGACGTTTAAACAAGTGACCTAAGAAGGAGAATGAAATGATTGGTCCATTTCGAAAGAATTACAGCATAACTGAAACATGTCAATTAGGCAATTACCAAAATTTTCATTTTTGTCGCTAGGTTAGATCTCAAGCTATGAAGCAAGACCATCCCGAACCAACCCTGACGCAACCAATCATAATTTTCTCCCAAACCATCTGCATCCACCAGTTTACAGTATCTGAACCCATGCTAGACTAACCCCAAGCATTCCACAATCAGCAATCCAACAGACAGGCAATTCTTAGATCAGTTCAATTCCGGCAACAGAACATTGATTTCTCTACAAAGATGACAGGCAAGTCAAGAATCTCCCTGTACCAGTTATTCGACACAAACCCATTTAAGGAAGCATGATCAAGTTCCTCTGAAAGTGTTAAAGCTAACATTTTTATGGGATCATCTTCCTCAAGAAAGGGGGTAAGCTAAAAAAAGTGGAGAAAATTATAAGCAGACCTGTGACAATGGCCGTGAAACCAGTTCCATCGATTCCCTTAGTGACTTCTTCAGCTGTAGAGCGAGCAGAGTATCCAGAAGGGCCTTTCCACCCAAAAATCCACATCTTTTTTTTTTTTTCGCTCTTCCCCTCCTAATTGCAGATTCAAGACACTACACAAGAAGTTAATAGCAAATACCAAGGCACAGAAGAGTTACTTCACAGGCAAAGACGAGAGTTACATCAGCGTGCTGAGAATGATTGCGCCAATTAACGGCAAAATCAATTATCAGCCCTTATTACATAATTGATTGCAATTAAGACAGATTTATTTCCTATTGAATACAATGAGAGAGAATATGATATATCCTTTTCTGCTGAGCATAAGTCGTTCTATTATTCGGCACAAAAAGTTCTCTCCAAAACTTTCTCGTAAAATGATTGATCGGTAGATTTGAATGGTTTTCTCACCTGCGTAAACTGAGGTATGTTGATTAATCATGATATTCTTGTCAAATTAGTGATACAAGTTGATTCTAGGCATGTTGATCTAGTGCAACCCGTGTGTATGTGTACATATATGATGATTGAGATTGTTGTTTCGCTATAATTCATAACTTATGTTTATGGCAGATTTATAATTTTTCCGCTGCATTTATAGATCTGGATTAGCAATTAGATGTATTATCTTGACAATGGAAAGAGGAGGAAAAGATGGGAATTAGATAATCCATTACACTTACGTCATTTCAGTCCTAAATATTTTTTTCAATTTTGTCCTAAATCTTTTGCAATCATGCTAAATTCAGTCCATCCGGCTAATTTTGATTGGCCGGTGTTGACATGGACCTCACCGTCGCTGGGTGAGGCCGAACCTCGTCGTGGCGGGGCGAGGTCGACTTCATCGGTTAGAGGAAGGGAAAAAAAAAAGGAAAAAGAAATAATAAACAAAATTTTATATTTTGTTTTTTTTTCCTTTACCCAAAAAAACAAAATAAAAAATTTTGAAGATATACTATAATATTATGTAGTTGGCCGACGTCCACATCAGCACTGGCCAGCCGAAAATTGGCCGGATGGACTGAATTGGCACAATTGCAAAAAATTTCAGATCGAATCTACCAAAAAAAAAAGTCTATGACTGAATTACCACAATTGCAATACGTTTGTGACTTTTTTTATATTTTTCCCAATATTTTGATATAGTTTGAGGATTAGTTTGAATATGTAACAAAAGTTAATGGATCACATTGAACAAATTAAAAATTCAGAGATGATATTGTATATTGAGTTGAATTTTGGGGACCACACTGAACAAATTAAAATTCAAGGACGACGTTGCATATTGAGTTAAAATTCGAGGATCATTTATATCGTTTTTCCTTCGGAAAAAACAAATGTATGAAAGAAAGCTTGAAAAATCACCAATAGAAAAATGTGCAACTTTCTGTGAGACAAGGGCCCAAAAGAGGTTGCAAGAAATTGACGTTTCATTGGACCTCCCGATTGTCAGAGGGCTTTTTGTCAAGAGAAAAAAAAAAATCAACCTGCGATCCATATGAGTTGGCTAAGCACAAGCATCACCTCGAAAGGCTTGGCAATCCGTCAAACTCAGTCGAAATTCACCTCTAGATGGTAGCGACACCAATGTCGAAACCATTACTTTAGTCACAAGAAAATCACACTTTGAATAGCAATACATATATTATTATAAGGATAATCGTCTTCTACATAACGAGACTTAAACGAACCCGATCACCAATTCCTCGTTGTTTCGAGTGATTTTCTGCCATTATCACCAATTCGCCGATCCATCGGGGAAAAAGACATAGAGGCAAGATATTAGGTAAATGATATAAATGGTCCCTAAATTCTAGCCTGATTTGCAATTGGGTAACTTTAAATTTGTTCCATATGGTCCCGAAAATTTAATGTGCAATATATCGTGCATGACTTTTTAACTTATTCAATGTTATCCCCAAGTTTCTTGTACATATTCAATTTAATCCCTGGACTGTATGGAAATGTTCAATGTTAGGTCGATATTGAACATTTCCATACAGTCCAAGAGCTATATTGAATATGTACCAAAAGCACAGGATAACATTGGACAAGTTAAAATTTTATGAACGATATTGCACATTAACTTAAAGTTCAGTGATCACATGGAACAAAATTTAAAGTTTGAGGATCACATTACGTATTGAGTAAAAGTTTGGAGATCATTTGTGTCATTATTCCAAGATAATGAGTATCGACCGGAATAATCGCTTTTGCAAAGGCATTCTCAGGACTCTCAGCATGAGGGAAGATCATCAGGTGGAGGCAGCAAGCTTTGAGTGGGCCTAGGCCCATTTGGTACAATGAATGCCATGGCAAGGCCCCATGAAGTATGCTGCTCAAGATGGCAATGTATGAACCAAGCCCCCGGGTTATCCGCCCTGAAGCGGATCGCGGCCCATCCCCCGACGGGAACCGCCACCGTGTTCCTCTCCGGCGGATCAACGAGGTTATATCCCGTGGGGTGAACCTTGGCGTCGTAGTTCCCGAACCCTTGCCCCACGATGAAGAAGTTGTGGCCGTGCACGTGGATCGGATGGTTCTCGGGGTTAAGGAAGCCCGTGTCCTGGAGCACGATCTCCAAGTTCGTGCCGAACCGCACCGCCAGGAGCTTGCTCCCGAACTCGGTATTCATGTTCTCCGCGATGGGGTCGACTCCAGTAAAGTTGAACGCCTTCGGGGGCTGCTCCGGGAAGCTCGAGGCCAACGTCTGGCTCGCGGTGAAGCTCTTGTAGTGCCCCTCGAGGATCGACATTAGGGGGCGGACGAAAGACTGGTTGTTCATCGAGGCGTAAAACCGCTTCCCGGCGTATCCCTTGCAAGTTCGGTTTGGCGGGCAATCTTGAAGGTTGAGGCTAATGGTTGTGATCACTCTCTTATCAATCGCCTTGGGGACCCTGCACGGGTACTGAGGTGTCGCAAGGCTCCTAAGCTTGCTCAAGAACTTAGTGGCAAAGGGCGTGTCGCTCATCTTGGGAAGATTAGGGACCACGACACTAGGTTTAGTGTTCTTGTTACCTGATTTACGGCCTTTGTATTGTAAGAAGCCCATTGTCGTGGTATTGTCGGAGGGGAAAGCAGAGGTGAGGTATGGAGTGGCTGCCATGGGGAACATTCCCGAGGGGTCGGGTGCTTGGTTCGCCGTGATCAGGACGTTCGTGGTCTGCCCGGGAGCGATCATTATGGCCGGGGTCGAGAAGGGCTTCGTGTAGACCGCGTCGACCTCGACCACCCTCAGCGCGTGGTTGGCCACCGCGAAGAAGAGCTCGTTGGTGATCGCGGCGTTGATGATCCGGAGCATGTACGTCTTGCCAGGTTCCACGGCCTGGACAAACGTATCTGCAGAGTAGCGAGCAGTTGGAGATAATTGAAGTTTTTTCTGAAACATACGACTGACGAGGCATTAGTCGGATGATACCTTCGGCAGAGCAAGGATAGAGAGGGCCAGGAAGGCCATTGATGGTGTAAGCATCTGAGGAATTAGGGCCACCACCATGCAACATCATTTCTCTCTCCACTGCATCAACATCCCCATTCCACCATTCACCTAATGGTTTGCAGGGTCAAACCAGATGCAATTCCCAGTCAAAATCAGTGTGAAGAGGACAAAAAAAAAATTGAGAACGAAGGTCTCAAAAATAAAAAATGCGTTGTAGATTATGATGCGGATCAAAGTTCTTGAACACAGAAGTAGACCCGACAAATAATATGTCATATGGACATTGTGCAAACGTAGAAATGTGGACCCAACAATTAATGTGTCGTATTCGGATTTACTTCAACAATCTGTCAAATATGATTAAGTAATAGATACAAGATCTCAATAATTGTTCTCGCAAATTTGGCATGGAACAGATTAGATGCCACCACCTATAAACGAGTTTAAAATTTCAGTTTCTCTTACATAAGTAAAGAAGGACTTATATAAAGATATGGACATGACCATATGAAGCACATCCTACTGAGATAAACGATAGAAAAACTCAACGTGCTCAAATATATCTGAAGCGTATTATCTAATAATATAGCGAAGAATTACCGAAAATGATGGGGATTTCAGCTTGAATCTTGGGTGAGAATGGGTAGGGCAAGCGAGGGTAGATAATGAAGGCGCCATGAACGGAAGCTCTTTGCCAGGAGAAATGGGCGTGCCACAGAAGAGTGCCTCGTTGGTCCACCACACTGAACTTGTAGGTGTAGGTGTGCCCTCCTCGTATGGGGCACTGGGTTATGTAGGCTGGTCCGTCCGCCCATGCTGTCCTCAATTGCCTTATCCCATGCCTACGCCCAAGACATCATTAACATTCATAAGCTTTTTTCAAAATGAACAAAGCCAAAAAGGGCTTCTGAATGAGTGAAATCGCAGCTGAATTCCGCTCATGAGACTTGACTAGCTAGCTTTACTGTGAAAAATGAAGAGATTTTTGTTCGTGGACCACAGAACTATCAAAATCCGACCATAGTTTATGTACCTAAAGTCTGTTCAAGCAACATCAATTTCATGTTAACGGAATTATAGGAATTTTCTGAAGCTGCCTTCTTTAGGCACTTTTCGTTAATAGGACAAAAATTTATCCAAGACCCTTCTGGGTTTTGGTTCTAAAAGAAGGTAAGAGCCGGCCACAATTGAAATTCACACATCTATACTTTATCATTTCTTCAATTAATTTTGATTAGTTTTAACTGGTATTTTGCAGCTGGAAGAAGATCTATCGGCGAGGGAAGAGCCGGAGACTGGTGTCGGTGTCGGTGATCCGAGACCAGATCCCTTTTTATGGAAGGGGATCTGTGTTGAGCACCTCGTCAAACAAGCCACCCGTGCGCACGCCTCTTTGCCTGAGCTTAGTAGTTCGATCTAGATGCTTAATTCGCTAAAAACCCTCAACTTTAGGTTAAATTTACGAATTTTCATTGTAGCCCCAATTCCACCGTGCGTATTACCAATGATTTTTCTAAAACTATCAACATTATGGTGAAGGTTCGATATCAGAACCTGTGTCTCAGTGTTATAGGTTCATAGAATCTGCATCTTCACCAATACCCTCACCTTCTTATGGAATAATAGCGGCCTCCTAATATTGATAATTTTGAAGAAACCGGTTGCGCTTTTTTGACAAAAGGTAGGTTTGAAACTATAGTAAAAGTTTGTGATAGGACAAAATTGGAATTGAATTTTTTTTTTAAAGAATTCAGCCCACGTCAATATTTCTCATTAGCCATTGAGTTAATGGAAAATTTTGATTACGCCAATTTAATAAGTTTTAGGACTTGATTCGCTTTTTGAAAGCTTTAGGACTAAATTGTACTTCCGTGACAAATTTCAAGGCTTTTACGGTACTCATTCCTGAAACGAAAATACTTCTCTGACAGTCTAGCAGTACTGTCAGCTATTTCTGATAATAGATCGACATACCATCACCATGAGTTTTGCATAAAATACTCATTAATTGAAAAATCGTGAAGTCAAAAATAATAACAGCACCGTCAGTATGTGAGGCTAGTGTCTTTCCTGAAAATACATAACTAATAGAGATGCTAACAAACCCGAAAATGATGCACATCTATCCACTTATTAACCTTAAATTGAATGGCTCTCTCTTAAATACTTCTAGAAAAAAAAATCATAAGTGCATTAAAAACCGATAACATGCATATGGTGTGCTAGTCTTGTTTGGTTCTTGACATCATAGAAAAACCTTTCTTACGACATTTACAAATGTTTCCCTACATATATAAATCTACTCCAGACCACTCTGATCTCAAATGTTGCAACCAAAAGTTCTATGAAAACTCGAGTATAGACACAATAGCGATCATTAAATTCCGCCCAAAAATCTCCGGTTGATCATAAATTTAAGTTTTTTTTATCTTGCGTCAATTTAAATTTATTTTCTATAACATTCGCAATAGTTTTTTTTTAATAATTTTTGTTTCCAAATTTTTTTCGTCTTTTTTAATTCGTTTGCTTATCTAGTGTGTTAAAGAGAATTTGCATGCCAGAAAATCGATATCTTCGTGCGGTGGTTGTTCAATGCCTTTTAGGGTGTCTCCCGTGAGATTTGAGTTGCTCATTTCGTACCATTGGCCAAAAAAGCATAATTAGTAAAGGAAAAAAATGCATCAAAAGGAAATTAAAGAGTACTCCAACATATAAAACCAATGGAAAAGATGTGCATGCTTTAATATCGTACCAGTGGATCGTGGTGTTCCTGGCGACGCGATTGGTGACCTTGACGTCGACATCATCGCCTTCGTGGACGGCGATGGTCGGCCCCGGGTATTTGCCGTTCACCGTCAGAAGCGGCTTCGTGTGGCACAATCGAGTCACTTGTTTCCACTCCACCTAAGATACATGTACATTTTTTGGAAGTGGCAGTGCATGAGTTTCAAGCTCTTCACATTCTTTTCTCTCCCTTCTGGTTTATGTAACGACATGTAGGCTCCGTTTGTTTCGTAATAATTTGAAAAATATTTTCTTAAAATTAAACACTTATATCGCTTACAAAATGAATGAACAAAAACACTCTCATTGCCCACGAAAATGTTTAGACATAAACTATTATCGGTAATGAGAACATTTTTCATTAGCTTATGAGCGATATAAGCGATCATCTTTAGGAAAATATTTTTCAAATCACTTATTTTTCATGAAACAAATAGAGCCGTAATGTAGGATAGAATGGCTAGTTAAGTAGTGAACACGTTCAGACACACGTATAGAGAGAGAGCGCTTACATTGAAATGAAAATGTTTTGTGGCTGGTGAGGAAGAGGAAGCTATAATGACATTGCAAGGGAGGATCAGAACTAAAACCAACAGAATCATGAAATGCAAGTTGGTCCTCTCCATTGCAACTCAGCTTTCAAAACCCTCTCTCTCTCTCTCTCTCTCTCTCTCTCTCTCTCTCTCTCTCTCTCTCTAAGTTGATGGACTATGGTTACTTACTATGCTACAAAAGCTCCATGCACGACCCCACGTTATATATAAAGGGAGATTCTCTCTCTCTCTCTCTCTCTCTCTCTCTCTCTCTCTAAGTAAAACCCAAAATTGACAGCACACTCTCTTCAAAGTATACAGAACAAAAATAACACAAAGACGACCAATCCCATTCAACTTCCAAGCTTTGGTAATTGGTCCGGAGTTGTCCAAAGTTCAAAATTCGGATATTGGCCTTTCTTGTCTCTTCCTTTTCAGCCATTAACTTAATTCGTGTAGCTCCATCTAGATTCCCAGCTATGGAGGGAAAGACAAAGGTTAATGCGAGGGGGGAGGGTTGGTGGTAGGTGTGATCCTAAGTCAAGACAAAGTTGGACTAAACCAGAATCTTTGCTTCTCACAAAGGCTCAAGTTCTCGGATCCGGATCCCCTGCCAAGCTCCTCCCCTGTCAAGGTGTGCCCGGGTCAATCGTGGCCGTCCGTTCAATCACGAACGGTCACGATCACATCAAATTGCGGCTGCACTGTTCATGCATTGTTCATTTTTTTTTTACCTTTTCAACGTCAAATCGTGGCCGTCCGTGATTGAACGGACGGCCACGATTGACCCAAGCACACCTTGGCAGGGGAGGAGCTTGGCAGGGGATCCGGACCCCAAGTTCTCTGCTTCCTCTTATTCTCATTTGACGGCTGAGAGAAAGAGAGGGAGAGAGCGTGCTATGCTTCTCTCTACCAACCCTAGAAAACCCTGAAAAGGAAAGCCAAACGTGATCATTTCTCTAAAATAATCACGTGGCTATCCTTCATCCGATGTGAAATTAATAATTTATTTTGTGCCACATAAAAATAAGAAAATAATTAAAAATTATTTTGAAGTCCACTCTTTCAAGAATTTATAACTTTCAACATCTTGTTACTCTCACAACTCAAAAATTATTGTGCTAGCAAAGCCCTTACTTTTATGGTGGTATGCTTCATGTAGGAAATTGTACATGACCAACAATGGTGCTCATGGCCATTTGAGACGTCTGATAGGACGGAGTGGAAGTTGGCAAAGTGCGTCATAGATTCCATAAGAGAATCTTTGAACTGTGAAGATTCAGACTATAGGCTCCGATATATGAAAATATTAAAAGAATTACAAAAAAAAAGTCATCAATCAATTGTAATTGTGCCACTTCAATCACGCTCTCTCCCGATCTGAGGAGCGAGGCCATCGCCCAGACTAGGCGAGGGCTGCAAAGCCCTCGCTAGCCCTAAAAGTTGGGAAAAAAATAAAGAAAGATAAGAAAAAATTTAAAAATATATATATATAAACTCAACTATTTATTAAAATAATATTTAGAAAACTCACGCCAGCTTCGGTCGGCCCAAATTTGATCGGATGGAGTGAATTGGCACAAATACAAAAAGGCTTATCACTAAATTGGTAAAAAAAAAAGTTCGAACTAAATTGGTGCAATTGCAATAAATCTAAGATTTTTTTGATAATTTTCCCTGAAAGAATTCTTAGAAAGAATTTGGCCAATTCCTAATAAAAGGAATAGGTCCAACTCGGTTTCTCGATTTTAGTTGCGAACCAACTTACTCGATAATCAATCAACCCAAGTATTACATGTGAGTTCTACATAGATCAAAGAGGGGGAAATTAGACTTTGATTTATTACAGTTATCTGCTAGGATCATTGCACTTACCCGTGTACACCTTCTAACTTTGATAGTCGAATTAATTCTCTTATTAGACGAAAAATTTTCATTTCTGATTAGCTTATGTAGAAAAATGCTTTACACTACAGATACTTTTAACGAGAATATATCAGAATTCCAACATGAACACTGCAGGACTTCGAAGTTTGCAGATCGGGGATTGTAGACTAAATCTTAGGTTGGGGTAATTGACGAGGTGCGAATGTGATTATGAATTTAAATGACAAGACCAAAGGTCGCCACTAATCAAATCAGATAAAGATAGGTGGATTGGACACCTGCGAGCCCAAATAGTGATGAAAAAGCTTACTGCCTAGGTGCACGTGTCACAGGCCGGCAGATTTTTGGCTGCGAAATAGCTCGTGCGGCATCATGCAAGTCAGGCCAGCCTTCCTTCTCGTGTCGTCTCATTGAATAGTTGAGCGAATAACTTTCTTGTATCGTATAATACCACGCCCAACTTAGCTCTGGCGTCCAATTCATCGAGCGAGAACATTTTAGGCACCACAATTAGTTTCGATCTGCCATGATCTCATCAGAAGAGCGGCATTAGCTTCCGACAAGTTTGTACACGGAAAGTCAATCTCGCCTTCAAAGGTTCCTAGAAATATAATTTTTATGTGCTAAAACTTCTAGCACAAACCTCCCTAACGCCACTCTCACACTCCCAATTGTATCTTCCATTCTGCGTCGCTCACTCACCATGACGACACGACACCAACAAGCTTCACTCACAAAGATATACGAGTGTGGGAGGATTTGGGACACGAGACTTTCGGTCAAACACATCATACATTTGTATGAATGGGGACACGGAACACCCGGTCTATGTCATTCTCCCTCGCTCAATCAGCCCATTGTTGATTGCCCTGTCGCTTCCCTACATTGTTGCCTATGTAGCACCGACACCCCGCATGGGTGTGGGTATCGGTGTCCGACGCGTGTCAAACACGGACACGCGTCGACACGTGGTCAACACGCGTGGCCTACGTGTTGGACACGTGATTTATATAACTTTTTTTAAACGAAATATTTAGAAGTTTGGTCAACGCTCGAGTGTCCTCACTGACACGCAAGTCGACCTAGGGCGAGACTTGAAAGGGTCCAACTATAATAGTGGGCCTTTTCACTAAAAAAAAATTAATTTGAATAAGCCTTCATGTCCATTTATTGGCATTTTAAAAAGTCATCCCATTTATTATCCTCATTAAGCAACCAATGTGAAACTGTTTTCTTCATATTTAGCTTTTTAAAAAGACTTCTTGTTTATTTCTCTCTCCCTCATTATCAATGTGGGATCAATTATAGACTTATGATTCGAAGTGTAAATGATCGATGATGAAGCCAATAAATTGTTGCTTTTATTGATTTCCAGCATATGGCACTTGTTTTGGCTTTATTTATTTTCTTATATTTAAAAATACTTATTTAACGCAACGTGTCGGATTTTTTTGTTTTTGAGAAATGGTATGTCGACATATCGTATCGTATCATGTCGTGTTTGCGTGTCAGTGTCAGTGCCGGTGCTATTTAGATTGTTACACAATCAATGTCGTGGGGGTATTACGTGGATAGCCATGCTCGCCCAACAGAACAACTTCTCTCCATCAGTAGCCTTTTTCTGGATCAAATTACGTTCGGTATCTTCGGTCACTCGCACTTTTTAAGTGTGGCACTTTTAGCCAACTACACGTTTTGATAGCCCTCTCTTTCATCTACGAAGCACTTCTTACTCCTAGCCGGCCAAAAGAGGTTTTTTCCCCTGTTGAAAATATGGTAGCAGACCCATCTTGAGATTCGTCGAATTGATTGAGGAATATTATCCCATTTCAGTGAGGAATCGATTTCTTGATTGTGCCCCTGTTGGCATCCTAGAAGCATGTCGAGAGCTGTACTTTGCCCGAAATAGGTTTTCGTCGACTCTAGGTGAGATCCTGCTCTAATACCATTTTATCACAGGCCGGCAGATTCTTGGCCGCTAAATAACATGTGCGGCGCTCAGTGAATCGAGCTAGCCAAGATAGCCTTCCTTCTCGTGTTGTCCCATATAACAGTTAAGCGAATAATTTTCCCATATCAGAGTATTCCACGCCAGCTTAACTTCGTCATGCAATTCATCGAGCGAGACAAAAAGAATATTTTAGACACCACAACTGGTTTCGGCCTGGCATGACCTCATCAGGAGAGCGGCTTCAGCTCACAACTAGTTTGTACACAAGATGCCAACTCTACCGTCAGAACTCCCTAGAGATATAATCTTTCTATCCTAGAACTCCAAGCACAAACCGCCATGACGCCAATCCCACGGACCCAATTACATCATCTCATCTGCATCGCTCACTCATCATGACGACACCAACGAGCGTCGCCCACAAAGGTATACGAGTGTGGGAGGACTTGGTACACGAGAGTTTCGCCCTGACGCGTCAATGGGGACACGGAACATCCGGTCCGTGGCACAAGCACGTAGGAACTGGTCAAACGATTACCTAAGAATCTTAGGTTACAGGGTTCGATCACCAATCAATCTGGTAGCGCAACGACGTGTTTCAAGACTAAAAATTTCACTCTGGCAGTACGAACGAATAGAAACATGCATAATTTCTAGCAGGATTTTGGCAGCATACGGACGTACTCTGTGACTGGAGATTTCCATTTCGGCGTTACGACAGCCTGAGAGCATGTGTTTTTAGACTACTCAAACGGGTGACATAACAACGTATTTTTCGAAGCTAAGACCTTGAATGCTCTCCTATTTGAAATTTGAAGAGGGGGATGTCGGGAATTCACCTTGAGAACACGAACGTCGGAAACGTTAGAATCGCAACTAGAACGAGACTACTTCTACAGAGTGAGGCAGGATGGGGACTCCAAATTAGCTGAAAATGGCCGACGTCGGCCTCCTCAAGTTGAGGCGCATTCGAGGCGGGCGCCTTTCCCGGCTCAATGCCATCTATCGCATGTCGTCAATGTAGGCAGATTTTTAACGGTGCTCATTGACAAAATTTTGATAAAGGGTAAATATGTCAAGTCATGGTTTTGGTGCCATGAAAAAAAAGGTTTCTGGCAAATATGTCGCAGTGAGCATAGTTTGGAATTTTTTATAATGTTTTCCCCTTTGCGGAAAGTTTGAGGTTTGGAAAGTTTACTCTATTTTAACGATCAAAACCCTTTTATTATTGGTTTGTATTTCATCAGTCAAACCTTGTATTTCATCGATGGTTTCATTTCAAAATCAACATTGCTAATGGTTGCACTTGGACCCGTCAAAATGGATTGAAATTTAATTTTTAATCCGTATTTGATGAGCTGAGTTGTTGTTTTTAATCTGTATTTGATGAGCTGAGTTGTTGTATAAGTTAGCTATTTTGTAAATTAAACATAAATAGATTTAAAATAGTGAAAGTTCACAACTTACTCGACTTAATTCACATCTATGACTCGCTCCCTATTCTCTCGCCCCCCCCCCCCTCCCAACTCCCAAAAAAAAAATTTGCTTGCTCCGCGCTCTCATCTCAATTTTGATATGAATTTTTCTAAATTGAGTTAAATATAAAAGTATTTTAGCAAATATTGATCAAGTCATGAATGGATTATGTATGAATTGAGTTGGTTATAGGACACTAGATTGTATGGTATGGAAATGAGACAATTTGGATCGGCAACCCGACCCCGACACACCCTTTTAACGTGTCTAGTTGCACAAACAACAAAACAAAACAACCAGCATTGTGGTATAATTGGAAAAGAACTGAAATGAAACTCATAGGCTGCGTATGGATCGTAGCCAGGGAAAGTGTTTCTGTTCCAAAAGTGTTCCAAGAACACTTTTAGAACAGAAACGCGTATGGTTCAAAAATGTTCATTGTGTCAAGGAACACTTTTTAAGAAACAAAAAAAAAAAAACTTACTCTTGGGTTTTGAAACACTTTTTGAAACATTTTTAGAATCAACAGCCATTGCCGCCGACGCGGCCACCACTCGTTGGCCGCCGCCCACCACCGCCGCCGGTCACCGACCGCCGTCGCGGGTCTCTGGCCGTCGTTGCGGGCCGACGGTAGCAGAAAAAATATTTTTTTTTTACTTACCAAACACGTTTTTGTTCCCAAAAATAATAGCCGGGAACAGAAACGCTACCATACGCAGCCATAATTTTCCACCAACCCCTAAATCCAGGAACTTATTTATTCCAATGTCAAGACAGATTTTCGTTCTTTTGCCTGCACACGAGCATGTGCATCTCAAGACTCACGGGCTAATAAAGCCAAGTCTCTCAGCAACACACGACTCGATAAAATGAAATTAGTCAAAGCACTGCGCAACCACAGTGAAGATCACGTGCATTAATCAATTGTTTACCGTGCCACGTGCATTTCTTATTCCCAAAAATAAACAAATAAGTCACATGAATTTCCCGCGAAGATCGGAGGACAAATATTCTGGTCAATGATTTAATAATCAATAAGGACGCCAAACGCTACCAACCCCATCCAAATATAAAATGGAAAATTGTTAAAAAAAAAAAACTAAATAAACTTGTTTATTGTGACACAGATACCCCCAAACTTTTTTCGTGTCGTGAAAAACCCAAAACGTATACTAGTGTGACAATATGTACCCTAACTTATATCAATGTGACAATATAAGAATTTTTCTGATGTGAGCTACGTTAATTGAAATTATTATTTACCGTTTAATGAGATTGGTCTATGGATACACAGATTTTTAATTAGTTTAAGAGGGGGGGTGGTTAGTGTGAGCCAAGTTGGGCCCGATTGGTGATGAGAGGGCTTGCGGCTGAAAACCCGATAAATAGGGCTCAAGTACCTCATCTGGCTCTAATGCATAAATCATCTCACATAAAGGAAGAACGCATCCATTCGTGAGTGACATTATCATTTGGCTAGTGTTTCGACGAAAGGAATAGAGGGAAAGCATTTGAGTTCCAAATTGTCATTGTCCCACATCAAGATTAAGATCGAGATCGAGATCGAGATCAATGGATTACAAACCAAACGCGCAAATCCTCTATGTTGTATTGTGTTTCTGATTCTAGTTATGATTTATCCTGGGATGTGTCATTTTCATGGCTTTGCATGTATGTCGAGCATGTACAGGTTTTGTTCACCTTATCAATAATCGTAATTAATTGTTTTTCACGTAGTATTCATGTTTTATATAATTTTTCAATTTTTAAGGTCATTCAATTTTTCAAGCACCACATCAGATTACCCTCGGTAGAATTTTGATTCTAATAGTTCTTGTGCACCATATAGTACAAATTTCCTCTTTCAACCAACCATACGGTTACCTATTATTTCCACAATAGTGAAGTTTTTTTTTTTTTTGATAATGTAAGTATGTATTGAAACTTTCCAAGAACGCTATATACAAGTGAGAACCGGATACAAAAATCATGAACCCAAAAAGGCAACGAAGTGTCTAAAGGGGTTCAAAGGTGAACCGGTTGTAAGATACAATTACGCATATAAGCGAGGCCAACAGGAGTGAAGTTAACCACTGTCAAATCGGAAATTCCAAACTTCGGGAACATCTTCAAAGTTTCAAAAATTAAAGTGTTCTTCTATCAATTTAATCTTCTTTGAAACAGTTGGCAGCGGTCCACATGATTTCACATGATGTTAGAGTTTGAGAAACCGAGTTCAAATATTTTCAATTTCCTATTGATCGTATCAGGACTTACTAACGACTCCCACCGAAAAGATTTAGAGAGGAAATTACTACTTTTCAATGTGTTTTCATAAGTGGTCCTCCAATTTTGGGAAGACGAGCAAAGGCGACGCATAGATTCGACCGTAGAAAAGATACGTCGAGCACAGCTAGTCTCATTTTCATATGTTCAATAGCCAAAATCACCGGCTTTACGGGACAAGAACGACTTTGTTGTTCTTTGTTTTCACCGCAACACTGAATCACCTATCTTTTTTCAAACACAAAAAGCTTCTCTGCAGCATCAACTACTGTAATATAGCAAAGCAGAACTGTTCTGGGCTCAGTAGTCAAATGTGTTATACACCGATAACTGAGCGAGCATTGCCATCTAATACGAAAGAAGAGGCGTTACCATGACAATGCCCCGAAGTTGAGGTTCTACGGCTTGAAATAAAGGAAGATCTGTCAGTACAGGTCATCGAGAAGCGCCCTTCCAGAGGATGTGGGGCGGGAAACTGGTGATGGACCAAGCACAAAAATGGCCTCCTTCGACCTCCTTTTAGATTGGATAATAGAAGTGATCACGGACGAAGGGCCGCAACCTTTACAGACAAAGCGTCAACAGCCTCATCAGCAGCCTCTGCAGTTGGTTCCTCCTCCTGTCAAAACGGGGGCAACAGGGGGAGAAGAAGGAACATGCAAAAGACGGTAAGAGATACTTTAACATGAATTATAAAGCACACATGATTATTGGAAAATCAAAGATTTAGCAAAGACCACTCAAAAGGACAAGGGAAGAATCTGGCAAGTACATAAAACAGTGTTTACAGCGAATTCTCAGGTAATCATAATGGGAAGAAAAATCTTTTGACACATTGAAAAGCTGAGCTACTACGTGTTGAAGAGAAGAGAACCGCCTAGGAATGTCCCTTCTCCAAAAGAAAAAATTATAGAACTGGATTATTCGAGCCATAGACACATATGATACCCAACTACCATTTACAGGCGCAAATAGCTGAGTTCCAGGAGAAAAATGACCTTCCGACGGGAAGAAGAAAAAGAAATGGCAGCTAAACATTTGCATCAATTCCAACATACTCAAACATGCAGTCAAAAGTTAAATGAGGAACACTAAATCACGAGAACGAAGCATGATAGTTTACAAGAAAATAACACATCCAACGATGTTGGGTTGTCAAAATGTCCCAGAAAAATCCTTTATACAACTTTTACAAAGGCTCCTTAGATTTTGAAAATGCTTGAAACTTATCTCAGTCCCTTTAACAAAATCAGCTATAGCCATCAACAGGATTGTGTCCCCACAGTGCGATGGAACTCACATGAGCAACAGCAAGGTTAGATCTTAACTCACCTTGGCTTCTCTTCCCTTGACAACAACGCACTTGGAACCACTTATGCTAGAACTCTTCAACAAGCTTCGAGCACCGCAGTTTGTTGTGTAAGGGACATTTTGTACATCCCCATTTTCCATACCATTAGACTGATGCGTCCTCGGAGGGCTATGAAGAGTCGTAGCCACGGAATCTGTGCTCCGCTTTTCAATATCATTCTTCTGTCCAGCAGCTTCATCTTTAGGTTGGCAAACCCTCTCTCTGGAGGTGGGAAAAGGCAGAAGGTGGGTCAAATTCACTAAAAAAACTCACAATCTATCCTCATCCACATTGTGGCGACAATTATAAGCATATTTGTCATCCAAGAAGATAATGGGAGATGAGGTGAAAAGAGTTGTATAAAACTACTGCGTCCATATGTTGAGCTGAAGATAGGTAGAGGGAAAGTAAAGCTACAACCTGATCATGCATCTCTCGAAATCAAAAGAAAAATACCCAATGCCATCATAGACATACCTAGGCAAGGAAGCATGCTGCCTCTGTAGGGGAGTACTTCTTTCACCTTTCCCAAAGTGCTCCTCAAGATGCGCAAACTGCCTCTTAAACCGATCAACACCACTAACGACAGAAGAAAGATACAACAGAGGATTAATGACTGCTAAAACACAGTATAACCATAAGCAAAATTGCAATTATAAGGATTTGCTCACTAAAACATACGCGGCTTGCGCATGTACACGAGACATGACATAAACAGAAATAGATCAAAATAAACCAGAGACTGTAAGAAATCAAATTCAAGACACGATGGCAAAGCGAACAACAGCAGATCCTCTCACATATGGTTTGGAATTAATATTAATCAATCTAAAGACATCCATAAACACGTCACCTACTACAGCAACTAACTCAATACATATGTGTAAACAATAAGCAAGAAATTCTTCAATCCTTATCCCTGCACCTTCTCGAGGGTCTCACCCCCACCACAACACCCCCCTCCCCACCCAAAAAGAGAGAGAGAGAGAGAGAGAGAGAGAGAGAGAGTAGAAAAAAGAAAGAAGTCACACCTTGGGTACATAAAGCTCATTTGATCACCGCCACGAAGATACTCCTGGAGCATTTGAGGATGATACTCTAGAATCTGTATACTTCGAATTCATGATAAATCACTGTTAAAAACAATGAAAACAGCCACCAGAAAGTTGAACTGGTGCTCAGATTTCGTAGCAAACCTCACGGTAAATTAACTCTCTGACATCGTCCTTTGTGAGTTTTCTCCTTTCAAACTCAAACTCCAGCTTCGAAATGGGATGAGTAGATGGTTCTCTCTCCACATTCGCCAGTCCATGGAAATAAGGATCAGCCAGGGCCTGTATTTGGAGAACTAAAATGTCAATGAGGGCCTGATCAAGGAATAAAACCAAAACATACTGGCAATAGCTGTCAGATGTTTAACTGCATCAACTCCATCATCAGAATTTAAGAATGGGTTCATCAATCAATTCAGAAAGCCATTTAACTGTGCCTGACCTCTTCAGCAGTTGGACGATCTTTAGGATCAAATGCAATTAGACGCTCCAGCAATCGCAGGGCCAATGGATCTACGTTAGGAAATTTTTGTGAGAAAGGAACCGGTTGCTTCTTCCTCATGCTACTGAGATACCTTCTTGCTTTTTCATTGCGAATCTGCCAATGTTACAGGACACAAATCATTAAATAAGGTAAAAGAAAGAAGCCTAATTGCTTTATTAGGTGATGTTAATCTGGTGAAGATAAACAAGATTCAAAATTTGTGCTAAATTGATTAATTAAGCAAAATAGTTTGTGGAGACAAGATAAGGGTGAAGTTGGAGGAAGAAAAAAATTTATCATCAGAAAATGCACCTATAACTTCTTTCTATAACTAACCCTTGCCATGGTCTCAGGTGGAGGAGTTCCAAGTAGATCAGTCATGAGATCCAGTTGATGCACCACATTTTTACCCGGAAACAGGGGCTTTCGTGTGAGCATTTCTGCAAATATACATCCTATGCTCCACATATCAATCGCAGGGGTGTACTAGAAAGCAAGAAAACAGCTCAGAACTTGCAAGAAAGAACAGAAGGTGATCAACAATTAATAGAATCCCACGCACCCAAGGCAACAGTAATGTGCCTAATCTTAATGTCACACATATGGAAGAGCATAATCCAACTTAACAGTGAAGAAGGAAATATATCAAGGTCAATGGACATATATACTTCTAATAATTAGCACGTCAAATCTACATTCTTGAACAGCTTTCTTAAAACAGAACCACTTATATATAATGCAAATATAACAGCAGTTTACCTTCGAGAAAAAGGAGCCACAGAGTTCAGGAGCTCTATACCATCGAGTAGCAACATAATCCTAAGCACAAATAAGAAATTTACCAGATAAGTACCTAAAGAAGGATCTCGTGAAGAACAAGATATCAAGACCTTTAAGCAACACAAATTGTCTCAGTGGGATGGACCACTTACCGTCCAGAATATAGCAGATGGGGAATCATTGAAAGATACTCGCGCAAGCCCAAAATCACAAATCTTCAATTTACAGTCAGCATTTGCAAGAATGTTTTTTGGTTTCAGATCACGATGAAATACATTGGCTGCAATATTAGGAAAGAAAGAAAAGGTAAGTTCATCTACAAGGAAGAAGTCAACCAACTCAACAAGGTAGACCCACCTGAATGAATATATTTAAGACTGCAGAGGAGTTGGTACAAGAAATACTGGTAATGCTCGGGACTAAGATCATCATTTGCCTTAATTACTTGGTGAAGATCCGATTCCATCAGCTCAAAAACAACATAGATATCCTTGAATTCTCGCCGCGATGGAGGAAGCATTATATGTTTGATTTCGACAACATTAGAATGGCGAAGCAACCGGAGGAGCTTGATCTCTCTCAAAATCCGGGTGGCATCAGAAACGTGCTCGAATACATCATTGATTTTCTTAATGGCAACTTTTTCTCCAGTATGACTATCGATTGCAGAACCAACAACTCCATAACTTCCTTTCCCAATCACTTCTTGAACATGGTAACGGCTAGCCTCACCATACTCAGTAAAAAATTCTGTTTGGAGGGCTCCCTGCATTGAGACTATGCAACCATTAATGGTATAAAGATGGAAAGGACAAAATTTCCTCCCTTCTTCTCACACCATTACAAGGATTAGATTCAGCTGCAGCGTGCCTGACAAGACTGGTGATTGAAAAAAATTGTCCTTAATGCAATACCAGATGAGAAAAAGGCATACAAACTATAATGCAATACCACATTGTCCTTAATGAACTCCAATAGCTCACACATTAATTAATGAAAGATTAATGAATGTAGATAGATCAGATGAGAAAAAGGGCCACTCCCAAAAGGTAAGGTTGACTAACTGCTTTCACTATGAAAATCCTATCACCTACCCATGACACTAACAGTAACATCCGTGGGGACACCATAGATATAGAACCAGTCGAGCACATTGAAGACTGTTAAAGTTGATCATGATCGACAAACATCATAGAGGGGTTAAAGCTAACAAATTATTCAATGAAGAGAAATCACAGGTCTCCCAGTATCGAATGCCTCCAGAACGCTCTCAGAGCAAATACATGTCAAGAAGGACCCCCTAAAATAGAAGTGCCATTATGTCATCGCCCTAAAACAATCATTAATGGAAGAAATATTTCGACCCCACTTCTCAGTTTTAATGACAACAGGGTGTCTATAGGAATCTATAGTTCTTTCTCAGAAACTTCAAGCAACTGAGATCCACATCATGAATTCTGAAAGACTCGGGCGAGACGAATCTACCAACAGATTTGAATCGAAAGCCAAGACTCCTTGTGAACTATCTCCTGCTTAATCAAAAGTCAACCAATAGGCGGGTTCAAATAAAAACTGCCCATAATAAAATTCTTTTGGATGATCCTATTCGTACCCATTAAAGAAATATTCAAAGCGGCAATAAATCACACAACTTTTCGTCGTATTAAGACAACGCCCACCAGCCTAATCCATACTAAATCGGCAATAAACCCAATCCAATCCCATTTTCAAAACTGACAAAGAGAAAAAGATCAACCAGACCCACCAAGTAAAATCAGCAAATCGCCACAAGAAACTTAATGGGATCATCATTAATTATAAGAGAAAGCTGACCTTCTTATGGGAAGAGACGGCCATGGGGCCGAAATCGAAGTGATTTCGCTTGGGCACTTTGATGGAGCTCAAGCCAGAGACGTCTAAATCTTCAACCCCCGAAAGCCCTTGCCGTTCTTCCCCTTCTTCTGTTATTAGCGATGACCGCGCGCGTGATTCGCTCACGGAAACACTCGCTTCGCTAAAACTGCGATCCTTTTCACTGCCGTTGCTTTTTGGGTCGTGACTATCAGCGAGGGACGTGGATGAGCGACGTTGATGGAACCAGCGACGCACCCCGTCAACAAAACTTCCACTCCCCATAAAAAATCCACTCCCCATAAAAAATCTAAAACTAGAAAAAAAGGGAAAAAAGAAGAAGAGAGAGAAAAACTACAACTTTGGACGATAAAAGCTAGCTCGGTCACTGAGGCAGCCTGTAATTTGCACCATCGGCGACACGGTCTCGGTTCTCTCTCGCCTCACCCTGTTTGCGCAATGTACCTAATGTGGGTCGCTTCTCTCTCTCTCCCTCTCTCTCTCTTCTGTACGCTGTACCCAGTCGCCAAGAAGTGCGGCGAGGAGAGAGCGAAGGTGACGAGGGAGCAGGTCGTGCTGCAAATGGGTGAGTATCGGGGAGATTAATAAAGGCGAGGCCTTTGCGGTTCGGTCCGAATCGGGCAGGTGAGCGGTTTCGTGGGGGTTTGAATCGTTTGATTGCTTTCGGATGCCGGTCGTCAAGGATTCGGTTTTATGCTGTCGCGATCGCGGGATCAATCAAAGGTTCGAGCTTTATCATCTTCTGCGCTCCTCCGCTGTACTACAGCCGATACGCGCTTCCAGCTTGCTGCGACTTCGCAGTTCAACTTCACGCACGCCACTTTCTTTTTCGTAGTTTTTGCGTGAAAGACCTGCTAAACATGATGACAAACCAAAAAAATTTAAACACCGTTTGTTTCTCCAAAAAATGAATAATCTGAAAAGAGAATTTCATAAAAATAATACCCTAATATTACTTTAATTCAATAAGTTTTCGATATAGATAATTGATTACGTCTACATATTTTTGTGGGTAATGAAAATATTTCTTGTTCATTCAATTTTGTAAACGATACAAATGATAAATTTTTATAAAAAAAATATTTTTTAAATTGTTCATTTTTTACGAAACAAATTAATCTCTACGGAATCGTAACAATGACAATCTTTCTTTTATTCAATAGCTTACTAACAAAATCCTAATGTACAGTAATTATCTATTTGAAGTCGCATTTATATTGGGTGTGGATCGTCTGCCATAAAGGCAAGTGCCATACCCCATCCCTCACCCTCCATTTGAATTTCCCCCCTTTATGGAGGGTGGGGATGCTATGAATCCCCTTTATATTTGACTTTTGACTTTTTCTTGTCAAAAAAACAAAATTGCAAGAGCACTTTACCTTTTTCAAGGTAAAACATACGAGTTTCAAAAAGGTCTTAAAATCCGATGTAAGTAAAGCTATGATTTTTTAAAATTTAAATGATGGTTTTCAATTGTAATAAACCTGAGCTAACAAATCTTTCAAATATTAATATTCATTGCTAAGTGTTTTATGACTTTAATAGTGAATATAAATAAAGTTCTTATAAGCTAAATAGCACCGACACCGACATGCGATACAACATGAAACGTTGACATGTCATTTTTCAGAAATAGAGAATTCCGACACGTTAGAACCCGCTGTATATGAAATATATATTTATAAGAAAAAAATCAATGTGGATTTTTTTTCTTCTTCTTTTATTAGGGATTCACGACTAGGTTTCTTTTTTGGGCTGGCTAGGCATATTGATTTTGGGATGATTGTGTATATGACTTAAGCGCGTGCGCATACACACACACATTTTGACCTTTACTTTATTAAAAATGCTTAAAATTGACCATCTGCATGTCGAAATAGCGTATCGGGATGCTGGACTCGCATGTCAGTAGCGTGTCTACAGTGCTGATCGCGTGTCCGTCGCATGTCAAAAAGTCTAACACGCATTCGACACGACACGGAAGCTCCCAGAGAATGTCCGTACTTCCTCAGGTAGTAAATTTCTACAAGAACATAATACTCAGGAAGTTAGTCATAAGATTATTCGAAAATGAGATTGCGCGTACCTTTCGCCCGGTCTGACCCGAAGGTAGAGATTAATTCGTTAAAATCGTGTGGTCCTCGATGCCCACATGGTCGAATCTTTTCAAACGAGTGTGGAATGTTAGAACCACTCGTTGTCGGATATGGTTTGTTAGGCCATCAAACGCTAATCGTACGGTACATTGTTTTATCACCTATGATGGCCCTCGCATATCAGAGAAACCATCTAACCGCGGGAGCACAAAAAAATATGTATGAGCTATGAAATGACCTTACAAGAATGTGTAAAGCGAAAATCGAATCGAATCGAATCGAAACCTCGACTCAAAGACGATCCATGTTGGTGTTGTGTTGTCAACATTTGTAGTAATTTTAGCTCCTCGACATGCTTTGTAGTTGTACATGTAGGTGCACTCTATTTGTGGGAATGAATAAAGTGGAGATTTTTTGCAATCTGAAAAACACATATGCTTGTGCAATGTTCTTTATTGATGTTTGGGTTTGCAATAAGTCCGTAATCTTGTCCAATAAACAAATGACTTTCGAATTAGGAATAGAGCTAGTGAAATGAAATCTCAAGGCTTGCTTCATGAGTGAAGGGGTATATCGCAAATCGAATCAAACAATCTCACAGAAAATAGAAGAAAAATAGATTGCGCACGAGTTTACTCAGGTTCACCTCAGAATATAGCTACGTCCGGCAAAGAGATTTCATTATAATCTAGATTTACAGTCGCACAACTCGTTACAATAATATCTCATATGAGCACTATATATATATATGACCTAAAATAGGCCCCAAAACATAAGCCTATCCGAATCCATTTGATCTCACAACAAACGAATTGACTTAAACACAAACCAAAACATGTTGTTTCGGGGGCAGCGCCACTCACCGGCGAGCGGGGTAGCCGTTCGCTCACAGGGGAGCGGGACCCCCGTTTCGGGGGCGCTGCACTCGTACCCCCGCTTTCTGTGCGCAGAGGTCACATGTCGTCGGATCATACTTCAGTTTCCCTAAACTCACGTGGACATGCCCGGTATGAGAAACAAGGATCCTCGAAGTATTCGTCAACCCCAACAATGAGGACCACCACCCTACAAAATGATGTGCATTTTTCCCATTAAGAGATGCAACAAAAAGGCAAATCTTCTGGCCCATAAGGACCATCACGCAACAACATCACCATGTGAAGACAATGCATCTCCCATTGGCATTACTCAAGTCTTTGTCTAGTTCGCTATGGCAACATCTCAGATTCTCAACAGCTGAACAGTGCGACCAATGCAAAAGCAGATAAAATTGAACACCAACGACCCCAGCAAGCGCCAGCTTTAACTTAGGCATTCATTCTACTTGTTGCGGAGTATGAAAATAATCAATAATAGCAACAACAGATGAATCCCGAGTTGTCAGAACGAACAAACGCATTTTATTGCAATAAATGAGGGATCACGACCACGGTATGTCACCATTCCCCAACCAAGTCGACGAGACATCGGCAATCTAGTCAAAGAAATAGAAACACAACCCTGGTTTACTGTGCATGATAACCTTTCAGAAACAAAATTTCTGTTTCAAAGTTATTTCTAGAACAGAAACTCGTTTGGTAATGCAATTCTATTTTTTTTTATTTCCGAAACAACTTTTTGTTTCAGAAATAGATTTGAAGCGGAAATGAAAAACCAAAAGAAATTTACTTCTTTGATAAACGGAATAGAAATCTTCATCGCTGACCATCACCCGCCGCCGCCGTATTTTTTTTTTTATTCTAGGATAAGAAATTTTATGTCGTTATCAAATGCATTTTTTTTTGCTCAAAAATTTATCCAGAAATAGAAATAGAAAAAATTATTTCTAGCTAGAAATCAATTTCTGGAACGGAAACGTTATCATGCATGCCCTAAACCAACCCATCATCGACGAACAAAAAGATGGCCACAACGCTATTTCATGTCACTACTACTTGTACATTGGAGTTGCTTCGTCTCCTTATTTTCTCTTCCTTCTCGATGGGCCTACCGCTTTTGCTGGATCTTCAACTGTAGCTGCTTGTGATTTTGATTCAACGTGTGCTTTTACATCAGCTATATTTCTCTTGCCCTATCTGGGCGCTTGTACTCTTAATCTGACATTATTAGATTTCGTTAGCTAACAAGATCCGCTAGTAAAAATTTAAAATCTAGCACAACACTACTCACAATCCCACGAACAAGCGTCCCAGAACAGCACCAACAACAAGTGCACCAACACTGCCACTCGCACCTTCGTATGTTCTGTCTCTGAACCTTGAAAGAGTAACATTCAGTTGATGTTTTATCGACGAAGCAAGCATGACACCACAAAAATGGAAGTCCTTAAAGGGAGATTTTACTTTGACAATCTCGAGGTCGAATCGGGTCACTATCGGGCTATAGGAGAATTGGATCTCTACGATTTGAATGAACGAATGAGAGATTGGGATGGACAATGTGGGGATGTGTTAGGATACACATGTAATTGTGTTATAGAAGTCCCACATTAGAGAATTAATGTGGCGTTGAGCAGTTAATATACATAAGTTGGCACATAACTCATTGGCTTAAGTTTTTTAGTGAAGGTGGATCCAACTAGATATATTGATCGGCTCGGACTTGGACTCTCTCTTGGCAATCTCCCTAGTGAAAAGTATTGGACTTCCACTGCGTGCTCCCAACAAATGATATTAGAGTCGATGGTTGATTAATGGGACTCCAATCTATTCCGATGAATATCTCAAGAAAGAAATTTCATGATCGACACTTGTTTCGGGTGGAAATTGACATCATGGTTGGTCTCGCGAGAAGCGACCATGGACATTTGGTCGGATAACACGAGTCTTGGCAAGAAAAGACCATGGACAGTTGGTCTGAGATGCAAAATGGAGATCATGGGTGATGCAATCCCAAATTAGCAGTTGATGTTGGTCGGTTGCAGTAAAAAAACCATGGATAGTTGGTCTGAGATGCAAGATGGAGACCATAGGTGATGCAATCCCAATTTTGCAGTTGATGTTGGTCGGTTGTGGTGTATAGTTGCGGGTGCATTGCAAATTGACTTGGAGATTTGACTTTGAGATTCAAGTTGAGATAAGTTGATGCGGGAGGATGCTTGGATTAAGGGGGAGCAAACCTAACATTGGAGCTCACACGTGAGGGGGAGATTGTTATTATGTACGTGTGAGTTGTACTAGAAAAGTCCCATATTGAAGAATTAATGTGGTGTTGAGCAGTTAATATATCCAAGTTGGCCCATAACTTATTGGCTTAAGCTTTTAAGTGAAGGTGGATCCAACTGGATATATTGACGGGCTCGAGCTTGGGCTCCCTCTTGGCGATCTCCCCAGTAAAAAATATCAGACTTCCGCTGCGCGCTCCCAACAGGATGAATGGAGGAATCGATTCGATGAAAGAACGACTCGATTTGAGTTGAGAACGAATAAATTTGAGTGAGATCTCAGTTAGGGTTCTTCGGATTGGGGGGTTTCACTGAGAGATTTGAGCTTTAAATGAATTTGGGGCAAGAAAGAAAGGATTCTAAAGCGACACCATTGCTCTGAAACTTTTTTTAATTGCGAAAAATGGCGTCATTTTGATCTCCAGTAGCGCCAGCTATCCGCTGGTCCGACCACGAATGACGATATCGGTGTTGACTAGATATCCACATAAGTATTTTCCTGATGAAATTGCCAAAGAGGACTAAATTGAAAAATCACCTAAAGATTTACGACTAATTAGGCAAAATTGAAAAGTTTATGACTGAATTGGTTATTGTACAACAGGTTTAGGATTTTTTTGATAGTTTTTTTTTTCGTTCCTTTTGAGATAACATAAACGTCCATAAGAATTTAAATTCAATTCTAAGCAAGCGATGCATATGTGAGCTGTTTTAGAGCCTTAAAGGCAAAATTGTACTCTTTCTTTTCTGAAAAAAGCAAAATAAAAATGTTCGGTGTTGTTTATTATTCATAAGAATCAATAACAAATCATATTGATGAGAAATATGACTGGTAATTGCTTGCATATTTGTATTGATTGTTAGCAAGTAGTGAGAAAACTCTTATAATTTTATTGATTACTATTTGCACAACCTATTAAAATTCTCTACTTTCTAACTTTCATACGAAATTAGTGACCTTAGTCGAGTTGTTTGTCAACTTTTCTCTGATTAGTCACCTAATTGCATTTGGTTGTCAACTAACTCCTACCGATTTCTTCGATAAGCTACAAAATGTTGTTTTCATTAGTGTTCCAGCATTATAAGTTTACTAACACTTACACGAAATTGCCAACTTTAATTTGAGTCATGTATCAAATGCTATCCGATTACGTCACCAATTAATATTAGATTGCCAACTCATACCCAATTTATTTACCAGTGCTCGGATAGTTATCAAATTGTTGACTCTTGTGACAACCTGCTAATTTTTAATAGAAAAAAGTTATTCAAAAAGTCATAAACATATTATATGGCGACCAATTCCACATCATCGATTTCCAATGAGAATTGACTGAAAATAATATACTGAAAAATCATTAAAAAAAGTATAGGATTAAATTGGCCAAATTGATTTTTTTTTAAATTTATCTCCATACGATAAATTTAAGACTTTTTGGATAATTATTACCAACCTCAATATGATTCGTTTATGATCTTTTTTCAATTAAATTATTGACCAGTTTTAACTTACAAATTATTCTAATCGAGAGACAAAGCAATATTTATGAGACTTGTATTGACTTAACCATTTTCATCCACATAATTACACAACGTTTTCAAATTATGGCAAAGTGACACAAACAATCCTTGAATTTTGACATAATCTGCAATGTAGTCCGCGAATTTTAAATTTGTTCAATATGATCCTTTAACTTTAGCCCGAGATGCAATGTCATTCCTGAACTTTTGATGTGTTTAATATTATCATTGAACTTTCGGTACATGTTCAATTTAGTCCATGTACTCTATGAAAATGTCTAATGTTATTCGTGAACTTGAATTACTATAAGAACATTAAAGGTGCGTATGGGAACGTTTCTATTTCTGAGCATTGTTTTTTAACAGAAATACTTTTTTGTGTTTGTGTTCCCGGTTACCTTTTTTGGGAATAGAAATGAGTTTAGGAAGTTAAAAAAATAAATAATTTTTGGTCACCGGCGGCGACGGATGGCAGCGACGACCGGCGGCAACCGCGTCGACGACCGGCGGTGGTAAGTGATGATTCCAAAAGTGTTCCAAAACCCAAAATCATGTTTTTTTTTTGTTTCTTCAAAAGTGTTTCCTGGTACAAAAGTGTTCCGTGGAACACTTTTAGAACATTTTTGAACCATACGCATTTCTGTTTCCAAAGTGTTCCGGGAACACTTTGGGAACAGAAACTCTCGCTGGAGTATTTTTTTTTTTTTTTTTTTTGCCATACACACCTATTGACCAAATTGAACAAGTATCAAAAGTCCATAGGGACGACATTACATATTGAGCTGAAATTCAAAAATTACGTTAAATTTTATTTAAAATTCAGGGATCAAGCTATAAATTTGGTTAAGACTCATGACCATTTATGTCATAATCAATCCCATGGCGAACCTCGCACCAATTCTGAATTTCTGATTATCTTCTAAGCGACAAAACTCCGTCTACACTACAAACTAATCATTACCTCAGCGGGCTGGCTCGGGCAGATAAACAAAAAAAAAAAGATAAGAAATGCAAAGTCCACGTCATCAATCCGAGTAACCCGATCCTCTGCCATTCTCAACGGTCCGATTTCATCTTCATCTCTCTCTCTTTCTCGTAGAAAAAAAAAAAAAAAGGCGAAACCCTCGCTTCTCTGTCCAAGGGAAAAAAAAATCATCCCCAACGTCTCTCTGTCTGCTCCCTGAATCTCTCTCGGATCCATGGATCCACCTCTCGCTCCGCCCTACATACCGCCCCCCTTCGCCCCTCCTCCGCCGTCGGCCCCACCTGCCCCACCGGCGGCCGCCGTGGAGGCACCCGTGACCGCTCCCGCCGGGGGCGAAGCTCAGAACCACTCGACCCATGTCGCGGCGAACCCGACTCCGACCGTTGCTCCTGCTCACGACCACCCTCCTTACGCTGAGGTCAGCAAGAACTTGTCTTTCTTTCTCCCGAGCGAGATATGCTGTTCTTGATTTTGTGGGTGAGTGATTTTGTTTCGTGGGGGTTTTCTTCTTTTTTTTTTCATGTGCGCACGCAGATGATATACGCAGCAATCGGAGCTCTGAAAGAGAGGGACGGGTCGAGCAAGAGGGCCATAGCCAAGTTCATCGAGAAGACCTACGCCGACCTGTCGCCCACTCACCCGGCCTTGTTGACTCACCATCTTAAGCGCCTCAAGAACAGCGGCCAACTCGTCATGGTCAAGAAATCCTACAAGCTCCCCGGATCTGGCGACGTCAGCACCGCCCCGAACCTGCCGGCCGCCCCGGAGGGCTCAGAGTCGAAGCGGCGCCGCGGCCGCCCGCCTAAGGCCAAGCTGGATGTGTTTGCTGCACCGCCTGCTCCTGCTACGGTTGCCGAGCCTGTGCTTGTGAACCAAGGCACAGATGGCGGTCCCGTGCCCATCCCTGTACCTGTGCCTGAGGATGTCCCGGCCAAGAGGGGCCGAGGGCGTCCGCCAAAGAGTGGGGTGGCGATGAGTCGTGTGGGCCGCCCTCTGAAGCAGAGTCTTGCGGCTATGCTGGCAAATGGGGTGCAGAATGGGCCAAAGCCCAGGGGCCGGCCTAGAAAGAGTGCTGGTGTTGTTGCTGATGTTGCTTCCACTGGCGAAGCACTAGCGGTATTCGGGAAGAGGCGGGGGCGCCCGCCGGGTAGCGGCAGGGGGAAGAGGCCAGCGGTGGCGTCCCCACCAGGTAGGGGCACAGGCAGACCCATGGGCAGACCCAAGAAGGTACGCATTTCTTAATTCAAATTTTGCTAAAGGCACATTACTCAGAGTAGTAGTGCTAGTGCCTTTTTTTACTTTGATCCTGAGTATGTATGAGGAAATAGTGGGTGGAGTAATGACATTTCTGAGCCTGCTCAGTGAGTAGTTAAGTTAGCTCTTTGATGATGGAGGTTGCTTTTATATTTACAAGTGGAATAGCATAAAATGCAGGGGGTTCTTTTTCTTTTTGGTGGAAAAAAAATGCAAACTTGAAAATAATTTCTCGTGTTATGAAAGTTGTCTGACTTGAACTCCAAGAGATATATTGCTTGGATGAATCTGATTATGTTTTTCTAATTGCTTTCCTATGACTAATGTGATAGTTATTTTTGGATCTTGGTCAAGTAATTACGAATTATGTTTAAATCAAGATTTGCTATGCTTGCTACTAAGATTAGTGCTAGGTTACTTATAATTTTTGCAACAGGTGTGCATGTAAAGAATCTTGTTGAATATCTTTGAGCTTTTTGCTGTGTGCATACATAATAGAAACCATGCATAACTTCATGTGACTAGTTCTTAACCTATCATAATATTTGGTACAACAGCACTATTAGAATAGTTAATTTTTAAAGGCAAAACATTTGATAAAATTTAAAATATGGAGGTATCCTCCTCTTGGGAGATTATTCTCTTTTTGCTATAGTACGAAAGTATTGCATAGTTTTGCTAAAGGATTTACATGAATTCTAGAGTAACCCATGGAAACTTCACATTGAATAGCTTAATTTTGAATCTGTTGTAAATAGATAAGTTTCTAATTAGAGTAATTTTTATTTTTCTTAACCTTCAAATCTGGTGACTCTAGAGGTATAGTTTTTCCTTTTTACATTTTCAAATTTTTGGAGGAAAGCAAAAAGTCCTGTTATATAGTTGGGAAAATGACACAAATGGTATGTGAACTCTGACCTAATGTACAATGTGGTCCCTTAACTTTTAATTGAGCCCAATGTGCAATATCATCCTTGGACTTTTAATTTGCTTGATCTTTAAACTTTTTGTACATGTTCAAACTAGTCCCTTGACTATATGAAATGTTCAATGTTCTCCATGAACTTAAATTAATGGAAGGATAACATTGGATATTTTTATATGGTCTGGGGACTAGTTTGAATATCTATCAAAAGTTCAGGGACCACATTAAACATATTAAAATTTATGGGACTACATTGCATATCGCGCTAAAGTTGACGGACCAACAACATCAACATCACATTTATCCCAAACTAGTTGACGAACCACATTGAATAAATTAAAAGTTCAGAGATTACATTGTTTAAATTGGGCAAAAGTTCGGGTACTATTTGTGTTATTATCCCAATCGAATTTGCTTGTACTTGTGTTGATTTTGATCCTCATAAAATTCGCTAAGTTTTGGAGCATAAGTTGAGGCACATAGTTCATTCTAACAGAAGAACTTCCAATCCTAGAAAGTTTAACTCATATTGGGTCAAATGCTTGATCTTGTCTGATTTGGAGTTACAGATCATCTATTTTACATGTGATGATGTTCATGTTGATTATTAAAGATGTTCACAAAGTTTGGAGCACTACTTGTGAGGACCAAATTCATTCTAAAGAAGAATTTCCAATTCTAAGAAATTTTAGTTGCAATTTCAGTCAAATGCTTCAATTGAGAGGTTTCCAAAGGTCTAAGCAAATTTGATGCCCAGAAAAAAGCACTGAAGAGTTGTTACATTTATAACTACCAGAGTTTCACTTAGGTTTTTATTGTCCTTGATTAAAGCCTTCTAATTATAAAAAGATATTTTTGATGGAGATAATTGTATTATAGTATTGCACAATATAATGGTTGTAATTTATCAGCTTGCATTTGGGGTGGCAAAAGCAATATCATTATTCTGCTTTACTGCTTAGAGATTGGAGTGAGCTTTAAAGTTGGGAAATGCACAATTTTCCTATCTCCTTAGTCACTTCTATAATCATATATATTGAATGATATTCTTGTGAAAACATAATGACATTTTGCCTTCTGTTTATGTTTGTGTGAATGATTTCTTTCCAATATATGCAGCTAACAGTAATATCGAAAAGTACAAAAATAGAGTAATTGAGAATGCTTAAAGATTACATTAGAGAATAGGAAAAATAAGTTGGTGAAATTAGTTGGGTGCTGTGAGAAAATATGGTTTAGATAGGAAAATTCATTGACATTATTATGTGATGGCAATAATCACCTTTGAATGGATTATTTGTTGACAATTGACATCAATGAATGTTCATAATCAAGTGGTAAAATTGTAATCTGCCAAATTTGGAAAATCCATACAAGTGGCAAGAGTTTTGGAGAATACTATTTGTGCCTATCAGTATAGCAGCTGGTGTACACTTTGACGAGGAATAAATTATAAAAATAATTGCCGAAGATATAAAATCATCTGATCTTCTAGTTCATTTTCCTTATGCCCTTGCCATGTCGAGTTGTGTTTCTAGTTTTTTTTGTAATTGTGATGATATGCTGCATTGTTGGAAAGGAAATCTTGTTATTAGCTGTGCTTCACTTTGCAGGTGAAACTAGCAAATTGTGTTGTATTCATTGTTATATACAAATGCAATGGCTGATCTTTTGTTTGTCCTCAAATTTTATATGAAAAGAATGCGGCACTTGGAGCTTCTTTGGCAGCAGGGTCCAGTGATGAATTTCGCCGGACATTGGAATATATTGTAAGTCAAAAAATTCTTCTGACTTAGAAGTTGGCACGCATTTTTTCCCCCCAACTGGGAACTGGGATTGTAAAAGTCTAATTTTGTATGTGTTCTCTAGCAATCGAAGATCAAGGAAGCAGTTGGTGTCCTGAGGCCTCACTTGACTAGTTCGATTAGCGCCGTTGATGCAATTCAAGAGTTGGAAGCCATTACAACAATGGACTTCGCTGCAGTGCCGGTCGTAGGCTCAAGTTCCGTCGCGCCGAGCTGAGGGACAAGTTGCGCGACCGTAAATCTTGGACTCTGTTGTGAGAATCAGAATAGATGGGAGGATCAGTTTAGCTGTACAATTTGTTCTAACAGAGACTTCACAAGAGAAAGGGGTCTGTAAAGCTGAGTGTAGGGGTGTGGCAAGTTCTAGTATTGGTTAGTGTTAATCTGGTAGGAGGATTTTATCCGAACGTGGGAGTTCCTTTTCCTTTGTGCAGCAATCAGGTGATACATCGATGTTCCGCAGTCGAGTTAATCTGTATCGTGTTGTTGCAATTGCAGATTCGGCTACAATTCGCCTCTTTCCTGAAATAAATATTGGATATTTATCAGTACTGTTCCAATTGCTGGTTGCTGTCTGAATGTGGTGATCATATAGCTGATGTTTCTTGAATTAGCCATTGGGCGTCAGATCTTTTCAAGTTCTTTTCAGCTCCTAATGCAGATTTTCGTAGATCATTGTGCTCATACATAGGCTTGTTAGATGTGGTGTTCTGACCAGAAAAAGATGTGGTGTTCTGATAGGTGCTTTCTGCGCTGAGATGCGTCGATAGAATCTCATTCTCGATTGTCTTCTTGGCCGTGCATATTGGCTTGATTGCTCGATAGTATTGTATGCCCAAGGAAAAGTAGTCGTAGGAAGGAACAGACTGTTCAAGCCCTGTTCATTCATCGTGAGGGGAGCCGAGGCAGGCAGACAGATTTAGCTTATGTTGTCGCGGTAAGGATGCTTGGTCTCTGGCATTGTGGAGATTATGCTTGTGTTCTTTCCGTCCATTTTGGTTTTACTTGATCCCGTGATGCTTATTTTGCTCTACTTGATCCCGTGATGCTTATTTTGCTCGCGAGCTTTTCGGGTTTGCTCGAAATGTGTTCTAAACTCGGGTTTTCATCCTAATCCAGCGTGGGGAAGTACCAAAAAAGTTCTAAGCATAGAGTCTCTGGCCAATTTTCGTCGAAAATTGCTGACATGAACGCCCCGCCCATCCTACCTACACGACAGGCGCTAACGTGAATGATTTTTGTACTTTTTTAAAAAATTAACGATGGTACTTTTTCCCCCTTTCATTTTGGTGGCTGAAGGACGGCAAAAAAATTATTAAAATAAAAAAATTATTAAAAATATTCATGTCTGAGCTGGTCATGCCACCAAAATGGACATGTTCACGTTAGAAATTTTAAGCCGAAAATTGACCGAATTGACTCGAATCTAAAAATGTTTAGAATTAAATTGATTCAGTCGAAAGATTTGTGATTTTTTTGGTTGTTTTGCGCAATCCATCATGAAATATCCGCTCGCCCGAGAGGTTTCATGCGGTGCGGGTGCGCATCTCCCGTGTCTCATCCCTCCCTGCTGTCCGGAGTTACATGGACGCTGGTCTTCTCCGTATGATCACCTCGTGGCCATGGAGACCACCGGAGGAGCACCGGACAAAGGCCTGGCCTCGAGCTTTGCTCGGTCAAAGGGGCTCCGATAGCGAATTTCGGGTAAACAGACGAGGCGGCTCTTCGCCTTCGGCTATATAGCCCGAATCGATTCGGCCCGAGCCAAGTCCAGCCCCGAAGCATCACACGTACATTCGTTCAAGTTTCGATATGCGATTCTACTAAAATGTGTAATTTTCTATCACATCCTTTGAAAAGAATTATAATTAAAAATAAACACTTGACTTACTATGTTGTTTAATCAAACGGAGCACAATCTACGTATTGGGAAATATTTGTCCAACGAAATCTTGTGAATAAGGGGAAAATCAAGTAAAAGGACAAGAAAAACATAACAAGGTGGAAAAATTATGTATGTATAACCCTAATAAAACTATTATCTACCGAAAACGATTTTTTTTCTTTTGTCAAGAACGACTCGGGTTTATTGAGAACAAGTTATATTCACAGCAGTGGGAACACGACTTGTCCAATGTAAAGTGTACGAAAAAATTGTCCAAAAAATCCTAAACCTGCTGGACAGCGGCGAATCCAGCTTTAGATCTTTCAATTGTGCTAATTTAATTATTAATTTTCTGACAACTTGCCAATTTAATTCTAAAATTTTCAATTGTGTCAATTTTCCTAAAAACTTTGATGATTTGACAATTTCATCCTAAACCTTTTTAACGATTAGTCCTTGCGATTAATCTTGATAGGAAATCGTTGATGTGACGGTTTAGTCAGCGCTCGCCATCCTACATGGCACGACTGATAATGACGTGGGTAATTATATAATTTTTTAACAATGGATATTCTAGGCCTCGGCTGGCGACCAGCCTATGCGTGGGTGTCCCTACTGGGGCGAGAGCAGCCCTCGCCTAAGGTCGGCGGTGGGAAAAATTGATAAAAGAAAAAGTAAAAGAAGAGAAAAGATTAAAAAAAAGGAAAATCATTAAATTTATTATATATATTATATAATTAACCGATCGTGCCACGTAAAACGACCGACGCTGATTAGGCTGCCACGTCAGTGATTTTTGTCCAAAATTTTTCAAAAGAACTAAATCAGCAAATCCTTGAGAGGTTTATGACTAGATTAATAAATCATCCAAAGTTTTAGGATTAAATTAACACAATTGAAAAGTCTAGGACTAATTGTCAAGTTTTTAAAAGGTTTTAGGATTAAATTTCCATAATTAAAAAGACTTATGACTGAATTGATCGTCGTACAATAAGTTTAGAAATTTTCGAACAATTTTCCTCCAAATGCATTCATGATAAAAAAAATTATTTCATGTAAATGTAACTGCAAATAAGCACTTTACTCATCAAATTGTGTCAATCATGAACACTGTCTAGTTTTTTTTTTTTTTATCAAAACGATAAAAAACTAATATTACTGATAAACAGAGTTTCATACAAAAAGGCCCATCCGAGGGGCATCAGCACATAATGGATCCCATAAGGGTGGAGGCGGGTTAGAGACCCGGTGGGTCGGAACCTGACCCGAGCGGTACATTTTGGCAATCCAATCAGCGGTGTGATTGGCTGATCTCTTACAATGGGCCACGGTCACATTAGGCAAGCGGGCTAGAATCTGTTGGGCTTGGAGGATTAACGTTGTTGCTTCTCTAGTTAAAGTGTGATTAACCTCACTTATTCAGTTGTTCTTGGAGATTACAACTTATTCTCATTTCTCAATAATTGCTATTTTTTTTTCTTTTGAAGTTATAAGTTGTGTAATAAAAATTACTTGTTCCCGGTAAAGGTAGACTTTTTTCTCTCTTTTCGTCTGTATAAAATATAGTTTGGTATTTACGTATAACGGCTTCAAGAAAAAGATGTGAAGCTATATTTACTTGACAAGTTCATGCACTATTCTTTAAACATTCGAAATTTCTATCTTACACAAGATTGTTAATCATGATGAAATAAGGATTATAGTTAGTAAACAAAGTTTACCACAAACAAGCAAATTTCACTAACCATGAATAGATGATGTTGCTAATAATAGGCACACTTTAATATGTTTTACGTACTTGTCATTTTGCAAAATTAGAGATTTACAATAATAATAATAAAACAATCCATTTTACGATGTCTCTATTAGTCCGTTAAATTAGGTTAATACCAGAATAACCATAAAATGATACACTCGTGACAAATAGATAGTAAAAGTCTAAAACTGATACGCCTGTCAATTGTCATGTGTCGTTCAACTCAGTAATTTGATGGTAAAATTTAACAGAAGCTAATGGGGGATAAATTCGTCACAGATGTATTAGTTTTAAAATTTTTATGATAAAAAAATGGTTTGAGGTAAATTTATCACATGTGTACTAGTTTGGGATATTTGAGCGTCAAATAAATAATTTAGAGTAAATTTATCACGAGTATAACTGTCTGAAGTTTTTTGCAGTAAAAAAAATAATTTAAGATAAATTTATGATAAAAGTACCGATTTAAAAGTTTTTTTTTATGGTGCCTTTTACTTTTGATGAGTGTGATGATTACGTCACCCAAAGAAGTCCCTTGAAATGAAATTGGCGACAAAAGAAAAAGGAATCGACCAAAAAAAAAAGGACAAATAAATAAATAAAGGATTGGGGAGACGTAAAGCGGTGGCTCAACGCTCCATCCAATCAGAGTCCGAGAAAATTCCTGCTTCCCATCTCTTTCTTTTGATTGGCTGTCCCTGATATTTCCCGAACCCGCGGCTCCTCTCACGCGCCATTCCGGGTTCTGCACCCCACGCTCCCATCCGGCAATACGTTTTCAATTTTCACAGCAGATACGTTCCAAAAATCTCGTCGGCGTAATTAATTATGAAGTGAAAAGAAATTCTCGAGCCAAAAATAATTTAAAATATAAACTCCCTTTGGTTTTGGAGGACGATAACAGGAGAAAGAGAGAATTAAAAAATTTTATCTGCTTCGCGAAAAATAAATAATTTTTTAAAAAAATAATATTTTGTATTTCTTGAACTAATTAATGAATAAAAATACTTTTTTATAATTTCGTAGATGACGTTTATTCGTTTTTGCAAGTGATTTATGTAATTATTTTTAGCGAAATATGTTTTAAAGTCATTCCGCAAAATAAAGTGGAGTGCTGGACAAAATAGTAGTTTTGGTAAATTGGGGAGGAGATGGGAATGAAGCGCGTGCTGGCGACGCGCTGTGGGGGGCGATTGGTTGATTGGAAAGCCACGCTTTCCAAAGGAAAAGGAGTAGATAAACACAGACTTTTTTGCTTTTTGCATGTAATAGGCTCAAGGACAAGCCCAGCCGCCCCCATCTCTCTAAAACTAAGGAAAGTCAATATATCTTAGGGTTAATATCGCGAAAAACTCCAAATTGATATATTTGTCATAATTTTATCCTAAATTATTTTTTTGATCACCAAAAACCATAAATTGATACACTTGTGATAAATATACCCAAAATTATTTTTTTAACCACAAAAAACCCTAAACAGGTATAACTGTGACAAATTTACCTCAAACTACTTTTTTTTTACCATGAAAAACCCCAAACTGGTACACATATGACAAATTTACCATTTGTTAATTTTCGTTAAATTGAGTTAATATCACGAAAAATTTCAAATTGATACACATATAGCAAACATAGGGTAACGTGCACACCCGACAATAGCCACGTGTAATCCAACTTTGCAATTTGACTGTAAAATTTAATGAAAACTAACGGAGGGTAAATTTGTCACGGTTATACCAGTTTGGGGTAAATTTGTCAAAGATGTACCAGTTTGGGGTTTTTCATGGTCAAAAAAATAATTTGGGATAAAATTGTCACAGGTGTACTAGTTTGGGGTTTTTGGTGGTATTAACCCTATATGTTATAAAAAAAAAAAAAACAGAAAATTTTCCATATTCGACTGCCCAAGAATGCACTTTCGAGACGCTTGTTAGAAGAAATTTCGTGACATTAATGATAAACGTGTTGTCGGTTCGACCCACCGGGCTACCATTCATGGGTCACGGCCGACATTTGGAAGTTCGTATTCACGAAAGAGAAAAACGAGTTGAAAATGGCACATAAGTATGACTAGCTGCCGTCCTTGACTAGCTAGTCATACTTTTTTTTTTTTCCTCCGGATGATGTTTGAGTTTTGATTTAGCATCCTCAATGTCCATATGTAATTAATGTTCCCAATGCAGTAAATTTGAAAGCTTAACTTTGTACCAAGAATTGGGCCATTTTTCCAGCCTTCAAGATCTACGGTATTCTTAGGCAAAACTAAAAGGACACCACAATTGTCAAAGTCTATATACGACACTTACTTTGATGCAGGAATTATTTTTAGGATCACTGAAGTGCCAATTTTTTTTTAAAGTGATTATTTGAGTGCCACCTCCGATGAGTTTTGTCGGAAATTTTACGTGGCATCTACGTGGCTTGCCGGAGGATCCCGATCAACAATAAAAAAAAGTTAAAAATTAATAAAAAAATCACTTTATATTAAAAGATCTAAAAAGTAAGCTGAAAAATTCAAAAAATAGTTTTAAAAAATAGCAAAAAACATTAGGACTTCAGAATTTTCATTTGCAAAATGGTAATGCAATCTCCAGCACTTTTATATGCAAAAAATCAAAATTTGCCCATTTATTTGTACTGATTTTTTTTTGAAAAATAAGCTAAATAAATAAAAAACAAAAGGGTGCACTAGCGAGGGTCGCCGAACCCTGGCCAGGCCGGGGATCCTCACAACTGCCAACTTTTTTTAAACTTATTTTTAAGTTTAGCATTGATTTTTCTAGTAAAATTGCCGCATGTATTTTTTTTTAAATAACACTTCCAACGTGGAAAAAATTGTCACTTGGTGTCCACATGGAGTTATAAATAACGTGGCACTAAAATATCTTAAATATAAATACGATCTATAATTTTTGCCAGAAGTTCTCGTCATTGGTACTTAAGTGGTCATTTTTTCTTCGATTTTGCACTTAACCGAGTCGACAAAAGAATTTGGCATCAAAATGAGCGTCATACATAAATTTTGACACTTAAAAGTGTCCTTCTACCGTTCACGACACTCCATCGTCTCAGAAGTGATTTTCGTTTGGTCAAAATCTCAAAAGTAGTTTAGTTTCTTCGTAGAATCTCAAAAAAGGGATTTAGTTTCTCCAAAAGGGAGACAAACATTAGAGGCACCTTTCAGCCGCCGGATATTTGCCTTTTCCTGTATCCAAAAAAAAAAAAAAAAAGGTGGTCCATCTTGCCCAAAAATACAAATACCATTAATTAAGCAGGTATTTCGTGTTTTTAATTCCCTTTTTTTTTTGGAAACAAGATACTTCCGTTTAAAGTGTTTTTGGTAGTATTAACTCCTTTTTTTTTTCTACCTTCTTCGGAGGTCTCGTTCGTTCCACATGGGATAAGTTTCAAGCTCTTGGCCCAAAAAAAAAAAGAAAATAAAAACCAACAAGCTTAGATATGTCTAACCCCAATTAGCCCCGCTCGATAATTATCACCAGCTGTAAACTGAAGGGATAGGTTCGTCGAAAATCCTAAAACTTGTCACCAAAGTGTAATCGAGTCCTGAAATTTTCAGAAAGTGTGATTATAAGCCATGAAACTTATCAAATTGACGCGATCAAGCCCTTCTTGTTAACTTCGTCCAGTTAAGACAGCGAAAAACGATAGACTCGTCACATATTGTTGTTTTTGCTCTCCTACGTGGAGCTGACATAGCTAAAGTAAAAAAGACAAGTTCAAAACAACACGCGTGTATATTTATATTCGTCGCTCGAAACTTGTATACCCATTATAATACGCAGAATTTGCTTCCATTGACGTTTATGATTGTGACTTTCTTCGCCTTTAGTACTTTATCCCCCCAAAAAATAAAAGAATAGATTTTTATATCTTAATACACACCAGGAAGAAAGCACACTACTCTGCGTTGACACAGAATGCATTGTGCAGGATTGGGCGATCCACGATCAATTCGTGGGCACTATTGTTTTCGTGGAGAACGAGATAATATTAAATCCATAAGTTTGCTTTCAAGATATGGATAGGACCCTTGATCCCTCTTTATATTATAATTTAATCGGCCATACAAAAGTGCCAATAATGTGAAGAAATATTCCAAAATAATATCGAAGGTCGGACTGTACTCGTTACCTTGATTTTTAAATTACAAGATAATCTCGATCATTCGGATCCGGTCTCTTTCCGGCAATAGTCGCAATTAGAGACCATCAAACAAGTTTAGCACCATGCTGTCGCGACCCGTCCGAAAATCAAAACGGACGCGGCTAATGGATTACCGATCGCGGGCCTTCCCACTCTGAAATGTGGATCGCGGGCCTTAAATCGGCGCGGGCCCTCCCAGGCCCATACCAAGTCGCGGCGGGAGTGTCTTTTGAGGGATTCGACGATAAGAGTCGATCGCTTTCGACCTTAGTGTGGTCGTGGTGGCATGTGCAACTTGTGCATGCATTTGGAGTCGCCACCGGTCTTTCTTGGAGGGTAGACCGGAAACCTTACTGACCGATTGGGAGAGATCGATCAGTTCTGCGGAACCAGAGATTTTGGGTTCGGGGACTTGGTTACGTCGGTGTCATTACCAACGCCCTTTCGGTACCTAACGCGAGTGATTTTCTTAACTAAGAGTTAATGCAGGTGCGATTTTGGGTGAGGTAGGTATGAGTCAAGGTTTCATGCAGATTGGAAGACTAGTCCTATCAAATCACAGTCAATATAATGAAAGCGCAAGTCAAGTGCATAAATAAGTCATGTCAATACACATCAATTTCAATCATTGGCCTCCTAGTATAGCTATAAGGGCTCAGGGAAGATGTGATTTAGGGCTAGGGGTAAAATGGGAAGATTCGGGGACAATTAGCCCGAAGGGCAAAATTGTCATTTTTTGGAAGGTTTGGATACCGAATTACCCAAAATATTCCATGGCCAGTTGATTGTGGCCATTTCCCATTTTTGAGAATTTTTTGGAATTTCTTGATTTTTCTTCAATTTTTGGAAGACGATTCGTCCAAAGGGCGAAATCGTCATTTTTAAGAAGGTTCGGGGTTCAAAACACCCGGGATGAGCCTTGGCCAGTTGATTGTGGCCATTTCCTATTTTTTGGGATTTTCCTGGATTTTCTGGAATTTTTTTTGGAAGACGGTTTGCCGGAAGGACAAAACCGTCATTTTTTGAAAGACCGGGGGTTAAATGACCCGGAACAGGTCATGGCCAGTTGAATGTGACCATTTCCTATTTTCTGGAATTTTTTAGAATTTTTTTCTGAATTTTCCGAATTTTTTTGAATTTGTTATGATTTTCTATTTTTTTTATTGATTTTTTGATTATTTATCATTATTTATTATTTTCTGAATTTTTTTTAATATTTAAAAATATTTTCCGGGCCGGGTCAGACCCGGCCCGCGCATCTCGGGCGCCCGGCCCGACCCTAGGGGTCGACACCGGCCTAAAACGACACCGTTTTATTTTTTAAAACATTTTTCTATTTTTTTACAATTTTTTGATTTTTTATGTATTTTATTTAATTATCCGAAAATTCCCGGATCGGACGGTCCACGTCGTGCCACATGGCCTCATCCTGTGCGTCCGATCTTCCACTAGATCGGACGTCCCTTAGTGAGCCACGTGGCCAAATCGTAGCCATCGGATCAAAAATCAATTATTTTCTTTTTTTAGAAAAACCTTCGGATCGAACGCTCCACGTTGTGCCACGTGGCTACTCCTGGTACGTCCGATCTTGGACAAGATCGGACGATCCACAGAAAGCCACTTGGCACATTCTCGGCCGTCGGATTGATTTGAATTAATTATCAGAAAATCATTTATTATTATTCCAAAAATCCAGGATCGTGACACGTGTCACGATCCGGACCGTCGATTTCGTTTTGTTTTAAAATGAACGGACCGACCCCGCCCGGCTGACGTGGCGCCTACGTGGCCGGCCACGTCAGCCGTTGACCGGTCAACATTCAACCCTGCTGCCGGAGAAGACAACCGGCGACTCGCCGGAACAGTGATTATTCCGGCGAAGTCGCCGGAAAAAGCCCAAAACCGAGCCAAGACTCGAATTTTTTTGGGAAATTTTTGTGGCATTCGGATCCTCAGCACCCCCACATCAACATATATACGAAACATGGCTATTTTTACGTCGGGAAACGACCGAACCGGACCCTCCCCGAACCGGCGCCGGCGAAGATTTTTTCAAAGAATTTTTTTTTTTTTTTTTTTACAACCAAACCCGGTTTTGATCAATCATACAGCATCCACTGGAGGTTCAGAAGCTTACCTGGGGCCGCTCGATCGTCGGCGACCGCCGGAGTTCCCTCAACGAGCCCCCTATCCGAATGAGAACCGACGAAGTCCGGGGCCGGGTTCTCGCCGCGGTTTGATGCAAGACAAAGGGGACACGGAGCTTAGAGCCAGGTATAAGTGAGGTTTGAGGTAAAACTAGCATGGAACGGGGTCGGGGAAGGCACGACCGAACGTTGTGGCTTGAGAAGGTCATTCAGGCATTTTATCGAGCACACGATGCGCGTCGGAAAAACGAAGCTTAGAGGAAGATACTGACCTGTTCCGGGCTCGACGACGGCAATGGCGACCTTGGTGGTGATGAGTGAAGTCCGCTGGAGGTTTGGGGTGGTCGGTTGTCCGTCGGCTTCGTCCGAAAATCCCCTCCCTCTCTCTCTCGGCGAACTCGGTTAAAACCGAGAATCCCCCACCATTTTCGTGGCCGACCGGCGCGCCTCGACGCCCGTTCTCTCCGCCAAAATGAGAATATCCCCCTGCCAATGTCCCCCCATGCGCGTCGTCCTCTTTTCTTAGGAAATCGCGAGCCCACGCCGCTCGGGCGCCTCCCCTGTTTTTCTGTCGGCCACGGTCTGCAACTTAGTTGCAGACCCGGTCGGACCGGGTCGGGTCGGGCCGGACCCGACCGGCCTGGTTCGGCCAAATCGCCCAAATTGGGCCCCAAATTGACATCTTTTCATGAAATTGATGGCAAAATCGGATTCCTTGACATGTTTTCTATCAAGTATGGGTATTTTCGTGAATCAATTGATTGAAATTTTATGAAAACCCCAAATTGTCCCTAGGATCCGAAAAATGCATTTTGGCTAATCGAAGGTCTAAACGATCGAATTAGTCAAAATTGAGCCCACCAATGGATTCAGCATGATGAAAAATATTGGGTAGAGGTGTTTAATTTTAATGGGTGTGCCCGTGTGAAATTTAATTTCGAAAATTGCAAAATCGGGGACTAAATTGAATAAAATTTGTGCAATTGAGCCCTTTTGGCTAAAATTGATCAAATTGGAGGGCAAATTGACCCAATTGCACCTCAAAACTTTAGAATCCAATGTCGTAGCTTATAAAAACCGAGAATTGAAAATTAAAAGACTCGAAAAGGATTTTTTAGGCCCGGTTCGGGATTAGGTTTGTGAAGGAACCCCATGAACCGAGCCAAATTTCCCTGGTAAAAAGTGAAAATATTAAAGAGGAAATTAAAATAAAATTTCTGAATATTTTTGTGTAATTTTATGACCACGAATGGTATTTTTCCTGATTTTTTGGGTATTTTTATAATTAATTAAATTCCAAAAAATATTAAAAAATTCAAAAAATATTTTTTGTTCAAAACTGGTTCCCAAGGCTAGGCTAAGGCTTCCAAAGTTGATTTTGCAATTTGTTGACCTTTTTTGATATTTTTAATTAATTTTAGAAATAAAAACTAAAATAAAATATGGTCAAAAATCAGGTGTCAACAGCTGCCCCTCTTTGAGAGTGAGCTCGTCAGAGGTCGCTTTCAAAGATAAAATGACACCTGAGTCTTAACCGACTCGACTGGGGAAAAAGAAATGCTATGACATCGGATTCTTAAGCCTTTTGATGAGCGCTCAAATTAATCACCGGTTTACTCTCGCAATTTGAACATGGGCCGGAGTGAGAGAGGCTTACCTGAAGCTCACCTGTCAGATGCTGCCTGCGGAATCTGAGGGTTCGTCGTTACGCTCCCGGCTGTGACGACTTTCAAGAAGATACCTAGGACTCGTTCAGAATATCCTAGGGAGATTAAGCTCTGACCTGTATGGTAGGTCATACCATTATGGGGTTCCTGACTGGTAGGAACCTAAGGAAGGCACATCCCATGCTTTGGGATCTGCCAAGGATTTTGATCCGTATGGTGGATCGGACCTTTGTATTGATCCTTCAGGCGGTTTCTACCTTTGGTTGAGTTTGACCCTTATGGCGGTTTCTACCATATTTGACCCTTCAGGCGGTATCTACCACGGGTTGACCCTTATGGCGGTTTCTACCATCAAGTTGACCCTTATGGCGGTTTCTACCATTCTTGACCCTTCAGGCGGTTTCTACCAGAGTGAGACTCCAGACTGATAGGAATCTCAGGATGACGCGCCCGTTCTGTAGGGTTTGTCGGAGACTCGATCGTTCTGTAGAACGGTCTTGGAAAAGGTTTGCCTACTAAAAGGCTCCGCCTATGAAATGACATATCCCGTCTTGTTGGGACTAGTCGAAGACTCGATCGTTCTGTAGATCGGTCTTGGAAAAGGTTTGCCTACTAAAAGGCTACGCCTATGAAATGACATATCCCGTCTTGTTGGGACTAGTCGAAGACTCGATCGTTCTGTAGATCGGTCTTGGAAAAGATTTGCCTACTAAAAGGCTACGCCTATGAAATGACATATCCCGTCTTGTTGGGACTAGTCGAAGACTCGATCGTTCTGTAGATCGGTCTTGGAAAAGGTTTGCCTATTAAAAGGCTACGCCTATGGAATGACATATCCCGTCTTGTTGGGACTAGTCGAAAACTCGATCGTTCTGTAGATCGGTCTTGGAAAAGGTTTGCCTACTAAAAGGCTACGCCTATGGAATGACATATCCCGTCTTGTTGGGACTAGTCGAAAACTCGATCGTTCTGTAGATCGGTCTTGGAAAAGGTTTGCCTACTAAAAGGCTTTGCCTACAGACGACCCATTGAGGTCTCTTTTGGAAGATTTACCTAACTTTAGGTTCACCTTAAGGCTATTCTGGGATTTAGGGGTTACCTGAAATCTCGCAGAAGGCCGAATTGTCCTTTCGACATGCGAGGTACCTTTCTGGGATCTGGAGACTCCAATTACCCTGCAGAAAGCTGAGACCTGCAATTTCTCATTAAGAAGGTATCAGTTTGGGACTCGGGTTCTCCAGGAATCCTGCAAAACATGACCCTATGAGCTCTTCTTGACAGAGCAAGGCATCCTTCCGGGATCATGGGTTCTCCATGAAACCCTGTAAAAGCTTAAGCCTGCGTACTCTACTTCATGGAGTAAAATATCCATCTGGGATATGGGGTTACCAAAATCCTGCAGAGATATCAGATATAAGCACCACCTTTCGCTGGGCATAGGTTCTTTTGGGGATTTGGGGTTTCCAAGGATCCTGCAAAAGTCCGAACTCGAAAGATTTCTCTTCACCAAGAAAATGTTAGTAATCTTTGGGAAGGCAACGGCTGTCTAACCGACAAAATTCAAGATTTAAGTTTTAGTCATGACACGTGCATTTTGATGTTGAAGGCTATCCAAAACATTCTTGCAACATGTAAAGGGGATCACAAATTCCTTGTACGGAAAATCTGGATCGAACATTTTGGAGATTCCAAAAAGAGTTTGCTCAAAACATCAGTTGGAATATTTCTCGACCAGGGGGATCTTCTCACCTGTTTTGAGATACTGGTCTTTTATAGGGGATGCACTCAATTCCCTATTAACCTGTGCCTAGGTTTTGGGCTCATTCGCAGCGCATACATTTTGATCAGTCGGGAGGTCTTCCACGGGACCGTAATGTTGGGCTTGGATATTGGTTTTCAAGGGGGACCCGCTTTGGAGTCGAGGCCATTGAATGAAAGTCTTCACCATTTGCTCCAGGTTTACAAGTCGAGAACCCTGCAAAATGAGAAAGAAATAGTCTTGCTCGTACTTCTTCGAGCTAAGAAATACGTTAACCTAAGTGTCTTAGTCAGAGAAGACTGTTTCAGGGTTGTAACTTTGGTAGGATTGGGGACCGAAAAAAAGGCTTGTTTTTGGCCCAGAATTCATGAGGGGATTGACGTTGGTGATCATTGCAAACTTGTCACCTATCTTTTTCATTCTGCACCTTCAATTTTTGAGGTGTGCAACCGCTTTTGAGGTGTGCACAAATTCCTGAGAAAGCGCCCCTGGCTGCATTAAGAGACTACCAACTCTATCTGCGTCTTTGCTCCGCGCTTGATACCGTTTGAGGAGTAGTTTTTGGAATCTGACTCCTTCTGAATTTTTCTTCTCCTGTTTCTAAACTGGTTTCACTGGTGGGATTGATACAAATTGTTCACCCAGGCATCGGCCTTGCTTTTACCAGGCACTTTGCTTTTTCTTGATGCTGGGGATTTTTCTCATCATCTTTTCCTTTTCATTTTTCTTTTGAAATCCCGCTTTTTCTCATCTTTGAGAGGTCGTGTTAGACATGTGACCAAATGTCTAAACACGCTTTAAGCATTAGCCTAGGAATTTCTTTGTAATCCCTAAGTCTCGCACTCCTCCGTTTCTGAAGTGATGATGCATTCGTCTTGGAATGTGCAACGATCACCAACGGGTTTATGAAATAATTTGGCAGGCCCAACTTGGCTGTGTAAAGGGTATGGTGTGTGGGATAGAAAAATGAATACTTCTCGTCATCCTATGGCACTTGGATTACCATATAAACAACACACAAAGATTGATGTTAGTCCGAGCAAGAAAATTTCTAACCATTTTCTCCTGATGCTGCTGGACTCGTCTCCATTTTGCCCCAATGTGGGGTGGTTCTCGACAGGGTTGAGAATGAAAACCGCCGTTCAAAGGGGTTGTCAATGGTCACCTGTAGTGTTTGGGGGTATGAACCAAATGCCTCCGTCATCCCAATCCATGTGATTGCTGCGAATAATCCCTACTCCCGTAGGCCCAGATCTTGCTATCTGATCTGCTCCACTCACCTCTCCAGTGTATGTAGAACGTGTTTGGATTAGGCTTACCCCCTCGTCTTTTGAGAAAACATCCTTTTGAGAGTTTTGAAACCCTTCTTGGTTTGAAAAAATCTCATTTCGAATGATTTGAAAACCTCTTGCTGAAAATGCTCATTATCACTCTTTTACTCATTTTTGTTAAGGCTAGACATTTCGAATACGGACCTTGGGGGTTTTACAGGGTCCTAGAGACTTCTGAACTCAAACGAGTTACGGTAGTCCCTTTTTCCTGTAAATTTGACGATGACCTCGGCTCATTGCAGTCGCAGCTCCTATTTCCACGTATCCTCGTCAAGGGTCTGGTCCTTGAATCTCTCATCAATCCTGCGAATGTGAAAGATGCGCATGTATGTATGGAATGCATGAAATGCGTGCTGTGGTCCTATAGCGACTCAGATCATTAAGAAGATAGTCAAATCGGCTTCTGATTCTATTTCAAGGATAGTACTTCTTGACCGCATCGGCGTTTACGGGGTATCCCAGTTCTTTCCCGTCTGAATTCACAAGTATCAAGGCTCCTCCTATCAGGACCTTTTTTACAACATACGGGCCCTCGTAGTTCGGAGTGAACTTGCCCCCAGGATGAGCCCCGTTTGGCAGTGTCTTCTTCACCACGAGGTCTTCGACTTCAAAATGCCTGGGCTTGACCTTCCGGTTGAACGACTTGGCCACCCTTTTCTGGTAACTTTGGCCGTGGCAGATCGCCCTCAGACGCCTCTCATCAATGAAACTGAGCTGTTCATATCTGTGTCGTACCCACTCAGCCTCAGAAAGCTTGACCTCCGATAGGATTCGCAATGATGGAATTTCCATTTCCACAGGCAGGACCGCCTCCATGTCGTAAACGAGGGAGTAGGGAGTTGCCCCAGTTGAAGTCCGAATCGACGTCCGATATGCCATTAATGCATAGGGTAACCTCTCATGCCAATCTCTGTAATTCTCGGCAGTCTTTGCCAGAATTTTCTTGATGTTCTTGTTTGCCGCTTCCACTGCTCCGTTCATTTGCGGGCGATAGGGGGATGAGTTGAGATGTCGGATATTGAAGTCATTCAGCAGGTCATCGACCACCTTGTTATTCAAATTAGACCCATTGTCTGTGATGATCGCTTGAGGAGACCCATATCGAGAGATTATGTCCCTCTTAATGAATCTTGCTACGTTCTTTGCAGAGACGTTTGTGTATGAACTGGCCTCAATCCACTTGGAGAAGTAATCGATCGCTACTAAGATGAAGCGATGACCATTGGAGGCGGCAGGGTTTATTGGCCCGATCATGTCTATCCCCCACATGGAGAATGGCCAAGCTTCTGACATTTGATGGAGTTCATTCGGAGGCGCATTGATCCGGTCTCCGTACACCTGACATTGATGACAAGATCTGACATGTTGATTGCAGTCCGACTCCATGGTCATCCAAAAGTAACCAAGTCGCATGATCTTCCTTGCAATGAGATGGCCGTTCATATGTGGACCGCATACTCCATCGTGTATTTCTTTCATGAGCAAGTTTGCCTCCTTAGCGTCTACGCATCTCAACAGAATTGAATCGAATGACCTTTTGTACAAGGTCTGACCGCTCAAAAAGAACTTGGTGGCCATCTTAACTATGTATCTCTTATCAACCCCTCGACTTCCTTCGGGAAACGTTCCTTTTAAGAGATAGTTTCTAATGTCATGGTACCACGGTTCACCGTCAAATTCCTCCTCGATCGCCATACAATGGGCCGGTTGCCTGATCACGTCTATTCTCAGGGGCTCGATGTTAAGCCCGCCTGCTACTTGCAACATAGAGGATAACGTGGCCAAAGCGTCCGCGAAATGGTTTTGCGTCCTTGGCAAATATTCAAAAGTGATTTCCTCGAACCCTAGAGCTAGCTCCTTCAGCAACTCATGATAAGGAATAAGCTTGGAGTCTCTTGTCTTCCACTCCCCTTGAGTTTGGAGAATGATAAGCATGGAATCCCCATAGACTTGTAATCTTCGCACCTTCATGGAGGCAGCTAGTTGCAAGCCGAGAATACATGCCTCGTATTCCGATATATTGTTGGTGCATGGAAATATCAATTTGGCAGCGACGGGATAATGTTGTCCTTCTGGGGATACCAGTACTGCCCCAGTGCCGGCTCCTGATAGGTTGACCGCGCCATCGAAATACATGACCCATTTGACTTCTGATAGCATCAAGACTTGGCCTTTGATTTGAGCTGCCTTCGGGGCTGCCCCTGCATGGGGGTCTTCTGCCAGCATATCCGCTATAGCTCTTCCCTTAACAGACTTTTGGGATGAACTTTTTATGTCAAACTCGGATAACATAACCTGCCATTTAGCCAACTTTCCGATTAGAGTCGGCTTCTCTAGCAGGTATTTGATCGGATCGCTCTCGGTCACCAACTGTATGTGATGGTGTAAGGTGTATTGCCTCAACCTTCGAAGCACCCAGACTGCTGCGGCGCACGTCCTTTCCACGGGGGAGTAATTCATCTCGGACGAGGTGAATTTTTTACTCAGATAGTATATGGCCCTTTCCTTGCCATCTCCCGGACTGGCCTGTGCCAGTAGAGCTCCCAGCGACTCTTGATGAACAGTCAAGTACAGAGTCAACGGATGTCCCGGAGTCGGGGGTACTAGAATCGGTGGGGAGGTCAAGTATTCCTTAATCCTCTGTAGTGCCTGATAACATTCCGCATCCCAAGTTACCTTGGCGCCCTTCTTTAAAAGCCGGAAGAATGGCCTAGCTGTGTCAGTTAGTTGGCATATAAACCTGGCAATATAGTTCAATCGCCCCAAAAGGCTTCTAATTTCTTTCACCGTCGACGGGGTTGCTATGTCATTTATAGCTTGGATTTTAGAAGGATCAAGTTCGATGCCTCTATGACTGACTATGAATCCCAGTAGCTTTCCAGACTTTGCCCCAAATATGCACTTATTAGGGTTCAGCCTCAGCCTATACTTCCGCAAACGCTCAAACAACTTCTTTAATACCTGAACATGGTCTTGTCCTGGTCTGGATTTGGCGATCATGTCGTCGACATATACTTCGATTTCCTTGTGGATCATATCGTGGAACAAGGTTACCATGGCCTTTTGGTACGTTGCCCCGGCATTCCTCAACCCAAAAGGCATGACTTTGTAACAGAAATTTCCCCATGGGGTTGTGAACGCGGTTTTAGCCTGATCTTCCTTCTTCATGAGTATCTGATTGTAACCAGAGAATCCATCCATGAACGAGAACAGTTCATATCCCGCTGTACTGTCTACTAAGACGTCTATGTGGGGAAGCGGGAAGTCATCCTTCGGGCTTGCCTTGTTCAGGTCCCGATAGTCTACGCAAATACGGATCCTTCCATCCTTTTTCATCACCGGGACGATGTTGGCGATCCAATCAGAATACGAAATTGCCTCAATAAAGCCCACCCTTAAAAGTTTCATCACTTCTTCTTTGATTCTATCAGACAGCTCTGATTTCATCCTTCTGCTTCCCTGTTTTACGGGCTTGAAACCGGGATTGATGGGCAGTGCATGCTCTACGATACTAGGATCCAGGCCTGGCATGTCTGCGTATGACCACGCGAAGATATCCTGATATTCTCTCAGCAATTTGGTGATTCTGGCCGCCTCCGTTTGAGATAGGTGTCCACCGATCTTTACTTCTTTGACATCTTCCGAGTCTCCCAAGTTAACGGTCAATGGCTCCTCAGTGGTGGGAGGCATGGATTCTTCGAAAGCAATGCACTCTCTCTGGATGGCCCTCTGACCCTCATCTTCAACATCTTCAATATCACAAGAAGAATCTTCCTGACGATCCGAGTCGTCTAATAACCTGGTATGCATGTTCGAGATGATATGCCTGAAATGTCATGAGAATGGTTAGTTCATCCAATTCGTACGAACGAAACTCAGGAAAAATCTTTTTTTTGTTTTGTTTTTTTTTTATTTTCTTTTTTAAAATAAAATGAGGAATGCCGAAAGACGGGACCAATCCTCGTATCCCCAGATACTATTGATCTCTGAAACTTACTTGAAAATCAGGGGACATAAGGTAAATCGGGCCTCAAGCCTCAAGCCAAGGAGGCGATCATCATAGGGCCGATCCGTTACCCTATGTGCCCTTAATAAAACCCGAGATGTTTTGCAAAATGGACCGTGTTACAAAGCGTGCCAATTGGACCCACGGTCGGAGATCTAAGAGGCATTATCCGCTCACACCGGAAATAGAAAGGGAAATGACTAGACTGAATTGAAATGCAACACAAGCAATAAAACGAAATGCTGAAAGTGAAAGAGAGGTCTCTTTACTCAGTGACGTCATTGTTTGCACCGAGCCAGTCGATGATGACATTCACAGTGTCTTCCAGGAAAGGATTCTCCAGATCAGGATCGATCTCGTCCAGCGCAACTTCGTCTGCCAGCCACTTGGAGGCCTTGGAGAAATACTGCTCAAGCTCGTTGCCAAACGCCCTAGCTTTGCCTTTCCAAACACTTGAGCCAATGAACGAACCGTTTCGTCCTCCTCTGCGTCTGTTGCTTCCTTGATTCTCACCTCTGTTCCGGCTAGGGCCTCTACCTCCAGTACGGCGCCAATTTCGCTCGCCAACATATCCTAAGCCAGCCCTGCCTTCGTTCGAGTTCAGCTTTAAAGGTGCTCGAATTCCCTGGTTATGTTTACCTAAACCGCCTCCCGGAGCGAATCCATAGGATAATAGCATCTTTCCTGGCAGAAGGTCGTACTGAGATAGGGCAGGGACTCTTAGCTTGGTCCCTACGGGAGTATGGACGGCTGCCACCAGATCAAGGGAATGGAAACTTGCCTCTTCTTTCCCTTCCGGTTCCACATGCGGAACAGCACTATTCTGGTATGTCATGAGATCCACTTCACCGTGCACAGTGATTACTTTGTTGTTAACTACAAAGCGGACCTTCTGATGTAGACTAGACGGTACAGCTCCAGCTATGTGGATCCACGGTCTCCCGAGAAGGAATCCGAAGGCACTTGGTAGGTCCATCACCTGAAATCCGATGGAAAAGCTGGTTGGGCCTATGAAAACATCCAGTTCAATTTCCCCGACCACGGTCTTCCTTGTTCCGTCAAAGGCTCTAATACTGGCTTTAGAGGTTCTGATCAGTTCTTCATTCACGCCCAGACTCCTCAAAGTGGCCAAAGGGCAGATGTTAAAAGCAGAGCCATTATCAACCAATACATGAGATACTTGCTTGCCATGGCATTTCGCTGTTATATACAGCGCCTTATTATGCGTCCGTCCTTCCATCGGGAAATCCTCATCGGAGAAACTTATCTGATCCTTCAGCAAAATAGCACCTACGAAATTCTCCAATTGCACCTCGTTAATGGATTCGGGCACGTGCACCTCGTTCAGGACTTTCATAAGTGCGTCCTTGTGCTTTTCAGAATTTAAGAACAGATCCAGTAGGGAGATCTGGGCTGGCATCTTTCGCAACTGCTCTATGACCTCGAACTCGCTGGTTCTAACGATAGACAAAAGCTTCTCGGCGTCTTCTTTAGACACTTCTCTTTTCTCTGGCTCACCCTCTCGTGGTGCGTAGAATCTTCCCGATCGCATCACGGCGCTGATCTTATCTGTCCCATAATCCCAATGAACCTCCTTAGGGTTGTAGTCGTCTACAGGGGGAATTTTTATTATTACCGGTGACTTCCTTCCAATTTCCACGCTCGATTCATCATCAGCTTCATCGTCAGCGAGGCGGATTACAACTGGCTTAGGCGGGTGGTCACCATCTCCCTTCCAATTGTCAATTCTATTTAGGCTGATGATGAGGGGCTTAGTACTTCCCACCATTCCAACTAAACCGTCGAGCTCCATTGAATTAAACCTCCTCGAGGATTCACCCTGCGACCCCTTGGCCAGTGACCGGTCCCAAAGAGCCCCGGCATTTTTCGCGTCGGCATACGTTCCTCCTTTGAGATATCCCTTTTTGGGATACCTTTCGGGTTCGCCAATCACCATCATACTCAATGGCTTCGTTAGATATAATATTCCATTCCCCTCTGGGATATCTCCTCTGCTCTGGCCGATTGGAATGACTGTCGAAGCCACGCGAGACTTGCCCGTACCCGTTTCAGATCCAAGGCGATTCTCTTCTTCGTCCTCAAAGATTACCCCTACAACTTGATGATCTGGGAGTGGATTTTGCTGGACGTTCGGTTCCATTTTGTCGAATTCGAGAATACGACTATCGATGAGAGCCTGCACCCTGCATTTCAAAATAAAGCAGTTATCCACGTTGTGGCCCTTCTCTCCCATGTGATATGCACATGACTGGCTCTCGTCATAACCATTAAATTTCACCGGATTTGGCCTCGGGGGCTCTTTAGCGACCAGGCGCTCCTCTAGCAGCATAGGCAGCAACTTTGATAATGATCTAGGCAAGGGTGTGAACTGCTTGGGGGGTAACTTCTTTTTTGGCTCAAATTGCTTCTGTGCCGACCACGATGGGCCTCCTTGGACTGGGCTTGAATTGGAGAACTGCTTGGGCCTAGGTGGGTTCGGTACAAATGCCACGTCGATCCCGGCTTCCCTCTCCTTCCGGGCCGGATACTGACGCCTTGTCACTATTTCTGGCGCCTTCCTTTCTCTCACCGCCCACTCCAATCTTTCAGCAACTTTGATCAGATGCGTGAATGTCTGACATCCCGACGTGTTCAACTTGTCGAAATACTCATAGGGGAGTGCCTTCAAGAATATGTCAACCAGCTCGTCTTCCGGAATAGACGGTTTGACTTGTGTGGCTATGGCACGCCACCTTTGAGCGTAGGTGCGAATTGTCTCACTCTTCCCTTTCACAGTCCTCAGCAAATCCTCTCTAGAAGGTGCCGCAGCGGTGTTGAACTTATATTGGCGTAAAAAATCTTCCGCCAGGTCCTCCCAACCGTCATATTCTTCCAAATCCACTTCGATAAACCAAGCTAGTGCCACTCCCGACAGACTTTCTTGAAACGTATTCATCAGCAAGGGGACGTAGTCAGAGTAATGCGCCATTTTGCGTAGGTAATATTTCAGGTGAGCTCGGGGACAACCTGTCCCATTATATTTTCTCATGAAGTCGGGTTCTTTGTAATCTGGTGGCGCTTCTATCTTCGCGAATGGCGACATCTTATCGAATCTGGCCAGCTCGTATCCTTGGCTGCTCAGGCACTCTTCAATTTTTGCCAGCCTCCTTGCACCTTCTTCAGTTTTGCCGACGGGCTTCTCCTTTTTATTTCCATCTAGGCTAATGATCACGGGTGCAACCTTCGGTGGTACGTCAGCCATCGGCACTTGGTTAACCTTCTCGGTCATGTTTTCCTCTGGAATTTGCGTCGCGTCTGAAGCAACGGATGCCGAAGGACGCGCAGCTTGGTTAAGGTCCGGTACCGGTACGGCGTTCCTCTCTTGTGCAGCTACCATCATGGCTTTCATTTCGGCCAGCATAGCGGCCATTGACGTCATTTGGCCTTCCAAGTTATCCACTCGGGACCCCAACTCCTCTTGCTCCATTCTGACTCGGCGACGAGTTCTAATATGAGCTCTTCTAGGTTCCGTGATTAGAGACTACCTGTTCGAAAGACCAAAAATTAGATTTTCGTTGATGGAAAAGCAGTCACAGGGTGTGTGATTCCTTGGTAACATGTTCATGAACAACAATCACCATGCCATTTGGGCAATGAGTAATCCACGACAATCAAGATTGGAGTTTTCAAAGGATGTTTTAATGCATAAGCCAAAGTGTTCATTACAAATAAAAGGGCTCTTAGAAGAGCTTGATGAGAATGCGATAACGACATTTCGACATCCTAGGCTTGATGGGAAGGATTGCTCCTTCATCACCCCTCGGCGTCATAAAATCCCTAGCTGTGGACCACTTCGACTTCCTGATAAACTGACGGCCCGACGTCCTCCGGTATGTATGGCTCCACTCCTGGCTGGTATGGGACAATGTACTCGGGGACGTACGGTTCAACCGGCGTCGGTCGAATCCTCTTGAAGGCTCGGATGTACTCTTCGGAGGCCCGATGTAAGTCCATTTCAGGGTCCAGCTGATCCGGCCACTCCACGTCCTGGGGCGGGGAGTCCTTCAGTACTTGTTCTATGTCATCGATCATGGTTTGGAGGCGCGCCTTGGTTTTCTTGGTAATCGTTCCTTGGGGAACATCGAAGGCGAATTTGTCAGGGAGAACTTGGGGAGGGATTTCCTGCAGCATGCCAAATTGTCTGACAACTCTAATCGGATGATATGATACGGCCCCTGTGAATCCTAAGAGTGGGATCGGTCTCCCACCCTCGGTAGTGATGCGTGCCTTGCACATTTTGGGCCGTCTCAGCCGCCATCGGAGTTGTCCGGGTTCTAGCCTTTTTAGGAGATTGTACCAGCCAATGAAAGAACGATTGTAAATGAGCGATTGACATTTGAGGAAGGACTGGATAGGATGGATATCCTCGTCGATTCGGGTGCAGCCCACATGAAGATTGAGCATTTTAAGGTGAGAGGTGATCCACATGAAGAGGAGACCATTGGAGGCTTGAAAGATAGTCTTCCGAGAGGACTGGGAATGGTCTAGAGCAGCTTGGTAGCGATTCAGGGATAGGAAAGTCTCTGCGAGGATCATATGCGAGTAGTCTAAACGGTCGCATGCCTGGTAGACTATGTGGACGATGGAAGGATTGAATGTGGTTCTGGATGTAGGGAACAGTACGAACCCAAAGAACGCTAGGATGAAGATCATTCCCGACTTATGGCCAGTGTCAATAGGCAGATTCGAGTAGTTGTCAAATAGGAATGAGAATGGGAATCTACCGGAGTTAGATTTGAGAATCTTTTCAATCTCGATGGTCTTGAGACGAAGGAATTTGGATAGCAGTTTGGACGGGTTAAGGCCTAAAGGAGGACGAGCTGATTGTTCTTGGAATTTGACTCCGATGACGGCTGTGTACTCCTCCAGTGTGGGCGTGATCTCTAAGCCCTCGAAGTTAAACGTCAGCGTAGTTGGATCCCAGTATCGTGCCAACGCTTGTATGAGTGCTGGTTGATATCTGATTTTGACAAGATCCACGAGGTGCCCCAGTCTTTGCTTGACGTAAGTCTGGTTGGTCTCGTTGAGGCGCCCCCACCACATTTGTAGCTCCTTATGCGGGACCGGGATGATTTGGATGTCACCTCTCCCCATCAAGTCTAGAATATGAGAATGTGATTAATTATCCATGGATTACTCGGGCATTAGATTCGTTCAAATCATTATTTACCCCAGACGTGATGAAGGTTGGGCTCCTCCGTTTGGATAAAAGGAATACCAAATTGGGGTCCCAACGCTAACCCCATCAAAGGGTATAATGAAATGGACGAAAATAATGATGCTATGCAGATGATATGCTTATGCATGGCGTGAACTGATTCAATCACATGTCGCATGTGTCATGAAATGAGAATTAGATCCTCGCACTTGTGTCGAACAAACCAGACGCGAGTTCTAACTAAGATTTCAAATGGCAGTGACATACGATTGGACCAGGGAAGTCTGAATGGTTGGGTGGAATTCCAATGTCTGAATGGCAGTGACATAAGACGCCTATGAGTTGGGAATTAAAGCGCGAGGGATAGGAGGGAGATCCACAGGCGGATGCCCTTTACAGACTCAAAAGACCGAGTAACTTTCGAAGACATAGCCGAAAAGCAACCCTAAAGAACCTAAGGTGATGCCCCAAATCGGATCGTCAGATGATGTCGGTTGCCCCCGCTGTCCTGCCTAGATCGGGCCCTCTTCCTCATCGGGTGGAAAGACCACAGGGTGGGTAGGCGACGCATGTCCTCCAGTAGACTCTTCTCCGTCTGACAAAATCTCGATAACATCTGGAGGGGGCGCTGGTATCGCTCCTATTCTGCTGAACACGTCCCTGAGTTTCAGATAAATATTCCACATCTTTTCCCTGTCAAGCTCGAACTTGTGTGCGCGCTCGAGTTGTTCCGCGGACTTGGTGTAAAAACAATTCGTTCCTCGGATAAGGTTGCGTCCCGTAAGTGCCCTTCCTTGGATGAAACGAAAGGAGTGGAACCCATTGAACGTCTCGGTGGCTTCGTGTCGGACGACGCGTCGCTCGTATTGGAATACCTCTAGGACCTTGGGCCGATTTGGGGAAACCATCTCTATTTTATATGTACTGTAAAATGGAATTAGACTCAACCATTCAAACTTGATGAGTGCAGCATGTTATGCAAGAAGTAAAAGAGAGCAAGTGGTCCTAATAATAATGAAAAGATCTTACCAGCAGAGATATCCAATGATTTTGGTTTTGGGTATACCAACCATCCATATACATGCGCATGAGACAAGTGAGGCTTGACTCTAAAAATCAAAGGGGCTTAGGTGAGGAACCTAGAGGCTTCCCTCTATCCGAGTCGATAAATTCGTCCATGAGTGCAATCCACAACAAATGGATAAAAGTCTCGACTTGGATAGTGAGTGGGATCGAATATGGTCGACCCCAGCGCAATCCACGCTAGGGCGTTGCATATCGATCCCTGATCTATGGCTACCTGAAAAGGTGATTTCGCGGCCTGGGTTTGGGCGCTTTGTGCAAAGTGTCGTGATCCTCAAATATGCAGTGAATCATGCGCAACAATTTATATATCAATCAGCGCTTCAAATCATCCATATAGCATACATTCCTACGTCCATCCTGCATAAGACAATGTTAATCACAGACTACTCCCCTTATCACTCCAATCTGCAAAAAAAAACATATAACACCTATCGTGAGCGGACTTACCTCACCTTCAAGAGCGCCTGCAGGGTTAGAAAAATCACTCAACGTTTCAATTACGGCCTAAGTCCACTTGAGGTCCAGAACCAAGTGTTCTAGAACAATGTCCCCAGCGGAGTCGCCAGCTGTCGCGACCCGTCCGAAAATCAAAACGGACGCGGCTAATGGATTACCGATCGCGGGCCTTAAATCGGCGCGGGCCCTCCCAGGCCCATACCAAGTCGCGGCGGGAGTGTCTTTTGAGGGATTCGACGATAAGAGTCGATCGCTTTCGACCTTAGTGTGGTCGTGGTGGCATGTGCAACTTGTGCATGCATTTGGAGTCGCCACCGGTCTTTCTTGGAGGGTAGACCGGAAACCTTACTGACCGATTGGGAGAGATCGATCAGTTCTGCGGAACCAGAGATTTTGGGTTCGGGGACTTGGTTACGTCGGTGTCATTACCAACGCCCTTTCGGTACCTAACGCGAGTGATTTTCTTAACTAAGAGTTAATGCAGGTGCGATTTTGGGTGAGGTAGGTATGAGTCAAGGTTTCATGCAGATTGGAAGACTAGTCCTATCAAATCACAGTCAATATAATGAAAGCGCAAGTCAAGTGCATAAATAAGTCATGTCAATACACATCAATTTCAATCATTGGCCTCCTAGTATAGCTATAAGGGCTCAGGGAAGATGTGATTTAGGGCTAGGGGTAAAATGGGAAGATTCGGGGACAATTAGCCCGAAGGGCAAAATTGTCATTTTTTGGAAGGTTTGGATACCGAATTACCCAAAATATTCCATGGCCAGTTGATTGTGGCCATTTCCCATTTTTGAGAATTTTTTGGAATTTCTTGATTTTTCTTCAATTTTTGGAAGACGATTCGTCCAAAGGGCGAAATCGTCATTTTTAAGAAGGTTCGGGGTTCAAAACACCCGGGATGAGCCTTGGCCAGTTGATTGTGGCCATTTCCTATTTTTTGGGATTTTCCTGGATTTTCTGGAATTTTTTTTGGAAGACGGTTTGCCGGAAGGACAAAACCGTCATTTTTTGAAAGACCGGGGGTTAAATGACCCGGAACAGGTCATGGCCAGTTGAATGTGACCATTTCCTATTTTCTGGAATTTTTTAGAATTTTTTTCTGAATTTTCCGAATTTTTTTGAATTTGTTATGATTTTCTATTTTTTTATTGATTTTTTGATTATTTATCATTATTTATTATTTTCTGAATTTTTTTTAATATTTAAAAATATTTTCCGGGCCGGGTCAGACCCGGCCCGCGCATCTCGGGCGCCCGGCCCGACCCTAGGGGTCGACACCGGCCTAAAACGACACCGTTTTATTTTTTAAAACATTTTTCTATTTTTTTACAATTTTTTTGATTTTTTATGTATTTTATTTAATTATCCGAAAATTCCCGGATCGGACGGTCCACGTCGTGCCACGTGGCCTCATCCTGTGCGTCCGATCTTCCACTAGATCGGACGTCCCTTAGTGAGTCACGTGGCCAAATCGTAGCCATCGGATCAAAAATCAATTATTTTCTTTTTTTAGAAAAACCTTCGGATCGAACGCTCCACGTTGTGCCACGTGGCTACTCCTGGTACGTCCGATCTTGGACAAGATCGGACGATCCACAGAAAGCCACTTGGCACATTCTCGGCCGTCGGATTGATTTGAATTAATTATCAGAAAATCATTTATTATTATTCCAAAAATCCAGGATCGTGACACGTGTCACGATCCGGACCGTCGATTTCGTTTTGTTTTAAAATGAACGGACCGACCCCGCCCGGCTGACGTGGCGCCTACGTGGCCGGCCACGTCAGCCGTTGACCGGTCAACATTCAACCCTGCTGCCGGAGAAGACAACCGGCGACTCGCCGGAACAGTGATTATTCCGGCGAAGTCGCCGGAAAAAGCCCAAAACCGAGCCAAGACTCGAATTTTTTTGGGAAATTTTTGTGGCATTCGGATCCTCAGCACCCCCACATCAACATATATACGAAACATGGCTATTTTTACGTCGGGAAACGACCGAACCGGACCCTCCCCGAACCGGCGCCGGCGAAGATTTTTTCAAAGAATTTTTTTTTTTTTTTTTTTTTTTACAACCAAACCCGGTTTTGATCAATCATACAGCATCCACTGGAGGTTCAGAAGCTTACCTGGGGCCGCTCGATCGTCGGCGACCGCCGGAGTTCCCTCAACGAGCCCCCTATCCGAATGAGAACCGACGAAGTCCGGGGCCGGGTTCTCGCCGCGGTTTGATGCAAGACAAAGGGGACACGGAGCTTAGAGCCAGGTATAAGTGAGGTTTGAGGTAAAACTAGCATGGAACGGGGTCGGGGAAGGCACGACCGAACGTTGTGGCTTGAGAAGGTCATTCAGGCATTTTATCGAGCACACGATGCGCGTCGGAAAAACGAAGCTTAGAGGAAGATACTGACCTGTTCCGGGCTCGACGACGGCAATGGCGACCTTGGTGGTGATGAGTGAAGTCCGCTGGAGGTTTGGGGTGGTCGGTTGTCCGTCGGCTTCGTCCGAAAATCCCCTCCCTCTCTCTCTCGGCGAACTCGGTTAAAACCGAGAATCCCCCACCATTTTCGTGGCCGACCGGCGCGCCTCGACGCCCGTTCTCTCCGCCAAAATGAGAATATCCCCCTGCCAATGTCCCCCCATGCGCGTCGTCCTCTTTTCTTAGGAAATCGCGAGCCCACGCCGCTCGGGAGCCTCCCCTGTTTTTCTGTCGGCCACGGTCTGCAACTTAGTTGCAGACCCGGTCGGACCGGGTCGGGTCGGGCCGGACCCGACCGGCCCGGTTCGGCCAAATCGCCCAAATTGGGCCCCAAATTGACCTCTTTTCATGAAATTGATGGCAAAATCGGATTCCTTGACATGTTTTCTATCAAGTATGGGTATTTTCGTGAATCAATTGATTGAAATTTTATGAAAACCCCAAATTGTCCCTAGGATCCGAAAAATGCATTTTGGCTAATCGAAGGTCTAAACGATCGAATTAGTCAAAATTGAGCCCACCAATGGATTCAGCATGATGAAAAATATTGGGTAGAGGTGTTTAATTTTAATGGGTGTGCCCGTGTGAAATTTAATTTCGAAAATTGCAAAATCGGGGACTAAATTGAATAAAATTTGTGCAATTGAGCCCTTTTGGCTAAAATTGATCAAATTGGAGGGCAAATTGACCCAATTGCACCTCAAAACTTTAGAATCCAATGTCGTAGCTTATAAAAACCGAGAATTGAAAATTAAAAGACTCGAAAAGGATTTTTTAGGCCCGGTTCGGGATTAGGTTTGTGAAGGAACCCCATGAACCGAGCCAAATTTCCCTGGTAAAAAGTGAAAATATTAAAGAGGAAATTAAAATAAAATTTCTGAATATTTTTGTGTAATTTTCTGACCACGAATGGTATTTTTCCTGATTTTTTGGGTATTTTTATAATTAATTAAATTCCAAAAAATATTAAAAAATTCAAAAAATATTTTTTGTTCAAAACTGGTTCCCAAGGCTAGGCTAAGGCTTCCAAAGTTGATTTTGCAATTTGTTGACCTTTTTTGATATTTTTAATTAATTTTAGAAATAAAAACTAAAATAAAATATGGTCAAAAATCAGGTGTCAACACATGCCCATAATTCTCTCTGTGAGGATGCACGTGTGAGTTATGTTAGAGAAGTATCACATTGGAGAATTAATGTGGTGTTGAGCAGTTAATATATTCAAGTTGGCCAATAACTAATTGGCTTAAGCTTTTGAGTGAAAGGTGAGTCTAACTGGATATATTAACGGGCTCGGATTTGGACTCCCTCTTGGCGATCTCTCCGAGTGAAAGTATCGGACTTCCGCTGCGCGCTCCCAACAAATGGTATCAGGGTCGATGGTTGGTTGGTGGGCCTCCAATCTGTTCCGGTGAATATCTCAAGAAAGAATCTGGCGACCGCATCTCAAGGAGGAATCTGGTGCCAACGTGGTTTCCGGCTCGGTGGGCGTTGTTTATCCAATGTACGAGGTCCGGAGATTCTTTTTATCTCATCGCATCCTCGTTTATTTCCTTAATGGGCTGTCGGCATTCTTCAGGCACTATATCACAGGCCGTCCCGTGTTATCCTATGTCGCCAGATAACCACAAGATTCTAGAAGTCCTGTTCAGATAAATTAACCTGAAAAAGAGAACGAGCTTGAATCAGAACTAAAAAGATGCAAACATTTTGTGGAAAAAAAAAGGAAAAAAAAAAGAAGCAATCAAAAAGCCATTTTCAGCCATTTACGATTCTACCCTGTCCTAAGATGGCGCGCCTTGCACGTCCATTTAATACTACTGGATTGGAATTTTCCACGTGCGAAAATGTTGCCCCCCTCCAATTTGGTGGGCTACCACGGTCCAAGTCAAAGAATGTTCGGATTGAATTTGTTAGAATGTCCAACCCAATAACTTAAGCTATTAGGTGGAGGGAGACCTCAAGTATATAAAGAGCACCAAAGACCCATTCTAAAGCAATGTGGGACTTACAAAGTCAAGAGCCCCTCTCACGTGCAAGCCGGGAAAGAGCTGCACGTGGAATTTGGGTAAACACACATTGCGAAAGGGCAAACACTGGCTCTGATACCATGTTAGAATGTCCAACCCAATAACTTAAGCTATTAGGTGGAGGGAGACCTCAAGTATATAAAGAGCACCAAAGACCCATTCTAAAGCAATGTGTGACTTACAAAGTCAAGAGAATTGACCAGAAAATACGACATAATTGTTGAAATATATAAATATTAAATCACTCATTCTTCTAATAGTTTAAGCTTTTAGAGCAGTTAGTTGTGGTCTCACCAAATCTTGAAGGTACTTTTCAGGCCCCTATTTGCCTCTCTAATCAATTTGTCCACGCTTAGTACTAGGGTGTCGCGACCCTCTTGAGGTTGTCGGGCTCTCGAGGGCTAATGGGCCGTCCTGTCTGGTCGGACGCGGGCCTCTCCCAAGGCCCATTACCCAAATCGCAACGGAGGTATGCGTGATCGACTTTCAGTGTGGTCTAGTGACATGTGCTAAGTGTGCATGCCATGGAGTCGCCACCAATCATTTTTTTAGGGTGTGATTGGACCACCCAATCGAATAGTTGGGAGTTTCTATTCAATTCTGCGAGAACCAGAGAAATGGTTTCGGGGACTTAGTTACACCAACAGTCAGAGTTGACGCCCTTTCGGTACCTAAGTTGACTGAATTTTCTAGCCTGAGATTCATGCGGATGAGTAAGGTATGAACCCTAAATCTAGAAATTCATGCAGATAGGAGTGATTATCCTAGCAATCACAATCAGTAATAAAATGCGCAACTCAAGGAATCTAGATATGCAAATAAATCACATGGCATTCCTAGTAAGGCCCTATTTATCAATCACAGCTCAAGAATGATTTAGCTGTCCTAGCCATTCTACACATGATCTAACCTAAGAAAAGCATTAGGAAGCATCGAAGGAGTTCGAGAGTACTCACATGGAGTTCGCCGTGCCCTGGTTTGGTCTTAGACGAGCTATCGAGCTCATGCCGACCCGATTATATTTGGGGATCCACTCGGCGTTTTACACCATAAAATCATGTGAAACAAAAACGAAAATATTCAGCAAGGGGAATTTATTGTAGATGGTGGTCGATCTAATTGGACGTCAAGACTAAAAAATATGTAGAAATTTACAAATTAAAATACTCGAATGACATTTTTTTGCCAAATTCAACTCTATGCGTCGTGAAGAAACACATGCAATTGAACTTGAATTTTGACTATTTATGAGTTCAAAATGAAAAGAAAATTAAAATAAAAATATTGACTATTTTTCTATATTTTTACGACATCGAACGCTATTTTTCTTCATTTTTCATGTATTTTTCTATTTTTGGAAAATATTAAAAAATATTAAAAAATATGACAAATTATTTTTTATCAAAAATGGTTCCTTTAGCTTGGTCAAGGCTACCAAAGATGATTTTTTAATGTTTTTAACTTTTTATAGATTTTTTATGAATTTTTTAAAAATAAACTATGAAAGACTGATCAAAAATCAGGTGTCAACAGCTGCCCCTCTTTGAGAGGAATTTCGTCAGAGGTTTCTCTCAAAGACAAGGTGACACCTGTGTTCCGATCGACTCGACTGGGAAAATAAAAGAAATCATGACATCCAATTTTCATGCCCATCAATGTGTGCTTTTCCTTAAAAAGAGATGTGCTCATTCAATTCCCTGATATGATGTAAGAAAGTTAAGGAGTAGATAGACTTCCCTGCCCCTTACCTGTCGAATGCTTGCGGCATTTGCTTTGTCTGATGGGTTCAAGTAGATTCCTAAGGACTTGTCATCGGAGTGTCCTGGGGATGTTAAGCTCTGACCTGTATGGTAGGTCAAACCATAATGGAATTCCTAACTGATAGGAACCTAAGGAAGACGCATCCCACATTTGGGAATTTGCCAAGGGTTTTGATCCGTGTGGTGGACTAAACTAGAAATGGCTTGCCTAATGTAAGGCTTATTAGGGAAAACGAATCCTCCCGCGTTCGGGATTCATCAAGGTTTTGATCCGTATGGTGGATCGGACCATTGGGTTGATCCTTCAGGCGGTCTCTACCAGTCCTTTGACCCTTCAGGCGGTTTCTACCATTCATTGACCTTTCATGCGGTTTCTACAATTGAGTTGACCCTTCAGGCGGTTTCTACCATTGGTTGACCCTTCAGGCGGTTTCTACCATACATTGACCCTTCAGGCGGTTTCTACCATTGTTTTGACCCTTCATGCGGTTTCTTCCATTGGTTGACCCTTCAGGCGGTTTCTACCATACATTGACCCTTCAGGCGGTTTCTACCATTGTGTTGACCCTTCAGGCGGTTTCTACCATTGATTGACCCTTCAGGCGGTTTCTACCATTGAGTTGACCCTTCAGGCGGTTTCTACCATTTATGAGATTCCAAACTGATATGAATCAAAGGATGACGTACCCGCTCTTCGGGGCTAGTCGAAGACTCGATCATTCTATGGATCGGTCTTAGAAAAGATTTGCCTACTAAAAGGCTTCACCTAAGGATGACGCACCCAGTCTTTGGGGCGGCCAAAAGTCCTGCAGAAAGCTTAGACCTGAAAAAATTTTCCTCGCCAAGAAGATATTAGTAATCTTTGGGAAGACAATAATTGTCTAACTGACAAAATTCTACGACTTAAGTTTTAGTCATGAAATGTGCATTTTGATTGCTGGAGGTTATCCAAAACATTCCTGCCATATACAGATGTGATCATAAATTCCTTGCACGGAAACTCTAGATCAAACAATTTGAAAATTTCAAAAAGAGTTTGCTCAAAACATCCATTGGAGTATTTCTCATCCAAGAAGGCTCCTCACTACTCTATGATAATGATCTTTAATAGGGAAAGTGCTCAATTTCCTACCGACCTGTGCCTGGGTTTCAGGATCATTCGCAACGCATACATTTCGACCGATCAGGAGTTCTTTCACGGGACCGTAGTGTTAGGCTTGGATATCGGTTTCCAAGAGGGACTCACTTTTGAGTCAAGGCCGTTGAACAAAAATTTTCACTATCTGCTCTGGGTTTACAAGTCAAGAACCCTGTAAAATGAGAAAGAAATAGTCTTGCTCGTACTTCTTTGAGCTAAGTTATACATTAACCCAAGTGTCTTAGTCAGATGAGACTGCTTCAGGGTTGTAACATTGGAAGGATTGGGGACCGAAAAAGGCTTATTTTTTGCCCAGAAATTGTGAAGGGTTTGGCATTGGTGATCATTGCAAATTTGCCACATGTCCTTCGAAGAACATCTCCATTTCTTGAAGTGTACACTCCTCTTTTAGAGCGCACAAGGATGTTTAAAAGCGTCTCTTGTTACATTAAGAGACCGTCTGTTTGTGTGTTTGCAATTTGAGCACGACATCATTTGGAGAGTAGTCATCTTGATCTGACTCCTTTGCAGGGTCTTTTCATCGTATATCTAGACTTTACTGGGGATATTTTGAATAGACATCAGCCTTGCTTTTTACCAGGCACTTTGCTTTTTCTTGATGTCTAGGGATTTTTCTTTTCCCCCTTTTTTTAATCCCGTGTTTTTCTTTTCTTTTGGAGTTAGGATTTTCGGCAATCATGCTAGATATGCAACTTAAACTTTGGCACGCTTCCATTCCTAGAGTGATGTTGCCTTTGCTTTGGAATATGCAATGATCACCAATAGGTTGATGAAATGAATTTGCTGGCTCAACTTGGTCGTGCAAAGGATAACAGTGTGTAGGATAGAGAAATGAATTATTCTCGTCATCCTATGACACTTGGATTATCATATAAACAACACACAAAGATTTATGTTAGTCCGAGCAAGAAAATTTCAAACCGTTTACTTTCTGATACTGTTGGACTAACCTTCATTTGCCCCAATGTGGGGTGGTTCTTGACAGGGTTGAGAATGAAAATCGCTGTTCAATGGGGTTCTCAATGGGCATCTGTAGTGTTTGGAATGAAGAAATAAATGCCTCTATCATCTCGATCCATGTAATCGTTGCGAATGACCCTTATATCCATAGGTTAAGGTTTCGCTATCATTTCCAATCTCCTCATCTCTCAAGTGTGTATGGGACGTGTTTGGATTAGGCTCGCTTCTCTTATGAGAAAATACCCTTTTGAACAGTTCAAACGACTCTTGTTGGAAAAATTCATTTCATTTCATCAAGTTTTATCCTTCAAAGGGATTTTGTGATGCACCATACATGTGTAATTCATGTTCAGACAATCTCATGTTTTAAAACATGAATGTCAATGAAGTAAGAATTCTATGTCTTTTTAGATGTGAGAATCGAATTAATTCTGAAAGTTTTTAATCTCCAATGAATTGGGAAAAGGGATACTTACCTGCCCATCGAGGCTGGAGATCCTGGAGATATAAAAGGGATATGTCATCGTATATTCTAAAACTTTACAAAAATTGGAACGATACATCTTACCCTTGGTCATATGCTCCAACGAGTGTACAAGGGTTGTGAAAATCTGCACTTCACATAGTAACACAAGATTGTTAGGTGTTCTAAAGTTCTTTCGACTTCTTGGTTTTTGGAGAAATATGAAACTTACATGTCTGCCCTGATGGCGAGCTCCTGCCAAGGATAAATATTAAGCATTATTTTGGGTTTCCAAATTCAAAACAAATTGGGACGATACTACTTTACTCTTGATTTGAATTCCATTCTGCATGCCAATGTGCAGATTGTAGAAGCCGGCCCTCAAGCTTGTGGCCATGATTTCTTCGTCTGGTTGGGCAACGAATCCACCTCGAGGATTTACGTCGGGGGAGATTCATTCATCTTTTTGGGCGTGTTTCATGCACTGTTTTGTTATTTGAATGCATGGCTTCTTGGGTGCCTCGTCTCTGTTCATCACCTGAGAGGAAAATGAGAGAACATTATCCCCGCATCTGATTGAAAATCATTTAGGAACGATACGTTCTTTTTACCAAATGGGTGGCTCCGCGGCCAAATGCGTTTTACATTGAAAGGATGGATTCCATTACGCTCTGCAGATTATAACTATCGCTTCAGGGACTTGCCCCACGGATTAAACGATGAATTTGATGTCTTCGGCTTCGACATGCTTTCCGGATGTAGGAATGGTTTGCCCCCATTTTCAGTGGAGATGGGTTTTGTCGAGTGGGCAAGATCAAAAACTCATCCTAGATTTGGCTTTAGTCGAAGGTTGAAATCCCGACCTTGGATAAGCGAATCATGATTCATCTCCTTCTGCTTCGGATTTGTCATTTGCATGCTTCACATTTTACAATACCAACTTCGCCGCTTGATGAAAATGAATCGATGATTTTCGAATTGCCCCAAGTTCTATAGTCATCTGCGTCGAATCTCTTTGAACTTCATCGGGTGATAGACCAACTGATAAAATGATTTTTCAATCCCGAGATCGAACTCCTGACGTTTCGTACCACTTCCATTTCACTGACTACCAAGACACAGCACTATTGGCGTCCCTAACTGGTTCGTTTTTTGTTATAAAATTCTTGAAGCAGTTAGCGACCCCCATCGAGAATGAAACAAGCTCAATTTAGAGTTCATAACGACTAAAGGTCCCTTAGAACGATACAGAGCTAACCGTCTTTGAGCTCGCTCGGGCTTTTGCTCGCATTTTCCTATGTGAAGCCTTTAAATGTTTTTCTTCGTGGCGTTCAATTGATTCGCCTCGACTCTAATCTAACAAGGGATTGTCGCACTCAAGCATGATGATGCTCGCAGGTAGTACTGATCGCTGCCCCAGATTAACTCTAGGCATTAAGGAAGATTATCTTGCATGGAAGACTTTATGACAGAAAGATTAATGATACATCCAGCCACATGTGCCTAGTTCCCTTGAGGATTCTCGGTGATCAGCCAGTTACACCATGAATCAGACATATAATCGTCATTTTGGATCATAACTTCATAAGTCCATCAGTTTTAAACTGATCGATCCAGATATGGAGCTCCTCATCAAGGAAATCTTTTGATTCTTCGAGCAACTGATATTCGGGTTGACCATCATCGCTTGGCGTTGAAGGATTCCTGTTTCTGTTGTGAGCGATCTGATTCTTCGAGCTAGAACCTTCGTCGTTGCTCGAGATTATAAGAGGATGATTGATCGGTTCACTATCAAAAGCACCTTCCATTTGGGAATGGAAGAAACAAAAATCCTCAGAGCATCCGCCCGCTTGATCTTCCGAAATCATATGCCCAAGCCGGGCAGATCTTTGAACACTAGGCGCAATATGTTGATCGGGAATAGGAAGAGCACTAGCGAAAAGTTGCTGCTCAAACCAAGGAGTTCGTACCTGCTGCACTTGTGGCATATACTCTTGAGGGGTGCTGAGATGATTCGGGGGAATATTCTGATTAGCGCCCAAGTAGTCGATGGTGCTGCTACCAGCTTGGTCGGTGCCTAGATTAGGCAGGGTATTTCTTACTTCAGGGGCATTGTAGTTATAGCCATGCCTAGTGTTTAGGCACAAGTTGAGTTCTTTCAGGTTCAGTGCTGTGTGGCGCTGTCTTAGCGCCCTTCTGTAGCTCTTGAGGTGACTCGCGACTCCATCTTTAGTGAGTCCTGGTATGTTCATGATCTCAAGTATGCGCGTTGGATATGCTGAGTTGATCCCTAGTTGCTGAACCGCACTAAGGAACTTGAGATGAAGCTCGGGGGACCAATTGACCCTCGTCTTCTTGCGAATCGGAACAGTGTTGACAACTTGGTGTTGACACCTGATTTTTTTTACCATTTATTATTGTGATTTTTATTCTTTAAAATTAATTAAAAATATCAAAAAAGGTCATAAAATCACAAAATCAACTTTGGAAGCTTTGGTTTAACCTTAGGAACCAATTTTGAACAAAAAATATTTTTCGGTATTTTTAATATTTTTCGAGTTTATTTAATTATAAAAATACCCAAAAAATCAGAAAAATACCATTCGTGGTCAGAAAAATACCCAAAAATATTCGATAATTTTGTTTTAATTTCCTCTTCAAGTGTGTCACTTTAAATCTCAAAAATTCGGCTCGGGTCAATATGTTCCTTCACAAACATAAACCCGAACCGAGCCTAAAAAAAAATCATTTTCGAGTCTTTTAGTTTTCAATTCTCACTTTTTATAATCTATGACATTGGATTCTAAAGTCTTAAAGTGCAATTAGGTCAATTTGCCCTCCAATTTAATCAATTTTTACCAAAAGGGCTTAATTGCACATTTTTCTTTCAATTAGTCCCCGGTTTCACGGATGTATACGTATGCTCTACGTATTTATACATCATACGTATTTATACATTATGCATATTTGTATTGTTTGGTAACCTCTTTAACTCTTGTAATAATAATAATGGTTATTATTTTTAACACCTTTGTTAGTGCCTTTTTTAGCATTTTTGTATTGTGAGTGCTATTTTTAAATAGCATTTTTTGTATTATAAATTGTGAGTGCTATTGTTAGTGCTATTTTTAAATGACATTTATTTATCATAAATTGTGAGTGCTATTGTTAGTGCTATTTTTAAATGGCATTTATTTATCATAAATTGTGAGTGCTATTATTAGATAGAATTTATAATTGTTAGTGCTATTTTTAAATAGAATTTTTGTATTATAAATTGTGAGTGCTATTGTTAGTGCTATTTTTAAATAGCATTTTTGTATTATAAATTGTGAGTGCTATTGTTAGTGCTATTTTTAAATGTCATTTATTTGTGAGTGCTATTATTAGATAGAATTTATAATTGTTAGTGCTATTTTTAAATAGAATTTTTGTATTATAAATTGTGAGTGCTATTGTTAGTGCTATTTTTAAATGTCATTTATTTGTGAGTGCTATTTTTAGATAGAATTTATAATTGTTAGTGCTATTTTTAAATACAATTTATTGGAAGGTATTTTTGGCTATAAAAGGATGGCAAGAGTTTTGAGGTTGAAGGGGAGAGACATTTTGTAGAGTGTGCAAATTTTTGAGAGCTTAGAGAGAAGAACACAAACACTCTCTATATTCTCATAATCTTGAGCGAGCAAAATATACTAAGTTCGGAATATTGATTCCGCATATTGCTAGCACAATTGTTGTGGAGTTATTAGTCGTCTCCCCGTTCGTCAATTGGTGGTGCGTCCGAACTAGATGCCTAACACTTGTGGAGGCTGAGATCGAAGAACATCGAACCGACACCTCCGTTCAAGCACGCTACGAGAGGTAATCTATTTACTCCCTTTGAGACTTTGTGATTTTTTTTCGATTGAAATGCACGAAGTACGCCTCTGGAGATACATGTGTGGGTTGTTATTTATTTCCGCTACGTGTTACGTGGATCCCAACAGTGGTATCAGAGCCAATCCTTAGGTGTTTTCGTGCATTTAATTGATTTTTTGCAATTTTTGCAATACTATGGCCAATATGTATTAACGAATTGTTCGTCTTACATGGCTAATGGAGATTGATTATTTTATATGATAAATTAATCAACGTAGCAAAAATTGAGACTAAATCAATTTTGAATCGAAAATTTATGGCTATCTTATTTTACGTAAAAATTCTGAATATGATTCAACGTAGAATTTTTATTGTGCCTTCCTAAGTTTTAAATTGTGAATTTATTACTTACGTGAAAGGGTGGTGATCATGGAAAAATCCCTAATCAATGTGATTGATGTATATATGAATGTATGATGATTATTTATATATTTGGGGTTGTAATTATTAAATGGAGGCTGCGTACTCCTTTTATTTTTCATGTAATCTTTATTTTTAGCATAGTCAATTGTTGATGTAAATGCTACGAGGATTACGTGGAGGAGCCTTTTAAGTCGGCGAGCTCTTTGGGGCCCAATTCTTGAAGAGTTCAAGAAACCAAGAAGAAGCGAAGAGCGGCTCTCCGTTATTAAAATATTAAAATGATTATATGTGGTCTCATTGGCTCGAGACCCATTAAATCATAATTCCATGATCACCACGTAGGATAGATATTTATGTGATTGACATCTATTTATTTATTATGATTACGTGAGCATGTTAAACTGGTTAATGTGCAAAGTCAGACTTACCTCACCCAAAATTGTGCCTGCATGAAATCCTAGTTAGGAAAATCACTCGCATTAGGTACCGAAAGGGCGTTGGTAACGACACCAGCGTAACCAAGTCCCCGAACCCAAAATCTCTGGTTCCGTAGAACTGATCGATCTCTCCCAATCGATCGGTAAGGTTTCCGGTCTACCCTCCAAGAAAGACCGGTGGCGACTCCAAATGCATGCACAAGTTGCACATGCCACCACGACCACACTAACGTCGAAAGCGATCGACTCTTATCGTTGAATCCTCCTGAAAAATACTCCCGCCGCGATTTGGTATGGGCCTGGGAGGGCTCGCACCGATCCAAGACCCGTGATCGGTAATCCATTAGCCGCGTCCGCTTCCGGATGGGTCGCGACAGCTGGCGACTCCGCTGGGGACTTGTTCTAGAAACTATGGTTCTAGACCTCAAGTGGACTTAGGCCGTAATAAAAATTGAGTGATTTTTCTAACCCTACAGGCGCTCTTGAAGGTGAGGTAAGTCCGCTCACGATAGGTGTTATATGTTTTTGCAGATTGGAGTAATAAGGGGTGTAGTCTGTGATTAACTTTATTTTACGCAGGTGTGGCGTAGGAATGTATGTTGTGTGGATGATTTGAAGTGCTGATTGATAAATTGTTGTGCATGACTTGCATTGTGATGATCACGACACATGGACACACACAACCGCGCCTAAAACCCCAGGCGCCGCCTTTAGGAACACAATAGAAGGAATTGATAATGGAATCTCCGTGAGGAAAAACACGGGGTAATCCACTTCTCAATTCCGCTCGCTTCGAACTATGGATTGAGTCCCAATGCAACGATAGTTGTGCAATGGAATCGGCTCTTTCTAGAACTCGAGGTGGGAACCTTAACCTTAGGTGCCAAACCCTCTGATTTTTAGAAGTTCACCATCACTTGTCTCATGCGCATGTCTTTGGGCGGTTGGTACACCTAAAATCGCACATAAGTCGACGAGTTGGGTTGGTAAGACTCTCTATCCCTCAAAACTATTACAGTTCATATAAATATAGGCATTTCATTCATTGCATTCTGGTGATTAGATTAAATGCCATTTCAAGGATAGATGCATGTGTTTTTCCCAAACGTCCTTAATAGAAGACGAGGAGGATGATATCCCATGGCGAACACCGAGTGAGCAACAAAGGAGCCTACTATGGACATTATTGAGATATCGTCCAATGAAGATGACGAGTTGGGGCAAGTGATCCGGAAGTCACAGATCGAACTTGGGGCATCCTTAAACGTTAGGATCACATTCCTTGGTTTCATTTTCCATTACTAGTCCTCTTGTATAGGGTTTATTTTTATCGAGGCTTTCTCTATCTCACCCCTTAGAGTGATTGTATTAGGGATCTATTGGTGTATACATTCAGATGGAACTCGGTTGTATTTCTTTTGACGGGTCATGGGAATGTGATAGTGGCATTTTCTCTAATCATCCGAATACTCCCAAGTCAAGTTTATAATTCCTTTAGAGGAAACTAAAGTTGAAAATCTTACACGACCTTTTTGGTCGTACAGGGTAATCCAACCCCAATTTCGCTAGAAGGAATTATACACTTGAATTGGTCCATGCATGTCATACGTCACTAAGTAATCCACGATAATTGATCAAGAGTATTGACGTTATTTCGAATTTAATGACGAGATAGATGTCCAAATTGCTCTCGTTCTTAACAAAACGGCCTTGATTTGGATGCCGTATCTTCAATTAAATTTAAAAACACGTCGTTATGCCTTGCATTTTTGACTAATTCGCTCTTCTGAATATTGGTCAAAAGCAATTATCGTGAATTGCATTCCTTTCAATAGTATGCTTTCTTTCGAGGAATATTGATAAAAACTTTTCGCACAAGATTAAAACCCTTGTAAAAGTTCTTGTCATTATTAATTACGAGCAAGCATAAGATTGAAATGGGTCTATGCTTTCTTTTTCAGATTATTCCTTTTGACTCGGTCTTTTCATTTGCAGGTGAAAAACAAGTAGCATAAAGAAATCTTTTCTTGGATAAGTCTGAGGCTATTCTTTCATCTGACCATGAGTGAGTTAGAAAATCAGAACACATCTACTCGACTTATTATGGATCGGCTCATCCAAGTCTAAGATGTCCGGATGCTCGAAGAAATGGATCATATAAAAGCTAAACCAAACACAGGGGCTTTCATTCATTCTTGCCCAAACCAGATCATACAAATCATTGGGGTGGAAAAGTAAAACAGAAGTGAGCCCTAATCAACGACACAAAGGAGCCCAGCTGGCCCTCCAGGTTATGGATGCTTTGTTTATACGCACCACTCCGCGTATCATGGTCCGCAAGCCTGAGGTGGAGGCGTTTGCGTTCATCATTGACTGCAACAACCTGAGTCTCGTGATCTTCGGCGACTGCTTCCAAGTCCCGAACAAGTCCATTCTCACGAGTTATATCCTCGTTTATGCCGTTGAGCCTTTCTTCCAGCCACTCGCTCCGATTCCTTAGCAGGGCATTACGTCGATCGCGCTCATAGGTAGCCAGAGATAGAGCTAAGTCCTCCACCAGATTCCTCCTCTCGCGTAGCAATGTCGAAACCCGCTCTTTGGCGAACTCAACAGCCTTTTTGTGACTATCGGCCAGGTAGTCAGCCAACGCTAGGCGGTCGGACTGATCCTCATAACGGGCTCGCAAGACACGAGCCACGGTAACTCCCCGATGAGCAGCGCGATAGACCTCCAAGGAGTTCGTAAAGAGCGTTGGAAAAATATTGTATTCCCTCCCCAACGCGGTACCCTCGAGGGAGGTGATGTCCAGGTCCCCGAACATGACTCTGATCTCATCCTCGGTTTCGGGATGATCGGCTATGTGAGCGTAGCCTCGACCCAAGAGGTTATAGAACTCTTTCCATCGAGTCAAAGCTTCGGCTGAGAAAGTGTGAACTTGGGAAGAAGCCATTTTCGACGGAGATGTGTGTAGTGGAGCGATTAGAGGATGGAAGCAAATTATATGAGAGCGTTAATCTCCCAAACACCAACTCCGCATTTTATAGCGTCTCGAGAGTGGAGAAAAGTTGCAGCAATAATGCTTGTGGAGCCGGGTTAATTAATGTAAAGCGAGGGCTGCTCCTCCCGTGAATCATCAGACATGTCCTGATCCGCAATTTCAGGCCTGACAAATTCGGTCTCGCCATTATTAAAGCTGGGAGGGAGGCGAGCGCAACTATCGAAGAAGCCGCGAAAGGATTGTGTTGTTCCATCACGCATGAAGCTGGGCGGCGAGTGAACAGCTCTGCCACTTAAAAAGAGAAGACAGTGCTGAACAGGCATGACTATTGAGGAAAAGTGAAAGGCGAGCGCAACTATCGAAGAAGCCGCGAAAGGATTGTGTTGTTCCATCACGCATGAAGCTGGGCGGCGAGTGAACAGCTCTGCCACTTAAAAAGAGAAGACAGTGCTGAACAGGCATGACTATTGAGGAAAAGTGAAAGGCGAGCGCAACTATCGAAGAAGCCGTGAAAGGATTGTGTTGTTCCATCACGCATAAAGCTGGGCGGCGAGTGAACAGCTCTGCCACTTAAAAAGAGAAGACAGTGCTGAACAGGCATGACTATCGAGGAAAAGTGAAAGGCGAGCGCTACTATCGAAGAAGCCGCGGAAGGATTTGGTTACCCCTTCGTGTCGGAAAGCTGAGCAGGAGGTAAACAGTTCCGTCGTTTCAAAAACAGAACGCTGAACAGACCTAGCTTTCGAGGAAGAGGAGGCAACAAATCGAAAGAGCGAGTATACAAAAGAGAACAGAGAACCCCGAGTGACGAGTTCGTTGAAAGACCTCAAATTCTCTAGAATCAGATTCGACATCGAAGCCATGGAACTCAACATCGCCGGTGACGAACATCAAGATCGCAGTGGTGACGACGGCAGTGGCCACGACGCTCAATCCCGGAAAAGAAAAAGTCGCCAGCGCTACGCTCGGAAAGAAATCCAGGAGCTTGAAGCTTTCTTCGATGAATGCCCTTGCCCAAACGAGGAACAAAAGATTGAATTGGGCCAGAAGCTGGGAATGAATCCTATGAGAATCCATTTTTGGTTTCAGAATAGACGTTTCAGACTAGGTGTCCAACACAGGCGTAAGGAGATCACGGCCCTAAAAGAGCAGAACCAAAACCTTCAAATGGAAAACATGTGGTATGAGAAAATTCTCAGTACTATTACCTGCCCTGACTGCGGTGGCCCTACCACCCTCAGTAAATTGTTCCCCAGTAAGCCTTCTACGAAGATGGAAGGTGCTCATTTATCCCCCTGCTCCCTTGAGCCATCTCCGGTACAATCAGATCCTGCTAATGGCGCGCATGAGCAGATCGATCCTACAGAAATTATACCAGTGTCTTCGGAGGAAGAAGATACGTGTCGTTATGATCGGAGTCACCTCATCGAAGTCCATGAATCTCCTCCACAACAGCTTCCGGTAAGATCAGATACGGTTCAAGAGGAGTTAGAGGTTAGTCGGCAGGCTATCTACGCCACTCTGGACGACGAGAAGAAGAAATTCACTTGGCCCCCGGAGCTTCATCTCAAGTTCTTGGACGCAGTTCGACAGATAGGACTCGACTTCATAGGTCCGACAAGCATACTTAGGGTCATGAACGTACCGGGACTTACCAAGCAATTAGTCGCGAATCACCTTGGTTGCTACAGAAGGGCGTTAGGACAGCGTTATGCAGAACTGAATCCGAGCAATAGACTCGGCTGCGAACCCAGCACCCTTATGACAAATGAGGCCCGGTCGAATCTGGACGACTATTGGGGATTTGATCAGGATATCCTCGCGAGTCATTTCAATATTCCTCAAGAACACGCATCACAAGTGCAACGAGTAAGCACTCCTCCGTCCGAGCAGCAGCTAGTCAGTGTTCATCCTGTCGCAGATCAGCCCACCACGCCCAGTGCTCAAGGGTTTGCCCAATCAGAGCATATGGCTTCAGATGATCTAATGGGAGAAAGCTTGGAGCACTCTTATTTCCCTAATCCCCAAGTGGGAGATGCTTGTGGTAGTCAATCGATCAAATCTCCTCTTATAATCCCAGACAAAGATGGAGGTTCCAGTTCGAAGAACCCGTCGGGCGATGCAGCTCAACCTACACATCAATCGTTCGAGGGGTCGGGTGATTTCTTCGATGAAGGACTTGATACCTGGTTCGATCAGTTGGAAGCTATTAAAGGTTGGCAACCATGATCTGCACTTGGTAATGGCACACCTAAGCTGAGGCCAGACTGGTTAGTCATTGGACATGCCCCAAGAAAGAAGGGGATGTACGCGAGAAGGATGTATCTCCTATTGTAAAGTTCTCATCGGTGCATGCGTTTGTTTCTTCAATAGCTAGAGTTGATTCTGCATAATGTTTTTCGCAAACGTCATCTCGTGTGTATACGGTAATTCCTTGTTATTAAGTTCAAGGTAAAATCAGCCCCGACGCGTGAAGGCAGAATTGATAGCATGAGTTACTAGCAGAATGTGATCGAGCTCGAAAGTGAAAGATTACTAGCGGCCCCAAACGCAATGACCGCAAAATCAGGGGCAATCTTTAAGTTTCGAGCAACTACAAATCTATTTCTCACGAGGCATTCAGGTCAATCAAATATAAAGCGTCGGGCTGTGAGAATGATGCGTAGTCAATCTGTTGACACAGACGAAAAAGGAGTCGCGTAGATCCGAAAGCAAAAACCTTTCTTGGCTAGTCAACAATGCAGAATGAAAGAGCATATATAAACAAACTCGCATTTATTTCATTCAGCAGGAAAGTTTACAAGTGGATCACTGAGGGGGAGCAGTAAACCCAAAATGAGTTCTGACAAGCATCACAAAAAAGCTTAACTGACTCTCCATGCTATCCATGCCTTGCTTACAACCCACACTCCGGGAATCGAGGTCTACAAGCTTGAAGAAAAGGAGACGACATTTCTCCTTAAGTTCGTTCACCTTGGTGTCATAGTACTCGAACTCAAGCTCTAAGTCATGAGCCAGCACCCTCCCGCGAGCTATATCCATGCTCAGGTCTTCAAGCCTTTCCTCCAACCAGGCACACTGGAACCTCAGCACGAAGTTGTGCTGGTCTTGCTCAAAGGCGGTGTCAAAAAGAGCCAGACGCTCCACCAAGTTGTCCCTCTCACGGACCAGCATCGAAACCTGGGCGTGGGCGTATTCAACAGCCCTTTTATGGTTATCGGCCGTCAGCATGGCCAACATCAGGGACTCAGTTCGGTCCTGATAACGGGCTCGCACGATACCAACCAAAGTGACCTCCCGGCTAGCAACTTCGTAAGCCTGCATGAAATTGTTAAAGAGAGTTGGGAAGATCACAAACTCCCTTTGCAGTTTCGTACCTTCAATACACGCAGTATCCAGGGCCGGAATCAGAGTACGAACTTCAACCTCAGCTTCAGGATGATTGTTTATGTAGCCATAACCCCTACCCAAGAGGTGGTAAAATCTCTCCCATTGGGTCGAAGCTTCAGGTAAGGCAACAGGCATAGAGGAGGAATCCATATGCGATGGAATGACGGAGAAGAGAGTGAGAATGTGAAGAGTGTTTGAGAGGCTGAGTCTGATAAGGCTAAAGTGTTAATCTTCTTGACATCAATCTATCACCTTATAAATGCTCGAGTACAGGGAGAAGTGGTAATAATATTTTATGTGCAGTAGAGCCAAGTGGGTTTCGTTAATGCATCCCCGATGAGTCACGAATCCACCACCGTCCTGTGATCTCGGGTTTTACGAAACATAATGGCGCCGAAAGGTGGGCAGGCTTGTTACTCTAGAGACTGGGCCAGGGGGACAAGCGTAGTGCTCGACAAAGCGAAATCAACGCAAGAGATCTTCAGGCTCCGTTCACGTAGAAAAGAGCAAAAAAGGACAAAGTGGGAATTACGAAGCCTTGAGAAAAACGCTCGTCAAGTAGCCATCACAAAAGGACGAAGTGGGAATCTCGAAACATTGAGAAGAGCGCTCGTCGGGTAGCCATCACCTTTGATCGAAGAACGGTGATCCGGCTCCTTTAACCTCTCAGAATTTGCAGAGAAAGTGAAGATCCAAGGAGGAACAAAGAAAGCTGAGTTAACGGAAAATCAAACAGTGATATCCCGGTCAAAATGTTCAAGGGATTCTGTCATTTACTGGAAGCGCCAGACTTGGAGGTCTCCGAGCTTGAGCTGCTGGAAGAGTTTGAAGATCTCAGGACCGAACCTGACACGAGGGCCATGGAGACCGATCCTTCTAATGATGAAACCCGCGGCTTGGTTAACGAGAACAGTACCCGCGACGGTTATCAGCGTCAGAAAGGGGAATATCTCAAACGCAACACTTCAGGTCAAGTCCATAAACTCGAATTGTTTTTCAGGGAATACCCCTATCCGGACATGGAACAGAAAATCAAAATGGGCCAGGAGATAGGGTGGGAGCCTCGGAAGGTCAAGTGCTGGTTTGAAAACAAACGAACCCGGCTGAAGCAGCAACGCGATCGGCACGAGTTAGCGGTTGTAAGGGAGGAAAATGAAAAGCTTCGAATAAAAAACACTCAGTACAAAAAAGCTCTAAGCATCGCTATTTGCCTGGAGTGCGGTAACCCTGTTCCCACGGACGGAGTATTCACTGAAGAGCCAGATCTGGGGGTTTATAATGCTCATTTGTTGCAATGCCCTTCGCAACATCTTTCGGAACAGGCGGGTACCGCCGAGGATCTACAAGAGGAAACTAGTGCTATAAGGTCAAAGTCGACGCCCATTGTAGAAGGAAACATGCGTCATGACAAGTCGGGTCCGCTCGATGATGAACTCACCATCATGACCAGCCGATCTGAGACCACTAAATCCCCTCCAGAGCAACCTCCAACACGACCAGATTCCGAGAAGAGTAACCGCCAAGTTGCTGACACCACTTCGGCTAGCAAGAAAATAAGATTTCGTTGGACCCTGGAGTTTCATAGCAAATTTGTTGATGCAGTTCAACAGTTGGGGATCAGTTTTGCTTGCCCATTGCGCATACTCAAAATCATGAACGTGCCGGGACTGACTAAAAATATGGTCAAGAATCACCTTTGGCGCTACAAGAAACTATTGAGAGATGGACGAGCGTCGCTAGACCAAGATAGAGGCGGTTCAACACGACCAGATTCCACGAAGAGTAGCCGCCGAGTTGCCAACCCTACTTCGGCTAGCAAGAAAACAAGGTTTTATTGGACCTCGGAGCTTCATAGCAAATTTGTTGATGCAGTTCAACAGTTAGGGATCAGTTTGGCTCGCCCATCGCGCATACTCAAGATCATGAACATACCGGAATTGGATAGAAATAAAGTCAGGAACCACCTTTGGTGCTACAAAAGACTACTGAGAAATGGACGAGTGGCGCTAGACCAAGAGAGAGGCAGTTCAAGTTTAAACGATGAGCATGGCTGTGATCGCAATCCTCATGAAGCAGGAAGCATCCAATCACCTCTTAACACCGATGGGACTGACAATTACACGGTCGATTGTTCAGGCATCAATCAGAGTACTCCCATGGGTTATCCCAGTACTCCTCAGGAGTATGTACCGCAATTTCAGCAAATCGGGACTCCCCAGTCTGAGCACCGACTGGCCGTTAATACTAGTCCTACAGCGGATCTAACACTGGCAGGAGATGCACATACAATCTTGCGAGACGATTACGGAGATTCCGGCTCGAAGAATCAGGTGGTCCATGACGAAAATGGCAAAAAGATTCCTTCTCCAGTAGTCGACAATACTCAACCTGAGTGTCAGTCGCTCGATGGTTCAGACGATCTCCTTGAAAACATCTATTCTTGGTTCGATCGGCTGAATTCCCCCCTGAGTTACCCTGGTACTCCCCAAGAGTATGTACAACAATTTCAGCAGGTATGGACTCCCCAATTTGAGCACCAACCGATCGTTAGTGTTATTCCTACGGCGAATCCAGCATCGGGTACAAACCTACTGGACAACGATGAAAATACCAACTCGAGAAGTGAGGTTGTTCATGTCGAAAGTAGTGTGAGGAACCCATCGCCAACGGTTGAGGATGCCCGACTTGGGCGTCAATGGCTTGAAATTTCAAGCGAGTCCCTCAGTGAGCAACTCGGCGTGTGGATCACGCATAAACCGAGAAACCAGGTTGTTCATGCCGAAAGTGGGAGAAGTCCGTCACCAGCAATTAAGGATGCTCAACTTGGACGACTCGAGCGGTCGGACGATCTCCTGAATGAGCAACTCAGCCTATGGGTCAAGCATTTCGGAACAAGTGCATCTTCGCAGTCGTGAACGGTACCGGCGACCGGACATCTGGTTCGAAGCTCGTGTGCTAAATCATTAGAAGGCTCAGGAGAGTGAGAGGTGAATACATCGAATGAATGTGTTACGGATTTCGTTGTAAAGTTCCCGCGGGAACATTGTAATTAACGCTGAAAACTAACCGCTCTGAGTGTCAACATTACCCTTTGAACGTCTTCGAGCCAAGGGCCATGGATTAATCACTTAATCCGTGGAGCAAATTCCATGAACGATGACTATCACCCGCGGAGCATAATGGGATCTACCCCCATTCAGCACGAAATACGTTTGGTCACGAAGCCTCCCATTTGGTAAAACGATGTATCGTTCCTAAACGATCTTCAACCGAATACCAAAGTAATGTCTCATTTCTTTCCCTTCTCAGGTGTTAAACGTGGATAAATCACCCAAGGAGCCATCTGTTCAAATAACAAAACAGACGTTGCCCAACCGGGGGCAGCTGAACCATTGATATTGCAAATATTCCAAGCATGGATAAGCGGATTTGATAGACGTGGTTCATATCAATACGCGACGTCAGAACGGGATGAGAACCAAGAGTAAAGTTGTATTGTCCCAATTTGTCTTCAATTTGGGAATATGAGTTAACACTTGCTATTTATCCTTGATAGGGACTCACCATCAAGGAGGACAAATTTTGACAACCTGTGTGCACTCGCAGGGGCACACGACCGAGGGTAAGATGTATCGTTCTAATTTTTTGAAAAAATTCATGAACGAACAATAACATGTTTCTTCCGCATTTTCAGGGATCTCCAGCCGCGGGGGACAGGTAAGTATCCCTTTCCCCAATCCATTGAAAATGTTGAATAAAAAATAGAGAAGAAAAGAAAAGCTTTTAGAATCTGATGTCTAGAAAAGACATAGGATTCTAACTTCATTGGCATTCATGTTTTGAAACATGAGGTTATCTGAACATGCATTGGGCATCATAAAATCCCATTGACGGGTAAAATTTTTGGAGAAAACGAAAGAGATTTTTCCAATCAAAAGTTGTTCAAAACTTTCAAAAGGACGTTTTCTCAAAAGACGAGAGGCAAAGCCTAGTCCAAACACGTCCTATACACACTTAAGAGAGAAATGGAGCGGATAAGACAGCAGAATCTGGACCTACGGAAGTAGGGACCATTCGCAGCGATTACATGGGTTGGGACGACGGAGGCATTCGTTTCATATCCCCCAAACACTACAGGTGACCGTTGATAACCCCTTTGAACGGCGGTTTTCATTCTTAACCCTGTCAAGAACCACCCCACATCGGGGCAAAATGGAGGTGAGTCCAGCAGCATCAGGAGAAAATGGTTAGAAATTTTCTTGCTCGGACTAACATTAATCTTTGTGTGTTGTTTATATGGTAATCCAAGTGCCATAGGATGATGAGAAGCATTCATTTCTCTATCCCACACACCGAATCCTTTGCATAGCCAAGTTGAGCCTGCAGAATCCTTTCATAAACCCGTTGGTGATCATTGCACATTCCAAGATGGATGCAGCATCACTTCAGAAACGAAGAAGTTCAAGACTTAGGGTTTGCAAAAGAATTCCTAAGTTAATGTTTAACCTTGTTAGACCTTTGATCATAGGTCTAACGCGATCCTATGAAGATGAGAAAAAGTGGGATTTCAAAAATGAATGAGAAAAATCCACGGCATCGAGAAAAAGCAAAGTGCCTGGTAAAAGCAAGGCCGATGCTCATGAAAGCTGTTTGCTTGATCCCCAGTGAAACTTGGATGAAAAAAAAAAATTCTTAAAGGAGTCAAATAAAAAAAGCTGCTCCCCAAATGCTACCAAGCACAGAACAAAGACATGGAGAGAGTCGGTCTCTGAATGCAACAAGGGACGCTCTCTAAAGAGCTGGTGCACACCTCAAAATCGGTTGTACACCTCAAAAACTAAAGATGCAGAAAGGAAAAGACAGGAGGTAAATCAGCAATGATCACCAATGTCAAACTCGTCATGAATTCTGGGCCAAAAACAAGCCTTTTTCGGTCCCCAATCCTACCAACATCATAACCCTGAAACAGTCTTCTCTGACTAAGACACTTGGGTTAACATACAGCTCAGCTCGAAGAAGTACGAGCAAGACTATTTCTTTCTCATTTTGCAGGGTTCTTGACTTGTAAACCCGGAGCAGATGGTGAAAACTTTCATTCAATGACCTTGACTCAAAAGTGAGTCCCCCTTGAAGACCAATATCCAAGCCCAACATTACGGTCCCGTGGAAGACCTCCCGACCGATCAAAATGTATGCGCTGCGAATGAGCCTAAAACCTAGGCACGGGTTAGTAGGGAATCGAGTGTATCCCCTATAAAAAAACACGATCGCAAAACAGGTGAGAAGACCTCATTGTCGAGAAATATTCCAATTGATGTTTTGAACAAACTCTTTTTGGAATTTTCAAACTGTTGATCCAGATTTTCCGTGCAAGGGATTTGTGATCACATTTGCATGTTGCAAGAATGCTTTGGATAACCCCCAGCATCAAAATGCACATTTCATGATTAAAACTTAAATCATACGGTTTTGTCAGATGGACAACCGTCGTCTTCCCAAAGATTGCTAACGTTTTCTTGGTGAAGAAAAATTTTTCAGGCTCGAACTTCTGCAGGATCCATTGGAGACGCCAATCTCCCAGAAGAAGGCCTCGCTCTGAAGAGAAGAACGTACAAATCTATTTTTCTGCAGGATACCTGGAGAACCCAGCTCCCAGAAAAGTCACTTCCCGCATCATCAGCGTACCAGTGAAATTTTCGCCAAAATAAAATCTTTCACTGCTTCAAAACTGAATTCCCGACAAACTTCGGGATCTCTAAAAGAAGGGGGGAAGAAAAACCCTTTCAAAAGAAACAGTCTCATCGGACGTGGAGAACCCTCGTCATGAGATCCCTTTTCAAAAATATCAAACAGTCTCATCAGACGTGGAGAACCCTCGTCATGAGACCCCTTTTCAAAATTTAGGCAGTCTCATCGGACGTGGAGAACCCTCGTCATGAGACCCCTGTTCAAAAATCAAGCAGTCTCATCGGACGTGGAGAACCCTCGTCATGAGACCCCTGTTCAAAAATCAAGCAGTCTCATCGGACGTGGAGAACCCTCGTCATGAGACCCCTTTTCAAAAATCAGGCAGTCTCATCGGACGTGGAGAATCCTCGTCATGAGACCCCTTTTCAAAGCAACACAAGGTAGATACCGCCTGAAGGGTCAACTCAAGGTAGATACAGCCTGAAGGGTCAATTAAAGGTAGAAACCGCCTGAAGGGTCAACATGATGGTAGAAACCGCCTGAAGGGTCAACGCAAGGTAGATACCGCCTGAAGGGTCAACTAATGGTAGAAACCGCCTGAAGGGTCAACGCAAGGTAGATACCGCCTGAAGGGTCAACTCATGGTAGAAACCGCCTGAAGGGTCAAACCAAGGTAGAAACCGCCTGAAGGGTCAAACCAAGGTAGAAACCGCCTCAAGGGTCAACTTATTGGTAGATACCGCCATAAGGGTCAACACGAGGTAGATACCGCCTTAAGGATCAACACAAAGGTCCGATCCACCATACGGATTAAAATCACTGGCAAATCCTCAAGCGTGGGATGCGCCTTCCTTAGGTTCCTACCAGTTAGGAATCCCATAATGGTATGACCTACCATACGGGTCAGAGCTTAATTTCCCTAGGATATTCTCAATGACGAGTCCTAGGTATCTTCTTGAAAGTTATCGCAACCGGCAGTATCCGACAGGTGAGCTTCAGGTAAGCCTCTCTCACTCCGGCCCATGTTCAAATTGTTAGAGTAAACCGGGGATTAATTTGAGCTTTTATCAAGAGCCTTAAGGATCCGATGTCATAACATTTCTTCTCTTATTTTCCCAGTTGAGTCGGTTAGGAATCAGGTGCCACATTATCTTTGAGAGAAACCTCTAACGAGATTCCTTTCAAAGAGGGGCAGCTGTTGACACCTGATTTTTTTTACCATTTATTATTGTGATTTTTATTCTTTAAAATTAATTAAAAATATCAAAAAAGGTCATAAAATCACAAAATCAACTTTGGAAGCTTTGGTTTAACCTTAGGAACCAATTTTGAACAAAAAATATTTTTCGGTATTTTTAATATTTTTCGAGTTTATTTAATTATAAAAATACCCAAAAAATCAGAAAAATACCATTCGTGGTCAGAAAAATACCCAAAAATATTCGATAATTTTGTTTTAATTTCCTCTTCAAGTGTGTCACTTTAAATCTCAAAAATTCGGCTCGGGTCAATATGTTCCTTCACAAACATAAACCCGAACCGAGCCTAAAAAAAAATCATTTTCGAGTCTTTTAGTTTTCAATTCTCACTTTTTATAATCTATGACATTGGATTCTAAAGTCTTAAAGTGCAATTAGGTCAATTTGCCCTCCAATTTAATCAATTTTTACCAAAAGGGCTTAATTGCACATTTTTCTTTCAATTAGTCCCCGGTTTCACGGATGTATACGTATGCTCTACGTATTTATACATCATACGTATTTATACATTATGCATATTTGTATTGTTTGGTAACCTCTTTAACTCTTGTAATAATAATAATGGTTATTATTTTTAAACACCTTTGTTAGTGCCTTTTTTAGCATTTTTGTATTGTGAGTGCTATTTTTAAATAGCATTTTTTGTATTATAAATTGTGAGTGCTATTGTTAGTGCTATTTTTAAATGACATTTATTTATCATAAATTGTGAGTGCTATTGTTAGTGCTATTTTTAAATGGCATTTATTTATCATAAATTGTGAGTGCTATTATTAGATAGAATTTATAATTGTTAGTGCTATTTTTAAATAGAATTTTTGTATTATAAATTGTGAGTGCTATTGTTAGTGCTATTTTTAAATAGCATTTTTGTATTATAAATTGTGAGTGCTATTGTTAGTGCTATTTTTAAATGTCATTTATTTGTGAGTGCTATTATTAGATAGAATTTATAATTGTTAGTGCTATTTTTAAATAGAATTTTTGTATTATAAATTGTGAGTGCTATTGTTAGTGCTATTTTTAAATGTCATTTATTTGTGAGTGCTATTTTTAGATAGAATTTATAATTGTTAGTGCTATTTTTAAATACAATTTATTGGAAGGTATTTTTGGCTATAAAAGGATGGCAAGAGTTTTGAGGTTGAAGGGGAGAGACATTTTGTAGAGTGTGCAAATTTTTGAGAGCTTAGAGAGAAGAACACAAACACTCTCTATATTCTCATAATCTTGAGCGAGCAAAATATACTAAGTTCGGAATATTGATTCCGCATATTGCTAGCACAATTGTTGTGGAGTTATTAGTCGTCTCCCCGTTCGTCAATTGGTGGTGCGTCCGAACTAGATGCCTAACACTTGTGGAGGCTGAGATCGAAGAACATCGAACCGACACCTCCGTTCAAGCACGCTACGAGAGGTAATCTATTTACTCCCTTTGAGACTTTGTGATTTTTTTTCGATTGAAATGCACGAAGTACGCCTCTGGAGATACATGTGTGGGTTGTTATTTATTTCCGCTACGTGTTACGTGGATCCCAACAGTGGTATCAGAGCCAATCCTTAGGTGTTTTCGTGCATTTAATTGATTTTTTGCAATTTTTGCAATACTATGGCCAATATGTATTAACGAATTGTTCGTCTTACATGGCTAATGGAGATTGATTATTTTATATGATAAATTAATCAACGTAGCAAAAATTGAGACTAAATCAATTTTGAATCGAAAATTTATGGCTATCTTATTTTACGTAAAAATTCTGAATATGATTCAACGTAGAATTTTTATTGTGCCTTCCTAAGTTTTAAATTGTGAATTTATTACTTACGTGAAAGGGTGGTGATCATGGAAAAATCCCTAATCAATGTGATTGATGTATATATGAATGTATGATGATTATTTATATATTTGGGGTTGTAATTATTAAATGGAGGCTGCGTACTCCTTTTATTTTTCATGTAATCTTTATTTTTAGCATAGTCAATTGTTGATGTAAATGCTACGAGGATTACGTGGAGGAGCCTTTTAAGTCGGCGAGCTCTTTGGGGCCCAATTCTTGAAGAGTTCAAGAAACCAAGAAGAAGCGAAGAGCGGCTCTCCGTTATTAAAATATTAAAATGATTATATGTGGTCTCATTGGCTCGAGACCCATTAAATCATAATTCCATGATCACCACGTAGGATAGATATTTATGTGATTGACATCTATTTATTTATTATGATTACGTGAGCATGTTAAACTGGTTAATGTGCAAAGTCAGACTTACCTCACCCAAAATTGTGCCTGCATGAAATCCTAGTTAGGAAAATCACTCGCATTAGGTACCGAAAGGGCGTTGGTAACGACACCAGCGTAACCAAGTCCCCGAACCCAAAATCTCTGGTTCCGTAGAACTGATCGATCTCTCCCAATCGATCGGTAAGGTTTCCGGTCTACCCTCCAAGAAAGACCGGTGGCGACTCCAAATGCATGCACAAGTTGCACATGCCACCACGACCACACTAACGTCGAAAGCGATCGACTCTTATCGTTGAATCCTCCTGAAAAATACTCCCGCCGCGATTTGGTATGGGCCTGGGAGGGCTCGCACCGATCCAAGACCCGTGATCGGTAATCCATTAGCCGCGTCCGCTTCCGGATGGGTCGCGACACTTGGCTATTGCTCTCTGGCCTATTTCCAGTAGGATTTGATCGAGCCGGAAATTGTTGTGGAGGGAATTCATCAGCTTTGGATTGGTCGGTCGTGATAGTAAGCTCATCGTTAAGGAAACTCCAATCATGGTGACGCATATCACATCCTTTAGAAGGCATCGGTATTGACTTCGTAGAATTGATTTGTTCATGCATATCTCCAACAAAATCCGATTGTATCGAAGATGGTTCGAGGGAGTGGGGTGGTGAATGAGCATTTTCAATCCTCATATAAGGCTTATCAAGGAACATTTCGCCGAGAGTGATAGGGCCACCGCAATTAAGGCAAGCGATAGTGCTGGGAGCTTTCTTATACCTCATGTTCTCCGCTCGAAGCTTTTCGTTTTCCTCCTTTAGAATCGCAAGTTCTTGACGTCTGTGTTGAGCCCTCAATTTGGCTCGCTTATTTTGAAACCAAAACTTGACCCTCAAAGGTTTCATCCCTAGCTTCTGGCCCAATTCATTTCTTTGTTTCATGTTCGGGAGAGGGCATTCACTAAAGAAAGCTTCAAGCTCTTGGATTTCATTCTGAGTGTGGCACTGGCGACGTTTCCTTTTCCGGGATTGACCATCGCTGCTGCTGTTGTCGTCGCTGCTGAGATCCTGAACTTCGTTGCCGAAAGGGTTGGGTTCTGTGGTTCTGGTACCAGACGCCATCCTAGAATCTTCGAGATCTCTCAGTAGTTCATTTTCTGAGATTTTTGGATCAGTCACCTCTAGCAACTGATGGTAACTCTCAAACATGTTGGATCGAAAAATGTTCGATCAATTTTTTCTCACTCAGGGTTCTCTACTCTCTCATGTATGCTCACTCTCTCTAAATTTTCTTTTGAGTGGTTCTGTATGCCCATGAAACGTTCTTTAAACATGGATGAAGATCATCAGGCAAGCGTTGCTCCCAAGATTTCGTATTTCCCGCTTTGTCGTCTTCTTTCTTCTTTTCAACGTGGAGGGACACCAAATCGATTTCCTTTTCTCGATATCCATGTCTGTCTCCCACTTTTTCGATAGTTGCGCTTTACTCCCGTTCAATTTTAATATGGTGACACCGACATATCTTTTTACAACTTTTTTAGGTTTATCAAGCCTGAAATCGCGGACTGGGACAAATCTGATGGTTCACCGAAAGAGCCACCATTGCTTTACCCAATTAACTTGGCTCCACGAGCATTATTGTTGTGCCTTTCTTCATTCTCGAGTTGCTATAAAAGGAGGAGTTAATGCAGAGAAGATTAACACTCTTACATAATTGCCTTTTCGTATTTTAATCACTCTACCACACTCATCTTCTTCTCCCTCACTCCAACGAAAATGACCTCCTCTCCTATTCGCGCTTTCTCGTCCGAAATTTTGGCCCAGTGGGAAAAACTCTATAACCTCCTCGGTCGAGGCTATGCTCATATAGCCGATCACCCAGAAACTGAAGATGAAATCCGTATTTTGCTCGTGGAAATAGACACCACCTCCATCGAGGGCACTAATTTAGAGAGGGAATATAGAATCTTCCCAACCCTCTTTATAAACTTTTTAGAGACTTACCGTGTCGCTCATCGAAAAGCTACCGTGGCTCACGTTTTGCGAGCTCGCTATGAGGATCGGTCCAACTGCTTGGTGTTGGCCAACCTTGTGGCCGATAGTCACAGAAAGGCTGTTGAGTTCGCCAACAAGCGAGTCTCGATGTTGCTTCGCGAGAGGGGAAATTTGGTGGAGCGCTTGGCCTTATCCCTGACCACCTATGAGCACGACCGTCGTAATGTCGTGTTGAAGTTTCAATGTGAGTGGCAGGAAGAAAGGCTTGACAGCATTACCGCGGATATAGCCCATGGGAGAGGACTAGTTCGGGACCTGGAAATAGCCGCCGAAGATCACGGGACCAAGGTTGCCGATCTTAAAGGGGAATGTAAACGCCTTCTTCTTAAGCTTGCAGATCTCGAGTCTCGAGGTGGTGAGTATAAGCAAAGCATCAATAATATGGAGGGCCAACTAGGTTCCTTTGTGATGCTAATTAGGGCTCATTGCGGTTTTATGTTTCCACCCTGATGATTTGTATGATCTGCTTTTAAGGTCCCTCGATTGAGCGAAATGAATGAAAGCTCTAATGTGTGTGTCTCAACTTCTGTATGGATGACTTTCTCGAACACCTGACCACTCTCAACCTAGGCAAGCTGCGCTTTGACATTGATGATTCGAGCGTGTACATCTTGATTTTTTAATCTTGCTTATGATCGGATAAAGGAACCTCCCACCGCGATTATCCACAAAAAGACTTCTCTTCTCTACTTGTTTTTAACCTGTTTCAAATGAAAAGGCAGAATCAGAAGAAAGAATTTGAAAAATAAAGCATAAATCCTTTCAATTATATGCTTACTTGTGATTAATATGGATAAGAGCTTTTACAAGGGTTTTGGCCTTGTGCAAAAGCTTTTATCAATATTCCTCAAAGGAAAGCATATCATTGAAAGGAATGTAATTCACGATAATCGCCTTTGATCAATTCCAAGAAAATCAATGGAATGTTCAAAAGTACACAATTACGATGTGTTTTAAATTCAATTGAAGATACGGTATCCAAATTAAAGCTGTTTGCTAAGAACGAGAGTAATTTGGATATCTATCTTTTCATTAAATTTGAAAAACACGAGTACTCTTGATCAATTATTGTGGATTACCAATGATGCAAAACATGCATGAACCAATTCAAGTTTATAGTTCCTTCTGGCGAAATTGGGATTGTATTGCCCTATACGGCCAAAAGGTTGTATAAGACTTCCAATTTCAATTTCATCCAAAGGAATTATAAAATTGATTTTGGAGTATTCGAGTGATTAGAAGAAATGCCACTATCACATTCTAATGACAAGTCAATAGAAATACAACAAATTTCAATCTGAATGTATATAAACACAAATAGATCCCTAATACAATCAATCTAAGGAATCAGATAGAGAGGATCTCAGCAAAATAAATCATATACAAAAAGGCTAGAAATGAAAAATAAAACAAAGGAATGTGATCTTAATACTTAGAGATGCCACAGTTTCGATCTTTGAGACGTGACTTCAGGATCACCTATTCCAAATTGTCATCTTCATTAGATGATACCTCAATGATGTCCATAGTAGGCTCTTCTTGTCCACTTGGCGCTCGTAATGGGATGACACCATCTTCATCTTCCATCAAGAACATTGGGAGGAAAACACACATATCTATCCTCAAAATGGCATTTAATCCAATCACCGGAATTATGCAATGAATATAATGATTAAGAGCTGTAACAAGTTCGAGGGATAGAAAAGTCTTACCAACCAAACTTAAGAGAAAATCAAGCTTCTCTGTATTTTTTGCAGTGTTAGGTATACTAACCTTCCATAGACAAACGCATGAGACAAGTGAGAGAAAACTCCTAAAAATCAAAAGATAGGGCTTGGTACCTAAAGCCAAGGTTCTCACCTCGAATTCTGGGAAGAGCCGATTCCATTGCACAACTATCGTTGCATTGGGACTCAATCCATAGTTCGAAGTGAGCGGAATTGAAAAGTGGATTACCCCATGTTTTTCCTCACAGAGATTCCATTTTCAATTCCTTCTATTGTGTTCCTAAAGAGGGCGCCTGGGGTTTTAGGCGCAATTGTGTGTATTCATTGTGTCGTGCTAAAGCAATAGACATGCATTTTATTTAACAATCACCGCTTCAATATAAACATCCACACAATCATACATCCAAAACTCATGCCTGCATAAAACAAAGTTAACAAGCACTTCACCCCTTATTTCTCCCGTCTACAAAAACATCTAACACATTCGTTAGCATATATACCTCACTTTCGAGAGCATCTGCATAAAATTAGGTTAGAAGAATCAATCAACTTTTTAATCGGCTCAAGTCCACTAAATGGTTAAGAACCAGTCCCCAGCGGAGTCGCCAGTCTGTCGCGACCCTCTTGAGGTTGTCGGGCTCTCGAGGGCTAATGGGCCGTCCTGTCTGGTCGGACGCGGGCCTCTCCCAAGGCCCATTACCCAAATCGCAACGGAGGTATGCGTGATCGACTTTCAGTGTGGTCTAGTGACATGTGCTAAGTGTGCATGCCATGGAGTCGCCACCAATCATTTTTTTAGGGTGTGATTGGACCACCCAATCGAATAGTTGGGAGTTTCTATTCAATTCTGCGAGAACCAGAGAAATGGTTTCGGGGACTTAGTTACACCAACAGTCAGAGTTGACGCCCTTTCGGTACCTAAGTTGACTGAATTTTCTAGCCTGAGATTCATGCGGATGAGTAAGGTATGAACCCTAAATCTAGAAATTCATGCAGATAGGAGTGATTATCCTAGCAATCACAATCAGTAATAAAATGCGCAACTCAAGGAATCTAGATATGCAAATAAATCACATGGCATTCCTAGTAAGGCCCTATTTATCAATCACAGCTCAAGAATGATTTAGCTGTCCTAGCCATTCTACACATGATCTAACCTAAGAAAAGCATTAGGAAGCATCGAAGGAGTTCGAGAGTACTCACATGGAGTTCGCCGTGCCCTGGTTTGGTCTTAGACGAGCTATCGAGCTCATGCCGACCCGATTATATTTGGGGATCCACTCGGCGTTTTACACCATAAAATCATGTGAAACAAAAACGAAAATATTCAGCAAGGGGAATTTATTGTAGATGGTGGTCGATCTAATTGGACGTCAAGACTAAAAAATATGTAGAAATTTACAAATTAAAATACTCGAATGACATTTTTTTGCCAAATTCAACTCTATGCGTCGTGAAGAAACACATGCAATTGAACTTGAATTTTGACTATTTATGAGTTCAAAATGAAAAGGAAATTAAAATAAAAATATTGACTATTTTTCTATATTTTTACGACATCGAACGCTATTTTTCTTCATTTTTCATGTATTTTTCTATTTTTGGAAAATATTAAAAAATATTAAAAAATATGACAAATTATTTTTTATCAAAAATGGTTCCTTTAGCTTGGTCAAGGCTACCAAAGATGATTTTTTAATGTTTTTAACTTTTTATATATTTTTTATGAATTTTTTAAAAATAAACTATGAAAGACTGATCAAAAATCAGGTGTCAACATAGGGAAAAGACCAGACTAAGCGTGGAAGGGGAGTGTTGGAATATATAAATATTAAATCACGCATTTTTCTAATAGCTTAAGGTTTTAGAGCAGTTGGTTGTGGTTCCACCAGATCTTACAATAATACGTAAAAAAAATGGTATATAATAAATAAAAAAGATTCAATTTTTGAATTGTGATGGGCTGCTAATAGACATACGGCCCTGCTGGTAAATGAATCGGGAGATGAAGACGCTAGTATCATTGGTATAGAGTTCGACGCTCATGCTTCCCATAGAGTTACGGTCAAAAAATTATGACGGGGTCGATTTCTTTGCTTAGTTTACTCATTTTTTTATTACGAAAAAATATGGAAGTGGTTGAGATGCAAAGGACCTCGAATTTCATCCACGTCAAGGAAATATGATGTTGGATTTTTAAAATTTATTTAGGTTCCCTTTTCAGCCGGTCATCGGTAACTGATTGGATGAGAAGCATCCACTTTTGGCAACTTTTTTTTTTTTTCTAGGAAGACTTCTGTCCCCATCAATTTTTTTGCACGATTGATGGCACATGTGATCAGTCTCAAAGGATAAATAGATTTTGTTCTTGTTGAGAAAAAAGCATGTGTTTTTTTTTTCTTTTACTTTTTTCTTACGAGGTAGAAAAAATTCTAGTGCTGTCCAAACACGAAGAACGCGAATAATAACCAATCTGCTCCTGAGAAAAAATTCTGACTAGAAATAGATTTTTCTATTTCAATTTGTCAACATGAGCTGTAAATTAAAGTAATTTTAGGAATTTGTAATATTTACTTCATATTTTGTCCTTTTTTTTTTATATCTCCAGATAAGGAGCCCTAGGTTTAGGTTTTCTGTTATGTATATATACAAAGCTTTGTAAATTGAAAGGTGAATGAAGAAATTCTCCCTACATTCACGTGTGTTTCTTCGCTATTTCCTATAGGAGTTTTCTGAGTATAGAATACGTTTGGTAACGACGTGAAATTTTCATCCACGGAACAATCGCGACATTATCGACACCTCTCCTGCCCGAAACAAAGCTATTATGAAGAGAGAGATTCACAAGCCGAGAAGGGGTCGAAGTCCTTTGACAAGGATTTTCGTGTTGGCCTTTATGGACGGTGCTGCACAAACTTGTAGGACGAAATTGAAAGGAAAAAATAAAAAATTCAGATGAACGATATTACCTAGAATTTGTTAAAAGTAGCTAAATTCCGACATTGCATAGTATGAGAGAAAAAGGCAAGTCTCAATTCTAAAATTAGGGCTCAATGTGAAAGAATTTTTAGGAGGTGAGGAAAGGAGAGTGAGGGGAAAATTAGATTAGGAAGTGATTTTACTTTACATGGAAATGGATGGAAAATTCGCGATTTTCTCTCTAACTTGAGAAGGAAAATGATCAATCTTTTTCGATTTAGCCTTCGTTTGTTTTTACGAAAATTAAATAATTTTGAAAATATATATATTTAAAAACATCACTTATATTGCTTTTGAAAATGAATTAACGAAAAAAACTGTCAACGACAATGTTTAGATATAAATTATTATCGATGATGAATACTTTTTTCATTAACTAACTATTTGATGCGATAGAAATCATCATTTACAGGGTTTTTTAAAGCCGTTCAATTTGCACAAGATAAATGGAGCCTTAACAAGTCAAAAAACTCTCAACTATGTCACAAGGAAGTCTCTGCCATTTATCTTGTTGGAACTGAATTAGACGATTTGTTACTAACTGGGGTTTGCCTCAGTGGCCATTCTTTTCGCTTGGGAAGCTTGCAAAATAGACTACAATAGGACTAGATTAAAAAAAAAAATAGACCATTTCTTTCCTCAAAGATTGAGTACAAAAGTCAAAATGTTTTTGGGTAGATTTTTTTTTTTTTTTTTTAGAGGTACGCAGTGGGCTATGCTCTAACCGCCGGTGTAAGCACGTGGGTGGCACGTGAAAGTAAACAAATTAAAGTATGCCGATTGGTGAGGTCGGGTCTTATTTGAAATTAAGTTGATTATTTTAGAATTTTTTTTAGACGAAGGTTACCCTAACACCGTTGTTTGAGAAAATCTCCCATTTTAGCTTTTGGTTAATGCCACCAAAAACTCTAAATTGGTACTCCGTAATAAATTTACCTCAAATTATTTATTTGATCATGAAAAACCCCAAATTAGAAAACCCGTTATAAATTTACCTCAAATTGATACAGCTGTGATAAATTTACCCATAATTAGTTTTCATTAAGTTTGACAGTCAAATTACCGAGTTGGATGACATGTAGCAATTGTCGGATATATACGTTACTTTATATTTGCTACAGATGTATCGATTTAAATTTTTTTGTAGCATTAACTCAATTTAACAAAAACTAACATAAGGTAAATTTGTCATATGTGTACTAATTTGAGATTTTTTGTCATAAAAAAATTAGCTTTGGGTAAATTTGTCATATCTGGATTAAGGTTTTTGGAGGTAAAAAAATAATTTGAGGTAAATTTGTCACAAGTATATCAGTTTGAGATTTTTGATGATAAAAAAATAATTTGAAGTAAATTTATTATATATGTACTAATTTAAGATTTTTCGTGTCATTAATCCTTATAACTTTCTATCTTAAATTTTTCCCTTTTTGTCTTTTTAGGCAAATCCTCAAATAGCAGCCGTTAAAATCACGCCGCCAGCAATGGCATTGGCGCGCGCCTTCATCGGTTCACGGTTCGCGGCTGTCAATTCAGAACTGAACTTTTTCCCAACTCCAAAAAGAATCGACGACCCCCTTTTCTCTACGAAGGAAGCGACTCTTCAAACGTTAATCCCGCACGACAAATTCATAAAAAACATAGCAAAACTGTGGAGCCGAGAAATTGGACTCTCTCCCAATTTATGCTCATCTCAGCTGACCGCGTATTTTACCCAGTTATCCCCGCTTGCTGCTCTCGAACTGCGAGTCTCCTAGAACAGAGAGAGCATTTTTTTAAGCAAAAGACAGCATTTTTCATGGACCCCATTTTGTTTTATTCAATGGGTGATTGAGAGAATATAGTAATTTCTTGTGAAATTCACAGTTGATGCTTTGAATATGTGAGTTGATTCAATCGGGTATTCAGTTCTTTGGCCAGATGCTCGGGGAAAAGGTCATTTTTCTATTATCGCATTGCAGACTTTTTAGAGCGAGAGAGGTGAGAGAGGAAGTGAGTTTCTGACCAGTTTCAACTTTTCCTTTTTTGGCCTTTTTTTTTTGTCCTGGGACCGGGAAATCCATTGTGCCTCTCCCGGAGCTCAAGTGGGTCACTTGTTGGTTTCGTTCTTGGAAGTCCCCTGCTCTCCAACTTGTTCTTCTCCCTCTTCGCTGTCTATGCCCGGCTTGCAGCTTCTCCCTTTTTTTTTCCCACACTGAATAGTCTCTTCTCTTCTTTCCATGCGCCCGTTTGTCTCATTCTGGACTTCTCCTGGCGACTTCGTTTCTTGATTGTGGGAAAGGTAATCTTGAATTCGACTTCTTTTAGTCCCCGCAGATTGTGCCTTCTTTTGACTTGATTGTCTTTACGGGCGAATCTTCAGTTGTCCGCGAAGAGGGGGATGTTGTCTTCCTATTTAATCATCTGGGCCTCTTGATATCGGGCAAATCTTTACTGGGTTTGGGTTGATGATGGCTTTTGGGGCGCTGGATTGTGCGGGGTTGGTCTGAGGTCAACTTTCTTCTTTTGGGGTAGATTTTTTTTTTATTGAGTGGATTTTGGTTTGATTGATTGGGGGTTTTCATGCTTGGTCCAAGACAATGGAGATGTCTATGGCCGGATTTCTATTCCTTTAGTATTCTTTACCGTGGCTTGTTGAGGAGACGATGAAGAACCTTCTCAAGAAGCTCCACATCATGTCGAATCAAACAGAAGATAGGGAAGAGCTTAGCTCATCTATGGGCAGTAAGACCTGTGACGTAGTATCATCACCTGATAGACTCACGCAAGCACGATCGTATCATTTCAGCGAGCACAAACCCTTTTCAGGGCTTTCTTCTTGGTTGCACTCTTTTCCTAGTAGGCACGGACATGGTGCCCCTTCATCTTCGAATGTAATTAAGGGAGAGCCAATGGAGCCATCCGATTCTGTCATTGCCAGTGGAGTGAGTAATGATCCAGATGCAGCTTTGCCGGATTCGGAGTCTAATTCTAGAGATCCTGATGTAGAGGAGGAGTATCAAATACAATTGGCGATGGAGCTGAGTGCAAGGGAGGATCCTGAGGCAGTTCAAATTGAGGCTGTCAAGCAGATTAGTTTGGGGTCTTGTGCACCAGATAATACTCCAGCCGAGGTTATTGCTTATAGATACTGGGTAAGTTGTCATGTTCGCCCCCTTCTTAAGAGAGAACGGAAAGCATCAAAAGAGAAGGATTGAATTATGTTTGACTAAGTAGTTTTTGGCTACGGAGGATGTACATTTCACTTTTACTCCTCCTTTTCATATAGTGTTCTCTACCAGAGAAATAACTAGTGTAAAGCACAATGCGTATTCGGTCGGAACAATGCACAACTGCATTATATGTGGACTTTGTGTAATCAATTGTTATGTCACGTTCTGTGTTAGGGCAATTATTTAACCAAATCTGATTGACTGTTAGCAAGAGCAACTAAAAAGAATTTGTCACTGGAAAATTATAATAATTTCAGCAATTTTTCTAGAGCTTTCCTATATAATGATCCGTGATCCAAATCTGCTCCACTTCTGTTCATGTGTATCAATAGAACGCAATGCCAAATCATTCTTGTAGAATGTCATATGAATAATGAAAAAAATTGTTGTTTACTGGTGCTGAGACATGTTTTGAGCTAAGCTTGTATTTACTTTAGAATAAATTCTCTTGTCTTAACCTCTCTCTTATTCTCTTTCGTCTGCTCTCCTTTTGGAGTGGTTGAAGGGAGTTGTAATCTTCTAGATTCTGTTAGAGAATAGCTTTTGGAAGGACTGGTGAAAATGTGCAATTCCAGTGTGACTGGTGCCATCTTTTGGAAGCCACTTGGCTGGTCGAGAATGTAGGAAGAGGTTGCCAAGTCATTCCATATTTATTAAGGACTTTGATACTACCCAGGATCTGCACTACCGTATCATGCATCTGTAGAAACAAATGACAATGAGAAGCATAGCTGGAAAGAAGATTTTTTTTTTTTTTGGGTCCTGTCTGTTTCAATTGAGGTGTGTTGGTTGGTTGGTAGTACTATGAAGTTGGAATTACCTCTTCTAGCTGAATCTGAACTACCTTTTATTCTTCTGAATATGGCTTTCTTTCTTCAAACTTAAGTAGTGAGTTTGAAAAGATATATGACCTTAGTCTCTCCCGGTCATCCTATGGTAAGTTTCAGATGCAACCGTAACTTGCTGGGCAAGTAATACCCGCTCTCAATATCTCAAATCCAATTTTCTTTGATTTCCTTAGGTACAGGAGGTGTTTCATCTAGAGTTGTTAAGGAGAAACTAGCGGCCTTCCTCTTATTGGTAAAGTGGTCAAAGTGCAAAGATCTCCTGATCTCGTGAAATTCATTTGGAAGAATTCCGTATATCTGCATGTTTCCCAAAATTAGGAGCTTTATTTTTCTGCTTAAATTATGTTGTCTCTTCCTTCACCAATCATCTAGCTGATTAGATTGATGCTTGTAGTGAACATAACCAACTTAGATTACCTTAGAGGTTGCTCTGTGGATCTAGAATCATATTCTCTAGCTGCTTTTACATTTTCTTCTTTTTTGTCAGGTTTATTCTTTTCTAACCTGTCTCATACCGTAGATTTGTCAATGATTGACAGAACTACAATGCTCTTAGCTATGATGACAAAATCGTGGATGGTTTTTATGATCTATATGGGGTCTTGACTGCGTCAACCTCAGGGAGAATGCCTTCGCTTGTTGATTTGCAAGGAACACCGGTGTCTGAAAATACCGCTTGGGAAGCAGTTTTGATCAACAGAGCTGCAGATTCAAATTTATTGAAACTGGAAGAGAAAGCCCTAGAGTTGGCAGTCAGATCAAGATCAGTATCTCTTGGTTTGTTACAGAGTAATTTGGTGAGAAACCTAGCTGTTTTAGTTTCAGACTACATGGGTGGACCAGTTGCAGATCCAGAGAACATGTTAAGAGCATGGCAAAGTCTTGGCTATAGTCTGAAATCAACCCTTGGAAGTATGGTTTTGCCTCTTGGTTCCTTGACTATCGGGATGGCTCGGCATCGTGCTTTGTTGTTTAAGGTACACACTTTTATTTTATATATGTATGGTAATTGTTAGTTTTCAGTTTCTTTCCTAAATTATGTTATCTGTGATTGTTACATTATTTTTTCTTTGATTTTTCTGGAGAAATTACTGTAGGTTATAATCAGATTGCACAATCTACATAATTTGTTGGTGATTATTTTAATTAAACTGTTGCTTACCGAAGTATCTGTATGGTACATTTTGGCCTGAAGTATGTTAATGTGCTGCCCAAGTGTATTCTTTTTTCTTCTCTTAAATTTTATATGTGAAGTCCTTTATGCCATTTTTTTGGTGACAGTAGATAATTTGCATTCGGAATTTCTTAATGATTAGTTCAACTTCTCAAACATGTATGAATTGCTTGAAACACCTGCACAGGTTTTGGCCGACAGCGTAGGCATCCGATGCCGGTTAGTGAAGGGGCAGCAGTATACAGGTTCAGATGATGTAGCAATTAACTTTGTAAAGCTTGATGATGGAAGGTACTTGATGTGCACTATTCATATTTATGCTGACGCAAGAATGTTAGCTGATGCTTTATTCCTTGCTTTGCTCTGCATAGCAAAATATGTTTTGTGTCCTGACTCTATCATGCGCATGTTCTCCGCATGTTTAAAGCTGTTTTCATTGTAAATGGTGAATTGCATGTTATAGCATGTTAGAATGATTAAAAGCATTCATACGAGGTCCTTTTCTTCATATTATGTATGATGGACGGGTCACCTGTTTAAAACGCTACTGATAATTGATTCTCAGGGAGTACATAGTTGACCTCATGGCTGATCCAGGCACTCTCATACCGTCTGATGCGACAGGGTCACATGCAGAATTTGATGAATCATTGTTATCGGTCAGCCCTATGTCAGGAGATTCATCACATGTGGCCTCTTCTAGTAGTGGAGTTACCAGTTCATATGAAGAGCAGATAGAATTTGGGGCATCTGACAAGAGATCCAGGTTCGGAACCGGTGCAGCTTCAGGAAACGAGTCCATTAATGAAGGTGAAGTGCTGGCTGGTGTGAATCTAACTAGGCCAATCATGGTGAAGGAAGAAGCAAAGAAATCCTCAGAAGACCTGAAAGATCAATCCAATCTGAATAAGTTGGGGGGAAGAGAGATCCCGGGAAGGCCTAATTACCCTTACACGCATGCAAGATCTCCTTCATGGACGGAAGGTGTGAGCTCACCTGCTGTTCGCAGGATGAAAGTAAAAGATGTATCAGAATACATGATTGATGCAGCCAAAGAGAACCCACAGTTAGCTCAGAAGCTTCACAACGTATTACTTGAAAGTGGTGTCATTGCTCCACCAAACTTATTTAGTGAAATTTATCCCAGGCAGTCAGATGCATCAGCTGCTGAGACCAAGTCACCAGCTGAGGACAAGCCTCTGATGGGAAATAAGAATGAAAGGAGCCATCAGGTTGGAATCCAAGATACTAAGGGTCAGGATGATAGAAGCGCACCTTGCTTTTTGCCTCCTTTGCCCCCCTATAGACCGCATTTGAAAACAACATTCCCTTGGGGTCCACCAGAGCAACCTAAACATGTAGGATTCAACCCTTCATTAGAACTGTGGGAAGCAACTGGGCAACCGATTTTGTCTCAATCCGATGCCACTCCGCCGGTATATGTGAAAAATGTCCCTGTAGCGGCAGCGGCAGCAGCAGCTGCTGCAGTGGTGGCATCGTCCATGGTAGTTGCTGCTGCAAAGTCGAATGCAGACTCAAATCTTGAACTTCCTGTTGCAGCTGCTGCCACGGCAACAGCTGCAGCCGTGGTGGCAACTACTGCGGCTGTCAATAAGCAATATGAAGTGGGGGCGAAAAGTGATGGAGATCCAGATTCTGGTGGGTGTGAGCCACAAGGGAGTGCTAATCGGGAGAGCGATGCTACGGGAGTAAATTCAGAAGGCGAGAGGGTTTCCGACAGATCAACTGGTGATGAAAGTGCAAAATCGGATATTGCCCTTGATGATGTTGCAGAGTGCGAGATTCAATGGGAGGAGATCTCCTTGGGAGAGCGTATAGGACTAGGTACTGACAAGCCAACTGTATCAATAACTTTGTGGTGTTTTTTTGTTCTATAATTTCAATAGGTACACATGAAATTGGATGAATCTGTTAGGTTTACGGCCGTTGTTTTACAGGATCCTATGGGGAGGTATACCGTGGGGACTGGCATGGAACTGTAAGTCTACTGAAACACTTCCTTTTTCCTTTTTTAGTATTCGCTATCATTGTGGTCCTATTTCTTTCTTGAGAGAAGCCTTAAGCTTTGTGTTATAAGTTTGTCTCTATGCTTGAGGCAATGATGCAGTTGCTGAGGTTCTAACTGAGGCACATCTATTGCAGATGCATCATGTGCATGAACTTAAATATTGGAGGGCTGAGTTTAACGTCATAGTTGTTATTGGATCATCAGTTATCTGGCTGTCTTGAATCTCTTTCTTTTTTCTAAATTTGCTTCACTTTAGTACATGTGGTGTATCATTTCTGTATTGATGTAGTCATGGTGGATCCTATTGGAATATATAAATATTAAACCACGCTTTCTTCTAACAGCTTAAGCTTTTAAAGCAGTTGGCTGTGGTCCCACAAAATCTTTCACAATCCGACTAGAGCACTGGCTCTCGAAGATCTGGTTATGGGAGTTATATGTGAAATATAATTGAATACGATGCATAAAAGTAAACTAGCTGAAACTAGTTATGCATAAGGTGTATTTTTTCTGCTTTGTTAGATTAGGTTTACACCTAATTTGAGGTTGTCTATTGTTTGGGGTTTTAGATGGGGTTCACTTCACTAATTATTTCTTCTGCTTCAATTTGAAGGTGTCCAATATGTTCCATATAACTTTTTCATCATGAACAATTTCACAATTGCAACAAATCCTGCAAATACTTTCTGTAGATTAAAAGATTAGGATTTCTCTGCATTTATCTCTAGTTGGTCTCCTGAAATAAATAGGGTCTCAGCTTTGGAATTTTTGGCTCTTTCGTCTTCTTCCTCCCAAATTATCTGTTAGTGTGCTGCATATACATTTCCTTTCGCTTTCTTTGATCTGGGATAGCTAACAGCACTATGTAATACTTCTCTATTGCTTTGATTTCTTTCCTCTGAATTAAGCTTAGCATGTTTTCAAATTTAAAGAAAACTTATGTGGTCTTCTCTACTGGTTAAATGCAGGAAGTTGCAGTTAAGAGGTTCCTAGACCAGGATATTTCTGGTGACATGCTTGAAGAGTTCAAAAGTGAGGTACTAGTTCCGTTACTGCTGCTTATTGTACTGCTTCTGCTTCTGCATCTCTTAAAATCAACTTTAGCTACATGAATATGGATTACTAGAAAACATGACCAATCTCCATGCAATACTATGTGCCCTAATTTGGTACAGAATTAAAATTAAATGCGTAGGATCATTTGATCTACCATTGAAGTAAGTGTTGGGAAAAATAATTTTGGTCCACTGGACCAATCCACATAAAAAGAGGAATTGATCGCCTATTTTTGATAGGATAACTTATGTATTAAGAAATTCCACAGATAATCTAGATTAGAAGGAAATAAAGCAAAATTAGTAAGAACATGTAGATAAAGTTGAGACATATTCCATACTCATTGAAGAATACATAATTACTATTTACACTGGGAAAAGCAGCCTCACTTCACCAGCATATCTACGGCAACTGCAAGGTCATGACTGGATTTAAGATGCGGAGCAAAGCTGTAAAGAACTGCTCTCTTGTTTTTGGGTTAAATAAGCTATTAGATGATTTCTTTTTAAGAAAAATGAAAGTAGAACATTGGGTCAAAACCACCAAATAATATGGATTTCTCAATGACAATTAGAGATAAAAGGAAGACCACCACTGTGAAAGCAAGAGGATTGAGCCCAAATATGGAAGCTTAACTGTGAATGAAAGTATAAGCATGACAGGACAATGCATGGATCTCAGTATAGTGGTGCTTGCCAGCAACCCTGCATTCTCTGAATCAGAAAACGAGGCCAGCTATTGCTGATGTTGCCTTATTTTGCACGTTACTGTTATTCTTTGCCTACTTTGTAGATTTCAGGGCTGCTACTGGCATAATTCACTATCTAAACTTTGGTATTGAATTGCAAGGTTCGGATAATGAAGAAAGTGAGGCATCCCAATGTCGTTCTTTTTATGGGTGCTGTAACTCGTCCTCCAAATCTATCAATTGTTTCGGAGTTTCTTCATAGGTAAGTTGCAATTCTTCCTGTTTCAATTTTAAGATTCAAATAAGATTTTCTCGAAGTTGTTATGCTGGATCCGTAGCAGTAATTAAACAAGTGATTCTCTGTTCCCTCCTTGAGCAGAAGTATCCAGCTACACAAAAGGACCCTAACACGTGTTGCTTATAGTGGTCACTTGAACCTGTCAATTTAGATATTACAAACTCATTTATCTGACAATCTGTTTTAACTTGTCCACGAAACAAGATGGTACATGACTTGGGATTGGATACTGCATTTAGCCTATCATGTTATTTTCATATCCCGTTTGTATAGAAAGGAGTTTCTGAGACCTGGTCGTTGGCTTTTAATATGTTTGGCTTAAGTTTATATTAACGTCCTTTATTTCTATGCACACCATTTCTTTAAGATCCCAGAGCGAATGATCCTTGAAGTTTGTTGTAGTAGTGTTTTGCCTCTGGGAAAAATTCTGAGTTTAAGAAGTATCCTTAGTTTGCTTTCATGTTTTCAATAGCGTTGCTCTGTTGTTGACTCTTTGAGATCATTATGCTTAGGGGATTAAATCAGGATTTTTCCTCTGCAGAGGAAGTTTATATAGGCTGATTCACCGGCCTAACAATCAATTAGATGAGCGGAGGAGGTTAAGGATGGCCCTTGATGCAGTATGATTTCATCACTCTCATCCTTAATTAAAACTCAGTGAGCAGTCTAATTTCACTTAATTACCTGCACATAATGTATCTTCACAAATAATCTTCAGGCCCGGGGAATGAATTATTTGCATAACTGTAATCCAGTTATAGTACACCGCGACTTGAAGTCTCCCAACCTTCTTGTTGATAAAAATTGGGTCGTTAAGGTGACTTACTTTTTGCTCATTACAAGCAAAAAATAGATCTTGTCTCTATTACATAAATGACTAGTTTTTCCATTATCCTTTAGGTTTGCGATTTTGGATTATCTCGGATGAAGCATAGCACATACCTCTCATCTAGGTCAACCGCTGGAACGGTAAGCACTGTCAATGACTGGTTATATTTACTCTTGGCATGTCATTTGACATAATTTTTCTCGATGTATCATACTTGTCTCTCTCTTGCTTTTCTTGTGTCCTTGACGTCCCATAACATGTCCATGTGTTGCAATTGGTCGTGTTCACTTCAATAATGCAGTGTTCACCCATTACAAACACCGTCATTGGTGACCCTTAGTGAATTTCTTTGATGAATCGATTTGATCACCTTTTTCTGTCAAACTGAAAAATCTTTTTGCTCTCTGATAATTCTGAGATGTTTTCTTTTTGAATGATTTTTAACTGAGTGTTTGAGAAGTAGCCCAGGACATGTTTTTTCTTGATTTGGTAGTCCTTATATTTTGGCAATCTTGGAGATATAAAGTAATCAGTGAAGACTAGAATTACATGTTTCCATGCCTACAGTGTTACTGCTTGCTGTGAGTTCTCAACTTCCTACTGCTGAGCACATGAACACGTATGCTTACAAACCATATTTCTAGGTAACCATGTAGTTGGAACCCTTCAAGAACTTCTCATTTTGTCTTATTACCTACCGAGTGGCGCTCTTCATACTTTCTCCCATCATTTCTCTTGTGTCTAAGCCAGAACGTGAAAGCTTCAGAAACATTTGCACATGCAAGTTCCCTTTTGTACATTAATATGCTCCTTTCAGTTATTTGAATGACTAACATGCTATCACTCTTCAGGCGGAGTGGATGGCTCCGGAGGTGCTGAGAAATGAACCTTCGGATGAAAAGTACCTCGTTCATTTACCTTACAAATATCTGCTCCCATTTTTTCTTCTGGTCGTCCTCATTCATATGCGGTAGATGGAACCTGTCTGAAATCTGTGATATGACACGCAGGTGCGACGTCTATAGCTTCGGCGTCATATTATGGGAGTTGTCTACGCTACAACAACCTTGGGGGGGAATGAATCCTATGCAAGTTGTTGGCGCTGTTGGCTTTCAGCACCGTCGGCTCGAGATTCCGGATGACATGGACCCCACCATCGCAGATATCATCAAAAAGTGCTGGCAAACGTGAGTATGTTTTGGAGAATTTGTTGTTGGAAACTGCATGTAATCAATTTCCCTAAGAACATACAGGGGTTTTAATCATCGAGGTTCGACTTATACCGAAAAAAAAAAAAAAAAAAACAAGGCCGTTCTCACTGTCCCTTGCCTGAAATTAGGGTTCCTTTTCATGGATAGTTTTTGGTTACACTAGGATCACATAATAAGATCTGTCATGATAATCGAACTGTAGCACAAGGCTGAAGCTTCAGTTACACGAAATTATGAAGCGCACGCTTTTACCATTGCAGTTATATTGTTAGTCAGCACCTGATGTTTGCATTTGTAATTTTGTAGAGATCCAAAATTGAGACCGACGTTTGCCGAGATCATGGCTGCGCTGAAGCCTCTCCAGAAGCCCATAACTAGCGGTACAACCCCAAGGCAAGGCCACTGATGAGCAGTGAGCGTGACAAATATTCAATTTTTTGGATGGAGGCGTCTGGTCTAAGTAGCAGAATCGTGAATGTTGGCACAAGGCAAAGTCCTTCATTATCGGGGAACTGCATGACGATCGAACTTCTGGGGATGGTCAGTCCGGCGCATGGCGATCGGCAATTGTGATTTACTCTTTCACTGTCTTAGTTTTGCTGCCTTCCACAAGTTTGTGAAATTCTTTGTACAGATGTGTTTTTCTTGTTGTATAATCAAATTCTTTCTTTTTTTGTCTGTCAAATGGAAAAAATAGTTGCATCAGAAATTATCACTTTATGGAGTTGCCAAAGGGCATTTTCCTCTGCAGGTGATGTGATCAGAAGATCAATGAGCATGCCTTGGTGCACGACTTTACTATAAATAACGTGAATTTACATTTTGGTAGGTGAACCGTGAGTCATCCACGAAATATCTCCCTACTCTCATGGACCGCCGGTTGACATGCCGCCCTTTGAAACCCCGGCGCGCAAGTTCAAGCGCACGGCATGCACAGATGCTCGTTCCACGCCGATCTAGGTTGTGCCGATGTTCGAGCATCACAGTTTGCAGCAAGCGCGAACCGATGATCAGTCGTCCAGCAAAAGGAAGAAGAGGTGGCGATTTCACGTTGCAATTAGGAGATTAGTAGTAAATCCGATCGACAAGAAAGCGTCTCCTCCGATCGAAAGAATCGTCGAAGATCTGTACTCTTCCAATTGCCGTTACGATAGAAAATACAACCTACACGTGTTTTTGGATTAGAGAGAATCCGTGACAATCGCCGTGGCGATTAAGATGATTATATAGTTTGCAAGAATGGACATGATCTCTCTCTCTTTTTTTTTTTTAAAGTAAGTCTGAGCATGACTTGGCTGTTCTTTCTTTCCTTGAATTTGTGACGTGGGTTTGAACGGAAAGATGAAAATGGCAAAATCTCCAAGTAACCTTACGAGAACGATCGAGCACCACGCATCCGGTCCTTAGTCTTAAGAGTTCAAGCTTGGAGTGTCCAATGGGCCACGCATGCAGCATCCGTGCACTAATCTCAGCCACAACCCTCGGGGAGAAAATTACCAAATTCAGTCTGCCCATTTTGTTTTGAGTTTTCTAATTTTTGCAGAGGTAATTCTAAACCTTTTCGCATCAAATCCCTCCGATCGATTGCCGTCGGAAATCGTCGACGTGGATGTCCACACAGGATGCGATTTGAAATAAAGTAAAACTTAGAAAAGACTACGTTGAAATTTCATAAAAAGAAGAAAATTATAATTATAATGACGAAATCGAAAAAGTTTATGATTGAATTTATGACTTGACTAATGATGCCTAAAGCAGCAATTCCGTCTATCGCGTCGCTCATTTCGCATCCTCTGGTACGTCGGGCCGTCGCAAATTTACAAACAATTTATGTAGGAAATCGTATGGATTAAAGGTCAAGAGTTCGATTCTGGGTAAAATCCGGGACGGGCTTTGCCAAACCATATAAATTATATAATCTTGAGCGGGAATCTCTTTTGTACTTAATGTTCTGCGGGGAACGGGAGAACGCGACTTGGCTAGCAAGACGTCTGCGAAAATACAAACGTCTTGAGAGAGAGAGAGAGAGGACGGACGCACGACAGCGCTCGGCGACGCTCTCGGAGCTGAAGCTCCGTCGCCGCCATGGCCAACGTTCTCGACTCTCATTTCCTAGCTCTCACCGCCATCGTCACCGTACTCTCTCTCTCTCTCTCTCTCTCTCTCTCTCTCCGTGTGTGTGCAGGCTTTTGCTCCTTCGACGTTCGCGTCGCTCTGATCGGCGGATTGTCTTGTTTTGGCTTCCTCGCTGCGTTGCAGGTTGTGTACCAGTCGCTGTTCTTCGTCGTGACCGCTCTTCTCAAGTTCGATAAGGTCACCGACTTCGCCGGTCAGTGATCGATCTTGCTTAGTCAGAATTTTGTTGTTGTGGAGTCGTTAGTGAACTTGGCGTGGGAATTTCGAGGAAATTGTTAGGAGAAACGTGTGATTTGTGGTTGGCTTTTTTCTCTGAGCGGTGAATGAGAAGGTCGCTGTGATCGCATTGTTATGGGACTCATGATTAGCTACTGTTACATCGGCGAAGCAATGACGGTGGATGCTTCCTGTTTCGATAGGATTAGACCTCGAGCTGAGTAACCAGTCTTGTTATTTTTATTTATAGTCGGTTCATGCTGATTCAGGTTTGTGATGTGTTTGTTTTGCTGTTTCAGGAAGCACCAATTTCGTTATCATCGCTCTGTTGACCCTGATTCTCGGGGGGACTTGGCATTTCAGACAGGTTCTTTCTCTATCTCTTGGTGATCATGCATTCAACACTCCCTCTTCCCTAACATCGGCGTGGAAAACATGTCTGAGTCATGACCGTAGTCATTGCCAAGTCTTTCATAGATAGTAGGTGGCGGATATGGTATATGGTTCCTCTATCACAGTAGTGAGGAATGAAACTTTGGTCAATTGCAAGACTCTTTGGCCATATCGCGAAAGCCTCTATTATCAGTAGACACTTAAGATGGCATAGAGGAACAACCTGCCAATTCCTTGCTTGGCAAGAATCAGTCTTGAAACTTGCCTTCTCGAATATAACTAGAGCTTTGACATAAAAGTAACCTCAAATGCACATACTGAGGGTGATGAAATCAAAAGGAGGTTGTCATGAATGATTAACTACTTATGCAATGCGCATTTTTCAATCCTAACCAGGTAATTAAAATTTGAAGGACCTAGTTGTTGATAAAGCTGTTTGGCTGTGATTCTCAACATATGAAACAGAATTTTTGCATAAATTTGGGACTGATATGTAGAACTTCATTTTAGGAGTAACTTGATGAGAGAAGGACTAGATAAGATGAGTTGAGGATGCTTCTTGGATATTATCTGCATTTCTGGAACACTGTTTTCTGTTTGCTGAGATTGCCTGGCTTTGTGCTGTTGTGACTGCAAGCCCTTTATGGCACTCTGTCTGTTTGCCTCGCTAAATAATTGCTTTGCTACTTACTGTGAGGAATTTTAGGCATATGGATAGCAGGTTTACTGGGACTAAATTTGAGAGTTTTTGCTTGACAAGTCAATTGCTTTGGCTGGAATTTACTGAATCTTAAGATGCTTGTGACAATGTAATTTCAGGTGGTCCTGACAGTTCTTGTGGTAATCTGGGGTCTCCGACTGGGTCTGTTTCTGTTAATGAGGTATGAATCTAGTAGAACAGGGGAAATTGCAGCTTTCATTTACTTATAGATCTTTTGATTTGATAGAAAGCTAGTGGCATCTAGACAATGACGCTGCACGCGGGAGAGAGAGAGAGGGTTCTTGCATGATTTACTCTTTATGATTTACCTTATCAAGACAAAAAACTGACTTGTAAGTACACTGCCAGTTGTGAATCTACGATTTGATTGTTGCACTCCTATGAGGCCTAGATACTTTCTTTCAATAGCATTAACAATTTATCCATTGAACATATTAAGTCCCTGGATGGATGCTTTACAACTCCAGTGGAATGGTTCAACTTGTAGCTTCTGCCTCCATGAGATGTTTCATGTGAACCCACAGCTCTATGTTGACAACAATAAATGTACTTAATGTTTCCATATGATTTTGTCCTCCCATCAAAATGCTTGGTTCTCTTATTCTTCCATTGCCAGTGCATGGGTTATTGGTACAAAGCAATACCTGTTTCCTGTAGAACCGCCTGGATATGTCCCTTATTCCTTTTATAAACATTGTGTTGAAATTCATCAGAATTCTGAAGTGGGGGGAAGATAGGCGTTTTGATGAGATGCGCAGCAATTTGGGGAAATTGGCGATTTTCTGGATTTTCCAGGTTTCCCAACTTATGTCATATTTAAGTTGGTCCATGATTTTTAAAAGATGCAATGTAGCATCTAAGAACACGTATTGGGATGTTGATTTCATGTCCATTTTGTCACAGGCTGTCTGGGTTTGGACAGTCAGTTTACCAGTAACTGTGGTGAATGCAAGCAACAGAGATCCACCTCTCCAAGCTCAGGACATAGTTGGGTGGATTATGTGGTTTCTGGGTTTTTTGGTCGAAGCAGTAGCTGACCAGCAGAAATTGAACTTCAAAAATTCTCCTGCAAATCGAGGAAAGTGGTGCAATATTGGACTTTGGAGTTATTCTCGGCATCCAAACTATTTTGGAGAGGTGAGTCCTGCTATTACCATAAAAAGGTTCCTTTTTAAGTTGTAACTGAGCACAAGATATTGAAGTGATTGTCATATAGGACTTGGTAACTAGTTTTAACTTTCAATTGAGATACGTCGTGCATTTTTCTTTATGTGAATTATTTTATCCAGATTTTACTATGGTGGGGAATCTTTGTGGCTTCCACCCCTGTACTTGAAGGTTCTGAGTGGCTTGTAATTTTCGGGCCAGTCTTCCTCACGTTGTTACTTCTGTTTGTCAGTGGCATTCCTTTACTTGAGGTCTGGTTCTCGCCTTGCATTTTCATTGGACATTCATTTTGGGTCTTTCATTCTTTTTAATTACTGTTCGAATTAAATGAGAACAGGAATCGGCAGACCAGAAATATGGCAATGTGGCTTCATACAGGACATATAAAAGAACAACTAGGTTGAAGTCTCCTCTTTCCTCACTTTGAGATTGATTTGGGGAAGATGACTAACTTGCTTAAACTCTCTTTCTTTTCAGCCCTCTCATTCCACTTCCTCCATCAGTTTATGGGAACCTGCCTTTATGGGTCAAAACAAGCTTTCTCTTTGAGTTTCCTTTGTACAATAGGAATCTTCCTGACGAAGGCGTGAACTGGTGAGGCTGCACAGTATCACATAGACTAACTCATAAGATGTGGTGTAACTCGCTCTTTCAATGCATTGTGCTTTTGGACAATTTCTATCTGCATGTTTGTTGAATGTCTTGATACAGTATGTTCATACATATATGATTGCTCTGGACAAAGGATGCAACTTAATTAATCATGCACTTCTCTATTCCACTAGGCCATTTCTCTTTACGTGTATAGTCGGTGAGTAACGTCTGCAAGATAACTCCTTTTATGCGGTTCTAATAGACGCTTTGTTTCTGTATAGTTTTTTAATTATTTATGTCTGAATTCTTTACTCCGTAACTGTAAGAGGAAAACTTCTTTAATCCTTTTGTTTGCCGTTCTGCTCTTATGGCCCATTGGTCACACATCTTGATTTTTTTTTTTGGTCGAAACACACATCTTGATTTCACATGCTTAGCTTTTTGTTCTTTTCGTAAGAGCTAGTGGAAAATGGTAACAGTCGTGCTGCTATAAGTTTCGTTGATTGTTAGGGAGATGTTCATAATACTGTGTCGTAGTATGCTTCTCCGCATGACCTTGTCCTCCTTTACCTATACACGTTGCAGTTCAAAACCACCCCACCAAATTGAGAAGCAGATGAATCCAAGGTTAGTCAGAGACCTAAAATCTAGTGATAGGTGAAGTTCAGCATTTTAGCTTGCACAGCAGCAGCAGAAGGTTCTAGAAATTTCCATATCGAGTCATGACATTGAGTCTCGCTTCATGGATGTTTGTCTTATTCTAAAGTTTGGATGTTGGCAATGCGGCGCCATCTATGCTTTAGCTAATAATTCATTTCGAAAGTGAGTACCTTGTTGCAAGCAAATGTCGTTTTAACGGCTGAAATTTGAATGCAACTACAGTGCTTCAATTTTCTAGGGGGTGTACTTTTACGCCGTTTTCTAATGCATTTACCATTCTCGCAAGGTATAGAGAAGTCGGGCAGAAGAAGCAGCGTGACTGAGGATGGGTTAGCATGATGAAGTGTTTGGAGTGGCATCCATCTCTGCAGAGATTTAGGTACTTACGTTCATGTCTTTTGACATTTGTGACAAACAAAGGGGTCATTAAGTAATGTTCAGTAGTTTCTATTCGTGTATACCGGCCGATCTTCTTTCCCATCTCTTTGGTGCCTACCGAGATTGTCGACACGAATCTTCGTTGTGCGCTGGTGTTTTCGCATCATCTGTTGGAGTCAGGTTGGCCTGACGAAGTTGTTGCCATAGCATGTGGCGAATTATGATCGATACCTTTGTTGGTAGCCCAAAACCTGAAAGCACGTCAAACTTATGGCTGCAAATATGGAAGAGGGAAAGATGTGAAGATCGTTGCTGCTGCCGTTTTAGGGTCCTAATCTTGGTTGGAACTTGCAAGATGCCAGGATAGGTGATGATGGATGTACTATAATTATATGAAAATTTAATATACTTAAGTGACGTGGCTTTTTGTAAGTGGGTATTAAAAAGCGTGGATTTTATTCAATTAAATTGGTATTAAAAATCGTGGATTTTATGTAAAACTAAATAAAGAACTTATCATTATCAATTAATAAATCAATTTTCTAGTGTTTTATTTCTACACTTGCAAGCTCTACCATGAAAGGGTGATTTGAGGCTTGTGGCCACTGGCCAATGGTCTCTCTGAATCTCAAACGAAGCCTCGTTGAACTAGCAGTCTTTGGGCCCGGTCAGACCTCGATAAAGGGGCTAGGCCCAACGTCAGGCCCAAATTCAGGCCTCGATGCCCATGGACTTGTCTAATTGCGAAACCGCTTGCCCAGTGGAAATTACGAGATGAGAGAGCATTACGAAAATGGTCGCTCTATGCTTTTTGTAAGATGTAAAATATACATATACATTTCTTTGTATTCCGTTCATTAAGGCCAGGAAGAAAGCATGGCCCGGAAACCAGGTATAAACCAATGCGCCTCTAAAATGCTGAGGCAAAGACGCATCAAATAAGCAGAAACATCGAGCGCGCTCACCGGATCACACGCCCGAGCTGTTCATGTTTTCCAAGGACACGACAGCCCCGGATCGGGCATCGGGCGTAGGCTGCGTGTGGGAAGTGAATATGTAGAGCACCCACAGGTGGAGGCACACGACGTAAACGAGAGACCAGATTTTGGCTGTGGGGTTCCTCTTCAGAAACACGGAGCCGGCCAAGAAAATCGCGTCCAATTGCCGGACCATTAGGTGCAGCCGCTCCCTCCCGGACCAGATTTTGTCTTCCAGCAAGGGCCTCGTCTTCGAGTTGAAAAGCTCCCAGGTCCCCGACTCTATGTCCTTCAAGGGAACGCTGGAGAAGTCGTCCACGTTAATAGTCGAATTGCCCTCGTCCAGCATCCTTGAGACCGTCTGTGGACACCAAAGCACTGATCTTAGAAAGGCGTTAAACCTCAATCTCATCGACTAATTGATTACATGAAAAATACGGGCTTTCAAGATAGTAAGCTACCTCAATCCTGAACACGAGAGTAGCCTTCTCCGATGATAAAGCTTCGACCTGATATGACGCAGAAGTTCAGTAAGTCGGACCGACGAATCAATTTCAGCAGACAAGTTCCCTGACACAAACTATAACCTACTGAATTTCTCCATGACAAGGCGAAAGTTTGGTTAACAGATTGCCTTCCGTGCTTTAGCATTTTTACCAACTGAACTAATTAAACAGGTGTAGTAATTTTCTATGTACCTTAACTTAGGAGCAGATTTGTGTTTGGTCATTCATTTAAACAACCAAAAGCTCGCCACATAAAAAAAAGTCCAAGTCCACAGTCAAAGCTGGGCTAAATAAACAAAGAACTAGTAAAAGCATCAACTTTCGTTTGTGAGTTTTGTTTCCCTTCACTCAGTAGATTTCCATGCTATATTCAGTGATAAAAATGTGGAATATCATCTCTTCAAATGAGCTATGCATTTCTCTCTGAAGTCTGACATTTGCAACTTCGTATGTTCTTTCCAAATATACCCTTATTGAGTAGCCAAGCAGTAATTTATAAGTGGCAATATAAGTGGCAACCCGAGAGTCAGGCATAGACTGGTACTGTTATGAGCATCTTCATTGCTTTAACTACGTAGAATGTTCGAACAAACCTGGGATTGTTTCTGAATTAGATGGTCAGTTAGCTGACCCAGCCGTCGCTTCAGCTCAAGTTCTATTTCTGTAGGCTCCTCCATTTCCTTCCTTGTCATTTCAATGTTTGTTTCAATATTCTTGGCCTGGATGTGACAAAAGAACGATACTTAAACATTTGATTCACAGCTGCTAAGCATGAAAACTGGGAGAATGCAAATGTGCCATATATGGGACGATCACTTATATGATTATTTACACACACAGTTCTGAACCATCAAGCAGTCAATCCAACTAAATGAAATGTTTTGGGTGATGGCTCCAGTGTGACCATTAGGACCATGGGATGTGGATCGCATCCCTTATTCTTTGAAAAAGAATAATTTCTCCCCAGAGACCAACTGTACTGTCATTCCATTAGGACTTCCCAAAATTACTCGAGCACATTACGTGGCGACTGACAACTTCCAAAACATGTAGCAGAACTACTTCCTCTTTTGACATCTCTCCTGAATCATTCCCAGGAAAGTCCCAAGTATATAGCATTTAGACCGCTAGATGTGATTGTAAGGAATTTGCGGAATATGCTATTTATTTTAACCATGCCATCGGAGAAAGCTAACCTTTTCCTCCAACTTCTCAATTTTGTCAGCAAGAAAAGCACCCTCTGCCTCAAGTAGCTCTCGCTCAACTTCCAATGCCCTCGTGGAGGCTAACTGTGTAAGTAAATCAGTAAACAAGCTCAAGATTTAAGCCAAACCCAGTCTTAAATGATAACGTCAGCAGACAGCTCTAAGTACTTGCAGGCCTTGCACCCGAAACCATTAATCTATATGGCTCACCTGCTTTAGAGAGGTTCCTGTCTCATGGCTGTTGGAGATCCTCCTCCTTAGTTCTGCAGTAAAAGAGGGGCAGATTTAGAAGAATGAAACCATAAGATTATATCGCGTCACACGTAAGGACAGGCATTTCCGTGTGTGAGAAAGAGCGAGCGCTAAGCAATCCACTCCGAGGCAAGGAAGACAGGTGTATGCCGAATATTGCAAATCCAGGTGATATCTCAAAACTATGGAACGGATAGCTTCAATTATGTATCTCATTAAATTGTAACATATGTGCGACAACAATGTCTGTTCGACACGTCAAGCTGCTTTTAAAACTATAAATCCCACGTGGAGCCAAGATTACTTGAGGATTGAGGATCCCCTGCCGCGACCCTGAATCTACAAATAAACCTTCTCTAGACGTAGCTTTACTCCTTAACATACCTTTCTAACCAAAAAGACTATTAGACATGTTGGAATATATAAATATTAAACCACGTCTTCTTCTAACAGCTTAAGCTTTTAGAGCAGTTGGTTGTGGTCCCACCAAATCTTTCATGGTATCAGAGCAGGAGGTCCTAAGTTCAAATCTTTCCAGGCCCCTATTTGTCTCTATTTGCCTCCCCAATAAATTTGTCCACGCTTAGTACTAGGCAAAAGACCAGACTAAGCGTGAGGGGGAGTGTTGGAATATATAAATATTAAACCACGCCTTCTTCTAACAGCTTAACCTTTTAGAGCAGTTGGTTGTGATCCCACCAAATCTTTCAAGACACATAAAGCTTCAAACATTAAGTGGAACTGTACCCATCTCTCTTTGAACAAATATCCCACCAGCACTAAGTTGGTTGACATAAGCAATTGTCATATACCCATTTGATCAGATGGACCAGCAAATGCAAAACAGGAAAGCACGATGAATGAATTTGAAATCCAATCCTAGATGACATGAGCAATAATTGTGCGAACCAGGTGCACATGAGCTCGGTGGATGTCAACAGTTCGATCACATTGGTCCCACATGTTTAACTAGTTCAGATTCATTGGGCTTATGAACAGCGGGACCATACAACAATATTTCAGACAACATACCCTCGTGGGCTACTTCTTTCAACTCAATTTCTTGCCGAAGTTCAGCCACCCTCTTCACCTGGTCAATGAGAAAAGCATAGTAAGAGCTCAACACTATGGAGACCAAACAACGAGTTTATATAGGATCCTAGCATATCCAATTCAGATATCCACTCCAGCAGTTGAGTTACTGCTCTATCAAGTATCTCCATGTCCTGCTCATGTTTATAATGACTGGCAGACGATGGCTTAAACAGACTAGAACAGCAAACTTTCCCTTATCAGACATAATGTATCTATCCGGCGTGACCTATACTTTTAGTAGTTCAAATCTGACTCCTATTTCATGACCAAAACTTCGTCTTTTTCGGGTAGAATGCCCAAGCCCCACACTCAGAATCTTTGAAAATGTATACATACGAACAATTGAAGTTTCTTAAGTTCGAGTTTATGGTCCAATTATTTTAGTTTCCTATACGGCTACTATCCGTCATACCACATCTTACTTTATAACAGAAATCTCTACTGTTGAATGTTCACCTATATCAAGAATAGCTGTCCAATTAAATTTACTTAGACCAGACAATCAAAATACACAGACTTAAGCATCAACGCAGCAAAGAACAATTGCATTCATTCATCCGGATAAAGTACCGCTGACCAAAATCTACAATAGGGAAAAAGACTTTGCTCCAACTACATGAGAAAACAAAGTCCATTGTCTATACACTTGGAAGAAAGATACTTAATTAATTAAATCAACTTGAAAAATACGATACCTCTACTTCAAGATTCCATTGTGCAGTTGCAAGAGATTTGGCTAGGTCAGCATTTGCTGTCTGCAAAAACCCATTTCAACTTCACTAACAAGAGAACCAAAATATCTAACTAGAAATAAGAAATTAAGAGGGAATTTACTCTTGCAATGACAAAAATTGAGAATGCAATATTTTGAGGAAATGCACCTAATTAATCTTTAGTACCTCCAGTTTAGCTAAACGTGTAAGGGCCTCCATTCTAGTATTATTGTGTTTCTGCTTTTCCAGCTCTACAGCTTCCATAGTCTCCATCATTGTTGTCTGCAGCTCCGAAGCCTGCGTCAAGATAAAGCTTAAGTTTCTTAACCTAGAGTCAGAAAAAAGCAGGGACTGATAGAATAGAAACTTAGAGAAACTAGACCTGCCAGAGAATCAGATATCATCAGCTAGAGGAACTTGAAACAGAACTTTAGTCTATGTTTGGAAACTCTAGGGAGGAAATGGATGATAATGCCACAAATTTTTAAGTTTACAATCTTCTCATTAAAAATTTAAATTATTCTCAACTTTCCACCTCAATTTTCATTCTTCCTGTTTTTCTCACTTTTCCAAACATAGCCTGATACTACAGTAAAAATTGCTTCAGAAGCATCTGTTTTGCCGGTACGGGTAATAAAGCCTATGATACATGTTGTGTACTTGGATGGTTAGCCAAGCATATGCATAAATGATCCTTTGACAAATCATTACGAAATCAACACTATTTGCATATAGTTGCATCTTTGGGCACTGTATCAAATTCTTTGCTTTTCTTGTTTTTTCTCGGCTTGTGCGTTCTGGGAGGAGTTCAGCATGTGCAGCTCAAAGCTAGGAGAAAATTTATGCCAACATAATAGTGCATTTTTCTCTCATTCAAGCACAAAAGTCTGGTGAGTTCAACCCAGCTAACAAGCTTGATCGCAAATATCAGTGGAACTTGGGCTGAGTCTGCTCATGCAACAATTGCCTATGAAACAAAATCAGTAACATCCGCATGAGGGAAAATATATCCCCACAATTATAGGAAAGATTGTAAAAGCAATCATATGCAGATGACATAGAGGAGATGGGTGAAAACAGATTCAGCAGCAGCAACAAATTGATAACTATATGGACAATATAGCCAGCAGAAGATATACCTCTTTCACTTGTTGCTTTGCCCTTTCTTCGATTATTTTCTCCAAACTCTGCTTCTCTCCCTCCAACCTTGCAACCATATTCTCACGTTCTCTAATGGCCTCAAGAGCCTTAGCTGCTGCTTTCTCAGCAAGAATCTTCTCCCTTCTTTTTCTTCTCTCCTCTCTTTCCCGTTCATCTTCACTCTCAGAATCAGATGTGGAACCAGATGTAGTCTCTGTTGCCGAACCAGCATCGCTTGTCCCATTGACATCCCTAGGAAGAGAAGTAACCAAAGTACCCTTTACCCCATGACCATTTCTGTCGAATCCTAGCTTCAATTGAGAAGCAGCATCAACAGCAGCGATTGGTAGCGCAGTGGAACCACTGCCATCTGCTAAACGAGAGACATTCTCCTGAAGGGGGACATTCAACTGCCCAACATTCTCCATACTTTCCTTATGGGCCGGTTTAAGCATAGCATTTCCTTTTGCAACCTTCTGATCTAAAGTTTGTTGCTCCATGAACTTCCCATTATTTGCTGAATTAACATCTGAAGTCATGCTCATGCCTGCAGAATCAGATAACCCAGAGTCTTCTCCATCAGCGGGTTTCCCATTCAACTTGTTGTCCCTGAGAACGCCTGATCTCCTAGATACTTTAGCAACGGTATTACTCGTCTTTTGGTTCCTCTTCAACTCCATCGACATAGACTTGGCACCAAAGCTCCCCTGCCTCCTGTAGTTGTTCTTGCCACCAACAACCCCAGGCAACCCATTGCTACGTTTCCCAGGGGATGCCAATGGCGGATTTTGCGAACTCAATAACTCAGTCCAGTCACCATCAGTAACATTGGGGTTAGGTGTTAGACTGGGTTTCGGGCTCGAAGTGCTCAGAATCCCCTTATTACTTTCATGGTGGCTAATCGTGCTATTGCTGAAATCACTAAATAATCTACCTCCATGGTTGCTATTATCCGGTGACTTCTTTTTCAATTGATCCTTCAAAGGCACTGAGCCTCCAGTCCTCGTTGGAGTATCAACGCTTAGACCATCTGACTGAGGCCTCTCATCCTTACGGAGCGACTCAGCTGCTTGCTGATCGATCTGATCACCAGATCAACAACTAATTCGGTCTAAATAAAAAACAATTCACATTCGCTCTCCATCATTCAGAGGTAGACGATAATGGAGCACGATCAAACGAAACCAGGTAAATTCATCAACTGAAGTACGGGGATGAGGAAGAGTAAGAAATGAACAGCAATCAGGAGAGATCTGGAACTGAATTGACTCAACTGAAGAGTCAAAAACTCGAGCCAGATCGAGGAAGATCAACCTTCCGACACACTAATAAACCAAACAGAACACGAAAATCCGTTTTCGGTTGAAGTGAGAGGCATTACCTTCTGAAGAATGCTCTCGGCAGCTTTGAGTTTGGAGGTGAACCAGTCCGACATGTCGACGAAGACACTCTTCTTCGGATCCCAAGCTCAGACGCAAGCGGAGCGACCGACGGAGACGGAGAGACTAGAGAAGGAGACGAGATAGAGAATGCAGCACGCGCATGGCCGCGAAGCTCGCGGTATCAACGGAATCGAGTCGCAGAGCCAAGGCGAGAGGCTGGACGGAGGCGCGCTCGCATCACAGCTCTGTTGAAAGGAGTTTGTATGACTCGGAACGCGCCGACAATTCGAACGGAAAGCCGCTCAGGTTCTCCACCGGACGGTGGATGGCGGTTACCGCCGCCGTGGGAATCAGTGGTGGTCACCGACGAGTCGTTGCTGGTGCTCGGACGGTGCTGCGTCGATGTCGTATCGGTTTTTCCATTATTACTCCACACGCGCACATCGAGAGAGGCAAGTAGAGAGAGAGAGAGAGAGAGAGATAGAGGGGGGAGGGGATGGTGTTTCGCACGTGCGCGATAAGGACCGATCAAAGGAAGGGATGAAATGGAGATGGGCTTCTGGCCCAAAAATAGACACATGGGCCGGACTGGCTTGCGCAGAGTCTCATCTGGGCCGGCCCAGTTAATTTGTCTTTTACATCCTGATTAAATTAATTCTCCAATCACTACAAAAAAATAATCCTCCAAAAAAATCAAAAATCAAAATGTGTGATCTTAAATTCGATTATTATGGCCAACAAACCATTAGTAAACAAAAATATCGAGTTATAGACATTAAGAATATTTTACTTGGCATACACAACATAGACAAACACTTAATATTATGAAATTGCACGCACATATGCACTTTCGTCCTAAAAAAAAAAAAAAATACTCCATGAACCAGGATTAGACTTTTTTCGAGTTTGGGGTCGAAAATTAGTTGCATATCATCCATCCAAAGTCAAGATTACACACACTAGAAAACGAAGATTCGCAACAAACTAAATCCCAAAGTGGTTGGGGGAAATTAATAAGCCAATTAGACGGGAAGCATTCTCCTTCTATGTCCTTTGGCGATCCAATCAGCCACCCTGTTGGCCTCACGAGGGATAAAATGCACATGGACATCTTGAATTTGGCCCAGCATCACTATGCATTCCTCGATCAAATGCTTGATAGCCCATGGACTCTTCTCAGGCTCTTCTAGACAAATGGACAATAGAACGGAGTCCGTTTCTACTTCTACTGATCGCTTCAGTGTAGACCTTACCCCCATCATATTTCTCTTCTCTCTCCTCCAAAAGACCCGAAATTGCCATCTTCAGAGCTAGGGTTTCACATTCCATGGCCGAAAGAGCTCAAACAGAACAAGCAAAGCCACCAACGACGACACCTTCTTCATCTCGTCTCCCTCCGGCCACCGAGCCTTCCAAATCACAGTCGAGCCAAGAAGTGGGTAATTTAATCATCCAAATTACAGAGAATATTTTCAGAGTTGCTCTATGCATGTTTACACCGATGACTACATGTATAGACTCAGCATTTTAAAAAAATCCCGTCTTGTATTCCTCAGTTGAGGACGTCGTTGAGAACAATTTTGATGTGTATGTCGCATTCGAGGGAACACTTTGGCTCGCAATTTACTAAAATTGTACTTGTTTTTTTTTCGAGATGCATGAGATAAAATCATACTTCCCTTTAATTAATATTTCATGTTCAACCGCGGATGGTTAGGCGCCTTAAAAATATATATATATTTTTTCTCTTTTTTTTTTAGGGGGGTCAAAACTCAAAAGTACTAAAATTTTTATTGAAATCCTACGCAGCACCAAAAGGGCCTGATAAAGGAGACTCGGCATAAAGAAGAGCCCATAAGGCTTGAGGCAGATTAGAAAGCCAAATTCGTGGGAGGTAGTTTTTTCTTTGGGCCCTAGCCAACCAGTCGGCAGCTTTGTTGGCTAATTGAGAACCGTAGTTAAGAGATGTTGTATCGCATTTTCGTTCCATTTAGATTTCTCAATAAACTCCACCCTAATCAACCGGGTACTATAGCTCCCATTTTCTTTAGAAAGATGATACATTTTCTACTTATTATTTAATTTTATCTAAATTTGACTGGGTATAACTTTTTCATTAGATGTTCGGTCGACTCGATTTTTTCTCTGCCGGTGAAAAAACTCGCGGCCTAAACTTTTGAAGAGGAAGTGGTGAGTCGATTCGGACATCTCCCAGTGAAATGAAGTAATTTATGCTTTTCGTTTTCGATCTCGCGAAAATGCGAGATCGAAAATGTTTTCCTTTTTCCGATTTCGTGACCTAGACATTTACGGTATATGTGTTGCCGAAATTGGCAGGCGAAAGTTACTATTGATGAATTTGGGTCACGCACATCAACACATGCTAGCCAAGCATGACGAAGACCATGTTGGTGGCATTGGAGGAATAGAAACCGTAAAAAGATAATTGGTCTCTTTTACAGAGAAAACTTGTGTTACTACGGTTAAATCTGTCCAGAACTCTCTTTGCTGGACTTGTTTTGCAGCGAGATGGCTGAGATCAAGTCCAAGATGGATCAAGGCGTACTCAGACTTTAAGGAAAAATGGGTAAATTTAATAAGTTATGCATGTAATTGGTAATGTTAACTTTTGCTGCAATACAATGTTTACATATGATGAACGTGTTTCTTGCTTTTGTACACAACGATTAGTACATGCATTCCAGAGGCGCTCCGTAGAGTACGAGAGCAGATTGAAGAGCGGGAACTAGAGGCTGAACAGTTGTATGAGGAGTTTCAGAATTACAAAACTTCACATGATGAGACTTATGGAGGTAACTTTATTTGGTTAGTCACATAAGTTTATGAGTTTTTTTCCCAGTAAGCTAGGGTTAGGGCTAATTTGGATGTGTGGACTATGTATGGCGAAGCTTGCAGAGTTAAAAGAAGAAAGAAAATGATTTGCTAGGATCACTTGATGGCCACATTAATGAAGTGAATAAGAAAATAAAAATGAGGAATGTGGAAAACCGTCATCTGAAATGTAGGTAGGGTTTTGGTGAAGTTTAATGCTACAGGGGCAGAGGATGGAAGCAGTCACACAGCCGCAACATCTGACCCCACACCCATGATATCATATTGACTTCTGATTAGAGAAATTCGTTTGGTAACGGTTGAAAATCTCTATTTTTGAAATATTATTAACAAAATCTTCGATATTGGCGCCTGATGGTGGCATGCAGGTGGTGGTCGGCGAAGGCCGGTATGGTCGAAGTTTACTTCTTAAAGTTGGTCAAAAACCCAATCATAAGTGAAAAATCTTACCATAAGTCAATTTTTTTACCAAACTGATTTCTACTTGGACAAGGTTTTTATCAAACGGATTTCTCCACCAGATGGACTTCTAGCAGAGAAATGGAAAATGAGAAGTGTTATCGTGTAGCTCCTTAGTTGTTGTTTTTAGGGAACCGGTTCAGCTTCTAATGACTACTTGGCTTGTATAAGGATTTTGATGACTTTGTTACCGATGATCACCGCAAATGAGTTTGTTAATGATGTGACTGCAAAAATAATCCGGATTTGTGAGTGATTTCTGAAAAGTGTTCCCAGAATATTTTGAGAACATTTTTTTACCGTACACGTAACACTTTTTCTGGAGCGTTACCATACGCACCATTTGTTACCGATGATCACCGAGAATGAGTTTGTTAATGATGTGACTGCAAAAATAATCCGGATTTGTGAGTGATTTTTGAGATGTTGTGAGGGCGAAAGGTAGCTTGGATGTGATCCTAGTTAACCGAATTAAATGATGGGTTCATCTTGAATTTGTCCACATGTCTTGATGCAATTAATTTTATAAAAAAAGTAGATAATTTAATCGTCCAAATTACGGATAATATTTCTAAAGTGCTCTATGCATGTTTACATTGATGAGTACATGTAAATCTTCATTTTGAAAAGGTAGGACAATTATAATTTCATGCTCGGTGAAGATTTTTAATTGTATTGACTCGCATTTTAAAGACGAAAGACGATATAATCGCATTTTTCTTCTGTTAATTTTCAACTTCAACCGCGGTATTAGCGCCCTTTTTTTGGGGGGGAATGACATCTTCTGCTTTGTTATTCATTTTAATCCAAATTTGATCGAATTTTCATTAGATATAACTTTTTCATAGCATTTTTTGAAGGAAAGTAGTGGGTCAATTCGAAATAATTCCGTTTTTCATTTTCAATCTCGTGAAAATGCGAGATCGAAAATGTTTTTCATTCTAAAATTTCGTGATCTAGACATTTTGTAGAGCAATTAGTTCTATGGCTATGGCAATGCCAGAGGAGTTTGAAAAATATTGAAAGTGCTATAGCGTTATCTTTGTTTTTTTGTTGCTATATAGATCGTTACTATAAGCAACACTTGTTAGAATTTTTCTATCCGAAGTTGGACATGGATGATCATGTGGAATTTGTATGGAGCACTTGAGAAAGACTCTATATGCTTTTCTTGTTACATACGATATTTGAGAACATTGGAGATCATCTTGATATGTATGCTGGGAGGGTGAATATTTTGGCTCGCAATTTACTAGATCGCGATTTTATTTGTATTTTCGACATGCACGAGGATGAAATCGCATTTTCCTTTCATTAATATGCCAAGTTGAAACTTCCAAATTTGATCGAATTTTGATTGGAGATAAATTTTCTATATAATGTGTGGTTGAGTCGATTTTTACACCAATGAAAAAGCTCGCGATCCTAATTTTTGAAGATGCGATTTTATTTTAAAAGATGTGCCCGGATCTCGAATTTTTGAAATTCAGGCAAAATATACACTGTTATTGAAAGTCAAGATTTACAAAATTCGATTATTTTTGTGGTATGTAAAGCTCATAATCTTTTCGACCAAAACAAAAAAGTCTCATAAACTCACGATTGAAGAACCATAATTAAAAGATGTTGTATTGCACCTTCCTTCCATTTAGATTTCCAATGCCGCTCAGCCCGCAGTACTAGCTGCCTTTTTTTTAAAGAAAGATTTTTTTTTTCTACTTATTAATTACTTTAATCTAAATTTGACATAATTTTGTCTGGGTATAACTATTCCATAAGATGTTCTATTGACTCGATTTTTCTGTCAATGAAAAGCTTGCGACCTAAACTTTTGAAGAGGAAAAGTCGAATGAAGTTACATATAACTTTTCATTTTCGATCCTGTGAAAATGATCGAGAGTCTATATGATTAAGAGCGTCCATCGATTTGTTTCGAGAAGAAAGGTCCATATGTCCCAAGAACTTGTTTCCTCAAATTGAAGACTCTTTTACCACTTATTGGAATTCTTTTGAGTGTTATAAGAGTTTTAATTCAAAATTGACCATTCTTTTTCTCAATTGTAAAAATTTTCAAGCTTTTCATGTGACATTTGCCTTCCCCTTCTCCCTTCTCTTGGAAAGCCGCCGCCAAATTGCTTTGAGGGAGGAGAGAGACCTTTTTCTCTCTCCCTCCATTCTTTCTTTCCCTTCCTATTTTCCTCTTCCCTCTTTGAAGCTTTCATTTTGTGTGCGTGAATAACTTTCTGCAATTGATCTAGGATGAACATGGAAATTAGTTAGGCCGTCCCTCCACCGAGGAGGATGTTCATGACATGGCTCTCCCCAGCCTTTGCGATATTAGGCCTCTTTCCTTTCCCAATTTAGCTTTAGGCCAAGTTTTGAGGATTTTGCTCTCCCAAACTAGATCTAGATATAGATATGGGAGTTCTTGCAGGTATCTGATGTGTGTTTTTTTTTTTTTATCATATTGATGTTGGTGTCTCTGATAACGTTAATGATGAGGACGTCAAACCTAGACGCGCTCCACAACCCGTTGCAAATAGAGTAGAAGATCTTGGCGTGTGCTCATCACTCAATTTGGAGATCGGCCGCCGAATTTTCGCATTGGCAAATTTTTGGAGGGATGAGAGTGTAATTCTAGTTGCAGATTATGTTTCGTTACTTGCTTTCTGGCATATGCTTTGTCCAGATGTTGTTTGGAATTTTCTAGACTTGAAACACGTAACTCTTGAACTATTATTACGATATATGAATGTCATCTTTCTTTCGATAAAAAAAAAATGAGACTCGCGCCATGTTAAATTAATTAAAAGACCAAAAAAAAAAACATATAGGAGTCAGAACTTGAGCGGATTTTCGCAAGCTTTCGAAATCTTCCGAGGAGCCCGTAAATGAATAGGTTTGGAAATAATTCATTCATAACAAGATATTCGCAAAAATAATATTTAAATTTACCCCACTTGGTTGTACAAATGTGTCTCGAAATTGTTCTTGCAACATTTTTGCCCGTACTGCTTCGCAATTGTTGACACCTGATTTTTGACTATCTTTTATTATAGCTTTTATTTCTAAAATTAATTAAATATAGCAAAAAAGGTCAAAAAATTGCAAAATCAACTTTGGAAGCCTTAGCCTAGCCTTGGGAACCAATTTTGAACAAAAAATATTTTTTGAATTTTTTAATATTTTTTGGAATTTATTTAATTATAAAAATACCCAAAAAATCAGGAAAAATACCATTCATGGTCAGAAAATTACAAAAAATATTCAGAAATTTTATTTTAATTTCCTATTTAATATTTTCACTTTTTATCAGGGAAATTTGGCTCGATTCATGGGGTTCCTTCACAAACCTAAAACCGAAACGAGCCTAAAAAATCCTTTTCGAGTCTTTTAATTCTCAATTCTCACTTCTCATGGGCTATGACATTGAATTCTAGAGTCTTGAAGTGCAATTGGGTCAATTTGCCCTCCAATTTGATCAATTTTAACCAAAAGGGCTTAATTGCACAAATTTTATTCAATTTAGTCCCCGGTTTTACGATTTTCGAAATTAAATTTCACACGGGCACACCCATTAAAATTAAACACCCCTATCCTATAGTCTTCATCATGCTGAATCCATTGGTGGGCTCAATTTTGAATAATTCGATCGTTTGGACCTTCAATTTGGTGGAATTCATTTTCGGATCCTAGGGACAATTTGGGGTTTTCATAAAATTTCAATCAATCGATTCGTGAAAATACCCTTATTTGATAGAAAATGTGTCAAGGAGTCCGATTATGCCATCAATTTCACGAAAATAGGTCAATTCGGGGTCCGATTTGAAAGAATTGGTCGAACCGGGCCGGTCGGGTCCGACCCGACCCGGCCCGGTCCGACCGGGTCTGCAACATTGTTGCAGACCACTTGGCCGAGAAGAAAAAAAAAACAGAGCATCTTGGGCGCGCGGATTTGGGGAAGAACAAAAGGGGAACGAGCGTGGGGGGACATGGGTAGAGACCCATGCTCGTGTGCTGGAGAGGGAGCGGGCTTCGAGGCGGGCGGTCGGCCACCGGGGAGAGGCTGGCTCGGGTTTAAAGGGGAGAGTGAGGCCGAGAGGTAGAGGATTTTTTTTTTGGACAGGGACCGGCGTTGGAGCGACCTTCCCGGACCTCGAGCTAACCTCACTGATCACCATTGGAGCTTCGGCCGCCGTCGACAAGCCACCATCAGGTCGGTATCTCCCTCGACTTCCTTTTTTTCTCTGAGTATACCACCCGTTCGACAAAATGCCTGAATGAGTTCCACATTCCTTGAGTCTCGGTCAAGCCTCCCCGGGTCGTTTTTTGTGCGGATCGAGCCTCAAAACTTATGTAGTACCGACTCTTACCCTGTATGTGTCTTTATTTGGCATCAAAATCGTGCCGGGAACGGTGACCGGAGCTCCATCATGCTCGGGCCGAACCGTGAGCTCGGTCCGGCGAAGCCGGCTGTCGCCGAGGTCCAAGCGACCTCAGGTAAGTTTCTCGACCCTTCATGGATGCTCCCTGATTGATCAGAATCGATCTTAAAGCTAAAAAAGGTTTCCGAAAATTTGCTCGCCGGCGCCGGTTCGGTCGAGCCTCGTCCGGCCACTTTCCGACGTTAAACCTTACATGTTTTTGCCGTATGTTAATGCTGAGGTGCTGAGGGGGTCGATTGGTAAAAAATCTGCAAAAAAATTTCGAGTTTTAGTCCCGGTTTCGAGGTTCCGGCGAGAATTCCGGCGGTTTGGCCGGAATTTCGTTGCTCCGGTCGTCTTCCCCGGCGAGGGGGCGACCGGTCAACGGGTCAGCGCTGACGTGGCATGCCACGTCGGCAGCCACGTCAGCGTGGTGGGTCCGGGGCTTTTTAGAACAAACGCCCAGATCGGACGGCCGTGGTGTCGCCACGTGTCGCGATCTGGGATTTTTGAAAATATTAAAAGATTTTCAGAATTAAACAAATGATTTTCGTAAATGTTTAATTAATGTTGATCCGGCGGTTGAAATTGGGCCGCGTGGCCTTCTATGGGTCGTCCGATCTTGCTCAAGATCGGACGCACCAGAACCCGTCGCGTGGCGTAATGTGGACCGTCGGATGAGGGGCATTTTTCGGAAAATATTTTAAAAATGATTTTTGATCCAATGGCCAAGATCACGCCAAGTGGCATCCCGTAGACCGTCCGATCTAGCCCAAGATCGGACGCACCAGGAGAGGCCACGTGGCGCATCCTGGGCCATCAGATCCGGGAATTTTCGGATAATTAAATAAAATAGATAAAAAATCAAAAAAATTGTTAAAAAATGGAAAAATGTGTAAAAATATAAAACGGCGTCGTTTTAGACCGGTGTCGACCCCTAGGGTCGGGCCGGGCGCCCGAGAGGCGCGGGCCGGGTTTGACCCGGCCCGGAAAATATTTTTAAATATTTTAAAAAATTCAAAAAATAATAAAATAATCAAAAAATCAATAAAAAATGGAAAATCATAAAAAATTCAAAAAAATTCAGAAAAATTCTAAAAAATTCCAGAAAATAGGAAATGGCCACATTCAACTGGCCATCACCTGTTTCGGGTCTTTTGACCCCCGATCTTTTCCGAAATGACGGTTTTGCCCTTCCGGCAAACCGTCTTCCAAAAAAAATTCTAAAAATCCAGGAAAATCCCAAAAAATAGGAAATGGCCACAAACAACTGGCCAAGGCTCATTCCGGGTGTTTTGAACTCCCGACCCTTCTTAAAATGACGATTCCGCCCTTTGGGCGAATCGTCTTCCAAAAATTGAAGAAAAGTCAAGAAATTCCAAAAAATTCTCAAAAATGGGAAATGGCCACAATCAACTGGCCATGGAATATTTTGGGTAATTCGGTATCCAAACCTTCCAAAAATGACAATTTTGCCCTTCGGGCTAATTGTCCCCGAATCTTTCCATTTTACCCCTAGCCCTAAATCACATCTTCCCTAAACCTTTATGGCTATACTAGGAGGCCAATGATTGAAATTGATGTGCATTGACATGATTTATTTATGCACTTGATTGCGCTTTCATTATATTGACTGTGGTTTGATAGGACCAGTCTTCCAACCTGCATGAAACCCTGACTCATATCACCCAAAATTGCGTCTGCATGAACTCTTAGTTAGGAAAATCACTCACGTCAGGTACCGAAAGGGCGTTGGTAATGACACCGACGTAACCAAGTCCCCGAACCCAAAATCTCTGGTTCCGTAGAACTGATCGATCTCTCCCAATCGGTCAGTAAGGTTTCCGGTCTACCCTCCAAGAAAGACCGGTGGCGACTCCAAATGCATACACAAGTTGCACATGCCACCACGACCACACTGAAGGTCGAAAGCGATCGACTCTTATCGTCGAATCCCTTAAAGATATACCTCCGCCGCGATTTGGTATGGGCCTGGGAGGGCCCGCGCCGATCTAAGGCCCGCGATCCACATTTCAGAGTGGGGGCCCGCGATCGGTAATCCATTAGCCGCGTCCGATTTCGGACGGGTCGCGACAGCAATCTTACAGCTTTTGACCTTGTAGAATTTACAACTACGGACTAACTATCATCGACGATCATTATTTAGTGATATACCTATTGACAAATTAACTATTTATTTCTCTCATCCCCGAGAAAAAGTATTTTTTTTTCATTTATTTTTTTATGAGAGAAAAATAGCGGAACAATAAATCAAATTTTAAATAAAATAAAATAAAATCCTGTGCAAAAAGCAAATAAGTCGCATATAACTTGCTTTTGGAAGTGTACATTACCACGAGACTCTACTTACCGTAATCATTTTTTTTTCCATTTTGCCAGGCACACCGAAATTAATGACGGCCGATTTGTTGCCTTCGTTCATGAGAATTCGTGGGATGCAGTATTGGAAATCCTTACTTAACAAAGGGTGCATTTGTTTGGGAAAAGTGTTTTTTTCGAGAATTGGTTTTTTCAGATTTTCGCATGTTTGGTTTGCCTAAAATGACTGGTCAACCGAAAACACTTTCTGGTCAATGGAATATCCATACGAAACTTAGGAAAGTGGATTTCTTGAGTCTACATAGGTGAAATGCTTTCGCGAATCCCCTTTTAATTATTTGAAAATTCAAAATTTTGTTTCCCTCAGATAGAATTATGATGTTGAAATCATTTTCCAAATGAAATCCAAGTATAAAAAAAAGTTTTGGATCACATATCATGAAATATAAGAAAACTAACAGTTTTTCTCGAAAATGATTTAGTGGAAAGTATTTTCATTTATCATGAAGTTTTTCCCTAACCAAACGCACCCTGTGGCTCTGTTTGTTTCACGAAAATTATTTTTCAGTAAAAGTTCTCCGAATTTTTTGGCACATAAATTAGTCAAGGAGAATATTTTCCCTTATCTTTCATCCGCACTCCTTCATTTTCCTTTAATTATGTTCCATTGTTCATTTCTTTTCTATTTTTTTCATTTTTCCTTCTTCCTCGATCGAGACTGGCAAACTTGTCCCTCATCTATAGCCGGTAGAGGTAGAAAGAAAATAAAAATAAAAAACAGTTTCAAAGAATTAAGAAATAATAAAAATTACAAAAATTATCCACATTAGCGCCGACTATAACAATTGTGTTAATGTTAGCAATTTCTGACCAAACGACGATGTAGAAAATCAAATGAAGTTTTACTTACCAAAAGACAGAAAATATTTTTCAATTCCCGCACGGCTTGGGCCTTGACTTATCAACAATAGCGTGAAAGATTTCAAAAAGCAAATACATAGACATAGAGCTACATTTTCTTTTTTTCATGAGTTGGCTTTCACAGTATCTAAGATTAAAGAGGGTGGTTAACATGGAATGAATGTTCACATCATAAATAATCATATTCTCTAATAGATTGTATATCTGCATAAGATCTAGCAAACAGTTTTGAAGCCCATTCATTAGGCCGTAAGGGTGTAGTGTTTGTCGTCTTTTGTAAATCGCAGGAAGGTGGCGAGCAAGAGAAGAGATAGAATTGAATCTAGAGCACATGTAAAGTGCAATAAAGTCCTGAAACTTGTCAAGAAAGTGCGATCGAGCTCTAAAAATTTTAGCATGTAAAATTAAATCATAAAACTTGCCGCAAAAATGCATTCGAGTCCTAATTTGACAAGTTTTATGACTTTATTTTTTAAAAATTTTAAGACTCAATAGTACTTTTTGACAAATTTTAAGATTTGATTATATTTTTTTGCAAATTTTAGGATTTAATCGCACGTTTGTGACAGTTTTTAGGAACTTTTTTTTATCTTCCCCTAACTAAGTTTTGCTCCACTGAATACGTTAAACCCCTTTTGACCTCAGCTTCCCCCGCCTCAATTTCAGTCACGAAACCCATCTTCTTCCCCCGTCATCCAAGATTGACAAATCCGAACTCCATGCCTTCCAATACCAAGTTTCATGACTCAAATTGAGGCGGGGAAGCTGAGGTAAAAAGGGGGTTCAACTTAGTTAGGGGGAATATAAAAACAAGTTCATCGATCAAACATTGACACATCCGAACTACATGCCTTTCAATATCACCTAATCCTTCGATCAGTGTCTACTTTTACCGCTGATCCTTCAAACTAAATCGTAATTTCCACCCGCCGTTTTTACCGGCAACTTTTAACTTTCTTTTTTCAGGAGGGCTTTTGCCGAGGTTTTCGATCCCAACCTCGAATACTGACCACCCCCGATCTCCACCTACATATCACTTGGGCCGACCGCCTAAGGTCGGCGCGATATTTTGGGGGGAAGATGGGTCTAGAAACGAAGATGGAAAACTCGAAAAAAATAATAAACAAATAAAAACTAAATCGCTATCTGCGCCTTCATTCATTAGGCAATCCTTGGAATCCATCAATCGTTTCAGCAAACGTCCTAACTTTGGCAGAGAAAATGCAAAGGGGGAGGAATTGGTGTGATCCGCCTAACTCGTGTCGACCATGTTCCACATTTATTACATGCAACGCCATCGCTTTGATCAAAAGGGAAGTAGTCCATAAACAGTCGTGTGATCCAATCGGCCATTCCATACCCAAACATTGATAACGGAGCTCGTCGATTCTTTCGCTCATACCCCCGTCAAGTCGAGAAGCCGGACTTCAGCCCGCGTCGACCCGAACGGGGCTGACATGCAATGTGCATGTCCAACTCCCGGCAACTGAGCCCGCGGCCACTCGAATGCCATGCGAAAAGATTATGAACAACATGTATATATGCTAACTGCTTAAATCTGTTGATACCCAATGCTGCATGAATGCTCGACCTGCCCAGTCATTCGATCAGCATTGCACGCAATTAAGATTTAAAACTACTAGTACGAACGATGGATGGGATGAGCTGGATGATCCGCGAATCCATCGCCCGCTCACGGAAAGAGTCCAGCATGACAAAGGTTCAGGATTCACGATGTGATGCATCTAATCTCTTTTTGCAGTCAATGCGAATCAAATCGGATAGTGCTTCCATATTAGGGAGATCCGAATCACCAGAATCGTAATCTGGAGATCCGAATCACCAGAAGCGTAAATCATAACAAAAGCAGTCATATAATAGTCTACCTGCATTGTTTCTAGCCTGTGTATAGAAAAGTGTGAAAACCAATCTGCTGTTGCGGCGAGATCGGCATTTGAAATCTCAAACCAGTCGACAGATGCGGAAACAGGAACGGATCACATAGTCAATTACCAGGACCTTTCGAAGCCATCATCTTCTTGAACTCCTCGTAATTGACGTTGCCGTCGCCGTCCCTGTCGACCGACTTGATCATCCTGGCGCAGTCCTCCACGGAGCACTTCATGTTCAGGCGGTTGAGCACCAGGTGGAGCTCCTTGGTGGAGATGAGGCCGTTCCGGTCCTGGTCGTAGAGGTCGAAGGCGTCGCGGAGGTCGGACTCGGCGGAGGATCCGGACCGGCAGAGGGCGGCGAACTCTTGGAGGTTGATGAAGCCGTCCTTGTCGATGTCGATCTCGTCCATGGCGCGGTCGAGGTCGGAGTGGGAGACCGGGGAGCCCATGGCGGAGAGGACCTTGGAGAGCTCGGCGGTGGAGATCTTGCCGTCGCCGTTGGCGTCGAACTGGTCGAACACCTTCCGGAGGTCCCCGTCGGTCATGTGCTGGAGGTGGAACGAGGTCGCCGGCGTCGAGCTTTGGTTCGGAGTCGGGGCGGTCGCCATGGATGTAAGAGCTCTTTGCTGTTCTTCCGGTGTGAGGCGTTCGAATTTTGGAGAGAGAGAGAGAGATAGAGAGAGAGGGAGGAGGTTCTCGAATTGGAATGCGATTTAAGCGGGCGCCCGAAATCACAAAGGAAGGTGCGCTTTACGTACAGTCAACGATTCTGATCTCTGAAGAAAAAATATTATCCTAACCGTTTATATTTTATGCTCCACTTTCCGAAAATAAAAATAAAAAATAAAACAGTCCCATATTCTCTTTTTTTTTTTTAAGGGCCGAATCGTCTATCCTCCCCCTTAGAAGGGCATGCGCCTGCCCTTGGGATTCGAGCCGTCCGTTTTTAGACGAACGGTCCAGATCTCCTATTTTTAGGGGGCAACTTTTTAGATTTTTTAATTTTTTTTAGTAATAATTTGGGTCGTCCATTCATAACACGGACCACCCGAATTTAAAGGGCAGGGTCTGCCATTCTGAGGGAAGGGCAGATGATCCCTTCACCGGGGGAGGGGAAGAAGGGGGGGTCAAGGAGTCGCATATCCTAACCGTTGATCTTTTGAGCGAAGTTGTTCTTATTTGATTGACGATTTCCATTGGTTCGATCCAGATAAACGGGATTGGCCCCGGATCTTTTTGGTTAATTTAATCCCTTCTTTCCCTCTCTTAATTTTTTTTCCTGATTTTAATAATTTTCTTTTTTCTTTTTTTCTTCCCTTTCAATAAGGATGCTCGAGCTTGATTGAGCGAAAAATATTTCACTATGTGATGGCCACCGCGCCATGGCGGCTTGCCCTTCACAAGCGGATTTGGAGAAAGGGTCGTGCCGATGCCGGCCGGGTTCTACTTCTGGCCCAGATTTGTTGTAGGATATGCGCCACAATAGAAAATTGTTCATGCACAAACATAGATTAGGCAAATTATCAAACACGTGATCAGCATTCATATAAAAAGGGTTGGGATAGAGAAATCTCCTTAATTTCTGTTTTGAGAAACTCCCCCTAAACATATTATTTGAGAGATGAATAAATTTCAAGTCATTTATCAAGTTAAAGCGCACATGCATTCTCGCACGCATTAGGATTTTTTTTTTTTAATAAATCAAAATTGGTCGATCGGTTGAAGCTTCTGAGTTCTCTCATTGCGGACCACAAGAAACTCCTTCCCCAAAGGGAATAAAGCTCGGCGGAGAGGGAGCCTCCATCGACGGATCATCGGCATTGTCATCCTCATCCACTTCGATTCCGACGGCCCGTCCGACCCGGCGATGACGACGATGCCCCGCGGGGAGCCGGGTTGGCCGTCCCGTCCCGTCCCAAGCGTTCTCTCTTATCCACGCATTGAGAGCATGAGCGAGGGCCGTGGCTATATGGCGGGCCCTATCCTTGCGGGCTCCGGCACTAGATCATTTTTGCTAGGGATGGCACGATGGCTTCAGTTTAGTCGGTGGTCGGGGGCGGCAGTGGAGATGGTGAGAGCGTGTATTTCGGTACGAAGTTCAGAGATTGCGGCTTGACTGCCGTTTGAGATCAACATGTGCCCACAGATCCGGCGAATGGGGGGCAGGCGATGGAAACACCACCGGGGGGGACGACGATCCTCGTTTGCCAGGCAACATAAACTAAAAAAATTATTGACGCTACTCAATTCAGACAACACCGCAAAAAGGCGCACTCACCTCGCGTTGCTTATTATGTTCTTTTGTTGCTCGCTCTGTTGTGTCACAATCTATCCAACTTTTACTAGGTTGTGTAATGGGCCGCCCAAAAGAAATGCTAAATTGCCCTTAAATAGCCAGAAGATAATTTCATTTCCCGTACTTTTTATAGAATGAAATTAATTGGGTTTTTTTTTAATTAACAGCTAATTAATTCAGATTGACATCGAATCCTTTTCTCTCACCCTCTTTTGAGTTTTTTTTTCAAAGTCTTCCCGCTAGACCTAACAATAGACTTGAATGCTCGATAGGCTCGCCTATGTTGCGCATGCTACACTAGACTGGGCCAAATTCTGCTAGGCAAGACCCCACCTTTCTTGTTGTGCCCGACCCATCACGACTCAGTTTCCCTCTTCCCTTGGTACTTAAGAAGGCTCGTCCAAAGGACGAAGATCTTCGCAATTCTCAACTGTCTATGCATGTTAACGACACACGCATCGACGATCGGGAGCCGTCGAGACGTCCCAAGAGTACCGCATGGAGCGGAGATTCATGTTCCCAAACCCAAACCCAAACCAAACCCAAACCCGGGTTTTGACAGATTTCATTTGGAGGGCCGACATGTGTCTCTCAATAGGATCAGACTCAGCAGTTGAAGCAATAAATGGAGTTAGGTGACCAACTTCCCTCCAGCAAATGGCCATATGGCCCAAAGACAGCTACTACATTCTCAACACGACCTGGCTATGTTCTGTGCGATATACTAAAAGTGTAGGGCTAAGTCCAATGAAACATATCATCTTTTACCTACTAAAGCAACACCAATTCCATCTTCAGCCACAGGCATACTACAACAACCACCCCCACCATGGAATCCTCTTCCACTTGCCACTGGCACTTACTACCATCACCATCATCTTAACCAACCACAATATGATCACTATAATTGTAATAACTAGCCCACTCCGAAGCGGAAAGTCTGAAACATAAGATGCAAACCGGGGCCGCCTGTCTCTTAACGGTGGTGAGGGCAGAAGGTGATGATGTAGTTCCCCCTCGTGCAGGTCGCGATGCTGGTCGGGTCATCGTACGCGTAGGAGTACGCCTTGGGGCAAGCCGTCTTGAAGATCCTCGAGTAAGCCGTCGGTTTGCACGACTGCGGGTTCCCGAAGCTCCCCGTGCAGCAGTACCTCGGGGAGTTGAAAGCGAAGCAGGCGCTCTTGCAGGCCATGACCCTGTTGTCGTGAGCCCGGACCTGAAGCCCCACCGGGCACATCATGTTCAGGTCGCTCACGCAACCTGCACGGCAAGAGCATATTACTCAGCTCGATTGTGCTTTAGACAACGTGTACGTCGTCTAACTCTTATCTCTCTTAATGAATACGGGGTGATTATAAACACCGATTAAAGTTGTGATCAGAGTACAACATCATAAAATCGAAAATTAAAGATTATTTCATATTTAGGTGGTTTTTCAATCTTTATGGAGCACCAAGCTAATGAGGAAATGACCTTACCAAAAAAAAAGCTAATGAGGAAATGAAATTGATCCAATCATAAATCATATAAAAAATTGTGTATTATGTAACTTAACTTACCATGTTCAAGCATCTTGCAACAATAACACGAATCCGTCTATAAACGCATCCTAATTACTTTGATACAGGATATAATTTGCAGAACATCATCCTAGCCACAACTACAGCACCAAATCTGCATATCGACCATATAACAGCTCATATCCTTGTACCTGCATAGCTGCATTTCCCAGAGCCCTTGAATGGAGTGATCGAGATGGCGAGATTGTAGCCATCGACGAGGCTGACATCGTAGAAGTCCTGGTCGTTTCCTAGGGTGATCTCAGCAAGGGTGGCAGGAGGGGTGCCACCAAGGCCGTTGCAGTGAAGGGAGCCGCCGCAGTCCCCGGTGGCGCATTGGCCACGACCGGCGGCATCAAAGGTGCAGCCATGGCGGCCCCAGAAGCGGCCGGACCAGAGGGGCGGCAGCCGGATCGTGGAGGCCTTGTTCGGCAGCAGGGTGAACCCGCCACGGGCAAGCAGGGGCTTGCCAGCGCTGGGCTGAACGCCCGGCCAAACGGGGTGCGCACAGTGGTTGAGGAAGGTTATGGTTGTCGCTGACGCCTCATCTGCATAACAACAATGCAAAGCAGGATGTTCAGTGGTCCAAAGTTTCCGTCACTTCAAACCATTAAAAATTCAACATGTTACAAATGGGTGGTCCAGCATTGTGTTAGGACCGGCACACAGCCGCATCAAGCCTCAATGTTCATATAATTCGGGGGGTGCCGACACACTGTTCATGCTTCCCACAGTCCAGATGTTATAATGCAAGTCTATACAAAACTCGAAAAGCAATAATCCTTCATCATCAGAAGTAAAAGAAAGCGCAACTTCTACGCACATAACGAGAAATTAACCTAATAATGAAGTAGAAACGCTCAGCATACATTAAACAAGCGTGAATCAGAGTCCTGAATCCTGAGTCGCTTCTTAAAGAATCCAATGAAACTACCAACAATTTGTGCTTCTAGATTTAGGGAATGTTTAGAGTGACATGCAATTTGATATATTACTTTTTCACTTTTGGGCTCTCACAAATTCACTTTAATTCAAACGCCGAAAGAACTTTAAAATTTTTACTTTGACACATAAAGGGCACAATGTCACCAAATATCCCAAGTTGTTAATGACTACTTTTTGCCTAAAGCAAAGCCTAATCGAACGGGCTCTTCAACAAGAACTTTCGATGGCCTGATGGTACTTGAGGTGACCCTCTGTTCTTCTTTGCACCTGTTGCAGGCCCAAAATGGCTTAAAAAGATATCTACAGATCTAAGTCCCACCCCCTCCCAAAAAAAAATCCCTCTCTCATATTTGCGATTCAAGAATGGCACTCAAGAAAAATACCACTAAAGTGGAGGCAAAATCCAAAAATGTTCGTGAGAAAGAATGATGGGTTTTCATCATACACATACCTGCATTGCAATGTGGAAACAGTAGAACAGAGAGAAGGATCAGAGAAGGAAGACAGAGAGAGTGCATGTCAATACCTGCAATGTGGAAGCAGAGGAGCGTGAGAAGGAGGAGAGTGAGCACAGGCCTCAGCATTGCCGCCATTGTCGTAAAAAACTCGGGAGGACCCAAAAGCAGCAACGTGCGAGAGAGAAAAACAGAGCTCAAGCAAGGAAAAAGGGAGCAGCAGCTTCAAGCCTTCACCCCCACTCTCTGCACTCTCTTCAACATCCCACTGAGGAAGTGCCTTTATATAGAGAGGGAAAAAACAGAGAGATGGGTACCACCGTACCAGTAGGGTTTTAACTTTAATGGCTCGTCTTCTTTTCATGCTCGTTGTTTTTTTTTTCCTCCCCGACGGTGAATAATGATGAACGGAGAAGGTTGAACCCTGTGGGGTCTGCTCTGCTGAGATTAAAACGAGCCTTCTTCCATTTCACCTCTGTCAATCACTTTCTAGAGAGAGAGAGAGAGAGAGAGAAAAAGACAAAGTTGGCCTCGGAAATCGAGGATGTCAGAAGGTCAGTGGGGGATAGTTGTCTGCATCCAAAGGCCGAAAAAACAAAAAACAAAAGATGGAAAAAAAATGAAGAAGATGGTGGTGATTCAACCCATTCACATGTGACGGGGGAATCAAAGCGTCCCGTCCCATGCAATGCACAAAGCCACATCACACTGCTGGCTGCTGCTCATCCGATCTTCCATGGTTGGAAAAGGCTTGTGTGCTTCATCCCCCCCATTCATCGCCCCATGTGCAAATCATACCTAAAAGCTAAAGTTATGCCAATTACACAGTTTGGGGATGCAAAAAGTTTCACATATCGATTTCACTTCCATGATCTTTTCTTGGTCTAATGGGTAAAAAAAAGAAGGGGTGTAACTCGCCAGTACTTTTACCACTTACCATATGCGTAGCACGCTTGTTACATAATTAATATAAGGACTTTGCCAGCATAATAATTTTTTTTACTGTAGCATGTTGTCGACCACAAATTCTTAGAAAAACGGATCCGACAATAATTTTTAACTATTATTTATTTATTTTTTGTGACTCGTAATGTGTTGTCAATCTCACGCCCAGTAAGAAAATTGCCATATAACCATATTCCTTGAATTCAAATTTTGTTTTCATATGAGAGCCTAAAATCAAGACTTCGAGGAGAATGCCAATCCCGACACAGAGAGGGCTCTTTTTACAACGTGAGAGCCGACTCACGAGCCCGTTGTTCTGCGAGCGTGTTTGCCGTCTCGATCGTGAGATTATGTCGTGTCGCGTCGTGTGGTGTTATGATCTCCCTCGATGAGGTGTGGTTCACATTCGTATCCTGCGTATCGAAAGTTTACAGGCAGAAAAGAGCCGAGAGTGGGAAAGAGAGACTTTGAGGGATCTGCAAGAACGACCGTACGGTATCAGACGAATCGGATCATAGTCCGATCGAGGAGTGTTTGATGGAAAACCATCGAACAAATTCATGACCAAAGAGTTGTGATCCTTAGCTGCGATAGGTCTGCTCCGGTGCTCCCTCCCTCCCTCTTGGCTCCCGAGAGACAACTGGGAAGCACGGAAATCGGAGTGCTTTCCACGTCGACGGAGAGCCGTTGATCGAAATCATGAGGATTCCTCGAGCTCGTGATGCAAGGTGTGGGGCCCCCTAAAAGAGAGAATTTCAACGGTACCATGGACATCGTGTGCTTGATCTCCGACGTAGAGGATTCATCGTCCCGGTGCAGGATCTAGCGGCTGACATCAAATCGACTTCCGACCTAACGGTGGGTTTTCTTTCTCCAAATTAATTAAAAAAAATATTTACAAAATTAGGTAAATTTAAAAATTATTTACCAATTTGGGTTTCGCGCGAGACCCGTGCGGCGGCGCGGCCACTAAGTCGAAAATCGTCGGATTTTTCCATGTCGAGTCCTATTTTGATATGAAGATTTGGATATCTTGATGATTCAATTCAGTTTGGGCCATATATGGGAACATACCCGAAACAGATAAAACACGAAATATAAAATGAAATAGAAGTGAGTCTTCTTCTCGGATTTGGATCCCCTACATAACCGCAAAGGGGGCAGGGGTGCCTGGATCAAATCAAGGCCGCCCGATCAACAACGGATGGCCTTGATCTCTTACAAAAATAAAATAAAATAAAATATAATATAACCACAATTTTAAGAGATTAGGGTTGTCCGTTAATGATCGGACGGCCTTGATTTGATCCGGGCACCCCTGCCCCCTTTGCGGCTATGCAGGGGATTTGGTTCCCTTCTTCTCTGGGATGTCAATGCATGTACCACCGAAGAAGAAGAAGAAAAAGAAGAGGGAAAGACCAAAGACCTGTCCAAACCCGAACTGAACCGTACATGCCATGTCTCGGGTCGGGTCATGGAAATTAAATATTCTACGTGCTCGGTTAGTGGTGATTACCCAAATGGAATCGACTATTGACATGTCTAATTATGGCTGAAACTAAATATATTGCTGCATAATTTCCTCAAAAATTCTTAATTTTAGGTTTAGTCCCAAATCTACCATCAATTTTGTTTTGTCTAAGAAAAAATCCACAACTTCAGGTTCAGTGCTAAATCTTCCCTAAACTTTTTTTTTTGTACCGGGAAAAAAAAGTCAAACTTTAGGTCTAGTCCCATATCTAACCCGATTTTTTTTTTTGGGTATAAGAGAAATATCACAAATTTTCAATCTATTCTTAAATATACCTCATGGTCTAACTCCAACTTGACATGGTATTGCTACGTCGATAAAAAGTCACATGAGCAAAGTAATCAGTCCATATGTATTGACCGACCTGGCCTTTCTACGTGGATAACCGTTCCACTCTAGTAAAGTTTATTCTCCAAAATTTATTTCGTTTTAGGATATGAAAATTAGGAACCACTAATGACGATTGTGCACAGAGGGCTAATGGGGCCTATTTTGAGATCAGAAATTGATGATTTTTTTTTTTTTTTACAATATAGATTTGTGATTGTACCTAAAGTTTGGCGGACGGCACTATCGTGGTGAGAAGTCGCTTCCGGCAGCCCTTTCCGGCCCATTTACCCGTAAAGAGGAGTGAGACTTACTAATTTTTTGTTGCCCAGTTTTTCCGACACGGGGGGAGAAAGATCCTTCCAGTGGAATTGTTGTCGTCTTATAAGCAGGTTACAAAGATCGAGTGCATTGATGCGACGTCTCCGCAGCTCTGATCGAGAAAAACAACAAAAATAGGAGACGACGTCGTAAATCCACGTTAAGATTAAGAAACCAAAGCATTGTCGGTTCCCCGTTTCCTAAATGGATCCGGATCGCCTAACATTTGCTCAGAAAGTTAGACACCTAACCTTGCAATTCGGACCGTAAAAAATGGCCGTTTTACAATTCACGGGCCACAAGTCATACATTATTTTGGGCCATAAGAGGGGGGGAAAAAGGTTGCTGAGTCATGGTCCACAAGTATATGACCCATACATCACGTGACAGAAACGGATAACATCATCGACCTATCAAACGTGGAATGCATACGCAAATAATGCCAAATAAGATGGGATACATAGCATTGTCGATGTACATCATGTTAGTCGCTGTAACATCCATCACATAAAACCCTGTGATGCATGAGTTTCCTATCTTGTCTGGTTATAACTTATTTTGAAGGGAGATGAGTACATTGAAAATTCTAATACTTGTCACGAAAATATAATCGAATTTTAAAACTTACAAAATGTGTAATCAAATCTTGCGACTTTTCAAATTGATGTAATCAAGCCATTTCGTTAACTTCTTCAATTTGGCTGACCGAAAATACTGACGTGACTAAAACATGAAGTTTATTTTCATGCTCTTAGATTTGCATGCTCTATATCCTCTATAACCTGTATTTGAAGGAAAAAGAAAATGAGGACCGACACAAAACTCGAAATTTATGGGAGAAAAATCCAAATTAATGTTAGAACTTTGCTAGCGTAACGGTATTTGGAAAAGGTGAATGATGGGGACAATGAAAAGTGGAGTAGAGGGGACAAGAATATTATATGATATGCAAAATGCATGATTCTCAATTAAGGATGCATTTTTTTCATGAAAAATGAGTGACTTGAATAATATTTTCTTAAAACTAATCGCTTATATCGCATCGATTACAAACAAAAAATAAGAAAGAATATTTTCATTGTCCATTTACATGTTTCGTCATAAATTGTAATCGTCGATGAAAAATTTTAATTGACTAAACATTTCAAGCGATACAAGAGGTTATTTTTAGGAAAGTATTTTCCCAATCATCCATTTTTCGCGGAAACAAACGGAATCTAAAAAGGAAAATTCTTCCGCCCAGCAGAATAATGTAAAAAGTAAAGTAGCTTAGTTTATTCAATGGGCCCTCAAATTATAGATACCTAGGATTCAAAAGGTTTGGACTTCTTATATGGTTGGGGGAATCGAGCCCAAAGTCATGGACCAAGCTAAACCACACCAGTGAGTTAGTCCTAAGAAGGATGGCTACCATTAGCAACACAAAATTTTCCATGCGACGTGGTTAGTGGAGCATTGCACGAGTCTCTTACAGCTCGAGGAAGGATGGCGGGCCGATCGGTCTCCGTTACTTTGATTCGACTTGGCGAGCATCGCCGGATCTCGTCGTTTACCCAATAGACGGATATGGGTTTTGGATTGCGAGAACGATGATAGGCCCGAAGGACCCAAATTGAAAAGTCCCATCGAGTCCAGCCCCATAACGAGACCCGTATCGAGCCCGACTTCTAGAATCCCTTTTACAAAGGCCCAGTTTATCACTTGCTTTTGACCTTGTACTATTTCGAATAAGAGTGCAATAACAAGTCACAAGAAGATGGCGATTGCTTAATTCTTTTTTTTGGTTTGGGTAAGATCCAGTGGAGTTTTTGTCTAAGGAGAGACTACCCATAATTAATAAGATCTTATCTTGGCAAGTCACATATTGCGCACTTACTTTACCACTTATTTTTCAGTTTAGAGATCTTATTTACGCTAAACTTTTGATTTGTTCAATATGGTCCCTCAATTTTTGGCACATGTTCAAATTAATCCGTGGACTATACGAAGATAGTCAATGTTGTTCACGAGCTTGAAATTAATAGGAAGTGAACATTAGATATTTTTATATAGTATAGAGACAACATTGCGAATTGGGGTAAAATTCAAGTATCACAATGCATAAATTAAAAGTTCACGACCGACGACGTTGCTCATTGGGTCAAAGTTAAAAGACCGTCGTGTAATTATCCTCTTCTTCTTTTTTTAAACCCCCTCAAACGGCGCAATTGAGAAGCACTAGACATTTGCTAAGCTTACTTTTAATTCCAAAAATTGTAGATATACTAAGATCTAATGTAGATTAATAAAATTGATGCATTAAATAACGCATCGGTTGCTTATTGAATGTTTGAACATAGCCCCCACTCGTTTGAATTTATATTATCGAAGAGACACTAATTCCGCACATCAATCGTATCTCTTACCTTTGCAACAATGTCTGATTTGAAATGCAGTTGGATTGTCCCAAAAGAAAAGGAGAAACATTGTATTTATGACGTCATATAGAATAGACCAAAGTCCAGAACCTTTTTGGGCCCGGTACGTAGTAAACGTGGATGCATCATGGCCTTGGTTCTTCGTGGAACGTATATGAAAATTGCACTCTTCTCATTAAACTACTTGTCTACAATTTCTCGACACATATATGTATCTTATAGTTGATGGGATTTATCGCACACCGAATCAGAACGATCACACAGAAATCAAGAAAATTGAATGACGCACGAGATTACCCAGGTTCACCCCAGAATAGGGCTACGTCCTGCAAGAGATTTTCACTATGATATTCGGTTTACAACCTCTCAACTCGTTACAATGATCAGTATAAAACGAGCAAAATATATATGCCCTAAACGGGCCCAAAAACCTAAACCTAGCGAAACCTCTATTAAGCCCATAACATACAGGTTAACTTAAATAAAAGTCCAAACCCGTTGAGGTTTCGGGGGCGCTGCCCCCAAACCCCCGCCCGCTCACCGGCGAGCGGGGCAGCCGTCCGCTGACCGGGGGCAGCGGGACACCCGTGTCGGGGGCGCTGCCCCCGAACCCCCGCATCCCGCGCGCATGGGTCACATGTCGTCGGATAACACTTTGGTTTCCCTAAGCTCACGTGGGCATACCCGGTGTGAGAAACAAGGGTCCCCGAAGTATTCGCCAACTCCAACAATAGTTTCTTAACGTCCCTCCGGATTTTCCCTTTTCAGCACACAACACAACACGTTAAGATACATTGGGCATCGACCGTCAACCTCTCGGTGCAGGTGTAGTTGGTCGGAGCGTCAGAGATTTTGAATTTAATGAACTGGACGTCACCTGCATAAGTTAAATGTCTGGAGGTAGCCATTCACGGGGCTTGTAAGATGTTTTGCGAGCCTTCAAGCAACCGGTTCTCCATTTATGTGCTCCTGAATCATATTGAAAAAAACAGCACTAACCTTCATACCGTTAGGCATTAATCATGAAAAATTGGTTGCTCAATCCAACGGAGAGTTATATATATATATATATTCAGGCTTCCTTTTTCGGCTTTAAAAGGATAATTAGATTAGATAGAAAAGAGGTTTGTACATTACAAAACCTAACACGCGACACAAGTTCACGCAAGATCCACATGAAATAACAACAACATGAAAGAACGAACACTTTCTAATCCACGTGCTTTTGCAAGAGAATTAGCGCGCACTGATTCTTCTCTAACGTAAGGCGCTCATAATTCGGAATCATCAAAAACTCGCGAGTAGCGATCGAATAGCCGTCCGTAAGGGCGTAATAAAATGTAGACGATGTGGCGATGAATGCAATCAATCAAATAAAAAAAAATGGTTATGCATCCGACTTTTCGCCGGGTTAGCCATATTTTTTCTATATCTAGCCAATCTCGAGCCATCTCTCTCTGTCCGATCGTTCAATTACATTATCCAAGACAATAATACCTAGATATGTTTTGGTTAAACCCGACAACCTATCTTAATTGAAGGGGATTCGTTTCCATACAAAAACTATTCCACCGACAGATCGTATGTTTTTTTTGTTCTTTTCTCGACTTTTTTTTTTTTTTTTGCAATTTTTTTTCTCTTGGTCGAACACCTTGAACTCTCTATAGTTCACATACAATTTCAGGCCACACCCAATTTTTTTTTTTTTTTTAAAAGGAGCAGGGGCTTGCGATGTCTACTAAGGATAGTGACAGCAAAAAAAAAAAAATTTATGAATAAGATCGAGACAAAAGTATTCACCCAAGACATTAACTGCGCTGTCAGACAAGGATTGAGAGAGACATAGAGAGAATCTAATCTATGATGACCTCATGATATAGCTGGGGAAGAATGAAAGAAAGAAAGGAGGAAATCAACTCATGTCCAAAAAATTTATTTATTGATCTTTTTTTTTTTTTTTTTATTTTATGGAGGGAAAATGAATTTTAATTCATAATTACCAAATTATTACAAGGGCCAAAGGAGAGAGAGAGAGAGAGAGAGATAGATAGTGAAGGGGGGGTCACATGATGTCTTGTGAGCATTTCATAATTTTCATGTAAGAGGAAACTTCTGGTCCATCGATTGGGGCCTGTCTCCATATGTGGAGCAGTCTTAGGTATGGTCACTTTCTCTAGCAGTCTGAGGTCTACCTCAGTCAATTCTCTTCTCAAACCCTAAAATATTTTTTTCCCCCTCCCAACCTTACCCAATTTATGGCTAAAGAGGAAAATATGTGTAACCTAGTGGATTTGTTGTGTATACTGCGACATATAAAGTGATTTGTATTTCCACAAGTGGTCTAGTCTAGGGTTGTAGAAATGTTTGGCACTTATGTCCGTGTATGACCATCCAGTTCAGTTCACAATCGAGGCATTTAATGTAGTTTTTATCTACTGTGATGACAAGTATTATTATTATTTTTTTTTCAGCTCCCGACTAGGGCCGCATCAGATTTTCAGTTCCAACTAAGATGACCCAAACTTGAAATGTATTCGAAAACTCATCGGCATTGGACACACATCGAGTTTTCTGGACTCGAGAGTTTTTTTGCTCGATTTTGCTCGATTCGATCCTATTTTGGGATCTGGTGCGCGTGTTACCTTCGCTTTAAGATTCACTAAAAGATGGAATGAGATATTTCGTATTGTTTGCTGTTTTATACACATTCTTGAGTCGAGGTAGCTAGGAAATCGGTATGTATTTTCGCTAAGGTACATTCACAGATAAAAACGGATCCTTTTGCCGTCCCAATCCACATCGCGCAATGATACGGGCCGTGAAGAAGCTTAATTCCTCGATGCACCGGTTTAAGGGCGAAAATAACATTTAGGAGAGATTTAAAACATCTTCTATGATCAGTTCACATAATTTTTTTTTTTAAGAAGCAGCATCATGGCATGACTCGGGTCCTATGGTTTTGTGTGACGAAGAAGCGAGCGAAACCCCAAATCATTTGCTCATGCTTGTGGTCAGATATATTCAAATGAGCAAATGCTAGGTCAATTTCTCAACATGTCTTGTACCCTTACATAAAATCAACAAGTTTAGTTCTTTATTCCAAAATATAAACTTTCACGCCAACGAAATCTGTGATGCTTTTAATACCCTCTATCAGGTGTAATCAAATTAGGAATGACACGCGAAATTTCAAGGTGCGGGAGGGAGTACAAATGGGATGTGAATTTGACGAATCGATGCAGAACTCGACTATGGCACCATGTCAGAATGTCCAACCCAAACAGCGTTATGGACACTTTCTCACATTTCGGATTTGTCCGTCCTAAACAATTGGTCGAATTCGGAGCGAATAAGACACAATCACCAATCTGTAAAAAGCCATTGGAGGAGCATCGACTTCAAATTGGTCCTTTTCACCGGGGAAGAAATGGTCCCTTTTCTTGTTTTCTGTTTCCATTTCCCACAGGCCCTCGTTTCAGCAATAATTGATGTACAACATGCCACTCTTTTCTCGAAATGCAGTGGAGAACAAACCTCTACGCCCACGAAGCAGACCAACCCTCTTCCTAGGTCACTTCAATATCACATGAATCTCTCACATCCTTAGTTCCCCATTTCACACGACTCCCTTTCCACATCAATCTCTCCAACATGAAAGCGCGATTTAACAATTAATTATGATGCCATTTCCCTCACGCTTAGTCTGGTCTTTTTGCATAATACTAAGTGTGGACATATGTAATTTGAGAAGGCAGATAGGAGTCTGGAATTTTTTAATTTTTTTGGTCGGAAGGAGTTTGGAATAATTCGAACTCAGGACCTCATGCTATGATATCATGTAAAATTTTACGAGATCACTGCCAACTATTCTGAAAACTTAGGCTGTGAGGACAGTCGGCAGTGATCTCATAAAATCTCATTTGATTTTAGAACAGGAGGTGCCGAGTTCGAATCTTATTAATAGTTGGTAGTAGTCTCGTCAAATTTTGACGGGGATAAAATATGACCCTGTCAAAAGGTAACACGCACGTCTCAGTCAAATTTTGTTATTGAATGTAGTTCCATTTCTTCATTGGAAGAACCAACGTGGGTCGATTTCAGTTTAAGGCAATATTTACTTCTCTCTCACACCCCAAAGACATCCTATATTCCATTGCATCTCCCGTGAAGTGTAAAGCATCAAAAGGTCAACATCATTTTTTTGCTTCCAGAGATCATCGTACCGTACATAATAATAATAATAATTCTAACGAAATCAAACCCTAACACAAAACGCCATGATATCATCATCATGATCAGAGCGCAGGCTCTTAGATCCACAAAACCATGCAAAATGCCCTAGTTCTTCAAAGGTAAGAACTCGAAGAACTGGCGCTGATGCGGCGGAGGGCTCGCGCTCTTCCCGTTGACGTCGTCGCCGTCGCCGCTGCGGAGAGGGAACAACTGGAGGGTTAGGGAGTCCTCCTCGCGCTCTCGGCCGCCGCCTGCCCGGTCGGGGTCGTCTCGGAACGTTGAGGACACGAAGAAGCTCCGGAGGTCATGAGCCCTGACGATCTTGTTAGGGTCCATGGATCCCCTAGCGGCGGCAGGGTGGAGAGGTGGGGCGGCAGCAGGAGGAGGCAGCGCGACCGTGGACGGGGGTGGGGTATTTATGAGGTGGGTGGGATGAGGACAAGGAGGCAGCTGCACCATCTGCCACGTGGCATTCCTCTCCAGAAAGTTGCTGCTGGTGCTGTGCCTTCTCGTCCACTGAAATTCCCCGTCGTCGAATTTGATCCACTGGTCAGACGAAGACGACGACGATCTCGTTCTACGTTCTGTCAAAGTCGCTGCCGATCCTGCTTTTGGCGCCCTTTGAGCCGTAGCTCCTGCAGATTCCTGGCAAGAAAGACCAAACAAACAAAAAATATATATCACGAAGAGGAATTTCTCTAGTTTTCAAGAAACAATTGTGCCAAAAACACACGGCGAATTCTTGGAAACTACGTTGCACCCAACAGCAAAATTTGAAACCACGGAACTAGGAATCTAACTGAGTGTACCATTCGAGTCCCGGAAAAGGACCCTGACATTGGACATGAGAGGCCAAAAAAGACCGTACTAAACTAGCCATAGCTAGGGTTTTTTGCCCTGTCTTTTCCAAAATTTTGTACCAAGTATTTTGCTGCATCTTCTAAGGTATCCCAAAATGACATGTAAGCTCCCATAACATCTTCAAACAATGCCATATTATGCATAACACTGCACGTCAGGGGAAGAAAAAGGGAGGGACAGTCACTGCACCATGGGTTTGACTTATCTTGAAGGTTTCGACAGAACATCTTCTGCTTTTATGTTTCATTTTTTCCTGGACTTGCATTGTCTCAGGATCTGCAGAAAGAGAGAGAGGGAGGGGGAAAATGTATACATGTCTGTGTATATCATTAGGCGTGCTTGTATCAGAAAGAAGAGAGAGAGGGGAGGGGGCAAGAATGAGATGAGAGGAATTGGTGAATGAATGAAGCACAGACCCCCAGAAAGCCCAGCTAAGTTTCATAACAGCTGCCCCCGACAGAAAGGAAGGAATGCAGCTTTTTGGGACGAACTCTTTTCATTTCCCAACAAACACGAGAAAAGCTCTCTCTTTTTCACCTTCTCTAAGTTCTCTTCTTCTCTGCATTGTTCTTTAATCCAAAAAAATAAAAAATAAAAATTGCTCCTATTCCCCTCTCATCTCCTTCCTATCCTGAACGTCTCAGTTTGAATTATCTACTGATCATATGAGCACAAGAAATCCTCAAATTGCTTTTCATTGGAACCCCTTTTGAGATGCCGAGATTACTGTCAAAAAGCATGTTCCAAAATTCAAAAGAGGATGGTCTTTTTTGAGCTGACTGTGTGAGCTGTGTGAAGGAAGTTTATAACTATGAGCAAAGGGAAGTACTTGAGAAGAAGGAGAGAGAGAGAGAGAGATTAAGGACCGACCTCTGCAAGTGTACTGCAGTTTATAGGGGGTGCCCAGTTGTTCTTGGTCTGTTCAACTTCAAGCATTGTCCTACTCCCGCCTGTGGACAAAAAGGAAAACAGAAAGAACACAACTTTACATCACAACAAAACAGACAGAATATATCACAAAAAGCAATACATCAGAAGACTCTAATAGGACTAAAACAAACCAATAATTCTCTCTTCTAGTCTTGTCTACCACATTCCATGTGACCCTCACCCAGAAAAAAAATAATAAAAAAAAATTCCCAGGTTTCAACATGATAGATCAATGATAGCAAGGAGCATGAAATGAACTTGTGTGTGCAATGATCCTTCGGCATTTATAGCTCAAGAGCCCCAAATGTGGGAGCGTAGTGTGACCTGTTTCTTTCCTTTCCGATTCTTCGGGGTCTCGGTTCGGCTCCTCCGGGGCTGCCTCCATCTGGCGCCGGCGCTTCTGCCGTTCCCTGGCCTTGTGGTTCTGGAACCAGTAGAAGACGTTCTTCCCCTCGATCTTGCCGTACCGGCGGAGCTGCGCGGTGATCTGCTGGATTTGGTCGGCGTTGGGGGTCCGGGTCCCGCGCCGGTATAGCTCCTCCAGGGTCCGCAGCTGCTCCGGCGTGGGGTTCCACCGCGAGCTCACCACGACCTGCGGCGAATTGAAGTCTCTTTTGCTTTGCTCAGCCATAGTCGCTGCAAAAAAATAAAAAAAAAATGCAAGCTGTGGAAGTTGAGGAAATGAATTTACTCATCGAAAAATAGGAAAAAAAGACGACTTTTTAAACTGGAACTAATCATGGATATCACATACGTAGTCCAAAGCATGAGTGTCCTAAGTTAATCTTATCCTGCAAAAAACTGAAAATGTCAAAAAAGAAGAATAGATCAATATATACCCAGATGGTGATTCAGCGCGAAAATGTCGGCGGCACCGTGGATACGGCTCAAGCAAGGCGGCGCAGCGTTGACGCCGCCGTTATTAGGGGAAGGGTTGGCGACCGGCCTCGGCATGAGGGGGCGAAGCTTCCGGCCGTTGAAGGAATCGGCCATGTACAGATCTCCATCGTCATTGTAACCCATCATCCACATGTTTCTCGACAGCAACAGTTCAGCGCTGAAACGCTAGGGTTTCTCAGAAACCAGAAGAGGAAGCGGATGGGTATGGAGGGTCGAAATCTTTATGGAAGGGAGGTGGGGGGAGTTCAAGAAGTAGGTATGATAGAGCCCTCACTTTAGAAAAAGGTAGATATGGTGCAAATATGGAATGCGTTGATATGCCAAGGAAGGGAGACGACGAGGGTTTCTGCAGCCGTAAATTTTATATGTGAAAGAAAAGATAGGTGAGATTAGTTGGGGTTGAACAGTTGAGAGAGAGAGAGAGAGAGAGAGAGAGAGAGAGAGAGAGAGAGAGAAGAAGAATTTGAGTTTCTCAGATTTTCAGGGAAGGGGATTGATCACTTGAAAGAGATAGAAGACTGGACCAAGAGAGAGAGAGAGAGAGAGAGAGAGAGAGAGAGAGAGAGAGAGAGAGAGAGAGAGAGAGAGAGAGAGAGAGAATGATGTTTGTATAGGTGTAGCTAGTAGGTCTAAAAGGGAAATGTTTTGCTTCCCTGATAGTAGTGTTAGAAACTGTATAATCTCAACCATAGTTTTACCCACAATCACCGCTTATTTTGCATGAAACACTCGTTGATTGGGAGATCGTGTGGTCAGAAGCAGCTTCCTCGTACGTATCTTGGTTGTGTAGAAAATGCATACAAACCGTTTTATCAGCTCATTTTTCGACAATAATAACTACTCGCTCTCCATTGGATTAACGATGACTTTATGTTAATATTTTCATTGATCACTCCACCATTTATTTTGTACATACCTTTCAATCGAGATGAACAGCTTTGGTTACGCCAAGTACTCTCAAATGAATTTAATCACTTATCTGGGATCTACCGAAGGTAACGTTACTCCGAATTAGAACTACCTTACGAAAACCCACATCCCCGATTCGAATAGGTTTCGCTTCGATGCAAGACATGAAAAAGGCCGAGTTGACACTAATGAAAGAACGCGGTGAAGGCGATATCTAGAGCGTTCTTACCACGCGGGAACCCCGACTCGCGCCCTAAGAGTTCATTTCACAGGGTGGGTGTTTTTGCGGGGTCCGGTTTTGTGGACGCCGCGGGGTCGTTCCTGAGCTTAGAGAAGTTTAGGGCAAAAGGCAAGACGTGGTTCAAACTCAAGAACGAGGGAGAGAGCATTGCAGCCAATACGGACACATGTGAGGTTGACTAGGCCATAGAGCTGTCGTTTAAGAGAGAGAGAGAGAGAGAGAGAGAGAGAGAGAGAGAGGAAGGCGTGGAATTCTGGGGGGATTATCGGGAGGAGCGAACCAAAAACGACGTGACGATGATTGAGAGAGAGAGAGAGAGAAAATGGCCATGGAGAAATTACAGCATTAAGCCTTCTTCTCTCTCTCTCTCTCTCATATTAATTCTGGGGTCTTCTTCTCTTCTCATGTCTCGTGCCTTTCACCATTATTCTCAATCCGAACTGCCCCTCTTCCCCACTCTGCCCCCTTTGCCTTTTCCTTTGTCTACTCTCTCTCTCTCTCTCACTAGACTAACAATGAACCCCCACAAAAAAAAAATGAAAATGAAAATGAAAATTCAGCCGAATTTCAAAAAAGAGAAAATGCGTCCACGAGGACGGTATAATCTCGATCGTAGATCCACATGGTATCACCGCGTGTTTTACATAAAATACTCATTGATTGAGAGATTGTGTGATCAGAAATAACTGACGGTACTATCAGACTGTAGGCTAGCGTCTTCCCTAACAATGCCGTTTTTTTTTTTCGCGGGATTGACACACCATCACCGCTTGTTTTGCATAAAAAAAACACTAATTGATTACTATAGGACTGACAGTACTATCATACTGTTATGGATGATACAATCTCAACCGTAAATTCACACACCATCGCCGCTTGTTTTATATGAAATACTCATCGATTGAGAGATCGTGTGGGCAGAAATAAATAACAGTATTATCAGATTATTAGGCTAGTAGCTTATTTTCAAAAATAACGTTTCCTTTCCCCAAATATCTAGAAAATCGAACGGGAAATTCACATCTCTCTCTCTCTCAGTCTGACCAGATCGTACGGTTCATTGGCCCCTTTCCAACATCTTCTTTTGTCCTAATATGTATATTTTTTTTTTTGCCCAATTCACCACACGCCTTTGTGTTCCCATATGTTACGCGCGCAAGGAGACACCGATCTTCACATCTCGTACTAACTTCGTGGAGGTGGAAATTGCAGCGACCCCCTCGCAATTTGGGGTATTTGCTCTCCTACTCCCTCCACGGGCTCCATGACCATGAGAATGGTGCCTGTGTTTTTACTATGTTCACCCTCCTCGCGATTGATGTGGCTTACATATTCGCCGGATCTGGCGAGGCAGCGCTCTTGGCGTCGCATAATGTTAATAAGAATGAAATAGCCACCCCCTCTCTCTCTCTCTCTCTCTCTCTCTCTCTCTCTCTCTCTCTCTCTCTTTCACGAGCTATCGCTATTGCATGCAGAGATTGTGTCCTGATCTCGAATCATTCAACTCATTTGTCCCAATGTCCATCTCATTTGTCCCAACGTCCCATTTCTCTCACCACACCTCATTTATCTCTCTCTCTCTCTCCTCTCTCTCTCTCTAAAAGAAAGAAATTTCATATCATCATTGTTATATAATTGGAAGTTTTGGTAGAGAGAGAGAGAGAGAGAGAGAGATGGGGGCCAAGAGATTTTCATGTCTTCAGCGGCTGACTACACAGCCCACACTGCGCATTCAATAATTTTCCTCATGCCGCTGTGGAGATACGGATACGTCAAGGGACGCGAGAAATGATGTCAAAGATTGGATTGATGGAACTTCAAAGGTATCTCACAACAACGGCAGCCAAAAATCATGGTGGTGATGATGATGATGATGATGATGGTATTCTTGGACACGTGTACGGTGATGTGCAGTGGACTTTGGGACTGATACGTGAGATCATGCTCATGCATGATGGAGAGGGAGGGGGAAGTGTCAGAGAATTGTTTTGGACATGGTGTTTGTAATAAACATGTTGAATTAAAAAAAAAACATAAAACGTGGGCAAACCCTGGATTTGAATGTTTAGGATCCCCCGCTCCGCTGTCTCCTGTCCGATTAGATGGTAATTTTCTTGATTTTCCTCTCTCTTTTTTACTGTCTCTTTCTTTTTTGTTGGAGAATAACCAAAAAAAAAAAATTCTAAACCTAATGTAATTATGTCAATTCAATTATAAACTTTATTTTTGTTAATTCAGTCATAAACCTATTGTAATTGTGCCAAGTTAATCCATTTCACCGGCTAGCGGTGACGTGGCAATTTTTTTAAAATATTTTTTATATCTCGTATTTATAATTATTTTAAAGATAATTTTCTATCTTATTTATTTATTTTAGGATTAGGGGTGGCCACCGGCGGAGGTCTATCAAAGCATTACTCGGGATATTTTAACGTTCTCATATCACATACACAACGTCTATGTTCTTTCATCTATGCAATGAATAAAAACATGCTAGTCTCTCTTCCCGAAATCGAAAGTTTACTAGTCTCTTATTAACTTTGAGCACACACAAGTGAATAGTGCTTGAACCTCCTATTGTGGTTGTTATACATGGCACTAAAGTTATGAATTAGTTCGAATGTACATTGTTTCACACCTGTGATTATATGGATCTTGGGCATTACTAATCTTAGTTTTTTTTTTCCCCTTTTTACTTAGGCCAAATTTTCAAGAGTAACAATATCGTCACTAAGCTCTTTCAAGAGAAATGGCGCAGCCAGTATCTCTCATTTTCAATTGAAAAAAAAATTACTTTTGAAAAAACTCGTTAACAAAACCGATACGTCGAATATTACATAAGAACCGTGGCACAAACTTTTATGTCACCATGTTATGGTTGAGGAAAATGTGCAGGGAACTTTTTCCGCAGGTTGTAAGATTGTAAATTTCATGCAAGAAAGGTTTTTTTCGATGAGTTTCACACAACATAAATTAATTCTAGAAAGGGAGATTTGTTTCCACTTACATTGTTAATTATTTCTTGGCATTAACTAGTATTGTTACTTGGGAAAATGTAACTTTGCTGATCCCACACGACTATTCCTTAAAGACCGTTCTTCTTTGTAATGTGCGTAGATTAATTTAGTGGTTTCCTTTTTTAGCTGTCGGTATAGTTGGCTATATATCAATTAATGCAGGTAATGGAGCTTAACTATGCTATGAAACTTTTTGCATTAACAAATTGTGAAGCGCTAAACGAGGAAGGGTTAATACCATGAAAAATCTTCAAATTAGTATATCTGTCACAAATTTATTCCAAATTAATGTCTTTAACCACCAAAAATCCCAAACCGGTATACTTGTGACAATTTTATTCCAAACTAATTTTTTGACAACCCAAAAATCATAAACTAATATACCAGTGACAAATTTACTAGGGGTGAACAAATCACCGCCCGGACCGGTGGTCCGGTTCCCAGTTCTAGAGGCATACGATCCGGTTCCCGATTCCTAAAATTGGAACCGGTGACCGGGCGGTCTGGTTTTCCGGTTCCCTGTTCCAACAATATAGGATTGGACCGGACCAGTCAATTTTTTTAATTTTTTTTAAAGTAACTGTAATCATTGACAGAGTAAGCTTCATAACAGATTGTAGAGGACCGATCTTCATCTATCAAAGATGAATACTCCCACACGTACACACATACACAAGTAAATTTTATTTTAAACAAGATCATGAGAAAAAATATTGGAATGAACAGGAAATAAGGAGAAATTTTTCAAGTCTAAGATTCGTAAAAATTTGTCATATCCAGTCCTTAGAACCACTCGGGAATCGGACCGGACCGACGGTCCAGTCGGTTCCCGGTCCCGAGGGTGGTCGGTCCGGTCCACGGTTCTGGAAAATAGGAACTGAGACTACCGGTCCGGTTCCCATTTCTTGAGAAGAACCAAACCGGACCGGGAACCGATCACCCCTAAAATTTACCATCAGTTAATTTACCTTCAATTTTGTCAATACCACGAAAAAATGCCATATTGGCACACCAGTGACAAACAAAGAGTGAAAATTTCAAACTGGTACATTTGTCAACTGCCACGTGTCATTCGACTCAGCAATTTGAGGATAAAATTTAATGGAAACTAACGGATGGTAAATTTGTCATAGGTGTACCAGTTTAGGTTTTTGTGATCAAAAAATTAACTTGAGGTAAATTTATGATAGATGTATCAGTTTGGATTTTTTATGGTATTAACCTTAAGGGGAAACCTACAAATATTAGAAGTGTCCTTCACTAGCACTCATCTTACTCAGGTGAGAAATATTCTGCAAGTCAAACCATTCTTTATCAAACGTGATGAATAAGTACTTTCAAGCATATTTTATTAATATCTAGGAGCGCCTTTTGAGTTGCCCAGGTGGAAAGATCAAAGGGGGTACTAGGTTGTGGACTGTGTGATTTGACAGGAGCCTTTTTCTTCAGCCAAGGCCTCATTAAGCGCGGACACACACACACCTAAATTTGATTAATTAGGGTTTCTTAGGCTTTGGACGATTGCTTGATCAACCACTACACGCATTCACATCAAGAAGGGAAGGCTGAAGAGGACAATTTAGAGTTAGTGGCGGTGATGTTTTGTGAAGCCGAGGAACCGGTTACTTTAAATGAAACATGCCTATGAACTTGGTTGGATTAGAGTGGTCTCATGAAGGTACAAGAGGGGGTCCTCACATCAAGATTAGATCCCATCTTATTATTTGAGTGCATGTGAATTTTTATTAACCGGAGGCCTGCGTGTGTCTATTCAGCCATCGATTAAGGAAATTATGCAGTTTGTATCGACAACTGACTGTACTTATGTGATCTACAATCAATACTTTCGAAACTGAATTATTCCAAATCGAGCATGATGAAGAAGTACCCTGAAGGCACTCCTTAACACGGCTCTTTTGTCTTACATAATCACTCGAGCTGATTCATACTTAACACAAGTCTTCACTTTGATTGGTAAATAACTTTGTCCGAGCATGAATACCTCGCGTCTCGCCGGACCGACTTAGAGCTTGATGGCCGGAACGACGAATGGCAAGTGGCTCCTCGATCGCGACAGACGGGATCCCAAGAGATCCGATCGATCCAGGGCGCAAATAATAATCTTTCCGCGACTCCGAAACGATAGGATGGTCCTCCTCACAGTGGGTTCGTCAATAATCTTCTTCTTGGAACTCAAAGTCGAGGATCAGGCAAATAGGGAAGTTGCTGTGTCGGTCATTTAGGAGAGGTTTGGTTTAGAAATCATTGCAGATTTGTGTGGGAGTTCCATCCAAGAAAGGAGCCTACTTCTAAATCGAGCATGAGAATGTTATCTCTCTCTTATCAAGGTAAGTTCACGTGTTTCTCACACTCCCACATTAATATATCTTAAAACTAGGTTGAAACAAATCAGCTGCTCATTACTATGGATCTCTGAGATGCAATTTTCTTGATCATCTTCGTGCACATTATTCTCTTATTCTAGGGTTAGTACAATTAAAAATTTGCTGACTGGTACGTCACAGAATAATCTTTTTTCCTCAAATTAAATTTCAACTCATTAAAAAACTCAAGCTAGTACCCCTATCCAAATATACCTTACGTTAACATTACTTCCAGTATTCCGTGAAATTGTATAACTGTATTAACACACGTGAAAAACGACTGCAAGATGGATCTGACGTGAAGAAGGACGGTTCGGATATGAAAATCCATGTATATTGACGTGAATGCTAATACATGTGGATTTTTTTATGTCGAATTCATCACTCTCTGAGTTGCATTCGTCAGCTGTGTGTGTGATGCATGCATTTTAACGAGATGTTGTACGAAATGATAATGTACGGTAGATTTGAGGCAGAGGAAAACAATTCCAGGAAAAAAAATATTATGGGGTACCGGTTTGAGATTTTAAATGATATGAACTCTTTTCTTTTTTAACCATGCTACGTTCAGTGTATTGAAAACACCATAAAAGGATTCTTCTGATCAATCCAAGCACACCTAGACAAGTCCCTTAATTAGTTTCCAGTAATTGAATTGAACCAGCAAGGGGATCATATCAGCAGTTCAGCACCCAGATTATGATTATGATTTTCTCAAGTCTCTTCTGTGTTACCACTGGTGCAGAGGAGGGGAGACCTCTGGAGGAAAGAAACCACAGAAACCAAAAGATTTGAACGTTGACTTCATGTGAGATTCTCGGAGATGATCGGTTGTGTTAGCATGCAAACTTGTTGGTAGAAACCCTAAAAGAGATTCTTGAGAGATTGCGAGGGGAAAAAAGTAATGTGGACCTGATCCTAGTTGATCGAGTCAAATGATGGGTTCGTCTTGGTATTGTCCCCATGCTTGGACACCCAAATTGCAAGAAGACTTGATTTGAATTTGATGCAGTTAGTTTGTTTTATTGGGGATCCATCACCAATCTCTAGTAATCAAGCTCGTATCCAACTCTTAAACATATGTATCGTGACAGAAAAGAATAAAAAAGACAATCACGCTATCAAATAATCAAAAGGATATAATCATGACAACAAACTGGCATGTATCTGGCTGTACCAATCACATTGTGCTATAAAATAGCATAGACTCTCACTTATATCGCAACATACCTACAATCGTGTTTTGGACATCACACTTGTTGTGTCTCTGTGTGCCATTTCAATTGTTGATTTCTTCTATGACTTATCTCCTTCAATATCTAAGGAGATGTACCTTACACACAAATAGATATTCTTGTACTATATAATTCTCATAATTGTGAATACGATTTCTGTATAATCAATCTTCTTATTTACGGTCCGCATCTTTTGGAATCTTTTTTTTTTTTTTGGTGAAAAACGTAAGTATCATTTAGTAGGGGCATCCCAACATTTCAAATATATCAAATAATGCAAAAAGATGGAGATAGGAAATCTCCACACAGCCAATACAACATTAGCATGAGAATCTCCACATAGGGGCTTTACTCTAATGATTTTACACACCTTAGCCAAAATAATGAAGACAATTGTGCTCAGTCAAAATGCAATATGTAGTCTCTAAGAATGATGCCTTGAGGAGCCTCGTTGCCAAGTATTTACCTCCAGCAACCCTGATCATCCGTTGAAATTCATCATTCCATCCTCCTATAGAATGCCGAATCACATGTTGTGCCAGGATATTATGCTATGTACTTCCAGTCCAATTGCATTGAAAGAACAAATGTGTTTGAATGAGTTGTAAAAAGATATATATGAGTTGTAATTAGCAAGATTGAAGGATTGTAATTAGCTAGATTAGAAGATATATCTTTTTAGGATTCTTTCCTTTATGTATATATATACCTCTAGGTCATTGTAAAATGATATAAAGAAGACATACAGAAAATAGGAGGGATAACATTTCTTCCCCGAAATCTCTCTGTGTTAACAAAATGTATTATGTCTTCTACACTGGTCCTAGGGGTGATCGGTTCACAAGATGGGTGGTTTTACCTTAGAACCGAGAACCATCCGCTAGAAATCGATTCCACAGAATGCGAACCGTGAACCAACCGATCCATCGGTTCAGTCCAGTTTTCGGTTGGATTCCGGCTATGTTTTTATCGAGCAAAAAATGGAAAAAAGAAAATAGGCAAGGAAACAAATTCGCCTTATTCCATCGCAAGCAGCCATAGGATTATGCTCCAAGGAAGCATAAGGACAAAATAAAAGAACAAAATAAGAGAACTCAGTAAAACATGGTATGTAGCACGTGCAGAATAATGAGAACCGAACGGATACAATAATATACATTCAAATTATATAAGGGGGCCGGTTCATGGGCCGGTTGGATGGTTCGCATTCAAATTCGTAAATTGAACCGATAAAATCGGTTCTGGAAAATTGAAACCGAGAACCAACCTGTACTCTCCAAAAACCATCCAAAATCAACCGGTTGGGTACGGTTCGGTCCGGTTTGGTTGGATCGTGGTTTTTCTGCTCACTCCTAACTAGTCCTACAGATATTGCACTGGACATCGACTGAAGACATCCATCATAATACAATCTCCGCTATCGAAATCATGTCTCTTCAAAGAAACCAGCCGATGAAACTATGTTTGCTCATACTACTGGTCTAAATTAGGTTATGCCACTCCATAAACATCCCCATTTGCCGGAGTTCGTCGTGAGTTGTTTTACAACACTTCCTAGAGCTAGATATGACCAAAGCTAGAGCAGGTCTTGACTCAAGAGAATACCTTGCCAACTCCAGACCATGCTGCCATTGATGTTGAGCTGCATAATTGGAGTGCCTCTGAATTCAGTGCTGTGAATCTGATTACTCCGTAGGGAAGAAAATGGATAACCGATAAGGTTTCAAAGCTTGCGGTCTAGCAACATTTTGTTCCATAATTTCAGGTTGAGCTACTCTAGTTCCCTGGGCAAGCAAACTACTTGTCAAAAGACTTTGTAGATTACTCCATGAATTATGTTTTGCCCACTTTTTTGCTCACTGTGTTCATCTCGCAGCAAAAGAAAATAAAAACCACGATTATTGATCAGTCAAACTAAGGTGAACTTTGTCATGGTTTTCTTACTCAGAATGGGAAGGCCAATCCCACTTTGTTGCGCAATAAATATTGGAAGAAACATATGGTCCCATGAAGATGCAGAGCGGCCAGTGACAGTTCAATTTCTTGGTGATGTCATATTGATAAATTATTTGGGCCACCACACTTGCGGGGGGAGGGGGGTTTTCGCTACGGCTGATTAATGTGTAGATCATAGCTAGGGTCATAGTCACACTTGAGCTTGCATCACTTCTCTACGTTCAGTCTTCTTGAATTGAAGGCGACGCCTTAGCATTAGTTTTATGACTTTTCTGATAATTTTTCATCGGGTTCGACCAAAGGAAACCACGGCGCCGTGCACATGGAGCGCGAAACGACGTCGCGGGCGACAACGGTAAGCGAAATGAATCGAAACGGGTCGTGAGCTGCAAAATCCTGACGCCATGTTTCCCCAGAGAAATTAAATTTGCATGGCTCCTGCAATTACTTTTGCGGGACCAAAGGGGGAGTTGAAGTATTGAGGAGGCAGATAAATGCTTTGCGGCTTCACGCTAGCGCTTGTCTCTTCTGTCTTTCTCTTTTCTTTTAGTTTTAGTCTTTGCGGCTTCACGTTTGCGCCCCGTTTTCGCGTCATGCATGAGCAATGGGGTCCAGCTTCAGATCCAGAATTGAATCAGACAGCAACAGCATGACTCGAGCTAGACTAAGAGTAAGGTCCACATTACGTGCGAAGAAGATTTGCATGCACCTTCGTCGTATCAGGGGAAAAAAATCTTAAATTCACAGCAGTTGTATCAATTCAATCCTAAATGATTTCTTTGCCAATTCCGATCCTATAACTTTTGTATTTGTGTCAATGCGATCCATCCAGCCAATTTCAATCAAAATTTTTTGACGTGGAAGTCGGCCAATGACCAGCGTTTTTTATAATTTTTTCCCTTTTTCTTTTCTTTACTTTTTTTTTTTCTCTAAACTTAGGGACTGCGAGGCCATAGAAAATTATAGATTTTTTGTTAAAAAAAATTATTAAAGTTTATCCACGTCAGCTTTGACACTCGCTGTCCTCAAGTTTAGAGGAAAAAAAGTAAGGAAAAGAAAAAGAAAAAGAAAAAGAAAAAAAAAGGATTTTACAAAAATCAATATATTATTGGAAGACTATCGAAATTTGTTCACGTCGGCACTGGTGGCGACACGCCAGCGATTTCCGGCCAAGATTGGTCGGATGAACTGAATCGACACAAATACAAAAGGTTTGAATTTGAATCGGTAAAAAAAAAAAGATCCAAGATTGAATTAGCATAATTATTAGCGGGGGCCATCACGAGGAGTTGTTGTCGAGCTTGCAGAATCTAGTTTAGGGTAAATTTATCAAAGGTGTACCCATTTGGAATTTTTTGTGTTAAAAAAATAGTTTGTGATAGATTTATTACAGATATATTAGTTTATGATTTTTCGTAATGTTAACCCTTTTTGGTAACGAGGGTGCACTTGGGTTGGTGTTGTTCTTGGTTGGACGAGAAAGACGAGAAGTGGAATATGAGTTTGTCGGTATAGACTCACGCCTCGATTGGAGTTTGGGGTTTGATGGTTAGTCAAGGGGAAAACAAAATCGATCACTACATTTTGGGGGGGGGGGGGGGGGGATCGTAGTGTTCTTGAAGCGTCCTTCCACATTCATTTTGTAGGTTCACGAGAGAGAGAGAAACAAATGTGTGCTTGGGCTCGAATAAGGAGCGACTTCTGGCGGACTTCTAATATGACAAAGCGGGTGGGAATGAATCGAATTGCGCACTGAACAAGGAAAGAGCGCTCCTGGTATATATACATGGATATGCGAAATTGGAATGGAAGGAGGTGCGTTTTGACGTATGGGGCAAGTTTAACAGTGGAGTTTTAATGTTAAGCGTACTCAGATAGAAGTATTATGAGGATGGGTGACTTCGTCGGAAAGAGCCGCCAAAGGATAAAACCATGAGATTCGGCGTGGGATGGACCGAAATGAACAATATCTCGAGTGAGTTTCCAGGTGATCTGATCACCCATTTATGCTAGATATGATTTCATAATCTCAACGTCAACATACAAAATTGTACGCAATTCTCTCGCGAGAAGAAATTCGTACGGGGAAGAATCACTCACAGCAATGGTCTTCCTGTTTTCATCTTTGTTCTCTCGACAAGCAAAGGTCCTTAAAGACATTTACACTGTCTTCTTTCAAGAAGAACGTATTTCTTTTAGTCCCATATGGAAGTGGAAATAGTGAGAATTCAATTGCAACGTCCCAGAATCGATTAACTCCGGTCTCTTGGGCTTACATAGGCGGCCATGATTCGGAGTACTTTGCACGCAGTTGATGGAATTCGAACAGAGAAGCTTGTTTTAATTTTCACAGCGTACCAATCAGTTGTCCCGAACTTGGAACGTTGATCGTTTATTTCTAAGGGATTTGCTAATATAACAGTCTTTGTTGAAAGAGTGAACCGCAAGAACAATTTCTAATTATCTGCTATTTGCTTTTTTGTGGCCCAAAAAAAGAATGTTAATCTCACAGTAGATCAAGGATAGCCACATAATCATTCCTCATGACATGAGTATTCATTCTGCATTTTCCTGTTAGGCAACCGTCAAATGGTCTGGAAACCATCTAAATGGGCTCCCCGTAACTGTTCATCAGGCCAGTCGGTAAACTCGAGATATCCGCATTAAGATTGACAAGTCGTGTTCACGGGTTAATTTCTATGGTAATATTCAATAATCAAAAGTTGGATTTTTGTTAAGCATGCTAGAAACAGGGGAATCACATTAGTGGTCCTTGCTACTCCTGCTTGAAGTTCAAAAACTTCCTCCTCCATACATGTTCTTCTGATTAAGGACAATCGTTGGTACTTTTCCTAGGAAAAATGTGTAAGTTATTACACGGTTTTTTTGTCGACTCCTTCAATTTTAGATTTGATAATAGTGCTGCGGGAATTGTACACGGACCATTTTCATGTAGTGACTATTTTTTTTTTTTAACTTACTTAGGTCAGAAGATGAAGTATTTCGATCATTTTCCCAAACTAAAAGTAGAAATTAACAACGAGATTAACATCCTTTTGTCCACATCAATGAATTATTTCTTCTTGTCGAAACGTTTTGAGGACAACCGTCTTGAGGTGTGGTTCATACTCTATAGCGATAAGAAAGCGCATGGATCCCGTTTCATGCTGAGCGGGCAGGGCTCTAGGAGAGCTGCCCCGGTGGTGGTCTTAAGGGGGCAACGCTCCCTGGACACTAGAGGGCTTTTACGATTTAAGCTCATAATTTTTCATTAATAGTTTTGGCTCGAGTTCATGAATAGCTATTATTATATAATTTTTTTTCTCTTGTTATGGAGCGATGTAACGAAAAGTGCGATATGCTAATTATAATGGAATCCTCTGCTGGACGTAGTCCTAAATTATGGATGAATCAAGATAAAATTTGTGTCTCGACTTCTCTTTCTTGTTTTACCTTTCATTTTGATTTGATTGTGTGTCGAATCCTAACAGGCCAAGAAACCTTTTTAAAGATAAGATGCCAAGTTTGAGTCCTGGGAATAGATAAATACTTTCACGTTTCGTCGAGTGACGAGACAAGACATACCGTTGTCTATTTTTATTCTTTGAAAGGATGTACTTTAAATTCTTGCCACATTTTTAATTTGTCAATACCTATTTTACGCATGTTTCAAATCTTGATAATTCGTTTGACAATTATTACTGCTCAGAAAGTGAAAAATCTTCCCCGTCAATATAACAATATTTCGACCAAAAAAAAAATATAACAATAGAAAAGAAAACATGACCACAAGGTTAGTAATTGCAAAAGAATAATCTCTACATTTCTTCTCTCTCTCTCTCTCTCTCTCTCTCTCTCTCTCTCTATATATATATCATTTTGGTGCCAAATTTAGTTTTTTGACAACTTAAGTGTCATTTTTAAAAAATATCAATTATTTGAGTGCCAACTCCCGTGAGTTTTGTTAGAAATCTTACGTGGCATTTTTTTTAATTAATAAGCTAATCCAACCAGGCTCGCTAGAGAATCCCAGTTAGCAACAAAGAAAAAGCTAAAAATTAAAAATAACCTGATAACATTAGAAAAAAGTAAAAAAAAAAAAAGAAAAGAAAAAGGCAAGGTTGCTGGAGAGGCTGTACATGCCTTTACCGCTGCAAACCAACCCAAAGTTTTTTTTTTTTTTTAGCTTTTTTCAGCTTATTTTCGGTTTAATTGATTTTTTTTTTTAAATTAGCTTATTTTTATGTTTAAAATCCTATGCGTAGGTGTTGACACCTAAATTCTGATCGCCATAAAATCGAATTTGGTAAAAAAAAAGAAAATAAAAAATAAAATAAAAATAATAACAAAGAGGGGGATAGCGTCCGACAAAAGTTGAGGTTCAATTGTCTTTATCTACGCGAGCCTTTCATTGCCCATAAAATAATAGCATAAAGAGATTGGGGGAATATTTAACACGGTCAAAGTTTTGAAAGGGGGATGATGGCAAACAAGCCATCGTGGGGGGAAATTAAAAGAGAGAGAGAGAGAGAGAGAGAGAGAGAGAGAGAGAGAGAGAGAGAGAGAGAGAGAGAGAGAGTCTGATTCGCGAGAGGGCCAGCTCCTGCGGACGTAAAAAAAAAAAGGGAGAGAGCCGGAGGCCGAGGAGGGTTGGACAGCGAGGAAGCCCGGCCGCCGTCGTGACCCATTGACGGTGGCCTCACGTCACAAACCACCACCACCAGCCCCGGACCTACGCACCCGCAGTCTCCACCGAGCTCGCTACCGCCCGGACGCCCACTGCGGATGAGAGGGATCCGTGACAGTTCGAGATTTCGTCGTTTGTCCCTCAAAGCCGTAGCGAGGACATCGCCCTCAGGCCGGCGAACCTTTGTCCAGCCTTGTGTCTTCGCCGAAAAGCCAGGCAGACCTACAGCTTTACCGAATAAGCTCCATTGCCAGTCATGAGAATCAGGCAATAATTCCGAGTCGACCGTGATACCCGAAGGTCGAGGTAAGCCTCAACTTCTATTTCGCTATGTCTCAGTCGGGCTTGGCGCCGAGATTTTTTTTTTTTCTCTGGTTCATGCGTATATAGGTAGAGCGAGCTGTTTTCGATAAATTTTGCTCGTAGACTCCCTTGCGTTGAGTGCGAATCTGAATCTCGAATGTGGTTGCTTCCCCCACGTGCAAACGCCAACCTATGCATGTCTACTTCCTCGTCTATTTTCGTTGCATAATCGTCCTGACTCTTGTATGGATGAGTGTCGATCAACGGTAAGGATGTCTTGCATGCTTCCTTGGAGTGGTGATCCCTACATGGGCATCAGCTTGTCCCTCTAATCTCTGTAGTATCTGTTCCCGCTGTCGTCTGTTTATAAGCCATGGAGATCACTTGGTTCGGCAACAGGATATGACATCAACCCCCATGAACTTCACCTCTGACATAAAAAATATGGGTTCACCCCGAGCTTGAAAGCACATCTCGAGCTTGCAAGCTCATCTCAGGTGAAGCTGAGGCAACTACGACATCAGTTTTCGGTCGTCAGCGAACACACGTGCGCGGAACCGATTGATGTCCGACGGGTCCTATGAGAGATAACCAGGTGCGGCAATGATGAGACCAAATGATCCCAGAGGCGATGTGGGCTCGGGTGAAGGCGACGAACGCCAACAAGTCCTTACGCTGGTTAGTAGAGCGAGGCTCAGGCTCCGACCAGGCGATGAAGAGGCCGGGCCAAAGGTGGTGGCATTCCGAGCAGTCTCGGCGTTGCTATCTCGGCGCTTCTGGCGGGTAAGAACAGATCCCGACGAGGGCTATCTGGCTGCGGCGCGATGAAGTCTCACTTGTGTCTTGAGGCAATGACCGTTAGTTGTTGGCCAACCGCCGGTACCACCGAGTTTTGCTGCACGTGGAAGACTTGGCCGAAGCTTCTCTTTCGAGGAAGAGTTGGTGATGTCCACTACTAGCCAGCAGGAAGGTCCGAGAATGGCTATCAGGCTCATCGTTGGTCGACGTCAAGAAAACGCGGGTCTGGTGTTGGCCGCGGTTTCATCTCTTGGAGATCCAGCTGTGAAGACATCGCGGTGGAGGATACGCACGATGAGGAAGATGATGAATAGTAGTGATAGGGCCACTCCATGTTTTAGGCCTGATCGGATGGGCTGTTGTGGGAAGAAAAGAAGGGCTTATGGGCTTGTCTTGTCTTGTCCGAGATAGGGCTTCAGGCTTGGAGATGGCCCAAGAAGAATGAAAGAAAAAAAGAGGTGGGCTTGGGTATCTCTTAAGGTCCGATTCGGGTGGACAGATCCGGCCTGACACAAAAAAAAAATAATAATAATAATAAATTCAAAAATTCAATAAAAAATGAAAAATCATAAAAAAACTCAAAAAAAATTCGAAAAATTCAGAAAAATTCTAAAAAATTCCAGAAAATAAGAAACGGCTATATTCAACTGGCCACAACCTGTTTCGGGTCTTTCGGACCTCGGTCTTTTAAAAAAATGACGGTTTTGCCCTTCCGGCAAAACGTCTACCAAAAAAATTCTAAAAATTCTAGAAAAATCCCAAAAAATAGGAAATGGCCACAATCAACTGGTCAAGGCTCATCCCGGGTGTTTTGAACCCCGATCCCTCTAAAATGACGATTTCGCCCTTTGAGCGAATCGTCTCCCAAAAATTGAAGAAAAATCAAGAAATTCCAAAAAATTCTCAAAAATGGGAAATGGCCACAAACAACTGGCCATGAAATATTTTGGGTAATTCGGTACCCAAACCTCCCAAAAATGACGATTTTGCCCTTCGGGCTAATCGTCCCCAAATCTTCCCATTTTACCCCTGGTCCGAAGTCACACATTCCTTAAGCCTTTATGGTTATACTAGGAAGCCATTGATCTGAATTGATGTGCATTGAAGTGATTTATTTATGTACTTGATTGCGCTTTCATTTAAATTGATTGTGATTGATAGGAACAGTCTTCCAATCTGCATAAAATCCTGAATTAAGCCTACCTCACCTAAAATTGAGCCTGCATGAACTCTTAGCTAGGAAAATCACTCGCGTTAGGTACCGAAAGGGCGTTGGTAATGACACCGACGTAACCAAGTCCCCGAACCCAAAATCTCTGGTTCCGCAGAACTGATCGACCTCTCCCAATCGGTCAGTAAGGTTTCCGGTCTACCCTCCAAGAAAGACCGGTGGCGACTCCAAATGCATGCACAAGTTGCACATGCCACCACGACCACACTGAAGGTCGAAAGCGATCGACTCTTATCGTCGAATCCTTTGAATAATACTCCCACCGCGATTTGGTATGGGCCTGGGAGGGCCCGCGCCGATCCAAAGCCCGCGATCCGCACCCTTGTGCGAGGGAAGGCTCGCGATCGGTAATCCATTAGCCGCGTCCGCTTTCGGACGGGTCGCGACAGCTGGCGACTCCACTGGGGACGCTTGTTCTAGAGCCTATGGTTCTAGACCTCAAGTGGACTTAGGCCGTAACTAAAACGCTGAGTGATTTTTCTAACCCTGCAGGCGCTCTTGAAGGTGAGGTAAGTCCGCTTACGATAGGTGTTATATGTTTTGCAGATTGGAGAAATAAGGGGTGTAGTCCGTGATTAATATTGTCTTATGCAGGTTGGCGTAGGAATGTATGTTGTGTGGATGATTTGAAGCGCTGATTGATAAACTGTTGTGCATGACTTGCATCGTGAAGATCACGACACATGGACACACACAACCGCGCCTAAAACCCCGGGCGCCGCCTTTAGGAACACAATAGAAGGAATTGAAAATGGAATCTCCGTGAGGAAAAACACGGGGTAATCCACTTTTCAATTCCGCTCACTTCGAATTATGGATCGAGTCCCAATGCAACGATAGCTGTGCAATGGAATCGGCTCTTTCCAGAACTCGAGGTGGGAACCTTAACCTTAGGTGCCAAACCCTCCGATTTTTAGAAGTTTACCATCACTTGTTTCATGCGCATGTCTTTGGGCGGTTGGTACACCTAAAACCGCACATAAGTCGACGAGTTTGGTTGGTGAGACTCTCTATACCTCGAATCTATTGCAGTTCATATAAATATAGGCATTTCATTCATTGCATTCTGGTGATTAGATTAAAGGCCATTTCAAGGATAGATGTGTGTGTTTTTTCCAAACGTCCTTGATAGAAGACGAGGAGGATGATATCCCATGACAAGCACCGAGTGAGCAACAAAGGAGCCTACTATGGATATTATTGAGATATCGTCCAATGAAGATGACGAGTTGGGGCAAGTGATCTGGAAGTCACAGATCGAACTTGGGACATCCTTAAACGTTAGGATCACATTCCTTTGTTTCATTTTCCATTACCAGTCCTCTTGTATAGGGTTTATTTTTATCGAGGCTTTCTCTATCTCACCCCTTAGAGTGATTGTATTAGGGATCTATTGGTGTATACATGGAACTTGGTTGTATTTCTTTTGACGGGTCAGGGGAATGTGATAGTGGCATTTTCTCTAATCATCCGAATACTCCCAAGTCAAGTTTATAATTCCTTTAGAGGAAATTTAAATTGGAAATCTTGCACGACCTTTTTGGTCGTATAGGGTAATCCAACCCCAATTACGCTAGAAGGAATTATACACTTGAATTGGTCCATGCATGTTTTACGTCGCTGGTAATCCACGATAATTGATCGAGAATATCGGCGTTGTTTTGAATTTAATGACGAGATAGATGTCCAAATTACTCTCGTTCTTAATAAAACGGCCTTGATTTGGATGCCGTATCTTCAATTAAATTTAAAACACGTTATTATGCCTCGCACTTTTGAGTAATTCGTTCCTCTCGAAATTGATCAAAAGCGATTATTGTGAATTACATTCCTTTCAATAGTATGCTTTCTTTCGAGGAATATTGATAAAAACTTTTCGCGCAAGATTAAAACCCTTGTAAAAGTTCTTGTCCTTATTAATCATGGGCAAGCATAGGATTGAAAGGGGTTTTTTGATTTCTTTTTCAAATTATTCCTTCTGATTCTGTCTTTTTATTTGCAGGTGAAAAACAAGTAGTATAGAGAAATCTTTTCTTGGACAAATCTGCAACTATTCTTCCATCTGATCATGAGCGAGTTATAAAATCAGGACGTATTTGCTCGGCTTATTGCTATTATGGTTCGGCTCACTCAAGTTGAAGATGTTTGGATGCTCGAAGAAATGAACCATACAGAAGTTAAAACACACACACGAGAGCTTTCATTTATTTTGCTCAGCGGAGGGTTTTCAGAAGCAGGTCATACAAGTCGGGGTGGAAAAGTAAAGCCAAAGTGAGCCCTAATTAACGACACAAAGGATCCCAACTGACCCTCCATGTTATTAATGCTCTGCTCATACTCCCAGCTCCGCATGTTGTGGTCGGCAAGCCTGAGGAGAAGACTTCTGCATTCTCCCTTAACTTCGGCGACCTTGGCCTCGTGTTCTTCGGTGACTACTTCCAGGTCCCGAACCAGTCCATTCCCGCGAGCTATGTCCTCGGTTATCTTGTCGAGCCGTTCTTCCTGCCAGTCGCTCTGAAGCCTCAGCAGGACGTTGCGGCGGTCATGCTCGCCGGTGGTCAGGGATATGGCCAATTGATCCACCAGATTTCTCCTCTCGCGAAGCAACGTCGCGACCCGCTCATTAGCAAACTCGACGGCCTTTTTGTAACTATCAACCAGGTAGTTGGTCAGCACCAAATGATCAGATCGATCCTCATAACGAGCCCGCAAGACGCGAGCCACCAGAACCTCCCGATTAGCAACACGATAGGCCTCTAAGGAGTGTACAAAGAGAGTCGGGAAAGTTCTATATTCCCTCCCCAGTGTAGTACCTTCGAGAGAAGTGGTATCAAGGTCCTCGAGCAGGACACAGATTGCATCCTCGGTTGCAGAATGATCGGTTATGTGCGCGTAACCGCGACCCAGTAGGTTATAAAGCTTTTCCCACTGGGCCAAGACATCAGTTGAAAAAGTGCGTACGGGAGAGGAGGCCATTTGCGTTGGGTTGACTTGAGAATAAGACGAGTTTAACAGAGAGATTAGAAGGAAGAAGCTGATTATGCGAGAACGTTAACCTTCCATACATTAATTCCTCATTTTATAGCAACTCGAGGATGATGAAGGGTCTCAATAATAATGCTGGTGGAGCCCAGTTAGGGGGTAAAGCAGGAGGTCCCCTCACGAGAACCATTGGATTCGTTTCGGTCCGCGATTTCCGGCTCTTCAATTAAAAGATGTAAAAGATTTGTCGGGATCACCATTATTAGAGTTAGGTGGGAGGAAAGCGCAACTATCGAAGAGAGCCCTAACAGGGTTTGGCGGTCCCATCACGTTGAAAAGCTAAGCGAGAAATTCAAGGTCTTGAGGGGGAACGTTTGCCTAATGATGCTTGAAGAGCGTCTCCTGAACATGCAAAGTCACTCGAAGAAAACTTTATAGGGAGTGAGCATACGGGAGAGAGTGGAGAACTCTGAGTGGGCAAGAACCAATCAAACATTTCTCAATCCAACATATTTAAGAGGTTACTGTCAGCTGCTGGAGGCGACTGACTCAAAAATCTCAGAAATTGAACCACAGAGGGATCTCGAAGATTCTAAGATCAAGTCTAACGCCAAAACCATGGAGCCCAACACTTCTGGCAACGGAAATCAAGATCACGGCGACGACGACAACGACATCCACAATGCTCAACTCGGGAAAAGAAGACGTCCTCACCAATACTCTCAGGAGGAAACCCAAATGCTGGAAACCCTTTTCAGTAAAAGCCATTACATGAAAAAGAAGTGGAGAATTGAATTGAGCCGGGAGTTGGGGATTAATCAGTCGAGGATCCAGTTTTGGTTTCAAAATAGGAGATCCAAATCGAGGGCTCAACGCAAACGTCAGGTGGTCGAGATTTTAAAGGAAGAAAACCAAAAGCTGCGAACAGAAAACATGATGTATGAAAAAGCTCTCAATATTACCGTTTGCCCTCATTGCGATAACCTCGTCGCCCTCGGTAAGATATTCCCCGATAAGCCTCACGCGATGATTGAAGACGTTCATTTTCCACCCTACTCCCTCGGGGCATCTCCTGCTCAACCAGATTTTGCCGGAGTCACGCATGAGCAGGATGATCCTACGAAGATGATACAAATGCCTCCTGGGGGATGGGATTTGCATCGCTTTGATTGGAGTTACAGTTTCAAGGAGTTGGATGTTACCGCCGACCAGCTCAAAGCATATCAGCCTCATGCACAACAATTTTCGATAGGGTCGGGTCCTGCTGGAGATGAGTTAATCAGTCGTCAAGCCATCGATGCAATTTTGGGCCACGATAAGAGGAGGTTCGCTTGGCCCCCTGAACTGCATTCCAGATTCCTAGACGTGGTTCACCAAATGGGGATCGACTCAGCAACTCCGACGCGCATATTTAAGGCCATGAATGTACCGGGGCTTAGTAAGGAGCTGGTCAGGAATCACCTTGCTGCCTACAGAAAGCTATTAAAACAACGTCGAGCGGAGCTAAACCGGGAGGAATCCGTCTCGAGCTCAAAAGCTAGAGGCGACCGCCATTGTAATGCTCAGGCATCAAGAGATACCCGGCCAAATCTAAGCATCAATCAAGCTAGCAACCCGACCACCGGCAAACTGAAAGCTGATCAGAATGTCCTCCCAGGCCATTTCAACACTTCTCAAGAGCGCGTGTCACAAGTACAGCGAGTGCACACTCCTCCATTCGAGCAACAGTCGGCTGGTGCTCTGCCTGCCGCTGGTCAACCCACGACAGACGATTTCTTCGATGAGGGGCTCGATGCCTTGTTCAATCAGTGGGAAGCTGGCATGCTTGGACAGCCATGATCTAGCACTTGACTCGGGGCACGATGGGTCGGTCACCACGAACACCCATAGAAAGAAGAACATGTTCACGAGTAGATCACTCATTTTATCCGTTGTAAAGTTCCTACGGGAACATTTTTCTTTAATGACTATAGTTAATTCTATATTAAAACCAACGCTATCGACGAACATCGTCATGCTCAGTTGTGATGATCCCTTGTTAGATTAAGTCTGAAACCAGAGACGGTCTTTAAAATTTTGAGTGGCCACGAACTCATTCCTCACCAAGCGCCCGGGATGCTGAAATGAAGAGTAACAGCATGCACAGGGAAAATGTCACTTTCGTTTGAACGATGAAAAGGGGTTGAGAGAAGATCATAGCGTTAATTCCCATGGAGCTAAATGAATTAAACGGAGTCATTAATTGCGGGTCCACCGCTGCTCCCCACGTTCTCGGGCCTAGCAAATCATAAAAGGCGCCGAAAGATTGTAGACCCACCACTTTGAAGACTGAACTAGGGGACGAGCGCAATACTCGATGAAACCGAATCAATGCAAGAGAGTTTGTGATCCTATCACGAGGAAAAAGAAAGGGGAATACAGACGATGAGTAATTGCAGAATCTCGGGAGGAGCGCTTGCTTGCTGGTCTTCATATGCAGCCTGAAGGATGGTTCCAGGACACGCACAATCACTTGAGAAAATTTCTAGAGTGAGCAAACACGTAAGAGCGAATTGAGAAAGCTGAGTGAACTAGATCAGCCCGAGATACCCCGATCCATCATGTTTAAAAGTTATTCCCATCTGCTAGAAACGCCCGACCTGGACATTTCTGAGCACGAACTGCTGGGAGACTTTGAAGATCCTGGAGCTGAATCCTGCCCGAAGGCCATAGAGACTGACTCCTCCAGCGATGAAATTCTAGGTTTCAGCTACGAAGAAGGAGTATACAATGATGACCGGAGCCGGAAAAGGAAGCAACTACAACGCCACACTCCAGGCCAAATCCAAGAGCTCGAAGCTTTCTTCAATGAATGCCCCACTCCAAGCAGACAACAGAAAATGGAGTTGAGCCGAAAGATAGGATTGGAGCTTTCGAAGGTCAAGTTTTGGTTCGCCAACAAACGAACCCAGGTGAAACAGCAATACGCAGACCATGAGTTACTGGTCCTGAAGGAGGAGAATGAGAAGCTTCAAGCTGAAAGCGCGAGATATAAGGAAGCTCTGACCAAGGCCACCTGCCTTAATTGTGGTAATCTTGTTGTCCTCGGCGAGGTGTTCCTCGATGAACCATCCCTGTTGACGAATAACGCTCAGCTGTTACCGTATTCTCCACAGCATTTTCCGACACAGCCAGATACCGCCGGAGATCTGCATGAGCAAGTCAACACCATAGGATCAACACCAACATCCTCTGAGAAATGGGATATGAATCATCACAGGGGGAATTCTCTCAATGACGAACTCGCTGTCGCAGCCAGCCAATCCAAAGTCGGTGAGTCCCTCCCTGGACAACTTTTGAAACGACTAGATCCCGTAGAGAATAGCTACCGAAGTATTGACGATATTTTGGGTGATAAGAGAACAAGGTTTTACTGGACCTATGAGCTTCACACCAAATTTGTTGATGCAATTCGAGAACTGGGAGTTGATTCGGCTAGCCCACTGCGCATACTCGAGATTATGAATGTGCCGGGGCTCTCTAGAATTAACGTTGAGTCTCACCTCAAGTACTATAGGAGATTGCTAAGGGATGGAAGGATAGCGTTAAACCATCATAAAGCCAGTTGGAGCTCAAGTGCTGGGCAGGGTTACAACCATGATGATTGGAGAGCCAAGAGCACCCAACCGTGTTTCAGCAATGACGGGACTAGCAGTCGTGTCAGCGACTCCTCTAACCCAAATCAGAATGCTCCGCCGAGCTATCTCAATACTCCTCAGGAGTATATGCCACAGTTCCAGCACATAGAAATTCCTCAGTTTGAGCGCGAATCAGTCATTAATGTTGTCCCTGAAGCGGATCTGGCATTGGTAGAGAGTGCACATATGAACCTGCCGGTCATCGGAGGAAGTTCCAATTCGAGGGGTCAAATTGCTCACGGCGAGAGCAAAGAGAGGAATCCCTCGCCTACAGTCGACGACACCCAATCTGGGCACCAAGGGCTAGAAAGAACAGGTGATTTCCTTGATGAGGAGCTGGACACTTGGATCAATACTCTTCGGGAATGTATGTCTCAACCCCAACAGGGCAATGATGAAGGTTCCAGCTCAAAGACTCCAATCCCTCACAACGAAGGCAATGAAAGAAATCTGCCCCCAACAATCGTTGATACCCAACTTGAACATCAATGGCTCGAAGACCCGAGCAATTTCCTTGGCGATGAGTTCAATCTTTGGCTCGATCAATTTGGAGCCGGAGGACCATCGCAGTGGTGACGCGAGGCCGGTGATCAAACGTCTGATGCAAGGCATGGCTACTCGATGAAAAATGCTTCGAGAAAAGGGGTTGAATACTCCTATTGCATATGTTGTTGATCGCACTGTAAGGTTCCCACGGGAACATCTTTCATTAATATCTAGAACTAATTGCGCGTGAGTGTCAACATCACCCTTTGAGCATCTTCAAGCCGAAGGCCGTGGATTAATCACTTAATCCGTGGAGCAAGTTCCATGAACCATAATTATCACCCGCTGAGCATAATGGGATCTACCCCTTCAATACGAAATACGTTTGGCCGCGAAGCCACCTATTTGGTAAAACGATGTATCGTTCCTAAACGATCTTCAATCGAATACCGAAGTAATGTCTCATTTCTTTCCCTTCTCAGGTGATAAACGTGGATAAATCACTCAAGGAGCCATTTGTTCGAATAACAGAACAGACGTTGCCTAACTGGGGGCAGATGAACCATTGATGTTGCAAAGACTCCAAGAATGGATAGGCGGATTTGATAGATGTTGTTCATATCAATACGCAATATCAGAACGGGATGAGAACCAAGAGTAAAGTTGTATCGTTCCAATTTGTCTTGAATTTGAGAATATGAATTGATACTCGTTATTTATCCTTGACAGGGGAATCGCCTTACAGACGAACAGGTTTTCACATCCCATGTATTACCCGTTAGAATACATGACCAAGGGTAAATTGTATCGTTCTAATTTTTTGAAAAATTCGTGAACGTACAATAACATGTTTCTTCCGCATTTTCAGGATCTCCAGCCGCGGGGGACAGGTAAGTATCCCTTTCCCCAATCCATTGAAGATGTTAAATAAAAAACAGAGAGAAAAAGAAAAGCTTTCAGAATCTAATGTCTAGAAAAGACATAGAATTCAAACTTCATTGGCATTCATGTCTTAAAACAGGAGGTTATCTGAACATGAATAAGAACATGCATGGTGCATCATAAAATCCCCTTGACGGGTAAAATTTTTGGAGAAAATGAAAGAGATTTTTTCCAATCAAAAGTTCAAAACTTTTAAAAGGATGTTTTCTCAAAAGAAAAGAGGCAAAGCCTAGTCCAAACACGTCCTACACACACTGGAGAGAAGTGGAGCGGATCAGATAGCAAAATCTGGACCTACGGAAGTAGGGATTATTCGCAACGATTACATGGGTTGGGATGACGGAGGCATTCATTTCATATCCCTCAAACACTACAGGTGACCGTTGATAAACCCTTTGAACGACGGTTTTCATTCTTAGCCCTGTCAAGAACCACCCCACATCGGGGCAAAATGGAGGTGAGTCCAGCGGTATCAGGAGAAAATGGTTAGAAATTTTCTTGCTCGGACTAACATCAATCTTTGTGTGTTGTTTATATGGTAATCCAAGTGCCATAGGATGACGAGAAGCATTCATTTCTCTATCCCACACACCATATCCTTTGCACAGCCAAGTTGAGCCTGCAAATTCATTTCATAAACCCCTGTTGGTGATCATGGGATGTTTCAAGATGGAAACTGCATCACTCCAAGAACGGAAGAAATCAAGAGATGGGATTTATAGAAAAATCTCATATCGGCGTTTAAATGTGCTATGATTCAAGTTGTATATCTAGCACAATTTTCTGAACATCGTAGTTCCAAAGGAAAAGAAAAGGCGGGATTTCAACAAAGAAAAAAATCCCCAGCATCAAGAAAAAGCAAAGTGCCTGGTAAAAGCAAGGCCGATGCTCGTGAAAACTGTTTGATTGATCCCCAATAAAGCCTAGTTGGGAAGAGAGAAAAACCCATAAAGGAGTCAGATCAAGAAGACTGATCCCCAAATGATGTCAGCCGTGGTGCAAAAACACGGACAGAATTGTCAATCTCTTAATACCACAAGAGACGTTCTCTAAAGGACTTGTGCACACCTCAAAAGCGGTTGCACACCTCAAAAATGGAAGATGCAGAATGGAAAAGACATGTGACAAATTGGCAATGATCACCAATGTCAAATCCTTCGTGATTTCTGGGCCAAAAACAAGCCTTTTTTTTCGGTCCACAATCCTACCAATGTTACAACCCTGAAACAGTCTTCTCTGACTAAGACACTTGGGTTAACATATAGCTTAGCTCGAAGAAGTACGAGCAAGACTCTTTCTTTCTCATTTTGCAGGGTTCTTGACTTGTAAACCCGGAGCAGATGGTGAAGATTTTCATTCGATGGCCTCGACTCCAAAGCGGGTCCCCCTTGAAAACCAATATCCAAGCCCAACATTACGGTCCCGTGGAAGACCTCCCGACCGATCAAAATGTATGCGCTGCGAATGAGCCTAAAACCTAGGCACAGGTCAGTAGGGAATTGAGTGCATCCCCTAAAAATCATCACCTCAAAACAGGTGAGATGGCCTCCTTGTCGAGAAATATTCCAATTGATGTTTTGAGCAAACTCTTTTTGGAAATTTTCAAACTGTTGATCCAGATTTTCCATGCAAGGGAATTGTGATCACATTTGCATGTTGCAAGAATGTTTTGGATAACCTCCAGCATCAAAATGCACATCTCATGACTAAAGCTTAAGTCATAAAATTTTGTCAATTGGACAATTGCTGTCTTCTCAAAGATTACCAATATTTTCTTGGGGAAGAGAAACCCTTAAAAAAAAATCCTTTTCAAATATCAAACAGTCTCATCGGACGTGGAGAACCCTCGTCATGAGATCCCTTTTCAAAATTTAGGCAGTCTCATCGGACGTGGAGAACCCTCGTCATGAGACCCCCTTTTCAAAATCAAAACCATGGTAGATACCGCCTGAAGGGTCAAATCATGGTAGATACCGCCTGAAGGGTCAACTCATGGTAGAAACCGCCTGAAGGGTCAATGCATGGTAGATACCGCCTGAAGGGTCAAACTAAGGTAGAAACCGCCTGAAGGGTCAAAACCGAGGTAGATACCGCCTGAAGGATCAACTCAAGGTAGAAACCGCCTGAAGGGTCAACCCAATAGTAAAAATCACTTAAATGGCCAACTCAATGGTCCGATCCACCATACGAATCAAAATCCTTGGCAAATCCCAAACGGGACGCGTCTTCCTTAGATTCCTATCAGTTAGGAATCCCATTATGGTTTGACCTACCATACGGGTCAGAGCTTAACCTCTCTAGGATACTCTAGTAACGAGTTCCTAGAAATTCTCTTGAATCCATCAGACACCGTGAAAATCGCACAAACATCGAACAGGTAAGTGGCAGGTATGTCTCTCTATTATCTCACTCTCTCATGTCAAATGAATGTTTCCCCCTTCAAGAAAGAGCATACATCGACAAGCATGAAAAACTGGATGTCATGACTCATCTTCCTTTAATTTCATGAGTCGAGTCGATCAGGACTCATGTGCCACCCTGTCTTTGAGAGAAACCTCTGAGGGGATTCCTCTGACGAGATTCCTCTCAAAGAGGGGCAGCTGTTGACACCTAAATTCTGATCGCCATAAAATCGAATTTGGTAAAAAAAAAGAAAATAAAAAATAAAATAAAAATAATAACAAAGAGGGGGATAGCGTCCGACAAAAGTTGAGGTTCAATTGTCTTTATCTACGCGAGCCTTTCATTGCCCATAAAATAATAGCATAAAGAGATTGGGGGAATATTTAACACGGTCAAAGTTTTGAAAGGGGGATGATGGCAAACAAGCCATCGTGGGGGGAAATTAAAAGAGAGAGAGAGAGAGAGAGAGAGAGAGAGAGAGAGAGAGAGAGAGAGAGAGAGAGAGAGAGAGAGAGAGAGAGAGAGAGTCTGATTCGCGAGAGGGCCAGCTCCTGCGGACGTAAAAAAAAAAAGGGAGAGAGCCGGAGGCCGAGGAGGGTTGGACAGCGAGGAAGCCCGGCCGCCGTCGTGACCCATTGACGGTGGCCTCACGTCACAAACCACCACCACCAGCCCCGGACCTACGCACCCGCAGTCTCCACCGAGCTCGCTACCGCCCGGACGCCCACTGCGGATGAGAGGGATCCATGACAGTTCGAGATTTCGTCGTTTGTCCCTCAAAGCCGTAGCGAGGACATCGCCCTCAGGCCGGCGAACCTTTGTCCAACCTTGTGTCTTCGCCGAAAAGCCAGGCAGACCTACAGCTTTACCGAATAAGCTCCATTGCCAGTCATGAGAATCAGGCAATAATTCCGAGTCGACCGTGATACCCGAAGGTCGAGGTAAGCCTCAACTTCTATTTCGCTATGTCTCAGTCGGGCTTGGCGCCGAGATTTTTTTTTTTTCTCTGGTTCATGCGTATATAGGTAGAGCGAGCTGTTTTCGATAAATTTTGCTCGTAGACTCCCTTGCGTTGAGTGCGAATCTGAATCTCGAATGTGGTTGCTTCCCCCACGTGCAAACGCCAACCTATGCATGTCTACTTCCTCGTCTATTTTCGTTGCATAATCGTCCTGACTCCTGTATGGATGAGTGTCGATCAACGGTAAGGATGTCTTGCATGCTTCCTTGGAGTGGTGATCCCTACATGGGCATCAGCTTGTCCCTCTAATCTCTGTAGTATCTGTTCCCGCTGTCGTCTGTTTATAAGCCATGGAGATCGCTTGGTTCGGCAACAGGATATGACATCAACCCCCATGAACTTCACCTCTGACATAAAAAATATGGGTTCACCCCGAGCTTGAAAGCACATCTCGAGCTTGCAAGCTCATCTCAGGTGAAGCTGAGGCAACTACGACATCAGTTTTCGGTCGTCAGCGAACACACGTGCGCGGAACCGATTGATGTCCGACGGGTCCTATGAGAGATAACCAGGTGCGGCAATGATGAGACCAAATGATCCCAGAGGCGATGTGGGCTCGGGTGAAGGCGACGAACGCCAACAAGTCCTTACGCTGGTTAGTAGAGCGAGGCTCAGGCTCCGACCAGGCGATGAAGAGGCCGGGCCAAAGGTGGTGGCATTCCGAGCAGTCTCGGCGTTGCTATCTCGGCGCTTCTGGCGGGTAAGAACAGATCCCGACTAGGGCTATCTGGCTGCGGCGCGATGAAGTCTCACTTGTGTCTTGAGGCAATGACCGTTAGTTGTTGGCCAACCGCCGGTACCACCGAGTTTTGCTGCACGTGGAAGACTTGGCCGAAGCTTCTCTTTCGAGGAAGAGTTGGTGATGTCCACTACTAGCCAGCAGGAAGGTCCGAGAATGGCTATCAGGCTCATCGTTGGTCGACGTCAAGAAAACGCGGGTCTGGTGTTGGCCGCGGTTTCATCTCTTGGAGATCCAGCTGTGAAGACATCGCGGTGGAGGATACGCACGATGAGGAAGATGATGAATAGTAGTGATAGGGCCACTCCATGTTTTAGGCCTGATCGGATGGGCTGTTGTGGGAAGAAAAGAAGGGCTTATGGGCTTGTCTTGTCTTGTCCGAGATAGGGCTTCAGGCTTGGAGATGGCCCAAGAAGAATGAAAGAAAAAAAGAGGTGGGCTTGGGTATCTCTTAAGGTCCGATTCGGGTGGACAGATCCGGCCTGACACAAAAAAAAAATAATAATAATAAATTCAAAAATTCAATAAAAAATGAAAAATCATAAAAAAACTCAAAAAAAATTCGAAAAATTCAGAAAAATTCTAAAAAATTCCAGAAAATAAGAAACGGCTATATTCAACTGGCCACAACCTGTTTCGGGTCTTTCGGACCTCGGTCTTTTAAAAAAATGACGGTTTTGCCCTTCCGGCAAAACGTCTACCAAAAAAATTCTAAAAATTCTAGAAAAATCCCAAAAAATAGGAAATGGCCACAATCAACTGGTCAAGGCTCATCCCGGGTGTTTTGAACCCCGATCCCTCTAAAATGACGATTTCGCCCTTTGAGCGAATCGTCTCCCAAAAATTGAAGAAAAATCAAGAAATTCCAAAAAATTCTCAAAAATGGGAAATGGCCACAAACAACTGGCCATGAAATATTTTGGGTAATTCGGTACCCAAACCTCCCAAAAATGACGATTTTGCCCTTCGGGCTAATCGTCCCCAAATCTTCCCATTTTACCCCTGGTCCGAAGTCACACATTCCTTAAGCCTTTATGGTTATACTAGGAAGCCATTGATCTGAATTGATGTGCATTGAAGTGATTTATTTATGTACTTGATTGCGCTTTCATTTAAATTGATTGTGATTGATAGGAACAGTCTTCCAATCTGCATGAAATCCTGAATTAAGCCTACCTCACCTAAAATTGAGCCTGCATGAACTCTTAGCTAGGAAAATCACTCGCGTTAGGTACCGAAAGGGCGTTGGTAATGACACCGACGTAACCAAGTCCCCGAACCCAAAATCTCTGGTTCCGCAGAACTGATCGACCTCTCCCAATCGGTCAGTAAGGTTTCCGGTCTACCCTCCAAGAAAGACCGGTGGCGACTCCAAATGCATGCACAAGTTGCACATGCCACCACGACCACACTGAAGGTCGAAAGCGATCGACTCTTATCGTCGAATCCTTTGAATAATACTCCCACCGCGATTTGGTATGGGCCTGGGAGGGCCCGCGCCGATCCAAAGCCCGTGATCCGCACCCTTGTGCGAGGGAAGGCTCGCGATCGGTAATCCATTAGCCGCGTCCGCTTTCGGACGGGTCGCGACAGTAGGGATGAGCAAAAAAGATTGCCCGGACCGGACCGGGACCGATGGTTCGATTCTCGATTTTAGAGGGATCCGGTCCGGTTCTCGGTTCCTAAAATTGGAACAGGTGACCGGGCGGTCCGGTTCTCGATTCTAGGCCTAGGACCGGATCGGACTTTTTTTTTTTAATTTTTTTTAAAGTAAACCTAATGTTTACTGGTTTAGGCTTAAGGTTGCTTCGCACATCTCTTTTCTTCGAAGACCTCTTTTCTTATCTTTCGCGTTCCTACTTCATGAACCCACTCTTCGGTTCTTGTGATGGTTGTAGGTGATAAGTTTGAGATTTAAACTTGACCGGTTCGGTCCGCGGTTCTGAAAAATGGGAACCATGACCATCGGTCCGGTTCCCGATTTTTTATGGGAACTGGATCGGACCAGGAACCTCTAAACCCTACCTATGTGGACTGATATTTTTTTAAAAAAAAAATTAGCATGTAATATTAAAAAATTAATAATACATGACATGTAATCAGTTGGCCATAATCTCTCACCCTTGGCACTTAAGTGATCATATTTTCTTTGATTTGGCACTTAAGTAAGTCTGCGAAAATTTTTGGTATCAAAGTAATACGCAAATTTTGGCAGTTATGATGTACTTAAAACTTCTTGCTAGTATGTATTGGACCGACGCCCAATGCTGTTTTCTTTCCTCGCGTTTTTGTGTGTCTATATATATTTTGGGGAAGGCTTGTTTTCTGTGGTTCTTGGTCCTATTGAAAAGCACATGCATGTATTCAAGTACCCTATGCAGTCCTTCTGAAGTGGGCGTATTGCAATTCACATGTGCATTTGGGAAAAATTACCAAAAAAGTCATAAACCTATTGCAATTGTGTCAATTCAGTCCTAAACCTTTTTTTTTTAAACTCGATTCAGTTCTAAACCTTTTACAATTATACCAATTCAATCCATCCGGCGAATTTTAGCCGGCCGGCGCTGATGTGGAGGCCGGCCGGCCGTCGATCCAATATTTCAATAATTTTTTTTTATTTGTAAGCAATTGTTTATGAATTGTTTTCCCTTTTTTTTCATTTTTCTCTTCCCCTTCCCTCCATCTTCCCCTTCGTTCTACCTCCCCCTTCCCCTTTCCCGTTCCACCCGCAGCAGCCGATGACCGGCCAAAGAATGATCGGCGAGCCTCTTGCCGGCCTCGCCATGGACGGACCGGGCAAGCTTGAGAGGCGAAGCCTCGCCATGGCCGAGCAAAAGCGAACCTCGCAAGGCCAGATCTGTAGAGGTCGAGCCTCGCCTCACCCAGTCATGGCGAGGCCGGCGAGAGCCGCGCCGAGCTCCGGCGAACACACAGCAGTGAGTGATGTGGATCGACGCGGCGGCCCTCGACACGTAGACCCACGGCAGGAGAGCAATCACGGTTGCAGCGAGAAGGTGCCCGCGGGGGTGGGGGGGTGGTCGGAGACAATAGAGTTTAGGTTCGAGTTCGTCTTGTTAAACGTGGGTTATAGTTCAGCTAGTTGGAATTCTTCTTCTTCAGTGAAGTTGAAAACCAGAATTTGCTCTGTGTGCATGCGAATAAGAAGTGAAGCCGACGAACAGGGAAGAAAAGGAAGGGGAGGGGGAAAAATAAGAAAGGAAAAGAAAAAAAGGAAAAAAAAATCAAAGAAATCCAAAAATTATTAAAATATTAAGTCGCCGGCCGGCCGGCGTGCACTTCAGCATTGGCCGGCCACTTCAGCATTGGCCGGCCAAAACTCACCGAATGGACTGAATTGACATAATTGCAAAAGGTTTAGGACTGAATTAGGTAAAAAAAAAAAATTAGGACTAAATTAGCACAATTAGAATAGGTTTGGGACTTTTTTGGTTATTTTCCTTGTGCATTTGAAATGAAAAGGGTTTACTTGGACTCCAAGCATAACCATGAAAAACACATCAAATCCACCCAAGACACTGTGTAAGCCTATCATACAGTTAGAAAGGATGCAAACTCTCCTCCTTGAGCTCTTGACTCGCAAACAAGCCGGTTTGATCATGCAATTGTTGCATGATCCCGAGTTTTTTAGGGGTAGAATCAAATCAAGCTCAAGAAATTGAATGCTGTTCTGCTGACTTAATGGCTGCTGACTTAATGGAAAGAACAGAGACCGCCGTCGCGGTACTGGGCCATTGGTTTCATGGATGAACCGATGGTGTCATTCCTCCAAAGTGTGAAGCACAATTCAAAGCTCCAATGTCAAATGCTCATAACAACCCTCAATTGCGTCACGTCAGGTGGATTATGCCTACCTATAAGTACCGATGAACGACATATATCAAGAGATCGCCCTAAATCCAGATCAAACATCATTGTGGCCGCAAGTATGGCAAATCTAAATCAGTCCAGATGACATCTTATTATCAAAGTCCAAAGGAGAGTACACGGCATTCGACAAACAGGATCAACTGAGCAACAAACAAGACCAAGGGAAGGGATATGACTAAAGAGGCCCTGTCACGAGCTGGAGAAAATGACCAACAAACATGGGAATTCTATCTACTAAGCAACAGATAATTTATTGCATGGTCTTAGCAATCAACTCATCACTTTTTCGTGGCGATGAATAGACCCCATCGTTGCTCGCCCGATGAACTCCTTGTCAGTTTCGCCTTCCAGCCCCCCACTATATCTTTATAGTCTTCCTGCATATTTTTGGACCGCAAGGGAAACAGAATTTAACACCATAGCCAGTTAATCCAAGGCCTTTTGCAAAGAAGACAAGAAGGGTATGGAGAACATACTTCAGAAAAGTCACTGATGAATGCATCTTTGTCCTTCTCAACAGCATTTAATTCTTTCTCCAGAACTTTAAGGAACTGAAAGCACAAGCAAGGAATTTGTTTCAGAATGGAAAACAATTTGCACATGTGGCAACACAAAAATATTTACACAAACCTGGTCGGTACGATCCTCTGCTATGACATCCGAAAATCCAGCATCCCTAAGCATCTGCATACAGTGAAAAAGAAAAACAGATCAAATAAGCTCGATGTGTCAAGGATAAATTTGTTGGCAGAAAGCACAAATGAGATGTCTTTAACGTGCATACCTGACCATATGCCTGTACATCATGGAGATCATACCCTCTTTGCTTAATATATCCCGCGAACTCTGATGAAGGAGTTCCAGCATGTTTGCAGTAATCACTAATAAGAACTTTACCTCCAGGCTTCAACCACTTAAAGAAGGATCTGAACAGTGTAGGTTTGTCCTGCAAAAAGCATGCAAATAGAACTTAGCACCGAGGAGGCATATCCATACTTCTACATGAAAGGAGACAAATTAACAAGTATTGTTTATCTATATATAATCTCCAACCAAAATGTTTCTCCATGGATTATTAGAAATCAAGTGACTTCATGGAAATTTATTAAAAATGTAAATGACAAAAATAGATAAATGAGTGCCAAATCAGCTTAATGTACTATGCCACAAGTCCAAATGACTTTTGAGAAAGAGAAGTTATTCTTTTACTTTGGAAAAGAAAACTTACTTGAATATGCAGTATTGTGTCACGACTGTAGATCACGTCAAATGTATTCTCAGGGTAACTTTTTTTAGTGCAGTCGGCAACCTCAAATTCAACAGAGCATTTGAGTCCAATGGCACGCTCAAGAGCAAAGGAGACCATATTTATGGAAAGATCAATGCCGACGACCTCGACATCAAAATTCTCTGCCATGTAGAAGTCTCCTCCACCAATGCCACACCCAACATCTAAAACTTTCTGACCAGGCCGGAGTTCCAGCTTTGCCACAAATTCTTTAGTAGTATCTGTTATAAATGGTAATGTTTAAATAACCTAAGACGAGAGATCTCATATTTGAGTAATCCCACAGATCCATCACATTTGGTTAAGTTCATGGGAAGCCAAGGTGTCTCAACATGGAAGTATCAGGAAGTAAAGAAGTACATGATAATTCCAACGTTTCCAAATTCCAGTAAGCTTTTCCTTTTTTCCTTTACTTTTGGTCAAGAAAACTTACTTATGCGATACTATCCAATTTTCAAACTGAAGCAATCTCTATTCTGTGTCAGACTGGTACTGCCCCCTAGAGAATCATAAAGGTAATGTTACACACTTCTAAGTCATCTGGGAGCAATAGTGTACAGCTTCATAAGAAGATCACTTCAACTTATGATTACTCATCGAAGGACTGATAGATACAAAATTATTCTAGGTGAAAGCGTCCAACACATGCGGGAATGACAGCAGCTATTCATCCTCTTAAAAAAAAAAAAACACATATTTATGTTTTTCCCCAGATAACAAGTTCTCCTTTTGAAACAGAACAAACAACACTTATATGAATAGAATTTTGTTTTCCTGAAGCATACCAATCCCGCCTGTGCTCACAAAGCCTTGCCCAAAGACACGCTCATAACGTAGTATGCCACTACACTTATACTGAACATTGTCCAAGAATCGCTGAAAGCCTCTATCGTCGTCTGACTTGACCTTCTGCCATGTCCAGCAAATCTGCATCAAAGATGAAGTTGCCTGTGTCATTATCGAATCTACTATCCACAGAGCTGTAACTGGCAAGCAAAATCAAAAAGCTGAAAGTCAAGTTTTGTGAGTATTATTTGCCTGATTCTGATTCTTTTTGTTTCTCACATAAGCTCCAATGCACTTGCATCCAACAAGAGAAAGTTCATACAAATCTCCAGATGCATCACACATGTGGCATTCTTTGAAAACCTGCAATAGAATATGAACAAACTAAATTACCCACTCAAATATCTAGCATGGATTCCACAAAAGTAACCTATTTACTTCAAAATGTGCGCAGTGGAACCTGACATTAAGGGACTAGAAAAGTTCTGCTAATTCCTTTAGGATTTATCTTGAATTTGTTGAACCATACGTACATACATGTATTGAAGCAAATCTAAAACATATTTACACCCCCCCTCCCAGACATACAAAAATATGCATCCTGTCTGTTTTTTGCACTAAGAACGGCTCTACAAGTACCAAAAGTGCAAAATTCAAGTTGCTTCCTTGAATTACAAAACTATTTCCACTCAAGGGAGAAACGTGACACGTGTACCTCTATGATAAAAACGTGACAAGAAAAAGTCATGAAGCTGTTCCTAGAGTGAAGAAATTCATCCAACAATATGGTTTGCATAGAGGGAGCTTTTTCCTCTAGGAGAAACAAAATGGGAGAAAAGAAACAACAATTTGAGATGTAAATTGGATAGCTTTTCAGCAAAAATGATACTTCCCAGTAGCAATTCCAATCTGTCACAACATGAACTGTCAATGTCCTCTTTTAGAAGCATGCTTATTGGAACACTAATCCGAGGACGAACCTTTGTGTAGTATCTGGGTTCTCGATAATGGGTCGGGTTATGTTTCCTCTTAGAGTCTCCAGATTGGTGGAAGCAAGATTCACGGAAAAATATATATCCACCAACCTTCAACCATTTGGCCATCCTTTCAGCCAAATTCTCAACCTAACCAACAAAAGACGTGCTTAAGAAGAAGGTAGAGGGAAAAGATATAAGCCTTCTTTACTTTAAACATATAGGGACAAAGTATTCAGCTTTGAATATAACCCAAATAGACGTATATTACTATTTATAACAACAGAACCAGATTTGCCACACAGGCAGCAATCATGCTCTAACTTTATTAGCATAGAGCAATGCAACATTTAGGAGCATAACATTGTACAACATGCACAAGTGGACAACCATGATGAATATGCATAATTCTGATCCTGACGAGTCAAATAACCAAAGGATATTCTCAATGGAAAGGTAGTACGATCTTTTTCAACTTCATCTAATCACAGAGAAATAAAGAGAAATTCAGAATGTACTGAATCATTACACTGGATCATATAACCATAAAACCTGCAGTGATTACTAGTAAACAGTCCGGTACAGGGGAAAGTACCCCTGTAGTTTATTTCGATGCAGCATAAAAAATGCTCTCATAACTAAGACATGAACCAGCACATGCGAATATGGAGATTATATTTACAAGGTGGATCAACTTTATGGTAAATGTTGGTAACCGATTTTCTTACTGCAGCCGTGCTCTGTTATCAACGGTTTATGTAGGAAAAGAATACATGAAGAATATGGCAATCACCTCCGTGTCTGAAAGATACATAAGTAACCAATTAGAGAATATCAAGTCCACAGAATTATCTGCAATTTTCAAGTTCGGGGATGTCACATCAGCACATAGAAACTTGACATTCTTATGATGCCCGTTGATGCTTGCATTCTGTAAAACAAGATTTGAAAAACATATTCAGGCAATCCGTCCCATTGATTATAATATGCCCTTGAAGAGATGCATAGTCTAATACATTTTGAGGCACATTTACCTTCTTGATCGCACTATCAATGAAGTCGAGAGCCAAGAGCTGGTCCGCTTTCTGGGCTAACTCACCAGTAAATCGGCCAATGCCAGCCCCAAGTTCCAGAACTGATTTTCCGGCGTATGGTGGGAGTAAAGAAAGTATCTACAATCCAACCAGCCTCATAAGTCCATGGACAAAATCATGCGAAGCTAAGTAAAACAGAGCAATAAAGTAGATAGCAGGCAATTTACTCCGTTTTAGCACCCATGAATATCCCACTGAGCATGGTGTAATGGTGACTTAAACAGCACAATTGGTCAAACTGGAGATGACTGCTGTTCTGGCTGATGCCTCAAATCAACAACAATGCGAATGCCTAACTAAGAGGTACATGGAGAAAAAGCCACATCTTGGCTGATTGTGAACATTGCTGCTGGAGTTGCTCGAGTGAAGTAATTTCCTTTATGAGAATGTTCACATGTTTATTCTTTCCACATATTTTAACCCAAGGAATTAAGGATAATTACACTCACATTGTAGTTGAATTCAACACAAACAAGTATTGTTCTTTCTTTACTTCTTTTTAAAACGGATCCCACAATTTTACCAGGATTAGAAACGGAAAATCGCTTTCCTTTAAAGTGGAAGCGATGGAAAAATTCCACCCAAATCCAATATGTAATGAAGCGTCGCGAGCCCAATCCTCAATATCTATGTGATATATATAAAGGAACCCAGTGAACAAAGTTGCATTCCCTTTTCCAAAAGAAAAAAGAACAACCTCAAACTGCTGGCAAACTCTTCGGCTGTCAGGGGATTTCTATAGTCACTGGGATTGAGAAAAACAAGAACCATAATGGCTAGTAAATTGTCTGCGTGAAGCTGTCAGCCTGTCACGCCTGATGGTAACATGTCCAGCAGCCTCCGGGGTGCATTGACGATTTTTGGTAACAACAGCAATAATAATTAAGAATAGGAATTTCACCCAAAAAAAAATTAAGAATAGGAATCATGAAAATAACAAAGAAAGGAAAGAGGATCCTTCTCTCTAATAACAAGCAAATGGAGCATCAATCGAATCTCACATCAACTGAAACCTGTAGAGTGACACCTGCCTTGTGAAAGAGTAGTGCTAGAGATTCTGACAAACAGTATGCGAGCGTCACCATCCGAACCACAAAACCAACAACAGCCCATTTCCGCCGACACGACTATACTCAAATCGCCACCATTTCCACAAAACTAAGGAAGGCATAGGAAACTTCTAAAGAGAGAAGGCAGAGAGGTCACCTCAGGGCGCTCTTCTTTGTCGAGATCTGAAGCTTTGGAGTCGAGCATCATGGCCTCGACGGTCAGGTCCGCCGAGTGCTCGATCCAGTAGCTCTTCTGCACCTGGCGTTCGTCTCCTGACAAAAAAACCGAGCCCAAATTCGATCAACATTCCGCCTTCGCTTCGCTCAACAGCCCCCACCAAAAAAAAAAAAAAAGACAAAAGACAAAAGAACGCCACCCCAACAATCTCCGACGACAAGAAAACAGAGAGAAGCCAGAGGAACGGTACCTTGAGCGGCCATTGTTGCAGAGGGAGGCGCGAATGAAAGGCGAAAGGAAGAGCGAGGAGCGAGAGAAAGAAAGAGTTTTTATGGGAGATGGAAGAGAGGGGGAGCGAGTGACGCGGGGTCAGCTCAACTGCAGCCCTGAATGGCGAGGCGAGACCTAGAGAAGCTCCTGGATCTGCGGTCGTGAGCTCTTCCTCTCTGCTGCATCGACCACGCTATCTCCCTCTGCTCTCTCTGCTCTTCGTGGGTTTTACGAACAGATGATGGTAATGGCAATGGAGTTCAGCATTCGCGCAATGCGCATGCTCTTATAGAAGGAGCCCAGCGCCTTCCCCTAGCACTAGCCACCAGCCAGAGTTTTCCATTTTTTTTTTTTCTCTCTTGACGGCGCATGTTTTTTTCAACAATAAATGAAATATCACGAAAAATTTCATTATAATAAATTTATTTTAAATTATTTTTTTATTACGAAAAATCTTAACCTGATATATTTATGAAATATATATATATATATATGATAAATTTACCATATGTTAATTTTTATTAAATTTTACTGTCAAATTACTAATTTAGATGAAAAGTGGCAGTTGACGGGTGTATCGAGGTAAATGTGTCACACGGATACAATTTTTGGGTTTTTAGCGTCACCGACTGATATACATGTGACATGAGTTTAGGGTTTTTAGTGGCGTACTTCGAGACCAGATATAGCAAAATTCATATTTCTAATCCACGAGCCATCTCTGCATAATATTTACGGACACCAAAACAATTGAGACTTTTATAAGCAGCTCAGCACATCAATGTGCACAGGTTGGACTCGGGAGTTCTTACCCATTTTATAACTTAAGATAGATATCAGCGTTTAGCAAGCTTAGCAATTGTCTTTAGGATAAATGAAACAAATTATCCATAAATTTTAGCTCAATATGCAATGTGATCCTTGAAGTTTAAATTTATTCAAGATAGTCTCTAAACTTTAGCCCAATGTGCAGCGTCGCTCATGAGATTTTAGGTTGCTCAATGTGACTCTTGGACTTTTAGAACGTTATCAATTTAGCCTTTGAATTAATATTCAAGGGTTAATGATACAAATGATCATTTAATTTTGGCCTAATGTGTAATATACAATATGGTCTATGAACTTTTGCTCAATATGCAATGTGATCAATAGACTTTTGGTTCATGTGTAGTTTATGAACTACATGAACATATTCAACGTTGCCATTTTATTAATTCCATATTACAGACAACCTTGAATATCTTCATATAGCCTAAGGACCATATTGAATATGCACCAAGAGTTCATGGATTATATTGAACAAATTAAAAGTTCGGGAGCCACACAGCACATTGAGCTAAAATTAAAAATTTGGGGATCACGTTGCAAGTGTAATATTTAATGATCATTTATGTTATTATATAGAGTGGACCCGGTCGGTGATGTTCCAGTACCGGATCCCTTGCCCCTGTCAAATCCGGCCAGGGGTGTCCCGATCAAATCCAGGCCGCCCGTGATTGATCAAAAAAATTGCGATGGACTCTTTTTATTTTTTGTTTTTACGTTAGATCACGGCCGTTCGTGATTGAACGAACGGCCGTGATTAACAGAGTATCCCTGCTCCTTTTGCGGCTAGGCAAAGGATCCCGTTCCAGCAGCAAAGGGCCACAGATGGCAAAAAGGCCAAAGATCGCAGAATGGGACGCCACGTGATTTTTGTCGCCATCAGCCAACCTTCGTCGCTATTCCAACCCCTCCCCCACCCCCCCCCCCCCCAAAAAAAAAAACTTGAAAAGTCATCAATCGAAATTTTTCATTATTTATTTCGACCCCCAAAAAAAAATCATTTTTGTCCGCATTATGGTCATATTAAAGTCGTAGATATTTCCGACCGTATCTTAATCGTAAGATTAAATTTTTTTATTAAAAAAAGACCACCTTAATCCGAGATCTTAATGATGCCTAGATCACTTTTCTATGTAAGTTTTAAAATTATTTTACGTGTACTGTATCGATCCATCACATGGACTCGCCTCACCGCCCTCCCCCGCCACCAACTTTGCATTTTAAAATTTTAAAAATGTTTGCCCATGCGTACAATTAAGGTCCACGACGCAATTATCCCGAACTAATTTTCATATCGGGAAATATCACAAGATGGTTACCCTAACCCAAATCTACATTTTAAGATCTGAGTTTGAGGGTAGATTAGATTGTGATTTAGGAGTGTCAATTTGAGATTTTTCGCAAAACGAAAATTAATGTAGACTAAATGTCTCATGGGGTTATCGATTTTTTTTTTTGTGAGACAAAAATTAATTTGGGATAAATATGTTATGGGGTTATCGGGAGTGAGATTTTTAATGGCATTTAGCCCAATAATATTAAGTTGATATTCAATGTATGATAATAAATATTGAGATTGACATGCCAAAAATACCCTCTTCAATTTTTTTTTTTGGGTGCACCCACCCAAGGGCCTATATGCTAATATGAGTTTCTTGGTGTTTGAGAAAAAAAAAGAATTCACAAAAGGAAAATGATTTTTTTAATTAAGTTTTATTTCTTGTGATTTGGGATTGGGATTTGGAGGGGTGATCTGCTATTAGCCTATTAGTGCACGAGATACTCAGTGATTCAGTGGGTCCCTCTTAGGTCGGCCGACGACCTAATTAGAATAATGGGGTGGTCTCCGATCTCCGCGTAACCCTAATGATTGTCCGGTTGTGCCCGATCCAATGGTTCGCCCCGCCCCTGCGGCCCACTTTGAAATTTAGGGCAAGACAATTGAAGTTTATTACAAATTTTCTTGACTTCGAATGCTCCTTTCCTAATAATTTCGTGAAGATCCGAGAAGCACAGCACGACAATTAAGTTTGACGATTTATAGTGATCCGGCGAAGTCAAAGTAGGTCTTTCAATAAGTGGACAATGTTGAACGCTTGGCCACGTTTGGTTAAGAGTGTGTATGATCCGGGCCGGTTCTATCTCGGTATAAAATCGGAGATCGGACGAGTAGTCTCGGTCCCTAAATTAATTTTCCTTTAAAAGAAGCCAATTTTCGTAAAGACACCGGCCAGCTGATGAGACAATACAATCTCTTTCAATTTCAAGTACTCTTTTCAAGAAAAAAAGTCACAGTCACACCGCTACTACAATTCTAACGGCTACCGATTCTCTTCCGATGAGAGCGGAACTACCTTTCGAGTAGAGCTAACTGCTGCGCTTATGCCTTTTGAATAGACAACTCCTAGTGCCAATCTAACTATTAGATTGGTATAGGTTGGGGGCTTTAACCATTCGGCCATAGATGCAAAAAGATCATCGAGTGAACTAGGTTTTGGTTAAAAAAAAAAGTCTATGCTATGCCTATGCTTGCGCAAGAGACCTCTAAAAATGAAAATTTCACCTTTTTTCGGACCAAGGATCGGATTGGCTTGGGACTGGTGGTCCACCAACTGCTTTTAGAAATATGACCTTTCGATCTAAATTAATAACTTTCAATCTCAACCATCAAACTTGAAAAAAAAAAAATACACACGACCATCGTATAATCATAACATGAGTACTTATAATCTTAAAATAATGAGAAAAGACTAAATTAGATGAAAAACACTTAAAATAACCGAACAGGATTATGCTCCTGCATCATTTTTCTCGAGTTGGAAAGAATCAAGCTCAAAATGGAATTAAACTTAGACTTCACTAAATTCAAGTACGTACAAAATAATGGGTTTGCATAATATAGTAAAGACAAAACACAAATTGAGTCAAGACAAAACACGATTGGAAATTGCATATCGACACACAGGATCGGAGGTTGCGATACAAAGGTGAGACGTGAGAGTCGAGCGAAAGCAGATGAGTGAGTATCGAGTAGAAGATGGAAAATTAGGCTAACTAGTTCTTCAAAAAGAAATTCTAATTTTGCGTGTGTGTGTATATTCTAGGCGGTTCAATCCGATTTCATTCATATAGAACAGAGGACCGGATCGCCTAGTCCTTGGTCCTAATAAATGGGACCATTTACTGGGATCAGAGACCAAACCATCCCCTAGACCGGACCAACCCCGTCGGTCTGAGCTTGCTAGTCCAGTTTACTCATCTCCACATTTGGTAACGTTCTCAGTTCTTTGTTGTTTTGTTCTCCCCATATTGAAACAGAACAAAAATCCTTGTGAAAATGTAAATTGACTTTTTTGTTCGCGGGAACAAATTTCTATTCTCGGGAATAAAAACAAGCAATAAAAAAAAGTAGCGCAGCGTGATTTGAAACTCGTCTTTACAGTTATGAGTCCACCACCGCTGGTCTCTGCCGCCGATCCCTGCCGCCTCCACTGACATTTTTGTAATTAAATAAACAAATAGGGAATAAAATTTTTAGAGTCGTTCCAAATGCATGTATGTTCTTTTTTTTTTAGGAATAAAAATTTTGTATAGCTATCAAATGCGTTATTCGGCTCAGAAAAATGTTTTCAGGAACAAAATCAGGAAAAAAATCACATCATAAAAAATCATTACAGCTCATAAATTATTTTTCAGAAATAAAAACGCTACCAAACGCACGTTCAATGTCCAAAGGCCTCGATACGATTGAGGAGTCACATGGTATATGAATCGATCGCTCCAATTTTGGTGTGACACCATCGCACCAACCAAAACAAATGGGCCCGCTTCACTCAAAAGAAATTGAAAAAAGGAAATATTCCATACAAAATAGAAACGAAACAGAGATCAGATCTTCACACGCAATGACAAATAAGGATAGATCTGGATCCCTATGCAATAATGTATTGGGTTGGCTAAAAAATTATCTTAAACAATTTTTTTTTATTATGTGTTTTCGACAAAAAGATGATAGATCCCTGTCCAATAATTTACTGGGTACATTTCCCAAGCTCAGACCATGTATTAACAAAAAAACAAAAGAGTACACCACAAGATGTCCCCTCGAGATGCGTGGAGTTGCTTTGATTTCAGCGAATCAAGAAGATCATATCGTGCCGGACCTAACTTTAGTGGATTAGGGTTATAATATGAGAATGAGTAGAATTCAAGATCGTAACTACAACATCTCACCATGTGGGCAGATTGTTTCTTATCAATTTCAAGCTTTTATACTCCCAAAATGAAAATTCTACTTTAATATGTCTTTAATTCAAGGATTACGTTGCATTGAGCTAGGCCGGTTCGCCCTAACCGCCGATGATAATGAGATGATTTACTTGTCTAAAATGTTAATTCGATCGATTTCTATTTTGAATGTCTCGAAGGTAAGATGTGGAAAAAGCAAGTTACTAGTGAAAATCTTTTCTCACGATTCTAGCCTATTCTGTAGCGCACGCACCGTCCATCATTCTTGTGGTCTTCGGACGACAAACTCGATAAGAGTTTCCCGAGGTGGAGCTATAGTTTTTAATCCATGACCCAGCCCGACCTAGACCCAACTATCAATCGGAAACCCTCTAACTTACAGATATTTAAATAAGTCATAACAAACTTAGCATGCCAGCATAATGAGTCTACAAAAAAGAGAGAGGCTAAAATAAGTGGGTTATCAATAGGTCAATTGTGAACCCTTTCACAATCCACTTAAGAAAGCCCATTTAAGAGATCTTTACCCTTTTTAATTTCTTTTAAAAAATCTTATTTTTTTTATTAGAAGACCGATGAGGGTTGTGGTCCTCGCCCAGGCGGCCTCTGGGCGAGGGCCACGACCCTCACTAGATCTGGGCCACTTGGCAAGGGCCTTGTCGCCCTCATCGATCTTGGAAGGGAAACAAATAAAAAGAATCAGATTTTTTTAAAAGAAATAAAAAATAAAAAATCATATTTTTTAAAAGATATAAAAAAAATCAGAATTTTCTTTTAAATTATAAAAATTATCCACAATGATTTAGTAATATAATGTTTTTCAAACCTTTAGAAGAAATAAGTTTTCTTATATTGGATTAAATACATAAGTGTTTTAGTAATATGGATCAGGTTGTGTATGGGTCGAGTCTGAGTCAATGGGTCATCTGTGTCGAACTAGCTTATGACCCGACCCGTTCCATCCGTTTGACAGGTCTACTCCTCCCACACCAGTCCAAGCCAGCCTTTCCTGAGTCTTGCGACTCACGTAATCGTACCTTGCAGCGTCTTCTTTGCCGCCCAATCTTGTTATTGGGCCACAACGAGTGATTTCTCATAAGCCCATGTCGAGGAAAATAGACATGATGAGCGGCCTGAAACTAAATCATTATGGGCCGAGAGATGATCAAAGGGTCCATGTGACTCGTGATTAAAACCGGTTGGGTTATTAAGGACCTGTTCGGCTTGGTTGTGCCACATCTCGTCTTCAACTATAGCTCATGGCTTTCGAATTTTTTGCGCTTTCGCTAATAAAGGGAAAACCGCGATACACACCCGTCGTCATCGGGCTCGGAGAGGCGGGTCCTCAAGCGACGAGGGAGACTAGGCGAGCGCTACACCGGCGTGCTGATGTGGAGAAGCGAGCCGATTGTTTCTCGGTCAAGAAAGAGATGGAGGGAAGTGGCTTTGCATTTGAATTTTTACGAAATACCAAGTCTTGAATAGCTAGCTCATGTTTTTTGCGATTTTTTTTTTCTGAATGGATGTCGACATAAGTATGCTATTTTCTTACTTTAAAGGTCTGCTTGTTTAACGGAAAATTCAAGATTAAAAATCCTCCGAAAAATGATTAGTTATATCTCTTTTAAAAACGGAATGTTATTTTATTAATTTAAGGGTGAACGTAAAACTCAAAATTTGAAAAATATTTTTCAAAAAAATGAATGGTTATATTTCTTTTAGAAATTAGTCCAAGCGGAAAATATATTCATTATCGATAGCAATTTATGCATACTCATTTCCGTGGGTGATGAAAATATTATGTATTAGTGATACGAGCGATTATTTTTCAAAAAATGATTTTTAAATTTTGAGTTTTCCATAAAATAAACACACTTAAAAAAAACAGAAAAATGATATAATCTGAGCGATAATCCATAAAAAAAATCTACTTTTAAATAAAATATTTAATCTTTATTTGAAATAAGATTTATTCTTAAAAGCTTTATCTATAAAGCCGACACAACTCAAAACCTTTTTCGAAATTTTCACTCCATCATGATCAAATGACCGACCTACATGTAATTTGTGTTCGTGCACTTGTCTTTTGCTCATTAATTGGCCTCATTTTTCATGCTTAACAATTATCTTCGAATGCTTTTTGGCGAAGAAGTGCGGTGTGACAGAAAAGCAATCAAATCAGAAGATATTGCTCTTACGGCCATGGGTCCACACAATAGCATCCGACATGACAGTGGCGCAAATTTCGAAAAAAAAGAAGAAGGTATGGCCATCTTTTCCAAATTTTCAATGATGGCCCATCTTCGTTTCGATTTCCCATCCCCACCCCTAAGCCTCGCCTCTCGACGGATTTGTAGCTATTTATGCAATGTTTGAAGGCTATTTCTTCGTCGATTTCCATTCCCTTGCCCACTTGATGAGATGGGACGGAACGTTTCAAACGACGCTATGTATAGATAGCGTCTCTATAATACCCACCGTACGAAAATATGGTATCCATACATAAGATTGTCGGGACTGCAATGAAAGCGTGCGATCGTTTACATCGTCACGTCATATTCAACGTAGATTGTAATCGAATAGGGATTATTGTCCACGATGTCCTAAATCTATTGTACGACTGTCCATTCAGTAATGAATATTTCAATTGGTCCAATATAATTTTCAATATTTTGGGGGGTTTTTTAATTTAATTCTTCCGGTCAATTTCAGCTGGAGATCGCTGATGTGGACACCGCCTCTCGTACGTGGTGCGATCGGCCAGCGGACAATTTATTTTAATGATTTTCTATAATTTTCTATAATATTATGAAGTTTCTATCGCTTTTTAAAAGTTTTTTTTCTTCTTTTTATTGTTGACTTCCTGGAAAGGGCCGGTCGGCGAAGGTCGTCGCGGATAGTCGGCAATCAGGAAGTGATCAGTGAAAACAAAAGAAAAGAAAAATTATAGAAAATTCAAAAAATAAAAGAATAAAACGTTCACATTAGCACCGACCGTGCCATATAAGACAGCTTCCATGTCGGCAATCTTCATCCAATATTGGACAGAAAGATTAAATTACCAAATCGTCAAAAGGTTTGAAACTAAATTTACACAATTACAATGTATATGATTGAATTGGCCGTCGTACAAAAATTTTAGGATTTTTTGGATGATTTTCTCTGATCATACTTGATGTGACCCAGGGGATGACCACATCTCTACCGACACTTGGGACATATAAACTTCAATTTTCTCTATGTTTCAATGGGCAAGATAATTTTTGCATTGGAGGAAGGCAAAACACCCCTTGCCCTCTTAAGGAAACCCTAGTGGGTCTAAATCAACTTTTCACGTGCATATACATAATTCATCATTCTCGGTCTAAAGAATGCAAAAGAATGTTTGATTAGTCTAAGGAAATTATTCCAAAGTGAATCTTTTAGGTTAGAATGAGAGAGAGAGAGAGAGAGAGATCACAAAAAGTACACAAAGTAATGGTGCAGAAATGGCCGACCCAACACAAACTAGTGGGAGACATCGAATAGAGTTTATAGAGCTCCTTCTCTTTATCATCCTTTCTTTCCTTTTTCTTGGTTTTGCTGATGTTCATGAATTTGTTCATGCGATATACCGAGAAATAATCATTTTAAATAATAATTAAGCTGTCTTGTGAAGAGAGACTATACATATAGGGTTATGATAAATTTAGTTAAAAAATAAATTACGAGAGAGTGAAAAACAAGATAAGAAAGGAGGACAATAGCTTTGCTGGCTTTTTGTTTTGGCTGGCCAAACCTTTACGTTGCGTTTGATCGTCAGGATTTTAAGTCATGATAGAATTGGATAGGATATGATATGAAATTCAGGGATTTTGCCATATCCTATCTACTATTTGGTGAATCACATTAATAAAACCGGATATATTCATAACATGTTATGTTCATTATTTGGTACTTACATATATATATATATATATATATATATATATATATATATCGATGATGGATATGAAAATGCACAAGCAAAGACTATAAGAATCTATCATAATTTACTGCCAACTCTAGTAAGAGAGAAAATATGATCATTTGCATTTGGAACCACGAAAAGTTTTGTTTCTCTTGCTGCTTTTGTTAAATTTCAATATGAACCACAAAGCCACTGAGAAGAATGAGTTTTGATTCTCTTTTCGCTTTCATAGACTTTTGACGTGAATTAGAAACTATGAAGGAGAATAAGATTCAACTTTCTCGTCATTTCTATAGAATTTTGAGGTGAACTAAAAAACTAAAAAGACAAAATATACTACCAGAAAATCCTATGAAGTGTATGTATCTGGATGTGCACAAAATACATATTGTAAAGTAGAAAGAAACTAAATTTATAAACACATATAGGATAAATTAAAAATTGTTTTTAAAATATATTTAATTATTATTTTAATTTTTAATTTTTTAAGAAGTTTGTTATTCGAAAAAAATAGCTTTTTATACTATCAACATAAGAAATCATATCCAAATTTATCCCACCTCCTCATGGGATAATTTTATCCAGGCTGTATCCCCTTATATCCCAATTTATCCAGTCATGGGTGGCAGTCAAACACAAGATATGATAACTTTTATCATATCATGATCTTTATCTTAACCACCAAATGTAGCCTTAGTTTTTAGTTCAATGTCTAGTATGATGTCTATACTGCGCCTACTTAAAAAAAGTAAACGGGGTCCTCCATGCAAGTTGCATGCATGCTTTAGAACATATTGATTCTTTCTGTCTCGTGTGCATAAATAATATCTCAATTGGGAGGGGGGAGGTTTTCCACATTCACCTTTTTTTTTTAATAAGTGTATTGTAGATACTAAAACTTGTTGCGAGAATGCAATTGAGTCTTAAAACTTTCAAAAAGTACAATCGAGTATTGAAACTTGTAATTTGGTGTTTGACTTATAGTGTCTCCTGTTTAGAAATATGTATGTCATGTGTGGGTGGAATCTAATTTGATTCACAAGTACCCCATATCACTTGGAAAGTAGTTCTTATGTGATCTCTAAACAAGGAAAATTACCAAAATAGTCATAAAACTATTGTAATTATACCAATTCCGTCCTAAACCTTTTGCATTTGGCCGGTCGGTGTTGACGTGGCACTTTTATAAATAATATTTAAATAATTTTTTAATTTTTCGTGATTTTTTTTTTCTGTTCTTTTCTTCAGTTTTTTTTTTTCCAGACTCTTGTGCCGGCAAGGCTATCGGCGCCCTCACAGGCCCAAGGGTTGGGGAAAAACAAAACCGAAGGGAAAAAAGAAAAGAAGAAAAAAGAAAGAAAAACATCATAAAAATTCAAAAATCATATATTTTTTTAAAATATTGCCACGTTAGCGCCGGCATGCCATGTTAGCACTGGCTAGTCAAATGGACTAAATTGGCATAAAAACAAAAGATTTAGGACTGAATTAGCCCAAAAAAAGTTTAAAATTTAATTGACACAATTGTAATTAGTTTAGGATTGTTTTGGTAACTCTCCTCACCAAATATTATGTTTCTCTTCGACCCCCCCCAAAAAAAATTATGTCTCTCAGCAAGCTTCAACCCTTACTAAATTAGTCATCAATGTTACACTTAACCCCTTTTTCACATGAAGAGTTTGGATGCACCGGAGATCGTCTGGAAATACTATTGGGCGTAGAGGAACTCATCATGGCCAATTCTGTCCGCCTGAACAAATCACCAAAGCTTTGACATGACCAATCACCAAAGTTCAGGTGCTCTGAACTTGCTCTACTTTCTTTCGGGGTATGATGCGGGGCATCCGCCGCCGAGCTTGGTAGTCCAACGATGAAGGGACAACACAACCTTTGACGAGATCACAAGTTCGACCCTTCTCATAAGCAGATCTCCAGCGATTTGTGTCTTGGTTATATATGCCTTTGCTATCTCGTATGAAAAGACTTACTAGTTTCAAGTATTTCAGTCAGGGCTGTCAACGATTCGATTTAGTTCGGATCTTCAGAAAACCAGAATTGAACCGTTTGGGTGTGCATTAGCTTCGGACCAAACCGCGATCCGAACTGAATACAGCTCGGTTCAGTCTTTTGTGTTTTTTTTTTTTGCCGTGCTCAACTCACATTTCCACCTAATTCATTTTCTCTCTTCGTTTTAACTGGGTAGATTGTGGTTGTTTTTAGTTCTATTTGGTTAACCGAACTGAAAAAAAAGGTTATTTGTTTAATTATTCGAACGAATCGGTAATGCACGAATTTTGGTTCGATTTTTGACACACCTAATACTGGTGGGACCGCTGTGACATGCTTGTTAATTTCGGACATTCAAGCTCTTAATAGAATGAGTAATTACGACTCAATTCAAACATTCCATACAAGCATCGAATCAATTCAAATTGCGATGGTGGGGACAAAAGGAGCACGATATGGAATCGATGAATCATGAGGAAGGAAGACTCACTCATCCTAGCAAGGCCCCATGCAGGCACCATCACCACATAACCCTTCTTTTATTTATTTATTTATTTATTTATTTATTATTATTATTATTATTATTATTATAAATTTGTTCTTTTAGCCTCTTGGATATCTATAAAAAAGTAAATAAATATGATATCGGAGATATTCTAGAAATATCGAATTGTAAAATACGACGTGATCACTAATTAGATGGTTGGTCGAATGATTTAAGACTTGATTTGCAAATCAAAGGTCACGGGTCCATCTGATTCCCTAATCTATTTTCGATTTCAGAAAACCTATACGGAGGACGAACCTAGGCAACGATGTCCGACTTTCGGCTTCTCTACTCCGGTGACAAGCTCTACCAGTTGACCGTGAGGTAAGTCCCGAGCTCAATTAAAACTTTTTTTTTTATGTGCCAATGGTCCATTGGTCATTATTTAGATACAGTGGCAATACAAATTCAAATTCATTTCAGTAATGCGAAAAAAATTGACAACCATCGACGTCATTTATCAACTAGCATGACATCAGTTAACCAACCACTTTATACAGAGAGGATAACATTTTCATGGCTAATTTAACTAAAGTAGCTGGAGATAGACATCAAATCACCCGTGGAAGAGACATCTTATTCATATCTAATCAAGCACACCAGACCACTAGCCACAGTACAAGGCTGTGAAAAAGGAATTTGAGTCTAAGAACAAAGGGCAAGATGATGATGGACATGGACCCACGTTTGCACTATCTACAGACCATTTTCCTAAAGCAAAGTCTCCATGGAAGCATCTTCCCAACATGTTGGACGCTCCTTGCCCTAATTTCTCAGGCCCCATCTTCTGGTGTCTATCAAGATTACAATCTCTCTCTTTTTTTTTTGCTAACTTAAATGACAACCCATTAGTCCATAAATTCAATCAAAGCACTTTGTTACATGATTGGGGTTACAATGGCAATCCTTTTTTGAGCTTTGGAATTTGGATGTGCTTTACCAATCCCATTGACCAACATGTTAAAACTCCATAACTTGTATTCAAGTGTTTGTTGATCAAACAACAAGAAGCAAAGGAGTTTGCGCCTCTCCTTACGATCTTGGATTCAAGTATCGACGAAAGCATTGCGAGAGTAGAATGCTGAATGGAACGGACTGACGTGAAGGAATGCGCTCTTACGATCGCCCAGGGAGGCAGACTAGTCAATGTACTCGAAAGCTGACTCGAGTATTACCTGACCATTATACCCTGGCGTTGGAGTGAGATAACCTCCCTTCTTCCTAAACTGCTCTTTACCAAAAGAAAAGCATTTAAACTTTCCATTCGATACGACCATTATTTTACAACGTTCCTAATAATATTCAATGTAGAAGAAAGATTCATCTACACTATGATATGTCCTCCATCATTTCTCTGCAGATCCTGTGAACTGGCAAACGAATTAAGAAGTCGAATTCTTCATTGTCTCTCCAAGATTTTTAGAGTTTCTCTTCGCTCTTCAGATGCCCAGTAAAATGTAGTAGACGAGCGTAATTGGCAAGGCGATCAACATCCCAAATATAACACTGCACATAGTCAATCAAGTGACTAATCAGACAAGGAAATTGCAAAAGTTTAGAAGTTAAAGCGAGAGTGGAATGGGCTAGAATGGCATATATAAGTACAATTCCATTACTCACGCTGTGCTAAGAATGTCCGGGTGTAGGTTGTATTCTTTGGCAAAGACGAAGGGGACAATCCCCTGTGGAAGCGCTGCCTGTAACATTTGTTTAGGGCATTGTAAGCACTTTTAGCTTATAGCACACTAAGAAATCGCGCGATTTACACGTTGACGATGCCCGAGTGAATATAAGTTCAGTACATATAGTAAACTGAATATGAAGAATTTTTTTTTTTGGGTAAGTTAAGTATATATTGACTTTTCAAATCACTAGGTACAGATGATAACCGGACACAAAAACTGGTGAATCCCATCAAATTTGATGATCCAGATTCGGTGTAGCACATATAGTATACCGATGTAATAATTTTGGCCAAGTATGGGACTGACCTGTACGATGGCGACATGTAGGAGATCACCCCTGAGGCCTATGACAAGGGAGGCGGCGGCCATCACGGCCGGACCGGTGAGGAATCTGACGGCCATGGCGAAAGCTGCGATGGAATTCCCGCAGGCTATGATCCTTGGTTGCAATGCCATGAACAGTCCTGACATTTCATTCATCATGCCTCACCGTCAGCCACATTATTATAACACCCCCGAGAAATGATTACGTATCATGATGAGATTAACAGCCTCTTTTTGACCATAAAAGAATAAGTAAAAGAATAATTAGAAATTGTTTGTGGTCCACACCTTTAAGAATTTATTCTCATATTCACCTAGAAATTTTATACTAGTAAAGCCCTAAGACCTCCGCGCCTTTCCCCATCCAAGAAAATAAGTCCATTCATCTGTACATGCAAAGGGCATAGAATGTGAACATTCTGTCCTGAAACACAAAGAAACCCTAAACCATCATTATTCGCATGTGACTTGATCTCTTGTACCCCATTCAAGAATGTCTCTTGCTACCTAACCCCACCCCGCGCTTCACTTTGCTTGTTCTTGCAGAGAAAATCCAAAGCGTGCTCTCTCATATGAATTATGAAGGAGTTGGGCGTGACCCAGAAAAAGAAAGTGTAATCAACATAAAAGCTCAGAGAGAGCGAGAGAGAGAGAGAGAGAGAGAGAGATGTTGAGAGAATTGTTGACTGACCAAGACTGAACATGGCCATGCCAAGTCCTGCATCTGACAGTATGGAAATGGACTTGGCTATGATTGCAGGCATCTCAATGTTCCACCTAAACGAACCAGAATAAGAAGGGAAAGAAATGGATGCCAATGAGGAAATGTGTCTGCAAAGCATGGAAATTTCCATACCCAGAAGCCAGAAATTTCAAAGGAGAAGTGCATTTTCCAAATTGTGTTGAAACTGATGTACCTGAAGGAGACCAGGGACCAAGTGATGCCAATCAAGCTGGAGTATGTGTTAGGGTTCCGGATGAGCTTCCTCCACACCATGATCAGGATCAGCCTCGTCATCACGCTTGTCGGCGGCATCGCATCCCCGCCGCCAGCTTCGATGTTCTCAGCCCTCCGGTTCCTAAAGCTGAACTCATCTCTCTCCAGTCGATGATCACCTTCTTTACCATGATTCTGATCCACTGATGATTTACCATAGATTACTCAAAGAAAGAACACAGCCAAATTGACTTGAGAATCAGGAAAGGAAGAAACGTTTTACCTTTGTCACGAGTTGCACCAGTGGGCAAGTCATGGTTATGACCGAACACATCAGAAACTGGAGAAGCACTTGAGCTCCAAACAAACATGTGGAGATCCCTCCGACCACCACCACCGCCAACTTCGCCCCCTCTCTTCCCTTCTTGCCCATTCGCCCTCTTCCCTCCGCTCCCGCCGCCGCTCTTTGGCGAGAACATCCCTGGATTTGGGGTCGGGTAATTACCCGCTGTGCCGCCGCCGTGTGGGAACCTCGGCAGCTTGTTATCCTCCTCGTAATTCGATGGCCTGGGCGTCGGCCCGAATGATGCAGATAGGCCGTACACGTCGGTGGACCCAAAGTTCGACCCCCTCCCGCCGCCTCCGAGCCCCGCAGCCATGGAGTAGAGGTCAGCATGGTTGAAGCTGGACCCCCTCGGCGTGGGATTCCGCGACGACTGCAGTGAATAGATCTCGGCATTGGTCAGGTTCGATGGCCGTGGGGAGAGCCAAGTCGCGGGCTTGAAAACGTCCGAACGTGAGGCGCTGGAGCGACGGACGGTGACGCGGAGCTTGCCGTCGCTGCCGACCTCAGCCTCAGCCTCGATGGGCTGCCGGGAGCCATCTAGGGAGACGACGTCAGGGTCGACTTGGATGGAGACGATGGACGCGGCGGCGGCGCCAGGGAACTGGTTGGAGATGAGGGTTCGCGCGGCGCGGTACTCGAACAGGAAAAGCATCAGAGTGTACCAGATGATGCACTGGAGGACGACGATCTGGACCATGAGGTCGCCGGAGTAGGGGCCATACATACCGCGGAGGAGGGGGATGCCCATGACGAGGGTGTTGGGGAGGGTGGAGAGGGAGAAGAGGGTAATGGACCAGTCGAGGGAGCCGCGGCGGGAGAGGTGGGACCAGAGGGCGAGGGCAAGGAGGATGAAAAGCTTCTGGAGGGAGTCCGCGGCGAGGAAGCGGAAGTTCATGTTAAAAGGGTTGTTGGCGGAGATGAAGTGGAAGGAGAGGAGGGGGACGGCGAAGAGGGCGACGAAGCGGTTGATGCCGGAGCACTGGTCCGGGGTGAAGATGCGCCACCACCGGACGGAGCCGAAGGCCAGGATCATCGCCACGTACAGTGGCACCATTGCCGTCATGACGTGGTAGAAGTCCGACCCCGTGATCATCGCGCCTCGTGGGGTTGATCGAGCGTTTGGGCGGTGAACTTGCGGAGGAGGAGGAGGAGGAGGAGGAGGAGGAAGATGTTAAACGGCAAGCGCTTGAGGGTCTTGCGAGCGAGCGAGATAGCTTTGCAAATCGCACTTGGCTTGCTTGTGTTGGCTTTGCCTTGACTTTTCTTCTGTTCCCTCTTTCTTTATAGGGAACAAAAAGATGTCGAAAAAGCGGATGCACTCTGTTCACTAACCATGCGTAAACTCAACTTGCATAACTGTAGTCAAGAGTAAGAAACCTTCGTCCAACACAATCCCCATTTCCTTTCTCTACCTCTCTTCCCCGGCGACCGACCGCTACACACGACCATCTCGCGCTCCACGGTAGTCACCACCTGGAGTGTCGGTCATCTGTCGTTACCGCTCGATCACCGGTACCAAGTTGATCTCTCTCTTTCATTCTCTCTCTCTCGCTCGCAAAGATTCAAGGGCAACCGTCACCTTTCTCCAATTCAGGGTCGATTGTGGTGGCCCAAACCAACACACACAGTGACTGTGGCGGTGGCAACGGCAACGACGACGGAGAAGGGAGAGAGAGGTGACCTAGAGACTACAGATCAAGGACTAGAGACGATAGGACTTCCTTATGAAATAATGTTCTCTAATATTAAGTTATTAACTGGACATGTAGGCAATAAAAGAACAATACAACTTAGGTGCCTTTCGTATTTTATAAACTTAATGTACTAGCTTGATGGGGCTGGGATTCCCTACCATGATGGTAGGGAATCCGGATCCAGCTTGATGAGTTTGCCGTGTGTGAATTCATAATAGCTATACAACATATAAGAATTTTACACGGAAAAAATTGGCAAAAAAGTCATAAACTCATTGTATATCGACCAACTTAGTCATAAACTTTTCAATTTTGCTAATTTAATCTCAAACATTTTTACAATTTGCCAATGTAGTCCATCTGGTTAATTTTTGCCAGAAACTACTAACGTGGACATCGATCATTCCATGAGTGCTTTTGCAGCCCTCGCCTGCGGGTCAACGAGGTTGGTTGGCCTGCCCACAATTGAAAAAAAAAATGAAAAAAAAGAAGAAAAAATTTGCAGTATTATCCATATCAGCCTCGATCGTTCCACGTATGGCAATCAACGTCCACGATAGCGATTTCTGGCTAAAATTGGCCGAAACGACTGCATTGACAAATCGCTAAAAGTTTTAGACCTGAATTTGTCAAGCTGAAAAGTTGTTCACTATATTATATATTTAAGTTTTTTTGGACAATTATCCCGACTAGTGATCCCCGAAGAGTCCCAGTCCAGCTAAATTCCTATTCTGTCCGTTTTTTTTTCTTGCTTTCTTGTAATAATTATATTTCTGATTGGATTTGAGGTGGGGTCAAGTTGGTCCGTGCGGCTATAAAAAAGCACTTTATATATGGAGGCATTTGGGAGAGAAGCAGCTTCTCAAATCATCTTATAAGACGAAGCCGTGGCGGTTTGCGCTTGTCTTTTGTTCTTTATTTTGCAGGAAGCACTAAAGTTTGATTCATCACTTACTAGGATCCACTGTCAAGTGCAAGGATTTTCAAACTAGAATGACCTTGTGCAAGAGAAAGCAGAGATTTCATGCGGAGTTTCGGAAGGAAGATCGATCCGCGCATGAAAAGTTCAGTTCCCTTTGCATCGCTTGACCTGTGAACAAAAATCTCCTCGATAACATAATAGCCCGACCGATGCATAAACCAGAGGTAAGCTTCCGATGACTTAATCTCAGTATAAATTTTCGAAAGCATGAGTAAACAATCCCCCAAGAAAGTTCAAAGATTGCTAGAAGTAGCAAGAGATAAGGCTGCGCGGGCGCTTGCAAATACACAATCACCACCTTCCACCCTTCTGATCATGTTGTTTCGAATAAGCTTAACCCATAAATCATGCGAGACACGAGCATTTGCGATGTGTCTGCCTCGCTAAGCACATACAAACCAGTCACGGGTGGACAGAAACACAGATACAACAGCTTCGCTTTGCAGGATGGTATGAACAAGAGGGGTTCGAGTACAGGACGTGGGTCCAACTTCATCGTGCATTTATAAGCCCTTGGAGCCAGGAAGATCGATCCACTGGAGCTGAATCTCCACTTCTCCGCACTCTACGTTTCTCAGTCTGAGGACCATGTCTTGGACAACTCGGCCTTCACTCCACATGATGCGGCTTTCTTCGGCGAGGCAGTTTTGTCTACTAGGTTGCAGCCTCGTTATGATGGTGCTGCTGGGAAGGTCTTGCAGATTCATCTTGAGAGCTTCTATGAATGGTTTTATGTCAAACTCAGCATCTCCCATTTTGTCATCCTTGCTGAACGTATCATGGTCATAAACAGTCTGCATTTAAGCAGGAATCCCAACAAAATATGAGAGATCTACAATTGCTGTAGTTGCTGCATTTTACAGCTACAAGCCATGAGGAAACACAATATCAGTCTTCTCCTAATCAGGAAAAGCTTCATTCACTGAACTCGAGACTACAATGATAACCAGATGCAGAAGGATGCCATCTTAATTTCTTTCAGATTGACAAATCCAAAGTATATGAAAGAACCCAAGCGCGGAAGCAAGTTCCTACATGCAAGCTATGTCACGTTGGAGTTCCTAACAGTAGTAAAAAAAGGGCAATTACTTTATGAGGTCATCTCATTTGCCCTATATTATTCGTGGATCCTACGGACAATCAAAATAGTTTGAGTTCAACCCAATCCTATATGAGAGGGAAATCTAACTGTATCATGAGCTGCAGCATCTGTAATGACTGAACTTCGAGAATACTGATGAGGCACAGATCCGAGAAACTTGAGTTGAACCAAACTTGCATTTAGACTCTTTGAAAAATCAAAAAGCAGGATGAACATAATAAATATGAGAGGGCAATAAACCGTGAGTGATGCTATCAATAGGAAAATGGGCAACTATTCTTTAGAGAAAGCAAGCAAAGAGAGCAGCCGCTCTTCTGCTAAATGACAAATATATCAGCACTCTACACTCTAAAAAGCATCACTGAGCCATGACTCCTTTGCTTTAATGTCTTTTCCACAGCTAATATACACAAATAGTGGAAGAGCCAACAAATGTACAAATAAAAAGGTAAACTCTCTCTTTACTCCACTAACATATGGGAGAAAATTTAGGAAGCATTGTGACTGCATCTTTCCACGTATTGCCGTTTATGCAGTACGGTTTTTGCATGAACACTTGACATATCTAAGCTGTGTAGGTAAGTTGAAAAATAAACAAATGAATTTTTACGTAACATGGTTCGTGATGACCCTACAAAATTGCATGCAAGTATGCTAAACTTAACGATAATGTCTTTTAGACAAAATCTAGTGTTAGTTGTATCATCTAAAGATACTGTCAGACAACTTCTTTAGATAGTCCTTAAGCACACTAGTGAGGAAAAGACCGGTAAACACAGAGGCCGATCTCTTTACCAAAAAAAAAAAAAAACACAGAGGCCGATGAGGACATAGAATTGAAAAAATAATTCATATCTATTCAACTTATGTTATGAAGGGATGGCGAGAGAGAGAGAGAGAGAGAGAGAGAGAGAGAGAGAGAGAGAGAGAGAGAGAGAGAGAGAGAGAGAGAGGACTTACCAGCTTGATTGGAAAAGCAGGATCTGAAACAGAGAGAGTTAGATCTTCATTCCACTCAGGATTAACATCCTTCTTTATAACACGGGTCTTCAGTTTCTGCATCATTTATTCCCTCTTTAACTAAAGGATTTCTAAGAGAGATCAATGTAAATAATAATCAACAAAGCACCATATAAAAACATATCTAACTAAAGTAAGTTCCTCACATAGGAATAGTGAAAAAAGATGTGACATCAAGAAGCCTGGATGATGACGGAAGTATTTGATGTTCTCTGACCTTAAGTTTAGGGATGAATTAGCAGGATGCATATAAATTCAGAAAGAAAAAGAGTGCGATGGAAATATCCCACCATCCCTTTCTACAAAGGTGGACTTCAAAGGCTTGAACCTAATATGTGAAAAAAAAAAAGATTCCTATTGGATCCAGTGGATCTCTGTCTTAAACAGCAAAAGGGGAACAAAAAGCAGAATTGACGCTTGAAGGTTAATAACTGCAGGACAGGAAGATAATATGCCATCAAGGCATTAAAAGAACTGAAGAAAGGTTAAAAGAGCTAATAACTTTTTGGGTTCCATGCGGCGAAGAAGCAAAGTTCATTTTAATGTGAGCATGATTAGCAAGTTCTTCACTTGAGACTTCTAAGGCAAGATCTAGTGAAAAATAATCTATCAGCATGATTAGCAAGTGAAGCTTGTGCAGACAACTTATTAACACATCACCAACACGAAAAAGAATACTAATGTCCTCATCAGTGGAAGCGGATGCGGAACTTATCAACATGAGCAACCATGGAAACTCATGTCGGCATCATGCAGTTTTCAAGAGGCAACGAAAGTTAGGGACTCCAGGCTCCATGAAAAGTGAGATAATCTCATCAAATACAGTTAGAAAACTGTGGGAAAATCACAGCAGCTGGATCGAGATCTCATCGCTACAGAGAGACCCTCCGCTCAGTACTTCATTCGTTCGATTGAGACATCTGATGGAACAGAGTTCACAACTCAACTTGAGGAAAGCTCAGGGGTTATTGGCAGGAATAAATGGAGTCGCTGATGTTCGATCAAAGGTTGAAGGCTTAAATTTAATAATAATGAAACCAAGCAGCTAAAAGAAAGACAATCCACCAAGAAACAATCAGCCAGCGAGACATCAGCAGCAAATTTTTCCATCAATCGGATTATTTGGGCAACGACCCAAGTTACCAAAAAGATCCAAAAGCACAACCATATCTTCATTTCTCCCCCAAAATCGATACATGGGAGAAGCAAAGGTCAAATCATCGTATCTCAAGCGTTGCATGCAACAAAAGACGAAGGGGGGAAAAACAGAGAGAGGCTCAAAGGAGGAGGAGGACCTGCTTCGCCATCTTGACGACGACGTAGGGGTCGCTGGATCGAACGTCACGGACGGCGAGATTGACGCCGCGCTTGATCCGGATCCGGAGAAGGCCCAGCAAGTTTTCCATCATCGACATCGAAGATCGACCCCCTCGCGATGGTGGCGTTCTCGGCGATGACATCTCTCCCTCTCCCTCTCGTCTCCCTATTTATATGTGGACCCGTTCAGTCACTCTCTCCTGCCATGCGACACCATCAACATCTTCCCCCCAAAAATAAAAATAAAATAAATAATAATAATAATATAAGATAAAAAGAAAAAAGGAAAAATCGGAAACCCAACAACGTTGTGAGATCGGAGTAACGTTTTATACCAGTGAAATCGATCAAATTGGCGAAAAAGAGCCACCTTGGTGGGACACCACCTCGCTCGACTTCGTGGGGATTTCTCGGTTTGTCTTTTCCCGGAAAATGTTTTCTGGGACGGCAAAATTCCCGTCGAGCACCACCTCCTCGAACGCCTGATCGTGATGGGTCTAGTCTTGATTGATTTCTCGCGATCCTTTACTTCAAGAAAGGAAATTCCAGAGAAAATGAGTGTCGAAAGGCCGAACAGCTCCGAGAGGGAGACGAAGATCGAGGAGTAAAACGAGTTTCTCATTCTCTCTCTTTTATCCTGGGGAGAGGGAAGAGGGTGGGCGAAGGTGACCGGTAATTCCGGTGAGCAGTAGGGAAACATTCGGACGGCATTTTGTCTGAAGCGAAGACTCTGATCCGGATGTCTGCCATTCTCTTGTAAGGGCAGGTATCTGTCCTTGCGATCTGGACCTTCATTTTTAAACGAACGGTCCAGATCTTTTTTTTTTAGAGAGTAACTTTTTAAATTTTTTATTTTTTAGTAATAATCTGGGCCATCCATACATAACACGAATGGTTCGGATTCAAAAGGCATGGCCTACCCTTCTAAGGGAAGGACAGACGATCCCTTCAGGGAAGGATAGACGATCCCTTCGTGTGATTTTGAGGGGAGTGTTGACGTTGACTGGTTAGGGGTGGGACAGGTTCAACGTGGCGTCTGCTTATTTGTTCCTTTTGTTTTCTCTGATTTTCAACTTGGCCACGTGGACAAGTGACGGAATTTGTTCGTCATGAAAAAAAAAAAAAATCCTTATATAGATAAATTCGGGAAATTTAATAAAGTGTTGCAATAGAACCAATATCATACGTCGAAATTATACATGCGATTTGTTCTTCGACAATCGCGCAGACCTTAGGAGTTTGATTATGCTAACTTTAGTCTCCGATTTATTTTTCTTGTACATTCCACGTGGATGGACATACGAGTCGATACTAGTTTTTGCCGGTGCGATTTCGACACTCTACCGTCGCTAAGTAAAAACCATCTTGTGCTTAGTCGACTTCGAGTTTTGGCCACGACAGCATGTCATGGAATCCGGTAATTCAGATACTGCTATGTGACATGAACTTTCTCGTTATTTAGTGAAAAAAAAAAAAAACTTTTGATGCCTGGAATTTCTTTATGTAAATCACTGGGCATCCATATAAAAAAGAAGGGTGGCCACGTCTTTCTTGGCACCTTTATTTTTCCAATGTCCCATGAATGAATTGAGATCTGGTCATTAAATATCATTAAAAGGGCCCCACATATTTTTGGATAGGTTTAAAAAGGGCCCACTTTGATCCTTGCGGCTTTGAATATTTCTTTTCAATTTGAAATTTTGGTTTGTATGTGTTGTTAGATCGGTAGAAATAAATGTATATTTCATTCGCATGACGTTTATTAAGATGGATATTATAGTGTTCTATTGGACCATGATTTGTATTGCGCGGAACAAGCGATTGAACAATAAATAGACAGAACAAGAAAGATAAATCGGACGCCAGATGTACGAGGTTCGGTCGTAAAGACCTACGTCCACGGCAAGAGCAACAACGAAATTCCACTATTGAACAAGCGATACATGGAGATTACAAACCACACTCAGAGTCACTCCTCAATTACATCAAATAACGCATATAGTGTTCAGCCATCAATTGCTCGCGAAATAATCTTTCAATCTCAGAAAGGAATTATACAAAAATTCTTACCATAAGAATTTAATCTGCTTCAATATTTGAATTCTTGATATAATTTTGTGAACAAAATGAAGACCCAATGCCAAACACTCGCTTGAAAACATCGCTTCAAGACTCTCTCTTCAACAACAGGATATTATATATATATATTTATTTACCAAACACTCGCACGGCGCTTCAGGACTCTCTCTTCAACAACGCGGTTGTGTATATACCATGAAAAACAAAAGCTTAAATACTTTATGTCACCGCCCAAGAAATTTCATATTCGGTCCGCCGTTTATTGGTCAGCAAAGCAACCTCTAATTGACCAAGTCCCCATTGGACGGGAGAGGATTTCCTACCTTATGAGTGGGCCCCCCACATGGAGGGTGGGGATCCCAATGTTGGACTTGCCTTTCCTCCTCTTTTTTTTTTTCAACAGAGCAAATCTCTTCTTGATCGTGAGATACCCAACAAGAAATATAATTTTCGACCAAAAAAAAACAAGAAATATAATTTCCACCGCTTCCTTTTAAGGTAGATTTTCGTGATATTCAAAACAAATCTTATCTTTAATTTCAAGATCAAGATGTATATTTATTTTCGAAATTTAAATTTTTTCTTTTGGCTCAAATTGGACGCATATTTTCAACAAAATAATTAAGTAGGAATAAACATTTTTCTTTTACGGATGCTTTTGGTGAATATCGGGTGGGATTAGATATGCAAAAGATCCGGATCAATTATTTAAAATTAACGTTATCGTGAGGCCGATATCGATGTCGACAACCACCATTGTGATCGTCGTTTTCGACCCACTACGCTAGTAGTCTTTCTTAAGTGACAGGATTTGGACCTATAAAGAAATATCGACGCTATGCCGATTCCGACCTGATGTACTGATTGATGTGAGCAAGATAGATACGACTACCACTATGGTAGTCCTGGTTGCGAGATGTCCGAGCCTATCATGTTTGCCCCGCTTCATCAGAAGGGAGCTCAGAGCATAATCCTAGCTCTGACAACAGTGCAAATTAACTTTGCTAGCTTATTCCTGTGTTAGCAGAAGAAAGTCTAGTCCTTTGTAATAAGCTTGCAATTTGAACATTTGGTCCTTACTTATGTCACAGAGTATTAGACTTCCTGGCTGATGGTTTTCTGATCTGTGTCCGGGGGGAAGTACGCAACAGCAATAGCTGCATCATCAGCTGGGAGTATTATGGTTAAGTTTCTTGAACAACTTTGTCAGAACTGGCGGTAACTGTGTGCTGATACTACGTTCAAGTTCTTTAAATACATGAAATCGTTTTATTATCTCTTTGGTGCTTGTCGGATGATGAGGTCTGAGTAATTACTGAAGTCTATAGTGTGTTTAGTTGGGAAAAACTCCATGAAAAAGGAAAATGATTAGTTTTTCTATGTTTGGTGATCTGTGACTGAAACATTTTATGGTATTTGAATTTTCAATTTTTATTTTTTTTTTAAATTTTTTTCTTTCGTTTTCTTTTCCTTCCTCCCTCCACCGCGACCTATTGGCGACGGCCCTAGGGGAGCTCAAGCTCGCCGGCTCATGTTTGTGGCCGGTTGCTGGTAGGCGGCTGATGTAGGATGAAAAAAAGAAAAGGAAAAAAACAACATAAAACATAAGAAATACAAAATAAAAGAAAAAAATAAAATATTAAAAAATCGAGATGAGCAATTTTGGAAAGTGTTTTCACCTCTTTAGATTTTAAAAATTCACTTTTCTAATTTTATGCATGAATTTTCATTAACCAAAAAGTGTTTTCCGTTGACTAAAACGAGTGAAAATCCAAAAAATCAATTCCCCAAAAATGCTTTCACAGAAACAAACGGACCCACTGAAAACTTCACAATAAAGGAAGGTATTTTTCATGAAAATGAATTTTCAAGGAAAACAATTAGTAATCAAATGCGGAATAGAGGACTTGAAATGAAAATGTTTTCCTATCATTGTTCGAGTTTGCTCAGAATTGAAATTGCAACCACGTTAAACCTTATATATGCTTTCAATAAGCAATGCTCTATACAATTTGCATGTGATCATATATATGTGAGCTAGCATTAGTATTTCTAAAACCATATAGAAGTACATGGGAAAAATGCGAGAATACCATAAAGAATACACATATATAGGGTTCAATATACCACAATGTAGGGCATGAAAAAAGGAAAATGCCGGTATGCTGGTACCAAGCACACTCCAATCGAAGCTCTCACATGCCCGCATGTGCAGCTTGAAGGCGTAGCGCATGCAGGAGTTTGATCAGCCTGAAATTCTGGTCTGGCTGGTCCGAATTGTTTGATTGGATACTGGTCCGACAGGTTAAACGGGTCTAACCAATGACTAGTCCGACTGGTCAATGGTCAAAGGTCAACTGGGTCGACGTCGGTTACATGCGCCAGCGGCGTTTCACTGTGTTGCACATGAGGTCGTTTCCGGAGTCGTCTTGGGGCATGCGACCACTCAATATTCTCGTCTCAATGAGACGATTCCACCTATGTGGTCAGAAATTCATCAGACAGAAACTCACGTGTAGGCATCATTTCACCATGGTTGCGTGTGACCATCAGGCGCGTGAGGGTGTGTCCGGTGTTTGCCAAAGATGTGCGACCAATCAAAATTCTCTTCTCGATGAGATGAATCCATCTGTGTGATCAGAAATGATTTTAATTGGACAAAATTTTGAGAAAATCACAAATTGTATGGTCTTCAATCATCAGACAAGTTTTTTTGCATCAAATCATATTTAACTACTGACACAACAATATCAAAACAACAAGCCAAAACTAGACGAAAAAACACGGCAGAGATCTTAGCAAGGCTTTTATGCCAATGTTGGAAGAATTCATTGAGAAATTCAACTAATCTTTGTTGATGTACGAGAAAAGAATTACTAACGGATATTGGTTGGACCATAAACGCACTTTGAACGAATCTATAGACGAATCACTAGGAAAGTATTCTTGTTCCGCAATGTAAATGTGATTGTCTTCTTAGATTAACAATGGAACCTTTGTCACCACCCACCCGGGTGGCGCTGCTGGTTTGAGCACGCTTCTGCATACGGCAGGTTACGTGTTCGAATCCCAGGGCGTCACTCAAAAGGGTGACTTAACCGGTGCACGATGTGTGGTGGCTAGCACGTGTCGCCCCGAGGATTATTCGGACTCCACCCGGTTGATCCCGCCGGGTTGAGACCCGGTTCGCCGTGAGCTCGGACACCTCGGTTATAAAAAAAAACAATGGAACCTTTGTGTGTTTATCTGATGGAGATAAGAACATACGATTCACTATACGCTTCTGTTTTCTTATACAGGTGTCACGGAAACTATTAACTTCCTCTATTTTGAAGGAAATAGTGCCTGCCTAACGCACTCCTTCACCTCTCAAACACACCCCACATGCGCAAACTGCCAAAATATAATAGGTACAATTGTAACAAATAGAGAGTAAAAACTCTAAATTGGTACATACGTCAACTGCCACGCATCATCTAACTCAGCAATTTAGGTGCTGCATGATAACACTTCAGAATGAATTTCTCTGTCAGAAATCAATATGGCAAGGAAATTCGTTTAGTAAAATCACTTTCGAATTAGAAATATGTTTGGTAAAACAATTGACTTTTGATAGGATTTTCTATTTCTGATTGGATTTTTGGCCAATTTTGAGAAGTTAAAAATTTTTGCTTTTCGGCTCCAAAATCACTTTTTTGACCACACGAGCCTCGACTAACTACCGTGGGCACCCATGGCCAGCCGTCGCCTGCAGGTGGCAACTGCCGGTGGGAGCTGGGTGGCGGGCGGCACCCGACAATGTTGTATTAGCTTGAGAGTTGTTATGACACAAAAATTACCTTAAGGTGAATAAGATACTGGTGTACCCGTTTAGAATTTTTTTGTGATATTAAACTGTTTTTTTAACCAATCTTTTGGTATGTCAATTATGTAGATCATATTTTGATTAAACTTGACATAAGTAATTGATTTCCAAAAAAAAAAAAAAACTCTTAATCTACTTTTAGTAGTTTTCTAAAATAGGAAAAGTGAAAAAACAATACAATGGTGAATGAGCACGCAAAGGGGCGAGAAGTCTGTTTAACACATAAGAAGTAAATCTACAAAGGAACAAATTTTCACCTAAAATTCTGCGCACTAATTATCAAGACATAAAGGAAATAAAATGAAGAAAAGACAAAATGATGCAAATAATTTGTGGATATTTTTGTTCCGTTATAATTATGATATTTCTCTTAATTTTTTTTTTATTTCTCGAGATTATGTGCATATCTAGGAGATATATATTTCACCATAAAACACAATAATATAAAGAAATTACGCAAATTTCTTATTATTTTTAATTTTACTGGTAAGTGCGCGCAATTACACTAAAAAAAGCAACCTCCACAACCCGCGAGTAGAGCAGCCAAAAGCTATCTCTTCTTCTTCGAATGTCGATAGCTCCTGAAGAAGAAAAAGAATCCGTCTCCAAGGAGCAAGCCAAAGCCAAGCCCAAGTTCTCCCCCAAGATGAAGAGGAAGACATACGAATCCGATCCGGATATTGCCAAGTTGATTGACGCCTCAGTTCTGAACCAACTTCTGGTTTCGCACTTTAGATCTGAAATCTGAGATGAAATCATTAAATGTGCAGACAACTCCAAAATTTAAAGTCCATTGGAGAGAATGTGAGGAGTGGCAGGAAGAACGATGAGACCATATCGGCAAGTACCTCCCGCCTGGGCCAGGCAAGCCAATTCGGTCCGATTCTCGATGGCTCCGGTTCGGTTCCTGGTTCCGTAAATTGGAACCAATCCAACCGGACCGCCTGGAGGGAACGAATAATATATATTTTCTAAAAAAATTTCTATATGTGACTTAAACTTAAGATGCTTATGATGCTTAGCATGACTTCTAAGTTTAGCGACAAAGCGATACAATTAATGAGAGGTGTACCCGTGAATATATCACGACAAATCACAAGAAAAATGTGATTGGTAAAATGATTGAGCCGTCCGGGAACACCATCCAGTTTGGTTCCTGATCCCACGGTGGGACCGGATCGGACCGGAGGAAATCTTCACTCACTTAAATATATGCTGGCTGTTGGCGCATCTAATTTCTAGATCTACTAGGTTAGAGTTGCTTGTTCCCGGGCTTCTTTCATCAATGAAACTAGCTTGACCACTCGCGATTTGAATTCAAACGATGTATCACAATTTACTAATACCGTACATATGAAATTTCAATAACTGGCTGTCAAAGTTACTATCTACATTGGAATTTTCCAATGTCTAATTGATCAATAGCTTAGCAACTTCCGTGTCGATTTACCAGTGGATCAAAGTTGATTAATATTGTCATTATTTAGCGATCGGAATCGGTGTTGATTCATTATGTTTTCCGGCGATTGTGTGTACTCTGAATTGTTTTGCATAAGTTGACAGATAGCAATAATATTCACGGAAATACTAAACTTGCTTAGCTTGATCCAGAAGTCAAAGAGGTGCTTTTAGGATTTAGATGACTACTTTAGAGCATGATCATCGGGCTTCTTCTTTTTGTACCTTACATTTGACAGAAACGATATTTGTATTAAGGTCTAAATGTCTCCACTGCTTTCTTACACGCCATTATCAGCTTAATAATGGCTTACTACACCAGAATGAATATTTACTACCAGTTTTCAACTTAGACTAAGTTTTTTTAAGTCAATTCATGCTCTATTTCAATGATAAAAACTCTTTTCGCATCATTTTTTTAAACTCATTTGTCTCGCAGTTTCCCACAGCCAAATTTACCGTGCTTTCACTTTCATTTCTTATTTATTACTTTCTCTTTCTTTTTATTATTTTTTTCCCTTTTTGGTCCTTGGCTGGACAGTTTATTGACTCCACTTAAGTCCATAGTTATGAAATGGGTCGGAACATGAGATGGATAGTAAATTTTAACAATTATACTTAAAATTGGTAATGTTAACTTTGCTTCGGTACAACGTTCATATCTAAAGAATATGTCTATATGTAGGCATTGTTGGATTTTATTGTGGTCCACGTGATTAATGACCCATATGTGGTAATTATTAAGTGTTAAATTCATATTGGTCAATAGAGAGGTGTGTCGCGACCCGTCCGAAAGCGGACGCGGCTAATGGATTACCGATCGCGGGTCTTGGATCGGCGCGAGCCCTCCCAGGCCCATACCAAATCGCGGCGAGAGTATTTTTCAAAGGATTCGACGTTAAGAGTCGATCGCTTTCGACCTTCAGTGTGGTCGTGGTGGCACGTGCAAATTGTGCATGCATTTGGAGTCGCCACCGGTCTTTCTTGGAGGGTAGACCGGAAACCTTACTGATCGATTGGGAGAGATCGATCAATTCTGCAGAACCAGAGATTTTGGGTTCGGGGACTTGGTTACGCTGGTATCATTACCAACGCCCTTTCGGTACCTAACGCGAGTGATTTTCCTGGATTTTTTTTGGAATTTGTTTTTTGGAAGATGGTTTGCCGGAAGGGCAAAACCGTCATTTCTGGAAAGACCGGGGGTCGAAAGGCCCGAAATAGGTCGTGACCAGTTGAATGTGGCCATTTCCCATTTTTAAGAATTTTCTAGAATTTTTAGAATTTTTTTTGGAAGACGGTTTGCCGGAAGGGCAAAATCATCATTTTTGGAAAGACCGGGGGTCGAAAGACCCGGAACAGGTCATGACCAGTTGAATGTGGCCATTTCCTATTTTCTGGAATTTTTTTAGAATTTTTCTGAATTTTCCGAATTTTTTGAATTTTTTTATGATTTTTTTTTATTGATTTTTGAATTTTTTTTATTTTTTTTATTTTCTGAATTCTTTAATATTTAAAATTATTTTCCGGGCCGGGTCAGACCCGGCCCGCGCCTCGCGGGCGCCCGGCCCAATCCCACGGCCGAAACCGGCCTCGTAGAAAACGACGCCGTTTTTGATTTATTGATTTTTTTTTATCATTTTCTTAATTTTTTAGAAAATCCCACGAAACGGACGTCCCAGATTGTGCCACGTGGCCAGTCCTGGTGCGTCCGATCTCAGACAAGATCAGACGCTCCTCTGAGCGCCACTTGGCCCAATCTGAGCCATCCGATTTGAATTTTTTTATATTATTCGAAAATCGTTTATTAATTCTGAAAAATATTTTAATTTTCCAAAAATCTCAGATCGCGACACGTGGCGAAACCACGGCCGTCCGATCTGGGCGTTTTATTTTTATGGCCGCGGCCCCACCCGGCTGACGTGGCTGCTGACGTGGCATGCCACGTCAGCCGTTGACCGGTTGACCGGCCGGAGGATCGCCGGGGAAGACGATGAACAGTGTCAAAACCCGGCGACCCTCGCCGGAACCTCGCCGGAGAGCCCGAACCGACGTGAAAACGTCACCGAATCTCCCATATTTTGACACCAAATCAAATCCCAACGGATCGAGACCAACACCCGACCATTTCATGGCGATCACAACGTCGGAAAACGGTTCAAATAGAGCCCCCCCGAACCGGCGCCGGCGAGCCCATTCGCAAAATTTTTTTTTTGGTCTAAACTTGATTTCATTCCATCACATGGCATCTAGTGGAGGTTTAGAAGCTTACCTGAGATCCCATGGTGGTCGGTGACCGCTGATTTCGCCGATGCAAGCTCTCGGTCCGAATGGTGGCCGACGAAGCTCCGGCCATCGTTCTCGATGGTTTTCATTGCAAAATAAACACATAAACGAGCTTAGAGTCGGTTCTAGGGCGGTATTAGGATCAAAGCCGCACGAAATGAGGCCCGGGGTGTCACGGCCGAGAGTTACAAAATGTCACAGTCATTGTGGCATTTCGTCGAATAGTTGGTGTGCGTGTGTGAAGTGATGGTCGGAGAAGAAAACCGACCTGGTTTGGGCTCGTCGACGATGGCTGGAGCTCCGGTGGTGGTTGGCCCGAGCCACTGAACCTTCGGGGATGCTCCTTCACGCTCCCTTTTCGCTCGAACTCCCTCGGTCTCTCCTCTCTCTCTCTCGGCCGAGCTCGGTCCAAAACCGAGAGTCCTCTCCCACTCGTGGCCGACCGGCCTTTTGTCGCGGCCCCCAGTACGTCCACTGAGTCTCCCACGACACGTTGTCGTCCGCCTTTCCCCTAAAAAAAGAATGCCGCGGCTCCACCTTGCTCCCCCGCTCATGGCGCGCTTTCGGCCGGTGGATCTGCAACTAAGTTGCAGACCCGGTCGAACCGGGTCGGGTCGGGTCTAACCCGACCGGCCCGGTTCGGCCAATTTGATCAAATTGACCCCCAAATTGACCTATTTTCATGAAATTGATGGCAAAATCGGACTCCTTGACGTGTTTACTATCAAATATGGGTATTTTCGCGAATCAATTGATTGAAATTTAGTGAAAACCTCAAATTGTCCCTAGGATCCGAAATTGATTTTTGTTAAATCGAGGGCCTAAATGACCAAATTAGTCAAAATTGAGGCCACCAATGGATTCCTCATGATGAAAAATATCGGGTAGAGATGTTTAATTTTAATGGGTATGCCCGTATGAAATTTAATTTCAAAAATTGTGAAACCGGGGACTAAATTAAAAGATTTTTATGCAATTAAGCCCTTTTGGTTAAAATTGATCAAATTGGAGGGCCAATTGACCTAATTGCACTTCAAGACTTTAGAATCCAATGTCATAGCTTACACAAGGTGAGAATTGAAAACTAAAAGACTCAAAAGGGATTTTTTAAGCTCGGTTAGGGTTTATGTTTGTGAAGGAACATAGTGACCCGAGCCGAATTTTTGAGATTTAAAGTAACAAACTTGAATAGGAAATTAAAAAAAAATTATTGAATATTTTTTTGTATTTTTCTGACCACGAATGGTATTTTTCTGATTTTTTGGGTATTTTTATAATTAAATAAATTCGAAAAATATTATAAAATACCAAAAAATATTTTTTGTTCAAAATTGGTCTCCGAGGCTAGGCCAAGGCTTCCAAAGTTGATTTTGTGATTTTATGACCTTTTTGATATTTTTAATTAATTTTAAAGAATAAAAAGCACAATAGTAAATGGTCAAAAATCAGGTGTCAACAAGGTGTATTCTAATTACTGTACACCATGATAGATGGTGTGACTATAAAGGCCATGTTAGATTTTTTTTTTTTGGGTAAGGTAAAGGTGTATTGAACTTTTCAAACTAGGTAAAAGATTGAAACCGAACACAAATATCATGAATTGAAAATGCCACCTTAGGTGCTATAGAGAGTTCAACGATGAACCGGTTGCAAGATACATCGGTGTTATAAAGAGCGCTCAACCTAGACCAAATGGCCCAAAGAAAGAAGGCCAAACAAGCGGCCAATAGAAGGGGGAAGAGACCGAACAACAGCAAGCGTAAGAAACAGAAGCAGCAGCTGAACAATATAGGAAACACGCAAGACAAAATGCAGTCAATTCAACAACTGCAAAGGCCAAAAGGCTCCCAACAGCAATGAAAATAGAATGGAGCATAAATCTTCCAACGGGCAGCGAGCAAAGGATGGGAATAGCAGCTAAGTAGGTTCCCTACGGACTTCAAAGATAGTGGGAGAGAGCTCCCAATTGCTTTGTAGCATCCTATTGCGATGGTGGTCTTGGATGTGACATTCCAGATTTCGATCCTCTTCGAGACTATTGACATAAAATGGGGTCTCAAAAGTGGATATTGGACAATGAAGAATTTCAACATTGAACGGAATTGGACGTCGCCTCATCGAAGGTAATTTAAATTGAAAAAGTGAAATTTCGAACGGAAAGGGTGAAATTACTATTTTGCCCTTGGAAGATTAACCTTACCTTAAGAAAGAAATAAGGGTGTTTTAGTCATTTGGTATTTTCCCTTGGCTACCGAAAATTGGAGGGCAATTTAGTCAATGGATGAAAGATATTATTGGTTAAATGACAAGTGTCATTATAGGATTAACTCCTGTTGACACCTAATTTCGGATCAAGTCTTTTTTAGCTTATTTTTAGAAAATTCATAAAAAATTTATAAAAAGTCAAAAAATTACAAAATAAACTTTGGTGGCCTTGACCAAACCCAAAGAACCATTTTTGACCCCAATATATATATATTTTTCATATTTTTGGCATTTTTAAATTTTTTAGAAAATAGAAAATTCTCGAAAATTCAAGAAAAATAGCATTCGAGGTCTCAAAAATATGGAAAAATAGTAAATATTTTTTATTTTAAATCCTTTATCTTTTTGACCTCATAAAAAAGTCCAAATTCAAAATCAATTTTATGTGTTCCTTTGTTACGCATATGATTGAATTTGATAAACAAATGTCAATTAAGTCTTTTAAATTTCAATTTTGGCATTTTTAGGATCTTGACACTCAATCTAATTGCCTCTCATTGCAATTTAGCCCAATTATTTGCACAAATCGCTCAATTGCATGAATTGGGCAAAATTGTATACTTAATTGCATTTTAGTAATTGAATTTGGGCATAATTTAAATTACCTTTAATTCAGGGACTACAATTACAAATTGAAGTCACAGCCCAATGTTTTTCACCATTTTGAATTGATTGGCATAGGTGGTTTTGGCTAATTTGATCATTTGAGCCTTCAATTTCACAATTCCCCAAATTGCAATTAAGGATAAATTTAGGGTTTTTGTAGAAATTGACATGAACTTTTGGCAAAATCACATTCTTAGATAAAATTGATATCCTAAGTTCAATTCTGAGGTTTAATTACAAAAATTTCCAGTGAAATTGTGATTAATTTTGAAAATTAGGTCAGAACCGGTTCTGACCGGTCAGACCACCCGGTCAAAGCAGTCGAACTGGTTCGCTACAGTATCGTCTTCAACCTCAGGACTCCCCGCGCAAATGAACAGTTCCCAGGTGAAGTTTGATCGAGCAATCGACTCGACAATCGGCCATAATCGGAAGAGATTAGGTGGGCATTTTGTTCCTCACCTCAAGACCTTTCGATCAAGGCCAGCCTCAAGACAAATGGCCGCCGGACGAGCTCCGACGAGGTCAGTCAAACCTTCAAATCTGTAAAAGTCAACAAAAATGAGCTCAGAGCAAATTCGCCCCAAATGACACTCGACGGAAGGCTTGACGGACTTGAACAAATACCCAACGGATTCCGTCACCGTCCGATGACCAAATGGCACATGGGACGCACGTGACAGGGACAAATGTGAGTTCCCCGATTCGGCACCAAAATTTCGAAAAGATAAAAAGACTAATCGGCTTTTTAGAAGCAAAGGCTGGTTCATTCTGTTGAAGATGACGAACATAATAGAGAGAGAGAGAAAAAAAGAGAGAGAAAGAGCTCATTCTCCGGACCCCGTCATCGAGAACTCGAGCTCGACTGAAAGGCACTGGTTAGGTCGTCTCCGGCCAAACCGAAGCCAAAGAAAGCCACTGGAAGCTTGCTTGAAGCTCCAGGATTCGATCGCCGTCGGCCGTGCCGCCTGACACCGCGAAAACAGGTGAGTCATAGCTTCAAGCTCCTCACTGTGCATCAATGACGACTCATCTGTTTCATGTTTATTCTTGTATTAGTATGGGCGTTTTGTTCCCTAGACATCACTGACCGTCATCGCATTTTTATTTTGCGTCGGTTTTGTTTTAACACATCGAATCGAGTCTTCAAACCTTCCGCCATAGCCGAGCACTGTTCAATTTCGCCTAACCAAATTTAGGCCGTGCGAGCTCGATCGGAGCTCGAGGTAAGTGTTCTGAACCTCTAAGGATGCTGCTCGGTGATTGAATCACTTTGATTTGGTGTGAATCATGCGACAAAACTTCCATGGTAGTACTCAGCATTTTGCATGCTGCGCGTAACTCAGTGGATGAGATGCTCTGATTCTTAGATATGTTAAACTAGAGATTATCACGAGTCGATTTGCGCTGGTCTCGCGCGATTTTGCTAAGGTTTCACCGTTGGATCATCGCCGGAGATTTTCAACCGTCCGTTTAGTTGCAGTCACGAGGTCGAAGACGAAGCTAACGTGTCTGGTCAAAGAGTCAACGGTCCTAGGTGGTAATCTGTCATTGGTCCACATAGTTGCCTAGTCGGCATGGCCGTTAGAGTCTGATATTCCAGCGGGTAAATCGAACGGCTTAGATAAATTGAGTCAAACAATTAGTAGCCCTCCAATTAATAATTGGGATATTAGAAATTAGTTTCAAAATTAGAAAATAAAAAGTGCAGAAACGATGTCGTTTAGGTTAGTGGTCGTGCGGCGTCGTTTAGGTTAACAAGGATGGACGGTCTGAATCGAGTCGTGATTTTTAATTGTGGCCGTAGGTCTAAGTAATCAGATTTGACGGCTGAGGAGTAGTCGGCTTCTGATCTGAGCTGTAGGTTGTAGTCAGCTAATCCTGAAGCCATGGAGTAGCCACGTGGTTCTATAGGAACTGTAGGATTAAATTCGAATATTCGAAAAATAGAAAAAAACGAGACGTTGCCGTTTTGAGTCGGGTGCGCGGGTTCGGGTCTGGGCCGGGTTTCGAGGGTTGACCCGGTCCGAATAATTTTTTTAAATAAAAAAATTAAAAAATGATTTAAAAATTATAAAAAAATCAGAAAAATTCCAAAAAATTCTAAAAAATATTAGAAAATCCTAGAAAATCCCAAAAATGTAGGAAATTCCTAGACATTCCAGAAACTCCCAAAAATTGAGGATTGACCACAGACAACTGGCTAATTCTATTTTTGGGATTTCTTATCCGTTCTTTCGAAAATGGACGATACTACCCTTTAGGGGTAAACCGTCTTAGCCTTGTATATGAGATAGGTCGAGGATGCCAAGATAAGATTAGGGTCAGCTAGGTGACCAATCATTTTGCTTGGGTTCTTGAATCTCATCCTTTTTTCAAAAATGATGATTTTACCTCTCAAAGGGTAAATAGTCGTCCATATTCCAATCGAGCCGTGAAAATTGCTCAGAATTAGGATTTGGGTCAGGTGGTCGATCAATCCTAATGTTTGAGATTTTCACTTCTCGTCTTCGCCCAAAATGATGATTTTTACCCCTCAAAGGGTAAATCGCCTCTAAAATCCCAAAAAAAAAACCTAGAAATTCCCGAAAAATAGAAAATGGATTGGTTTGGTCGCCAATCCTATTTCCGTCACCTTTTAACTCCACATTTCATTTGAAATGACAAATTTAAATTACGATTTTTCCCCTCATGGTCGAATCATGTCAAAACCACTTCTGAGCCTTGATTGACACTTCTCTAGGCCGATAGGGCCTTATTAGGGATGCCACGATGCTTTCATGTGATTTATCCGCACGTTTTGGATCCTTGATTTGCCCACTCATTTTATCTGATGTGTTTGCTGGAATAGTCATTCCTATCTGCATGAACTCCTAGATTTAGGTTCGTACCCCTACTCATTTGCATGAATCTTATGATTAGATAAATCGTTCAGCTTAGGTACCGAAAGGGTGTCAACTCTGACAGTTGACGTAACAAAGTCCCCGATCCCATTTCTCTGATTTTCGCAGAATCGAATAGAATGCTCTCGACTATTCGATAGGGTTTTCGATCGTACCCTCCACGAAATGATTAGTGGCGACTCTTTGGCATGTACACGTATCACATGTCACTAGACCGCACCGAAGGTCGACCACACATACCCAGCAGTTGCGATTTGGGTAACGGATCTTGAGAGAGGCCCGCGTCCGGACCGACGACCGGACAGCCCATTAGCCCACTCCTCGCCTCACGGGAGAGGGTCGTGACAACTCCATCCACTCAGCATTAATTCTAACTACCATTCAACACTTTGATCATGTGAAATTGGTGGAAGACTCTCTTCTCTCTCTCCTCTCATCATTTTCGGCTGAGCTCCCTCCCCTCCTCATCTTTCTGTCACTTTTCCCCTCTTTTTTCTCTTGCCCAGAACACTGCCCAGTCCCGTTGCCAGCCACTGTTCCGGCCATAACTCCGTCGTTTGACATCAGATGGGGACGAGCCACCTACTATTAGAAAGATTATCCTCTTGCCATTCTAAGGACATATTATAGGCCCAATTTAGCCCAGTCGTTTTTCCCGTAAAGCTGTTTGAAGGAGCAAAGGTCAGACTTGAACCCAATAGCTCAAAATTGGATTGTGAGCTCATTTCTCCCCAATCCTTTGTAAGACCACCTCTCAAGCCTAGGTAAGACATATATCCTTGTGTTTATGGGTGCAAGAATGGATTTTGATAAATTTTGATTGGTGGTTTTCCGTGGAGCAATTGAGGACATAATCTGTCCAAAGGGCTTCTCGCACGGATCGTGACTTAGAAGCTGATTAAGGACTGACCGTACATCTCCAATGAGGTAATTTGCTTCTAAGACTTAGTTTAGTATGTTAAAAGGTGGATGATTGAGGTTTGTTGTGGATTCAATGGATTGTGATGGTTGTTTATGGCATTTTCCTAAACCGAGCAGATTGTGTTTTCTCTAACCAAACCGTGAGCTTGGGAGGCTATTCAATGGCTGATTTCACTTGGTTCAAATGGTGAGTTGATCTTTAGACTTAGTTTAACATGTTAATGGATCATTGGTTGAGGTTTGAAGTGATTATGATGGAGTTTAGTGGTTGATTTTCGCATGGACCTCCAAGAGGACAATTCTGCTCATTTCGGATCAGCTTAGTGCCGTGAGCTCTTGCAGCTTGTTTTGAGGAATTCCTTGGCTAAATTTCGTAGTAAGTTATTCCTAAACCTTCATTAGGATATTAGGTTACTCAGAGACAAGTTTAGTGCTTGAATGAAGTGATTTGTGGGCTGAATCGATTAAGGAATTGTGGAGGCCAAATATGATTTGATGGAATCCGTATGATGCTTGTTTGTCTTGGGGGTGAAAAAGTGAATCCTTGACAAAATTGTTATATGAGTGTTTGGTTCACATGTTTCTTTGAACGACCGTGCGAAGAAATGGAAATATTTCACAATGACAATACCTCGAATCGGATTAAAGGTTGCCGAGTGGTTAATGGGAGCCGGACGGATTTATTAGCCATGACAAAGCGCTTAATGATCATTTTGGCTAAGTGAACCTTGATATATGCCGGGCTATGATTGAAGGGTTGTGAATGAATGGTCAATTGATGACCAATTCAAGTGAATTATTTTATTAAGGGCCGATTGTTCCCTAGTACCATTCAGTGAAGCCTTGTGATTGTGAATTATGACATTGAATCGATGGTTAGAGATTTTTGTGCTTGGACATGATTAATCCTAAAGTAAATGGCTAGTTGTTTATTTAATTGAGTTGTACTCCATTATGAAGTGATGAGAAATGGCTGAGTTATGATATGTGCCATTTTATTTATTTAGCCAATGATTTATTGATTCATGAGTATATATTCATGTGATGCCTTGATGCGTTAAACGCAGGGCATGAGTAAATCCTGAGGCGTTATTGCGCAGGATTTAACCTGAGGCGTTGTGACGCGGGTCTATGAATGGCAAGTTGTACCTTGAGGAGTACTGACGTGAGGTTTAAATTATCCTGATGCATTTTTTTTATGCGGGATATTGTGCTTGGCCAAGTAAGGATTACTCACCTGAGGCGTTATTACGCGGGTGGTATCCTAGTCTGATGCGTTCTAACGCGGACTGCTTAATGCGTCTTACGCGGGCATTAAGAAGCATAACCTGATGCGTTATGACGTGGGTTTTGCCAAGTACATGATGACCTGATGTGTTATTACGCGGGTCCAAGCATTATGTAAGTGTTGACCTGAGGCGTGATGACACGGGTCTTGCCAAACATGTTATAGTAGCATGAAGCGTTTTTACACGGGCCTTGCCATTGAGAATTGAGCCATATGATAAAAAACGCCACATGACTTGAAAATTTACCACAAGTACATGTTTTGGTTAAAAACCCTACCATAGTACGAAGCTCAGTTTTACTCATGAACTTTATGACTGAATAGAATCGGTTTGAATAATTGAGATGCCAAGTTTTGATGGAATTATACTTTTATCATGTAAAAGCTTTTGTGGTTGAAATACTCGCTTTTACAAAAAGTGTCTGGAGGTACTGGCAGCCTAGTTTAGGGTTAGGTTTAACTTACTAAGATTTATATCTCACCCCGTTATGGGATTAACATTTTCAGGTCCCAGGCGATGGAAACCCGAGTTTGCCACGGATTGGCATTCGAAAAAGTTCTTGGAGGCAAATGAAGATTTACCCTTTTGTGACCTTAGGGATTTCATAATGTCTTGGAGTTGGAATTGTAAACCGAAACCCTACATTGTATTTGGAGTAATTGCTTTTGTGTTGTATCATCCCAAAGTCATCTTTTATGAAAAAGTGAAAGGAGTTGTTTTCTCGCTTCCGCTTCCGCTTGCACATTGTATGTTGTGGATTTATAAGTTGTAGGCCGAAGAATCCTGGGTAATAACGATGAGACGTATGGTCTTGTAGGATGTTCGCGTGCTCGCCGGGTTCGGGGTGTGATATTGGACATGGCCAACAGATAAAAATCAGGTTTAGGGTAAATGGCCATTGAAGCCTGGAATAGAACCGTCGACCTCTTGCTCTGTTTTTGTGCGAACTGCTTCTATTCGCTTCTGCCGGCCGCCGTGCCATCGCTACTCCGGCCACCATCTACCACCGACGCCCTCCTTCGACCACCGTAGACCTCCACCATCGACCCCGAGGCCGTCCACCGCCCGTAACCGCCGAAGGAGCCAAGAATAGCCCCAGCTAGCCCTGTTTTCCTCTGTTTTGGGCCTGGGCAGGTTTTGTTATGCCCATTTTTATGGGCTGCCGAGTTGGGTCGCGGCCCAAGTTGGATTGGACCGTGTGTTAGCAAGTTGAGCCAAGAGTTTGGGCCTTATCATAGGCCCGTGGGCCAAGCTATTTGAGGATTTGGGCCCGTTGTTCTAGAATTAAAGTTCGCGGTCAGTTTGAGTTCGAGATTCATGCTGAAAGATTTTTCGAGGATCGCCGCCGCCGTGTCGTCATCCTTGAGCCTGCCCGAGCGAGTTAATTTGTGAGTTAACCCCTAATACTTGGTTAGGACGCTAATTGCGCCTAGGATTATTCATTTAGTCGATTAGGTTGTTTAATTAGAATATTCGTGGTCGGTTTAGATAAAAATCGGGTTTAGGGTAAATGGCCGTGATTAATTAAGTTAGTCGATTTAGTTAGGTCGTCTGTGGCTAGTTGGTTGTTAGAATCGATTGATTGATTGATTGGGCATCGATTACCGTTGTTTGATCGCGAGCGAGTGATAGTTCAAAACCGAGCGATCGATCAATAATTTAATGAAGCTGGAATTAATCATTGTCATTTGATTAATTGATTTGGTTAATTGATCTTGTAATTGACTGTAGTGGATTGATTGTCATTTGATATGATCATGATTTGATGAGTTCATCGTCTGTGTTAGGCGCAAGCCTAGTTGTGAAATTGCGCATTCATATGACCTGTGTGGGATCAAACTGCATGATTTAGCATGAAAATGGCCTTGGGCCAAGTCTTTGAGAACGTCTGTATGAGCATCCGACTTAAATTAAAGATGATAAAATTGATTGATTGTCGGATGAGATGTGTGGTCATATGATGAGACGATGAAATTCCTGCCAAGGTCATGACAAGATTGTACCATGACAATCAGAAGAATACAACTTGTCGGAAGCACATCATTCTAGGACACCAGTTTGATGGATGCCGGTCGCAGCTTGTGACGGACCGAAACCCGAAAGGGATTCCTGGTAGTTCTGTACCGTGACAGCCGGATATCGCATGAACTATTGGATGCAGTCACCGGAAGTAAGGGACGATGCTTGGTGCCGCCAGAAGAGTACCAATTGACCAGTATACTAGGCACCATTGACTAGTGTGCCGGGGTGACAGACCCCATTTCTTAATAAATGGCTTCGCATGGTGTCATGCATGTGTAAGCTTTTGATGTTTTGTCTTGATTGGGCTGTTTGACTGTCATGTCGTGACTGTGTGATGCTTTGCCTTGATTGGGCTATTTGACTGTCATATCGTGTCTGCGTCGCATTATATGTGGCTTCCTGGCGGGTAAGTTGTATGTGACTGGATATCTGTGCCGGGTGATATGCCATGTTGATTTGTTGGGATATCCTGGGTGAATCAACGTCCTAATCGAGCTTAGGCGTTGACTTCACTGAGATTTATTTCTCACCCCATCGTGGGATAACATTTTCAGATCCCAAGTGACAAAGCCTTGAGGATACTAAGACGTGGACTTATTGGAGTAGTTCTGGAGGTCGTGTTAGACTGAACCTGATAGTCTGGGAGTTGTAGACTAGAAGTCGAAGAATGGCTTGGGACTTTTGTCTAAACAAGATAGTTAAATAAAAGATTGACTTTGTGAGCTATCGTGATTTGATTGATATGACTGACTGTTTAACTATCCCTATCGTTGATGTGATGTTTGAGAATTGTACGTTTTCGCATGTGTAATCAAAGATAAAATAAATAAGTCGATAACGTGCCTGAGACGTTATCTCTTTTGACCTGTGGCGATTTGGAAGGGATGACGCGTGCTCGAGGATTGGAGCATGACACCCCTGCCCAAATTACACCCCACAAAAATCGCGGTGATATTTTTCTATGGAGCAGCGAGTATTCTAACTTCTTACCATAGTCATCCGTTAGGCACAATGCCGAAAATCTGCGATATTGACACTTTTTCGATTATTGAATCGCACGATTCGAATAGTGAACTCCCTTGAAGTAAAATCCAGATCAATCCTTTTATAGATATAGCTTGGAGATTCTCCAAATCTTTTGTGGGTTGTGCAAATCCTAAACTAATTATTTTGTTACCTTACGATAGAATTGCAGAATTACAGTCAAAACAAAAATCTCCACACTCTTTATCATCGAATAGCTCTTTCTTCTTCTTGGATGTCGATCGCTCCCGAAGAAGAAAAGAAATCCGTCTCCATGGAGCGACCCGAAGCTGAGGCCAAGCTCTCCTCCAAATTGAAGCGGATGATATCCGAATCCCATTCAGATATAAATCAATCCCATCAGCGATATAAATCCACTTAGAGGCTCAACAGGTGGCCGAATAACCTCGATACAGTCTCTTCCTCCTCCTTGTGGAACTTCTGATTTTGCTCTGCCATGGACATTAACCACCTGATATCACCAAAGCTTCCATCAATCTATTGCTCGCTTCTCGCTTTATGCCGGAAGGAGAGGAACCACATCCTTTTTCGGAATTGGACTCTTTTTCTTTTTCTGCCAGTTATCAAGACACACCTTGAAAAGGACAAACCCTTATGTTCAAGAATGATAAAGACTCTCCAAGATACCGGAAGATGCAAGCTAGCTAGGGCATTGACCCATCTGTTTTTTTTTTTGCTAATTCGAGGGTCATCTCTTGCCTCGTTTTTTGGTGTTTTGTTTTAAGCTGACTATTTGGCATTTTCTTTTGGTTTTTTGGAGGGTTTGTGTTCCTTTTTGGATCCACGACACCCTTGCACTCTTAGTGAAATTCATTAGTGTCACTATGAGTGCAAGGTTTTTCTTTGTGGTGTTGGGATTCGCTCATGTATAGTTGCATTTGGTTTTTGTCAATACATTACTTACCTTTAAAAAAAAACACTTGATATCACCGTACATTTCAAATTTTCACTTCAGATTTCTCAAATCAAGAGGGCAAAAAAAAAAAGAAAAAAGAAAAAAGAAAAGAAAAGATACGCTTCAAAACTTACGCATGAATCCATTCGAACGACTCGGAGATGTCATAATCTAGTTCTTCGATAGTCTTTCTCTTCATTTGTCAGGAGAGAAGCTTGTGAATCACAAAGCTTTTGAGGAAGAAGGGCTCTCGGCTCCTCTGCGACGATCGAGGGTTTCAGACAGCAGAAGAGCGCGCAAGTTTGCTTTTGACGTGAGATAAATGCGCAAGTTTGCTTTTGACGTGAGAACCCTAAATGATGATAAATTTATCTCAAATTATTTTTTATCACGAAAAACTCTAAATAAGTATATTTATTACAAATTTATTTCAAATTATTTTTTTGACCATAAAAAATCCTAAACTGATATATTTATGTTAAATTTATCCTAAACTAATTCTTTTGACCATAAAATATCCCAAACTATACATCCGTTATAATTTTACCATCTGACCGTGACATTAAGATTTACAAAATTACCCTCCTGAGAATTGCATTCACCTTCCTCTATTTAGATTTTTCATTTTTATGTAGGATTTAATTGCACATTTCAAAATTTCAGGTGTCTTTTTCTTTTCTTTTTAAGAAAAATTTTACTTCCAAAATAACATCACGGGTTACATTCTCGAATGTGATTTTTTTTTCCTGGTCTAAGAATATGAAACTTTTTTTTTGGTCGAATAAGAATATGAAACTTTAAAAAGTGAAATTTAATTATACTTAGCACAAAAAAAGAAATGTTTAAAAATGCATTAAAATCTCACATTTTATACTGACAAAAATTAGTATCATCCCTGTAGTATTCACCAAAATCTATAAAGGTACCTCGTTGTGCATAATTTTTATGTGCCAATGTTTGTAGTGTATGTTCAAATACTTTATGACATTTTACATGCATTGTACAGAAGTATCTCGCAATGATATGATTAAAAAAAGAAGGCAATTTCTTTCATATGGTAGATACAGATATTCGATTCATATTTTAGACTAATAAAGTTTTTCTTTAAAGAAAGATGCGATTCATATATTAGAGTGGCATTCAAGAGGTACTTAGAAGGTTGCCGCAAATAAAAATATTAGAATAAAACTCGATGAGGTCGAAAGGTACATAGAAGACTTTCAAGTCTAGCAAATCCCCAATAATAATAAGCAAAAGCTAGAAATAACAAGGTAAAATTTGTAGCTACAGGCACACTCTCATCCCTCAAGAATAGATCTATCACCGTAAACATTCGGTGCTCGATCATTAGACTCAATGATAGGCACGCGTCGATATCTTCAACTCCATGACTTCACCATCGCCGTGCAGAGAGACCAACATAAAAATGTTGAAAGAATAAGGTTCAATTACCTATAAGGAATTCCTAAATCTATATCTAGACCGGATTCGGAAGACCTCAATCTAAATCAGGAAAGGAAAGCGGCCTAATCTCGAAGGAAGGAATTATATAGCCATGTCATGAACATCCTCTTCGGTGGCGGATGACTAGATGAATGGCAGAAACTTGTCTCCACCGTATCCAAGATTAGCTGCAGAAATTTATTTGAAAGGAAAGTCGATAATTTTGTCTTTTAATTAAATCGAAACAAAAGACAAAGCAGAAAAAAAGGTAAGAAATAGTCTAGAAAAGAGACTGGAACCCACAAGAAATAATGTATTTAATTAAATGTAACAAGGACGCGTTAGGAGCCATTGGCTTGTCAATTATCTAGATATTTAGAATGTAGATCACATTAGGATTACACATATTATAAATAATTGATTTCAGAAAGAAAATTCTCAGTAAATCCCGTGTTTTTTTAAATAAAGGAAAAGTGAAAAAAAAACAGTATGATTTGCCCCAGGGCGGTCATAGGACCATCCCGCTACTAAACTGGCATTGCAATAGGGCTAGGCCTGTTGTTTCCCAAAGAGTTCTTGGAAAGTTATTAGAATTGCTATCTAATAATCTCGCTTGAGACTCTGTTGTATCTTGGAGGATCTTTGCCGGTAACCATTAACAACGTGGGGCAAATAATTCATTAAAGAGAATGCTATCACGCCTCAGAGTCTAATTTCTTTGTTCATCCAAATCCGATCATATTTTCCAACACTTCTTCCCACTACTTAACAAGACTGTAAAGAAAATAATATAAAGAAAAGACAAAATGATGCAAAGAATTTCTGGATATTTTTATTAGAGATGATTATGATATTTCTTTTGATTTGTCAAATCTCTCGGGATTATGCTTATATTTAGAAGATTTTTCATGTATCTTTGACTGTGCATATCCTTTGTTTGATTATTTTTTTAATCCTCTAATAAAACCTATAGGCTCATATACACTTTATCACCAAACATAAAAATATATAGAAATTCCGATCACTTTTTCAAAGATCAAATTGCACTTTAGAAAGTTTAGGCAATGACCTTTCCTTGAAGTAAAATTCGGGTCAATCAGACACCACGAGGAAAAATTCTACCGGTTAAAATTTAATCAAATTTGAGTAAAATAAATAACAAACACAAAATATATTTTAAGTAAAGAAGAAGGCACTGCCGTTTTGACCTATGATTTGCCCCATGGCGGTCCATCCCGCTACCAAGCTGGCATTGCAATAGGGCTAGGCCTGGCCGTCCAAAGGGCCATCGCATCTTTTAAAGTTTTACACATCTTTTGGCATGTCAATTATGTAGATCTTGGACCCAAAAAAAAAAAAAATTTATGTAGATCATGTTTTTTCGATTAAAAAAAATTATGCAGATCGTATTTTGATTACACTTGGCTCAAATCATTGATTTCAGGAAAGAAATTTTCTCGGGATTATGTATATATTTAGGAGATTCTCTATATCTTATTGATTGCGCATATTTTTAATCCATCTTTTTGTTAGCTTACGATAGTCATCTAATAAAAACGAGTAATCAATTACGCTCCAAAAACAACAACCTCCACGTTCTGCACCATTCACAACCAAGAGCTCTTTCTTTTTCCTTCTCGAATGTCGATCGTTCCTCAAGAAGAAGAAAAATGCGTCTCCAAGAAGCAAGCGGAGGCCGAGCCCAAGCTGTCCTCCGAAATGACGATGGAGTAAGTCGACTGGTTGATCGATTCTCGAAGTCAGTTCTAATATGATTTCTGTTCTTTCACTTCATTGAAATCTGATATGAAAATCTTGAAACGTGTAGACAGAGAATAAAGCAAACGGGAGAGGAATACTGGCATGTCTTAACGGAGAACGAGCACACTATATTGGGGTGATCCGAGACTTGTTTTCTTTAATCTTTTCACTGATTTTTGTCCCATGCTTCGCTCGATGGGGATGAGATTCGTGAACAGTCCAGACCGTTCACACCGTTGCCTAAATCTATGCTGCAAATTCCGCTTTTGAGTTGTGTAATCTCTGGATCTACTAGGTTTGCGTTGCATGTCTCGGGCTGCTTCCATCAATGGAACTAGCTTGACCAGTTGAGATTTGAATTTAAACTAACTTGGCCAGTTGTTTGAAGTCACTAACTGCATCGGAATTTATCAATGTCTAAATGATCCGTAGCTTGGCAATTTCTTAGTATTTTCAATATTTAGTTACATGTGAAGTTGTTGGTTCAGTGTGTGAAGTTTTATTCTGGTGAAGCTGAATTGGATTCCATCAGTTGAATACTCCTGATGACACTAATGTTCATGGAATACTGAACACTTTGCTTCACTTTTTATTTTTGTTTTGGTCAAATATCTTGATTCACAAGTCTTAGAGATGCTTCCAGGATTTAGATTATGATGTGAGAGGATCATTGCCCGGCTTTCTTCTTTTACCTTTCATTTGACATAAGAGACATCTGTATTGAGGTCTAAATGGCTCCACCTGCTTTCTTACAAGCTCTTATTGGCTTAATCAGGGCTTACTATATCAGAATGACTATGTAATATCAATGTTCAGCTTTGATAAAGTTTTTTTTTTTTAAGTCAATTCATGCTCTATTTCTATGATAAAAACTCTATTTGCATCGGTTTATTGAACTCATTTATCTTGTGGTTTCCCACGGTGGTTCCGTTTTCTCTTCTCATTTATTACTTTCCTTTTATTTGTCCTCGGCTGGACAGTTTGTTCAATCAGATTAAGTCACTTCTTGGTGACATGGAGGTAGAACATGACAACGGGTAAGTTCAGAAAGTTATACTTGCAATTGGTAATGTTAACTTTGCTTCAGTACATTGTTTATATCTAACGTTTGTGTTCTTTATGTAGACAATTCTTTGTGGAGGCACTTCAAAGGTTGAGCCTTGGAGAAGCAAGTGAAGTAAGTGAGGAAATCGTTACACTTGTTCTATTGAATGAGGTTGACATCCTCTTTGCTTAGAGAGGATTTTACGTAATGTGACAGTGACGATATGCAGTGTGAGAACAGCATGGGAAATATGACCGGCAAATCGATGAACTTTATGAGAAGTTTTTACTGCCACCTTAATTTGCTTTGATTGACACATGAAAATTGGACAGTTAAGCACGAAGTGTTTTTCCAATTTGAGAGAATGCTTGAGAAACTGAATGTTTCCTTGATAAAATTACTTTGTAACATACCCACCTTCATCCTAAAGAAGGAAACTCGATGAACCACGAATGAGCTCCCTCTGAATTACTTCCAATGGAATGTTCTTAGATTGTCTAATTACTCATTTGGTTACGTTGGCCATGTCCTTTCTTCATCATACAGTCGATTAAGGAGAAGGAGGAGAAGGAAAGCCTCTTTGAGGAATATGAACAAACAAGTGAGATTCACAATCTTTCCTAGTCTCTTCGATAGATCATACGCACCAGTTATTTTATCTCTACAAGGCTGAGTCTATTACCTGTTGATAACAGGACAGAAGGAGAAGTCTATATTATCCGAATTTGCCGAGAAGGTTGCTCAATTGGAGGAGTCCTTCAAGAAGAAAGAAAAGGTAATTTTATTCGTTCAAAATGCAAGATACATATTTGGAGTTGCTCCACGCATGTCCACAGTGACGGGTATATGGGAACCTTCTCTTTCGGAATGCAGGACGATGGAAAATTCAAGGATTTGCTGCATATTCTAGTGGACTATCTACTTTGAAGAATTCAACACCGTGTTGCATGCTCTTGTCTCATGTCTACGAAGGTGTCGGGATCTCCCACCGTATGATGGTGCCTGAAATAACTCTGTTTGAAGCACAACCCACCAAGACATTCTTTCACTGTCTTTCGCCATGAAATTCTGAGATTGTTGCAATATTAACGAGCTATCATGAATTACTCTTACCTTTCATTGTTACCTCACTTCTAAAGTCAGACATCTGAATTATGTTATAAAAGGGGCAAATATAGTTTTAGATTCTCATTTGCAAAAGATGATCCGGGGAACAATTGAAATCACATTCCTTCGGGATTTTCTTGAAGGCACTACTAGTGGGAGCTCGTGCGGATTTGTGCTTCGATAGGGCTAGACTCTTCCTTAACTATAGCCCGTAGTGACAGCACGTTTCTCCTCCTGTTTGCGATCATGTCTGTTCTTCCCCAACGCGGAATTAACATGTTCTATTAGGATGTGTAGGTTTCGCGGAAAATAAGTAATTTTGAGAAGACTGTTTATGTTGTTTAGAACAACTAGTCAATCAGAAATATTTTCATGATCGATAACAATCTATGCCTAATTATCTTCGTGGAAGATTAACAAATATTTCCATTCATCTCGCCGTCAATGGTCACCGTTGCTCTGCCGCCGTTGTCTGTGTAACTTTCGCTCAAGTTTGCCTCTTCTCTCTCTGCCTCAATTGACAAGCAAAATTAAGACTCCGAGGGCAAAACTAGGGCTCGGATGGCAAGCTGACATCTTGCATTCACGCCTCCGTTTGAATTAGGTCTTGAAGTTGATGCCATGGGGACCTCAGTTCGTTTAATCACCAAATAGTGAAGTTGATGCCGTGGGGACCTCAGTTTGTTTAATCAGAAACAGTAAAGTTAGCCACGTTAGGAATTAGGCAAAAAATTACAAACCACAAAATAAAGGAAACGCCACGTATTATCACAATTATACCAGTTTGAGACTTTTTTATTGGAAAATAATTAGTTTGAGCTAAATTTGTGACATGTTTACCAATTTGGGATTTTTTGTAAAATTAACACTAATATGATATTGCTAATTCTCGAACTTTTTTCCACTGTTCAATGTGGTTCTGTCATGTTTGAATTTTCAATTCGGTTGAATTTGGGTCATTGATTTTTTTTTAAAAAGCAATGCTATCAAAAAACTATTAATTGACTCGATTTGACTCGCGAACTACTTTAACATGCCCAAATATCATTTTTTTTATATTGACAAAACGGTTCAAAATCAAGACAAAACCTCTCATTCATTATGAATAATTTCATCTTATTCCTTCCCTATCTGGCCTCCCTCTATTTCGTGAAAAATGGTGGGTTTGGAAAAACATTTTTTTAGGAAGGAAAAATATTTTCACTATCAACAACTTATATCTAATTTTTATTTTGGGATAAGGTAAGTATATAATGACTTTTCAAAAATTAGGTACAAGAGTAACCAGACACAAAAATCATGAACTCAAGATGGCACGTTTTGTGCCATAAAGAGTTCAACGGTAAACCGGTTGCAAGAACACGAAAGAGCTCGCTCAATCTAGGGCCACACGGCCAAGAGAAACAACGACAAAAAGGCCAAACACACAGCCTATAAACAGCAACTAACCTAGCAGCCACCTTGCGCCAAAAATAAACCTTCGCAAGGAGCCAACTATCGGCCAAACCAGCAACAAGAAAGAAAGACCATGCGGCCAAAACAACGGCCAAAAACCTAAAGAAACACGGCCAACAGCAAGCTGAAACAGCAAAAAAGGGAGAGCTAATAGGCATGAGGGCGGTCTTCAAAGACGTTCGAGGAAAGACCCCAACTACTTTGAAATCTCCTATTGCACGAATTTTCTTCTATGCGTCCAAAGGAAAGCGCCTTGTCCTTTACAAGCTTGGCAAGATGATTGCTAATCCTTGGCAAGAAGATAGGCTCATTCCGGAAGATGAAGTTGTTTCGCTCCGACCAAATAATGTGGCATAGAGTCCCAAGAGAGAATCTAGCCATACAATGCAAGAAGGATTGCCCTCCTATGTGTCTCTTGGCCCACCGAATATGTTCATCCCAAGGTCGATTCCACCAAGAAAGATTACACTTAGCAGCCCAAGTTAATGTGAGACTACTAGTGATAGGGCAATCAAAGAAGAGATGATTAACGGAATCCGGTCGGCTCCGGCAAAAGGCGCAAACACCATACGAAATTCTATGATAGCTAAGTAGCAAAACCTGCGTAGGTAATCGGTTAAAAGAGGCTAACCACATGAGGAAGGCATGGCGAGGAGCAATGTTACTATCCCATATGAACGAGTGTCAATCCACTTGCGATTTCCTTGGCCGATGCAGCAGTAACCGAGTAGTTGCCAATGGAGTGCCCTTGCCACGAGAATCTGTCCTCTCTCAAGTCAATAAACCTGGGAGCCGGCTCCGACCAGGACATGATAATATCAAAGGCATCCGACGGTGGCCAAACTGAGTCATAGAAAGCCCGAACCGAGGTGTTAAAGGGAATATTAGACCAATAAATGGCTGTGTGTGAGAAAAGCTTATGGAGTGACCTTTGTCGTGCCAATGGTCGTACCAGAATAAAATGCTGTGCCCATTGCCAATCCTCCATTTAAATTAGAGGAAGAAATTCATACGGAGGTCCAAGATTTTCTTCCAAGCCCAAGAACAAAAGGTTGGAGTAGAGACCACCCAAAAGTTGGAGTTCTTTAAAAACGTTGAGTGGATCCATTTGCACCAAAGTGATTCCTTATCAATGTACAGAATCCAAATATGTTTGAGGGTCATCGCCTTGTTGCTATCCACTAGTCTGCGAATCCCCAACCCGCCCTCCTCTCGAGGGAGACAAATGTCGGACTAGGAGACTTTAGCACCTCCAACTCCTAAGTCGGAGCCTTTCCATAGAAATTGCCGGAGGATGAGCTCAATCCTTTTCAAGACCCCATGGGTAGAGTGAATACACTAGCCCAATAAACATGGATGGAATGCAAGACATATTTGATAAGTTGTAGACGTCCAGCGTAATATAGAAATCTCTGGGCCCAACGAACTCTAGTAGTAATAGCATTCACCAGTACATCACAATCTGCCTTACGTAACCTAGATGCAATGACCGACACACCAAGGTAACGGAAAGGGAGAGTACCTTGTCGAAAACCCAGACAATGGAGAATCTGGTCCTGGAGTGTAGCCATCCCGCCAGAAAGGAATACATCACATTTGTCGGCATTCGGTTTCAAACTCGACCAAGCAGAGAAGAGGTCAAGCCCATCCTTAATCAAAGGAATAGAGGCCAAGTTTGCTTCGGCAAAAAGGAGGACATCATTAGCAAAGAAGATATGGGAGAGCCGAGAGTGGTTGCATCTCCAAAAGAACTTGAAGCCTGGTAGCCTTATCTTAGCATGAAGAATTCCAGAAAACACTTCCATAATCATGGTAAAAAGGTATGGAGAGAGAAGATCACCCTGACGTATACTCCTGTTGCTAGAGAAAAAACCATGCAACTCTACATTTATAGCCACAGAGAACTTGGGAGAGGAAACACATTCCATAACCACCTTTATAAAATAGGAAGGAAACCCGAAGTCCTGCATAACTAGCTCAAGAAAAGCCCAATCCACCGTGTCATATGCCTTCCTGAAATCCACTTTAACAGCACACTTTGGGAGGTATGGAACATGATGGAAGTCAGCAAAGAGTTCTTGAGCAATCACCCCTAACAAAAGTAGTTTGGAGGGGGATATAATAGAAGGCAAGACAGCTGCAATCCGATTGGTTAACAACTTGGTGATGCATTTGTAAATAGAATTACAACAAGCAACGAGCCGAAAGTCATTCATGGCCGTGGCATTGGAAGTCTTCGGCACAAGGGTGAGAGTTGTGGTATTGATTTCCTTGAGAAGCCTCCCATTTTTATAGAAATCCTTAATTGCCAATGTAACTGAAGGACCCACAATATCCCAAGAAGACTTGAAAAAATCAACATTGAAACCATCAGGGCTAAGGGCCTTACCTTTGGCAAGGGAGAAGACTGTTCTACGGATTTCCTCCTCCATGATTGGGAGAGCCAAGGTGTTGATTTGGTCATCATCCAGCACCCGAGCAAGGAAAGGCCGAATGTCAAGAACCGTAGGCCGAGCACTAGTCGAGTCTCCACTGAGAAACTCTTGGAAGTGGCAAACAATGTGATTCCGAACTTGAGATGGTTCGGTCAAGATAGCCCCAGTCGAGTCCGAGACCGATAAGATGCTATTGTGTAGCCTCCTCTTGTTAACAAAGTGATCAAAATAACGAGTGTTTTGGTCACCCTTCTTGGGCCAATGAATTCTCGATTTCTGCCTATAGAACGACTCCTCTTGGAGCCTTAGATCAGAGAAAGCTCATAAGCACTCCAATTCCCTCTCGGCCAAAGTTAGATTAGTGGGATCACGTTCTAAGGCATCTTGCATCGAATTGCGAGCCAATCTAGCCTGTTCAGTGCGGTTGGAGATATCAGAGAAATAGCTTATATTTAGTTGTTTGAGTCGAGCTTTGGGGAGCTTAAGACAGCAACAAACAACAAACAACAAACATAGGGGAACCTACAAAATGAGTGTCCTAAACATGTGCAACAATCTCCTTGTATGAAGGATGAGAAATCTAATAATTGAAGAACTTAAACGGCTTTTTGGTAGCATGAGGAGGCATAATTCTAACCACCATGAGAGTGGGATCAAAAATACCTGGAGCCAAGAAGGAAGCCTCTGAGAATGAGAATACTTAGGACCATCGCTCATTTATAAGAACACGGTCGATCTTACGTTACTTCCTCAACTCACCCAAAGATGTAGACCAAATATATAAATGACCAATATATTTGAGATCATCAAGGCCAGCCTGCTCTAAGCACTCCCCAAACTCGTTAAACGCATGGATCCAAGTATTAGAGCTTCTCATCCTATCTGAATGATCCCGGATCGTATTGAAATCCCCAGCTGCCATCCAAGGCTCAGAAGTCCCACTCAGTCGAATGAGTTTTGACCATAGCGATCTCTGGGCGACAAAGGTATGCTCGACATAAATAATCGAGAAGAGACATGAATTATTCATAGCAATTATCCTTAGCTAGCAATGTATCAATTAGTCAGACGTCAAAAGAACATGAGCCTCAACCACCTGGGGATCCCATCCAACCTAAATCCTACCACGAGGAGAAAATTCATAGTTGGCGGTCCAACTCCATCCTGGCAAAAGGCTACTCGATATTGCACCAAGCCGAGATGCCTTGACCTTAGTCTCTATAATACCAATATAGGAAAGACGGTTGTTATGCACAAGAGACCGTATTTTTGCTTGTCTAAGGGGGTTAAAAAGACCTCTAATATTCCAAATACCAAAAAACATATTTACAAAGGAAAGAGGGAAGAAGATTACCGCATCTTCCTATTTTGCTTCTTCTTCGATTTAAAGGTTGTCGGTCTTGGAAGAAGAAGGACCGACTTCCTCCATACTAAGAGGCTCTACGCATGAAACAACCGGCTGGGGTCGAATCAAATTTGGGTCCTCCGTGACCACAAAAATCGTCGCGCGAGATCTCATGATAGGAGGGGAAGTGGAAGAAATGTCCTCTTCGCCCTCGCTGTCAATGGTGGACGCCGTCTCGCCCCCAAATTCTGAGCCAGAGGACTGGATGGGATTGGCCCGAGATGGGAGGGCCGAGTGCAAAGGTTGCCGCACACCCGGGTCTTGGGGTGCTTTAGCCAAGATAGGCCGAGAGGGAGAGTTACCGCGAGGTTGCTCAATTACTATGGCCTTCAAAACAGGTGTCTCAGGCTTTAAGCTACCTGTATCGAGGTGCCAGTAGGTTGAACTTGGGGCATCTCCACACACAGAACAATAACCTCAGATTGAGGCACGACAGCTACAGCTCTAAGAACTTCTTGCATAGCAGCCTTTCTCTAGTGGTTGTTCCTTCCTTTCACTTGCTGCCATTCTCCATCTGTTTGGGGGTGGAGGATGAGAGGTCGAAGCCTTGGTCAAGGGAGCTTCAAGGGCACTAGCACAAGTGAAGCCCGAAGTGTCCACTTTGTGACCATAGATGCAACACTTATCACAAGCAAGGGGTTTCTATTCATATTCTATTCCACTAGAAATAGCTTCACCATCCCAACTAATTTCCAATGACTTGAGGTGAGGTTGGGTAGCCTTGAGTTCCTCACAAACTCGAGCAAAGGAAAACCTCCTCATTTGGCCCGTGAATTCATCAACATAGAGTGGGTTGCCAATCATACTCGCAATATGGCTAATACCCAAAGGGAACCAAATGGAAAGTGGGACATCCTTCAACCTAACCCATATGGGGAGAGTATCGAGAGCATCATCCTTAAGCTTCAACTTCGGATGGCAACATTGTAACATCATTGTGAAATTAAGGATGGATACTGGGCCCGTATCCAAGACCCTCATACTAAAATCTTCATTCGAAATACGGATGAAATAATAATCATTATGCAAGCGTACGTCCACAACTTGAGCCCCCAAGTCTTCTTAATAGCCTCCTCAGTGAGCTTGAAGTATGCCTTCCTCCTTAGGAAGCGACCTACCACGCACTCCTTCAACAATGAATTCTCATCCGCAGCAATATCGGGCGTGATGACCACGGTAGGCTTCCATCCACCATCAACGGGGGCACATAAGAAAGATTGTACCTCTTAGTCATAACCTTAGCAATATTAGCCAAAGAGCGTGGTTGAGCTTGCTGATCGTTTCAAGGATTAGGTCTGCTGGAACTACGGTTAGCAACCTTAGCACCCCAGCCACTGAGTTCGAAGGTCCAGCAGCATTAGGACCAGTTAAAGAGCCCTTTTGAGCACCATATTGTGCGGGAGGAGGTCTAAACTTCCTCCTAAAGGATCTCCCCCTACTCCGGCTTCTCCTAGGGTCACGATTAGCCACACTAAACACCTCAACAATAGCCCCACCAAATATATCAGACGCTACACCAGCAGCAGCCCCCACAACAACAGCCTTACCCTCAATAGAAGGGGCCTTTGGACTACTCGTCGTGTCAATAACCTCAATAGCAGGAATAACAACATGTTCAGGGAGGAGGGAATTATCTCATTAATTGAAGCCATGCAGATAGGTGGTTCAAGGTGAGGAAGTGACGAAAACTCAGACTAGTCAAGAGAGACACCAAAAACACGATTAACAGCTGACATTGAAGGCCGAACTAGTCAAAGCACAAAGTCTACCCAATGAGCTCCAACCACCCGTCAATACACAAGCAGGAAGGACTAATGGAGGACCAACCACTCAGCCAACCACCACTACCACCATAAAATCAAGATCCATAAAGATACTTTTCATTTATTCATTCTTTTGTAAGGGCAAAGATCTAAGGATAGTGACAATTAATAAGTCAAAAAAACTTTGTACTTTGTCTTCAAGTTTGAAATTGAAAGGATCCAATTCGAGCAAATTTCAAAGTAAAAAAAAAAAGAAAAATTTATAGAATTAATGAAATTATTTTGATCCATAGTATATGGCATGGGAATCAAACAATTCTTTGAAAGAAATAAATCAGTATAAAGGGATATGTCTCTGCCATTTCGAAAGATTAAGAGTTACCGAAGTAATATTTAAACCTAATGATTCAAGGTAAAGATTAAGTAATTTGGATCGAGAAAATATCTCCTTTTTATTGGACAATTGAATCAAGAATAAGAAGCCCAAATATATTCTAAAAGAAATTTCTAAAAGCAGGTCTCAAATAAATTTCTCTCTCCTTGCTCGCTGGAACCATGTTTGCAATTTTCCCGCTTCTTCGCCCTGTCTCTCTTTCAAAATCCAATCCATGGGGATTGAGTTCTTCCGAACAAAATAATTATGAACTCACGGAAAGAACTGTGGAACCTTATAAACTACAAAATCTTTTAATAACGGCGGTCCTATCGTAAGGTGTAGCGACTTTTATGATTTGGCCCAATCAATTAATTCCAATTACGTTGTAAGCTTTCTAACACCGTAAAAATCACAACAAAATTTTTCTACGGGGCGAATATTCGAACTTCTCACCATAGTCGTCCGTTAGGCTCAATGCCCGAAAATCTGCAATATTGACACTCTTTCGCTTATCGAATCCCACATTCGAAAGTCCAGGTAATGACCTTCCCTTGAAGTAAAATCCAGATTGTTGAATTGTCTCGTGTTTTTATTATCTGAAATTCTGTTGCTGCAATTATGTCTGTGGTGAAAGTTGAAATTGAGAAGTTTAACGGGAGGAACAACTTTGGGTTATGGAGTCTTAAGATGGAGGCATTATTGACAATTCAAAGTTTGGCAGAATCATTGGAGGACAAGGCTAAGTTTCCTGAATCAATGAAAGATGTTGATAAAGATGTGTTGATGAGAAAAGCTAGGAGTCAAATCCTGTTGAATTTATCGGATGAAGTGCTAATAGAGGTAGACGAGGAGAAGGATACCGCAGCATTGTGGGCAAAGCTTCGGTCGCTCGATGTAAAGAAGGGTTTGAACAATCGCTTGTACATGTTAAAGAGGATGTTCCAGTTCAGATATACTGAAGGTACATATATCAGAACCCACCTAGATGAATTTAATAAACTTATGATGGATTTGAAGAACGTCGGTAAGACTCTTGAAGATGAAGAACATGGCATGATGTTGTTGGCTTCTTTACCAGAGTCATGGGAGCACTTTACTGACTCTCTATTGTAGGGGCGTACTACGATTACTTCAGAGGAGGTAAAGTCCGCCTTGTTTTCTAAAGAGTGGCAGAGAAAGTTGCGAGATGATAGTCTGGCGCAGGATGTAGCGCGGGGATTAGCGATTCGGGGTAGAGAGCAACAGTGGGGGTCCAGTAGCAGCAGAGGTAAAAGAAGGTCTAAGTCACGCCATAGAAAGTCCAAAGGACGCGTGAAGTGCTTCGAATGTCACGAGGAGGGGCACATTAGGAGAGATTGTCCTAAGCTGAGAAATATATGTGATAAGCAAAAGGCCACAGTCAGTGTGGCGAATATTGCTGAGGAGAGCACTAGTGATGCAGAGGTTGTTTTGTGTGTGACTACAGGTTCGTCAGGAGACGAATGGGTGCTAGATTCAGGGTGTTCTTATCATATGACGCCTCATAGGAACTGGTTTACTACTTACCAGACTGTAGATGGTGGTAGAGTTCTGTTGGGGAATAACGCAGCTTGTAAGGTTGTGGGGATAGGGACAGTTCGTATTCATATGCATGACGGCGTAGTTCGCACATTGACAGACGTAAGACATGTACCGGAGCTCAAGAAGAACCTTATTTCTCTGGGGACACTCGATGATATCAGGTGTAAGTACACCGCTGAAGGTGGAGTGCTGAAGATCTCTCGAGGTGCCATGACAGTGATGAAAGGGAAGAAAGCGAATTCTCTCTATCATCTACTGGGAGAGACCGTGACAGGAGCTGCTGCAGTTTCATCAAGTGAGTCAGATTCTGACTTGACTCGTTTATGGCATATGCATTTAGGGCGCATGAGTGAGGCATGTATGACAATGCTGAGTGATATGGGGGTTGTTAAAGGTCAGAAGACAAGTAAGTTAGACTTATGTGAGCACTGTATCTTTGGGAAGCAGCGCATGATTAAGTTTACTACTGGTATTCATTCGACTAAGCAACCGGTTGAGTATATTCATTCAGATGTCTGGGGCCCGTCTCCGGTTCCTTCGGAAGGAGGTGCTCGTTATATGCTGACTTTTATTGACGATTATTCCAAGAAGGTATGAGTATACTTTCTGAAGCACAAATCTAGTGTGTTTGATCGGTTCAAGAAATTTAAGGCATTGATTGAGAAGCAGTCAGATAAACAGATCAAGTGCTTGAGAACCGATAACGGCATGGAGTTCTGTGGTAAGGATTTTACCGAGTTCTGCAAGAGAGAAGGTATTGTTAGACACCGAACAGTACCTGGGATACCATAGCAGAATGGCGTGGCAAAACGGAAGAATAGAACTTTACTTGAGCGGGCTCGGAGCATGTTATCACATGTTGGAATAGGCAAGGAATTTTGGGCCGAAGTAGTGAACATGGCCTGTTACCTGATTAATAGATCTCCATTATCTGCTATCGAGTGGAAGACTCCAGAGGAAGTATGGTTGGGGAAAACTGTTGATTACTCCGGATTACGAGTATTCGGATGTCCTGCGTATGCTCATGCTAGTGATGGTAAGCTTGAGTCGAGGTCGAAGAAGTGCATATTTCTGTTATGCGCATGGGGTAAAAGGCTACCGGCTGTGGTGCACTGATCCCAGAACACCCGATTTTCTAATCAGCAGAGACGTGATCTTCGACGAGACTGCAATGCTTCGATAGAATAGTCCTGAGACACTACCAGCAGAGCAGACAGATCATGGTGTCAGTAGTGAGGTGGAGCTTCAGGTGGAGACTCCGGAGACCTCGGAGGTAACAGAGATTGAGACTGCAGATGAGGCCGCAGTTCCTGAAGTCGGTGATAGTGAACAACTAGTACAACCGCAGCAGACTCTAGCTGAGGGAAGACAGCGAAGGCAAATAAAACCACCGGTACGTTATGGTTATACAGATATTGCTTATGCTTTGACTGTAGGTGACGAGGTGGAGACAGATGAGCCTTCGTCTTACTCTAAGGCGATCGCTAGTTCTGAGTCGTCGCAGTGGCTAGGGGCTATGAGTGAAGAGATGGAATCACTCCATCGAAATCAGACATGGGAACTAGTTAAAGTACCCAAGAGCCAGAAGATTGTTGGAATCAAATGGGTTTACAAACGGAAAGAGGGCATTCCTGGTGTCGAGGCAGCGAGATATAAGGCGAGACTTGTGGCGAAGGGGTTTACACAGCGGGAGGGCATTGACTACAATGAAGTGTTTTCTCCTGTGGTAAGGCATACTTCTATTCGTATTTTACTTGCCTTAGTTGCTGTACAGGATCTCGAGTTGGAGCAGCTTGATGTGAAAACGGTGTTTCTTCACGGTGAGTTGGAGGAGTAGATTTACATGAGGCAGCCAGAGGGATTTGCTATTCCGGGTAAGGAAGACCATGTTTGCTTGTTAAAGAAATCATTGTATGGGCTGAAATAGTCTCATAGGCAATGATATAAACGCTTTGATGATTTCATAGCTAGTTATGACTATTCTAAGAGTCAGATGGATAGCTGTGTTTATTTTAGGAGACTGGATGATGGGTTTTTGATATATCTGCTGTTATATGTTGATGATATGCTGATAGCAGCTAAGAATATGTCTGATATTGATGTGTTGAAAAGGCAGTTGAGTGCTGAGTTCGAGATGAAAGATTTAGGTGCTGCAAAGAAAATATTGGGTATGGAGATTTTGCGTGACAGGACTACATGATTTTTACGTCTGTCTCAAAAGAAATATATCGAGAAGATTATAGCACGTTTTAATATGCAGTCAGCAAAATCTGTTAGTACACCATTAGCGAAGCACTTTAAACTTTCAGTTAAGTTATCACCGCAGACTGAGAAGGAGGAGGAGGAGCATATGTCCCGTGTTCCTTATTCTAGTGCAGTGGGTAGTATTATGTATGCTATGGTATGTACTAGGCCTGATATTTCACAAGCTGTCAATGTAGTTAGTCGTTTTATGAAGCGTCTTGGTAAAACTCATTGGAAAGCTGTGAAATGGATCCTTAGATATTTGAAAGGGACAACAAACGTTGGTATAGTATACATGAGGAACAGTAATGGCAGTGAGACCACAGGTTTTGTGGATTCTGATCATGCAGGTGACTTGGATGAGTGCATGTCTTTAGCAGGGTACTTGTTTAAGCTTGCAGGTGGTGCAGTTAGTTGGAAAGCGTCCTTACAGGACCACGTGGTCTTGTCGTCGACTGAGGCGAAGTACATGGCACTGACCTTTGTAACGAAAGAGGCGATATGGGTACATGGTTTGCTCTTGGACTTTGGGTTAGATCAGAAAAGTGTTGATATACACTGTGATAACCAAGGTGCGATATTTCTGGCGTATAATCCAGTTTATCCCGAGCGGACAAAACATATCAATATTAGGTACCACTTCATCCGAGATGTCTTAGCAAAGGGTAAGGTTATTGTGAAGAAGATAGCGACAGTAGAGAACCCGGCGGGCATGATGACTAAGCTTGTTCCTTTAGCAAAGCTCAAGTTCTGCTTGAGCACTATTGGCGTCTGTGGAGAGTGATCGCCTTTCGGGGTGATGGGAGAGCAGCATGGATGATGAGCACTATTGACTTGGCTTCAAACATCGAGCCAAGGTGGAGAATTGTTGAATTGTCTCGTGTTTTTAAGCCACTGTTAGGACCCATGTAGCAATTAAGTTGGACTTCCTCTGCAGAATTAGTGCTTGGCGCTACATGACAAAAGGAGCCCTTATAATCTTTATTATAATATTTGTTGTGGGGAGAAAAGTCAGAGTGAGATTAGGAAATAAAAGCAAAGGATTTTGCTTTTATGCCTTGAGAGATGACGCCGCACAATCTGATAAAAAGAGTGGGCCCCATGGTTTTAAAAGAGGAAAGAAAGCAAGGGTTTTGCTTTCTCCTCACGTCTGCCAGATTCGTATAAAAGAAGAGGACTTTTGTGGTCTTCTATTCTTTTTAGCAGAGAAGACCGAGCCGCACAAACAAAGAGAGGCCGTGCGGGATACTCCACAAAAAGGACAACCCGAACAAAAGGATAGTCGCGCACGGAGGAGTTCTTCGACACGGTGATTTGTGCATGAGCTATTTTATTTTGTTTATCCAATAGAGTTGTTTTATTGTAAACACTTAGATTTGGGTATAATCTAGGTGCGGGAAACACGAGCGTATTGAGTGATTGTAAATCCGATTTTCCGATTATAGTGGATTGTTCTTGCTGGCTCTCCCCGTGGATGTAGATACCGACATTTAGACCGAACCACGTTATATCTGGTGTCATTTATCGTTCCTCGTTATTTTCTCTGAGCTTGTGCATTGACGTATTTGCAAGATCCTGGTTAATTTCCGCGTTAGTATTACAACACAGATTAATCAGACATCCCAAGGAAAAAGTACTACCGACTAGAATTTGATCAAATTTGAATACAATGGATGACAAATACAAATATCTTTAGAAAAAAAAAACAGTTGCTGCAGTCTCCCCGGTTATAGATATATCTATGAGACTCTCCAAATTTTTTGTGATTTGAGCATATCCTAAACTGATTATTTTCGTTATCTTACGATAGAATCACGGAATTACAGTCAAAACAAAAACCTCCACACTTTTCACCATCGAATAGCTCTTTCTTCTTCTTGGATGTCGATCATTCCCGAAGAAGAAAAGAAAGCCGTCTCCATAGAGCGACCCGAAGCCGAGGTATGCAGGACAACTGTCGTACAATATTTCGGAAAACGCAATATTACGATTTTAGATAGAGTTTTAGGAATTTTTCTATTTTAAGAATTTTAGCGATAGATAATCGCGATATTTGATTTCAATTCCATTTGATTAGATTATATTAGATTTGTTTTAGTGTTATCTTCTAAAATCTTATTTCCTTTTAGGAGTCCTATCTATATAATGGACGTCCGCTCTTTGTAATAATCAGACTATTATCAATTCAATTACAGTTTATCTGTTGGAAGAGTATTCCAGTTATCGCTTACCCTGCGTCATTTGGTATCAGAGTGAGGTTTCTCCTGGCGATGATGTCTCATAACGTGAATCGATATACTTCCGTAGCTGAGGGCCATCTTGGTGAGCCTATTACACGGAAGGTGTTTACCCAGTTTGCCGAGGAAACTCGACGAACTCTGCAAGACCGCCAACGGACGATGCAAGACTTACTTGCCGCTACCCAACGGTTGTCTGCAAACTACCATAACCCCGGCGTTCTTCCAGCCGAGCGAATTCCTGTCGCTCGTGATCCCGAACTAGCTGTGGAGCGAAAGGCGAATCCCCGACAAAGACGACAAGGCTATGTCGAGGATCCTGAAAAAGAAGACGAAGACGAAGATTTCCAAGATGAACATGAATTTGTTCGTGGAGGCCGCCGACATGAGGAATTTCGGGATGAACATGTTAACTGCGTGGTGAGACGATTGCTATTAGCCCCACGAAAGGAAGATTCGGAGCGAAATAATCTTTTCCGTACTCGTTGCACTATAAGCGGAAAGGTCTGCAACGTCATTATTGATAGCGGAAGTTGCGAGAATATTGTATCGCAGGCACTTGTCGATCATCTCAAACTGAAAACTGAAGCTCATCCCTCACCCTATACAATTGGATGGATTCGTAAGGGATCGAAATTAAAGGTAACTCAGATTTGTCGTTTGCCTATTTCAATTGGAAAAACGTACAAGGATACGATAATCTGTGATGTTGTTGAGATGGATGCATGCCACGTCTTGCTGGGACGGCCATGGCAATATGATGTTAATGTTACTCACCGAGCGCGTGACAACGTTTATTCGTTCGTGTGGGGAAGGACGAAAATTACCATTCGTCCCTTGGATGAAGCTGCTCATGTTTCACGATCTGCTCAAAAACCTGAAGGGAAGGCTCCCGTCGAGAAAAAGGACCAACTTTTCGAGAAATTAGAGGAGGAACCGAAGGTGAGAGAAGAAACGGAGCAGAAAGATCCGAAGATCGCTCCCGAAGCCGAGGCTTCCGTCGAGAAACCGGGTAAACACGAAGGAGGTGAGCGAATTGAAGAACCTGGAGGAGAAGGTAGAACAGAACTTGAGAAGTTGCCGCTCACCAGCAGAATTACCGCTCCGTGCATCCGGGCAGCTATGTCGGAGTTGCCCAAGCCGGACGCGGCCTTGGCTGATCCAATACACAAGAAGTACTCAGGATGGATGTCTGATTCAATTACAGTTTATCTGTTGGAAGAGTATTCCAGTTATCGCTTACCCTGCGTCATTTGGTATCAGAACGAGGTTTCTCCTGGCGATGATGTCTCATAACGTGAATCGATACACTTCCGTAGCTGAGGGCCATCTTGGTGAGCCTATTACACGGAAGGTGTTTACCCAGTTTGCCGAGGAAACTCGACGAACTCTGCAAGACCACCAACGGACGATGCAAAACTTACTTGCCGCTACCCAACGGTTGTCTGCAAACTACCCTAACCCCGGCGTTCTTCCAGCCGAGCGAATTCCTGTCGCTCGTGATCCCGAAGTAGCTGTGGAGCGAAAGGCGAATCCCCGACAAAGACGACAAGGCTATGTCGAGGATCCTGAAAAAGAAGACGAAGACGAAGATTTCCAAGATGAACATGAATTTGTTCGTGGAGGCCGCCGACATGAGGAATTTCGGGATGAACATGTTAACTGCGTGGTGAGACGATTGCTATTAGCCCCACGAAAGGAAGATTCGGAGCGAAATAATCTTTTCCGTACTCGTTGCACTATAAGCGGAAAGGTCTGCAACGTCATTATTGATTGCGGAAGTTGCGAGAATATTGTATCGCAGGCACTTGTCGATCATCTCAAACTGAAAACTGAAGCTCATCCCTCACCCTATACAATTGGATGGATTCGTAAGGGATCGAAATTAAAGGTAACTCAGATTTGTCGTTTGCCTATTTCAATTGGAAAAACGTACAAGGATACGATAATCTGTGATGTTGTTGAGATGGATGCATGCCACGTCTTGCTGGGACGGCCATGGCAATATGATGTTAATGTTACTCACCGAGCGCGTGACAACGTTTATTCGTTCGTGTGGGGAAGGACGAAGATTATCCTTCGTCCCTTGGATGAAACTGTTCGTGTTCCACAACCTCTGAAAAAACAGGCTAAGGGTGGTGAGATTGGGGTTTTACTTAATGTTCGTAAGAGGAATGGTATGTATTTAATTGTTGATGATGGGTCTAAGCAGGAAACCGTTGAGATTCCAGAAGCCCTGCAGCCTTTACTAAAGGCTTTCTCTGGTATTATTACTGAAGACCTACCCGATGGATTACCACCATTGCGAGACATCCAGCATCAGATTGATTTACTACCCGGCGCCAGTCTACCTAATCTACCACATTACCGTATGACTCCGAAGGAGAATCAGATCCTAAGAGAGAAGGTGGACGAACTTCTGCGAAAGGGTTTCATCCAAGAAAGCATGAGTCCTTGTGCTGTTCCTGCTTTGCTGACACCGAAGAAAGATGGCAGTATGCTGATGTGTGTGGATAGTCGAGCGATAAATAAAATTACCGTGAGGTACCACTTCCCTATTCCTCGCTTGGATGATATTCTTGACAGGTTGTCTGGATCGGAGATCTTTTCGAAGATCGATTTGAGGAGCGGTTACCATCAGATTCGCATGAGGCCTGGGGATGAATGGAAGACGGCATTCAAAACCAGCGAAGGACTTTATGAATGGTTAGTCATGCCATTCGGGCTTAGCAATGCACCCAGCACTTTTATGCGTCTAATGACGCAAGTCCTTAAGCCTTTCTTGGGCAAGTTTGTGGTGGTTTATTTCGACGATATTCTTATCTATAGCCTAGATGAGCAGCAACATGTAGAACACCTTCGAGATGTTTTGCAAGTTTTGGAGGAAAACCAGCTTTATATCAACCTACCTAAATGCAGTTTCATGACGAATCAATTACTGTTTTTGGGATATATTGTTGGTGCAGATGGGCTTCGAGTTGATGAAGCGAAGGTTGCTGCCATTCGGGATTGGCCTACGCCCAAGACTGTTGGGGAAGTGCGGAGTTTTCATGGACTGGCGACATTCTATCGCAGGTTCATCCGTAATTTCAGTACTATTTTAGCGCCTATTACAGAGTGTCTAAAGAAAGGCCAATTTAGGTGGAGTGAAGAGGTTGAGGCAAGTTTTGCCTTGATAAAAGAAAAGTTATCTACTGCTCCTGTTCTTATTTTGCCGAATTTTGATAAGTTGTTCGAGCTAGATTGTGATGCTTCTGGGGTAGGAATTGGCGCGGTTTTGTCGCATGAAGGGAAACCACTTGCTTATTTCAGTGAGAAGTTGAATGAAGTTCGACGACGATGGTCCACCTATGAGCAGGAATTCTATGCAGTAGTTCGGGCTATTAAGCACTGGCAGCCTTATCTTTATCAGCGTGAATTTATATTGAATACTGACCACCAAGCGCTCAAATACATCAAGGGCCAAAAGCATTTAAATAAGATGCATGAGCGTTGGGTTTCATTCTTGGAGCAATTTAATTTTGTGCTTCGACATAAGGCTGGTCATTTGAATAAAGTGGCTGATGCTTTAAGCCGCCGAGCTGCTTTACTTGTCACCATGACAAATGAAGTAGTGGGTTTTGAAATTTTATGCGACCTTTATGCTGAAGATGAAGATTTTCGAGACACTTGGGCGAAGTGTCAAGCTGCTGGTTCTGCAGGTGATATGATTACTCATGGTAATTTCCTATTTTATGGCAACAGGTTATGCATCCCGCGTAGTTCTCTTCGTGAGAAATTGATTCGAGAATTACATGGGGGGAGCCTTGGAGGACATCTTGGGCGTGATAAGTCCATCGCCTTGGTGGAAGAGCGTTATTTTTGGCCACAATTAAAACGCGATGTGGGGCGTTTTGTGCAGAAGTGTCCTGTCTGTCAAGTTGCAAAGGGGCATTCTCAGAACACTGGCCTCTATACACCGTTGCCAATACCAACTGGACCTTGGGTGGACATATCCATGGATTTTGTTCTGGGACTACCGCGAACACAACGAGGTATGGATTCCATTTTCGTGATAGTTGATAGATTTTCGAAGATGGCACATTTTATACCATGTAAGAAAACTTCCGATGCTTCTCATGTTGCTGGTCTATTATTTCGCGAAGTTGTTCGTTTACATGGTGTTCCAAAGACGATCACCTCTGATAGGGATACTAAGTTCCTCAGTCACTTTTGGAGGACTCTGTGGAAATTATTTAGAACTAATTTGCAATACAGCAGTTCTTTCCATCCTCAGACTGATGGGCAGACCGAGGTAGTTAATCGGACAATGGCAGACATCATTCGTTGCCTTTGTAGCGACACGCCAAAACAGTGGGATCGTTATTTAGCTCCAGCGGAATTTGCTTTCAACAATACAGTTAATCGTTCCACTGGAAAATCACCATTTGAAGTTGTTTATGGCCGTGTACCTCAGCATACACTTGATCTGGTTCCTCTGCCTAAGATTCCTGGTTATAGTGTGGCGGCAGAAAATTTGGCGACAAAAATTGTAGAAGTTCAAGCTGATGTTACACGCCAACTTGCTGAATCCAATGCAAAGTATAAGGAGCATGCTGATAAGCGACGTCGTTCCAAGACTTTTGAAGTTGGCGATGAGGTCATGGTTTTCCTACGCAAGGAGCGATTCCCCGTTGGTACTTACAACAAGCTGAAGAACAGAAAGATCGGTCCTTGCCGCATCACTAAGAAGATCAACGACAATGCCTACATTGTTGATCTACCTGGCGATCTTAATATCTCCCCAACATTCAACGTGGCGGACCTATCCGAGTATCATTCTCCGGACATTCCGCTTTATCCTAATGATAACTCGAGGGAGAGTTCTTCTGAAGATGGGGGGAATGATGTAGAACAGTTGGCATGCGATTATCTTGATAAATTGGATCGCCAGAAGCCCACGCGGCTTCACCGGTAATTTCGGATCTTGGGACAAACGATCTCGGATCGCGCTCAAAATTGGTCGATTGAAGCAAAACGGCCGTCTAAATCAAAGTCACTGCTTTGCTATGACATACGATGGATTTTGGTATTCCGGAGTCGTTTAGACAACTTTTTAGGCAGTTTTCTATTTCGCAATTTTAGAATTTTTGCATAATTTTCGAGATTTCACTTTGATTCCTTTTAGATAAGATTTGATTTGAGTCGATTAATGTTATCTTTAATTATCTTATTTCCTTTTAGGAGTCCTATCTATATAATGGACGTCCGCTCTTTGTAATAATCAGACTATTATCAATTCAATTACAGTTTATCTGTTGGAAGAGTATTCCAGTTATCGCTTACCCTGCGTCATTTGGTATCAGAGCGAGGTTTCTCCTGGCGATGATGTCTCATAACGTGAATCGATATACTTCCGTAGCTGAGGGCCATCTTGGTGAGCCTATTACACGGAAGGTGTTTACCCAGTTTGCCGAGGAAACTCGACGAACTCTGCAAGACCGCCAACGGACGATGCAAGACTTACTTGCCGCTACCCAACGGTTGTCTGCAAACTACCCTAACCCCGGCGTTCTTCCAGCCGAGCGAATTCCTGTCGCTCGTGATCCCGAAGTAGCTGTGGAGCGAAAGGCGAATCCCCGACAAAGACGACAAGGCTATGTCGAGGATCCTGAAAAAGAAGACGAAGAAGAAGATTTCCAAGATGAACATGAATTTGTTCGTGGAGGCCGCCGACATGAGGAATTTCGGGATGAACATGTTAACTGCGTGGTGAGACGATTGCTATTAGCCCCACGAAAGGAAGATTCGGAGCGAAATAATCTTTTCCGTACTCGTTGCACTATAAGCGGAAAGGTCTGCAACGTCATTATTGATGGCGGAAGTTGCGAGAATATTGTATCGCAGGCACTTGTCGATCATCTCAAACTGAAAACTGAAGCTCATCCCTCACCCTTTACAATTGGATGGATTCGTAAGGGATCGAAATTAAAGGTAACTCAGATTTGTCGTTTGCCTATTTCAATTGGAAAAACGTACAAGGATACGATAATCTGTGATGTTGTTGAGATGGATGCATGCCACGTCTTGCTGGGACGGCCATGGCAATATGATGTTAATGTTACTCACCGAGCGCGTGACAACGTTTATTCGTTCGTGTGGGGAAGGACGAAAATTACCATTCGTCCCTTGGATGAAGCTGCTCATGTTTCACGATCTGCTCAAAAACCTGAAGGGACGGCTCCCGTCGAGAAAAAGGACCAACTTTTCGAGAAATTAGAGGAGGAACCGAAGGTGAGAGAAGAAACGGAGCAGAAAGATCCGAAGATCGCTCCCGAAGCCGAGGCTTCCGTCGAGAAACCGGGTGAACACGAAGGAGGTGAGCGAATTGAAGAACCTGGAGGAGAAGGTAGAACAGAACTTGAGAAGTTGCCGCTCACCAGTAGAATTACCGCTCCGTGCATCCGGGCAGCTATGTCGGAGTTGCCCAAGCCGGACGCGGCCTTGGCTGATCCAATACACAAGAAGTACTCAGGATGGATTAACTGGTATGGATTGATGCCGGAACTTTTCCCAAATGCTAAGTACATGTATGGGATCATGAGGGGATCAATGGAGCCTCATCTGAAAATTTTGAAAAAGTTGAGGCACCATGCAGGGGAACCACCTCTATTAAGTACTGACTATGGTGCATCCGAAGGGTGGATCAAGGCAAATGTTAATCCAAATTTGCCTCCTGAACATGCTACTTTCGCTGTACTCCCTAATATTGAATATTTTGAGTTCATTCCCTTACAAGAGTATGCTGATATGCTGGAGCCGAGGCCATTGAGTCTAGCTAAAGTGCAGGTTGGTCAAGAGTATGAGATGCTCGTTACCAATTTTGCAAATTTTCACAGGTATAGACTCAAAGACGTGGTGAAGGTGGTGGGCTTTCAGACGACGAGGCATTGGAAGTACAAGAGGAAGCGGATCAAGACACGACGTTATAACTCAAGGACGAGTTTTTCTAAAGAGGAAGAGAATGATGCAGGACAACTGTCGTACAATATTTCGGAAAACGCAATATTACGATTTTAGATAGAGTTTTAGGCATTTTTCTATTTTAAGAATTTTAGCAATAGATAATCGCGATATTTGATTTCAATTCCATTTGATTAGATTATATTAGATTTGTTTTAGTGTTATCTTCTAAAATCTTATTTCCTTTTAGGAGTCCTATCTATATAATGGACGTCCGCTCTTTGTAATAATCAGACTATTATCAATTCAATTACAGTTTATCTGTTGGAAGAGTATTCCAGTTATCGCTTACCCTGCGTCACGAGGCCAAGCTCTCCTCCAAACTGAAGAGGAAGATATCCGTCTCCATGGAGCAACCCGACTCGCCTTCTTTAATATTTATCCCAATTCTCCTGTCCGTTCACACCATTGCCTAAATTCTCCGAATCTACCACGTTAGAGTTCCATGTCTCGGGCTGCTTTCGTGATTAAACTGGCTTCACAGGTTGAGATTTGAACTTGAACAGCATATCACGATGGCCTAGTTGTCGAAGTCAGTAACTACAATGGAGTATACCAATCTCTGATTGATCGAAAGGCTAGGCGACTTTGGTTTCGATTTAATAGTGGAGTTTTAGTGTTGTTAATCTTTAGTGACATGTAAAGTTGAAATGCATGTTGATTGATTGTGTCGGTCGGCCAGCGCGCAACATTTTTATTCTAGTTAAACTGAAAAGTAAAAGTATTTAAATTAATTTACCTTCCAATTGACCTAATTATATCCATAAACTACTTCGTCTCAACTTTAGGACGTAAAATACGGGGGTATTCTTGGGCTGAAGGAAAAACATATTTTCGCTAAAAAAAAAAAATAGGACTGAACTAGTAGAATTGCATTTTTATGGCTTTTTTTTTTTTGTATTTTCCTGATGAAGGTACATAGGTTACAAGTAATTTGCCAAAGAAGTACTCAATCTTTCGACATTCTCTGAAATTATATAATGTCTGCTCTTTTTGCCTATAAAGTACTTTATGCTTAACTGTCCAATTTTTTTCTTATACGCTCCAAAATTCTTGGGGCAGAGGTAGAAGCATGAGTTGATCAAAGCAAATTAAGGTGGCAAGTTAATCAAATTTGGCATTAAAATTTCCCGAGTTGTTTTCACAATGCAAATCTTCCTCACATTAGGTAAAATCCTCTCTAAACAAAGAACAGGTCGACCTCATTTGATAGAACAAGTAACATGATTTCCTCAGTTACTTCTCCGAGGCTCCTTTGAAGTGATTCCACAAAGCGACAGGATCTAAATAAAGAAGGTACTCATTAGATGTAAACATTGTAGCTAAGCAAAGTTAACATTACAAATCGCAAGAAACTCAGAACTTGGTGTCCTTAACTTAGGACAGTATGTACGTAGTTGTGTAGGTGTTCAACTTAAGCGACGTGAGATGTTTCAACACGATTCATGAGAGACAACACTCCAGAACAAGACTAGGCAAAACGCGGAGTAGAGGAAGGACCTACCTACACCGTTTTCGGAATGAGAAAGGAACACCCTGAGCCGAAGCAAGCCAAGTCTCAAAACCTAAAGGCGGGAGGAAAATATTAAACTCATAATAGAAAAGGAAAACATTAAAACACGAAATTTTGCTTAGAACTTTGCCCCGATTCGCATGAATATGCTAATGAAACTCACAAAATCCAAATCAGTCTTGAATCGGGGCATACGTTGAGCACCTCCACAACTGTGCACAAATGGGCTTGAATTCCTAATCTTGTTTTGGAGTGTTATTTCTCATGAATCGTGTTGAAACATCTCACGACGCATACGATGAGCACCTCCACAACTACGTACAAATTGTCATAAGCAGTTGTTGGTTTTTTTTGGTAATGTTAACTTTGCTTTAAGTAGATACAATGTTTACATCTAACGAGTACCTTCTTTATTTAGACCATATCGCTTTGTGGGAGTCACTCCAAAGGAGCCTCAGAGAAGTAGCTCAGGAAACCATATTGCTTGTTCTATAGAATGAGGTCGACCTGCTCTTAATTGCTTAGAGAGGATTTTACCTAATGTGAGGAAGATTTGCACTACGGAAAAAACTAGGGAAAGTTTAATGCCAAATTGGATTAACTTTATGAGAAGTTTTTGACTGCCACCTTAATTTTCTTTGATCGACTCATGCTTCTACATCTGCACTACAGATTTTGGAGCGTACAGGAAAATTTGGACAGTTTAGCATACAGTATTTTATAGGCAAAAAGAACATACATTCTACAATTTGAGAGAATACTCGAAAGATTGAATACTTCTTTGGCAAATTACTTTGTAACGTAATATCTATGTACCTTCATCGGGAAAATACCAAAAAAAAAACATAAATTGCAATTGTGCTAGTTCAGTTATAATTTTTTGTTGATTCAATTCTAAACCTTGTGCAATTGTGTCAATTTAGCTAATCCGGCCAGTTTTAGCATGCCGATGCAGATGTGGACGCCTGCACAGATGTGTAAGCCAGTGCCGGCTGTCCAGCAACATAATATTTTAATTTTTTTTTTATTTTTAGTATTTATGTTTTTTTATTGTTTTTCTTTTTCTTTTCTTTTTTTCTTTTTTTCCCGTTCCTCATTCTTCCCGAGGCCGACGAAGTCCAGGCGAGGCTCACTCACCTCGACCTAGATCTGGCCTCGTCGCAGCCTTGCTAGGGGCCGAAGATGGTGTTGAGAAAACATTCTCTCTCTGAATATTTTGATTTTGACAAAACTATCCTTGTTCAAGATATAATCTGTGTGATGTTTATAATGTCTTAATTGCAGAATGAACAAGTGAACAAAAGTTTATATTGATCCATTTCTGGCATCCAGACTAAAGAAGTAGTAGTTATATATCTGCTTCTGAAGACGTTCAGATGGAGTTGCTTCTGAAGACGATCGGATTGAGCATGTTGCATCTAAAGGCTTATATGACGTGTCAGGAGAACTTTATTGAAACTTAGTATCATGGTTCAAATTATCTGTTCAGATTCATAGAGTCTTTACTTCTGAAGTCTGCTTCTGAATATCGCTCAGATTCATAGGGGCCCAAGTCCCTGTTTTGGGTGCCAATCGGCGGCCCAATTGCCGATTGGCACCTAATTTGGTAAATATTTTTTTTAATATTAAATTGGTAAAAAAAATTAAAAAAATTAATTTGAAAAATTGCCCGCCGGGAGAAGAATGTCTTGTGCAACCTCTTTTGATATTTGGCTCTCTCTTTGTTTTTTTTTTATTAGTTTTGTTCGCGAAATAAGTGCTTTTTTTCTTAAATCAAAAAGTATATATATTCTCCTAAGATTACTTTACCGGGGATTGATTGGGATATCATTTCTTGAATTTTTATTTATGAAAATCAATTGTTCAATATAAACTAGGCTCGATTTCCAGAGCTGACGAAAATGACGCAAATAGTTCTCGAGTTTTTATGTATTATTATCCCTGAGCTATAAATAAATATTCAATGAAGTTCTTTTTATTTTCTCAAATGAAAAATAAAAATTTATTTGACGCAGTGAATTATTATATGTTAAAATTAAATTCAATTATTTATATGTCGAGCACGCGGTCGACATGCGTGTCCGGCATGTTGCACATGTGAAATATAATTTAAAAAAAAGTTTGGTCAATGCTTGCCTGCTCCCACTGACACGCGAGTCGGCTTAAAGCGATACTTGAAAGGGCCCCACTATAATGGTGGGCCTTTTCACTAAAAATTAAATTTGAATTCACCTGGCCTTGGAAAGGAATTATTTGTGCTTTATTCTGACATTCATCTCAAATTCGTCTCGCATGGAATTCCTTGATTTTTCGTTGACACTGCCTACGACGAGGCAAGGCTATACTTACAAGTTTGAAACAAATAAGGAAATCACACCTTTGTGTCATCTTCGTGAAAAGACTTGCCAATAGTCTATCTCTGAGTACCGTGAGTGTCTAATAGTTAATACTATCTCTTCTGAGGTGGAAGTTAAGTTAGCTTATGCGAATTGGGTGTAGCCTTCTTTCCCTTGAAAGTCGTCAATTAACGTGCTGTAGTACTTAGTTGGTCTTGACAGCATCTTTTATGGACTCAAACAGAGAATAAGGTAGAAGCATTATCGTCCTCTCAATCCATTCCAGAATGTTGCCTCAGTTGAGATATGAATACTTGTTACTTCTTAATCTATAATTAGCCTTATCTTAGTAATTTATTTTACTGGGATAACTGCTGCAAAAGCCTTACTGCACAAAATTGGTTGATTGGTTTTTGCACTTTTTACAATTTATTGGGGTATGTAATTTATTGAGTCGCATTTTCTTCTCTCTTTGGTGTTTGCTTATTGGCTTTAGCAAGGTTTTGGATTTGATACATCAACATCAATATCAACAACACATTTATCCCAAACTAGTTGGGGTCGGCGGTCGATGAACGCCAAAATACATAAAATAAAAGCAAGACCGATTGAGAGGGAAAATAAATAAATATGTGAAAATAAATAAATAAATATATATAAGGTGCTTTGAATATCGACTGTTGCTGATTCTGCTATATTGCTACCATTGTACAAAATCAGAGAAAAGGAACTGAGGGAATATTTTCTTGAACTCTGAGTACATAGCATCAAAACTACAGTATTTGAGGATAACGTTCGGGAAATGAGTGAGTACATGACAATAAGGAGACACAATCGTTCAATGAAAGGAAAACTATTATCACAATCCAAATGCACTGCAATAATAACAAGTTGCATGTGCAACTTAACGAAAGATATTGTCCGTTCAGCTACTTGGCTCCCTAAAAAAAAAAATTATACTCTTGGAGAAAATATTTTACCTGATTAGAAAATAATAGTTTTTAATCCCATCAATAAGAGAGTCCCTATTCACTTAAGACAATACATAGCAAGGAGTAATTTTAGATGAATCTTAGGTGTTATAGTGCGAGAAGCTTCAAATGTACTTGTTGACATAATTGATTGTTGTTCTCCCTTCGCAGTTTCATCATTAACAGATACATTTAAGTTATTTGGGTCCTCTTCAATATTATCTTCCATAGCAATTGCAATGCAAAAACAATACAACAAAAGATGAGTAAATTGAGTAATCCATTCATCAACCACATTATCTAATCTTTGAGTAAATTATCGTAAATTTTTTTACCGAAAATCGAAGTCGTGCAGTTCATCATTATGAAGATATGGGAAAATAAGCTAATAATTTAGAAACGGACAAACATGAAGAAAGTTAAAATGTAATTCTTGTGGAAGGAGCGGCTAGAGTGAAAAAAAAGTTTAAAAGGAAAGTGGGTAATTTTGTCTTTTAATAAAATTTAAGCAAACGACAAAGAAGAAAAAAGGTAAGAAATAATCTTAAATAGAGAGTGGGATCCGCAATTATTAATGTATTCGATTTAATATGATGAAAGGGTCACAAGCAAATAATGCGATGGAAATAGCGTGAACCTTTTTTTTAGGGGTAAGCATGGGCCGGGTAGGTCTTCACCTAGAATCGGGAACCGGACCGATTTGAGCAGGAATCAATTCCCGACCTTGTTTTTCGAGTGAGCCGATCCGGGTTCCGGGTAAACCTGGTCCGGTTGCACACCCATACTTTTTTTAACACGTCTTTGACTTGTCAATTACGTAGATATCTTATCACCAAAAAAGAAGTCGTAGATATTTAGAATGTGGATCATATTTTGATTACACGTAAAGTCATTGATTTTGGAAAGGGAATTCTCAGTAGATCCAATATATATATATTTTTTGGTAAGGTAAGTATATATTGAGACTTTCCAAAAAACGCTAGAAACAAGTGAGAACCGGACACAAAAATCATGAACCCACACAGGCACCGTAAGTGAAGATCCAATATTTTTTAAAATAAAGGGAAAGTGAAAAAAACAGTATAATGGTGAATGAGCACGCAAATTTAAGGGGCTATAAGTTTGTTTAACGCACGAAAACAAATCTACAAATGAACAAATTTTTGACTAAAATTCTTCCCACCAATTAACGATACTGTAAAAAAAAATGAAGAAAGGAAGAATTTTTAACAGTTTGAGCAAACGCGGTGCTTAATGGGTGCCACATAAAAAAAGTCGGTCGCCACATTAGTAATTAGGAAAAAAATTATAAACCACAAAATAAAGGAAAAATCACAAATTATCACAAGTGTGCCAGTTTTAGATTTTTGTTGTAAAAAAATTAGTTTGGACTAAATTTATCACATGTTTACCAGTTTGTGATTTTTCGTGATATTGACACTAATGATGTTGCTAATTCTCGACCTTCTTTCCACTGTTGAATGTGGTTATGTCATATTTGAATTTTCAATCTAGGCTAAAACTCTGGTGGAAAACCTAGGCCAGTGAAAGCTGACTCCAAAGAAAAAGAACAGGAAAAAAAGGAAACAGCAGACCTTGCCTGACTCACTCAAATTTGATTTTCGGGGAGAGAAGGCAACTCCATGACAAGGCATACGACTCTCTCGGGACAAAATAGCAGAGACAAGCCGCTCCGAGAGTCCCACATCGAATACGGACACAGAGACCGCAGGAGGAGTTGCCAAATAAAAACCAAAGCGTGCCCCAGTCCAATTCATACCTTTCTCGGCCTTTTGGCTAAGATCAAGTGTAGTATCTGTTCTTATCAGTTTAATATCTGGTACGTGGGCCATCGGTCCACATGATATTAAATTTATTTCTTGAGGGGGTGGGCCCATCACTGTAGCTTGCTGCAGGGGCTCTCGAGCGTCTCCTTGGCGTTGCACTGCTGCCTTGGCCTGGCGCTCCCCACCCAATTCCTAGTTCAATTTTAAAGGTGGCTCATGGTTACCCTGGGAACCCCGACATAGTCTGGGCTTGGGTTGGGCCCAAGAGGCGAAGCGAGAGTGCGCCTATTCGTTGTTGAGTTTCAACGCCTAAGTGGGCTTCTATTGCCTTTCCTTAGGCCCATGAAAAATATTGAAGATTCGAGGTGGCGTACATATACAAAAACGTAAACATTCGAAATTGAGAGATCGTTCGATTTCTTTTGGTGTTTGTGGCTGTCACATGGCATAATTTTCCCACGTGGCTCACATATGTTACAGTTACACGGACACGGGACACAATACGCGATACGACACGCCACGATACGTCGACACGTGAATTCTAAAAAAATAGAAAATTTCGACATGCCGGGACACGTTGTATATTAAATATATATTTTTATATATACACAATCAAAGTGCCATTGATAGGTGATCCCACAAGTGATTTTTCCCCTTTTTATACGGAGATCAAAGGAAGTGATAGAAAAGCTTCTTATAAAAAGGGAGAAAATTACCAAAAAAGTCTTAAACCTATTGCGATTGTGTCAATTCAGTCCTAAACCTATTTTTTTTGCCGATTCAGTCCTAAACATTTTGCAATTGTGCCAATTTAGTCCATCCTGCGAATTTTGACCGGCCGAGGCAGACGTGGACGCCGGCCGGCCGGCAAACTAATATTTTAATTATTTTTTTTGTTTTCCTTTTATTATTTTATTCTTTCTTCTTCCCTTCCCCTCCTTTGTTCTTCGGCCTGCAACTCTACTGTTCTTCTTCTTCTACATCAGTTCACCGAAGAATAACCGAATCAGCAGGCCAGCCGCCACGCCACCTTCTGCAACCACAAGCTTTCGTCTCAGCCTTCGCCCCGCCCCCGCATCTCCTCGTCGCAGCCCCGCCGCGCCGCGTACCCCCCACCACACCCCCCCTCCCGCGGTCGTTCTACGTGTCAAGGGCCGCCGCGCCGACCCACATCACGCACGGCTGCGTGATCGTCGGACCTCGGTGAGGCTCTCGCCGGTCTCACCAAGCCCGCTCGATCCACAACTCGAGCACCATATCCAGATTTTCTCAGATTGCGATACCAGCATTTCGCAATTCTGTCCACTGTTTCACATAAAAGATGAATGTGATTCAAATTTCCTCAGATTACGATACCAGCATTTCGTAATTCTGTCCACTGTTTCACATAAAGGATGAATGTGACTCAGATTTTCTCAGATTGCGATACCAGCATTTCGCAATTCTGTCTGCTGTTTCACATAAAAGATGAATGTGACTCAGATTTTCTCAGATTGCGATACCAGCATTTCGCAAATCTGTCCACTGTTTCACATAAAAGGATGAATGTGATTCAGATATTCTCAGATTACGATACCAGCATTTCGTAATTCTGTCCACTGTTTCACATAAAGGATGAATGTGATTCAGTTTTTACCTGATTGTGATACCAGCATTTCGCAAATCCGGCCCTCAGCTAATGCTTCACGTGATGAGCGGATGATCGTGATGCAGAAGCCAATTCTCAGCTAACATTCCACAGGATGAGCGGATGATTGTGGTTTGGAAGCTTAATTCTCAGTTGACGTTCCACGTGATGAGCGGATGATCGTGGTTCGAAAACTTTATCCTCAGCTAATGCTTCACGTGATGAGCGAATGATCGTGATGCAGAAGCTTAATTCTCAGCTGACGTTCCACGTGATAAGCGGATGATCGTGGTTCGAAAGCTTTATTCTCAGCCAATGCTTCACGTGATGAGCGGATGATCGTGATGCAGAAGCTTTATTCTTAGCCTACATTCCACGTGATGAGCGGATGATCGTGGTTCGAAAAGCTTTATTCTTAGACAATTCTCAGTTGACGTTCCACGTGATGAGCGGATGATCGTGGTTCGAAAGCTTTATTCTTAGCCAATGCTGCACGTGATGAGCGGATGATTGTGATGCAGAGGCATTTCTCAGCTGACATTCCACAGGATGAGCGGATGATTGTGATTCGAAAGCTTTATTCTTAGCCAATGCTCCACGTGATGAGCGGATGATTGTGATGCAGAGGCATTTCTCAGCTGACATTCCACAGGATGAGCGGATGATTGTGATTTGAAAGCTTTATTCTTAGCTGACGTTCCATGTGATGAACGGATGATCGTGGTTCGAAAGTTTTACTCACAGCTAATGCTTCACGTGATGAGCGGATGATCGTGGTGCAGAAGCATTACCGATTTGCGATCCAGAACTCGCAAATTCGGCCTACAGACATCTTGCATCGCCCCGAGTCAGGAAGAAAGAAATTCCTGAGGACGGGTGGGCCCAGTACCTTAAGATCCCACCAGCGCTGGTGATTAAGGGAATCCTCAACGTATGAGGTATTTACAGAAACAAATACCCCTTACGCGATCCATGCGCGAGTTCTTGAAAAAAAGAAGTTAGACGCATGCATTGCATCATTTCCAAATAAAAAAAAAAGAAAAAAAATCGATTTAAATGAAAATTTAGGTGCCACTTTTGGTCTTTGAGCGAAACCTCTCTGAGCCTCCACTCAAAGAGGGGCAAGCTGTTAGCACCTAAATTTTAATTTTAGGAAAATGCATTGATTAAACAGAAAATGAGAATTAGCCTTGACTCTCACCAAAAATATTAAATTTCCTCATGCATAGCTTTTTTTAGTTCAACATGCATTGTTCTTTGTCTTTTAATTTGACCTGACGGTGATAGAAGTTGGAGCTTAAATGGACTGGACCTAGTTCGGGTACTGAGCTAGAACTTCGGGTAGCATCAAGGGTTAGGGCTCCAATTAGAGAGAAAAGCGTTAGGTCCATTATCCTAATGAGGCCTAAGGCCGTCAAAGTTCGGCGACACCCATGGATATAAAGGAAGCCGAATTGCTCGAGTGATCAAGGATCTTGTTGGAATTTATTTAATTTAGTTCGGCTCATTAGAATACAAGCGAATCTCACAATGAAAAGAGAGGCCATTAGCTTGATTGATTGATTCTGACGGTCATCTATCATTCCCTTCCTTCTCTTCATGCAAGACGAAGAAGGAAAATTTAAAAGTGAACGAGCCCTAGGTGGAGTGTATCTGGACACGAAGAGAAGAGTAATTCGTGGAGACCGACACAATAGGAATCCTTCTTGCATTGATTGACGGCCGATTTTCAGTAGCAATCAGGAGCCAGATTGCAGGAATTGATTCCCCAGGCCCAAAATTTCCCAGAAAATGTAACTAATGTTTGCTATAAAAAGCAAACTTCGTTCATTTCAAAGGGGAGGGAACCAATTTGATTGAATGAGGGCAGATTTTAGGAGGCCACACAATTGTTTCATACGGTACATTGAGAGAAGAAGAGGGAACGTGAGAAAGGAGAGAGTATTCGCGGTTGGGTTCCACGTCCGATATTCTCGACGACCGCCGCTTCTACTCTCATCGCAAACCAGTTTCGACGAAAGGCTGTCCCCAGCGATGTCCGTGCGATTCCAGTCAAACATAGCAAACCTACTGCTTGGACGAATCAGATGCTATTGTTGTGGCATCTTCTTGCGATCTAGATGAGCCGTCGCGATCTACGGCAATTCCAGTGACTTAGGCGTTCTAGCTACCTTTTGTCCCTTGTTGGATGTCCAGTCTTCCCATACCGGGATGCATCTGCCTCGAGCCGAGGCGACAACTTCAGTGCTCCTCATCGACAATTGTTGATAGTTCTTCGGTGACAAACCCGTGTGAAATTGGAGGAGTCGTCCAAACGGTGGTCAAAATAATTCTAGTGGAGGATATTCTGCACAGGAGAAGGAAACACAATTTTTTTATTTGTTTTTGTGCAGTTTCACTAGCATTCACGAAAGCCTGCAGGGTTGACTTTGCCATTGATTTTCTTTCGATGTTATTATATTTCTCATGATAATTAAGTCTATTAACAGCCATGACTTTTCTTTTCAGCTCTTAATCACTTATGGCCAGTTTGTGACCGCAACATACCCTTGGCTCATGCTCAACACCAATTAACAAGAATAACACTACGAATCCAGTCCAAGTGGTGTAGCCATGGAGTCCAGCAGATCCGCGATCCCTTCATCGTCAGCGGAGATCGCAAGCCTCTAAGATGAAGCCAAGTTGTTTCCTTTTTGTCCATGCAGGTTTCCCAGATGAATCTTCAACCCATCGCTACTGCACTAGGAGTCATTGGATTTTAAGTCCAAGAAGTGTTTTTATTTGTTGGCTCGAAATCCTCGGTTAAAAAGAGTTACCAGAATTTTGACTAATCAAGTCTATATGGTGAATTTGTCTTCTCTTGGTTCTTGTCCAGATCTGACGTAACGGCATGTGTTTTTGTGATTATGCTCCATGCAAGCAAAAGTTTAGTTTCTGACAAGAGAGATCGTGGAGTCCCTCATCACAGTTAACCCACTGAGCAGAATAATCCTTGCCGTTGGGAGCCTTGCAACGCCGGTCCATCGCCCGAACGTGAGTCCCTCATCCGCAAGCAAATTCGACACGAATTGGAAATTAGGAAAGGCAATTTTTGGGGTATAATTTCTTACCTTTAAATTGAATATACACTTGCCTATCTTGCCATATTTGCATATCATGTTTGCATATCTGAGTATAACTTGCACAGCATAAAAGTGGATATCTTTTAAAAAATACAGGTTAATTAGGGAATTTTTATTTCCTAATCCGCAACTTGCCGCATAATCGAGAACATCCATCTTTAAGATTATCGATGGAATACTCGATTAGGCAAGGATTTGGTTCAATCGTTAATCGTAGGATTACGAATTAAAGATTGGCTCAAATATTCGCGAAATATTTCAGAACTTGATTGGCATATCCACTTTCTTGATTGACATTGATTGGCATATTCACTTTCGTGATTTGATTCGAATTGTTTTGATTGTCATATTTTTAGAACATATCCGTCGCATGATGAAATTTCGAAAACTATAAAAAAAAGATTGCATTCATTCATCCTCCATATTTGAAAATTTCATATCCTTGCATTTTAGGATAGAAATTGCATGTTTAGATAGAATTTTATGTTTAAAACAATATATCTTTAACATATTAGGGTTTAGACCAATTTGAACTCTAAAATATGCAAAATAAATATTGTTTTGGCATAGTTCTATTTTAGGAAATAAATTCATCCGAAAATAAAAAAGTCATCATTGCCACGTCATCTGTGCCATTCTTGCCATGTCATATTAGGTTGCATTTTAGTTTAAATTGCATATTAGAATTGCATGTCTTGATTTTAATCAATTTACGTGTCGCGTAGTTAATTTAATTAAATCATGGTCTCAATTGTGCATTCGTTTAATTTGCATGTCATCTAGTTTAGTCTTACATTTAATTCATGTCATTGCATCCTAGAATAATTTCATGCATCACATGTAGTATATTTTCTCATGCATTCATATAAAAATTGGAAACTAAAAAAGAAGCGATGTTTTGTGTGGCGCATGCTCTCTTAATTATATTGATTTCTGGATGTTCAATTAATTGATTGCGCACCCGCACGACAACCTTTGTTAGTGACTTAGGTTAAAAATCAATTAATGTTGCCTTCTCAAATGATTTTTCATGAAATAAAATGGTACCGAAAGGGCGTTAGAGTAATCTAGCGTAATCAAGTCCCCGAACTCTTAATCTCTGGTTCGTAGAAATAAAATAGTTCTCCCGCTATTTTATTTGGGTTTCTAATCGACCTACCATAAATGATTAGTGGCGACTCCAAATTCAAAATACATTGCATGTTAACCAATTGAACCTTAAGTTGCGATTTGGTATGGACTTGGGAGAATTCGAGTTAGGTTAGTTAATTTATTAACCTGATAATTCATTAGCCTAGAAAATTTATCTTTTTTAGGTCGCGACATTTCTTTGTTGAGATGCTCGGGTGCGTGCAGAGAAGCTGTTTAAGTGTATGTTTGACATTGTCAAAAACAGACGAGGGTCATCTGCTTGGATTGACATAGTGCTGTCGGAGAGATTAGTAAAAGTTTTTTTGTAGTCTAAGAATGGCAGCTTTGAACTTAATGTCGGCTCTTAGTAATGAAATCTCCATGCTTTTATTAATGAGGGTTGTTCCGATTCACTGAGGGTTCAGCTTTGGAAAGGTTTTTTGCATCTTGGAATTCATTGAGATTGTTCTACTTTTAATTTATTCATCGAGGGTTGTTCCGATTATGAATCGCCTCGAGACTCTATATCTTTGGGCGTCATTTTCTAAGAATGAGAAGTAATCGATATATTAATTTGGAATGAGAAGCTTATTCAATAACAATGTCCCACGACGACGTCACCGACTTCAGCGGCTTCACCCGCGATGACCACGTCTTGAGGATAAAGAGGTGGAAGACGTGAGTGGACTTGGATATCTTCTAGTCAATAATTGAAAGTATAATTTTCGTTTTTTCACTTTCGATCTTGCGAAATGTGCAGGGAATCATTCGCCTGGGAAGCGTCAGCCCTACTATTTCTAAATAAAATCGATAATGAACTATCGAGGTGATTCGAATTATTTTCTTTTTTATATGTCTTCTCGAATTATTTTCTTTTTTTTTTATAATTTCATTATGTTGGATTCCTGTTTTGTAGCGAGATGGCTGAGATCAAGTCCAAGATCGATCAAGCGCGATCACACATTGAGGAAAACGGGTAATTATAACATATATATTTAAATTGTTAACGCTAATTTTTTCTTTAATACAATGTTTATATGTGATGAATTGTGATGAATATGGTTTTTTTTTTCTTTTTTTTATGTAGACAACTATTGATAGATGCATTCCAAAGCCGCTCTGCAGAGTGCGAAGAAAAATTGAAGAGCGAGACCGAGACCGAGAAGCTGAACAAGGAGTCCTGCAATTGCAAAACTTCTCATGATAAGATTTATGGAGGTAAGTTTATTTGGTTAGTCTGGTAAGTTTGTGAGCTTTTTCCTCATGAGTAGCGTTACTATTGATTTGGGTTATGCCGGCCATGTACTTTTTCCACAGATGCATTTCGTAAGTTGGAAGAGGAGAAGCAAGACTTCAAGGCACAGCTTGTAGAATTGATAAAGAAGGAGAAGGATTTTCTGGGAACAGTCGATGATCACATCAAAGAAGCAAATGAGCGCATTAAAATAAGGAAAATTGTAGGTTGTGTTTTTTGGAGTCTAGCTCGATGCATGTTCACCGTAACACGTGGACATTATTTTATTATTTTTTTAAAATGCAGGTCCATGACGATCTCAGGGAATTGTCTTGGCCCATACCTTTGTTGAAGAGGCAGACGCTGGATGAAAAGCAGACAGGACCTCATAGACACAACGTCCAGGATTCGTGGCTCCCCGAGCTCTGATTAGTTGTTATTTTTATGGAACCTCACTGGTTCAGCTTCTAATGACTTTGTTTTGATCAATCGGAAATGACTTTGTTAATGGTGTGATTGCAAAAAATAATGCGAGTTTGAAAATGATTTGTCCCCGTGGGGACAGCCAAAAACGACAGAGCTTCTACCGCCTCAAGTTGCAAGAAAATACTTTGGGGTTTGACGCAACTGGTTTATATGTTTGGATTGATCAGTCAAATTTGTGGATGATTAGTATTAGGTTTGACTTCCACTGTCTGTCGTGGTTTCCTTACTTGGAATGGTAAGGCCAATCCCACTTTGCTGTACAACACGGATTGGATGAACATATGGTTCATGAAGGGGATTGATTGGTTGTTGCAAGTTATTATTTTTTTTTTTGAGATGTCATGTTGACATATGTATTTATATGTATATAGGTAGACACTTATAAACAGCTTTGCGAGCATCAAACAATAAGTGAAATAAATTGACAGTGTTGACACATGATTTTGGATCAGTCTTTTCTAGTATATTTTTGAAAAAATCATAAAAAATCATAAAAAGTTGAAAATTTGCAAAATTAACTTTGGTAACCTTGGCCAAGCCTAAGGAATCATTTTTTATCAAAAAAATAATTTTTCATAGTTATTCGTATTTTTTTAATATTTTCGAAAAATAGGAAAATGCATGAAAAATCAAGAAAAAATAGTATTTGAGGTCACAAAAATACATAAAAAAGAGTCCATATTTTTATTTTAATTCCATTTTTATTTTGACTTCATAAAAAGTTAAAATTCAAGTTCAGTTTTAGGTGTTTTCACATAGGGTTGAATTTGGTAAAAAATGTCATTTTAGTCTTTTAATTTGCAATTCTTTGCATTTTTAGAATCTTGACATACAATTTGTTGAAATATGTATTTATATGTATACTGGTACACACTTATAAACAGCTTTGCGACCATCAACAATAAGTGAAATATGTTCACAGGTCATAAGCTGCAAAATCCCGACACCATGTTCCTTAATTAAGCTGCATAATTGACAGACAACGAGTTAATGGTGCTTCATGTACTTTTTTCGTAAGCTAGTTGTCAACGCAGGAGGGTTGATCTGGCGTTGGTAGGTTTCCAAGTGCTGGATATTGACTCAAATACTAAACAATTCTTGTAATTATTAATCTCACTACGAGGTTTACATATCGGTTGACTTCGGTTCTTCTTTGTCTAGGCAACAGTTGGTAGGATTCGAACAGGCAACTCTGCATTGGAAATCACCTAACCCGCTAACCATGTGTATCAGTCTTGAGATGTTAATCACATGGGCCACGTTTGGTGATGTGAATTTCTAACGAAGATAAGATTTGATAAGATAAGATATGAAATTTAGAGATTTTGCTATATCATATTCACTTTTTGGTATATGGAAGTAATAAAATTGGATATGAAATCTAATGGGTAGCTCAACTTTTTTGGTCTCATAACATATTACTAACTTTTACTTGAGTCTTAAATCTGCCTCCATTAATCCTCTGTAAAAATCTTCTTTAGTGATTTGGTGCTTACTATCCCACCTCTTGTGCTTGAAAATGTTCATCTCTCATGATCGGAGGGATTGTCGTTGGGACACTCGAATACCTCATACTTAGGAGTTTTTCATTTCTCGATTCAACGGGAAATCCCGAACAGAGTATTAATGGGGTAGATTTGCGACTCATTTAAAAGTTTTTTATTTTTATGAGACTATGAAGTAATAACTGGAAAAAGCTTTCCAAAAGATAGACTGAAATTTGACAGAATAAATTGTAGAGATTACATAGACGTCTTTTATATAGATATGACTTCTTATGGAATTAAAGATAACATAAAATTGGATAATAAGAATCAAATCTAAACAGAATTTAAATTAGATATTAATGTCAGATATATCACAATATTGCCTAAAATCATAAAACTACCCGAAAACCTATCTAAACGACTATGAAACGCGAAAATACGACGTTGGCCACTGCATAGTAGTGAGTATTGATCAGTGGCCCGTTTCCATGCAACTGACCAAATTTGAACACAATCTGATTAATTTTAATTTATTTTATTTTAGTTTTTTTTGTAAGGATTTATTTTATTTTAGTTTACCGGTTCAAATTTCAAACAGTTCATTTCACATTTTCCTGAGATACGATTGCATGCAGAGATGCTAAGATACCATGAAGTGAACAAGTCATCTACGATTTGGACTTTAGGTAAACAGCAAAACCGTTTTTGCATTATGTGGGTCTCTTCCTCTGGCTGGGATTGAAAGGACAGTAACATATAGAAGAGGACTCAATGGTCTTCACATGGTTTATACGAGACAAACGAAAAGAGGTGGTAGAAAGTAAAAGAAAAATGACGACTTTGTATGGCGAATCGATCCTAGAAGCTTGGGTATGAAAGCATGCTGTGATATGATATTGTTGGTAGTTCCATCATGAGAAGTTTACCATTTCTATAGGACCGCCCGGGAACCAGACCGGATCAAGACTGTCCTTGATGACATTAATCAATAAAATTCCTTGCCATGCCATGGTGTGCTGCCATATTAACATGTCAAGACTGTTCTTGACGACATTGTTGTGTGAAAATGGAACCTTTTCATAGTCCTCTAGATTTAGTGTCATGTCAAAGACTCTGGCTATTGTTGGCGGAAATGAACACACATAATTGGCCATGTGACCATGCCTAAGGAATGACTAGTGCAAAAATGCATGATAAGTGCTTGCTAGAGTGAAGAAACGGTCAATTCTTGGAAGTTCATTGGGATCGATTCAGCATCTTCAAGGAACAATGCCTTGTTAATCAGCTCCTGCATACAAAATCAAGAAACCTATTCCTGCAGAGAAATGACGGATTTACAGGAATTCATGTAACTTATTCCCGCATACGAAGTCAGGAAATCATCTTGCCAGATATTTTCAGTTGATTGACAGATTGGCTCATTCTGGATGATCTTTTCTTTCTCAAATTTGCAAAGTTGCAATCTTTTCTGCAATCTTATTTGATTCCTTCTACTTGGTCATGAGCCGATTATTATTGTTTAACTATTTTCTTTTTCAGGCTGCAACAGTTGGCTTATAAAACAGCGTGAACAGTTTGAGACTGTGAACTGTGAAAGAAAATATCGTCGGGTTAGTTGCCTTTGATTTTTGCATACCTATCTTGATGTTTTCGTTCTCTTAGTTTTGCAGGTGTATGATTTGAATATTCACTTGTTAACCTTTTCGGATTGTATCAATGGATAGTAAGCCTGTATTCTTATCAGCTACTTGTACTAGTTCTTCTCCATTTGTTTGTACAATCAAATTTTGAAAACATCTCAACTTCTTTGCTCTAAAGCTCAGCAAAAGGTTGGACGGAATGGTTTGCTTTAATATTTGTCTTAATATTTTTAAGCGCAAAAATGGGTTTCTCGTCGTTGATTGTGGAAATTTCTGCACATTATGGTTTGATTTCTATTTGATTTTCATTTTATGACCTGAGCGACTGAACCTAAGTGAATTTTTTACTTCACGCACATAGGATGACGATGGATTTGAAATGAAACTTTAGCTGTGTAATAAAACTTACGACTGGCTAATATACCCTGTATGCCTTATGGGTTAGGAGGACAAACGCTCTGACAGACTATGGCCATAATTATCATCTATTGGGTTTCAAGGATTGCTAAAACGCAGCAGAATATATTTATAAACCGAAACCGGATCTATGCGTGTATCGAAATCGAAATAGAAATTCAATACGTATCTTTATCAGATCGGAGATAAATCGACGATCGGTTGTATCTGGATTAGCGCCCCAAGCATTGCACCTCTACCGGTATCCACACACACGAACTGAAATCTCCAACTATCTAAGTGCTGGCTTGCAGATCTTGGAGTTCCTCTTGTTTCTTTGCTTTTAATCTTCGAGACTCTCTCAAAGATCTTCGAGTAGAGGATGATTCTCTATGGTTTTTTCTCCTTCGAATTGCAACCTTTTAATATCTAAGGCATCTCTAGGGTTTTCCTCGTGTAACCCACTATTCTTAATAGTTGGATATATATAGGCGGTTTGGGAGGGACGGCTTTGCGCGCCCGTCCACCTCCAATCATGCATTTAATCATTATCCCATAATGCGCATGATCATTTCGTATAACCCTTTTATTCGCATAGATATTTATATCAAGATAATAAACTTAAATCTATTCTTAAGTAGATCAAGGCGCAGAGAAAAAATAAACTCAGTTCGCTATTGTGTACGACTTTGTAGGTTCACTAAACATTTGTAGTGTGCTCAAAACTCTTTTGGTCCACAAGTCATAAGCGGTCTCTAGCAAGACATTATGACTACCGTGTAGTGAAGGTCGATTTTTCGACACAACCTAATCCATAACTAATGTTAGAGTATCAACCTTGATTGATTCCCAGAACAGACCACTAACATCATCATGGGTCACAAAGAACATGACCGCATTTTGTTAGCCGGGTTATTAATGTACGCTTGGAACTGGTATGGAAAGCGAATTGCGTAAATTTACAGGTGTTAAGCTAGGTTAATGGATAGCCATAGAGACAGAGATGAAGTGAATTGCTTCTACATGTATTTTGTGCGTTTAACTAGATGCAAGTGGCGGTAGTGTATCAATCAAAAATCCAACTAATGGATCCATTCATGCACACCTTATCTTTGGCGCAGCATCATTGCGTCAAACATGCTATCATTCCCCTGAGATTTACCAAGAACGAGGTGTGGTGTCTAAGCCGTGAAGAAATGGCACTTAATTAACTTCTCTTTCTCCAGTTAAAATGATGCTTTGGTCATTAACATTACCCAATAAAAGAGATAATGGGCAAATAAAGAGAGTGTACCCAAAACTATCAGGTTTGTATATTAGAGGATAGATACTGTTTCGAAGTGGTCGAGTCGACGCTCTTACTATAAAGAAGTACGAAAAAGAAGCTGAGGATAAAAGCAGGGAAAGGTGGTGAGAATTCTGTTGGATTTTAGAATCTGATTATCATCACCCTTGCCGTTTCTTTTCTTTTTTCTTTTTACAATGAATATGATTGATTCTGTGATTGTATCGATCTCACCTAGCTCTTTAAATAGCTGGTGCTACATTTTTGCATGAGTAGATGGTTGAGTCTCCTTAGCTATGATATAGTGAATGTCGGTTTCTAGTCGGAGCTGTTTTCTACAACGAGGCTTTCTTGTGCACTATGCATTAGTGCGTTTAACCATGCTTTACTCATCATGTGGTCTGAATCAGGTACACGGCATATATTATGGATGCCAATGAGAAGGAAAGGCTTAAGGTAACATGACGGCGGTTTGGGTTTCATGAAGTTCCTCTTATTTTCTTGAGAGTTATAGATGTGCTTAGGACTATGGTCAGCCTGGTTGGGTTTTCAATTTTGTATATATACTGCTCCTGCTGGGTAAAACTGTCGAGGTTGAGACCCCTAGGTTTTTACTTTTCTTGATGCACCAGTAAGTCCTTGGTTTCCCGTGCGGCGGTTCTTTGTCGTCGTTAATTTATTATCTGCAGTTTGTCTGCTAATTACACATTGAAGAGTTAATCAAATGCTTGTGCAAAAATATGCAGAGAGGACTAATTGCGTTGTTGTGTTAGGCTTGTGCTATGCATGCAGAGAACTTTTCTCATTCTGGTAGACATTTACTGGTACATGGTCATTTTCCCTTCTCTCTCTCTCTCTCTCTCTCTCTCTCTCTCTCTCTCTCTCTCTCTCTCATTGTGTTTTAACAAGCTTCTTTGTTCATTAGGGCCATCAAAGCAACGTCCCCAACATGATCAGTGGGGCATTCCAGGCTGATATAGGCGTGCTTGGAAAGTTGGAATATATAGATATATATAATATAGAATTAATCAGATGTAACAATCCTTGTTTACAAAAAAAACAAAAAAACAAAAAACAAAAACAAAACAAAACATGTTTATCGGATGTAAATATTGTATTGAAACAAAAGTTAATGTTACCGATTACATGTATAACTTATAAAATCCACCCGTTTATGTCGAATTCTGAGCGCACTTGATCGATCTGGGACTTGGTCTTTAGCCATCTCGCTCGCTGTAAAACTTGTGCTCAATAAAACGATGCAAATAAGGTTTTCAACATTTAAATGGAACATGACTTAATTATACGACTTTATCGAGATCAAACATTGTTACTCCAGGCTTATTCAAATATATAAGCCATGAATATCTAAATAAGTGTGATGTGCAACATAGGATTAGGAAATGGCGTGAATGCATAAAAAAACTAGCCTGGCAGACTGGCGAGGTCATGCCATTTTTAGTTGTTACCCTGATCCTAGCACCCTTCCAAATGTAGGGAATGGTGCTGATTTCCTCACTCTTTGGCTTGTTACTCTTGAGTAGCACAATCTCACATAATCCCTCGTGGTCCCTGTCCATGTACGGCAAGCTTCCCCTTCGCAGTCTCTGCACTACAATTTGACCTAAGCACATCGTTTCTGTCGTTACTTAGGATCTTGTGTGTTGCATTATTTAGGTGAAAGCGCAAAGTTCCATTTGATTGCATATATTTATGTAATCCTTTGTGTTCCCTTTTGGTGAAATTAATGCCTGAGGACTCGATAAAAGCTCGTAGCGGAGACGTACTTTCTTCAGTCATGAATTGCGCCCTACATGTATCGCAGTAGACCTGTCCCTCGATGAAGGAGCATCGCCGTGGGTGAATTGGAGGACGGCCAAAAAGCAAAGTGCCGATGATAGAAATGTGATAGCCTTCAGAGAATTCGCCATCGCTCATGGTTTCTGATTGTTCCTTCACTCGAAAAGTAAATGGAGACTTTGATTGTAGGTGGCAAGTCTTCTCGGAGAAACTAAAGATAAGAAATGAGAAAATGTTTGGCTTTGGCCATGGGAGATTGGTAGGCCCGAGGGGTTGCTGCTAAAGTTTGTAAAGGAGTCAAATTTCTTCTGCGGTTGTGTGAAAGGAAACAACGTTATCCTCTTGCTCTCTCATTTTTTGAGTCTCTGATTTTTACACGACAGTTCGAAGGACATTCTAGTTTCTCGTGCGCAAGAGTTTGTGTTACATAGGTGCTGATCTACGACATTCCTGCGCAAAAGTCTCTTAAACATCTGATGAAAATGAACCAATATAGAGCATATAGCATCTTCATCAAGAAGGATACTGCATAAACACGAGCTGAGTGAGGCCTATGAGGGTCACGTCCAAGCCTTAAGGGTAATTCTGAACACCCTTGATGACCAGGTGCAGGCACTCATAGAGCACCTCAAGAAGCTAGAGCAGGAGCGAGATGAGCTGGAAGCTTTCTGGTCAAAGAGTCAACGGTCCTAGGTGGCAATTTGTCATTGGTCCACGTAGTTGCCCAGTCAGCATGGCCGTTAGAGTCTGATGTTCGAGCGGGTAGTGCCGCCCTAAATTGACTCGTGTATCTGAGTTTTGAATCGCTTTTAGGGTTTGAAATGAAACTTTTATTTTTTTTTCTTTTTAAGGGACCAGCATTATTGTTATATTGTTAGAAAATCCAACCCAAAAACTTAAAAACTGATTGGTGAAAGAAGACCACGATGTGAGATTTTTTATCATCGTCTCTCATGTACAAGCCGAATTAGGAATGTCATACGACATTTGACAAATTGGTCCACCTGAATGTCGAGCCAGCTCGACCATTAGTTTGTTAGGCTGAGTCGGATTAGATCGGGTGGTCTAGATTAATCGAGTCTAATTTTTAATGATTGTCCGATTAGTAATTAGGAATATCCGAAAATGGTTTTATTTTCGTCCCCCTATCCCCATGATAGTTCTTGAAAATTACTTTTATTGGGGTTTGGAAATTTTCACCATTCGAAACATCTTTTGCGTCAGCCCTAAAGACCGCCCAAGCTAGTTAATTAGTGGGTCGACCTCTAATCCTTGGTTAGGGCGCTAATTGCGTCCATGATTAGTTAATTAGCTCGTTAGGATATTTAGGTAGTTTAATTACGATCGGATTAGTTAGAAATATGATTTAGGTTAAATGACCGTAATTAATTAAGTTAGTTGGATTAGCTAGGCCGTCTATGGCTAATTGGTAATTAGAATTGATTGATTGGGCAATTGACTGGCTTGAAGCTCTTCAAGTACCCCTACAGAATTGGCTGAGGTTCTCATCTTGCATACCCTTTGGTTTTGTTCCTCCCTCGTCTACTTGCCTAGACCATCCAATGGGCTCCACCAACTGTGGCCAGTCCAACCACTCGAGCACTGACTCTCTGATGAGGTGACCTTAGAAAGTAGAAACCTCAAATGCAGAGGACATAACTGAAACTGAAGTGAAGCTCGTTGGATGAGAATGGGAAATGCTTTCATGCAAAAGCTTTCCGAGCTGAGACGGATGTGATAACCCTTGACCGTTCTCAAGACCTTTGTCTATCGAATCGGATTTGTCATGTACCTCATAATTTGACCAAGAAAGGCAAAATTTTGTTTTCGAGCACAATTCAAACCCCAGAATCCCAAATGCTAAGCCACGGCACCAACTCGCAAATGTCCAGTTAGTGCCACAAAAAGGGAATTGCTTTCGCGAGAATTTGATCTCGCTTGTCCGATCGGGAAAAATGAACCTTGTCAATAAATAACGACACTTGGCCAGGAGCTCGCCAACCACGTGGACACACGTGCAAATTTACAACATTCCTACGTAGAAGTCGATTAAGCATCTGATAAATTTGAACTGATGGAGAGCGTATAATTTCTTAATCAAGGAGGATACTACATAAGCTCATTCCCAGGACCATTGCCTATCGAATCCAAAATTCTCCCGTTCCACGAGATTTCACCAAGAAAGGCCATTTTCGTTTTCGAGTGCAATTCAAACCGCAAGCATTGCAAACACTCATCCCAAATGCTAAGCTATGGCGCCAAGTCAGCCATCTGCGCAACCCTGAGTGGTAATCCAAACAATATGCCAATTGCGACACCCACTCCCTCAGTTGTCCTTATATTCATTCTATTGGGTTGCGAAAGTCGTCAAAAGTCACCCACAGGATCAGTATCGTCCCACAACAATGCATCTGACAGGTCATCCTAGCCGTTCTCTAGTGCCAGCGTTTCAGGAGTGGCACACGGCTAAATGTTGTAGCGATACAGTTGGAGATGTGATCGAATCTAATTGATTCAGAAATCATTTGAATAACAATGATTAGTGAATCCGCCCTCTTCTTAGGATCCGCGGAGGTAGCGAGCTGGTTAACTACGGTTGTGAGTTGGTCGTGGCCAACATTAATCACATCTCTCCGTCATCTTGCAGTACTTTCTAAGTCATTGTAGTCACCACCGAAGCCCAAGAAAGTGGATCCGGGAATTTGATGTACAGGAGGACAAACACTGTGGTAGACTATGGTCATAATTATTGTCATGGGATCACAAAGAACCTGACGGCATTTTGTTAGCTGGGTTATTAAGGTGCGCTTGGGATTGGTGTGGAAAGAACTTGATGAATGGCATAAATCCCAAACTTACATGTAGGTGGATCATCATAGAGAAAGTGAATTGCTTCTACATGTATTTTGTGTGTTTTAGTAGATGCAGGTGTCAGTAGTGTATCAATCAAAAATCCAACTAGTGGACCCATTCATGTACACTTTATCTTTGGCGCAACATCATTGCGTCAAACGTGCCTTATCATTCCCCAGAGATTTGCCAAGAACACCAGGTGTGGTGTCCAAGCCTTGAAGCAATGGCACTTAATTAACTTCTCTTTCTTTAGTTAAAATGATGCTTTGGTCATTAAGGGCAAATAAAGTGAGTGTACCCAAAACTATCAAGTGAGTGTACCCAAAACTATCAGGTTTGTATATTCAGAGGATGCAGAGACTCTGGGAGGAATGCTCTTTGTATTTTTTTTTTGTCGTTGATCAAATGAGAAGCACGACGACTCTTTATATAGTAGAGGGTCTGTGATTACAACCGTTGATCTATTTTTCGATCTAATGGCTAAGATCGCATCTCCCATTTATCTAACCATCGACAATATACAGGAATCTTCTAGAGAGATGGACAATTATAGTATTGCCCACCCTTGAGAATATACTAGAGAGTCCTAGATTGTTAAAAACATGTCTCGAATTTGAGTCCCGAATGAAACTCGGGAGTTAGGCACATTGGCATTGACTCGGGAGTTAGGCACAAGTTGGCATTGACTCGGGAGTTAAGAGTTTGGCAAGTTTGGCAAGTATGAAAGACAAGAGTTTGGCAAGTTTGGCACCTCTTTCTTTTGACTTGGAAATTAGGCATAAGTTGGGCACAATTTGGCATGCTTCCTCCTTCCATATGGCTATATAAGGAGAAGAAGATGCAATTGAAGAAGTGCGCCGAAGCCAAGTCATTCGGTGGCCGAGAGAAGAGAGAGTTCTTCTCGTGAGGGTTTTGCTTGTCGTAATTACACCTGAGTGTTTTTGCCAGATAAATTCTTGTGAGTAGAATTTGTATAATTCCTTGAGTGAGGTTTCACTAGGAATTGTGAGGGGCTAAATACTATGTGAGTTTGAGGTGTAATTGGGGTTTGGGAAACACCAAGAGTGTGTTTGAGTGCTCGAGTGATTGATCTCGTTGTATCGCTTTCTATAGTGGATTCTGTGCTGCTCTCCCCGTGGACGTAGGTTCCGACATTCGGACCGAACCACGTAAATCTCGTGTCATTTGTTATTATTTCTTTTATTTCTCTGTCGACTTTGCAAACGCTCATCGATCCGATTCCGCTGCGACACCGATCAAGGTGTCCTGTTTCACAACAATTGGTATCAGAGCAAGGCTTGCTTGAGTTGAAGCAAATCGATGGCGACAGAAGAAGCTAAAGTGAAAATCGACAGATTTGAGAGGAAGGACTTTGGTTTCTGGAAGATGCAGATAGAAGACTACTTATATCAGATGAAGCTGCATGAGCCCCTGTCTGGGCAAAAGCCAGAAACGATGAAGCAACCCGATTGGGAATTGCTGGATAGACGAGCGATGGGTGTTATTCGGCTGACGTTGGCTCGTAACGTCGCATTTAATATTGTCAAGGAGAAGACCACTGCGGGTTTGATGAAAGCCTTGTCGGACATGTACGAGAAGCCCTCTGCGATCAACAAGGTTTATTTGATGAGACGCCTGTTTAATTTGAAGATGAGCGAAGGTATGTCAGTTGCTAATCATATCAATGAATTCAAAGTGATAGTTAGTCAATTGAGTTCAGTGGAGATTGACTTTGAAGATGAGGTACGTGCTTTGATTCTATTATCCTCATTGCCTGATAGTTGGAATACTACTGTTACTGCTGTTAGCAATTCTTCTGGGTCAACTAGTTTGACGTTTGATGGGATTCGAGATTTAATTCTGAGTGAGGATATTCGTAGAAGAGAATCTGGTGAATCTGTATCTACTGCTTTAGTAGGTGAAAGAGGAAGAGCTAGTACACGTGTTAGCAGAAGTAGTATGAACATGAATAGATGCAGTCAGTCTAGGACTGGCGGTGATGTCTGTTGGAATTGTGGCAAGAGAGGGCATCTTAGAAGAAATTGTTTTAAGCTGACAAATGAAAGAGCTAAGGAAATTGGAGTTGAATCTGCAGATGATGTTGCAGTTGTAGCTGAAAATTCTGATGATGTCGATTATGTCTTGTCTGTCACTGAGAATTCGTCGTTTGACGGTTGGATTATAGATTCTGGTTGTTCTTTTCATGCTACACCAAAAATCAGAATGCATGATGGTACTGTGAGGACATTGACTGGGGTAAGACATGTTCCAGAATTGAAAAAGAACTTAATTTCCTTGGGTGCTCTAGATTCAGCTGGATGCAGGTATTCCTCACGAGGTGGAGTCCTAAAAATTGTTCGAGGTGCTCTGGTGATAATGAAGGGAATCAAACATGGCGGCCTGTATGAACTTCAAGGTAAGACATTGATAAATTTTGCTCATGAGACGTCGACATCTGTTCGAGAGTCTAACGGCTACTCGAGGAAGGCCTGGGTGTTTGTGCGAAAGCACATGTTTGATGCTGTTGTCAGGAATACGCAGTCGAGAGCTTTGATCGGAATGGAGACTGGTAAGTTGATCAAGCATGTGCGAACTGACAGTGGCATGGAGTCCTGCTCGAAGCTAGTAAATAAATTCTGCATGGAAAAGGGCATAGTGAAACATCGCACTAGTGCTAGTAAACCATAACAGTTTGCAGAATTGATGAGCAGAGAGTTACTAGAGACGGCCCGTGAAAAGATCTCTAGTGCTGGTATGGCTGGGAAAATTCCAGCGGATGCGCTTAGTATGGCGAGCTACCTGGCGAATAGATCCCCATCGACTGCGATTGGATATCAAACTCCCAAAGAAGTGTGGTCAGGTAATGTTGCTGATGATTCTAATTTTAGAATGTTTAGTTGCCCGTGTTATTATCGAGTAAGTGATGGAAAGCTCGATGTGGAGGCAAGGTGCATATTCCATGGTTATGCACAAGGTGAGTGTGGCGATCAGTTGTGGTGCCCGAATATAGATTCACCTGTTTGCAGCAGAGAAGTTACCTTTGACGAGTCTCCAATACTTCTAGCTAGGAGTGTTTGTGGCAGTGTTTATACGGATCTGGACGGTGTTCAGCTTGAGGTGGAGTTGCAACCAGAAACTCCTGAGGTAGCGGATACTAGCGAAGTAATCGACACAGATGGTGCTTGTAGCGAGGTGGAGTCTATACAGCCAACAGTTGCTGTAACTGCTAATATTGACAAGGTACGTGTTCAATCTCCTGACAGATATGGATGCAACGAAGGTTTTGCTTTATCTGTGATTATGGAGCTTGTGTCAGATAGTCCTTGTGGAGTAGTTAAAGGTGCATGTTCAGTTGGTGTTCTGATGAGGTCCTCGGTTATGGCGAAGTTCAAGCGGGGCTTGGACTTGGATGATTTCTGTGACGGTTGAGCCCAAGAGGGCTGTGGGAGAGTAGCAGGAAAGAATGAATCCACTGAAGCGATTGTGACTTGGCTCAAATGTCGAGCCAAGGTGGAGATTGTTAAAAACATGTCTCGAATTTGAGTCCCGAATGAAACTCGGGAGTTAGGCACATTGGCATTGACTCGGGAGTTAGGCACAAGTTGGCATTGACTCGGGAGTTAAGAGTTTGGCAAGTTTGGCAAGTATGAAAGACAAGAGTTTGGCAAGTTTGGCACCTCTTTCTTTTGACTTGGAAATTAGGCATAAGTTGGGCACAATTTGGCATGCTTCCTCCTTCCATATGGCTATATAAGGAGAAGAAGATGCAATTGAAGAAGTGCGCCGAAGCCAAGTCATTCGGTGGCCGAGAGAAGAGAGAGTTCTTCTCGTGAGGGTTTTGCTTGTCGTAATTACACCTGAGTGTTTTTGCCAGATAAATTCTTGTGAGTAGAATTTGTATAATTCCTTGAGTGAGGTTTCACTAGGAATTGTGAGGGGCTAAATACTATGTGAGTTTGAGGTGTAATTGGGGTTTGGGAAACACCAAGAGTGTGTTTGAGTGCTCGAGTGATTGATCTCGTTGTATCGCTTTCTATAGTGGATTCTGTGCTGCTCTCCCCGTGGACGTAGGTTCCGACATTCGGACCGAACCACGTAAATCTCGTGTCATTTGTTATTATTTCTTTTATTTCTCTGTCGACTTTGCAAACGCTCATCGATCCGATTCCGCTGCGACACCGATCAAGGTGTCCTGTTTCACAACATAGATAATTTTAGGAAACCCTGCCAAGACACGGCAAGTCTTCGGGTTCATCTCGGCCATGGGATCGACCAGTCGTGCCTCGAAAACCTCCGTAAAAGTCACTTTGGTCAGTGAAAATACTCAAGCAGAGATGTAGATAAGTAAAAGAGGCACAGATGCATCCTGAGACGAACGTCTAGTAAAAGAATCATCCTTCTGATTGATCCATCCACTTATTTCCAATCAAGCGGCTGATTTGGCCTTGTTATCCCTAGCTCCATCATCATGTGAAGGTCCCGTACTGAATACTCCGTTGCGAATCTCATCCATCTGGCAAGGACTATTCACCGCCTGATTTAGGATAATCTTAGACATTATTCCGAGCAGGAATTACTCCAACCTTTCAGGAAAGCTCAACATTGGAAAATTCAACATTTCCAAATTATGGGCGCCAAGCCAAACTTCTCCAATTTCAAGACCTTTGAATTGTCGACGGTCGCCCACTGATGTTGATGATATACTACTTCAAACTCAAATGAGGTAGAAACTTAATCAAAGCTTCAGCAAATGAGGACAACACTCATTTGAATTTGACATTTGAAGGTTGTTCTCATTTGCTGGTTGTAATGCTGCAAAAAATTTCACGTCTCCTGCTTCTGATTAGTTCTGTTTTCATGAGTCTTTCATCGATTCTGTTGACTCATTAACGCGAAAATCTTGGTGGCTACAGATTCTGGGAAATCAACAACTGGAGAAAGTCACAGTTGCGAAAACATTTGAGCTGTTGATTTGGAGAGTTCAGTAGAAACATCTCGATGAATCAGTAAGTAAAATCTAGCTTATGCATTCACTGTTGAGGTGAAAGCGCAATCTGCACACTCATCCATAGGCATGTGCTGGAAACCAAGCCAAATTATAGATAAACTTACCCAGGAATACGGCCGCCAATACAAAATTCAACTCTAAGATCAGAAGCAAATATGAATTGCCTATTTGCAACAGACCCATGTATATAACAGAAACAAACGGCCAACTGAGACATATTGATCAGTTCCTACCATTTTCAATTTGTTCTCAGACAGATGTTGCATCAGACATTGAATGTTATGTAAAAGACACTGAGAGTCATTGGTTTCAAGAATCCAGGAATCAACCAAGTGCAGGCCTCAAAAAACACAAAGACAAGGTAAGTATCAGAATGTCGCTTAGTCTAAAAATTCTCCCTTTCCATCGGAGAAATTTTCAACTTGCAACAGTCCAACAGTGGACAAAGTGACTGTGACCTTCATTTTCTTTTGTACTCCTAAAAACCATATCCAAATTCTGCATTGTGATATGCTCCTCATTTTTCGAAGCACCAATCATGTAAGATTCGCAATTATTTGCCGCAGGATGTCACGGTAATCTTTAGGAGGTGAGGCGACGATGATCTTGAGCAGAGTACTGCTCTTCCCTCCAGTTAAGCTTGATGGTCCCAAGCTATACATTAATCCACATAAAATTGCGAAGGATTACTTAGTCCACAGCATACCTACTCGTTAAACTGAATAAAGATGAGCAAGCAAATAAGTTGTCCAAAATTGAAAGATATCACTAAACAAAAGCAATACCATTTCAAGATTAAGTCTAATTCGCCTTGTGAAGAAGGCTGAAGTGAAACTTGCTAGCACTAGGATCCCAATATATCCCGACCTCATCCCCAGTCGCCAACTTTCACAAACTCCTTGTTCCAACCCCCATGAGGACGTAGCATCCAGAAGACTTCCAGAACACAAACACCAGTGACGTTGGCACCCTTGCTACTCTTGACTTGCCTCACTGTCTCCTCGCTCATCCATTGGAGCAAGTGGCTCATCACAAAGTCCCGTCCAATCAAGAGCCTCGATAGGTGGCCGAGATCGCTATGGGTAAGCTTCTTCTTGATCTTACAAGGGTCGAAGAGCAACCAAAAAAAAAAAAAAAAGAGCAACACCTGTTGAGAAAAACCCCTAATTGATTTTGAACTTGACAAAACAATCCATGTTCTCTAATATTGATTTAATGCAATGAAATACTTATTTTGCAGATTGTCCTAATGTGGTTATATAGGATTGAATCTGGTAGGAAGGCTCAGATGATGTCCGAGGGGCTTAGACGTTATAGAACAACTCATACATTGAGCGGGAAAGCTCAAATGTTGAAATGAGGCTCAAGCCGTGAGGGAGTATTTCATGTGCAATGACCATATTGTCAAAGAGATATTATCAAGATGATTTAATTAACCGATTACATCGTCACAATGGCCAGCAAATCAAGCTAGATTAGTACTTGGAGATTTTCAATCATGCAGATCAATCAATGACATGAATTAAGGGAGACAAGGATGACTCACTTAATAAAGAATTCTACGTATGGAAATCCAAAGTCATAATTTTATGGGCGATTTGATCTAAATGGGAGATTCTTTCTTTGGTCAATCTCAATGACTACTAGGTCCTTTGTACACAATCTCGGCCAAAAGAGGAATTTTTGGAGAGTGATCCTTTGGAAGCCTTGCAACGGGAAGTTAAAGATGAAGGAGCATAAAAGAAACGTCAAGGTTGAAGAGCGAAAGACAAGAGTACGGAATCTTGAATTCCAAAGACAAGAGAACATAATCAAAGATGTCGTTATATTAACATTTATGAGTCGTCCGTAGCATGAGTAAGATTTAATTTAAACTTAGTAGGCACGAGAGATTTTAGGAATTGTTTCAATAAAAATTTGGCCATTGTTCAGTAATCAATGCACCGTCATCATTGACCCTTGATAATTGCTTTTAAATGGATCCAGCACGAGTTCTCACAAATTCACAAAAGGACTTTGTTAGAATAATAGTGAATAACATGATGTGGGTCACAAATTTCAGAAAGAAAAGACCCACAATCATTTTTAATTATTTGTTAACCATTTTTTGTGGCTCACAACATGCCATCAATCTCACAGTAAATAAAAAAACTGTCGCATAAGCATATTCCTTCACAAAATATGATGGACTTGATGTGGTAGGTTTAGCTTATGCAAGAGTTCTTGTTAATGGAAATTATCCCCACTTAAACATAAATCAGCATCTCCATCTCATTAAAAAAAATGTTTTATTGGTGGTTACAATTACAACTTTTTTTATTTTTTTTATTATGGCTCCAGTAATAGGAATTTGGCGAGCATTTATGATAAATTTGAATTAGTATTGTTACTCTGTCATTTTGTTGTGCTGCCAATGTGTTATTAGCTACTCTAACAAGTTTTTCTTTGTCAATTGTCTTCCTTCTGGAATTGTATTATGGGCAAACGCGATTCCCCTTCATCTTTAAAGATGTTTTCATGCTAATTGGATAACTTTTTTTTTTCCCCTGGGGAAAGGAGTTGGGTCAAAATTCGTAGGAGCCCTCCTAGAGAATGCATTTTCTAGCAACATTGGGAGTAGGACATCGTGCCTTGTATCAGATGCAATAATGCAGTCCGAAAACTCGTGATCTTGTGGGACGAAATTCATTTAAGTTCGAGATAGATCAGAATTACACTTGATTGTTTAATCACGGGGAGGATGTTTATGACGTGAATAGTTCAGGTGAAGATGATTATGATGAGGAAAGTTATTAGAAAATCCACCTCAAAAGTTTAAATTGATAGATGGAAAGATCATTTGGAACCCATTGTCAAGTGATGAAAGATAATTTTCACTAACCTCTCTCACGGGAAAAATTATCAAAAAATCTTAAGCTTATTATATTTGTAGCAATTCAATCATAAATATTTTTTTTGCCAATTTAATTCTATTTTTTTATGCCAATTCAGTCTTAAATTGGGCGAGGCCATCGCAGTCCTCACCTGGCTAGATTTGGCGAGGGTGTTGCGACCCTCGCCAGCCCCAAGGGTTTTTGGGAAAAAAAATAAAGAAAAAAAAATTCGAAAAAAATTCCACATCAATGTTGGCAGTGCTAAGTCAGCATCGGTTTGCCAAAATTAGTTGGAATGCAAAAGATTTAGGACTGATTGGTAAAAAAAAAGAGGCTTAGAACTGAATTGGCACAATTGCAATAGGTTTATGATGATTTTTTTTTATTTTTTTGTAATTCTCCCCTACCTCATGTGCAACCCAGATTACAAGCTGCATGTGAAATTTTGACCACAATGCGTGCAAATTGACTTTTGAGGATGGACACACATTTGTGAAAGGATATCCAAACTATCGTAATAGCACCAAAAGACGTCAGGATCAGTGAATCCGTGGCGTGGCGGAGCGTGATGGCTCGGACAACAATAATATTTCATGGTCTGGGTCTTTTGAGGGGTTTTTTTCCAATTTAATACAAAAAAAATTATTTACAAAATTAATTACGTTTGAAAAGTATTTACGATTTTGGGTCTCGCGCGCCGGGATGTAGCGCGCGAGACCCGCGCGCTGCTGGGAGCAGCGCGCAACTCTGCTTGCGCGCGCTGCAAAGCCTTGTGCATATGGACAAGGCTTTTTTTATTTTTATTTTTTTCTTGTTTTTTTTTACTTTTTTTATTATTCAACTTGTTTTTAATTAATTATTTTTTTCCTTGTTTTATTTTAAGTGACCGTGGCCACGATCAAGATCGCCGATCGCCGTCGTCGCTGTCATGGCCAGTCGCCGCCTTGGCCGATTTTAATTTTTTTCTCGTCGCTCTGCTGCCACATCGCCTTGCTCGCTCGATGATGTGTCTCGGCCCCGTAGCCCTATCGCCTCGCTCGTTTCATTCGCTTGCACTGAACTCACAACGATGGCGTCAGCGATCTTGACCGTGGAGCATTTTTTGAACAAAAATATTTTTTTGTGTTTATGTTCTCGGCTACGATTTTTAGGAAAAAAATGCATTTGGTAAGTAAAAAAAATACTTTTTCTGCTGGCGATCAGCGGCGGCGGCGGCGACCGGAGGCGACCAATGGTGACGACGGCGGCGACCGGTGGCCAGCCGGTCGTGGCCGGGTCGGCGTCGATGGGTGGTGGTTCCAAAAGTGTTCCAAAACACAGAAGCAAATTTTTTTTTGTCAAAAGTGTTCCCTAGCACAAAAGTTTTCCGCGGAACACTTTTGGAACCACTACCCATCGCCACTGACGCGGCCACCACCCGTCGGTTACCGTCACCAGTTGCCGCTGCCGCCGATCACCGCTGGTCCGCGCTCGTGGCCGCCGTCGCCACCGGTCGTTGACGTCGCCGCCACCGGTCGTCGGCTGCCATCGCCTGCCGCCGCCGCCAGCTGCCATCGCCTCCAATCGCCAGCGGAAAAAATATTTTTTTTACTTACCAAATGCGTTTTTTCCCAAAAATCGTAGCCGGGAACAGAAACACAAAAAAATATGTTTGTTCAAAAAATGCTCCACGGTCAAGATTGCTGACGCCATCGTTGTGGGTTCAGTGCAAGCGAATGAAACGAGTGAGGCGATAGGGCTGCGGGGCCGAGGCACGTCATCGAGTGAGTGAGCGAGACGAGGGTGGCAGCAGAGTGACGAGAAAAAAATTAAAACCGGCCACGGCGGCGACCGGCGACGACGGCGACCGGCAACGACGGCGACCGGCGATCTTGACCGTGGCCACGGTCACTTAAAATAAAACAAGGAAAAAATAATTAATTAAAAACAAGTTAAATAATAAAAAAAGTAAAAGAAAACATGAAAAAAATAAAATAAATAAAGCCTTGTGCATATGCACAAGGCTTTGCAGCGCAAGCAGAGTTGCGCGCTGACTTGGACAGCACGCGGGTCTCGCGCGCTACTCACCCCGGCGCACGAGACCCAAAATCGTAAAAAATTTTCAATAGTAACTAATTTTGTAAATAATTTTTTTTTGTATTAAATTGGAAAAAAAAACTCTCTTTTGAGAGTGGCAAGTCTGATGGTGGTGTCAATTTTGCAAAAGAAAAAATAGAAAGTGACGCATAACATCACGCGGCGGGTTTGACCAAACACAGATACCGTCGCAGCTAATGTAATGTTGATGCGACCATTGTGATGCCGAAGTACGATAGAAAGCAAGGCTAAACAGAAGAATCGAAAATCGATAACGAGAAACCACTGGTCACTCAAGTGTGATTTTATCAAAATCAACGAAAATATCAATGTATGTCATAAACTGCTCTTTCACGAACCCTAAACATCTTTATATAAGATGCTAAACCTAATTGACCTAGGAAACACAAAATTACTAAAATGCCATTAAATTTATAAAAGCGCCTAAAATAAATACAATAAAATATTACGCAATATTACGAAGATCGCTATCTTTATTTGCATCACATTGCCTACCTTGTAATATCTTAATGTGCTTCTGACCAAAAAAAAAATATCTTAATGTGCGCTTCCTCATACTATAATGGCTTTGATACCGTATTAGAAAGTCTAACTCAAAAGTTTAAGTTAATAAGTGAAGATAAACCATATGAAGAAACAAAGAGAGCATTAAAACCCGTTGTCGAGAGATGTGCGAAATACTTGCAATGTTAGCAATTATGGGCAACTTCTCAGTTCTTTCATTTTAGGTCTTATGTTTCTTGGAGTAGTAATTGGCCTGTAAATTTGAGTGATCAATAGATTAACAGTTGGCGACATGTTTACGTGAATTCATCGAGATTAGTTTAGAATATTAACACGAATTTTTATGTACTTTAATGAGGACCACTGTGGAGACGTTTTAAAAACAACCATTAGTACGAATAATTCATAACGTAATTATGTGTTTTGACAAGCATAGTATAATGTCGAGAAATTTGCACTTTATCATAGTATAAAACATCAGTCCAAATTTTTTTCATGTTGAAGTATATAAGCAAGCAATGATTTAATCCTTGACAGTTTCGATATGTCAATTTAATATCGATTTTGAATTATTAGCTAGAATTAACTTGGAATGTATATACTCACATAAACTACTGCCTTGATATTGTTATCCTCGAATCTTACAAACAAATTTCAATTATTATTGAATGTGATTAAAGCTAAACCTTTACGAGATGATAGATTCATCATTCTAAGTACATTTTTAATAAATATTCCTATGCATCTTTTCGAGCCTCTATAAATCAAATGATACAAATATAGAAAAATTGAAATTTGACCATCAAACTAGGATCATCTGCAAATCTCAGACTCAGAATACTAAAATTGCTTGCTAGATGTGGCTGACCACATGAAAAGTGAATCAAGATTCAAAGCAACACAAATAAAAACACGAGTACCTTCCATTCCACCTCAACATGTTCCTGGGCAGCCAATATGTTGATAGTACGATTTATTAAATGCATTTCAAGAACAAATATTCTTCATGTGTAAATTTTTTGCATGTCCCAATCATGGCTTGAGAATTTTCTTTTTTGACAAACTATGGATAGAGAGCCTGTCCAAACCCATGCTTTTTGTTCGGCTAGAGCACATTTTCAAGCACTGCATTATATCAAACTTCTCAACGCATGCATAAGCTGTATCCCCCACGAAACAAAACAAAACGAAAAATTCAGCTATAAGTTCTCGCAATTTTCTGCATTACACCAAAAAAATTACGAGCTAATGATGCCAATGCTTCCTCCCCTCGAAAATAAAATTTGAACATTTGTGAATTACGACCTGTGTTCAAACTAGATCCGGCGGCACAATGCCGGGAACCTTGGGGCACTAAGGAAGAGGCTCCTTCTCCATGAACCCGCGTGGATTAGCCTGGTGGACCGGCGAGGTCATGCCACTGTTGGACGCGACGCTGATGAGTGCACTACTCGCGTCCTCTTTCTCCTGCCTTTGTTTCTCCTTTCGGGAAATTAATGCCCGGGGACTTGATGAAAATGCCTACTGGAAATGTACTTTCTTTAGTTGCGAATTGCGCTATCACGGGAGACCGGTCCCTCGATGAAGAAACCAGCGCCGACGTGGGTGAATTGGAGGACGTCAGAAAAGCAAAGTACCGATGATAAGAAGGCAATAGCCTTCAGAGAATGCGCCATCGCTTATGGTATCTAATTCTTCTTTGACTCGAAAAGTAAATGGAGATTTGGAAAGTCTCCACGGAGGAACACAGAGAGCTCTCTCTTTATAAAGCCAAGGATAGGAAATGGGAAAATGTTTGCCTTTTGGCAATGGGAGATTGTTAGGCCTCGAGGGTTGCTGCTAAAGTTCTGAAGGGAGTCAATTTCTTCTGCAGTTGCTTGTGGTGGGAAACAATGTCTTGTTCTGTTCTCTTGCTCTCTCAATTTTGAGTCTGATTTTTACACGACAGTTCAAAGTCGACACTCTAGTTTCTCGTACACATGATCTTGGGTCACATAGGTGCAGATCAGCGACATTCCTACGTAAAAGTCTCTCAAGCATCTGATGAAATTGAACTGATGCAGAGCACATAATACCTTCATCAAGAAGGACCTACATAAGCACCTTTCGAGGACCTTTGTCTGTCGAGTCAAGATTTCAAGGCCACTCTCGTTTTCGAGTGCAATTCAAACCCCAAGCATTGCAAACTGCCAATGTCCAGTTAGTACCATTAAAAGGGACCGTCTTCGTGGGAATTTGAACTCGCTTGTCCAAATGGGAAGAACAAACCTTGCCGATAATTAATGACGCTCGGGGAGAAACATCACCAACCAAGAGGACAAACTTAAAATTGCATTCACATCTAAGTACGATTTATCATCTTATCTGAAGCATGATCCATCATATGAGCAAGTAAAAGACTTACCCATTGAAGAGTCCCTATCCATTCATGTGTCATAAAGTCCATGCTACAAACTCCCAACCCATGCCGGAACAAAACACGGGAGTTACAATTTAGCGGATTGTCCGAGAACAGAACAAAGAAGACAAACTTCTCATTTTTTGTAACATAAATAGAGGCAGTTGCTGGATCCTGGCAGAATAACAGCCAAACGAGATAAACAGCTTATACACAAGAAACGGCCATTGTTACAGCAGTATTGAATAATCATGTATATAGAACATCTCCTTTCCTTCATATCGGTTGGGACATTTATTACAAAGTGAAACAATGATGAAAGAATCCCAAAACTTCTGGTAAGAGATATATCACCACCAATATTACAAATCTTGGAGGGAAAAAAAATTCAAGAATATTATGGACTCGTCTCTTTCTACAGCTGACCATGATTGGATAGAGAACCAATTTGCGAGCATTAGTTTAAAAACCAGAAAGTGCGTTCCTGAATCTAACAGGATCCCAGTTTAAGCCTTAATCCTCGAGGATTCTCCCACAGCACTCTCCATTCTTGAGTACCATTCACCAATACGAGTGTGCTCCACCATATCCCTACCAGATCTCAAATAACGGATCGGTCTTAAAACACCAAAGACTGCAAGATCAGCCAAATTAGGCTTTGAGCCCCCTGAAACAGCAGATATTATGATGAGCAGACATCTTGACCACAAAGGCACGGACAATCTTTTTCGCATTTAAAACTTTTCTCCAGCTGTCAATTAACAGCTATATCAACCTCTATACGAGCTGCATAAAAGGATTTCACCTCAAGCATTATCATTCTAATGTGCTTGAAAAGAACAGCAACACAAAGCATCATGTCATAAGTTCACACTTCAAGAGACGGCAATTAATGATCATTTCCTATATCTGCTGAAGAAAGAACTTCCCAAAACTTTCAAGAATAAGAAAACATATCTTTTATTGCCTACATCCCAAGTTTTTAATGTATGTTGGAGGCATTATTTATGCACCAAATTCTCATGTCCTGATAGCTCTCAGTGGAGATGCTTTTATTAGTACTTTGTCAGAAGGCAGAACCTTTGTCCATCATCTCTACAGGCCCAAAGTAAATGAACACGATAAAAATCTTATCCAAAGAAATTGATCTATTAACATTTCTTGCTTAGCAAATATATAATTTTGACGCGTATCATATTCATTTCTTGGAAGCCACCCCAGCTTAACGAAAAACTAGTTTATATGCATGCGCTGCACTTTAGTGCGATAATTTCATTTTATGAAACATCGAAGTGAATCAATAATAAAGTTAGTAACTTCCATTGGGTGGACATCTAAAATACTTGACATGGTTTTATTTTATAAACCACTATATGAATTATATTCTAGAAAGTAAACACTAAATAAACATTTCACTATCCTTTCAAAAACTTAACTGAACATTCTTATCCAAAATATATATAAAAAAATGAAAAATGATGAAATTGATTGTTGCACTGAAGGAACAATTACAGAATTTCAGCGAGTGCACTTTTTAGGATAAAGCGGGTAGTTTAATTATTGCTGTTACCATTTCATCCTTTTCCTCTGGCCAATTTTATGTTTTTTTCTCTTTAAAACTAAAGATCACTACAAGATAAGAGTATTAATAACATGATGCGAAAATGGGAATTTTAGACTTTAGACTACTTAGGCCCAAAAGCTTATCCCAGTAGATGATGAACATTCAGCTCATCCATTAGAGTTGGTTACCTATTTGAGGCATAGAACAAATAAAATCAGTGATGCAAGCAAAGCAAAAATCAGTGTGAAAGCCAGCGGCCCATCCAAGGAGGAGTGGGACAAAGGTGATCCAGAAATGTACAATCACAGCATCTGCCTCCTTTCACACTAGTCCCCATTTTATTGGGGAGGGATAGTTACCTAACAATAGTCTCGCAGAATGCAAAATGACTGCACCACATGCACCGAAAGTATGTAGTGCACAATCTAATCAACAGAGGTCAGTAAATAAGTAAAGACTGATCTAATTATTTAAAGAAGCGTGTTTCAAGCAACTATTCCATAGCTAGAGTGCATACCCAAGAACTCCCTGCCGTTTAAGGCATCTACCCACGTCTCAGCAGCATCATAGAGAGCAGCACGTTCATCAGTAATATTGTACTTCTTCTTCAGCTTCTTGGATACAAAGTACATCGCAGCAGCTCCAGCATATTTTACCGTAATTTTCTCAGTGAAGCTGAAATTACCTGTAATCACAGAATGTGTAAATTTAGACACCAATACAGCCAGATATACAGTAAGATTCTTACAACAAACTCAAAAACATGATCGACCAAAATATTGCAAATAAATGTATGACACTAAATACCCACATTGTACACGCTTGAATAACAATATAATGAACTTTAAGCATTCGACATTACAAACGCCAAAACGACCAAATTTGATTTGAAACATAGCAATCACTTTATCAGCAAATCAACTTAACCAAGTCCTCTTTCCCTCACATCAACATCATCAACAACACCTTCTGTCATGCAGCATAGTTATGTGACATCACCTCAGCAGGCCAGAGCACATAACATGTATCCCTCCATTACAAGGGGTCAGTGTATTCCTAAGACATAATAGATCAACAATTTAAGCCAATCCAAGCTCTAGGCTTCACTTTACGTATTTGTGATCACATTACAATGAGTATTACATAGACACATCTACTTTTCATATACTTGAGCCAAGTACCATATGGCCATATTTGAAAACAAACCCATCAAGCCGATCCAAAATGCAGGTGCCACTGCATTAGTTTTTGCAATCATTTAATGACACATCTCATTTCCAAATTAGGTGTTTTCCACCTATCTACATCATTAGGAGTTAATTCATCGAACAACATTAATCATAGACAAGAACCCTAGATGGAATTCCTTCAATAAAACCAACTTAAAGAAAATACATCATCAAGAGCCAAGCTATGTAATGCACTCATACAGCAAAACAAATGGCATATTCTGACAGTCAACAAATTGGCATGGCTTTTACTCCATGGATTCTATTTGAATTGTATGTATAGTAGCAATAACAAAAATATCAATGAGAAATCGCATGCCAAAGAAAAATCATGTGATTGGCTCGGTCATTAATCTCAACATATAAACTACAATCTCTTAGGCATCGATCATATAGAAACTCGCTTAAAACAGTTGATGACTCGCTATGCTTATCCAGCAATTACTGTTATCTGTAGTCTTGCCTGCTAAACACTCTCCCGGGTCATAAAGGTGAGCTGTTACAGAGACGAGATGAAGAAGCATTTGTTGTGCTCCTAGTGAAGCAATAAAAAATATATCCTCCTATCCTAACATATGAGCAAAGCACGCAACTGATCAATCATCTTCTTTTGCTGCCAAACTTATTAATCATCTTGGCAAGGAAGGAATATCAAAATATCAGTTGTAACTTCACATCTAAATCATAAGCAAGTCTTACCATTGCTCGTGATATAATCAAATGACTCGAGAGCCTCGGACGTATTCCTGTAGATGTTCGGTGATAAGACATGCACTAAGTGATTGTCAACCCATCTGTAGTTAGAACAAAATGAGCACAATCATCAACTCTTAGCATAACATCGGAAGTTTCTAGACTTATACTACAGGTTAAAGCACACAGATGAAGCCCCATTTGATCTGGCTGATACTAAATAACCAATGCGCGCGATTGGACGGCATGCAAAAGATGTGAGATTTCCCACATCTGACTAACAAGTACATATTTCTTTATGGTCTACAATTGATATGGCAAACTGTAGACGTGTAGTTGTACCATTGACAATAACGCATCATGTCATAATATAGCAAAGGCGACTACCTCCGCCACTTATTCTCTTCATTATCATCATCTTTTATTGCTGGTTTGGCTGACTTTTCAGGAAGAATTTTTTGACCCAGCTTGTCAATGATATCTGCAGGATTCAAATTTTTCACATAAGTTATGATCATACTCGAAAGTAACAAGGGGCTTATGGGCTGAATAACATAGAAAATGTCCTCAATGAACATAGTTTTCCATAGTTTTCTCACTGTGCATTTAAAGGTAGACAAATTCAGGAATGTAGGTTGTAGAAACAGAAGGCGAAAACAGAACCTGATGAGTCAACCAGCTGCTCGCCATCCACCATCAATATAGGAACCTTCTTGTAATCGGACCACTTTATCTCTTTCTTACTAAGTGGGTTGACTTCAACAACTTTGTAGGGGATGTCATAATAGTCCAAAAATGCTGAGATTGACAGAAAACTTGAACTAAGTATGAAATAAAAGAGAACAGAAAAATGGAACAAGAGGATAACATTGCCTGTGAGATCATCCTGCTTGGATTCAATAGATGACCACAAGAAGAAGTAATTTTAACAGGTCAGAAATAATTGTAATAGGTCACTCACCAAGAAATGCACAAAATCAATACTTTTTCTATTCCACCTCATAACATACAAATGATCGCGGTAAAGCTATGATAGGTGAGACACTAATTCGTAATTTTTAAAACCCTATGGAGGATTTAAGGGTGCCATCTACGTAGCCAGAAGCCATTAATACAAGCAAGATCCAGAATTTCCTATTATTTGGCACTAAGAGAAAAGGCTCACGCCTCTATTTTTTCAAGATTCCAAAGTGTAAAAGAAGAATAGTAAGAGGCCGATTAAGAATAGAACCGATCTTTCCATTCACAATCAACTACCAATAGGCATATTATGCAGCTGCACCTTTAGGAGATCAAATCTGACAAAACCTATAACGAGAAATTTTCAAAAAATGTTCCAGTATCCGTTTCATCTTCCTAACTGAATTATACAATTTGCCACTTCCGTGAGCAATTGATTAATTCCAGATGCATCTTGCCCAGATTCAAAACACTCTCTCTCAAACTATCACCGGTGGAAGCACTTCAAATCCCTAAGCTGATTCAACTAATTCAGCTCACTTGAAGCTTTGAAGAAAAATACAACAAAAGCACGCGACTACACCAAATCATTCAAAACCACATAGACGGAGATCGCATTATCGCACCAAACACCAGACAGACGAACAAACAAGCCAACGCAGAGTACCTTACCTTTAACTTTGTTGCAGAAGGGGCAAGCTTCGTATTGGTAGAGCACGACCTCCTTCGGGACCACCTCGGGCGACGGCGGCTCCTTCGCGAGGACCTCGCCCGACAGAGCAGCCGACGCGGCGGAGGTCGCAAACAGAGCGCCGGCAATGCCGAGAGAGGCAGCCCCGGGCGAATCGAGCAGGCGAGGGAACCAGCGGCAGTCGGCGCGCCGCGAATAGGCTCCGCCGCTTCCGCTGCCGCTGCCGTAGAGAGCCGCCTGGAGGAGGGGGCGGTGGTGGTAGGGAACGGAGGCGGAGGAGGAGGCGAGAGCGCGGGAGAGGAAGGAGGGGGCGAGGGTGGAAGAAGCCCTTCTCATTGTGGCGGAAGCGAGGTGACACGACGGATCGCGCTCTTCCACAAAGCTTCGCGTGTCGAATGGGGAAAATGGAAAAGGAGGACGAAGAACTTGAGGGGGTTTATGATATTCTTCTGGGGTTTTACCGGACGAGCGGAGCGGACCTAAAAGGGCAAAAATGAACAAGTATTTGAGAAACTTCGGTTTGATTTATGTTTGTCAAAATAATAATAATAATAATATACCACATTTGTATGATATTCTATATTTATAGTGTTCTACAGGATTATGATTTGAAAAAATTATATAAAAATGAAAACTTTTCAGTCACATGTTAGTAATTGTAATGGTATTGTGACAATCAATGTGGCGCGGCCGTGTGCAAGTCTAGAAGTTTTCAATGAATTCGGGTCGGAATCTGACTTACAACGAAATCTAAAATGGGTTATTTCGAATCAATGTGATTGTAATGGTGACACCTATCACCCTCATTGCGATTGTCCCACTATACAATGGCCATGGTCACTTGAGGAGTGGGACACAAACGTGGGTACACAACCTAAGATCTAAAACAAATCTTAAAGAGAAAGAGAGAGGGAAAATCGATCTTAGATAACCATTCCGACGGCGGTCGTCAAAATGTTATGATCACAATGTCCAGTATTTGTATTCATTTTCCTTCAATAAGATAGCGATATGCTCTCACTCAATAAAAGAGAACCACCCATGTAAGCTCACCTATAAGTGGCGGCCCTCGAGGGCCATATAAGCTATCTTTGCTCTAATCATCAAATTCCATTTTCCTCTATCGCTTATCATCTCAAGAAGGGCCGTATAAGCTATTTTTGCTCTGATCACCAAATTCCCTCTTCCTCTATTGCTTATCATCTCAAGAACCATAGGGTCAATTCATGTGTCAAATTCGAACACCTTAATCCGTTCTGAATGAATACAAATTAGGATTCGACCGACTCCGTGAATCCAGATATCAAAAGGCCGCGCAGCATTTGAATTAAAAAGCCCGACATTAAAATTAACCTTAGGCACATACATTTTAAGATTAAAAAAAATACCTTAAAGAGGGGAAATTATTATTTTTTCCTTATAATTGCCATAACCCGTTGGCATAAACCCTCTATCCTCTTTCCCCAAAACCCTCTCCAACTCAACTCCATCCATGGACACGCTCTGAAGCCCTCCTCGCCACCGTCAGTAACCTCAACAATGTCTGCCTCCAAGCTCTTCCTCTTCGGGACCGCCCTCTTCCGCGCCCACGCTTCCCTCCCTCGCCATTCCCTCCGCTTCCGCGGCTACTGTTCCTCCGCCGCCGCCGCCGAAGCCGTCGCCCCCGAGGCCTCGCAGGCGCCGCTCCTCCTCCACCACCCCTGGCCCGAGTGGGTGAGCTTCGTCGACCGCCTCAAGGCCAAAGGTTACCTCGCCGAGCGGTCACCTCCTCGCGAAGGGAGCGAAGAGGTTTCAGTTGGAAAAGAGCTAGGCGATGTCATCGAAGGTTACCTCGCCGAGCGGTCACCTCCGCGCGAAGGGAGCGAAGAGGTTTCGGTTGGAAAAGAGCGAGGCGATGTCATGGAAGGAGACGGCGAGCTTTACAAGCAATTCGGGTTGTTGAAGGATCCTTGCCTCAGCTTCGCGCGCGACAGATATGACATTTTCAAGTAAGGCGACCTGGAGTGTGGCCATCTGCCCTTCGCTCGTTACGTTTTTGGGCGTTTTACTTGTTTCTTTTGGAAAAGTGGGTTTCGTTTTTTTTTCCTTCTGGAGGTCTTTTAGTAGCGTCTGATCAGATTATTGTATTCGGATATGGGTCATCGGCTCTCATTTTCAATGAGTCTCAAAAATTGAGCGTGTTTTATATTTTGGCACCAATGATTGCATATGAATGCTTGAGCTGATAGATGATGACTTTTTCAGACATTCAATCGTTCTAACCCACGCCCTCACATACAGGCTTTGACTTGCCTAATTCTAAAGGTTTGAAATTAACTTTAATAAGCAGATGAGCGAGTAGTCTATGGATTGGAAAATGATGCAGAACAGAGTCTTTAAATCTTTAGTGATACGTGCAATCGCCGTGCACCAATCGAAGCTGCTTTTAATTGGTGTGAGGATCAGGTCTACTAGAAGAATGATTGTTTTGAATCATTGATAGCGGGTTCACAAACTTAACACATGATACTGTTGATTTGTTTGGGATAGAAGTATGACCAAGCTCCAGTTAGAATCATATCAAGGCTGAGCGATTTTAGAAGTTGTCTGGCTGACATCGGCAGCCACTCATTGGCATTGGACATTTATGTTGGAACTGTTCTTGTATACAATTATCCTAATTTTAAGTCGTGATCTTTTTGTTATCGGTGCAGATCGCTGTCTTTACAACACATTCAAACAGTTGTGGAGCATGGATGCCCCAATCTTCTTCGCAAGGCTGTCAACTCTGGGAAAAGGCTGAGAGTCTATGTGCGACTCGATGAAGGGGATGTATGTTGATATTTATTTTTTTCTCAAGTCTTACTCTTAGTTTTGTTGCATTTCTAATTTTGATTGCCTACATAGGGAAGCTACTTAATCCTGACTGAGATGATTTGATGCAGGTCTGCAGTGCGTGCAACCTGCGGGGTTCTTGTGATAGAGCTTACGTTGTACTCAAGGAATCTGAAGCTGCTGCTCGCACAGTAGATATTGTCCGGATATTGTTATTCTATGCAACAGATCCACTTGTTTTTTCAGGTGGTCAGAAACCTCCTGGGAGAGACCTTGTTGAATCATCTGCGAGGGAATTGCTTTCTCAGTTAGTTGAACTGAGTGAGACACCCCCTGATCCAGAACTCCCAAAACCTGCTACCAAAGCTCGGCTTGCAGAAAAGCGATCAATTAATTTTGTTGATGACAATTTGTCACAAGATGTGGAAATGAAGAGGGGTGACTGGATGTGTCCCAAGTAAGTCTGTTTAGAAGATCGAGATTAGTACAGTGTATATGCTTTAGGTATGTTTTGTGCTCCTATGGAGAGTAACAAAGTCAACAAGTACTTTTTGGGATTTTTTATCAGTTTCCTTAATTTGTGAGTCTCAGTGCATCTAAATTTAAGCAGTGTTTCTAGTGTCTGCGGGAAAGTCCTGAATACCTTGCTCCTGATACTGTTGAATTCTTTTTTGATATCTTCCTTGGTCTACCGCTAGGTTTTCTCTTTCTTTTGATAAGTAACCCGAGAGACCACTGCTTCCATGCTTTGAAAGTTGTGCTATAAATTGGACTCTGTTTCTTGAAGTTTGAGCCCTTGCAAATTAGTCTGCTAGTGAGCCTGCGATGCATGAGCAGAACAGAAGCTCTTGCTTCTTCTTTTTTTTAAATGTTAAGTCGCTGCTAGATAACCTTCTTGTCAATGTACTATAGTTCCATATTTTACGTCTAACCTATGATATAATATCTTTCTCTTTGCTTGGTCATGATGCACATATCTTTCCCTCTTGCGCAAGTTTTTCTGGCTAAACCTAAAATTCTCATATTATCACATTGAAATATTTTCATCCAATATAAGCTTATGATTTATTTTCCGACCGACAATGTCCAATATACTCGTGGAACCATATATTTCTAGAGTCCTTCATAATTCTTTGGCTGAGCAAGCTCGTTGTCAACGAAATACACTGCTCCATCAATTATTAGCATCACCACAAATGATTTGCTGTGAATAATTTCAGTTTTTAGACTGCCCAGATACTGAGGAACTTGTGTCGTGAATTCTGCGAGGATAGAAATTTTGTGCGTTAAGAAATCGAATTTGATCTTGATTTATAAGCATAGTTTTCTATAAGAATTATACATTTCCTTTTTTTTTTTTGGGATAGGCAACTTCGTGGGAAATATTGTAGGCCAGCCATTGCTTGTGATTAGGTTTTTGACTTTTGCCTTGTTGATTTGGCCTGAAGCTAACTTTACTGTCCAGTTGAGAAAGTCCTGCAGCAACCTTTGGCTTTTCCATTTTATTCCCAAATCTGGTGTCTGTATCTTTTGTTCTCCTAGTTATCAAGGGGGATTATTTGAGAATTCTTCCTTACGGTGTTAGCTTCAGCAATATTTTCAGTTAGATGTGATGATAAGATTTTGGTACATGGCTTACCACCTTTTCTGTTCGATCTACTGCTTGCTTATGTTTTTTGCCTCTCGAGGAATTTATGGAATTCATTTTGTGGCAGATGCAATTTCTTGAACTTTGCTAAAAATATTCGATGCTTAAAATGTAAGGAAGATGGCCCCAAACAAGTTGACATGAGTAATGTCGAGATTAAGCAAGGAGATTGGATTTGCCCGGAGTAAGTCTTTCTGTTTGTTCTGCTGGGTATTTTGTTGATTATTGCCTATTATCTTGTGTAGGTCATCAATCAAAATGATATCGGATTTATAGCATGGTCTAGTTGATTTATATGGTTTGTATCTGTCATTTGAGCTTTTCTTTGATTTTCTGGGTGAATGCCCCATCATTTTACCTCTATTTTCTCTGACACTGACTTGGTGATTTTGATTGATGTGCATGGTTGCTCTACTGTGAGAATAGGGGCACTGTAGTTCTTTATGATTCCCGTGGAGTAAAAGCATTACAGACATAGGGTCTATATTTTAGCGACTAAAAGATGCTTAAATGGGAAGCATGAGTTGGAACATGAATGAACTTCCGGGTATGAGTTTAATGACTAAAAAATCTTGAATGTGCCAGCACATGTCGGGAAGTAATGTACTTCTTTTTGTCAGTATTGTTAGAACATGGTCTTGGATTCTGCTGCTGGGTTAAACCTTCTGTAGATGGGTAAAACAATCTTAAATGAGGCCACTTACTGTTTAAGATATTCTAAGGATTGCTTGCGTAATCTGTGGAAGATAAGTGATATGTTCAGAAAATTGTTGCTTAGTTTTCTAATATTGTTGATATTTTTAGAGGAATTTTCTTGACTAAGCAAGCATCATTGCATAGGAAATCATGTCGGCATCCCATTCTACTGTAGGGTATTAGCCAGAGACCGCATTCTGTTTATGATGAAATTCATTGTCTTGCTGTGTAGAGCTGTTGATTGCAAGTCCAGTTGGAGTTTAATTTCCTATAATGTATTCAAAGTCTCTCAAGTGGGTCAGTGAGAAGGTAATCTGATCAAACATTTAGATCGGACGGCAAAAATAAACCTTTTCAGATTGGTTATGAATGAATCTTCCTAGATTTGCAGTATCTTTCTCGTAAGAGAATCATCATTCTAGAAATAGCAATGCTGATATAGAAGCTGCAAATTGCAGAATACCCTAGTGGCATGATTGACTTTCTTCTTTTTTTGTTCCATTTTGAAGATCTGTAAGGGTTTAAATGACTTGCCTACAACCTAATGCATAAAATGTGAGGCCTCTTTCTATTCTTCAAATAACCATTTGGTCTTGATGCTTCATTTATAAGTTCCGCAGGATGCTTTTCGAACTATGGAAATGAGCAATAATGGCTGAAGCATAGATGTAGAATTAGTTCTCCAGTGGCGCCTTACATGTTTTATGCAACTCCATCTATGATAGTAATGAGATCATGCATGCATTGGTTGCTTAATCACGTGAAATGTGCGTCATTCAGATTCATCTGCGTATATATGTTAGAGTTGATACCCATTCACATGATTTTTTTGCAGATGTAATTTTGTCAATTTTTCTAGAAATGTACATTGCCTAAAGTGCAAAACTCAGGGCCCAAAGAAGGTTGGTGTCGATGAGGTGGAAATGAAGAAAGGGGACTGGAATTGCCCACAGTGAGTTTATCAGATCTTGTGGCCCTCTTTACTACTTTCTCATGTCAGGGATTAGGAGACTGTCTGGACCTGTTCTGGCTATTAGATTGTCTGGAGCTGTTCTAGCTATTATTTGAACGTAAATTTTTGTGCGACCTCTGTTTGTAGGTGCAGTTTCATGAACTTTGCAAGCAAAAGGAAATGCTTGCGCTGTCAGGGGCCTCGCCCCAAAAGAAAGTTAAATTATGGAGAATGGGAATGTCCTTCGTGAGTCTCTCCTCATTTGTATCCCGCCCCTTCCTGTCCTTATGGCTGCACGATGACCTTTTCTAATTTGCTGATGGCTTTATACAGGTGTGACTACTTGAATTACAGAAGGAACACGTCGTGCCTAAAGTGCAACCACGATCGGCCCCAAGAAACGAGGACAGAGTACGACGAGCAAATATGGAGGAGCCCTCGTTAAGCTAAGTCTCAATAAGGCCAACCGGAATAGTTCCATGGCGTGATCTCGAGCAAGCTACTTCCGTTTGCTTACTTTCTGTATATTTGGCATGCAGAAAGAGCATTAGTTTTCTGTTTTGTAAATTCCTAATTTCTTAAATTTTGTGTGTAAAATAGAAGCAGAGATTTCATTTTAAGTTGAGAAATGGGATCTCATTCTGGTAAAAGTGGTTGGCGGTGGCTACTGGATATTCTAATCATTTTGGTAGGCACGTATTAGCAAATGAGTAATGGTACTTATAACCTTAGAACACAAATGGATGACGGAGGAGGTCAAAGAGGAGTAAGCCTCAAACGGACACTAGAGTTGATTGGCTGGCAGGCGGCTGGCTCAGAGTAAAGGTGTTAAGACTTAATCGAATAGCTAACCAAATCAAGTTGAAAGTTTTGTGCATTTCGGTTCGATTTTTCGGTTAAGGTTAATCAAATTGCATAAAATCTCAAATATAATCGATTTTTCAGCCATTGGCTGAGGGCCGACAGCCCTAGGCGCGAAGCCAGGGGCTTGGGCAAGGGGATAGGGCCCTTGACCTCGCCCAAGGGCCAGCGATCCTCATTGGCCATCATTCTCGAGTCGATTGCTCCTTCAGCTTTGAATCAAAACAGAAAAAAAAAATCAAAATCAACAAAAATCGAATCCAACCGCACTTAATTTTTAATTCAGTTCAAGGCGAGAGGCGAGATTCGATTCAAATCGAACTTGCAATCCGGTTCGGGATCCTAATGGAGATGGGTTTGGACAAATGTCTTACCGGAAAAAATTCCTGCCCTGAGATGGTCGTGTCTAGCTAGACCTAGGGTGCCCTCTCCCAGGGGTAAAAGGGAGAGGAAAAAAAGAAGAAGATGGAAATAGTTGTAGTAGGAAATGCGTAAAAAATTAAAACTTTCCTCCCTCTCAATTTCTCCTAACTTTTCGGTTGCTTTTTTCAACTTGGGATTTGCCCCATTCTAATCAAGCATTTCAATACAAATAATTTAATATATATATATATATATATTAAAATAATTATTTGTATCTCTTAAAATAATTACACATTAAAAAATATTTTTATTAGTGACAATAATTTATATCTAAATATTTTAGTTATCATTTATTTCTATTAACAGTACAGATGGTTATATTTTTTTTTTAAAAAATTCTAAACAATTCATTTTCAAAACAAACGCACTCAATAATAAAAAAAAGAAAATTCCTCCTCTTGTGTTTGGCAAAGCATCCGCTCCCCAAGTTTTGTATTATTATTATTTTTGGGTCGGAAAACCCCCCAAGTTCAAAAGACGAACTTTGTGCGCCAAACCCCAAAATTAGGGTTTTAGCCCAGTGGAGTTGCAGGGGAGAGAGATGGAGGAGAGAGATGATTACAAGTTCCTGAAGCTGAGGGACGCCATTTCTTGCCTCAATCAAAGAGTGAACTTGGTCGGCGTCGTTCTCGAGCTCGGCCTCCCCAAGAAAAGCAAAGGGACCGGTAATCTCTCTCTCTCTCTCTCTCTCTCTCTCTCTCTCTCTCATCCGTTTTCCAGTTCGTTGAGAGAGAGAAGGTTTGCCTTTTTTTTTTCTTTTAATTTCTGGCAATGATGACAAAAAAGGCCGGACTTACGGCTGCTCCCATGAGATGGGTAGTAGGTTGATGATAAATCTCATATAAGGTTGTCGACTGAGCCAGTTCTTTCTCTGAATTCGCTGTTTTGCCCTTCTCCCACCTTCCATATATCATTTTTTTTCCTTCATTTTTGTGCATTATACCTGAATCTGAGCTAAGGTAATGCTGTAAACCTTACCTGCTGCACCCACCAATGAATCTGCTCTACCTTTGTCTTGTTCCGTTTTGGGGAAGGAAGGGCAGTTGATTTGAACTCAGTTATTTTGATAGTTATGACTTTGATTCGAGTTCATATGAAATGGGCTTCCTGTCTCGCTCTTTATTTAACATTTTGGAAAGAATGTCCTTGAAGATGTGTCAAAGTAATTGAATTGTGTACGTCTGGATGGGAACAAGGTAATATGTCTAGTTCCGTGTGATGACGGGTGCACCCGACATTCTTTTTCTTCAAATTACGATGGCCTTGCGAGTGTGATGTTCAGCTTTGTATTCAAACGGTGCTCTGTGTTCAACAGTGATGAGTCTATGGTGGCACTTGGACTCTTTAGAGCTGTCCATTACACAAAATAAAAATCTTGTTTGGTATTATTAGTTTCTTTTCCATGCATCCTGATCAATTTAATCATGTTGTCCATCAAAACTTTCTTCTATTTTTTCAACGGAAGTTTCTGTAATTTTCCAGGTCTGTTTATTGGACATATTCATATTCCTTTGCAGATTTCTTTATCTCGCTAAAAATAGCTGATGAATCCTATTCGGATCCTGGAATTTCAGTCAACTTCTTCGCTGAAAGTGTAGAGAAGCTTCCCATAGGTGCCTCGCCGGGAGATATACTCCTGCTCTCTCATGTTGTGGTATTTCCATCTGTCACTTGCTTCAAATGCTATGCGATGTACTTGAAATACTTAGGAAGTTCGCTTAAATATTTAATCTAGAAGTATCTTGCTTCTATGAGTCTGAGACAATGTTTTGAGCTCCTCATCCATGACATACACAGTCTTTGAGGTTGAGTTAAAGTGGTTTTGTCGAAATTATTTAAACCATTTTAAAGAGCATGATCCTTTCCTTCCATTTCTGCAGATGAAAACTCATGAACGCGAAGTATATGCTTTCTTCAATAAGAAATTCTCTTCATTTGCTTTATATGGGGGCATAAGTGGTGGAGACTTCATTCCTTATCAAGTTTCTGCAAGATTTCGAACTAGAGAACTGGATAAGAAGTTCATAGCAGACCTTAGAAAGTGGTTGACTGGTTTTCAGCTTAATACAGGTAATCTCCCTTAAGGCTATGTTCTTAGTTTGTTCTTTTGTGTTCATGATGATTGTTTTCTCTTTGGTATGCTGAACACGAGAGATTCTGCTCAAGGACAGGGAGAAGGTGATAATTCATGTTTCGACTATGTTTATATACGTATTCAGACCAACTTGAGAGTAGAATTTGGCAAGATTCCTGAAGTTGATGTACAGGTTTCACATGGTGGTGTGAATGGTTTAAAAGATGGTCTCTCGAGATTGGGATGGAAGATTTTGTCAAGTTGGTTGTAGTACATTATTTGCAGTATTTTAAAAAATTGAGAAATATGGTAAAAGATTCTTCTCTTGTTAACAACAGAATTCTGCATCTAAGAAGCTCTACATCATGACTGCTCTTTCCCCCCTTGATGCTCAATGTTTCATTCTATGGATGCATTGGAAGTCCCGTCGTCATGTATTGATCCCATAGAACAAAGAGTATTATAAGTGGGTTACTGGGTTCTGCTCGAGAAAATACAGATGCCAACCTTTTTACTCAACTGTTGTTCCTTGAGAACTATTTGAACACTGTCCACTGCATTTCACACACACATGATCATGTTATAGATATGAAGCAGGTGGATGAGGCGATTAATAGTTATAAAAAAAAAAAATTAGATCTTATGACATATCTGATATAAAATCATGTGCAATGGTGTAAACGGATTCATATAGCTAGCCTTTTTAGTATGTTAAGGCTCAGTTGTTGGGTTTTTGTAAAAGGATCCATTACTTTTGTTTGGTGAGCATGCTAATAGTACCCTATACTTGTGCCACTGTCAAACCTCGTTTTGCTGGTTATTCTAAGAGATTTCTTCTAACTCTACATGTGCTTCGTAGATCCAAATGATTTCCAATTCTTGAGAGAGATGAAGGAAGGTCAACGCCTGAGTCTAATTTGCAAGGTAATCAATGTGTCCTCATCTCATTGTCATTATCAGCATTTAATATGTGTAGAATGTCAGTTACAGTAATTTTGTGCCACTGTCATAGCTTCTTGGGAAATTTTCAGGGACTTTTCATTATACTATGATTTCAAGACTGTCATTCTACTAATCTGTTCCTTCTTCAGATTCTTCACATACGCGAGGTTGCAGAAAAAGAGTGGATCATCTTTGTTTGGGATGGAACTGATGCCCCCAGCAAAAGAATTCAGACGAAGTGAGTCAACTTTGTTCATTTTTTCTTTTCGTTTGTGAAAGTTGAAGTTTCAAAACTTGTTAAAAAAAACACCTTGAACTTCATAGTTGTGTGGGGTTAAATGATAGTCAAGTGCTCCAAGGAATGTCATCCATAGTAGGGTGCTATTCCCTTGTAAACTGTTGTGGTTTGTCTACCATTTGCTGTAGATGAACTGTAAGCTGGAATGTTGGTTTTTGTTCCCTTCTTGTCTGCCATTAGTGGCCATACAGTCCTTTACTATGTTCATTGAAATTTGAGAGATCAGATTGTCATGAAACTTAGCCTTGAAAAAAAAACAAATTAAAGTTGTGGTTATTGGCAATGAGGCTGAATTGAATAACGATAGCTCTGAGGTAGAAATGTCAATATGCAGTTCGGTTCAGTTTTCTATGCAAACAGATACAATGCTGGACATATATTTTAACCTTCTGGCCAGAAAAAGTAATCAAGTAAATGCTCATCATGTATATTTCTTGATGTATTTGAACAATTTCTTTAATTAATATGCTCGTAATTACTGATAAAGAAAGAGAGTACACCAGTCTCGGTTGTCTAGTTCCAAGGCATTCACTTTGTACATAATTGGGCAAAATAGCAGATTTAATGACATTAAATGATGTTGGAATCTCTCACAAGATATTTATTCTTTTTGTGATGTTGGACCAGAGTTATTTACGTCCTTTGCAAAACACAGGATGGCTGATGAGATGGACAATCCACTGCCTTTGCAATTGGAAAAAGAGCCACTGCCTAGAGAAGTACTCTGCACCTTTCCCTCTGTTGGGAGTGTCTTGATGGTGGTGTTGGGCGAAGGCAACAAAAATCTTGATCTTGGTTTCTTGAGGATTGGCATGTGGTTAAACTTTCTCAATATCATCTGCGAAGTCCATGCAGGGCTTTGGCGCGGTGTCTTGATGCCCTTCACAAAACTTCGTTATGTGCCCAAGGAGGACCGCTACGTGTTGGGGTGCCAAAGGTCAACACAGCAAATGGCAATTTAAAGGTCTTCTTTTGGCAGATTTTTGGTTAACTCCTCAATTACATTGGATAATTCAGGTGTTATGAAGAACGATTGTCAGAGAAATGGGGTCGCATGCCGTGGTCTTGCTTTCCTTCACCATCGACAGTTACAGGTTTGACCTCTTTTATGTGGTCAACTGTTACTATGGCCCTGTTTGAGGATTGCAGGCAAGCACTATTTGACATCCATAGAAACATTGTTCTCTCATGATATACTGTCTAGTCCTCTGCCGGAGTACTGCAGCTGCTTCAGCACTCCGGATAAAAATTCTTCTACACCGTTTTCTACATGTCTGCAATTATATAATCATCAATCAACTTCTTTTTTTGACCAAAAAAATCAACTTGTCTTGTCCCTTATGGCCTGGACCAAAAAAGAGACGTGTGGGTTTGCTTTTAACTTTCACCTTTTTTCTTTTTTAGAGAGCGAATTGTAACTAAATTGTTAAACACCTCAAATTCCTAGAGAAGCCTATATTTTAGCATTTAATGGCCCCAATGTTAAAAGTCAAAGCAAACAGACCTTACCTTTTCCCTAAGCAAAAATATCTTTTTACTTGAGTAAATGGCGGTATTGATGCCATCAAGAATTGCAGAATGGTCATATTAGCAAATATGGGTATAACTCATTTACTTTTACTTAATCCAGGATGCTTTGTGTTTGTTTGATTCATCAACTTAAGTTCCTGATAGAAACAGGAATTTCAATTTTTCACTTTACAGCTTATGTAATTATGAGTACTCTATGATCTTGATGAATTTTAACTCTATCAGAGGTTGAGCATGATCGTGTGCTGCCTGTTACATTAAGGGATGTTCTCACCTATCCTGAGGTAAATTGTGCAGTTCTACAAGTTCTATCCTTGTGAAAAATAATGTTGCTTATTTTATAATTGTTTGAAAGCTGCCTGGAATCTTTTAAGTCACTTTAAGGTGACACCTAACTGCTTTAGTCACTGCAAAGGCTGTTAGGACAAGTCAAACTCATGAAGTTAGAAATTGGGTGTTGAATTGAAGGAGTGTCTATGATTTATAGTCTATTGATTTTTCCCTTTTTAGCATTGATCATATTCTACATAATGAGATGCTTGCTTCTATGCATGCCATCAATCATTGATTAGTTATATCCTTTTATTGTGCTACCTAGTGTAATCTTGCTAAATAATTTTCCCATGGTGATGTAGATATCAATGCAGCACTTTTCCTGTGTTGTAACATTCTGATTCAATAGCTTCTTATGGAAACACTTCAATTTCTCCGCTCACTTACTCATGACAGATCAACTTGAAAAATAATCCTTGCACTTGAAGTCTCAATTGCTGATTAACTAGTTCACTTAGTATGGATGAGCAAAACGATTTAGGTCAAGTTCCATGTTAGTTTGTGCACACATCTTTAGATTAGCTGTAGGACTTGGAAATGATTCCTCACTTTGAAGAACTGCTTGAGACTTATTGTTATTTTGGAAATTTATACTTTCCAGGTTACCGCGAAGTTTGTGTGTGTGATACGAGTTGTGGCGGCATTTCCATGCGAAACTGAGAACTTCCTCTCTCCTGTTGGAACATATAGGCTTAGACTGAGCATTGAAGATCCAACTGCTCGAGTACATGCATTTCTGTATGCTGAAGATGGGGTATGACAAAAGAAGTGAAACAGAATTTCCTTGGTAGCCATCTATTTTGATTATTGCTTCCTATTAGCAATAGTAAGTGAAAGGTTTACCGACTAGGCCGAGAAGAAAACCAAGGGTCTTATCTTCACAAGTAGGCCTCATTATACTTTAATCAGTCCAGGTCCCTCTTCATGCAGAGCGCTTGACTGGAGGGAGGAAAAAGTTACTTAGGGAGAATACAAGAGATTTCGATTCCCAGGATTGCATTTTTTTTTTATAGGTTAATGTTGCTGGTGAGTTTTCAGAACATTTCCTGCTACCTTCTTTTTGGCCTTTTCTCCTTTTGCAGGAAAGGTCTATGACTCTGACCCCAATAGCACCTTGCAAAGCAAGTCTTTTAAATATTAGTATTAACAAATCCTACTTAGTAAACTAAAAGCTTTTCATAAAGAAGTCGAAGTAGGTATATACTAAGTAGCACCCCCGACAAGCAACTGACACACCGATATAGCATTTCTCAAAAAACTGTCAACACGCGACACGTCATGACATGCTGACACGTTATATTTTTCAAAAAATAAAGAATCCCGACACGGTGAGGCACGTATATTAAATGCATATTTTTATATATTCATGATAAATTATCGTGTGTATAAAAGAAAAATCAATGGTGAGTTTCTTTTTCTTTTTTTGTTAGAGATTCACTATTATGACTTAAGTATATATATTTTTGATGAACTTATATTTTGACTTCTAATTTATTGAAAATGCTTGAAATTGACCCCGTGCGCATCGAAATGGTGTGTCGGGATGTTGGACTCATGTGTCACTAGTGTGTCGACAGTGCTGACCACGTCTCTATAGCATGTCAGAGAGTGTCGGTGCTTTCTATGGGTATATATCAATGGACTCGTGTTCTGGAATTGCTTATAACCTTGGTCTTTTTCTGTTATGGAATTTTCTTCTTTCCCCGATGACCTGGCATTTTCTTAGTTAGGCTATACCTGATCTTGTTCTGTGAATTGGTTAAAACTCTAGGTGTATGAAACTTGAAACCATTTTCTTGTCGTTCCTTTGTAGGAAAAGTTTTTCGGTGGCCGTTCTCCTTCTGATTTGAAGAGGAGGATGAACAAGTTGCTCGGATTAAGTGAAGATGACGACTGCAAGGGAACTGAGTATACGGACAGAGACCCACCCTGGGTCTTTTGTTGTCTCAAATCTTACTACCTTAATGAAAGTGATGTTTGGGGAAGCCGTCGGTATCGAATTTTCGACACCAAGCTGGCAGGTTAAGGCTCGATCTTATTCAGTAATAGTGCAGTTGGGACGTAGAGATGTAAATATCTGAACATTATACCTGTTATTGGTGTGTGTACTTTCGACTCGATCCTTCATGAACTTAGAGCTCATTTTGACAAGTAAAATTTTGAGGTCTTAGTCGAGGCTTCACTGTTAAGGCAATGGACAATGGTAATAACCATAAGCTCGATATCTTAATGCATCTCAAGCGTTTTGTGCCTGTGCTTTTATCAACACATTAATGCATTTCAAGCGTTTTGTATTTTTTTCTTTTTACCAACAAATTGATTGAAAATCCTCCTACACTGGCATAACAGTCTCAATTTATCAGGCTCTCCCGAGAGTTGAAAGGCTAAAAAGTTTTGAGACAATTCATAATTTTGAAGATACGTACATGGTTCGAAGTCATAAAATCAGCAGTTTTAAGTACCAAGGTTGAACAGAAATGTACGTACTCCCGTCATTACCCTGAAAAATGGCAGAAACCGAAAGACCTATAATCTCTTCTACTGCTGAAATTGTCACTGTAAGTAGACTCCTTAAAAATACATTTGTGTTAATTATGAAGAAGAAAAGGACAAAACTCTTGTTTCTTATGTTTCCTCTTCCTATCTACTCTCCTCTCTCTGTTACAATGTTCAATAAACAAAAATTTATAACCATTAAATGAACAAAAAGGAAAACAAGCTGTACAAACATCACGAAAAGCCCCACATGTTGTTCCCTCGAGAGTTAATATGAACCTCATGGACACAGGAAATGGACGTGACAACCGCGATTAATTGAGGTGGCCAGGAACAACAGGCTCAATCGGTTGCTGTGGCGCTCCGACCTCACCAACGACTGCAGCGGCATGCCTGCGCTGCCGCTCACGGAGATACAAGACCGTAAGAAGACAGACAAATAGCGTGAGTATTGTGGCATTTCCTTCTTCCAAAATCACTTCTTCTACCCATGCTTCCACCTTCGGATAAGCCTCAGGCAGTGAATCAATCAAATTCACCTGAAAAGGAAACCAACCACCATATGTATCATTCAGACTCAGACACCAGAACAAGAGGAACTTTAATTAATCAGCTAGCTGTGTCTCCCTAATCATCTATCAGCACATACTAGTTCAATAGGTGTGATTCTCATGACAAACTTTTTTTTAGAGTCAATCAACAAGGTGATTTAAATCTCTTCGCTACTTTCCCACGGAATCCAGGGTCAAGACTTGCTTATTTAGTGGCACTGGGAAAAAATAGGAAGGAAACCAGAAAAATGAAGTATGAAACATGCGAAGATGCAATTCTTCACATCCATCCATTAATATGGAACACAAAAATTAAGGGCTAAACATGGCTATGTGCCAACAGGTGCAACAAATCCTCCTTGAAGCAGCATAACTCTTGCCTACAAATATTTTCTGAATTTAAGAAAAACAATGCAGAGAGAGAGAGATTACCAGGAAGCTGTCGGCGTAGTTCTTCCGTATATATAAGCTTGCGAGGGCCAGTGAAACAGGCAGTTTTGCCGCAGGATCATTCTGAAGGGCTTCATCATAATAGCGTTTTGCTAAATGAAGATCAAAAGGAAGACCCTGGCCATGTTCATGCATGTAACCAAGATTGAACATGGCTTGTGCATTAGATTGGGATTTTGCACGCATGTAAGCCTCTGCTGCACGTTCATAATCTCTTTCAGTACCCTAAGGGAGAGGACAAAAAAAATTAGGATCAATTAGAGCTGAGGCAACTCAAATGCGGTCCAAGTCGGTAGACCTGAACTATTCCATCCAGAGATTAGGAGTCCACTAAAGACAAACTTATCTTTTCCCTTTCCTATAGTCAATCCATTGAAAATACATACCCGCCCATAATAGTATGCATCTCCGATCAGCAAAGCAGCATGCTCGTTTCCTTGCTCAGAAGCTTGCCACCATAAATAATGTGATCGCTGGTGTCGTTCAGCATCTGAGCAAAATCCTGCTTCCCCCATGCACATGCTGCGGTCACCATACTTGTCAAGAATCCATGCAGCATTACTTTGTGCCACCTCATAGCCCAACTCAGCCATCCTTGAGTACAAGAGGAATGCCTTGCCCACATCGCCTTTTAAATATGATTCAAGGGCCCATCTTGACAAAGAGCCCCATGGTCCCCTCTCTGCAACTAGCTTATACAATGTAGTAGCCTGAAAATAGAATTCAGCTTACATATATTCAGCTCGATACATAACCTTACATATGAAAACAGGATTAGTATGGCGTTGCAATCTTCGCATATTACTAAGTAAAAAGTGAAGATAGGAAACACATGCATGCATATCCACAAATTTTACAGGATGCACATCTTACATACATATCGATGCATGGTGCAAGGCTAAACAGTTGCAAACACACAAAATAAAATAGGTTTTTACCGTGACAAGACTTTTCTTGAGCCCTACACCTGTATGGAACATTTTTGCTAGCTGGTAGAATGCCTTGGGTTGGCCTGCATTGGCAGCCAATATGAAGTATCCGCACGCCCGCTTCACGTCCCTTTTCACCCCAATGCCTTTAAGATACATTACCCCCAGGTTATAGTGCCCACCAGCCTCCTCATTGTTAGCAGCCCTCTCGAAGTACTCCTTTGCCTGCAATGGATTACCTTTTTAAGCCCAGGGCAAACAATATATAATTGATCTCATCACCACCATTACAGATAAAAACTGTGAATGAGCACAGGAAAAACCTAGTGCTCAGAAGTTGATTCTTTATGAACCGATGTCTCATTTGCCAAATTGAATCAGATGCACTAAATGAACAACCCTAGGAAAAGAATATCAGGTCACAGGAATGAGGATTTCATGTATTAAGAAGAAGAAAACAATCATGAAATGTTGTCATCAACGAATAAATAGTAACTCCCAAAGTACTTATTAATTGTAGCTAAGTCAAGAATCAGAGACCAATTGTAGGAGCAAAAGACAAATTTAAAGGAAACATAAAAATGGGCATATGGGAAGTTCATAATGTCAAAGCTTAGAGGCCTTGAGTCAGCAATTCATGCAATTGTGTTTTCCAAGAACATTTGGTCATAACAGAGAGAATCTTCAAATTAACAAACAACGTTGTAATCCAAGAGAGAGAAACTAATGAGTTAATGAGAAGAACTTGACTACATTGAATGTGTTGAGTAAACAAGAGTCAAAGCAGTCGTGGGATATGAGAAAAGTAACACTAATGCTTCCAAATAGTAACAGGCAGTAACACTAATGTTTCCAAATAGTAACATCTTTGCCACGGGTAACCGAGATCCAATTTTCACATATAATGGAAGCATCGAAATGAATCGACTAATGAAACCGTCAATCCAATTTACCTTAGTGTAGTTCTTCTTTTCCACTCCGTAACCTTTGACATATAGATAGCCCATTCCATTATAGGCCGAGTAAAGCTGCTGTCTGGAGGCAAGCTTTAGCCACTCAAAAGCCTTTGTATAGTTCCTCTCAACTCCAGCTCCTCTAGCATATATCTCCCCAAGAAGTTCCATTGACCTTGGCTCGCCCTTCTCCACAGCCTTTAGAAACCATGACAATGCTTTCGTATGGTCTCGCCTCAATCCTCTCAGGCCAAAATAATAGAACAACCCCACTTTGTACATTGCAATTGCATTCCCTTTCTGTGCCTGGTACTCCAATATCTGGAAGTCCTCATCGTCCTCACCTCGAGACTTTCTCAGAGCTTCTTTATTCTCCTCAGCTCCATTGTGAATCCTAATTGGTTCTATAACAGGAGAATCCTTCGTGATTAAAAAGCTATTTACAGCTACCTCTGCTAACTCGGCATACAGCTCGACTGCTTTTTCAAGCATCTGCAAAAGCATTACATTAAGGATCAGAAATTCTACTAGTCAGTGTCCAAATTCTTCCCACAACACATGGGATAAACAAATTCGTTTTCCCACGTAAGTCCAGGATTACCAAATAACAGAATCGTGATCATAGTGAGAATTGCAAAGGAAAGCTTACGAACTTCCTGTCCATTGAAAGCCCACTTTCACAGGATCTACTAAGCTAACTCTTAAGATGGTACGAGCAACCTAAATCAGCCTCGCATCCAAACAACAAATTCAACTTGTAATCTACTCATTGAAATGAAGACACCAAAAGCTTTAACGTCAAATTAACAACACCATCTACAGCTAATGCAAATGGAAGTCTTTGTTGAATTGACATTACCGATGGACCATCTCCTTATAGGTGATGATGACATATAATTCAAAACAATGGAGCTTAATACTCACATCTTGACGCATATGAGTGTAAGCAAGCGCCATCTTAGACTGCATATTCCCTCCATCGGCAGCGAAATGGTGGTACAGAAACGCCTTGCCCTTGCTCCTATCCCTCATCTGCCCCGTGCCGTACAGAAACCCTAGCGCCGACTGCGCGTGCGCATAGCCCGCGGCGGCGCTGGCCTCGAACTCCGACGCGGCCTCCTCCATCAGCCGCCCCTCGCCGGAGCTGGCGGCGGCCATCATCTTCGACACGCCAGAGTAATAGAGCTCCTCCGGGTCGGATCCGACGGTGAGGGGCTCGTCGGACTCGAAGATCGGGCGCCAGGAGCCGGGATCGAGCTCCTCCTCGGGGCGGGACTCGGAGTCGCCGAACTCGTCCCAGTCGGCGGTGTCAAGGAGCTCGTCTGGGGAGGCGGCGGAGACGTCCTTTAGGTCGTCCTGGGATAGGATGAGGAAGAAGGGGCGTGCGGTGAGGGACAGCGGGTAGAGAGAGAGGAGGAGGAGAAAGACGAGGAGGTTGCGACCCGGATCGCGCATGGTGGTCGGGACGAGTGAGCCGGGGCGGTGGCGGAGGAGGAGGTGGTGCGGTGGCGGAATTTTTTGGGAAGAGGGTGGTGGTGGTCGACGGTGAAGAAGACAGGGGTTAAATGGGAATTTGATGGAGCGCGTTCGTGTGTATATGCTCCAGTGAAGCCACGTCAGTTTTTCGATTCTGGCCAATGACGTTTTGCCGCGTCGGAGATCGGGTTTCGTCGTGAAAATTTGACGGACCAGATCCGGCTACTGCATGAACGGCCCAACCAGATCGAGACGAATAAGAAGGCCGACCGACATTTGCATAATTTCGCGGAAATAATTGTTTAGCATACACATGTTAATTTTTCAAACAAGTGATCATATAGAGGTGTCAAATGGGTGGGTCGGGTCGGGTTTGGATCGGATTGAATATAGTCCGACCCATATTAATTCATTTAATATGTTTTGACACATTTTTATACGGTATAAATTTTATGATCCATGCGTGACTCGACTCATATTACTTAAATACTTATATATTTAATCAAATGATGGAATATCCGTTTTTATGAAATTTAAAAAAAAAGTAAATTTTGTTTTGCCGACCTCAACCCACCACTGCTCACTACCACCACAATGGCCCCCCAGCTGTGTCTCACCCACTGTCGCCCGCCGCCACCACTCGCCCACCGCCGCTACAGCCTGCTCGCCCGCCACCCTACAATGACACCAATCGCACAAGAATGCGCAAGGGACGGCAAGAAAGGGCAAATACCAGTATCTCAAGTTTAGCCACGAGGCATCAGATAATAAACAGAGTAATATAGTCAGCGCTGCGCATCAGTGTGTAGGATAAGATTAACGAAAAAATCATCACTTTGCCTCCACGACAAAACACACGACAGAGCACTAAGCAGGCCAAAAACAAAAAAGAAGTAAAACGGAGCCTCAAAACCCGAGAGGATCATGGCACCTAATCTTTGGGAAACAGCGATTCTAGAAAAAAGAAGAGAGAGTAGAAATCGAGCTTGGATCAAACGAAGCAGGAAGGAAAGAACGAGGAGGAGGAATATGATATCGGAGAGGTGGGCAGTGGCGGCGGGCGGGTAAAGCAACGGTGCGATGAGCGATCGGCGGCGGCGGTTTACAAGAGAATAAAAGTGGCCTTGCGAAACTATAAGTGGCGGATTGAAAATGGATAAAAAATAGATTGGCTTAAAATCCACATTTAAATAGGCTCTATAAGCCTAAATCCATATTTGACCAAAGTGAATGAGAGTTGGTTAGAAAGTGGGTCAAAGACCCATATCGACACCTCTAATTATGAAATGAGGTATTATGGCTAAAATCGAATATTCCATAGAAGGGGTGAGAGTTTTATGACAATGCCAAAAGTAAGAGGTGATTTGTTCTAAAATGAGTAGACTTTCAATGCGAAATTTGAAATGTGTCTATTGTTAGAGTCGATTCCCAATTTTTGAAATTAGGAGTCGACCTCGAACCAAACTATTCCATTCTAGGGTAGACTCTAAAATCGGGGTTATAACTTATTTCAACTAACATCTATATTATTTCTGAAAAACACTCCCATGATGATTAGCGCATCTATGAAAATCCCATGCTCTCTCAAGTTCAAAACTCATTTGCAAGCGTATCTATCTACATTTAATCGAAGTTTAATAAAAAGGGCTAAAAAGTAAAAACTAGTCCGAGCCGGTTCTCACTGGTTCACAATGCAAAACCGGGAACTGAACCGGTCAAGGCCGATTCCTTAATTTTGATCGCTTGAAAACGCCGTCGTTTTGCTTCCGATCAAAGTCCACCACCATTAGCGCGGGGCTGCCATTTCTTGCTGCATCCGCCGGAGCTCGCAATGTCGTCTGCAACGCTCGAGATCAAGCTTTCTCGACCGACCCGCATCTATCGCCCTTCCGTACACCTCTCTCGCTCTCTTTCTCTCTCTCTCTCTCTCTCTCCATATGCACGCACTTCAATTCTCCGTCGGAATCACGATCGGACGTTGATGGAATCTCCAGGAACCTCTCGAAGGCAAGATCATCGTGAAGTCCGCTTCCTCCATCTCTCACCGCGGCGTTCGCCTCGCCGTCAATGGCTCCGTCAACATGCAGGTACCTCAGAACGTTCTACTCTCTCGTTCTCTCTCTGCCTGATTGCTGCGAGAATCAAATTCGAGGTCGATTCAGTGAAGGCTCGTAGAAGTCGGTGATCGTGTTGCTCATCGTTCTTTGACCTCCTCGTTTTAGGTTCGCGGAGGATCTGCAGGACTTATCGAGTCAATTGTTGGTGCTGTCAAGCCTATCGTGATAGTGTATGTACGCTTTCCTTTTCGTTTGTCTAAGTTCACTGTCGTTTTTCTCTATTTGGCTTGCTTGCCTCGAGGTTTGTTTCCCAATGTGAATGATCTTTATCGCTTCGTTCCTGGTGTTTGCTTTTAGAACATTGAAACGAAGTTCATTCGATTCTTTCCTTATTAATTTCGACTAACCTTACAGAATTTTTTTGTGGGCAAATCACTGCAAGTTTTTTCTGCTTCTGGTCTTTCATATTTGCACGCATTTGAATCAGGAGCATTAGAAATTGCTTCTCTTTGGATGCTCAGAGTATTTAAAGAGTAAATCCCCTTTTTCTAATGTTCGCAGCAGAGATGCGTAGTCCATGTGTCTTTACTTCATCTCCTACGGAAATGTTTGATTCTTGTAGAATGTAACTTTGTTTTGTGTAAAAATGCTTTTCGTGAATATCTAATTGAGATACAAAGCATAAATTCTGTCCATATAACCTTCTTTTTTCTGTTCAATGTTATCTTCTGAACAGGAATAGGATAATTGAATTGAGACCTTCCGGAAGGATTGCACCAGGTACAACAGAGGTAGTGATATGCAGAAAGGTTTACATATATGCAACGTCTTTCCATTTGAAAAGAGCGAGCTGATTAGTGTTTCCGTACTTTTGCAACTACTTTTGCAACTTACTTTATTAATGGTTAATATCTTCCAAATATAGTTGTAATCTCTATCTCTTGATAGATATAATCATAAGTTCACGTGTATTGATGCCTTTACTAATTCGAAATTCATTTCAGCCTCTTCGTTAAGGACAACATTGCTAAATATTACGTGCAAAGCTTTTTCTCTATACTTCGCTCTATTTTCTTTATTGGATACAAGTCTTTGAGAACAACGCAACATGATTTTTTGGAGTTTGCTACTGCTGATATATTAATGTCAGAATAGATTTTCCTATTTTGTTGATGTCTTATGCTAATATATTAGCAGAGTGCAAATAGCCCAGTATTTCCCACTGCTTACGTGCTTTGATTATTGGGCCATATAGTTGCCTTCGTTTTTACTTTTATCAGATTCAACTTATGAAAAGAAATTCTCAAGAGCCTTCAACTTATTTATGTGTTGTTCGTCGCAGATACCATTTTCTGTAACTCTGAAACAATCAGGAGATGACAATCGTGAAAGGTTTTATGAGACCTTTCATGGAGCTGATATCAATATCCAGGTGAATAATTTGATCATGTACCTGATCATATTTTATAAAACATGGAACAGATATCATTTGCAGATTCCATATGATTTTTAAAGACGGCTTCTGTATGACTTGTGCATTGTGTAACTGCTGTATCTTATTTGTAGATAGATACATTATTTAGAATTATATGCTGCTATCCAAAAGCAAGGGATGTAATCCTGGTTGGCGCCGTTGTGGGCTTTTTTCACGTTCTACAGGCTAGAAAATGCTGAATTAGTTATTTTTCTAAAAGAGCTTTAGATCTGTATCAAAATTTCATTGTATTTGTTAATCTTTCGTCATTTAATTGCTAACTTTCTCGAAAGAAAGACTTCCATTTTTATGTCTTTCATAAATAGATGTGACGAATTTCTGAAGTTCTTCGTCTTGTTTATTGTATATTGATAGGTTATTTCCATGTTTGTTTGCCTGTGAAGAATAATACGAACTATATAAGATGTTGTTGTCATCCTAATTGGATACAAGCACAAAATCCATGCAAGTTTTGTTGGTTGGAAAATATCTTGATGATCTTTAGATTTAAGCAACTTGTTAGGGAATGAAGCTCTGGATCATTATTGTTCTGTGTTCGCCTTGGCCTGAATTACCATCATGGCTCAATGCATCTGTCGAAATAAGTAATTCTCTATGCTAACCTGACGTTAGATGGGTGCTCTTTGTGGTAATTAGCATATATCGTAGTACTTGGGATTGGATAACTGATAATAAGATTAGGTGCTTGATGTATGAGCATGGGTAAAGGATCATAGGATCAAAAGAAATTTGATATTTATTCCATGAAGGTGATTGATGAGCTTGATCAGATGCTGACGTGTCCTTCACTTTCTTTATTTGTGGTAGCACTCATACGAGCTTTTAAAATTTGGTGGACATGATAAGGTAGCACTATATATGCACCATGTCTTCTCATGAATGAGTTCTAATGGCCAGTTGGCGCATAGTGAAAAATGGTAAAGGATAGGCAACCACATTGCACGCTTGCACTTGGCTTCCTTCTTCTGGACCATTTAGTTATTGGATTTCTCATTTCTGCTTCTGGAAATGTTTTCATTTCTATCTGAATTTAGGGACTACTTTCGTGGTTGATTTTCATTAAATCTGTTACAGTACTTGCTAACTGCAGATGTAACAAGAGGATATCTGCACAAATCCCTATGTACCACAATGGAGTTCATTTTAGAAACTGATAAGGGTATGACATGCTTCCTCATTGATTCTAAGTCAGTTTTGGCAATGATAACTTGCGGGTAGGATCTAATCCAGTGCTTCCTCTGTTAATTTTTTCAGCTGAGCTTCTTGATCAACCGGCTTCTCCCGAGATGGTTATCTTTTACATTACTCAGGATACCCAAAGACATCCATTACTTCCTGAGTTGAAATCAGGCAAACTTCTATATGTATCTATCTTTCAGTGTCTTTTAGCATGATTCTAAACTATAGTCAATTGGTGAGATAGAACATTGTACTACGCTCATTTATTTGCTCATGCCCTTTTGGATGAAAAGCGACAGGATGGGCAAGTTGTGCTACAATCATTTGTAAAATCCTTATTGGTTTTGCTGCTAAGCCTGCTATATCTAAAGCAAATATACAGTCGCCTGATCCAACATCTTACACGGAAGATGATGATGTACAGGTGGTTTTCGAGTGACTGGAAAGTTGTCCATTCAGTGTGCTCTGTCAGATCCAATCAGTGGAGAGCTTATCGTGGAAACATCTGCAGTTCCAATTCACTCTGTTGATATACACATACTTCGAATTGAGTCCATTCTTTTTGGAGATAGAATTGTGACTGAAACATCCTTGGTACAAACAACCCAGGTGTGTAAAATTGTGAATAAATATATGTATATGTCTGGATCAAAATCTTACTTAACAATGTCCTACATGTACTAGATAGCAGATGGAGATGTGTCTCGGCATATGATGTTGCCCATCTACGTTATTCTTCCTCGCCTTTTAACTTGTCCAACAACCTTGGCTGGGTGAGTTGCCGTATTCACATTGCCACCACTATTGCGTCTCATTCTTTTTCTGCATAAGCATATGTAGAGAATACCCCACAGCTTAGCAGTGATTGTGTATTCTTAGGTCCCTTCAGTCTGTACACAACTAATCTAATTGATTGGAGAGCTCTACAACTATTGAGCATTAGCGTCTTAGTGAACCGAACAGGTTATTCTTGCTTTCAGCACTTCTAGGTTCAATTTCAATTTTCTTTTCAAATATCCAGACCAAGCAATGGAGACTTAATTTGTAGATAAAGATCTATATCTAGAGTCAGTCCTTTCGGCTAAATCTGGAAAATATGAAGCAACCTTTCGCTTGAATTAGATTGGTTGACTGCATTGAACTTCACTTTGAGCATCCGACACCCAGCCCCTTGGCCCCCCAACATAAGCGCACAAGCAGAGAATGCTTGGACCTTTCTTTCCAAGGCTTGAAATGAAATTCCTGAGAGACCACTGCACAACCTTTTGAAATGCTATGTGCTTGAAGACAATATTGACTACTAAGTTTCACCTGTGACCATAGATGAATGTCAGGCTTCTGTTTTCCACTTCACATGCAGCTTTGGAATGTTCATCTGGAGTTATCGGCTGTTCTTTCCTTTTCTTTCAATCGCTGTGGACCAATGGAAGTTACTACTGCTATTGACTTTCCATTAAATTGCATCTTCCAAACAGGCCATTTTCAATCGAGTTCAAAGCTGCCATAGTTATTAGCTTTCAATCAGAGCTATCGAAGATGCAGCCCAAGTCTGATCCCAGAACTCCCAGGCTGTGGGTATGAAAAAGGACTCTTTTAGTTTTTTTTTTTTTTTTGGTAAGGACTCTTTTAGTTTTATCTGCTTTATCTTGAGCTCTTATCTTAAAAAATGCTCCCTTTTATCAATCTTAGATGGCGATGGAAACTCTACCACTCGAACTGGTTCGCAGCAGATGAGAATCAGCGTGGAGGCAACAACTCAAACTTTAATGTCTGCTTTCTTCAGAGAAGTTTCTCGTATCAGTGATCATTTGGGCGGTGTTGTTCACCGTTGATACAGATTGTTGTCATATACAACGGCTGGTGTAATCTGCTCATAATCTTGATGGCGATGTCTGCTCTGTAAAGGTTTTTTAGTTACCAGATGTAAACAGAATCACGAAGTTCGTTCTGTTATATCCTCTTGGATAATTGGAGGAAACCACTCAGAATCTAGTGTTTGTACATTCTTCAAAGTGTTGGATTTTTACTGTTTGGCCTTTTGTAATGTTTACTGTAGGTTGACGACTGCTCTTCCATTAGCTAAAGAATAGTAGAGACCATTTACCATTTATACTCGGATTAGCCAGCATGTTTCAACGGAAATGCAGTTACATGTATAAATAGAGAAGACGTGTCGACATATGTATCCTTTCCAAGGTGGAGTTGAACCAACGTTTTAACAGCAAGAATAACCATTGTGTCCGAACCAATGCTGTGTTCCGTGTAATATCATTAAAAACCGCTAAAAACCAAAACCAGAGCGTTCCATAAGAATGCGGAGAATATTATAAATGAAAGCACTTGGCCATTCTTATTACTCCAAGGAAGGTACTACAATTCCATCAAGACACTAATCTCAGGAAAAGGCAAACAAGCTCGGACTCATCTCATTAACACATGAAAACCTTCCCAATGTTTCACTCTACTGAAAACTCAAAAAGCATGGAATGCCTGTATTTCTCACCAGGTTGAACAGCAATAGAAGGAAAGTTTGGTTGGTTGATGGCATTTGGAAATCCTTGTGTCTCCAGACAGGCCCCAGAGTGCTTGCCATATTCTGCGCCGCCTTTCCCGACTACTCCATTGACGTAATTTGCAGTGTAAAACTGCATTCCCGGAGCATCGGTCCATAAGTCAAGAACCCTAGAACTAGAAGGGTCCTTCAGTTTGGCAGCATGTTTTAGGCCCGATTTTTCTTCCCCACAGTCCAGCACATAGTTGTGGTCGTACCCCAAACCAGGCACCTCATGGATCGAAGCACCAATCTTCTTCTCCGTTGTGAAATCGAAAGCCGTTCCTTTGACGGGCATGATTTCACCTGTTGGGATCGTGTTATGATCCACAGGAGTGATGTGATTAGCCCAAATCTGGATGGAGTGGTCGAGTATGTTTCCGGAATCGTGACCAGCTAAGTTCCAGTAGGTATGCTGAGCCAAGCTGATTGGAGTGGCCTTACTAGGCACAGCTTCCATGTCGAGCCTCATGGTTGTATTAGAAGTGAGGGTGTAAGTAGCAGTCACAGCAACATCCCCCGGATAACCTATAATCATATGACCATGCAACCCATGGGATCAATGCAGTGTTGGTGCAAATGCATGGGTGTGTTGATGAGCATGCGTGCCGTGTGTACAAGAGAGAGAGAGAGAGAGAGAGAGAGAGACCTTCTTCCCCATCACGACTGTTATATTTGAAGGTAATGGAAGGATTTTCGCCTTTATTATGATCAGCTACCTCCCATATCACCTTATCGAAACCCTTGTGCCCACCTGAGTAACACCAAAAATTCGGAAGGCCATTATCAGATTGACATTTTGAAGAATCAGGTTGCTCCACATATACATAACTTTTGTTCCAAGAAAGTGAACCTCTTGTCACCAACACTAACTGGAAATAGCAAAATTCTTTGTGGATCTCCTGATCATTAAGCAGTACTTATTTTCCTCGAAATGTTTCTTCTGCTTATTGTGCTTGTGCGCGCGCTCTGTGTCTGACGATTGGTAAAAAGTAAAAACTTGCTTCCCTTCTTTTGTCGGAAGCAGTTCACATGTTGTAATACAACTCCAGCTGAAGTGATTAAACCATAATATAAGAAACACTTTCCCTAGAGTAATTTCCAATTCAGGGGAAAAGGACTTGATATTCCCTCAATACTTGGTAAGTCAAGCACAAATTTTTACTAAAGTGCCACAAATCCTCAAGCTTTCACAGAGGCAGGATGTGCAGCAAGGTTAAAGTGTTTATTAAATCACGTTAGGCAACTCTCTCACACAATTCAATTCCCGAGACCAACTATCTAGATGAAACAGATGGTCGGCAGAAGCCAAAGGGAAGAACATATAGAAGGCATTTCTGCAGCAGATCGGCAGTCGAACACATACATGAGGCTAACAATCGCAAAGACAACTAATTCACTCGAGGCGTCATTTAGTATGATCTTGATAGCTCAAGCAACATTGACATTGAAACTATTGATCATTAATAATTCATACCATGAAGACTGTTTGGGGGCTTGTTGATAGGCAGAGAGTATTCAATGCCATTGAGAGTGAACTTGCCCTCCTTTATCCTGTTCGCAACCCGGCCCACAATGCAGCCGAAGTACGGCGCAGTGCCTTTCTGCGCCCACAAAAAACACAAATCGATCCACAAAAGGGTCTATCAACCAAATCTTTCGCAGTTCATTCACCACCAAAATGAACGAAAACAACTCAATTGCTATACAAGTTCGGAAATTTACAGCAGATTGATTAACAGTCATGGAAGAGAAAACGGAAAATGCATAATCACACAACCATCTCCATAAGCACAAGAGTGAAAATTATGACTATACGAGCAAGAAATCACGAACTTTCTCACCAGATAAGGTTCGACGGAGTCAAAACCCAGAACCACATCAGCCAATTTCCCTACAAGTAACCAAAAAAAAGAAAAAAAAAAGACACAATCGACTCATCAGCAACGATTTCAGACTCGGAAAAAATAGACTTCGATCGCGAACAGAAACGATCACCGGCGACGAACCATCTTTGCCCGGAACACAAAGCGAGGTGATGGTGCAACCGAGATTGGTGATCTTCACCCGCATGGTCCCATTGTCGAGCTCGAACAGCTCTGCTTGCTTGTCCTGATCCGCCATAAGATTCTTCCTTTTCTCCTTCTGGAGAGAGAGAGAGACAGAGAGAGAGAGAGGGTATGGCAGTGGAGACGGGACAGTCCGAGTGGGAGAGAGATGGGATTTTGAAGGTGGTCGAAAGAGAAGGAATCAGATTCGTTCAACTGTAAAAGATGACGTCATAAATCGTCGTTATAGATAATTAAATATTAAATCAAGGCGTTATTTAATAAGTTAAGCTTTTAAAATATTGATAATAATGTTTGAGTGCACAATTTCCATATTGCCCCCAAGGATATTTTAGAGAACTCACTAACTTTAAACCTCTAGAAGTCTCAAGGCTTATTCGTTATCTTGGCTCTCTTCCTCGGCCTGTTAGGCTTTGAAATCTTTGGTCACGGGGCTCCGTGGGGGTAGACTTTGGTAAGCAAAATGAAAGGTACCCACAATTCGTACTACGTTGAGCTAGTTAAAGGAAGACTATGCTTCTTCTTCTTTTTTGTACGGTCACCTGATTAAATTTTCCGGTCAGCATGATGGCGGCTTCGTTCGTCAACTTTGTCATCTGATTTCCAACGTGGTCACACGACATTATTTGTTTGTGAAAAACACGTTCTTCAATTTATAATGTGGTCACTAACTTTTCGTTTACTTGTTATTCATATGCAGGCATCAATTCTTTTTAGCAACCTTTTTCCATAAAAATTGACGTTGATGGTAATTTTCCATTTTTAGTGGTGTTTATACCAATTTCGTATATATTGAATTAAGTTTTTTTTAATTTATTCTATTTTTATAAAAAAAATTGTAAAATAAGAAATTGGCTGTAGTTAAAAAAAAAAAATTACGTGTGAGATTTTTTTAGTATGATCGGAGACATCGAAAGGTTACAGTGTTGATGGGGACGTTATGAAAAATGTGCACTTTACATTCTAAAGACTTTTCACTAATCCCGTTAGATCGAATTGTAAAATCAACATGAGTAGAGAGAAGTAGTTCTTGTATGAATTGGGGGGTCTTTCTTCGAGCTTATATATGTACTCTTGAGAGCTTTATGTACACATTTCACTTCGTGGATGTTATCCTCTAATGCTGCTTGCTAGCAAAGCCTTCTCCTTTTGTCTTGTTTCTTTAGAACACGTCAAGCAATTTTTTGTTGTTGTTGTTGTTGTGAAAATGCACATTTCGGTGAGTACACACACCCAAGTCGTCCAAATCGAAAAGTCGGATCTCAAAATGTCACATCTTTTGATCGTGGCGATTCGATCGCGAGGTGACGAGAATTAATGACTTGAGTCGATAGATTCTATCTCAAGATCAAGTCATAATAAGCTTTTCGACGCGCAAAAATAATCCGATAGAGAAAGTATTATAACTTTCCATCACAACATCCATGTGACCCGAACTCCATAAATTCACGATTCCGTCAAATTATTGAAAAGTACCTTACATTTTCAACTGTTTGACTCATGAACTTTCTGTTGGAGTAAGAATCGAGGGAACCGGATATCGGATAGAGAAGTAATACCCAATCAAAATTCGGTCAAATTTGGGTTATGTAGATATAGAGTAAGTTAAGAATGATCAATTTTAAATTAAAACACAGATAACTATATTGAGAATGAGCTAAAAAAATTATCTGACTAATCAAACAAATTTGCTTCTAGAAATATGATGATGGGAAACTCTGAGTTTAATTAATTAGTCGATTTATTAGTGAACAAGGAAAAATATTATCCAGACAGGTAAATGGATTAACTTAAGACAACAAAAATTAATTACTATTGCTATAAAATAAGCCTGTATTTTATCTTTGTTACCTTTTCTTAGTAATGAGAAAGTAATAACAAATCTCTACGTAGAGTTCGTCCAACTGATCACTCTCGTTATTCAATCTGTTTTCATCCATAACATCATCAGATCAAGTAAGATCGGATAGTTTGAAAGTAGTAAGTGTTCCGTTAAAAAAGAAGAAGAAGTAAGATCGGAAAGTTGGACCTTAAAATATCATATCTTTTGATCATGACTCGTTCAATCGTGATGTGTCGAGAATCAATGACTTGGTCCGATAGATTCCACCTCAAATATAAATCATAGCGAAATTAATCGAACGGAGAAAATGTTTTAACTTTCCAACACGACACCCGTTTGGCCCGAATTACAGAAATTCACGATTCAGCCAAATTATTTATAATTGAATCGTATTTTCAAAAGTTCCGGGCAAAAAAATCTAGTGAACGGGATAGCTGATGGAGAAGTTATACCTAATCAAAGTTGGGTCAAATTTGAGACAATAGTATAATTTGGATATTCTATCTGTTGCATCCTCTCATCCTTTTTACACCTTCAAGACCCAACCAATTTACTAAATCTTCGATCTAGTAAATCCAAAATTTAATGCTCTGGAAGCTATTCATGTCCTTCCATCGATATGTGATATTATTGCATGCATTTTGATTTTGATGAAAGGCGTGGTAACACAGTGACGCAGTTGGATTTGAGAAGCATTATAAGATCATGACTAGAGAAGAATTGCAGTTAAACCTATTGTGCGGGTGATTTAAATGCTCCAAGGCTCACAACCAGTTCAAAAATCTGAACGTATCACAACTAAATCGGCTTAAGTACATGATCCCTCAGTGCCACAAGTTGTGTACAGCGCTCAGTGTCAAAACTTTCAAATTGATCACTTTAGTGCTAAATTTTTGTAACTTCGATCAGTGCCAACTTCTTTTAAAAACGATCATTTTAGTGCCAACTCCGATTTAAGCTGACGTGGCTCACCGAAAATCCGACACTTGTATTTTTTATTATTATTTGAGCTAACGTGGCTCATCGATTTTTGGCACTGAAGTGATCATTTAAAAAAAAAAAATTGGCACCGAAGTGATCAAAGTTACAAAAACTTCGTACTAAAGTGATCGATTTGAAAGTTTTGGCATTAAAGTGATCGAAGCTACAAAAACTTAGTACTAAAGTGATCGATTTGAAAGTTTTTACACTAAAGTGAGCGTCGTACACAACTTATGGCACATGAGGTGTACTTAACCCCAACTAAATCCTACCAAAAGTTGTCGCCTATTTCTATTCCTTCGCCGTTGTGGCCCGCCGATAGTACTCCGTGAAGAGGTCGGCCTGTTTCTTCTTCAAGTCCAGCTCCTTCAACAGCAAATAGCGCCGTTCATGTTCTTCAAGTCCAGCCCCTTCAATCGCAAATAGCGCCATTCCTGCTTTAATTCCTCTAGGATCATGGATCCTTCAATACCATTCCGATATTTAGCGCGTCTTCATCCAGTCCTGATGCATTCAGACAAGACACGGTGCTCCAATCGCTCTTCGGCTGCTTTGATGGAGCAACACGAAATGAAAGTACTTCTCACTCCGATGATGGGAAGCTCTGTAATTGGAAATCGTAGAATTTGTCTAGCTTCTCACTCTCTCTCTTCAATCTATTTTAACATTGCATATCACCGTCAAATAAAGTACTTTCCTCTTTAAAGGAAACCCATATTATCGAGTTAGACTAATTCAATTGTGCCGCAATAACATATACCAAAGCAACTGATAGGTTTTCTCCAGAACTTCTTCGGAATGAATCTGCTAATCATTGTCTAGAAGCAAACATATTCATCAGATATGAAAATTGTACTAAAGCAAAAGTTAAAATTACCGTTTGCACGTATCATTTATTAAATTTATCCATTTTTGTCATAGATCTGACCACAGTCAGATCAATCTTGGACTTCATCTCAGACATGACCCTGCAAAACAAAAGTTCAATATGATAATGCAAATAAAGTTTTTACCTTCGAAATAGAACATGTATCTGCGTAATTAACTAAACGACCTTATTTACCTTTAATATCGATATTGCATGGTTATTTAAATAGTAAGCTAAACACGCGGGATGTGCAACATAAATTTAGGAAATGGCGTGAATTCGTGCAGAAGGATTGGGACTCGACTCAAACTTCTAAGAGCTCGACTTATTGGAAAAATCAAGAAAAAAAAAACAAAAAGAAAAACTAGTCGATTTACCTCAATACTTTCTTATGGATATCTGTACCGTAGAGCTGCATCTGTGAAAGTGAGATCAAAAGTCAACAAATTAGACAATCAATTTGGAGATGTCCAACCATCTTGGTGAAAGTGAATTGATGCTTTGGAAGACTCAATGATAATTCAGATAATTAATGGAAAAAACTAGCCTAGGATCTAACAAAGGCTTGAAAAGCACATAGATATTTTTGCATTGTGCCTATCGATTACAGCGAGAAAATCAACGATGTTTCTCATTTCAAAACTAGGCCAAATACCAAAAAAAAAAGAAAAAAAGAAACCTATAACTTTTAGTATTTGTGTCAATTATATCCACAACTTTTTTTATCTCACAAAAAACCCCCAACTTTTACTTTTGTCCCAATTCTACCAGTCTAATATCCGAAAAAACCCTCAACTTTAGCATCTGCCCCAATTATATCCAAAACTCTTTTTTGGTAAGGAAAAATGACAAAGGGATAAAATTGGGATCCAAAACTTTTTTTTAACTCCTAAAAATTCACGAACTTTTACTTTTATCCAAATTCTACCACCGCCGGCCTTTTGTTTATAATCACCATTAGTTAATACTACGCGACTCGAATTTTCTTGTCGAATTTACCAATGAATTTTTGAAATTTAGAAACAGTAGGTTCCAGAGACGACGAGATTTTAAAAAGTTCATCAGAATATCTCCATATTTAGCCGTTCTTTGGACTTTTGAGTGCCGAAAAGAATACGAAATATGTTGTCTTGAGTGACTATATTGTTGATGTTGTCTTGAATTTCAAAAGAAGTCAAGGAAGGCTTGAAGATATGTCAAGATATTTCAGAATATTTGGGATAATCACTAAAGATTTGTTAGTTAGTTTCCTAAACCGATAAGATCTCTAGATATACCAATATGATGATCTTTATTATTTAGCAATTGTACCTTGTATCTTTTGACGCTCATAAAATAAGAAATCGTCTCTCTCTCGTGTACTTAGGCGGACTTTCGCCGAACCATGTAAATCTCTGCGTTCTTGATTATTCTTGCTTTTCTTTTCATCTCATCTAGTTAGGGAGCTCTTCCGCACACAACAATTGGTATCAGAGCAATCCAGGTTCTTCGTTCCTGTATTGCGACTTCTGACTAGATGGCTGGAAAATGTTCGACTGTTCGATTTGATATTGAACGATTCACCAGGAAGAACAATTTTACACTATGGCGGAGAAGGATGAAGGATCTGTTGATTCAATAGGGTTTATCAAAGGTTCTTCTAGGACGTTCGAACAAGCCGGCCACCATCACCGATGATGACTGGGCCGACATGGAGGAGAGGGCGTGCAGCGCGATCCGATTAAACTTATGGGATGAAGCCCTTCAATACGTAGCGAAAATTGATTCTGCTCCAGAGGTATGGTTCAAACTCGAAAGCATCTACATGACAAAATCTCTTACGAACAAGTTATTCTTGAAGAAGAGGTTGTGTTCACTTCAGATGAGTGAATGAGGAGATCTGTTGGAACATCTCAACGTGTTCAATCAGTTGATCAGTGAACTTACAAGCTTGGAGGTAAAGTTCGAAGATGAAGACATAGCGCTTCTACTATTGGCGTCGTTGTCGGATTCGTTTGACCACTTGGTGACTACCCTCCTTTATGGCAAGGAAACCCTGGAGATCGGAGAGGTGACTGCTGCCCTAATTTCTAACGATACTCGAAAAAGGGCAAGTAGTTCAAAATCTTCGGAAGAAGGACTCTTTGGAAATGAGAAGAGCATTCAAAGAAGAGGAAGATCAACGGATCGAGGATCAAGCCATATGGGTCGATCAAAATCCATGGGAAGGTTCAAAGGAAGATGTTATGGGTCTAATGAGGAAGGGCATACCAAGAGATTCTGTCCAAATAAGAACGAGAAAAAGAAGAAGAGCTCGGATGAAGCAAGTGTAGCCGATAGCACTGAGACTAGTGTTGGGGACGTCTTGTCCATATCGTCGAGAAAGGACACCTTCGAAGATTCGTGGATCTTGGACTTTGGATGCACTTATCATATGTGTCCTCATCGAGAAGCCTTCGATGAGTACAAAGCATATGATGGTGGTTCAGTTCTCATGGGGAATGACACTTCGTGCAAGACTGTGGGAGTTGGAACCGTGAAAATCAAGATGTTTGATGGCATGATCAGAACCCTGTCGGATGTGCGTCACGTACCAGATCTAAGGAAGAGTCTGATTTCATTGGGAGCACTTGAATCCAATGGGTGCAAGTACTCGGCTCAAGGTGGAGTCTTGAAGGTGATAAATGGAGCTTTGGTTGTTCTAAAGGGACAGAGACAAGGGAACCTATATCGACTTATAGGAACTACAGTGCAAGGTGGAGCATCTGTGTCCATGGATGCTAGCACGGAGATAGATAACACCTATCTATGGCATATGTGTCTTGGGCATATGGGGGAAAGAAGATTGATGGAGCTTCACAAGAGGAACACACTCCAAGGTATGAAAACATGCAAATTAGATTTCTGCAAATTTTGTGTGCTTGGAAAACAATGCAGAGTACGGTTCAAGGTTGCAACTCATACGAGCAAGGGCGTGCTCGAGTATGTACATACAGATGTATGGGGTCCTTCACCAGTAAAGTCAAAAGGCGGGAAGGAATACTTCGTGACATTCATTGATGATTTCTCTAGGAAAGTTTGGGTCTACTTTATGCGAAATAAAAGTGAGGTCTTTGACAAGTTCAAAGAATGGAAAGCTGAAGTTGAGACTTCAATAGGGAAGAAACTTAAGTGCTTGCGATCAGACAATGGAGGGGAGTACAAATCGACTCCATTTATAGAGTTTTGCAAGAATGAAGGGATTAGACGTCACTTCACAGTTCCGGATATGCCCCAGCAAAATGGCGTAGCGGAAAGGATGAACCGGACTTTATTAGAGAGAGCTCGGAGCATGAGGTTGCATGCGAATTTGAGCAAAGGATTTTGGGCAGAAGCCGTTTTTTATGGCATGTTATCTTGTGAATAGGTTTCCATCAACTGCAATTGAATGCAAAATTCCTGAAGAGCTATGAACTGGTAAAATTGTCGATTATTCTAATTTAAGAATATTCGATTGTCCTGCTTTTGTACATGTGCAGAGTTCGAAGCGCTCGAAGTTGGATTCAAAATCTAAACAGTACATATTTCTCGGTTATGAGAAAGGAGTGAAAGGCTACAAATTATGGGATCCAAGTGAGAAGAAAGTTCTGACGAGCAGGGATGTCGTGTTCGATGAATCTGCAATGTTGAAGTCAAGCTGCATGCTACACGCGGTTACTGAAGAGGAGAGTGATAAATCTATCATTAAGGTGGAGCTTGAAGCCAAAGAATCTGCAGAGAATGGCGAGTCATCCGACGAAACTTCGGAAGTTAAAGAAATGGTAGAAGTTCCTCATACTATTGAACGGGTCGAGGAAGGCGCACTCTCAAAGCACTGGAAAGGTACAGTTTTGAGGATATGGTTGCTTATGCTCTTACTGTAGGCTTCGGCGATCCAAGCTCCTATCATGAAGCTTTCAAAAGTGATCACAAAGATAAGTGGAAAAGTGATCACAAAGATAAGTGGATGACTGCTATGATGGAGGAGATGAAGTCGTTACAAAAGAATGATATGTGGCAGCTTGTGGAGAAGTCCAAGGATCGAAAAATCATTGGCTGTAAATGGGTTCTTCGAAAAAAGGAAGCAGCAACAGACAAAGAGAAATAGAGATACAAGGCCCGAATTGTTGCTAAGAGCTATGCACAGAAGGAGGGGATTGATTACGATGAAATATTTTCACCGGTTGTGAAACACACGTCAATTCGTGTTTTACTAGCTTTGGTGGCCATGTATGACTTGGAGCTCGAGCAGTTAGATGTGAAGACAGCTTTCCTTCATGGTGACTTGGAGGAGAAAATTTACATGGAGCAGCCCGAAGGCTTCGAGGTGGAAGGAAAAGAGAATCACGTTTGTTTTCTCGAGAGATCACTTTACTGTTTAAAGCAATCTCCAAGGCAATGGAATAAAAGGTTTGATTCTTTTATGCTTCGTATTGGCAACATGAGAAGTGTGCATGATTCTTGTGTCTACTACAGAGTTTTGGATGATAAGTCGTTTATTCTGTTGATGCTCTATGTTGATGATATGTTGATTGCTGCAAGAAAAATGGGAGATATTATTTCACTAAAGTCTCAGTTAAGCAACGAGTTTGAAATGAAGGATCTTGGTGCTGCAAAAAGGATCCTTGGCATGGAAATCTTTCGAGCTAGACATGTAAGTAAACTTTGGGTAAATCAGAAGAAGTATGTTGAGAAGGTCTTGGAGAGGTTCAACATGGAAAAAGCTAAACCGGTTTGCACACCTTTACCAAATCATTTCAGATTATCCGAGAAACAATGCCCTAGTTCACATGAGGAGATTGTAAAGATGTCTCGAGTTCCCTATGCCAGCGCAATATGGAGCCTCATGTATGCTATGGTTTTTAGCATACTGGATTTGGCTCATGAAGTGAGTCTTGTTAGCCGATACACGAGCAATCCGGGTAAGGAGCATTGAGAAGCTGTTAAGTGGATCTTTCGTTATTTGGCTGGAACTACTGAAATGGGTTTGATGTTCTGTTCATAGGGAGAATCGATCGATTTAGCAGGTTATGTTGATTCAGACTTCGCTGGTGATTTAGACAAGCGGAGGTCCATCACATGATATGTCTTTGCTCTTGGAGGTGGAGCTATTTCATGGAGGGCAATGCTTCAATCTATTATAGCATTGTCTACAACCGAAGCTGAGTATGTGGCAGCAACTGAGGCTGCGAAGGAGGGAATATGGTTGACCGGCTTGGTCATAGAGTTGGGTTTCAAGCAGAAAAGCGTTACACTATATTGCGATAGCCAAAGTGAAATATGTCTCGCAAAGAATCAAGTGTTTCATTCTAGAACGAAGCACATTGAAGTTCGGTACCACAAGATTCGAGAATTTATGTGCTTTGGAGAAAATCCATACTAAAGATAATCCCACGGATATGTTCACGAAGACGGTTACTACGAAGAAGTTCAAGTCATGCATGGGCTTGATTTCTCTCACTCATCATTGAAGTTGATGGAGGCCGCACCGGTCTAGGTGTGGACGTACCTTTGCGAAAGTACGGTGGAGATTGAGATATATTCGGTTTCTTGGTTAGAGTGGAGGCTTGTGGTTTATTCAAGCCAAAGGTGGAGATTTGTTGATGTTGTCTTGAATTCAAAAGAAGTCAAGAAAGGCTTGAAGATATGTCAAGATATTTCATAATATTTAGGGATAATCACTAAAGATTTATTAGTTAGTTTTCTAAACTGATAAGATCTCTAGAGATACCAATATGATGATCTTTATTATTCAGCAATTGTACCTTGTATCTTTTGACGCTCAGAAAATAAGAAATCATCTCTCTCCCCCGTGGGCATAGGCGGACTTTCGCCGAACCACATAAATCTCTGCGTTCTTGATTATTCTTGCTTTTCTTTTCATCTCATCTAGTTAGAGAGCTCTTCCGCGCACAACATATATATCTCTCGGCAATATATAAAAGAAGCAAACAACACAATAGAAGTTCGAAATTTTTTCATGTCAGCTTTGCTCAGGTGTAATTCATTAATGACATGCAAATATCATATAAAATTAACTAATGACGACTATAAATGGAAGGCTAATGGTAGTAAAATTGGGAAAAAAGTAAAAGTTGATGTCTTTTATGAGACAAAAAAAAATTGAATATAGTATGGGACATATGGTAAAGTTGAGGGTGTTTTTTGTACTATGCCGGTATAATTGGGATAAAAGTAAAAGTTTTGGGTAGAATTGAGACAAAGTTAAAAGTTAAAGGTTTTTTGTGAGACAAAAAAAAGTTTTGGATACACAAATGGTAAAGTTGGAGGTTTTTCTGGGTATTGCGCCTTCAAAACTACAATGGGAAAATGGAAGAAGCTTCTCATTCCAAAACAATCGTCACATGAAACCAATAGACCCAAAAGCGTGCTCCTCGATTACGACGAGAAAATCGAACAAGCTTCTCATTCCAAAACAATCATAACATGTGCATACTGATTATAGTCATAATGAGTTAATATTTCTTACTATTTTAATTTCTTAATTTACATATTTTACTAAGTTTAATTAAGAATAAAGGAAATACAAAAGTTGAAAATTTTATCTCTGTAACCTTACCAAAAAAAAAATATCTATGTAAGAAATTGGGAACAATATTTGGATTAATATAAGTACGAGAATCTATAGATAAATCTATATTGTTACTAAATATTATTATGAAACCATTATTTGTGAAATAAAATTAATATGAATCTGATATGTCTTAATGGTTTATATATATTACTATAGATATCTTTTGATCATGACCGTTTGGTTGTGAGGTGCCGAGAATTTCATAACTTGGTCTGATCAATTGTCTGATCTATTCCACCTCAAAATCAATTTACAAACTTTCCAACGTGCAAAAATCAGCGGATGGAGAAAATATTATAACTTTTCATTGTAGCATCTTTTGACATGAATTGTGAAAATTCGCGATACCAATATTTTCAAATTGATCGCATTTTCATCTATTTGGTTCATGAACTTTCCTATGGCGTAAAAATCGAGTGAACTGGACATCAAAAAGAAGTTGGAGGAGCCTCCTTTTCAACATTCTCATCTTGCTATGTAGTTTTCATGAATAAAAAGTGTAATCGAATGTCACCGTATATCCTTCAATCATCTTCCTGTTCCAAAACTTAGTCACGCACCTAGTCTTACATAGCATCTTTTTGCTCTCTATTCATTAGGCCTCTCAGTTCGCATCGGATCGTCCGCTGTCCAAATGTGAAGAAGAAAGACCATTTTGAGACAGAGTTCCTCCAGTAGTGTGAATCTCTCTCTTAGAATCTCGATTTGTTCGGCATGCTCATCTCAGTGTCAAATCTCTCCTCTCGCCACCTCACCTCTACTCTCAGCCTTTCGACTCTTGTCGCTCGTCATACAGTGAGTCAGTGGTGGTGCGAGTCGCACTAGTTGAGCTCCTTAAGGCTAGTCCGTGGTCACCTCTACCTCTCACATCGGCTGAACATTCGACTCTATTTCTCTCTCCATGCTGCAAACATGGTTGCTGATTACCCTCAACACGTCATTCACATTTGATCACCTTAGCTGCAACCGGCCTTGGAGAGGGGTTGGCACATTTTGTGGCCAATGGATACATATTTGGCAATCAGGTGGTACATATTTATATGTTCGATGATTTGTGCCAGAGAGTTCATTTAGCGCGGATTAGGACGCAATAGTGGAAGGAAGATGCAAATTTTTGGATAATGTTATCATTGCAGACAATAATCTACAAGCCTACGGTACTATACATTTCGCCATTCTGATTGCAAAAAATGCAACCACATCTATGTGTTCAAGATTAGACACCATGGAACATAATTATGGAATATTTAACATATTTTCTCAAACACTCCAAAATCTTGTCCACCACAACTGCAAGATCTTAATAGTATGTCACCTTTCTCATTTCGGAGCAGTTGTATTCCAGCAGTTTGCACCAATATCCCAATTGGATATATTATTACCCTCCCGAGGATATTCCATGGTAGAGCTATCGTGCTCATTGCACATATACTAAATGTTCCGCTAATAAGCATGAAAAACGTCATAGCATGGGGAATCAATTCTTCTATGCAGCACTACGATGTCCACTATTTAGCCAAATGTTGGACCTCCAATACCCGTGCCGACAAAGTAAATGATGATATGTCTTTAGCAGGAGATATCCTTAGGATTATATAGTCTCATGGATATGATATCGGTATATTGTAAAAGGGTTCATTATATATATGATAGCGTGATCGGAATTGTGAACCACATTTGGGATTGGTGGCATGGAACTCTACCCAATACTTGGTTTTTGACAGATTTGATATCTAATAGCGCATATGGTGTGCTCGCTGGTGAGTTGGGATCCTTCCCCACTTATTATAATAACAAAGAATGTGTTATTGTAAAAGATATTACCACAAACTTAATAGATGGAAGGAGATAGATGCAAGAGCTTAGTTTCATAATTTCCATGAGGAAGCGACGAGACTTTGGCACTAGCAACACATGAACAGTGGAAAAAGGAGATCCGAGACTTCCTGTTGACGCAAGGGAAGGGGCGGTCCTTGAGGGAATTTCTTTTGTATGGTCTGCCAAGAAAGGGAAGTCATAATTGGCGAAAGCTGTCGCAACAGAAGTAGACTCTAACCATTGCTCGAAATTCTCCATTTGGTGGGCCGGATTCTCAACGTGATCCCGTTCGCATGAGATGTGGTTTGTAGTATAATGAGGAACCATTGAGTAGGTGGATCGCTTTGAAGGGGAAGCACGGGACGATTGTGTGAATATATTATATATATATATATATATATATATATATATATATATATATATATTATATGTTAGTCTCATACAAAATTCCTTAAACTTTCCTTTACACAACCATATCCGTTCATTCTGTTGGATTGACCCTCTTCACAACAAAAGATAACTTCCAAGCTTCAAATCTAATGAGATCTTTCCCATATACCACTATCCATGTTATATATTAATTTATACTATGGATTTTATAGAGTGAATCGTAAGAAAATCGAAGATGCTTCTCATTTTTAAAATTCAATCACATTTTCATAAGCTCGGGTCATGAACGTTCCGTTGGCGTAAAAATCGAGCGAACCGAACATCGAATGGAGGAGTTATACACAATTAAAATTCTATCAAATTTGAGTTCTTCGAATATAATAATTTTAGAATTTTCAATTTCAAATTTAAAAGCACATATAACTATATATTGTGAAAAACTCATAAACATACCGAACTAACCAAATTTTGTGGTGTTAGATAACTAGGCAAATTCGTATTCATTGTTTGTTGGCAATGCAGTCACCCAACTATCAAAATGGCTAAAAAATTGATGTGGAACATACATACATACAATAAATGACATCCCTCCATCGTCTTGCAGTATTTTCTAAGTCAGTATAGTCACCACAGAAGCCTAGGAAGGTGGATCTGAGAATCAGATGTACATTACTATTGGTCCTTTGGAACACTAACCACTACTCGGAATTAAGTGGATCCGAGAATCAGATGTACATTACTATTGGTTCTTTCGAATACTAACCACTACTCGGAATTCTCCATTTGGTAGCCGTCCAAGTAGAGGTGGTTTTGCCGGATCCTCAATGTGATCCCGACCACATGAGATGTGGTGTGTAGTATGATGTGGAACCATTGAATAGGTGGATCGCTTTGAAGGGGAAGCATGAGACGATTGTGTAAATATAAATATAAATATAAATACATACATACATACATACATACATACATACATACATACATAGATACACTTGAACTTCCCCTTGCACTACAACATTTGATCATTCCGTTGGATTGAACCCTCTTCACAACAAGAGATAATTTCCAAGCTTCAAATCCAAAAAGGTCTCTCCCACATACCACTATCCATGTTATATATCAATTTACACTTGGGTTTTATAGTGTGAACTGTGAGAAAATCGAAGATGCTTCACATTTTTAAAATTCAATCACATTTTCATAAGCTCGGGTCCCGAACGTTCCTTTAGTGTAAAAATCGAGTGAACCGAATAGCGAATGGAGGAGTTATACACAATTAAAATTCCATCAAATTTGAGTTATTCGATTATAGTAATTTAAGAATTTTCAATTTCAAATTAAAAGCAACATATGACTCAATGTTCCACATCACACTACAATATATGACATCCCCTTCGTCTTGCAGTGTTTTCTAAGTCAGTGTAGTCACCATGGAAGCTTAGAAAAGTGGATCCGGGAATCAGATGTACATGACTATCGATCCTTCCAAACTCTAACCACTGCTCAGAATTCTCCATTTGGTAGCCTTCCAAGTAGAGGTTGTCTCGCCGGATCCTCAACTGATCCCGTCTGCATGAGATGTGGTTTGTAGTGTGATGTGGAACATTGAGTAGGTGGATCACTTTGAACGGGAAGCACGGGACTATCGTGTGAATATATATATGTGTGTGTTAGTCTCGGACAAAATTGCTTAAACTTTCCCTTACACCACAACATTCGTTCATTCAGTTGGATTGAGTCCTTTCCACAACAAGAGATAATTTCCAAGCTTCAAATCCCTAGAGATCTCTCCCACATACAACTATCCATGTAATATATTAATTTACACATGGGATTTTATAGAGTGAACCGTGAAAAAATTGAAGATGCTTCTAATTTTTAAAATTCAATCATATTTTCAAAAGCTCGGGTCCTAAATGTTCTGTTGGCGTAAAAATCGAGTGAACCGAACATCGAATGGAGGAGTTATACCCAATTAAAATTCCATCAAATTTGAGTTGTTCGAATATTGTAAGTTTAAGAATTTTCAATTTCAAATTTAAAGGCTCATATAAATATATTACGATAAACTCATAAACATATCGGACTAACCAAAATTTGTGGTGATTTATAACTAGGCGCATTCATTTTCATTGTTTGTTGGCATTGTATTCACCCAAGTATCAAAATGGCTAAAAAATTGATGTGGAACATATATACATACAATATATGACATCCCTTCATCGTCTTGTAGTGTTTTCTAAGTTAAAGTAATCATCACGGAAGCCTAGAAAAGTGGATCTGAGAATCAGATATACAAGACTATCGGTCCTTCCGATCTCTAACCACTGCTCAGAATTCTCCATTTGGTAGCCGTCCAAATAGAGGTTGTCTCGTTGGATCCTCAACGTGATCCCGTCCACATGAGATATGGTTCGTAGTATGATGTGGAACCATTGAGGAGGTAGATCTCTTTGAAGGGGAAGCACGGGACGATTGTGTGAATATATATATATATATATGTATGTATGTATGTTTTCCTGTACAAAATTACTTAAACTTCCCCATACACAACAACATTCATTCATTCCGTTGGATTGAACCCGATTCGCAACAAGAGATAACTTCCAAACTTCAAATCCAAAGAGGTCTCTCGTACATACCACTATCCATTTTATATATTAATTTACACTTGGTATTTTATAGAGTGAACCGTGAGAAAATCAAAGATGCTTCTCATTTTTAAAATTCAATCACATTTTCATAAGCTCGGGTCATGAACATTCCGTTGGCGTAAAAATCGAGTGAACCGAACGGCGAATGGAGGAGTTATACCCAATTAAATTCCATCAAATTTGAGTTATTCGAATATAATAATTTATGAATTTTCAATTTCGAATTAAAAGCTACGTATAACTATATTGTGAAAAAATTATAAACATACAGGACTAACCAAATTTTGTGGTGTTATATAACTATGCGCGTTCATATTCATTTTTTGTTGGCAATGCATTCACCCAAGCACTGGAGTGGCTAAAAATTTGATATGGAAGATACATGCATACAATATAGGACATCTCTCCTTCATCTTGTAGTGTTTTCTAAGTCAGTATAGTCACCACGGAAGCCTAGAAAAGTGGGTCAGTGAATCAGATCTACAGGACTATCGGTCCTTTCGAACTCTAATCACTGTTTAGAATTCTCCATTTGGCAGCTGTCCAAGTAGAGGTTTTCTCGTCGGATCCTCAACGTGATCCCGTCCGTATGAGATGTGGTTTGTAGTATGATGTGGAACCATTGAGTAGGTGGATCGCTTTGAAGGGGAAGCACGAGACTGTTGTGTGAATATGTGTGTGTGTGTCATACAAAATTACTTAAACGTCTCATTACACAACAACATTCGTTCATTCTAATTTATTTACAAAATTACCCCCGTTTTCAGCTACATTTTTCTCGTGGAGGACTATGAGGACAGGTGGCATACATTCATACGAAAAACACTTTGTATCCTATATGTTCATAGTTTTTTAATGGTCTTATTTTTACGCAAGTGCGCATGCACTTTCTTACTTATTACACCTGACTAAATCCTAGCTTCCAAGCTTCAAAGCCCTCCTATATATCTCTGTCTATGTTATACATTAATTTACACATGGGATTTTACAAGTGAACCGCGAAAAATACGAAGACAATCCTCATTTTTAAAATTCACTCACATTTTCACAAGTTTGGGTGACGTACTTTCCATTGGCGTAGAAATTGAGTGAATCGGACATCGAATGGAGGAGTTATGCCCAATTACAATACCATAAAATCTAAGTTATTCGAATAGTAAGTTAGAAAAATACAAAGACTCTTCTCATTTTTAAAATTCACTCACATTTTCACAAGTTCAGGTCACCTACTTTCCATTGGTGTAGAAATCGAGTGAATCGGACATTGAATGGAGGAGTTATGCCCAATTAAAATTCGATAAAATCTAACTTATTCAAATAGTAAGTTAAGACTTTTAAATTTCAAGTTAAAAAGCACATATAACTATATTGTGAAAAACTCATAAACATACCGGACTAACCAATTTTATGATGTGTGTGTTAGTCTCATACAAAATTACTTAAACTTCCCATTAAACAACCTTTGTTCATTCTACTTTATTTGCAAACTTAACTTTTTTTTTAGCTGCCTTTTTCCTGTGGAGGACTAGAAGGAAAGATGGCATACATTGATATCGAAAACACTTTGTATCCTATGTGTTCGTAGTTTTTTAATCGTCTTATTTCTATGCAAGTGCATCTGTACTTTCTTATTTAGTACACTTGATTGAAACCTCTTCACAACAAGGGATAGCTTTCAAGCTTCAAAGTCAAGAGGTCTCTCCCATATATCTATGTCCATGCTATACATTTATTTACACTTTGGATATTACATTGTGAACCGTGAAAAATATGAAGACGCTTGTTCTTTTTAAAATTCACTCACAATTTTCATAAGTTCGAGTCATGAACTTTCTATTGGCGTAAAAATCGAGTGAACCGGACATCTAATGAAGAAGTTATACCCAATTAAAATTTCGTCAAATTCAAGTTATTTGAATAGTAAGTTAAGAGTATTAAATTTCAAATTAAAAAACACATATAACCTATATTGTGAAAAACTCATAAACATATCGGACTAACCAAATTTGTAGTGTTATATGCTTATGCACATTCATATTCATTGTTTGTTGCCAATGTATTCACCCACGTAGGTAAATAATAGAATGAAGAAAGGTTGTTGTGTTGTTTTCAGCTGCCTTTTTCCTGTGCAAGACTAGGAGGAAAGGTGGCATAGATCAATACGGAAAACATTTTGTATCCTATTTGTTCATAGTTTCTTAATCGTCTTATTTCTATGCAAATGCATATGCACTTTAATATACCTATCGAGCCCTCTTCATAACAAGACATAGCTTCCAAACTTCAAAGTCAAGAGGTCTCTCCCTTATACCTTTGTCCATGTTATATATTAATTTACACTTGAGATATTACAGAGTGAACCGTGAAAATTACGAAGACGCTTCTCATTTTTAAAATCCACTCACATTTTCATAAGTTCGGGTCACAAACTTTCCATCGGTGTAAAAATTGAGTGAACTAGACATCTAATGTAGGAGTTATAACCAATTAAAATTCCGTCGAATTTAAGTTATTCGAATAGTAACTTAAGAGTTTTAAATTTCAAATTAAAAAGCACATATAACTATATTGTGAAAGCTGGACTATCTAATGTTATCTCTAGAAATCTTTACAACTTTGTCCAGCTTCTCACTCGCACTCTTCATTCTATTTTAATACTGCTTATCATCATTAAGTCAAATAATCTTCTCTCTAAAGAAAAACATGCTATCGTGGTTGCCTAATTCAATACGGTGCCTCACCTACTTATCTGGAGCTCCTTTAAAGTAATCTACCAATCATTGTTTACAAACCAACATACTCATCAAATCTGAAAATTGTACTGAATGAAAAATAAACATTACCCATTGCATTTATAACTTATTAAATTTACCATTCTCCTCCAAGTTTGACTGCAGTGGATCAATCTTGGACTTCATCTCAGACGTTACCCTGCAAAATAAATATCCGATATGATGATGCAAACAAATGTTTTTGGGTTAATATAACGAAAAACCCCAAACTTGTACACCTGTGATAAATTTATCCCAAACTGACCACAAAAAACTCCAAACTGGTACAAATGTGATAAATTTACCTCAAACTAGTTTTTTTACCACAAAAAACCTAAACTTGTACAAATGTGACAAATTTACCCCAAATTAATTTTTCTATCACAAAAAAGCTCAAATTAGTATACATATGAAAAATTTACCCTCTATTAGTTTTCGTTAAATTGAGTTATTACCATAAAAAAATTCAAAATACACCCGTAAAAAATATTGGGTAACGTGTACACTCGAAAATTGCCACGTGTCATTAAACTCATAGATTTGATGGTAAAATTTAACGAAAACTAACGGAGGGTAAATTTGTCATTGTTGTACCAATTTGGGGTAAATTTGTCACAGCTATTCCAGTTTAGGGTTTTTCATGATAAAAAAAATAGTTTGAGGTAAATTTGTCACGGTGGTACCAGTTTGGGGTTTTTGGTGGTATTAACCCAATTTTTTTTAACCGAAAAGAACATGTCTTTACTTAATTTATTAAACCAATTTATCTTGACTGAACATTGATATTAAATAGGCGGGACGTGCAATATATGTTTAGTAATCGATATGAACACGCTGAAGAATTGAGATTCTTCACGACTGAAGATGTATTGGTCAAAAATCGAAACAAAAAGAAAAACTAGTTGAATTTCCTTGAAAGTTTCTCATCAATATTACCGAGGCATCGTAGAGCTACATTTCTTGCGGATTTTATTTCACTGCACATTTCACGAGATCAAAAGAAATTATTGCAATCGATTTGCAGATGTCCAAATCTACTTACATCTACTGTTTTTTTGCTCATCTCGGCTAGTTGTCACAATCCCTTAAATCATTCTGATAGACCTATAGGTGGACAATGTGCACGGTTTTTAAAGGAACCATCCTGGTCAATGAGAATTGAAGTTTTGGGAAGACTAAAAGCAATGATAATTCACATAATTAACGGACCAAACAAGCCAAGAATAATAAATACTTGAAAAATACATAGGTATTAACCCTTTGGTTGGAGTGTAAATATGACCATGGGGAATGTCTCGTGGTCATCATCGTCTCCTTCTACCTAGAGCCGATCACTCAGTTCACAATCTTCGTCGAGGTGTGGTATCTCCATCCACTAGCCCATGGGGAATGTTTTGTGGAGGATTTCATACGGACTTTTGTTTTGAAGTAAAGGTGTGGGAAGAGAATTGATTAACTGTGCCGCAGTGAGAAGACAATCACCCCAAAAACAAAGTGGGATTCCCGAATGAAAGCGGAGAGCACGAGCCACATTGAGCAAGTGGCGATGTTTGCGCTCAACAACTCCATTTTGTTGTGGAGTATGCGGACAACTACGTTGGTGGTGAATGCCTTGCGAATGAAAAAAGGATTGCAATTTGGAAGAAAGAAATTCTGATCCATTATCAGATTGAACGGTTTTGATGGCAATTTGATGATGGGTTTTAATAAAGTGATAAAATTTAATAAGTGCATCAATGGCATCAGATTTAAAAGTGAGAAGGAATACCCATGTAACGAGAAAAATCATCCACAATTGTTAAAAAATAACGACATGTCTTATGAGTGAACTGGGAGTAAGGTCCCCAAATGTCAACATGAATAATATCAAAGAGTTGCATGCTAGAGATAGAATTGGAAGGAAAACTTAAACGTGTTTGTTTGGATAGATGACAAGCATCACATGGGCTAGACTCTTTATTGAAAGCAAAACAAAGAGAATTGTGTAAGATACGGAGGACAGATTCAGACGGATGGCCAAGACGGGCATGCCATAAGCTTTGGGTAGGTGGATGGGCAGATAATGCGGCTCTTTCGGGAGGAAGCTCGAGGTAGTAGAGACCACCACGTTCAAGGCCCCGACCAATGATCTTCTTCGTCGAGAGGTCCTGAAACAAGCAGTAAGAGGGAAAGAAAGTAACAGAGCAGTTTAGGCGTTGAGTAATTTTTGAAATGGATAGGAGATTAAACTTAAAAGTTGGAGCACAAAGAACATCGGTAAGGGTTAGGGCCGGTGTGAGAGATATTGAGCCATGTGAAGTGACAGGAACTCCAACTCCATTAGGTATGCCAATAGTGGGAAAAGGTTTCGGGTATGCTTGTGCATATTGAAGTGATTCAGGGTTATGTGTAATGTGATTTGTGGCTCCGGTGTCAATAACCCAAGTGCAAGAATTTAATGTATTAGAATTTAAGTCAAGAACAGTACCTGTGAGATTCGCCTGGGAAATGTTTACCTCTTGGAGCAATCGCATGATTTGTTTGTATTGCTCACTGGTGAATGGCGGGGGAGACGCGGAAGAGGAGCTCTCGGCACTAGTGGCATGCTTGTTGCCCGATGGCTTAGTAGGCGGTTGGTCATGACGCCGTCCCTTATAATTAGCGGGAAATCCATGGAGACGGAAGCAAATGCCACGGGAATGGCCTGGTATACCGCAATGGGCACAACGTTCATGGTCACGTACTGGAGGGCCGCGTTTTGCAAGATGAGCAGAAGCGGTCTCGGTGTTCTTATGAGATGGAGCCTCCGAGAGCGGTGAGTCAGTTTGAGAGGGCATATTTCGCATTGAGCCATATGTCAATAGCGTGTTCTCGATGGAGGAACGAGTCAAGTGGACATGGCGTTGAGATTCGTCTTGAAGAATAAGTGAGTAAGCCCGCGCAACAGTGGGCAATGGAGTCATGATCAGAATTTGACTGACCACATTAGAATACCTCGGGTTTAAACCCATTAAGAATTGATAAAGACGCCGATTTTCAAGCTGCACCACAAATAATGTCCTTGCCTCACAAGAATAGTTCGGCAAGGGTTCCAAATTGTTCAGCTCATCCCAATAACGCCGTAAATTATTATAATACCTTGTGATGTCGTCTTCACCTTGTGATAGAGTGCATATTTTCTGTTCGAGATGAAATATGCGAGGTCCAATGGATGGTGAAAAACGTTCACGTAGATCAGCCCATACTTCTGCTACAGATTTCGTGTATAGCACGGTTGGGACGAGATCTTGATAAATGGAATTCAAGATCCATGATAATATCATGTTGTTGACGCGAACCCATGGGGCATATGTGGCGTTGGTTGATCCGGGTTTCGGAATATCTCCTGTGACGAAACCCATTTTGTTCTTCGTAGACAGAGCAATGGTCATGGCTTGTGACCAGCTGTTGTAATTATCACCCGTCAAAACCATGCTGACTAGTTTCGTGCCGGGGCTATCTGAGGCATAGAGGAAGAACGGACTGTCGGTCCGTTCATGAGCCGGTGTGTGGCTAGAGGGTTCCTCAGTTTGGGAACTCCGTTCGGACATGGTTAAAGGACGAGTGGTCCGAAGGAGAAACGAACGCTGGTGGGGAACGAAAAAAACGGATGACTCTGATACCATGTTGGAGAAAACGTATATTCAGTATTTCATATATTGTGCATATATTACAAGCCTATTTATAATACAAGAAATATGTACAATGGGAAAGAATATGCAAAAGAACCTTTCCTATTTTATATTCCGAATATCTAATCTTACAGATTGACCGCATCAATTAATCCACAATCAGAATCAAATCATATCACGTATTCTAAGACAATCAATCTTGGACGACTTCATCTCAGACATCACCTGCAAAACAAGAGTCTGATATGATGATGCAAACCAAACTTTTTTCACCAAAAAAGAATATCTTTCTACTTAATTTACTAAACCAGTTTATCTTGATTGAACATTGATATTCCACGGTTATTCAGATGGTAAGCTAAATAAGCAGGATGTGCAAGTAATTGATGTAAACGCACTGAAGAATTGAGATTCTTCACGACCGAAACCTCTAGGAGCTTGATGTGTTGGTCAAACATGAAAACAAAAACAAAAACTAGTTGAATCACCTCGATAGTTTCTCATCAATACTACCAAGGTATCGTAGAGTTGCTCTTACGGACTTTACTTCACTGCACATTTCATGAGATCAAAAGTAAACAAAAAAAAAATATTACAATTGACTTGGAGATGTCCAAATTTCCTTACATTTTTCATCTTTCTTGCTTCACTTACGATAGAGCCTACAGGTGGAATTGTGCACGTTTTGTTTAATGGGGCGCTTTTGGTGAATGTGAGTTGACGCTTTGGGAAGACTAAAATCAATGATAATTCAGATAATTAACAGACGAAACGTGCCAAGGATCTAATAAGGATTTGAAAAACACGTAGACATTTAATCCTATGGCCAGATGTGCATATCGATTACAGCGAGAAAATGAAGAAACTATATATATATAGATCCAGAATCATGGTGAAAAAAATGGATGAAGCTTCCATTCCAAGACATCGATTATAGCATCATATAATTAAAATAGTTTAAGGTTATTGACACTATTAAAATGATTTAGGACTGAATTGACCGCTATACAATAGGTTTAGGTCTTTTTATACAAGTTTTCCATATCAAAGAAGGCCTCGCCGGTCTTGCAGCTTTGACCATAATTTTCTCCATACCAATTTCTTTGACTATGGTTTTTACCTCAACAAACCTCACAATGCAATCGACACACTTTAGCAGTCAATTGGTTTTCATAAAACAAAGCAGAGACTACTACTCTCATAAGCCATGTAAGCTTGACAACTATCATTTTCCACACCTATATTCAGTGACATTTATACTTAGAAACTAGTTATTCAAAGCTCCTCTATGCCACATATAAGGAGAATGCAAAGTTATTACACATGAGACTCTAGCAGGACTGAATCATAATATCTCTAGCAATACCCAAAGAATGAAAAAAAAAAAATTCCAAAATTTTTCTCCCAAGTGGTTCCAGTTTCTCAAAGTTACCCATAATAGAAGACTTTGTTTTAAAATGCTCCTTTAATAATCAGCTGCCCGGGTCGTGCGATCCCCGGTAGCACTCGGAGGCCCTGATTTGAATCTGGGGGAAAAAATAAAAAAGAAGAGAAATCCTTATTGAATAGCAAACACATTGAATTTTTTTTCCCTTTCTCTTCACCCAGCTTGCAACACTTCAATTTTCGTGATGATACATCTATTATTGTGCTGTCATAATACCTTTTTGGGAGGCAGGCGGGTTTTTAGACCAACCTTAATTTTTAGCGAGCGAAACAACAGAGACAATGAAGTATATAAGTCTTTCCAACCCATCACCGTGGAACAATCAATCACAATTAAGCACAAGATTCATCAAACAAAGCGCGCAGAAAACGAGGGAGGGCCTCAACTGCAATCGGCGAGGGTCATTGGCCATTGGCCAAGGCCCAAAGACCCCAACTGGCCATCCCCACCCTCGCCGGCCCTTCCTAGCGATGGTGGGGCGGCATCAGCAAGGGCTTTATTTGCTTATCCCCACCCCTCTTTTTTCTATTTTAATTTTAAAATTTTAGCTTATTTTCAGTCTAATTTAAATAAAATGTATTGACATTTTTTATTTAAACCAAAACAACATCATTTTAACCATACATGATAAAAAAAAAAATAGCCATGTCACCATTTTTCTTTAGTTAAGTTGAATGGAATAGATGAAAGAGCTTGAATGTAGCAATTTGAAAAGATTTCAAAACTAATTACAATTTTTGCAAGTTTTATGATTCAAATATATTTTCATGACAAATTTTAGAATTTTCAATTCACTACTCGAGTGCCGTGACTTCGAAATAAACATTCACGTGCATCTTTATTTTGTTTTTGTTTTTTTTTATCAAAAGCATCCAATTACTACAAAAAGATAAAAAACGGAAAGGAGTTTGGAGGACGGAATTAAATATAAAATTACAAGTTAAGGACCGAAAGAAAAGACTCAAACTCAGTTAGGACAAAAAAAAAGGCACTTACATAGGCGCATGTAGAAATTTTAATTAATGTTACGTCAGGAGTATTATATTATCATTTTATCCACTGTATCCTCAGATTTTGATATTTACTTGAAATTCACAGAAAATCTCTTCCAATCATTGAATATTGTCTTCATGACTACTTTTAATTATCCGATGAGGGTACTGTTAATCATTATTTTCAAACACTTAATTAAACATAGTTAATAAACAAAATAATTTGATTTTATTAAAATAACGGATTGAAACTAAAAATCTTTATTTGCTTTGACTACGTAACAAGTATCTCGAAACACATCTACATAGATGTTCTAGAATAAGAATATATTCCAAAGAAGCAATAAATCATAAGAGTCCAGACAAATAAGGAAACGTTAGAATCTTAAATATAGCTGTGATCATAATTTGAAAAATTGCAATCTTTCAGGAAATATTTCGGACACTTGTTAGGATAAAACCTTGCTATAAATACTCCCCGATCTTTCTTCTATCTTTTCTCTGCTGCTGCCATCTCAATAGTACTTCTCAACCTCCAAAAACCTCAAAAAGGCAAAACCCAAGTTGTCGTCCTCGCGTGAGAGAGAGAGTAGTCACAGACTCGAGGCCATGGCGGAGACAAAGAGGCAAACCCTCGGTCGCCGCCGTCGAACCGAATGCAAGATCATCGAGGACAAAGCCGCGCGCGAGGTGACGTTCTCTAAGCGTCGCTGGGGCATGTTCCAGAAGGCGAGCGAGCTTGCCATCCGGTGTGGTGCTGAGGTTGCGATCATCGCCTACTCGCCCCACGGCAATCCCTTTGTCTTCGGCCACCCATCCGCTGATGCCGTCATCGACCGTTACATCTCCGGCAGAGATGGTGCCCGAGCAAGCGAGGCGGCGACTTCGGCTGCGATCCACGCCATCGACAAGCACAAGAAGCAGTACCAAGATGCAGCGTCGAAGCTCGAAGAGGTGAAGAGACACGCGATCGAAGCCGGAAGGAGAAGAGCTGCCGGGAATCGTTTCGGTGGCAAGTGGTGGGATGGGAATGTTGATGATAGCATGGGAGTGGAAGAGTTAGAGCATTATGTGGCTTCTCTGGAGAACATGATGAAGAAGGTCGCTGATAAAATAGATACTAAAGTTTGTGTCTAAATTATGTCTCTTTATTTCTCTTTTGATCATTTAATTTGTTTGCGGAAGATTATGAACATACTATCGACTCGCAAACTTCGATACGTAGTTCTTTTGATGAGTTTACAATGCGTGGAACGACTCAAAGTCAAAACCCTAATCTAATACTAATCACTTTGTGAACCTGCTTCGTCGAGCGGCACCTATTTATCAGAATTGTTTCATATCTTGAGGCACTGGATTCTTCTTTTGGGCATAAAGATGTATGCAGTTGTAGCGCTCCTACAAACTCCAAAGTGTGTTCTTGAGCTTTAATCTCGGCAGCGCAGGTTTTATTTCTCCTTTTGCGATTTTGTTGATCCAAAAGATGCTTCGAAACATAGATTTTGCCAATGAGGATTAACGTTCAATCTGGGATTTTGATTGCGCCGAGACCTTGCTAATGGAACAAGAATATAGAACGACATCATTTCGAGTAGGAGTCATTAATCACTCCTAATCCCATCCAAGAACTGGAAATTGGAACCGATGGATTATTAGCAAGGGTGAGCAACACATAATTTAATTTTGATGGATTGATCAAAATTAGATTTATATTTAAGATAGGCATAAGGACACCCCACGTGTCAATATTTGTGTGATGCTCACAATATATATTTTCTAATCACTTAAGTGTCAAATCGAAGGAAAAATGATTACTTTAGTGCCAACGATGAGAAATTTCGGCGACCTCACCGGAATTGGCACTTAAATAATCGCTTAAAAAAATGACACTTAAGTGATCTAAAAAACGATCACTTTAGTGCCAAATCGAAGAAAAACGATCACTTCAATGCCAATTTCGAAAGACAGGTCCCCAAATTAGTGTCCTTTCTTATTGCAACGCCCTTATCAAGAAAAGTCCTTTGTGGAATGTAGCACCACATAGTAATTTTGAGACCTTGCACGGTGAGATTGAGAGCCATTCGCTCTATGTGAAGATTATTTTGGACATATTGCGAAATGCATTCGCAATAAGTTATTCAAGGGGGAAGCAGGGGGCAACGACCTGAAAATTTTGGATATCGCAAATAATTAGACGATCAAATGATAGTGAACCTTTATCTTAGGATTCCATCGGTTCCAACTTTGCGACAATGTGCTATTCGCAAATTCATACAAGGACCAAGGGGAGTGCCAAGCGCTAAGTGGGAGGTAATAGTGGAACTTGCCATTTGGCGAAGTGATTTGCGAAGACATATTCGGTCCAATGGTCTGCGGGTTTGGCACAGGTGTAAAGATCATGGATATGAAAGTACGCCACTTCGCAAGGGGATTTGGATAATCTGATATTGAGGTTTTCGTGACATGCTTATCATTACTCAAATCAGATCATCCAAATGAAAACGGACGTCCTGATTTGAGAGAATGTTATGATCCAAAATTTTTCAGACCCTGAAAAAATTCCCGCCCATTTTTTCCCTCCTCCTTAACAAATGACGTGCCCCATTCTTGGCCGTTCATTTTCATTTGGACGACCTAATTTGAATAATGCTAAACATGTCACGAAAACCCAAATGTCAGATAATCCGTATCCTTCGCAAGGAACTTTGGAACATCCTCGAAAATGAGAGGTTTCGAATCCTCTAAAATTGTAATGTTATGGATGACATTGATCAAATCAGGCTGTCCAAATCAAAATAAACAACCTGATTTGATCCATGTCGCATTTTCAAAATTTTTAAAATTTCCAGCTCACATTTTTCCTCTTGAACTTAAATTGGCTGTTCATTTTGATTTGAACGACTCGATTTGATCAATATCACCCCTCATCCCTAACATTGAATTGATAATGTTAAGAGATTCGTTTCGAAATTGAGATGGTTCGAGCGTGATAATCGAGAACATTCGGAAAGCAATCATTCCTCTGTACGTCGAGCAATTCGCATCGTGAGGAGCTGGCAAGCGGTGGCCGTACACGCAAAAAAGTGAAGGGAGGGGAGGTGGCAGTCGTGCATGAAGAGAGGTGAAGCAAGTGTCATGAGGTCCGTGCCACGTGGCTGAAGAGTTTGCAAAATTTTGCGCCAGGAGAACGATGATGGCGAGAGGCCTAGGGAAAACGGAATTCATCATTCCATCCGGTTGCTCGTGTAAGCCGCCCAAAGAGTAAAAGCGAGAAGAAGACGAGAAAGAGAGGGAGAGCTATTGTGAAGACTCTCGGCCGCCCAAACCCTCTATTTTCTCTACGTACCACCAGCCACAACCGGTTTATTCATCCTCACCGAAGATCAGGCCGTCCCGTCACGTCAAGGCGAGTTGGATTCTTTTCCTCTCACTCTCGTTCGTTTCACGATTTATGCTCGAAGTGGGAGTTGCGCGAGGTGGGAAGGCCATGAATAAGAGCTCAATGTACCCCGAGGAAGACGGGACGCCCTGGTAAGTGGCGCCGGATGGACCGCGGGTGACAACGCGAAGCCTCAGGGGGAGGATTGCCATGACTGGGAGTTGTCATGGAAGCCGGATATGAAATCGGGCAAAGGTAAAGGCACCGCCAGGTAATAACGACTCGAGGTGGTGGGAGAGCGAGATGGCATTGGGAGTGCATGCACGTGCATTTCATGGCATTCGTGTGCTATATGCTCATATGATGTGTGTGTGTGACAATTAAAGGTAAATCTGTTAATTGTCGTTCGAGATAGGAATGCCATGTTGTTTAGACTGAATTGTATCGTGGATCAAGCCTGTGTTAGAGTAACTGAATTTAACTCGCTAAGATCTCTTACAGTTGTGGTATCTGTTGTTTTAGACTGACAGGATGTCCATTCCGATACCTCCTGGAGCACGCTACGGCCTCCCTATTACCCTAGAAGCCGAATCCCAGGACTTTGACCATTTGAGTGTACCGAGACTCATTCTCACTCGAGCCGTCATAACTTTGACTGTGGACGTAGTGTTGAAGTTGTTGTTGTCTCACATCGCTTGTAAATGAGTGTTGTATACTCTTTATATTCATGCGGTCTCTCTCCACCTAATAACTTAAGCTTTTGGGATGGACTTTCTAACATGGTATTAGAGCCAGTGTTATTTCCTTCGGCGCATGTGGGCCCACCACCCCCCATTAGTTAATTTCCACGTGCAAATTGCTTGCACGTGAGATGGGGTGTTGAAGTTGTTGTTGTTGTCCCACATCGCTATACTCTTTATATTCATGTGGTTTCCCTCTACCTGTTAAATATGTCTTGAATTTTATATACTCGGCCCGGTTAATAAACCATCTGCTCTGTCTCCACTGTTGGGCCCTATTTACTACTGCGGCTAGGGTTTATTTTGTTGTACGGCGTTTTTTTCGTCATCTGAGAGATTTGTGAGCTGTGAGCTTTTGTCAGTCGCTGAGAACGACTTTTGTAATCTGCACTCTCCTTGATTATAGTGGAATCTCGTTTTGCCTCGCCCGTGGACGTAGATCACCTTGATCGAACCACGTAAATCCTTGTTGTTCTGTGTTTGTTTTCCGCGTTTCGTCACAACACTACCTAATAGCTTAAACTTTTGGATTGGACTTTCTAACACGTAGCAGTGGGCAAGGCTTATCGACAGTACAAGTTTATAGCGATATTCCTAAATATTGACGGGCAGCGGGAGGGCCCGATTCCCCATGATCTGCTTGTTGGAGACGACAGTGGGGGTTGCCGACCCACTAGTCGCCCCATCCTCGTCTCCAACGTCCCCGCTGTCGTCCCCACCAAGAAAATCATGAGGAATTGGGCCCTTCCGTTGCCCGTCAATATTCAGGAATATGGCTACGGACTTGTACTCTCAATGAGCCATGCCCACTGCTACGTCCACAGTCAGTGTGGTGATGACTCGAGTGAGAATGAGCCCTGGCACACTCGCATGGTCAAAGTCCTGGGATTCAGCTTCTCGGGTAATAGGGAGGCCGTAGCGCGCTCCAGGGGGTATCAGAATGTGCATCCTGCCAATCTAAAATAACAGATACCACAAGTGTAAGAAAATCTTAGCGAGTTAAGTTCAGTTGCTCTAACACCTGCTTGATCCACGATACAATTCAGTCTAAACAACACGGCGTTGGGGTCTCGAACGACAATTAGCAGATTTGCCTTTAATTGTCACACACACATCATATGAGCATATAGCACATGAATGCCATGAAAATGCACATGCATGCACTCCGCCCACCACCTCGAGTCGTTACTACCTTGCGGTGCCTTTACCTTTGCTTGATTTCATATCCGGCTTCATGACAACTCCCCACCATGGCAGTCCTTCGTCCAAGGCTTCGCGTTGTCACCCGCGGCCCACCTGGCGCCACTTACCAGGACATCCCGTCTCCCTCGAGTACATTGAGCTCTTATTCATGGCCCTCCACCTCGCGCAACTCCCACTTTGAAATATGTAATGAAAATGCACCCATGCTGTGGAAACAAATTTCACAATGCAACATCGTTTCATAACTACAGATGAGGAGAACATTACCACATGCTTTTGTACATAAAACCCACGCAACGTCCGCGGCCGTCCCGAAGACGGTTTGTACAGAATACTCTTAATAAACCTTATGGTCCATCATCAGGGATTCTCACTCTTGTGCATCATCTCCTCATCATTTCACGTCATGTGCCCACACGGTAGGGTCTAGGACCAGTTAACTCCACTCAGCATACTTTAGGGCTAACTAGTCGTTGTTTTGTTTGTTTCCCCTTTTTTTATTATCGGAGTATATAGTCCGTTGAACCAGCGTTCATGACTTTGTGATCAGTAACACCCTCTAATTTTCACTACCAATATGATGGTCATATAGGGATGGTTGACGAGCAACGTTTATGTTACGTGGGACAACTTTGAACTACTCCCTCTGGTTCACATACCGGTGTTATATTCGGTTTACGACCATCAATTATTCAACGTTCCAAATTAGTACAACCCCCCTTCGTATCCATCCAACCAAGTTCTAGGAAGTTTCATATCTTTCCTTGGTGATCTAATCCGCCTAACCACGACCGAGCATAAATCATGAAACAATTGAGAGTGAGAGGAAAAGAATCCAACTCGCCTTGACGTGACGCGACGGCCTGGTCTTCGGTGGGGATGAAAAACCCGATTGTGACGTAGAGAAAATAGAGGGTTGGCCTAGAGTCTTCACAATAGTTATCCCTCTCTTTCTCACCTTCTTCTCACTTTTATTCTTTGGGAGGCTTACACGAGCAACGAGATATCTCATTGGAGTTAGTACTTTTTTTTTTTGGTCGAATTAGAGTTAGTACTTAAATGATAGTTTTTTTTTAAAAAAATTAACACTTAAGTGCTAATATTCGTGTATGACGCTTACTTTAGTGTCGATATATATGACGCTTACTTTAGTGTCGATATATATTTTTTATCATTTGAGGTGTTTTTTTGCCATTTAAGAAATAAAAAGAGGGAACCGGACCGAAATCACCAGATCCAACTTCTTTATGGAATTGTTGGATCTAGACCAGCGCCCCCAAGAACCAAACTGCATTTCACACCTCCTAATTTCGAGCACATAATAAAACATTTGGCATTAGAGGGCGTTGGACAACTAGACCCTGGAAGGATCAGCTTGTTGAGGAGAGTGGAAACCAATTTCAGCTGGAGACGCGAATTATCCTAGTCCTGTTATGGACCCTTCGCTTGTATTTCAGTCAACTTGTGGTGAAGTTTTCAATTTCGTGAAAAAGACTTAGCCATAGCTATAGGAGACCATCGGGATAAAAGAAGCTAATTTAGTCAGTTTCCTGCGTGGGGGAGCAACCATACACAAATGTCACTAAAATCATTGGGGAAGCTAAGAGCTGGGGAAAAAAAATCATTTGAAGAGCAACCATGCTCCCATGTAAACCTTGAAGAAATATATTTTCCTCTATATTCAAATATAAATCTTTACAGCATTACAATCGACCTTATATACAATATATGTGCTAGCCCTAGCATATCAATAAATCAGGAAAGACTATAATACAGGGAAAAACTGCCTAATTTAACAGAAATACAGCTCACGCCAACACTCCCCCTCAAGTGGGTGAGAAGATGTCTTCGATACCCATATTGATGAGTGAGCTCTGAAACGCTCGACTTGACACAGCTTTGGTCAATACATCGGCTAATTGATCTTCAGATTTGACAAAAGGTAACTGAATTACTTTAGCATCTAAATTCTCCTTGACAAAGTGTCTATCAACCTCAACATGTTTGGTTCGGTCATGCTGAACCGGATTGTGAGAGATAGCTATAGCAGCTTTATTATCACAAAACAACTTCATCCCAGACTCCGGTGGATACCCAAGTTCGGATAATAGTCCTTTAAGCCACAATAACTCACACAATCCCTTCGCTACTCCTCTGAATTCTGCATCGGCACTGGACAGAGCCACAACTTTTTGCTTCTTGCTCCTCCACGTGACCAAGTTACCTCCTACAAATGTGAGATAACCTGACGTCGACCTTCTATCTGTTACGTTCCCTGCCCAGTCTGCATCTGTATATCCTTCCACTACAATGTGACCATTCTTTGCAAAAATTATCCCCCTCCCTGGAGCTGACTTTAAATATCGAAGGATACGATATACTGCATTCATATGATCTTCACTAGGAGCATGCATAAATTGACTCACAACACTTACTGCATAAGCAATGTCTGGGCGAGTGTGAGACAAATAAATTAATCTTCCTACTAATCTTTGATATCTCTCCTTATTAGTCGGCACTTGATCAGAATACTCTCCAAGTTTATGATTCTGTACCATAGGAGTATTAGCAGGCTTACAGTCTAACATTCCTACTTCAACCAACAAATCAAGTACGTATTTTCTCTGTGATAAGAAAATTCCTTCCTTAGACCTAGCTACCTCAATACCCAAGAAATACTTTAGTCCTCCCAAGTTCTTCATCTCAAACTCTTCTGCCAACTTCTCTTGAAGCCTCCAAATTTCTTCAATATCGTCTCCTGTTATGATCATATCATCAACACATATGATCAGGGCAGTCAGCTTACCTTGGCTTCGCTTCAAAACTAAAGTGTGATCTGAATTGCTCTGGGAATAACCATGCTTTCTCATGGCTGAGTTGAACCGACCAAACCAGGCACGAGGTGATTGCTTCAAACCATATAACGACCTCTTCAGTCTACAAACAACATTTGGCTTATTAACACACCCATATCCAGGTGGAATCTCCATGTAAATCTCTCCATTCAAATCTCCATGAAGAAATGCATTCTTTACATCAAACTGATGCAATGGCCAATCCAGATTTGCAGCAAGCGATAGCAAAACCCGCACGGTATTTAATTTTGCAACTGGAGAGAAAGTCTCCTGATAGTCCACACCATAAGTCTGTGTGTATCCTTTTGCGACCAATCGAGCCTTGTATCTCTCAATGGTTCCATCTGCCTTGTGTTTAATGGTAAACACCCACTTACACCCTACGGCTTTCTTCCCTTTTGGCAACTCTACAAGTTTCCAAGTCTAATTCTTTTCTAGTGCTTCCATCTCCTCCTTCATAGCTTGGACCCATTTTGGATCCTTCAAGGCCTCTCCCACCCCATTCGGAATTTGAACAGTTGATACATTTGACACAAAAGCCTTGCAAAATTTCGACAATCTTCTTGTTGACACAAAATCGGCAATGGGATATTTAGACCTTCGTTCCTCTACATCCGGTGAATACCGACTAGGAGGCTTGCCTCGATTATGCCTGTCAGGGAGTTTATATCTAACAACCAAATCAGAATCATCAGAAACCTCAAGATCAAAAAGAGAGCTTACCTCAGGATCATTCTCAGGAGAGTGGTCGGGTACTGAAGAAGGGGTAATTTGCGAAGGAGCAGGCTGATCTCGCTCATTAGATGTAGATATAGGCTGCTGATCATCCCCACTTTCAGTTGAAAAACGAACACCCTCCCCTTCATCTTCTGTCAGTGCACCCTTCCCCTCATTAAACTGCATAATTGAAACTTTTTGTGAGCTGGTTAATGGTCCAGCCCCACCCAATCGCACCCCGGACTCCATATGTCCTCCTGACTCCGCACCCTCCATGCCAATATCCCACCAATTTGTCCTTTCACTGTAATTCTCCCCCTGAAAGGAACATTGGGGTGGAGAAAAATAAGACTCGGACTCCAGAAAAGTCACGTCCATGGTAACATGTGTCTTCTTGGTCTTCGGATCATAGCAGCGATATCCTTTTTGATGAGCTCCATAGCCAACAAATATACATCTTACTGCACATGGGTCAAGTTTGGTGCGTTGGTTCTTGTGAAGATGCACAAAAGCCACACACCCAAACACTTTAGGAGGTATTGTCAAGACTGAAGGGAGAGGCATAAACTGAGATAGAGTTTGTAATGGAGTTTGAAATTGCAACACGCGAGAGGGCATACGATTCATCAGGTGAACGGCTGTGATTACCGCTGCATCCCAGAACCTTCTTGGAACATTTCCGCCGACAAGAAGAGCTCTTGCCGTCTCTAGAATGTGGCGATTTTTTCGTTCGGCCACAACATTCTGCTGAGGGGTTTGAGGGCAAGAGGTCTCATGGATGAGACCATGTTCCTTAATATAAGAGTTAAGGTGTTGATTGATATATTCTCCACCATTATCCGTGCGGAGAATCTGAATACGAGCTCCAAATTGAGTAGCAACCATTTTATGAAACATGCGAAATATGGTAGAGGCCTCATCTTTATGCTTCATCAGATACAACCACGTCATACGTGTGCAGTCATCAACAAAGGTTATAAACCATCTCATTCCAGCCATTGTAGTAATTGGAGATGCACCCCACACATCAGAATGAACCAAACAAAAAGGCCTGCTACTTTTATTAGAGCTCAAAGGAAAAGAAACACGATGACTCTTTGCCATAATGCATGTGTCACATTGAAAAACAGAATCTGATAAACCACGAAACAACTCAGGAAATAAATACTTCAAATATCTAAATGATGGGTGTCCCAACCGACGATGCCACAACCAAACATCATTCTCCTTACTAACAGACTGACTAGGAGTGTGATATGCACAGCCAGAGCTTAGATCATCCACAATGTATAGCCCCTCCTTCTTAGTACCACGCCCAATAATCTCCTTCGTGAGAATGTCCTGAAACAAACAGAAATTCGGGTACATAAGAACACAACAATTCAGCTCATCAGTAATTTGTCCAATAGACAATAAACGGTTGGACAAAGAGGGCACAAGTAATGTATGAGATAAAGAAAGAGAGGGCGTGAGAGCCACACTCCCAGCCCCGGTGACTGGATGGCAATTTCCATTAGCATTATACACACTGTCTCGTCGTGGTGAGGTACGATTGACTAGGTCATCAAGGTGAGGTGTCATGTGATCGATAGCGCCTGAGTCGATAATCCATCCATTGTTTCCACCATGACGAGTAATGATAAAACCAGAACCACAATTACCTTCAGGTGGAAGATTGGAAGTATTAGCTGAAGATACCATTGGGACTAAGGAAAGAGATGAACTCCCAGTCACCAATGATGCTTGCCCTGTACTCTTGCCCAGTTCTGCTTCAGATTTCTTCTTCTTCGCTTGAAAATCGTCCCACCAATCTGGAAATCCATGTAGCTTAAAACAAGTGTCCCTAGTGTGTTTGGAATTTCCACAATGAGAACAGCCGCTAAACACCTGAGACTTGGCCTTGACAAAAGATCGAGAGCGCCCACCTCTACCCGCCGAATTGCCAGCCATCATCTGTAGAGATGGGTCTCCTCGATTGCCCCGTGAGACCATTGCAGCACCCGTAGGAAAGCCATCAGCATTGGTCAACATCACGGTTTGGCGCACATCTTCCCTGCGGACGCTTGCTCAATAGTGGGGAATGGATCCATCTTCAGAACATCAGCACGAACATTGTCCAGGCGGTCATCGAGACCATCCAAAAAAGTATAAACTCGATCTTCATGGACAATAGCATTGTACCTCTGAATATCGACCGGAAATTGCATAGGATTAGGACGTCGGAAATCAATCTCACGCCAGAGCCCTTGAAGATCATTGTAATATTTCTCGATGGGTCCACCGCCTTGCTTCAATCGAGAAACCTGCCTCTTAAGATCATAGATTTGGGAGGTGTCAGATCCATCAAAAAAAAGTCGTTGCCACAGCATCCCAGACGGCTTTGGCAGTAGGAAATCGAATAAAATTTGGTATCAAGGCTGGGTCCATAAAATTGATAAGCCAACCTTTCACCGTCGAATCATCGGTCTTCCATTGTCGAAAAAATGGATCAGTCGGAAGGGGCTCAGGAGAACCACCGTTCAAATAGCCCAGTTTGTCTTTGCCTGAGACATACATCTCAACAACCTGGGACCAGACGCCATAATTTTTGCCATCAAGCTTGACAGCAATCGATGCAGCAGGAGCTTCAATGCGCGGCGGTGCGGCCTGTTGGGTCAATAGCTGCTTCATCGCAGCGGTCAGGTCTGCCAGAATGGCAGTAGCAGAGGCACTAGCATCCGCTTGGTCAGTTTTCACAATTGGCTTATCGTCGGCCATGAGATCAGGTCCGCATAATGAATTGCTCGAATGGTGATTGACGTACAGTACCCTAAGGATCAAACCCTAGGGCTCTGATACCATGAAGAAATATATTTTCCTCTATATTCAAATATAAATCTTTACAGCATTACAATCGACCTTATATACAATATATGTGCTAGCCCTAGCATATCAATAAATCAGGAAAGACTATAATACAGGGAAAAACTGCCTAATTTAACGGAAATACAGCTCACGCCAACAAACCTGATATCACAGATCGAGGCAACCTCAACTTGAAACAATTAATACCGACAAATTATTTGGGTTCAATCTGATGAAAATTTACTGAAGTGATCATTTGCATGGCTTCCTAGTTGGATAGTGCTAAATCCAGTTTCACTTGAACAACCATTGGAAACTAGAACAGACTTTTGAGCTTTCAACTTCCATTTCGTTTCATTGCGTTCCTCAATTCTATCTTTAGTGTCTGCAGCTGACATTTGTAGTATAACACACAAATTCATTGAGAAATCTCCGGCACGTGTAGTGATGTAGGACAACAAGCATATAATTTTTAGGGAAAACGCAATATTATGATTTTTGATAGAGTTTTAGGCATTTTTCTATTTTAAGAATTTTAGCGATATAGATAATCACGATATTTGATTTCAATTCCGTTTGATTAGATTAGATTTAATTTCAATATTTCTTTAGGGTTATCTTTTAGTAATTCTATTTCCTAAAGGAGTCCTATCTCTATATATAGGACATCCGTCTTTGTAATCGCGACATTATCATTCTATCATTCAATCAAATTCGTGCTTTCTTTGGAATTGTTTTCCAAGATTCACTTCTCTCTGCGTCATTTGGTATCAGAGCAGGTTTCTCCTGTGACGATAGCTAATAACGTGAATATCAATCTCCACGTAGCTAAGGGCCGTGAAAGCGAGTCTATACACGAGCTGAGTTCAATCAATTCGTGGGTCAAACCGATCGGAGGTTTCAAGACTTCCTTGAAGCCATACAGCGTTTGTCCACAAACTTCATACCTGGCTTGCTTCCAGCCGAGCGAAATTCTGTCGCTTGTGATCCCGAAGTAGCTATGGATCGTGGGGCAAATCACCGTCATCACCAACAAAGGCGACAAGTCTATGTCGAGGATTTTGAAGAAGAAGATTTACAGGACGTGCCTATTCATGGAGGTCGCAGGTATGTTGGATACCGAGATGAGCATGTTCGTGGAAGTCGACGATATGTAGGTTACCGACGATATTCCGATCAATATCGATTGAATGTTTATCTTTCAACCTTTGATGGAAATTCGGATATCGAAGACTTCCGAGAATGGCTCTGGGAAGTTGAGAAGTTCTTTGAAGCCATGGAGATCGATGAGGAAGACCAAGTTGAATTCGTGGCGAAACAATTGACGCGCAGCGCTCTAGTTTGGTGGTAGCAGACACAAATATCCCGACTCTGTCAAGGAAAAGCTCCTATCCTAACGTGGAGACGGATGAAACGAATGTTAAAGGTACGTTTCTTTCCACTTGACTATGAACAAGAGTCGGTGAAGGGCGGTGAGGTCGTCCTTGGAATCGTTCCCCAGGCGGCGACGCAAATGCACTGGGATTTCTCCGCATTCAAGGAGAAGCCGATGGCTAGGATTAATTTCACTTCTTTTCCCCAATCTCTTGCTGTGGCCTCCAAAGCCATCCAAACTGGGGAATCAAAAGGCAAAGACCAGATTTTGGAGAAACTAGAGAAGGAACTGAGGGTGGAAGAAGAGAATGACAAAGGAATGTATGAAGGTAATCCTTCAGAAATCACCACCGCGAATGAGGCCAAGTACCAAGAGCAAATCCTTGAGGAAGCCTTGCGACGGGTCCAGGTTCAGAAGCAAAATTTGGAGGAAATTTACCTACCTACAAGCTCCCATGTACATCTACATCCAGTAGTTGGTGAGAAAGATGGTTTTGTCGCGGGAAATTCCATCATGTCAGATTTTCTTACACTAGAAGACCCTCAGTTGCAAATCTTGGATGGCTGGGACTCAAATTTGCTACCTGCCTCAAGAGATCAATGGAAGCCAGGACTGGGAGTGTTACCCCACAGTCCGTACCATCGAGAATACCATTACGATTTTAGACATAAATCTTGGATGCCTTGGACTCAAATTTGCGTCACGTCGTCGGCGACGATGGGGATCGAAAGGAGGCCGAAGACGAAGATCTTCTGCACACTCGACCCAGCGTCGAGGTCCGTGCCCATGGTCGAGAAGCTGCTTAGGGCCGGCATGAACGTCGCTCACTTCAACTTCTCCTACGGATCCCACGCCTACCACCAGGAGACGCTCGACAACCTCCGCCAGGGCATGGAGAACACTAGCATCCTCTGTGCCGTCATGCTCGACACCAAGGGTCCTAAAATTCGAATTGGTTTTTTGAAGGATGGAGAACCCATCCAGCTAAAGCAGGGCCAGGAGATTACCATCTCTATAGACTATAGCATGAAGGGCGATGAGACAACGATATGCATGAGCTACAAGAAGTTGGCTGACGATGTGAAGCCAGGAAGTGCGATACTCTGTGCTGATGGAACAATCACCTTCACAGTATTATCATGCGACAAAGAAGCTGGATTGGTTCGCTGTTGCTGTGAGAATACTGCCGCTCTTGGTGAGAGGAAGAATGTCAATCTTCCTGGCGTCATAGTGGACCTTCCCACCTTGACAGACAAAGACAAGGAAGATATATTAGAGTGGGGAGTACACAACAAGATTGACATTATTGCTCTTTCATTTGTCCGAAAAGGTTCAGATCTTCTGGAGGTTCGCAAGCTCCTTGGAGAGCATGCCAAGAACATCCTTCTTATGTCAAAGGTTGAAAATCGAGAAGGGGTGGCAAATTTCGATGAAATACTTGCCAACACGGATGCATTTATGGTGGTATCCCTTGACCTCGGAATGGAAATTCCTATCGAAAAGATCTTTCTTGCACAGAAGGCGATGATCTATACGTGCAATATCCATGGAAAACCAGTTGTTACTGCAACACAAATGTTGGAATCCATGATCAAGTCCCCCCGTCCAACAAGGGCTGAAGCTACCAATGTTGCTAAGCTGTTCTCGATACATCAATATCAATATGAAGTTGCAAGGCATGGGAATCATGTCTTTTGCGCAAAAGGATGTGATATGGAGTTGTGGTCAGAATTCCAGAAAAGAGATCAGAAAAGGAAGCGGAAGATGACGAGGCACTGGAAATACAAGAGGAAGCGGATCCAGACAAGACGAACTCGAGGACGAGTTCTTCTGAAGAAGAGGAGAAATGATGTAGGACAACAAGCATATAATTTTTAGGGAAAACGCAATACTACGATTTTTGATAGAGTTTTAGTTATTTTTCTATTTTAAGAATTTTAGCGATATAGATAATCACGATATTTGATTTCAATTCCGTTTGATTAGATTAGATTTAATTTCAATATTTCTTTAGGGTTATCTTTTAGTAATTCTGTTTCCTAAAGGAGTCCTATCTCTATATATAGGACATCCGTCTTTTTCTATCATTCAATCAAATTTTCGAGTATACTCAAAGACGGATGTCCTATATATAGAGATAGGACTCCTTTAGGAAATAGAATTACTAAAAGATAACCCTAAAGAAATATTGAAATTAAATCTAATCTAATCAAACGGAATTGAAATCAAATATCGTGATTATCTATATCGCTAAAATTCTTAAAATAGAAAAATAACTAAAACTCTATCAAAAATCGTAGTATTGCGTTTTCCCTAAAAATTATATGCTTGTTGTCCTACATCATGTAGGCTGGGATCAAGATAGGGGAAACTGCAAAGTATTTGCAGATATAGCAGAGAAGCCGGTCGACCATGTGTAACTTCTCTTTGGACAACTCTAGTAGCCGCAACAGCTCAAGCACTAGTTGAACCCACATGATGCAAACACCTTGAAACACATGACCGATGATCGGAATAATAAGCTTCGGGAGACCGCTGATGATTTCGTGATGACTTGCCAGGGTTGAGAGCTCCGGCAAAAGTTGAAGCTAGAAGGCCCTTTTGTGCAAGATCTATCTCAAATACTCAGCTCTGAAGCTCACCGAGAGCTTCCCTAAAGAGGCAATAGTCATGTTGTACCGATGAGCAAGATTTGCCTAGCAATATTCCATGAACTTGGAGAAGAGGGAGAGTCTGGATAGCACTAGCAAAAAAAAACCGGTTTTAGCCACGAAATTTGCGACGAAAATTCTTGCAAAATTCGTTTGCGACGAAAAAAAAAATAAGTCGCTAATTCGGCATTGCAAACTTTGCAACGAAAAATTCGATATTTCATCGCCAGTTTCCGACGAAAATTGCGACAAACAAACGGTCGTCGCAAATTTACGACGAAACCAAATTGCGACAAAAAATCCTTTCATCGCAAATATGCGACGAATTCCTCTTCGTCGCAAGTTTGCAACAAACATTTATTCGTCGTAGTTTTCGTCACAAATCTGCAACGAATTCCCCTTCATTGCATATTTACGATGAACACTGTTTCGTGCAATGAAAATATATTTCGTTACAATTCTGCAACGAATTGATTTGTCGTCACAAATCTGTGATGAACACAGATTCGTAGTAAATCAGTGACGAATTTACCTTCGTCGCAAATCTGCGACGAAAATTCAAATTTATTGTAGCTAAATTTGCGACGCCTATTTAGCCACGAACTTTTTTTCATCACAAAATTTGTCGTAAAATCTTGTAGCGACGAATTTTGCCAACATTTTCATTGCTAATTAGCAACCGAACATATTTTTTTTTCTTTAGCAACGGAATTTTGTTAATTTTTAAATATTCTCGATGGATTTTGCGACGACCGGGCACGGGTTGAATTTTGCAACGAATTTTTATAATTTATGATCATTCGATAAAATAATTTATTTTATGTCTCAATTTAAATCTAATTAAAAACAAAATTAATTTATAGAATTTATATTGACTCAACAAGTAATAAGATGTAAATAATATAATAATATGAAAACGAAATACATTGATCTGTTTCTGCAACTTGTGCAATAGTACCTCACAAAGATCATCGAGAATGTTATTTCTATACTCCGTGCCTAGAAGCACGCTTCAACCTTCCTCTGTTTTTACAACTTGTGCAACAATTGGTGATTTACCCGCAACTACATTATCAATGACGTCAACTCACAGGTGTTTCAACACTAACATCCCAGGATATGTCTGGCACTGATGTGTCCTGTCCATCAACACGAGGTAAGTGTGGCACAACACACACATACCTGCAAATTACATGTTTCAAGAAATTAATTTTAAAAATCACACCAAAAACCAATCAATGGATTTTCAATAAATGGATAAAAAACAATCCAACCCAGCTCTAGATACTAGATAGTGAGCAACTAATCGAAACCATCCAACCTTGCACTTCAGCCATTCCAGTTTGGGAGGAAAAATGTTGATTCTTGAGATACCAAATGCCAGTTTTTTGCATAGTTTCATATAAGTGGATCCTATAAGTTTATGAAGCAGCATACACTCCATAGTACACATACCCTAAGCCAACTTAACGATGGTTTACTTTTGACTGGCATGTTGGAAGTGAATCAGATCTTTGAGATAAATGATTTGAAAATGATTCCTTCCAAACCCTTTTCCTTCTCTTAAATCCCATTGACTAACCATACCATAAATGTGAGTCAGGAACGAAAGTTTACCTTTCTGCATGTCATTATTGGATCATCAGCATAGAATGGAGGATAACCAACAAGTATCTCGTACATGATTGCACCAAGTGACCACCTGAAATGAAGGAATTGAATGAGAAATCAACAAAGAAACTCAGCCTACTTAAATTAATTCTAACACAAGAAAGGAAGAATCCTAAATATGCATTTAGAGATGATAGAAAGTATCTCATGTCATCATTGTTGAAAGAAACAAATTCACACACTACAGAAAAAACCTTCAAGGCCTATAAGTCACTGATTTGTGCCTGGTAAAGGAATTTGAAGAAGTTCCTTTCTTTTTAAACAAAAACAGAAAGCACTTTCAATTTCAGTATGGTCAGTCATAATCCAAATTCCACCAAAACAATTTCCTTGAAAATACAATGTCAAGTTTTTCTTTCAAATAATTTATGTAACAGTGACAACATTAATTTAATCTCTATCCCCTTCACTTATCACGTAAACGCAGCTAAGCTTCCATGAATCTATAAAATTATATTATGCCTATTGACCTTGTAAGTCACCATCTCCTAAGCATGTCATGTGACATCAGACAAATGATAAACCCAAACATTCTCCGACAAAGACGAAAATCAAATAGGAGGAGGATGAAACTTGTTACTTCCCGGCATAAGTAACCGCAATAATATGATATTACAGGCATTATGTCCTTGTCAGTTACAGTGATTTTCTCTTCCGTTCTGTCGCTAGGCCTTTCCAATTAAATTTTTAGAGTGCCAGCCCTTTTGTTCATCTTCTTTGTGAGGTAAATGGAATCATTAACAAGCACAGAAATAATGCAAGCTCACTCTATTTTTGTGAGAAATTATATTTCCAGCAAGCATTAAGTGGATGTACTGTTTAAGGAAAATGGAGTTTGTATTGATTCTACTTTTTTTTGAAATGTTCGTTCCAATGTAGCTGTGTACGTTGGCTCCATCCCCAATTCATGGGGCTCTATCAACGTTGCGGAGCATAGAAAAAGGATGGTCAGTTCTGTTAAATATGTGGTAAGTTAATTTAATTTAATTGCTCATTTGTGTTTCAATTTTCTAGACACATGAATTGGGGATGGAGCCGACATATGCAACTACATTTGAACGAACATTTCAAAAAAAAAAGATAAGACATGGACTAGCGAGCGAGCGAAATGTATTAAGGCATGTAAGGCTATATACTTTTGACTTTATGGAAACACGGTTTGAAAACCATGAATGCTTTCAATGTTTATGGTAGTTAGATATATGAAGTTATTTTATTTTCATATCTATTTTGTTGATGTAGGAAAAATATGATCTTGTTCTGTACACTCCTTTCCTTGTTTTTCTCACTTTCCCAACTTCTCCTTATTTCCGCCCAATCGTCACCGGTAATAAAAGATGGCTTGACATCTTGTGTCTTTGTTCTATTCATCACATTGCGAATGTGACCACCATCTTTTTTCTTAAAAATTCTTCTAATTTCCTCCTCCTCCGATTCCTCCCAGTTGAACTTTCATTGTAATCAATAAAAAAAAACTGATTTCATTTACGTTGGAATTAGTTTGTGAGAAAACAGAAGAACAAAACTTACCTTGAACTCGCTCCACCACAAATCCTTCAGTTGTGTTGGAGCGGTACTATAACTAATCCACGACTCCCTCCAATAGTTATTCACAATTTTATTAAGTTCCCGTACCACCTGCGTAGCGTCCTTGAATCTACAAACATGGACAATTCAGTTCACATCCATATATAAAACCCCCAAACGAAGGGATGACCGTAAATATTACATTTACGTAAACAAAAAAGTACTTACGAATCTCTATATGGGCTTATCACGGTCCGGCTATCTTCTTCAGGTGTGCTTCCCTCACCATGCAAGTGTTCCATTGGAGAAGGTGGAACAAAAGCACGTGGAACTGAAGTACATTCAGGTCGAACGGGTCCATCGGCATGTAGTGGTTGAGGGTGAGATAAAAAGGCCTAGGATGAGCCAGGGGAAAGGGCCGGGAATGAGCCAAAGGAAAGGGCCGAGGATGAGTCAGAGGAAGGCAGGCGAAGGGGAATGGGAAGGGCCTAGTCTTCCTTGTGAAGATGCACCACAGACGTGACCTCCACGCTTATACTGACAAGTACAAAGGTTAGACAAACATCAACAAAAATAAGAACATGTTTTAGAGACACATAATGACGTACATCATGAAGCTTACTATATTGTGAGCAAGTGAGAAACGTGAGAAATTGAAATGAACTTGCTATCGCCTCTGATAAATACCAATCTCTGGCGCCAAAGGAACCTATTGAAATCTTGTAGTCATCAGATTCCACGAAAAATAAAAAGGAGCATATTACATGACATTATATGCTTGCCTGGATACATCCAGCTTAAAAAGATGTCTACCTACCAGCTGAATAATCAAAGTAACTTCTAATAAAAACACGCATGTTCAAGAAGGATTGCTCTTTATGCTCAAACTCAAATCAATCACAGAAATGTGCATAGACCTTCTACATTAGAAACCTTCTTCCGTTGAAGCCTGCAACAATTGTTTATAATTCTCCATCGAACACTTAATAATTGATGGTTTGTGTCATGATCTTTGCGATTTTTTTTTTCTTGTCGAAGAAAGGACAATGAGATTTAAAGATCTGTAATTTAAATTCCATAAGAGTGCCAAAATCGGGAATGTCTGAGGCGTTTCCAAGAATCAAACAGCACTGAAAACACATAAGCCACCGATGAGGATAGTGCCACAATGCTGGATTTAGCATCCATAAGAAAGGAATCGATTTTGCTTTCGAAAGAGAAGGCCTTTGAAGAAATCGCTGTTGAAAAAATTAATAAGATGCTTGTCACGCCCCAAACCCCGAGCACGCGACATCCCGATCAAATCGTCCCAAGGGTCATAAGGGATAGCGTCCCAGGTTCGCTACCGACCTACGACAGTTTATTACGCATGCGGAAACGGTTTACTCCCAGACAACATAAATTTGAACAGGGATACATTAGTAGGAGATAAATACCAAGACAGTTCACAAAAAGATCATCACACACATTAAACCAAACAACTGATGATAATTAACCCTATTGAGCTATAGCTGACATAAACAACCCCATACTTCGGGGCAGCTCACTAAGACCTCAAAAGGGTATTCGGTCGGGTAAGGTTAACTTCCCATCTACTTCAAAAGATCACTCCTACCGCCAAACCATGGCGTCCACGGGCTTCATCACTTGGGACCTGAAAAATGTTATCCCACGACGGGGTGAGAAATAAATCTCAGTGAATTAAGCCTAAGCTCGGTTAGGAAACTGATTCGCCCGAGGCATCCTAACAGCAGGCTCACAAACTCATATGATCACATAAAATACCCAAGTATAGTCCCCATATACTAATCAATCACATGCATACTTACCAGTCTGCAGCCACACATAATGCAATGCTTGACTCGACTCAGCAGTGAAATAAGTCAATCACTCAAAACAAACATCGCATCCACAAGTATGCACATGACACCACACGAGTCCATTTATTAACGATGATCGTGCCAACGGCACCATGAGAGGATCTACGCGACTGGCGTGATTCCACCCTCATAAATAGTACGATCCCATACTCATCCGGACGAACCGGGCTACGCTCCTTTTCCCTCTCGGCAGCGGCTACTACAAGCGATTATTCCAGTGCACCCGTTGCACGGTACGGCAAGTAGGCATCCCTATACGGGGCGTCGGTCCATCACAAGCTGCGACCGGCATCCGATCAGCCCTGTGCCCATACTAACCGGCACGAGGCAGGACTGTCGTGCTTCTGGTAAGTCGTATGGTCCCACATGACTGGTACTGGTGTACTATTAGTACACTACGAACTTACCAGGAAAAACCCATCATCGTTCCGTCATATGACCACACAATGCACCCACCATAACAATCAATTTTAATTCTCTTTGATTTAGGCTGGATGCTCACACAACGTGCTTAAAGACTCGGCCCACGGCTATTTTCATGCTAAAGCATATTTCTTTGATTTTGCACACGGTCATATGCATATGCAGACTATCAATTAGATACTGCAATCACGGAACAAATAACTCCCAAATACATGTCAATTCATTCAATGAACATTTCAGGCATCCAATCATAAATAGGGCGATAAATCCCCAAGTAGCGATTAATACTCAATAGTAATTCCAGTCACACCATCAGCCCTCCAACGGGATAATTACACCGATGAAAATCATCGAACCAATTACGGGCATTTAATTTCATTTAGACAATATAAAGCTCAATTCGAACAATAATCATTTATTTGCCCATTTAATTTATAATTGCCGATCAAACATTCGTCTTTAATCTATCGTTCTCTCGCGATAAATCAATCAATTTCAACTAATCACAATTAACCACAGATAATATAATTAATCACGCTAACTTAGTCGATTACGGTCATTTAACCTAAGCCGGGGTTTCTAACTTAACCAACCGTAATCACTTTATGTTATTACCAAAATTGCTAACCCAACTAACCCTAGGCGCAATTAGCGCCCTAACCAAGGTTTAGGGTCAACTCACAATTTATTTAAGCTCGGGCCGACTCAAAATCAACAATGTGACGGCGGCAGCAACGAGCGACGACAACGACGGCGTCGACGGTTCTCGGTGATAAAACACGGTTAAGCCTCGGTTCTAAGGTTTCTCGAGAGGCGTCACGACCCGGTACCAACTAGGATACGTGACGGAGGTCCGGCGAGGTGGCGGCGGCGACGGCGGAGCTCCGGCGAACTCCGGCAACCTAAAACAGAATTTTACAGCAGCATTAAAACATAGGAATGGGGCTATTTGAAGCGATCCTGGGCCCCACGGGCTGAGACGAGGCCGGCCAATGCTCGGGGACTCACCTAGGGGTCGAAGGGGATCGGTTGGGGCCGGAGGAAGGCGGCGGAAGGCGGCCAAAGGCGACGGGACAGCAGCGAACAGAATCGGCGAAAACAGAGGATTCGCGCGCAGAAAACAGGGGAGGCTGTTCGGGGTTGAATCCGGGCCCCACGTGCGGCGACCGGCGACCACGAGCTTAGGGAAACTCGTGAGGGGTTCTAGGAAGTCGTCGGTGGCGGTGGTGAGCGACGGCGGCGGTCGGTTCGGACGAAAACAGAACCAAACCGCGACTTACTCCAAAACAGAGTACCGGCGGTTCCGTGGAGATTTACGGTGGTTCCGGCGACAACGACCGACGAGCTGGCTTCGGGAAGGTGGTGAGGAGACTGAGGGACTTTAGTGAGGTGGTGGGAGGTTGTGGCGTCGCTCAAAACCGACGGGAGGAGGAGGAAGATGGAGGTGGAGCTTCGGTAGGGGAGGAGGTGTCGTAGAAGAAAAGAAGAAGATGAGAGGAACGTTGGTGAGTGAATGAGTGGAGAGAGGTGAGTGAATAAAATAATGAGGGAAAGAGAGAGTGAACGTTAGGAAAGGGAGAAAGAGAAAGAGAAAAGTGAGAGTGTGATGAGTGGGAGGGGAAAGAGGGCAACGGCTATCACAATGCTCTTGATTTAATATCACAATCCCAACTCAACACCAGGAGCAAAATCACAACAGAAAACAGACTTACGGCAAAGCACTCCATTGGAGCGGTCATTTTTTTTAATTGTTACTGTCTTATCCCATTCTACTATACATTGTGAATGTTGATGATGTTGATACTCACCCCGTATGAACACGGCAAGCACGCACGATGCGCGGATTTAGGCGTTACCTTGGAGAGAGGGACGTCAAAGTAGAGCTTGCTCGAGAGAATCGGACGCATTCGGACCAGAGATGCACTCGGTTGGATGGGTCCTACTCGAATCTGAAGCTCCGATCCTAGCGGGGACCAGCGAGAGATGGGTGCAGAGACGTGGCCGGCTTGTGGCTTTCTCCGATCTGTGGGTCTCAGGCTCAGATCTCAGGCGGCTAGCAGCGGCAGAGGTCGGCAACGGTGAAAAGTGCTCTTCGGGCGCTAATCCGGTGGGCTGGTGGCCAGGCAAGTAGGGAGGGGCGACGGAGGCGAGAGAGAGAAGTCGATGAATGACCTTTGCAAGGAGGGAGGGGCGTCCGTCGAAGGCGAGGGAGAGAGAGGCCTAAGGCGACGAATGACATTTGTGATGATGGATGTCTTTTCATCTTGTTTTGCGACGAATTCTCTATTCGTCGGAAATTTGAGACGAAAAAAGGTACGCCGCACAATTATCAAATTCATCTTATAATTTCTAATAGTTTATACCACGTGTCCATCTTTCGAAATTTAAATTTGCGCAAACGTATGCGACACGATATTCTCTTAGATTATATTAATCTATTATATGCATAATAATGAGCAGAAGTACACTAGAAGTGCCAATATTTGTGTACGGAGATCATTTTAGTGCCAATATTTTTTTTCGGATCACTTAAGTGCCATATCGGAGAAAAAACAATCACTTAAGTGCCAACTCATCGGAATTAGCACTTAAGTGATCCTTTAAAAAAAATTGGCACTTAAGTAATCCAAAAAAAGGATCACTTTAGTGCCAATTCCGGCGAGTTGGCACTTAAGTGATCCTTTTTTTCTCGACTTGGCACTTAAGTGATCCAAAAAAAAAATTGACACTAAAGTGATCTCCGTACAAAAATATTGGCACTTATAGTGTACTTTTGCCCATAATAATGTGTCTTGAGAAGTTTAAGATTTGTTTGGTAACACTCATATTTCTTTGATTCATATTTTTTTGTTTTCGAAAATTTACAAAAATAAATAAATATATTTGGTAACATTTGTTAATTTTTCTATTCCCAAGAACATATCAGTGGCTAGAAAATAGATTAAAAAATAGAAACAAAAAGCAAAAAGAATATCCTTCCTTATTCTGGAGAATAGAATTAGAACAAAATCATTTCTGCTTATAAATTATTTTCAAAAATATAATTGTTATCAAATTCGCCATTAATGTTCCCTTGCCTCAAGGCAGTCAAATTCGGCGGGCCAAGAATTACATTGGGACAATGACAGGCCAAGGGAATGACAATGAATACGTATTAAGTAAAAGATCATTTATCATGCCATCACTGAACTAAGTAAAGCTTACCTTAAACATTGCTGGTTACAAAAAGGCGTGGAGATCACTCTACCTTAGAAAAAATAAGGTAGGGGATCCAGGTCCAAAAGAAAGACAAAAGATCAACAATGCAGTTAAAAAACGTAACATTCTCTCTCCTTCTCTCTCTCTCTCTCTCTCTCTCTCTCTTTTCTTCCCTCTGTTCGGTCGTTTTCGTTGTGACATCCCCTCCCCAGTCCTAGATTGCCTAGGAGGAGATCTTGGCTTGGCTTAGCTTATAAGCCATGGGGGCTCTTTAGACTTGCATGAGACCGAGCCCTCAAGGCTTATAAGCCAAGCCAAGACCTCCCCCTAGGCAATGTGGGACTAGGGAGAGGATGTCACAATCTCTCCCCTTCGGACACAACGTTCCAGTTGTGCCCGTACCGTACTGGGGCTCACGGACGGCACCGCTACCCAACTATGGCCGGGAGTCCCCAAGACCTCCCCCTAGGCAATGTGGGACTACGGAGAGGATGTCACAACGCCGTGAGCCCCCAAGACCTCCCCCTAGGCAATGTGGGACTACGGAGAGGATGTCACAATCTCTCCCCTTCGGACACAACGTTCCAGTTGTGCCCGTACCGTACTGGGGCTCACGAACGGCACCGCTACCCAACTATGGCCGGGAGTCCACACATGCGGTCGGGGGTATTGTCCGCTTTGGGCTTTGCAACCCGCATGATTTTGCTTTCCGAACACTCAGCCGGGAAAATGCCTCATGCAAGTCTAAAGAGCCCCAAGGCTTATAAGCCAAGCCAAGACCTCCCCCTAGGCAATGTGGGACTAGGGAGGGGACTTCACAATCTCCCATCCTTCGAACACAAAGTTCTCGTTGTACACGTACCATACTGGGGCTCGCGGATGGCACCGCTACCCAGTTACGGTCGGGAGTTCACACATGCGGTCGAGGGTCAGCTCTGATACCATTTGTAACGGCCGAGGTCCCACTTACACAATATTGTTTGCTTTGGGCTTTGCAACCCGCACGATTTTACTTTGCTTTCCGAGCACTTATCCGGGAAAAGGCCTCATGCAAGTCAAAGAAGCTCCCAAGGCTTATAAGCCAAGCCAAGACCTCACCCCTAGGCAATGTGGGACTAGGGAGGGGATGTCACAATCTCCCAAGCTCCCAAGGCTTATAAGCCAAGCCAAGACCTCACCCCTAGGCAATGTGGGACTAGGGAGGGGATATCACAATCTCCCCCCCTTCGAACACAACGTCCTCATTGTACCCGTACGTCCTCATTGTACCCGTATCGTACTAGGGCTCACGGACGGCACCGCTATTCAGTTACGGCCGGGAGTCCACACATGCGGTCCACACATGCGGTCGATGTCGGCTTTGATACCATTTGTAACGATCAGGGTCCCACTTGCACGATATTGACCGCTTTGAGCTTTGTAACCCACACGGTTTTGCTTTCCGAACACTCAGCCAGGAAAATGTCTCATGCAAGTCTAAGGAGCCCCAAGGCTTATAAGCCAAACCAAGACCTCCTCCCAGGCAATGTGGGACTAGGGAGGGGATGTCAGATTCGTCTTCCACCTCTCTCTCTCTCTCTTCTTGATCTGCAACTTGAGACCCCCCACAGCCACCGTCGTACTCTCTTGTAACAAAGGGGAGAGATACCAGATAGTTGCAGGGCGGCCAAAAAATCGAAGAAATAGAGACTGAGTAAAGGAAAAATAGAGGAGGAGGAGAGACAATATAAAGCACGTTTGTTTCGCGAAAAATGAATGATTTGAAAAATGTTTTTCAAAAAATAATCGTTCGTATATCTTAAAAAAATAATAAATGAATTTTTTCTCATCGCCTATGAAAATAATTAGGCATAGATTGTTGTTGATGGTGGAAATATTTTTTCGTTGATTAATTATTTTAAACGATATAAGCGATTACTTTTCGATAAATATTTTCTAAATCGCTCATTTTCCGTGAAATAAAGGGAGCCTAAAAAAGTATTCCCGATTGATGTGTGGAATTGTGATTAGCTCTGCAGAGGAATAACAAAGAAAACCAACCAGTGAACTACATCTTGACTTTGACCAAAAAAAAAACTACATCTTGACCAAAAAAAAAAAAACCTACACGTGCGGAGCAGCAGCCAACGGCGGCTGCCCCGCCGGAAGCTAATTTGAGCTATATCGAGAATGGGAGCGTGTATTTTAGCGCTACTTACACGGACTAGTACCCGAATGACAAGTAGAGCCTACGTATTCTAAATCTGCACATGATCTCATCTTACAGCTGATCGATTTCTACAAGAGAATGGAATTCGAATTTGGAACTAAACCACGAGGCTCATCGTCCACCTGAGAGATGCGATTCCGCGACAGAAGACGACGAGTGCGCAAATGCCTTGTACATGGAGGACGGATAAGACATGGCCGCATCATCAAAACCTTCGCGATGAGCGTACCTTAGCCCGCTGGAGGAAAGGCCGACGAATGACAATTCCGACGTCGGGAGATCGCCCTCCAAGAACTGCAAAACTTGACGTATGCTCGGCCTCATCGACAGGTCGGAGTGGGAACACGTCAACCCGAGTTTCAGCACCAACTCCATCTCTTCTTCCACAAACTCCGCCCCCAATTTCGGATCTCTTGCCTCGAGAATGGCACCTCGGTCCCAGCAAGCAAATACCCAGTCCACTAGTATCACGTCCACCGCGCGAAGCTCTATTGGCCTTCTCCCGCAGGCGACCTCGAGCAAAAACGCTCCGAAGGCATACACGTCGGTGCTCCTAGTGGCCTTGCCGGTTCGCGTGTGCTCGGGGGCGAGATAACCCAGCGTCCCTACCACGTGAGTCGTTTGCGGGTCAGATCCATGGTCGTATAGTCTGGCAAGCCCGAAATCTCCGAGTCTTCCATTTAAGTCCGCATCCAGCAAGATGTTACTCGCCTTTATATCCCTGTGGATCACCACTTGCTCCCACCCTTCGTGCAGATAAAGCAGCCCAGATGCCACTCCTTTGATCACCCTGAATCTTTGCCTCCAATTGAGGGTGACCTTTGGCTGGCCATAGAGATACTTGTCGAGGCTCCCATTGGGCATGTAGTCGTAAACCAAGAGCAACTCCCCTTTCCGGCGGCAGTAACCGAGGAGCGATGCTATGTTGCGGTGACGGAGCCGACCGACGCTAATGATCTCCGCTACGAATTCTCTCATGCCTTGTCTCGATTCATGGGAGACCCTCTTCACCGCGATCTCTATCTTCGATGTGGGTAAGATTCCTCTATAGACCCGACCGAACCCACCCTTCCCCAATAGCTCTTGCTCCCGGAATCCTTTCGTCGCCATATAAAGATCTTTGTACTTGAATCGGTGTGGGCCGTAGTCCCTCTCCCAATCTTCGAGGACCTCGGCGAATTTCCTTTTCCTTCTTATTACATAAACTAAGCTTGAGATCAGCATCGACACAACGAAAAGGACCATCAGCGGTGGCCCTATAGTCAGTACTTTCGATGTCTTCTTCTTACCAATCCGATGAAGCTTAGGAAGTTGGGACAGGGTAAGTGCCTGAGCCTCTCCATTTACCCTGAAGCTCCAACCCAGAACATAGTGAGAAGTTAGGACTGAACAGGTTGATGACGAGAAGCCAACATACATTCTCTGGTTGATGATCGACGAGAGATCCCGCCTAAGAGAGAGAAGGGGAGTCTTCGGTTTTTGCACATCGACTGAAGCCAATGTGACATCGATCCGTGTTTCAGTTGCATTGTAGTCCACCCAAACTTGCATTGCTTTGCCGCTCATTAGAGTCAAGTTCTTGAACTCCCCACCATCTGCATGATACCCCGCCGGAATTGAGTTTGCTGATATCAAACTGTTCAAGTCGATTCCGACATGATTGTCGTTAATGTCCTGAAACTCAGTGTTCTGGATCGTGTCCAGTTCCACCCCAAACACCTGATTGGTGCCGTTGACGTAGTCCGTTAGGTTGAACAAGCCGAGGTATTGGCTCGGCAGGGACCCGGGGAGATCTCTCTGGGGCGCGACCACGAAGACGATCCCATGGCCGCTCAGAGTCGGATCCTGCGATTGAATCGCGAAGATGAATGTGGTGGAGAAGGAGAAAGCAGAGCCGTTCGGCGAGTTCTTGAACTGGACGGGGTCAGGATGGAAGGCATGGCCCTTCTGCTGTATGGTGTCGTTGGTCAGCTTCAGGAGGCCATTAGGGGTGACCCCGGCAATCCCATCGAGGCTCAGATTGGCCGATCGGAAACAGTTGTACACAAAACCGGTATCTTGCGCGCAAGCCAAAACTGGTAGAAGAGAGAGCACAGCAAGTAAATTGGAGAACATGGCCTCGAACTCTCAAAAGTCTGCTTAGCAATTTAGCTGAGAATGATGCAATGCAATCACAAGGGCTATAAAGGACCAGAAAAATCTTTTATCTTAAAACGTCAAGAGGAATGGTGCGCAAAAATTTCAAAAATCTCTGCTCCGCGTGAGTCCGATGAAAATTGATGGATGTCTTGGACTTTCAATAGAGGGTTTTTTTTCCAATTTAATTCAAAATAAAAAACTATTTATCAAATTAGGTAAACAAAAAAAAAATATTTAGCGATTTGAGTCTCGCACGGCAGTCACAATACCGCGTGACGCTCGGTGTAGGACACCACGCGAAGTCACGCGGTGGTGTGAGTGACGCGCCGGCACTTGTGCAGTAGTATAGCTAGCCGTGCGGCAGTAGACTACCACACGTGTACCAAAGCCCCCTTCTTTTGGGCTAAATTCCCCAGGTAGAAAACAAAACAGCTCTTATAGTACCCAAAACTTCACCGCCACCACCCACGACAGCATCGTTGCCCCCGCCCCCGTCAGCCAGAACCCATTGTTCATGGCCCTCACTCTCCTCAATAACAAAAAAGGTTTAAATTTTGAATTGCTCTATGTAATCTCAGCCTTCCTCATTATTGTTAATAGTTGTCAATTAGTCGAGATTCTCTATAGTTGTCAATTAATCGAGATTTTCTCATAGTTGTCAATTAGTCGATATATTCTTCTTATTCTTAGATGTTGCCATTCATGTAAATCTATTTTAAATACTACTGAAATACAGCAATGTAAATTATCCTGAAAAATATTCTCTTAATCTTTCTCTTTTATGGTATCAGAGCAGCTTTGCTCCTAAGAGCCTCTTTCATCCGTTCTTTGTTTCTCTGCCTCCCTTTTTACCTTAGCCATGTCTACCACAAACTCTTCTTTCGAAACAAATCTCCCTGAAATGCCTGTAGCAAATTCAACTGAAATTCCTGCAGCCATTTCAACGGGACTTATTGCAATTTCTGCTGGTGCACAACTTCCCATGAAGCTAACTTCCACCAACTATGCTTCTTGGCCGGCTCAATTCATGTACTTACTGGTCGGATATGATCTTAAAGGGTTCATTGATGGAACGCATCCTTGTCCACCGGAAGAGATCACTCGCAGCAGTCGGACAATCTTGAATGCCGCCCACTTTCATTGGATTAGGCAAGACCAACTCTTGCTTAATGGAATTTTTGCTTCCACTTCCGAAGCCATCATTCCTCTTATTGCCTCTTGTGCAACATCTCAACGTGCATGGAACAAACTTGTAACACTTTATGCAAGCAAATCTCAATCTCGCGTCATGCATCTCAAGGATCAACTATCAACGGTTAAACGCAACTCTCGTTCCATTTCTGATTTTTTGCAGCAACTAAAATCTATTGCAGATGAGTTAGCAATTATCGATTCCCCTCTCCATGATGATGATCTTGTCATCCATGCTCTCCGCGGGCTAGGACCGGAATATCGTGAAAACGTAGTGGCAATTCGTGCTCGTGAAAATGCAATCACGTTTGAGGAACTTTATGACAAGTTAGTTATTCATGAAATGCTTCTTCAACATGAAGAAATGATAGCTGAAGTCCCACCGATAATAGCCAACTTTAGCACTCGAAACAATCGAGGTTCGAGAGGTCCTCCTCTGTGGAATAATTCTAGTCGTTCTAGACAACTTATTGAAGACTCCAGAAATTCACTTGGCACCCGCAATTCAGACCGACGGAAAGACCATAGAAGCAATGACTCACGATTTTCACAGCACAATAGCTCCCGGCCCATTTGTCAATACTGTGATCGCGTGGGACACTCTGCCAAAAATTGTTTCCGAATTCACAACGCAATCTGTTCTCCGGTTGTCAATGATGCATCAGGTCCAACTTCAATCCGAGCAGATGGTTGGTTGATTGATTCGAGAGCCTCACATCATGTTACAACTGATCTCGCTAATTTATCCCTTCACAACGAGTATGAAGGTCCGGACGATATAGTCATTGGCGATGGCTCAGGTTTGAGTATCACTCACATTGGTTCTACTAAATTCCACACACTTCCTTCCAATTGTCCAATGTTCTACACACTCCTCACATAACCAAAAATTTAATTTCAGTTTCAGAATTTTGTCGTACTAATCGAGCCTTGATTGAATTTTTTGCCTCTCATTGTTTGGTGAAGGAACTTCGCACGGGGGCGACGCTAGTTCGAGGAGAACTTAGAGACAGTGTATATCAGTTGTCGCCAACCTCTTGGTAGCCACATGTCTCACACATGGCCTTGGTTGGTGAGTGGATGCGAGCAACTATGTGGCATGACCGTTTAGGTCATCCATCCATCAATATTTTATGTCATACCATTAAGCATTTTTCACTTCCGTCGTCAACTGAGTCCAGTCTAGGAAATAAGTTATCGTGTGACTATTGTCATTGCAATAAAAGTCATAAACTACCTTTTCACTCATCAACTTTAGAAGGTAGGCATCCACTTGACTTATTGTACACGGATGTTTGGGGTCCGGCGTCTACTTTGTCTATTGATGATTTTCGTTATTATGTTATTTTTGTTGATCAATTCACTCGTTATGTTTGGTTTTATCCCATCCGTAATAAATCCGATGTTGCTCCCATTTTTGAACAGTTTAAAGTGCTGGTCAAAAAACAATTTCAAGAAAAAATACAAACTCTTTATTCTGATGGGGGTGGAGAATTCATTCAACTCAAATCATTTTTAGCAAAACACGGAATTTCACACCTGACTACACCTCCATATATCCCGCAACACAATGGTATGGCTGAACGGTGTCACAGGCACATCGTCAAAACTGGATTAACCCTACTACACAAAGCTAGCCTATCACTTGCTTTTTGGACCCATGCCTTTCAAACCGCCACATATCTTATAAATCGTCTACCCACAAACACTCTTATCTTCGGTCTCTATATCAGTGCCTTTTCAACAAGCCTCCAAACTATCTTAAACTTCGAATTTTCGGATGTCTCTGCTACCCATGGCTTTGGCCATACACAAAAAATAAGCTTTTACCACGCTCCCGCCCATGTATTTTTCTTGGTTATTCTTTAACACAAAGTGCATACAAATGTTTTGATCCCACTACTAAAAAAACATTTCTTTCATATTATGTTGTCTTTGATGAAACCGTATTTCCATACCCCACTCTGAACCTACCCGAGTCCTCTCCCTCATTCTTGGCTAACACTCCCTTTCTTCGGTCATCTAGTGTGTCATACATTGCTCTTGCTCCGACTACGCCATCAGTCGTGATAAGCGCTCCTCCTAGTAGCTCAACCAACGTGCAAGTCCTACCGGCCAATTCCCCTAACAACTCAGTAAGTGATCTCTCTTCTAATGTCTTACATACGCCACCATTCGATGCACATAACACCAGTGTCACACTTCCAAGTAACGACCACTAATCAACCAACAGTGCCTTTACCTACAATAATGTCCCATCCACCTACTCCCGACTCTTAATCGAACCAACGCCAAACCCACCAAATCCAAATCACTCCACCCGCACTCATACAATGATCACATGCTCTCAAAATAACATTTTCAAGCCTAAACAAGTCCATACACTTATCACAAAACATCCCCTACCTCAAACCTATGAACCAAGTGGACTTACTCAAGCTTTGAGTGATCCCCAGTGGCGCTCCGCAATGTCCGACGAAATCAATGCCTTAATTTGAAATGGAACTTGAGAACTAACCCCAAAGAATTCTTCCATGAATATTGTTGGTTGTAGGTGCGTCTACAGGATCAAGTGCCGATCCGATGGGAGCATTAAGAGATACAATGCGTGTCTTGTTGCCAAAGGATTTCATCAAAGACCGGGACGTGACTTCAAAGAAACCTTCAGCCTGGTTGTCAAACCTACAACAATCTGCATTATCCTCACTCTAGCGATCACTCGAAATTGGCCACTACACCAAATGGATGTCAACAATGCATTTTTACAAGGAATGCTACAAGAAGAAGTGTTCATGGAACAACCTCTTGGTTTCAAAGATCCCGCAAAACCCGACCATGTGTGCAAACTCAGTAAGGCTATCTACGGGCTCAAATAAGCTCTTCGCGCTTGGTATAATGAGTTAAGTGCTTTTCTTATAGCCAATTCATTTCCTAATTCGAAGGCGGATAGCTCTCTTTTTATCTACTCTCACAATGGCAGAGAGGCATATTTCTTGATCTATGTTGATGATCTTATTATTACGGGTATCGACACTCGATTCACAATGATTTCATTGCAAGACTATCCAAGCTTTTTTCTATCATATATTTGGGGAACTTAAGCTACTTCCTTGGCATCGAAGTACTTCCCACCAAAAAAGGTCTTTTGCTCTCGCAACATAAGTACATACGAGATCTACTTGAAAAACATAAAATGGCCGAAGCAAAGGATGTTGGTGTTAGTGGTCTGCCCTAAGAACCAATTAATATTGATACTCTAACATTAGTTATGGATTAGGTTGTGTCGAAAAATCAACCTTCACTATACTTAGGTAGTCATAATGTCTTGCTAGAGACTACTTATGACTTGTAGGCCAAAAGAATTTTCGACACACTACTAATGTCTAGTGAACCTACAAGGTTGCACACAATAGCGAACTGATTTAATATTTTCTCTGCGCCTTGATCTACTTAAGAAGTAGAGTTTGATTTATTATAATATTACGAATATCTACGCGATTGTGCGCGTTATGATATACCGATTAAACGCATGATTGGATGGACGGTTTAGAGGATGTCGTGGGGCCTAGGCCATTACGTCGTAGGGCCCAAACCATGAAATATAGGGTTACAAGCAATAACCCTAGAGACGCCTCAAACTATGCTGAGTATTATCCCGAAGGAGAAAAACAGAGAACAATTCTCAGTTCAAGGCGACCGCGAGAGGCACTCCAAGATCTGAAAGCTAGCATTTGGATCGTTGGAGATTGCATTTCGTGTGTGTGGATACCGGTAGAGGCGCAACACTTGGGGCGCTAATCCAGACACAACTGACCGTCAATTTATCCCTGACCGAAAAAGGGATGTCTTGAACCTATTTTTATTTCGATATATACATAGATCCTGTTTAGGGTTTCGTTCCGCTGCGTTTTATGAATCTAGGAAACCCAACAGTTAAGTCTCCAAAGGCAACCGGTACTTCACTTTTTCTTCATGATAATTCGGGAAACACATCGACGACATAATTTCTATCGAAGTCTCATTGGTGCCCTTCAATATCTCTAAATCACACGACCGGACATTTCCTTCGCTATCAATAAATTATCTCAGTTCGTGCACAAGCCAACATTGAATCATTGGTCTACCGCCAAACGTCTTCTTCGATATCTTAAAGGTACCCTATTCCATGGGCTTCACTTGCGGCGAGATACAAAGAATATTTTACATGCCTATTCAGATGCAGATTGGGCCGGTGATTCAAATGACAGGACTTCCACATATGGATTCATTATTTATCTTGGTGCCAATCCTATTTCTTGGAGCTCTTGCAAACTACGGTCTGTTGCCCGATCATCAACAGAAGCCGAATATATAGCAGCTGCCACTACTTCATCGGAGTAACTTTGTATTCAAAACTTGCTCACAGAACTCGGTATACGCTCACTTACAACACCCACAATATACTATGACAATATTGGGGCCACATATGTGTGTGCTAATCCGGTCTTCCACTCTCGCATGAAGCACGTTGCAATTGATTATCATTTTGTTCGTGAGCTCGTAACAAAGGAGCAATTGAGAGTCTCTCATATTTCCACACATGATCAACTAGCGAATATCCTTACCAAGCTATTATCAAAGCAACATGTGCAAACACTTCGAGCCAAAATTGGCATTTCTGACGGAAACTCCATCTTGAGGGAGCGTATAAGAGAATTAGTTTAAATTTTGAATTGCTCTCCGTAATCTCAGCATTCCTCATTGTTGTTAATAGTTGTCAATTAGTCGAGATATTCTTCTTATTCTTAGTTGTTTCCATTGATGTATATGTATTACAAATACCACTAAAATATAGCAATGTAAATTATCCTGAAAAATATTCTCTCAATCTTCCTCTTTTATCCTTAGCCTCTCGGCAGCCCACAAGGCACGGTGCAGAAGTACCAATGCCTTGTCGCCGCCCTAGAGCCATACTTGAAGAAGGGACTCTCTGACAGCTCCACAGGGCTGTAGCCATACACGTCGAGCTCCCTGATCACATTGTGATCAAAGCGGTTGGTCGGGTCGAGGTTCGGGCGGTTGTTCTTGTTCGTTAGGTAGTAGCGAGAGATCTCTTCATCAGAAGGGCAGAAGCCGAAGCTAGCACAGGCACCGATCCCATGTTGTTGCCATTCTGGTTGACATTGTCAGGAATGTTTTGGGCATCCATTGCTGAGAGAGAGAGAGAGAGGCGGGAACAAGCAGAACGGCGCTGCGCATGCCTATACGTACTCGAGCCAGTCAGTGCAGAGAGGGAGAGAGAGGGGGTGGGGGCAAAACCACCACGAAATGCCACCAAGAGAGACGGAACCAGCGAAGATCCGCAGGATTGGGGAAGTGAGCACGAGACACCGACTCGAGAAGAGCGGGAGGATCGCCTTTCGGAGCTGAAATGGCTGGGTCTGGATTCGAGAATATGCAAAAGTTTCAGAGAGTGGGACGTGGAAAGGTTGGGTGGTGAGTTCTTGGATTGTTATGGTGTTTTTGTGAGTGGCTTTTGATCTTTCCTACCCTTTGGGCAAAATTGCTGCCGTTAGTCCTTGCATTTGGTTTTGGAATCAAGGTGGGCCCCTTCTTTCGTTTGTAATATTTTTTTTATTAATAATCATCACGCCTCAGCGACATTAAAGGCAGTGAGAGAAATCAGTATGCACGCACTACAAAAAAACCAAGTTTTCGCCATGAAATTTGCGACAAAAAATCATCCAAAATTCGTTGCAAATCCTTTTTACGACGAAATGCGCAACGAAAAAAAATTCGTTGTAAATTTGACGTCGCAAATTTTACACCCAGATGAATGCCAATAAAGAACAAGAACACGCACTCAATAATACAAAGCACTCATCAGTCGTAACATGCCATACATACACAATTGATTGACGATCACGCATTCAAGTCATCATAACATATCAGTCAAGTCCAACATGAATCACTAGATTAAGTCATACATTCCACCCTTTAGAATTTTCTCATGATTCACGCCCGCATCACTACGCCTCAAGCTCGATCCACGTCATTACACCTCAGATCATCAGATTGACAAACCCACGTTAAACGCATCAGGTTTTCCATGCCATTCCAGTTCTGTGTCGACACGTATAAAAATCTCGTCCCGCGTCTTAATGCATCAGGACACCATGAGTTCTCGAGCATGCCAAGTTTCATTTAAACTCAAGACTTCATGATCGAATTTAAGCCCATGCAAGGACTAAGTGTCTATGGCACGCGAGACAATCAAATTCATTACTCCAAAGTGGCATCGACACAAAGCATGAGCATTTAGCAAGCATGCGAGCAATCATCGACTCACCATAACAAACGTCGAACAATCACACAATAACTCATGAAAAACCGATTCAATTTGAAGCCAGTTCATCCAGTCGATGCCTATCCTCCTCACCAAGGTTTAGAGACTCCTTACCGTAGGCTCAATTCAATAGAATCCTCCTTCCGAGCACAACAAGAATTCGGCCTATGGGGTTCAAAACAGGGCAGCCATGACACCTAGGGAAATCCAACCAATTTCATCAATTTCTCACGCCCGATCACCGAACCACTAAGCGTATAACTCAATAACATATCAATGGACATTCTTGTGAGTCTCAACGATGAATTTAGAGCTTGGTGACACTCATAACAGCCCCTAAAATCTTGGTTTGCACATAACAGAAATAGGGTATTTTCGGTTCTGTTTCGTACCCAACTAATCAGTCCATAAACCATCACTAAGCCTCAATTTAACACTCAAAACACTTGCTAACATATAGTCCTAAGTATTAAGGAGCCTCACCGAAAATTTCGTGGCAAGGCGACATCCGGAAGTTCTCAAAACAAGTTCGGTTTCCTCCTAGTCTTCGCCGATCAGAAACTGCCCTTCAAACACAGCACCAATTTGACATCAAAACTCCATCAAACTCAGCCAAATTTCTCACCTCAGCTCAGTATACAAGTACCCTACATGTCTACAAAATTTGACCGAAAGTTTGAAGCAATTCGAGGTCCTAAGGAGGTCAAATGACGACTTACTTCCAGCTGCGACGAAAATCGTCGACCTTTGGGAGAATGGCTGGCCGGAGCTCTACCGGTGACCAAACGTCGAGCTTCCACTTGGAGAAGGTCGGCAAGAGGCGGGACTAGGGGCTGGTGGTCGTTGGAGAGGGCCATCGATAGCTGCGAAGTGGACTGGCAGAAGCGGTTGGGCGGTTATGGTTCTCGGCCGAAGAAAAAGAAGAAGAAAGGAAGAAGAAGATGGTGGTTGGGGGAGAGAGAAAGAAGAGCATACACCCATTTTGAGAGTCAACCGCCAAGGAATGGTAGGTAAAAAGTTAAACATTTAATGCTAAGACACCATCCTTTGACACTTGTCCTTAGAGTAAATAATTAGATCATCCAATGGCCAAAATCATCCACAATTTCGGCATCCTTGGGGTGTAGTCATTGTCCAAAATGCCCTTGTCCATTTATTAAGATAAAGCCAAGACTTGAGGGGGCAAAATGGTAACTTCGTCCTCATCATTCGAAACGTCATTTTTCCGATTCAAAAATTTCCTTCGATGAGGTGACGCCCAAACAAATAAAATGTTGGAATTCTCAATTTTCCATTTTCCAATTTTGAGACTCGTCTTTGGGTCATTTCTCTGTCGAATGAAATTTCAGACTATCCAGAACTGACGGGCGGCTTTTGCAGACGTTACGCGTATCGACTCAGTGATTCTCATCACACATAGGGCTCGTCAGTTTATGGCGACTTCGGTTGTCATGTAATTGCAAGGGCCTATTACTAGCTCCGACGGTCTCGATCGTCATCGTTCGATTTAGGAAAATATTGCAAATTATACATTGGTTAAGCGGTATCACCTGCGCTCCAATCGTATAACGCTAGCAATACATTCCTTAATCGTTCTTAGATCAGCCATTAATGGCTCTAAATACTCCCTCGTCAATCCTTATGGTCAAAGTGTCATTTCCTATTTGAATTCCCTAGGTCCATGTACCTCGTCTTGCGTTAGCCTTTCCCTTTATGGTCGGTTAACTCGAGATTGATCAGATCCGAGCGAGATAAGACTGAATTACATCATTAGATATATTCTCAGTGAAAAGTCTCGAAATGACAGGAAAAACCAGAATGTCACATTATCCGTGACAAATTTGCAACGAAAACCGATTCGTTGCAAAAGTTTATGAAGCCATACTATGTGAGTTGTGACGAAATCATTTTTCATGGTAAAAATTGCGACGAAAACACGTTTTCGTTGCAAATTTGCAACGAATTGTTTGTTTCGTTGCAAATTCCGTCGTAAATTTGCAATGAAATATGTCTGTCGCAAATGCTTCGTGGAAAAACCCATATTTTTTTTGTAGTGTTTGCAACGACCACGTGTTTTCGTTGCAAAACAAGCGGGCAAATGTTGCGGCAACAACATTCTCACCACAATATTTTGCAACGACATAATTAATTTTCGTCGCAACTTTTGAGGCGAGAAACAATCCGTGACAAGTTTTGCGATGAAAACATTTTTCGTCGCAAAATACCCGAGATCTTGCTATGAAACATTGCTCTCGTCGAAAATTTGCGACGAATAATTTTTCTTCGAAAATTTGCGACAAGTAATTTTTCGTCACAAAAGTAATGACTGGAGATTTTGCGACGAATATTTATTTCGCGGGGATGAAAAAATAGAAATTCCGTACAACTAAATTCATCATCATCTTTTTTTTTCTCCCTCCGACTTAGCGATTGCATTAAATCATATCTAAAGTTGTTAACATATCTGAAGTCTTTAGATAATGCCTATGCGCGAAATCCTATCCCAAAAAAATAAAAATAAAAATAAGACGTGACATTTTTTATATTTTCAAATTAGGAAAAGCTATCTAAATTAAAGAGAAGTGGCGTGTCCAACACTCAAGATATCATCGAAATCCAAGAGATCACAAAGTTAAGTTAATTCAAAAAATAACTTGATTTCTTACGGATTAAATTAAGATTACCCTAGCCTTCCTAAAAAAAAAAGTCCTCTACGGTACAAATTAGTGATTACATTGATTTTGATACAAACACCCCCAATCGGTAATGCTTAAAACATCTTTAAAACAAATCAAGATTAATGTCAAATAATCCAACTTTGGGAGCACAATGTTGAAATCAAATTGCGTTTGAGAAGATTACCTAATTCGGATGATCTGCTAAGCAAATTGGACGAAGGCGGGACGATCAAGGAACATAATAATGGGAAGATTCTGCATGAATGTAATAATGGAAAAATCTTATTAATTGATCCTTTGTTTACTTCTTTCCTTCGGACAGATACGTATATTCGGCTCTTCAATTGTCTGTGCCCAAATCATTTGTTGTCGGTCCGATAAATATGCAAACTATGCGCTCCTCATATTTAGGCCCAATACAAAAAAAAAATCTAACTTTAGCATTTATAATAATCATATTTTTAAAAAAATTATCTTATAAAAAATCTATAACTTTTATTTTTATCTCGATTCTACTCTAAACATTTACTTTTACGACGAATATTTTTTTCCTGATTTCCCAAATGGGGTAAATCCATCAGCATAAAGATTCGGCATTTTCGTCATCCCCAGTATAACATACAACCCACTAAAGTAGGTTTTCGTGCCTCAGGGAGTGAGAGAGTGAAGCCTGGGGGAGAGAGCTCGAGAAGCTGGAATGTGAGAACTCCGCATATGTATGTTCACATAGCCTGTTTCAAGCCAAGGTAAAGGGGAGGGTTGCATCAGGTCGAGCGAGCCGTGCAAAATTTTCCATGAAAGTGGGTTTTCGTTGCAAATATTTGCAACGAAAACATGCTTTCGTTGCAATGTTTGCAACGAATTATATTTCGTTGCAAATATTTGCAACGAAAACATTATTTCGCTACAACGTTTGCAACGAATTATATTTCGTTGCAAATCTTTGCCATGAAAACATGATTTCGTTGCAAACGTTGCAACGAATCGGTGATTTCGTTGCAAATTAGCAATGAAATTTGTTCGTGCCTAATGTCGTCGTAAATTTGCGACGAATTTACTTTTCGTTACAAATATCGTCGCAAATTTGCAACGAAATTGTTTCGTTGCAAATTTTTCGTTGCTAAATTCGTGTTTTTTTGTAGTGACGGCAGAAGAACGATGGAGGTGGTGTGTGGCCGTCGCGCGGGACGTCAGGCCCGCCACTTAAACCACACGCTATATCGTGACTGCCGCGCGAGATCCAAATCAATAAATATTTTTTTTATTTACCTAATTTGATAAATAATTTTTTATTTTGAATTAAATTGGAAAAAAAAAAAAACCTTCAATGGACGACTACAAGAGTGTCCTCCACTTCAAGGTGAGAAAGGAAAGACTTTTCGATTTCATACTGCATTTGCGGTTGGGCGACGACTCTGAATAAACAAATCTTCCGGACGCGGCCGAGTAGTTCGCAATCTGACTGCTCTGGACATTGCAAGAAGCAAACAGACGTTCTGTAAAAATCAAACTCGTGTGATAGAATCAAGAGGCCTGTCAATTTCCTTTGCCCAAATAAATCAAACATGTGATCGTGCCACTTGTAAGAAATGGGGTCCATGGGAATATTTGAGGGAGGATAAGCACACATGGTGGGAGGATGAGGACTCCCAAAGTCCACAGTTCCGATCGCCATTTCTGGACTGGTCTACGCATGGTTCGGGGAAGAAGAAGAAGTAGTTTCTGTTCAAACGTTTTTGGTGCTTTAATGAATAGGCTGCCTCATTCCTGGTCTTCTCGATACGCCTCCAAAAAAAAAAAAAATTCTTGCGTGCACGTAACGAGAGAAAGGGCATGGGCACATCTTACGGTACGAGAGAAGTTGTATAAATTTTTTAGATGTAGATTAGTCTGAATGAGGTGATTAGAAAAAAAAATGGGATTTAGATAAATTATAGGATAAAAAAGAAGGAAAGAAAGAAAGGATGATGCATTTGGGATTGTGTGGCTAGGCACACTGGTCTCGGGTTCAATTCCCCAACTGAGCATCTGTGATTTAAGGGGAAGGCCATAGCGGTGGGTTGATGTATTAATCTCTCCCGAGGAATAGTCGAGGTGCGCGCAAGCTAGCCGTGCTAGTCTCTCTCGAGGACGAGGTGCGCGGAAGCTGGCCCGGAAACCTCGATTATCAAAAAAAAAATCGACCTTCACTATATTTAGGTAGTCATAATGGCCGAAGCAAATCATGTTAGTGGTCTACCCTAAGAACCAATTAATGTTGATACTTTAACATTAGTTGTGGATTAGGTTGTGTCGAAAAATCGACCTTCATTATATTTGGGTAGTCATAATGTCTTGCTAGAGACTGCTTATGACTTGTGGGCCAAAAGAGTTTTCGGCACATTATTAATGTCTAGTGAACCTACAGGGCACAATAGCGAACTGATTTAATATTTTATATGTGCCTTAATCTACTTAAGAAGTAGAGTTTGATTTATTCTCCTATTACGAATATCTACGCGATCGTACGCGTTATGAGATAATGATTAAACGCATGATTGGATGGACGGTTTAGAGGACGTCGTAGGGCCCAGGCCATTACGTCGTGGGGCCCAAACTGTGAAATATAGGGTTCAAGTAATAACCTTAGAGACGCTTCAGACTGTGCAAGAGTATTATCCCGAAGGAGAAAAATAGAGAACAATACTATGTTCAAGGCGATCGCCAGAGGCACTCCAAGACCTAAAAGCTAGCACTTGGATCGTTGGAGATTGCAGTTCTTGTGTGTGGATACCGGTAGAGGTGCAACACTTGGGGCACTAATCCAGACACAACTAATCGTCAATTTGACGCTGACCGCAAAAGGTATGTCTTGAACCTATTTTTATTTTAATATACACATGGATCCTGTTTAGGGTTTCATTCTACTGCTTTTTATGAATCTAGGAAACCCAATAGTTAGGTCTCCAATGGCAACCGGTACTTCACTTTTTCTTCATGATAATTCGAGAAACACATCGGCAACAGAATTTTGATCGAAGTCTCATTGGTGCCCTTCAATATCTCTAAATCACACGACCGGGCATTTCCTTCGCTATCAATAAATTATCTCAGTTCGTGCACAAGCCAACATTGAATCATTGGTCTACCGCCAAACGTCTTCTTCGATATCTTAAAGGTACCCTATTCCATGGGCTTCACTTTCGGCGAGATACAAAGAATATTTTACATGCCTATTCAGATGCAGATTGGGCCGGTGATTCAAATAACAGGACTTCCACATCTAGATTCATTGTTTATCTTGGTGCCAATCCTATTTCTTGGAGCTCTTGCAAACAACGATCTATTGCCCAATCATCAACAGAAGCTGAATATATAGCAGTTGCCACTACTTCATCGGAGTTACTTTGGGTTCAAAACTTGCTCACAAAACTCGGTATACGCTCACTTGCAATGCCCACAATATATTGTGACAATATTGGGGCCACATATGTTTGCCAATCCGGTCTTCCACTCTCGCATGAAGCACGTTGCAATTGATTATCATTTTGTTCGTGAGCTCGTAACAAAGGAACAATTGAGAGTCTTTCATATTTCCACACATGATCAACTAGCATATATCCTTACCAAGCTATTATCAAAGCAACGGGTGCAAACACTTCGAGCCAAGATTGGGGTTTCTGACGAACACTCCATCTTGAGGGAGCGTATAAGAGAATTAGTTTAAATTTTGAATTGATCTCCGTAATCTCAGCATTCCTCATTGTTGTTAATAGTTGTCAATTAGTCGAGATATTCTTCTTGTTCTTAGTTGTTGTCATTCATGTATATGTATTACAAATACCACTGAAATACATCAATGTAAATTATCCTGAAAAATATTTTCTCAATATTCCTCTTTTATCCTCTGCCTCTCGACAGGCCCACAAGGCACGGTGTAGAAGTACCAGTGCCTTGTCGCCGCCCTAGAGCCATACTTGAAGAAGGGACTCTCCGACAACTCCGAGGGGCTGTAGCCATACACGTCGAGCTCCCTGATCACATTGTGATCAAAGCGGTTGGCCGGGTCGAGGTTCAGGCTGTTGTTCTTGTTCGCTAGGTAGTAGCGAGAGATCTCTTCATCATAAGGGCTGAAGCTGAAGCCAGCACAGGCATCGATCCCATGCTATTGCCATTCTAGTTGACATTGTCAGGAATGTTTTGGGCAGCCATTCATGAACGAGAGAGAGAGAGAGAGAGAGAGAGAGAGAGAGAGAGGGGCGAGAACAAGCAAAACGGCGCTGCGCATGCCTACACGTACTCGAGCCAGTCAGTGCAGAGAGGGAGAGAGGGGGTGGGGGGCAAACCACCCCGAAATGCCGTCGAGAGAGACGGAACCAACGAAGATCCACAAGATTGGGGAAGTGAGCACGAGACACCGACTCGAGAGGAGCAGGAGGACCGCTTTTCGGAGCTGAAATGGTTGGGTCTGGATTCCAGAATATGCAAAAAGTTTCAGAGAGTAGGACATGGAAAGGTTGGGTGAGTTCTTGGATTGTTATGGTGATTTTGTGAGTGGCTTTTGATCTTTCGGGCTTTTTTCCAAACCATACCAAAAAACACAAATATTTACCAAAACAGGTTTAATTTTTTTTTACCAAACCAGGGCTACAATTAAAGTGCCGAGTGGCACTGCTCATTCCAGTTTTTTTTTTTCACACTCACCTCCTAAAGTAAGTGAAATAGCTTAAACGAAATCCAAGTCACATTGCATATTCTACTTTATCGTGTGGGAGACGCGGAGAATTGCGACGACGATTTTTTTGTCGCAGATTTGCGACAACGATTTTTTTGTCGCAGATTTGCAACGACAATTCTGTTTCGAGAAATAGTGTCGTTGCAAATGTGCGACGAGACGCAAATTTACGACGAATACAGTTATCGTCGCAAATCTGTGATGAAATGTAACGAATCTACTTTTGTCGCAAATATGCGATGAATTTACATTCGTCGCAAATCTGCGACGAAATTTAATATTTGTCGTCGTTATATTTACGACGCCTTTTAGCCACGAGGGTTTTTTCGTCACAAAATTCGTCGTATTGCCAGAGTTTTCGTGACAAAATTTGTCGCGACCAAGCATTTTTTTAAGCGACGAAATTTTGTTAAGTTTAAAATAGTGTCGATGGATTTTGCAACCGGGCACGAGACAAATTTTGTAATGACAAAATTTGTCGCGACCAAGCATTGTTTAGTTCGTCGGAAATTAGCGATAAAATTTCTTCGTCGCTAGTGTTGTCGCAAATAAGCAACGAAATCAATTTTCGCCGCAAATGTCGTTGCAAATTCTTCACGGACTTTTATCACTAATTTCTAGTATCAAACCGAAACTTTTTGTGCCAGAATTTCGTGGAAATCCCTCAAAAAGAAGAGTGAAAATTCACAAGCTTAGATTATAGAAGAAACCACAACAAAAGCACAAAAACAGAGGGAGTGAGATCACGAGCCGACCATTTTGGACTGAATCAGAAAGAACTATCTTGAAAAAATGGGGAGCTTCGGACATTTAAGCAATGTCACTTGGATTTTGTTTAAGCTATTTCACTTACTTTAGGAGGTGAGTGTGAAAAAAAAAAAAATCGGGATGAACAGTGCCATCGGCACTTTAACTGTCGAGCGGCACTGTTCCGTCCCCGGCGAAACCAGCTCAGCAGTAAGACTGCCGAGCCGGCCCTGGTTTGGTAAAAAAAAATTAATCTGTTTTGGTAAATATTTGTGTTTTTTGGCATGGTTTTGAAAAAAAACCCTGCTCTTTCCTACCCTTTGGGCAAATTGCTGCTGTTAGTCCTCGCATTTGGTTTTGGAATCAAGGTGGGCCCTTTCTTTAGTTTGTGATATTTCTTTTATTAAGGGGGTGCATGATAACTTGCCAAAAATTGTTTCTGGAACATATTTCTATTTCTGAATAGATTTGGAACAGAAATTCGTTTGGTAACGCAAATACAAGAAACTATTTCTGGAACAATTTTGAGAAACAGAAATAGATTTCAAGCAGAAATGAGAAACAAAAAAAAGTTACTTCTTCGAGAAATAGAAATAGAAATAGAAATTTTCGTCGATGACTGCCGCCACCGGTCTCACCTCTTTGACCACTGCCGGACCCCTGCCGCTGACGCCGGCGGTTGACCACCACCGGAGGTCGCCGGCCTGCTGCCGCCAGTCGCCTCCGGTCACCGATCGGTCGTCGAACGATAGCCGGATGCCGGCGACGGTCGTCGGACAGTAGCCGGCGACCGTCGCCGACCGATCGCTGGACGTCGGCAACGGTCATCGAAAGTCGTCGGCCGGCCTCCGCCTGTCGCCCCCCGCCGTCGTCACCTCCGCCGGTCAAATAAATATATATTCCAGAAATAGAAATTTTTTGCCATTATCAAACGCATTTATTTTACTTAGAAACACATTCTGAAATAGAAATACAAAAAACTATTTCTGTTCCAGAAACTCTTTCTAGAACAGAAATTTTGTCATGCACCCCCTAATGATCAGTACGCCTCAGTGACATTAAATACAGTGAGAGAAATGAGAATGCACTGCAGAAGAACGAGGGAGGTGCTGCGTGACCGTCGCGCGGGATGTCTGGCCCGCCACTTAAACCACAATTTATATCGTGATTGCCACAGGAGACCCATATCGATAAATATTTTTTTGTTTACCTAATTTGATAAATAATTTTTTATTTTGAATTAAATTGGAAAAAAAAAAAAAAACCCCTTCAATGGACGACTACAAGAGTGTCCTGTTTACAAGGCAAGCAACACTTCAAGGAGAGAAAGGAAAGACTTTTCGATTTCATACTACATTTGCGGTCGGGCCACGACTCTGAATAAACAAATCTTCCGGACGCAGCCGAGGAGTTCGCCATCTGACTGCTCTGGACATTGCAAGAAGTAAGTAGACGTTCTGTAAAAATCAAACTCGTGTGATAGAATCAAGAGGCCTGTCAATTTCCTTTGCCCTAATAAAACGAACATGTGATCGTGCCACTTGTAAGAAATGGGGTCCATGGGAATATTTGAGGGAGGATAAGCACACATGGTGGGAGGATGAAGGACTCCCAGAGTCCATAGTTCCGGTCGCCATTTCTGGACTGGTCTACGCATGGTTCGGGGAAGAAGAAGAAGTAGTTTCTGTTCAAACGTTTTTGGTGCTTTAATGAATAGGCTGCCTCATTCCTGGTCTTCTCGATACGACTCCCAAAAAAAAAAAAAATTTGCGTGCACGTAACGAGAGAAAGGACATGGGCGCATCTTACGGTACGAGAGAAGTTAAATAAATTTTTTAGATGTAGATTAGTCTGAACGAGGTGATTAGAAAAAAAATGGGATTTAGATAAATTATAGGATAAAAAAGAAGGAAAGAAAGAAAGGATGGGGCATTTGGGATTGTGTGGTTAGGCACACTGGTCGTAGGTTCGATTCCCCAGCTGAGCACTTGTGATTTGAGTGGGAGGCCATGGCGGTGGGTTGTTGTGCTAGTGATGGTGAGTAATGCACAAATCCGTTCAAATAACTACGGATCGCTTCATATGATTTTAGAATCGTATGTGAAATTAATCGGATCAATCCCTCATATTCCCTCTTAATCATTTCCTTCCGTCTTTTCTCCTCCATCCGAGCACGATTATATTTTTGGAACCCTTTTTCTTCCCTCCCAATTTTTTATAATAAGTACATGATGTAGAACAGTTGACATATGATTATATTGGAAAATAGGATCGCCAGAAACCGGCGCAACTTTACTAGTAATTCTAGCTTTGGGTCAAACGATCTCGCATTGTGCTCAAAAGTGATCGGTTGAAGTGAAACGGCTGTCTGATTTAAACTCACCATTTTGCTGTGATTGGCGATGGATTTTCATGTTTCGGAGTCGTTTAGACCACTTTTCGATAGTTTTTCGATTTAGGCAGTTTTGAATTTTATGGATAATTCGCAATATAGATTTGATTACTTTTATATTTGATTTGATTTGATTCGTTTTAGTGTTTTCTTGCGTAATTCTATTTCCTTTAGGAGTCCTATATAGTCCATCTCTTTGTAATTTTTAGACTATCACCAATTGAATTTGAATTCAGACTACTTACAAGTTATCGCTACCCTGCGTCAGCAGAGCTTCGGGAAATTCTCTATGATGAGCTAGCACGAAATCTCACCCATAGCCGCCCAGAGGTGGATACTCGTAAACCATAGCGAAGACGAACGTGGTGGAGAAAGAGTAGACAGATCCATCGGCCGATTTCTTGAACTTGATTGGTTCAGGGTAGAAGGCATGACTCTGCTTCTGTTTGGTTGCGTTGGTTAACTTCAAGAGGCCATTGCCGGTGAATGCAGCTAGACAATCCAGGCTAAGATTCGCCGGCCAGAAACCGTTGTATGTGAAACTGCCGGTGTCCTGAGCGAGTGCAGAGCTCGCCAGGGGAGAAACCGCCGGAACAATCAGGAAGAACATGTCTAGAAGCCGGGGAAATTTAGCTGAACACACAACTGAGAAGGTACCGCTTGAGTCTTCCTAGGATCAAAATTGAATCGAATGCCAGCTAGTGACCCTGCCGTTAAATCATGAGAAGATTCAAACTTGGAGAGCAACCCAAATCGTACTCCCACCTCTATTAATGTCGTTTTCCGGACAATGGCCTTGAGAATGACTCCTCATTTCTGTGGTTAGATGAAAGTCTTCAATTGTTGTCTGTCTCCATCAGAATTTTCCACATGGGAGGCCGAAATAGAATAAAGCGTCAGTCTACGGACACGACTATTGACTCTTGTTTAAGGCTATGCCGTCTTCGAATAGTGATGCGTACGTAGATTGCCAAATGTTATGAGGAAGTTTCACAGCACAAACGAACCTTTCTGTTTGTAAAATAAAAAAGGGAAATTAATAGAGCGTTCGTGTTCGACAAAGGCCAATCGAGGTACAGAAAAGCTCGAGCTTCATCAAAGGAACGGCCTAATCATCAATGTCTTTCGTGTTCTTCGTTGTCGCAACATTTCTCATAATAACCTTACCCTTTGCCACGACATCTCAGATGAAATAATATTTAATGTCATTGAATAGAACAAATAGCTGCACTAGGCTCGTAATTCAAATGGGAATGAGTGGTTCATGCATGCTAGATAGCTTAACTAAAAGACTCTCCTCACACACATATATAAGTTTAATGCTTGTCGAGCTGTCTAAGATGACTGACCTCAATAGAAAACTAAATTAGAGTAATGGCAGCAAGTTAATTGAGTTCATTAGTTTCTCGTATAAAATTATTGACTCTAGAGATATGACAATATTATTCCCTCACCTAATTCTACTTCTTTATTCCAGAAAAACCACATAAATGCATTTTGGATACTGTGTTTTTTTCCCTTTTTATTAAGAGAAAAACATTATGTAATTATACCCGCGTAGAAATCGTGTTTCACTCCTAGATTTCCAACCCCTATGTCTTGGTACTCTACCCTCCCATTCATAAGAGAATGATAGTTGTCACCGAAAGCATGTTAAAGCGGTGAGTTGAGTATATCTTGTCAACAAGGCTTCGGACGTTGAAGAATGAGCTGACGACTCATAGACAATGGCTTCCTTTGATTGTTCATATGCACCAATTGTTGACTCACTCTTGATACATCATTTACCAAGAAATTCACAAAACCATAATAATATGTGCAATACTCATAAAGACGACGCATTTACTATCTGACCGCCAAAGATTCAATTAGGAAAACATCCCATAAAAATAATGTCCACCAAATTATTCAGATATCCATAGAGACAATAATCTACTCTAATGCTTTTACAGCTTCATCCCCTGTAACAAAATCCTCTTTTGAGCACATAGGCTTGTTATGTAAGTCTGCCCTCCAAGCTTCCACAAGTAAAATCCCAGCATACTTTTTCTGTTTTCACAGATAGCAGCAGTAATATTTAATATAATTCACAGGAGCCAAGTGTTTAATAAGCACTCAAAGAGATCATAAGAAACCATCTCAAACACCCATAAAGAAGGCTCTAAATATGTATGTGCTGAGCTACATAGCTCGGAGTCAATTTAATTTTGATCATTTTCCAGAATGGAACAAAAGTAGTTTTTTTAAAAAATATAAGAGGGTCGTTAATAGCACACAAATATGTGGTTGTGAAATACGGAGTGCTAGCCTGCTAGGTAAACAAATCTGTCTATTGGAGTACTTGTTATAACACAAAAGCTCATGTAGAATTCGAAAGAAAAGTTCCACACATCACATGAGTACTTGTTAGAGATGTACAAAGATCAAATGTCTGAATCACTAACAATGCGGACTATTTTGTTCAAGGTATATATCAGCGATTGCAGTTGCAAGAATTGAGTGTACGCCTATATAGCAGCAATCTCAAGCTGTGATTATTCCGCAGACACCCAAACCCACAAATCTGTCTTTTGGAGTGAACAAATGAGTACAGGGTAAGGAAATGAACCTAACCAGTGGAATACTTGTCGTCATTACTACCTTGAAATAAGGGCTTCACTGCAAAGTAGTGATGTTGGATCTAGCAATATCACCTAGAGGGGGGGTGAATAGGTGATTCTAAATCTAATTAAAATTTCTTGCGGAATTAAAAAATAATTTCAATATACTATTAGGATCAGGAACAACATAAACAACGTGCAGGGAAAAACTAAACACAAAGATGGAGTCTACGGAAGAAAAATGTGCACGCTGAGTTTATAGTGGTTCGACTTGTTAAGCCTACGTTGTTGGGGAAAAACGGACAGCACCTCGGCACAAATATAGCCAATCCAGAATCAAATAATAACCCCCGACACTACTCCAATATAATCCAGCAACAACCAACAATTATATCCAGCAAAATATCAACCTCGCGGCAAAGAATATAACAGCGGAACAATAAAGAAATATAACACCAAGATTTACGTAGAAAACCCGAATCGGGAAAAACCACGGACGACCCAAAAATTTCCACTAATCACCAAGAATAGGAGAATACACCAAGTATTTCCCTCTAGTCACACACTAGAGCTCAACAACAATATTCCAGGAGCAATTCCTCAAAATGGGGCTAGAAAACCCTAACCACAATAGGAGAACCGGAGACAAATCTCAACAAACGAAACATATCGATTTGTAGATCTCAGTCTCACGAACAACATACTGAAATTTGAGACGATTCCGGTAATGTTTGGCCGCCGAAATCACACCGGAGGTCGTCGCCCTTTCTCTCCTTCCCTGCGTTCACCGAGAGCTTCCCATGTTTTTTCACTCTCGGCTCTCTCTTCTCTCTCTCTCCTGTTGTCTCTGCCGCTCACACTTCTCTCTCTTCTTCTCTCCTTTACACACACGAACACAACACACCAAATAAAAAAAAGCAAAGAAATGATGGCTGCCCATCATTTTGTTTCTTTCTTTTTCTCTTTTGATTTCTTTTTCTTTCTTTTGCTTTCTTTTGCAAACAATTAAAATAAAAACTAGCTAGGCCCCCACAAAAGAGGCGTACAGCCAACAAATCTCCCCCTACGCCTCATGTGGGGAGTTCCATCATACCTACTTTGCTTCTACAAGAGTCAAGTTTCACCATGGGCAAGGCTTTGGTCATCATGTCGGATCCGTTGTCGTCAGTACGGACCTTCTCAAGAAGAAAAGACTTTTCTTCTAACTTCTCTCGAACCCAATGATACTTCACATCGATATGCTTCGATCTTGAATGCAAAACTGGATTCTTGCTAAGATAAATAGCACTCATGCTATCGCAAAATAGAACGAACTTTTCTTGCTTCAAACCCAACTCTTGTAAGAATTTCTGCATCCACAAGAGTTCCTTGCTTCCTTCGGTGATGCTATATACTCTGCTTCAGTCGTAGACAAAGCAATGCATTTTTGTAATCTTGATTGCCATGAAACTGCTCCCCCTGCAAAAGTCATCATATAACCCGAAGTAGACTTTCGGGAATCACCATCTCCTGCATAATCAGAATCTGAATAGCCACTCAACTCAGGCTTTCCACTTCCATAACATAGGCAAAATCTGGAAGTGCCTCTAAGATACCTCAAAATCCATTTCACACCATTCCAATGATCTTTACCTGGATTTGAGAGAAATCTACTCACAACACCAACTGCATGAGCAATATCTGGTCTTGTGCAAACCATGGCATACATCAAACTACCCACGGCAGATGCATAAGGAACTTTCATCATCTCTTCCTTCTCTTTCTCACTCGTAGAACATTCATTGCTACTCAATTTAAAGTGACCAGCAAGTGGAGTACTTACTGGTTTACATGTGCTCATGTTGAATCTTTCAAGCACCTTTTCAATATACTTCTCCTGAGATAGCCATAGTTTTCTATTCTTCCTATCACGAGTGATTCTCATGCCAAGTATTTGTTTAGCTGACCCTAGATCCTTCATCGCAAAAGCCTTACTCTACTCACTTTTCAAGCTTTTGATTTTGTTAGCATCATGCCCAACTATCAACATATCATCCACATAAAGCAGGAGGATAATAAAATCATCATCTGAGAATCTTTTCATGAAGACACAAGAGTCTGAAATGGTCTCACCATATCCATGAACTTCCATGAATGAATCAAACTTCAAGTACCACTGTCTTGGCGCTTGCTTGAGACCATATAGACTTTTTCTCAATCTACATACAAGATGCTCCTTGCCTTTAACCTTAAAACCCTCTGGTTGCTCCATGTATATCTCTTCTTCTAGGTCTCCATGAAGAAAAGCTGTCTTTATATCAAGTTGTTCGATTTCTAAATTCAAACTGGCGGCCAAACCAAGAACAACTCTAATAGAAGACATTTTCACTACCGGTGAAAAATCTCTTCAAAGTCGATTCCCTTTTTCTGACGAAAACCCTTCACAACAAGCCTAGCCTTGTATCGTGGCTTCAAACTGCTTTCGTCTGTCTTTAACTTATACACCCACTTATTTGTGAGTGTCCTCTTGCCCATAGGCAATTTCACCAACTCAAATGTATGGTTGTCATGCAAAGATTTGAACTCATCTTGCATAGCTTCGTGCCACTTATTCTTTTGATCGCATGACATAGTTTCTTCATAAGTTTCAGGCTCTCCTGCATCAGTAAGTAGCACATACTCATGTGGCTGATATATTTGTGAAGGTCTACGCTCTCTATCTGATCTTCTAACTTGAGGTTGGACTGCTTCTTCTTGTTCAACTGTTTGCTCTTGCTCAACTGATTGTTCTGTCTCAACTGTTTCACCTGTCTCAGCTGAAGAACTAACATTCTGTGAGGATTCATCTACTTCATGATTTCCCTGCACTTCTCCCCCGTGATTTTCACCCAATATGGTAGGAGGATTTGGGCTGAAACTGACACTGTGTTGAGCTGCATTCTTTGGCTTCTCTGACTTGTCTATGTCTTCAATGGTCTGATGCTCAAAGAATACCACATCTCGGCTTCTAATGACTTTCTTTGTAGCTGGATCCCATAATCTGTAGCCAAACTCTTCATGTCCATAACCCAAGAAGATACACTGTTTAGACCTGTTATCAAGTTTGGACCTTTCATCTCTTGGAACATGCACAAATGCCCGGCATCCAAACACCCTCAGATAACTGTAGGAGACATCTTTCCCACTCCATACTCTTTGTGGAACATCTCCCTTAAGAGGAACTGATGGAGATAGATTTATCAAGTCAACTGCCGTTCTCATCGCTTCGCCCCAGAATGGCTTAGGTAATTTCGTATGAGACAGCATACACCGAATCCGATCATTAATCGTCCGGTTCATTCTCTCTGCTACTCCATTATGCTGTGGTGTTTTCGGAACAGTCTTCTCAAGCTTGATACCATAGTCCCTGCAGTAATGTTCAAACGGTCCTCTATATTCACCACCATTGTCAGCCCGAACACATTTCAGCTTTTTCCCTGTTTCCCTTTCAACACTGATATGAAATTGTTTGAAGGCTGCAAGCACCTGGTCTTTTGATTTCAAAGAAAAAGCCCACACTTTTCTAGAGCAGTCATCAATAAATGTGACAAAATACAATGCACCACCAAGTGTTCTAGCATCCATGCAGCAAACATCAGTGTGAACTAAATCAAGTACATCAGATTTTGTGTGTGGAGACGAACTATGAAATGAGAATCGATGTTGCTTACTCGTGAGGCAATGAGTACACTCCGTCAGATTTTTCTCCTTTAATGATAGAAGATTCTTCCTAGCAAGAGTTTCAAGTCCCTTCTCGCTAAGATGACCAGGTCTCATATGCCATAGATCAACTGAGGAATCCTCCACTGCATTTACCTCTTGTCGCATCAAATTTGCTTGCATGATATAAAGACTGCATGTCTTCTTGCCTTTTGCCATCACCATAGAACCTTTAGTCAATTTCCATTTGCCATCGTAGAAGGAGTTGCAATAACCGTCGTCATCTAAGGCACCTGTGGAGATCAAGTGAAGTCGAATATCTGGAACATGTCTCACATTTTTCAAAAGTAAAGTACATCCCATATCAGTCTCCAGATAAACATCTCCCATGCCAATAACCTTGGAAACACCACTGTTTCCCATCCTAACACAATCGAAATCACCGCTGCAATAGGATGTAAAGAAGTCACGACGTGAAGTGACATGATAAGAAGCTGCAGAATCAACAACCCAGCTAGAATCTTGGCATGTGAGATTTACATAACCGTCATCACAAATGAACACAATATCACCGTCAGCTGCAACTGCTGTTGTAGGCTGATTTTCTTCTTTCTTTTTATCTCCATTTCTATCATGGGATTTATCTCTCTTCGGTTGCCAACACTCTTTGGCATAATGTCCCATTTTGCCACAGTTGTAGCACTTCACACTTCTCCTCGGCCTTGACTTCGATCTTCCTCTTGACTTGCCCCTGTCATTACTTTGAAACTTTCTTGACTGACTTCTGCATCTATGTTCTACGACAAGTGCTTCCGATTTGGAAGCATAATTCAAACTTTTCCTCCTTGTTTCTTCATTGAACAAACTTTCTTTAACCATGCTCATAGAAAGCACACCATAAGGAGCAGAATTATTTAACGCCACAACCAAGGTGTCCCAGCTGTCAGGAAGTGTACCAAGCAATAAACAAGATTGCAATTCATCACCAAGGTCAATCTCAAGATTTGTCAATTGATTTACAACATCTTGAAATTCACTCAAGTGCTCCGTCATGCTACTCCCTTCCTTGTATCTCAAGTTCACAAGTCTTTTCACTAGAAGAGCTTTATTTTGTGGAGTTCTCCTCTCATGGAGATCTTGCAATTTCTTCCACAAAGTATCCGCCTTCGTTTCTTGAGCAACATGATGAAACACACTATCATCAATCCATTGTCGGATAAACCCAACCGTCTTCCGATTCATTCGCTCCCACTCTTTATCTTCCGTATCTCCTTTAGCTTCATTTCCTTCGACCGTATCATAAAAATCTTTGCAATATAATACGTCTTCCATTCGAGGTTTCCATATAGAGTAATTCGAGGCATTTAACTTAAACATAGTGCCACTCGTATTCTCCATCTAATACTAGAATCTCAACTCTAGCTCTGATACCACTTTGTTGGGGAAAAACGGGCAGCACCTCGGCACAAATATAGCCAATCCAGAATCAAATAATAACCCCCGACACTACTCCAATATAATCCAGCAACAACCAACAATTATATCCAGCAAAATATCAACCTCGCGGCAACGAATATAACAGCGGAACAATAAAGAAATATAACACCAAGATTTACGTGGAAAACCCGAATCGGGAAAAACCACGGACGACCCAAAAATTTCCACTAATCACCAAGAATAGCAGAATACACCAAGTATTTCCCTCTAGTCACACACTAGAGCTCAACAACAATATTCCAGGAGCAATTCCTCAAAATGTGGCTAGAAAACCCTAACCACAATAGGAGAACCGGAGACAAATCTCAACAAACGAAACCTATCAATTTGTATATCTCAGTCTCACGAACAACATACTGAAATTTGAGACGATTCCGGTAATGTTTGGCCGCCGAAATCACACCGGAGGTCGTCGCCCTTTCTCTCCTTCCCTGCGTTCACCGAGAGCTTCCCCTGTTTTTTCACTCTCGGCTCTCTCTTCTCTCTCTCCTGTTGTCTCTGCCGCTCACACTTCTCTCTCTTCTTCTCTCCTTTACACACACGAACACAACACACCAAATAAAAAAAAGCAAAGAAATGATGGCTGCCCATCATTTTGTTTCTTTCTTTTTCTCTTTTGATTTCTTTTTCTTTCTTTTGCTTTCTTTTGCAAACAATTAAAATAGAAACTAGCTAGGCCCCCACAAAAGAGGCGTACAGCCAACATACGTCCACTCTCCCACGATGACAGCCGATTGGCTGGATTTCACTATGACGAATCGAAGAGGATTACAATCGATCGAACACTCAGTTTCTCTCTTACAAGTCCTCAAAATGAAAAGAGATTTTTTGAGCACTCAGAATACTTTGGTGAACTTGAATAACTCTTGCACTTTTATATTGTTGTTCACTTACTCTCGTGGATCACCATGATTCTTCTTTAATACTTCTTTGCCTCCAAACTTAGCCGTTGGATACAAGATCAAAGGATCGCTCTTCAATCTTTGATTGGACGTCATCATTCGTGATTGAATAAGACTGTATCTGAGAAGATATGACCCTTCTGATCTGGCCGCCCATACAACCAAAATCTCCAGTTTCCATAAGTGGAGTAGATTCAAATTTGTTGCCAAGAATATTCTTGGAAGGTAATATCCAATCGCATATTTTCCCTTGATTGATTAGAGAAAAAACTTGTTAATCAAATATCACAAACTTCCACAATAAAACATGCCTAGTTCGGAAACCTGTCATTCGTGGGTCTTCATCATTGCAGAATCTGACTAGTCTTCAGAATCAGTCTTCAGAATGAAAGACCTCTCTGAATCCTCAAAGGCAACTCCATCTGAAGGTCTTCAGAAACACTTCCATCTGACCACGTCAAAACCACTTCCATCTAACCTTGTCAGAACCACGTAAGAAGCACTTCCATCTGACCACGTCAGAAGCACTTCCATCTGAACATCATCAGAAGCACGTTTATGACTACTTTTCCCTTGAAACTAAGAGACGGATCAATACAAGCTCCTGCTTATACATTCTTTCTGCAATAAACATTTCAACCATTACACAGATCCTGTGCAAGCTTTTGTCAGAATCAAAATAGAAAGGAACTTTCCACAACAAGTGAAACATTCAGTTCCAACAAAAGGAAAATATTAAACATTTTACAAATGTGGCAAAGTTTCAGTGAGGCATACTAGAATAGAAACTTTCGCGGACAAGCTCAACCAACCCTTTCGCCGCTTTTGCACGAGCGTTAATTATTGAAGATCCTAAGCCAGCTGTTTGTGCTGATTCTCTTTTCAAGCTTTAAGCATTTATCTGCGACCACTGATGAAGTATAATCCTATATAGGGAGATCATGTCCAGATAAGTTGAGAGCGAACAGAAAGGAACTGCGTTGCAAAGCACAAGAGTAAGCAAGTCAGTTGCTTGCCCCATTTCCAAGTGCAGTCCAACAAGAGCCTCCATTGCAGCAACTACAGAAAAGCAAAGTGCAAACCAATATCGCCATGGTTTCGGACATAAATCTACACATATCAAAAGTTGATCTCTCTTAAACAACACGAGAAGGAAAAAACTTACCTTTGACACCCAAAGAAGGATTGCTTGAATCTGCAACACCCTGCAGCTTATGAATAGCTTCATCCAAATTACCCCTGAAACAAGATAGGTATTCACGCAACCTCTGGCTTTATATTTGAATGATATTCTAATTTCCCCGTTGATCAAATGACAGAATCAAGATTACCATTGCAACACGACCTCTCATACAAAAGGGTGGACATGGCGAGCAAGACTGCCGATCTCGTGTTTTCAGCTGCTTGGCCCTCACTGGGTTGAGTTGACAGACACTGCTCGAGCACAAGCATGCCCTGAGAATATGATTCATCTACACAAACACATTACCCACGGCCCCATTCCAGAACAAGAAGAAGGAAAGAAAACCGATTTATCCCTAAAATGAAAAATCCAAAAACATCAAGACGCATAAAAATTCACACCTTTGAGAGCCTGAATGAATCGGATAAGTACCTGATTTCTGGGACCTAGCGAGGGAAAGGGCGTAATCGATCATCTGAGACGCGACCGGGTTCAAGTCTTGACCTTTGATGTGGTCATTCAAGAACTTGGCGGGTGGCGAGGGCGGACGGCTCACGGAAGCTAGTCACCACTCCCGCGAGGCCGGTGCATGGTCCCAACAGCTTCGGCGCGACACCCATCATCGCCGAAACCGCCAGCTTCAGCGCGCTGCAGATTGCCGGGGGTTCTCCTCAGGGAAAATGGCGGGAGTGCCACTTTCTTTTCACCGCGGCGGACCTTATAATAATTTATATAAGTACGTGGCATGAAAGGAATCTACAATAAAAAAAAAATAATAAGCTATCTCCTAAACTTTTGTCTTCCTTGTGATCCCCCATCTCGACGCTCGACCCATAAAAAGACAAGCATCTCCTAAAATGTGATCCCTATCTCGATTCTCGACCAAGGAGGTGCTCTGTATTTACACTACTCTGGTCAAATCCCTTTACCGGTTTACCAATTACCACCACCACCATGTCGTCGTCCCCGGAGCAGATAATCGAACACGTCACAAAATTTGCGAGGAAAAGAAAAATGCGTCGCAAAATTCGCTGTAGCAAATGTAGCAAGGAACACCATATTCGTCGGAAATTTGCGACAAAAATGAAATCGTCGCAAAATTAGGGATATGAAAATTTCGCGAACAATAAGTGTTCGTCAAAAATTGCAGCGACGAATTATATTTTATCGCAAAATCATCGTAACTATAATAATTTATAATAATAATAACAACAACAACAATAATTATAATGATAATAATAATAATAAAAACAAACGTCACACTAATAATAATAATTACACAAATTACTAAAAAGTGTCAAAAATCCTAATCTTCATCTTCATCATCATCTTCATCTTCATCTTCACCTTCGTCTTCGTCTTGATCTTGATCTTCATTTTCATCTTCTTCAAGAGTATCATATTCATCCTCTGTCTCGAAATCATATTCTTCAACGCCTTCTACATTTGATTCGCAAATTTCATTTGGATTCACATCTATCACAGCTCCCCATGGATCTCGTAAAGTCGAAATGTTATATTCCTCAACTTCAACCGTGTTACAAGCTTCCTCTTGTTGATACGTTGTATCCTTCCAGTGTTCCTCGATTTTTCTTCGTGCTTCGGTTTTACATACAGCCCGCCATCAGCTTTGTCGCATTTCAAACTAGGATACGATGCATAAAATACTTGAATTGCTTGTTGTGCCAAGACAAATGGTTCATATTTCATATACTTTTTCTTGTGATTTACTTCAACTAAATTAAACTTCGTATGCACCTTCATTCCTCTGACGAGGTCGAACCGCATGCACTTGAATAACACAACCCGCATTAATGGTTCAAGGTACTCTATCTCTATGATTTCATCCAACAAGCCATAAAAATCATATTTCGCACTACCACAATTGGATGACCGAATGCACACACCACTGTTCATTGTGGCTTTTCCCATTCCGTACTGTTGAGTGTGAAAATTGTACCCGTTTATGAAATATGCTGGCCAAGTTCGTACCTTATTTTTGGACCCAATGACAGATGATATAGCAATCCATGCTCTTCGACTTGATCATGAGTGCTGTGAACCTAAAGTCACACACACGTAAAGTCAATAATATTTTTTTAATTAATGATTTGTAAAATATTTGTAACTTTATTTTCGTCCATAGGCAACTTACATATATTTTGAACCATGCTGCAAGTTGTTCATCGCATAAACGGTCAAAATAATTTGGTGGTAGTCCATACATTGAAGTTTGAAAAATCCTATTAACAAATACCATTTATATATTAGCAAATGTTTGACACACAATAAATATATTTGCAAAAGTACACTTACTCGAAGTATGGCTCCACTTCTGGACAGTTCAGCAAAATATATGTATGGGCTGCCCGCCATTCTTCGTTTATTAAGTAACGAAACTTACATGCATCGCTTGCTTTACCAAGATAATTGAAAATAGAGTGGGATCAATGGGCTCCTCATCATTTATTCATGCTCTCCGCTTCGTGCATTACACATGCGGCTCAAAATAGTATGATGCAAATGTTGTCACTTCTTCCACAATAGATGCATTACAAATTGAAGCTTCAACACATTCCTTGTTCTTCGCTTTTCTTTTCAAATGATATAAGAACCTAGTTGCAATAGGAAATTTTTTGTCAGAACATAATAAGTAATAAAATAATTTCAAATTTATTAAAAAATATTTTACCTCTCAAATGGATTCATCCTGCGAAATTGGACGGGACCTGCAACTTTAGCCTCATAAGACAAGTGAACTAAGAGATGCTCCATTGAATCAAAGAACGATTGAGGGAATATCCTTTCTAAGTTGCAAAGAATGATTAGAATATCTCCCTCCAGCTTCTCCATGTGTGATGCTTTTAACACTGTTGAGCAAATATCATGAAGAAAATTACTTAATTCTATGATGGCACCCATACAACGACAGAAGTTCCTTGAAAGCTATTGGAATTAGTCTTTCCATAAATATGTGGTAATCATGGCTCTTCAGACCTGTCAACTTGCATTCATTTCTCCTGAGGTTCGAAGCGTATCCATCAGGAAATCGTACAGATTTCAACCACTAACAAACAACCCGTCTCTGCTCCCTGCCCAATGTGTAAACTGCTTTTGATTTTGGTCTCCTGTTGCTTGCATCCACATCTAGCGCTTGCCGATCCCAAATAACTCTCATATCTTTTCTTGCATTCAAGTTGTCTTTCATTTTTCCCGTGACATCCATCAGAGTATTAATGACATTATCGAAAACATTCTTTTCTATGTGCATGACGTCAAGATTATGATGAATAAGATGGGTCTTCAATATGGTAAATCCCAAAATATACTGCGCTTACTCCACTTATGTGCGCTTCAGTACGCAATAGTCGTGCCATGGGATTTTCAACAACAGTCGAAAAATGCACTCGCTCCCAAATTTGATCACCAGTCAGCCTCAATGGTGGGGGTGTTCTTTCAATCATATTCTTGATGAACTATTTTTTATTCTTTCATAATGTATGATTTATCGACAAAAATTGTATGTGACAATCAAAATAGCTAGCTTTCTTATCGTGTTTTAATTTGAATGATTTTGATCTCTCCATACATATCGGACATCATATGATCCCAATTGTACTCCATCCAGCTAACATTCCATAAGTTGGAAAGTCATTTATCGTCCAAAGAAGTGCAGCCTTCATTACAAATGTTTGATCAGTAGAAACATCATATGTAAGAACACCTTCATCCCCAGCTGTCGTAACTCCGCAATCAATGGTTACATATAAAATATCTATCAATTTTTTCGGATTTGCGGGCCAGGCATGATCAATGTCAAAAACATATAAGTTGTCTTCATGCACATACCATGTGACATATTGTATGGAGTTAGGATAACAAACCAACATGAATAACTTTTTCCTGATTTTTCAAATGGGGCAAATCCATCAGCACAAAGACATAACCTGATGTTTCGAGGCTCCATCGCAAACTCAGGGTATGTTCTATCAAAATGTTTCCATGCCTCTGCATCTGAAGGATGACACATCAAACCCTCCTCGGTTTCATGATTTGCATGTCAAGTCATGTGTTCAATAGTGGCTTTAGACGCATAAAGCATTTGCAATCTGGGGATTAAGGACAGATAAAATAATTGCTTACATGGTCTACGCTTCTGAAAAGACCCTACCTCCTGCTAATCTTGTGCCTCGGTTGGCCACAGAATTTGCAAGATTCGGCATTTTCATCATCCCCCAATATAACATACAACTCGTACTACATACATCAATCCTTACCAATGGAAGACCTAAGTCATCCATTAGCTTCTTCATGTTGTAAAAATCAACTGGCATGATATTATCGCAAGGCATTGCTTCCCGCATTACGTCCACAAAAGAGTTGAAGCAATTCTTGGACATATTATGCTCTGGCTTGATGTTTAATAGTCTTGCTGTCACTGATAGCCTAGTGTGGTTGTCACAACCTGCCCATAAAGGTTCATCTACAGTTTTCAACACTTCCCAAAACGGATTAGATGTAAAAGTTTCATTGTGCACATTTTCATCAAAACCTATTACTCCTACCTATTCCATTTGTGATGCATAGCTAGCACCCCACTTGTTCAAATGTAGGAGCAAAACTAGAACTCGCTTTGTTCGATTCTGAAACAAAATTCTGAGCAGTTGCATCAATCACTATCCTCTGATATGGGTTCAATTAATTATAATAGCTATATTCCTCCCTAACTGAAAATTAGTCACTTGTTCCATATCCTTCATCAGATATAATTGTTCACCATGGTAAGTCCAATTATAGTAGTTCGAAGTGAACCCAAATCTACAAAGATGTTCTCTAACTTTGTCACACGCATGAAATTTATTATTAATGCGCCTTTTACACGGATACCTTAATTTATTTCCATCCATCAACTCAAATTTACCTCTAGCAAAGTCCAAAAACTGTTCCAACCCAGTACGAAACTCATCGATCAATCATCGATGTCCAGGTAAGTTCTTATTATAGATCCAAGCCCTCTCTCTTTGCATTGTGTCTGTATAAAAATTAAAAATCTCTTAAAATATCACAATATCATATCTACTATTTAATATTCTTAATTAAAATCATAAAATCCTAAAAATTAAAATACACTCAGCCACTAAATAATTATTTTCAAATTGAAAAAAATGAAAAAAAAAAACCATTTCGAGAAGACTTACATTTGACTGAAATATTTATAATAGAAGCGGTCAATTTGATGAGAATGGCAAGGTTCACTTAGATTGCGAGACCTTCAAATATACATGTATATATATAAAAAAAAAATTACTTAAGATTCATGAAGCTTATGACAATTTATAGAAGAAAATAATGAAATAAATAATAATTTATTCTATGATTACCATAAGACGAAAATTTAGCGACCACACTCTAAAGCCATTATTAATTTTGTGACGAAGATTATTTGTTGCAAATTAGTGACGAAACAAGTGATTCATAGCTAATTAGCGATGAAAACTATAAATCCATAGCTAATTAGCAACGAAAAAATGTGTTTGTTTCGTCACTAATTAGCGACACATCCAACTTTCATCGCAAAATCTACGACGAAAACATGTTTTCGTAGCAAAACGACCAAGGCAAGTTGCGACAAAATTCAATTTTCGTTGCAAAATTTGATACGAATTTTAATTTTCGTGGTAAATTTACGACGAACATAATTTCGTGGAAAAATTTGCGATAAAAACAGTTTTTCGACCCAAAATGATGGAGTGATTTTGCGACAAAACTAAATTTTCGTTGTAAAATTTGTGACGAGCACTATTTCGTCGCATAGTTTGCGACAAAAACCTAATTTCATCGAAAAACAACAAATCGTAAGTTGCGACGAAAAGTGCCCTTTTCATCGCTACTTTGCGGAAAAATTTTCCATGCGAAATTCACCGCAAGTCCGCCACCCCATATAAATGTTTTTTTTTTTTCGGAAAAATGTCGCAAGTATTATTGCTAATCTTGCACTACTACATAGACACCTTAACTTATGAGCTCAACTTTACTTCGGATTAGATGTAAAAGTTACAATGGTAACGGGATTTTAAAGGGGGACTTCAATCAGCCATGAATTTAGCCATGAAAAAGAGTCGTAGTAAATTAGTGACGAAATTGGCAACGAAATAATGAAATTAGCGACGAAAAGTGTCGGTGGAGTTTAGCGACGATTTTTAGCAACGAAGATGTTTGTCGCAAATTTTCTACGAAACTCATCTTTCGTCGCAAATTTACGACGAAAACATGTTTTTGTCACGGAACAACCGAGCCTAATTTGTGACAAAATTTAGTTCTCATCGCAAAATTTACGACGAAATTTCATTTGTCGCTAAAATTGCAATGAAAAACAATTCGTGGAAAATTTTGCGATGAAAACGATTTTTCATCACAAAATAACCGAGCTCATGTTGGGATGAAATTCAATTTTCGTCGCACAATTTGCTGCGAAAACAAAATTCGTTGCAAAGTTTGCAACGACCACTTTTTGTCACAAACCAACAGAGCGTACGTTGCGACGAAATTTATTTCTCGTCGCTAAATTTACGATGAAAATCATCTTTCATCGCTAACTTTGCCATGAAATTTTATTCGTCACCAAATTTGCGACGATATTGAGGTTTCGTCGCTAAATTTGGGACAAAATTTATTTTCCTCGCAAAATTTGTGAGAAATTTTGTTTTATTTTGCGACGAAATTTTGTTTTCGTCGCAAACTTGTGACGAAAAAATTATTTCATCGCTATTGTCACCGCAAATTAGGGAAAAAATATATTTCGTCATAAATTTCGTCGCAAATTTGCGCAAATATTTTCCGTCACTAATTTTCGTGACTAAATCCGTGTTTTTTTTTTTAAGTGTAGGAACCATCTCCTGTAGAATCAGGTATTTCGGCTGGAGTTGGCCCAGGTACTTCCGGCTCCAAAAGCGCCTCATCAGGCCTACTTGTTAGTTGTTTCCTCAGGCATGCTGCCAATAGCTTGTTCCTAAGTTTGAACACTCAGGTTCGATTTTATTCGATATGACACAAGATACACAATAAGAAAATCAACTAGCAACATAAGAGATTAGCCATCGTATCAAGCCTCACTTGGCTAGCACATTGGAAACTCACAAACAAGTGGGACCTCTCTCGAGCAAGGAAATGAAGAATCCCTACCGTATTGCCGGCTCAGCAGACAAGGAGAATGATCTTCTGGAAGAACTAACCCTGTTCAACGGTCTAGGTTTTCCTTTCGACGATCGAAAAAATAAACCTTTCAAGTGGTTATCTCCGTTTCTTCTTCATCGTTAAAGAGACGGGTGGAGTAATTACTCTCTTCTTTGCAAAAGCACTCGCTCTGCTTTCTAACTCGTCATCAGTATCACTATCCCCACCTGGACCTCTTGCAGTTAGGCCGGACTCCTCAGCATCTTTCGCAGCTTTTCTTTTTGAAGATTGCAAGTTGGCATACAATTTCCTGTCCACGGGGTCATTCGAAGGTCCAGCTCTCACTTGACGTGAAAACTTTGCACCAAGACCGAGTCTACAGAAAGATTAGAATTCAACTTAACAATGCTACATCTGGGGAAATATTTCATTGGAATATTACAAAGATAGCCTATACCGACCTCGACGGCCGACCCTCGGGTTCTGCCTCTGTGTGCTCATCCTCGGCACCTTTAGTCATATTATTGACCCATTTTTCAGCCTAAACATAAGCTTGTTCCCATCAGTGGCCGAAAAAACAAACATGAGCTTTAGAATGAGTGAAAAAGAGACGACCAACATTCAAAACAAAACCAGAGTTATTCAATAATAATCACGAGACCTTCCCATTGATGCATCGATGATTGCTCACAAAATTCTAGTGGTCCATTGCAATGAAAGAGGTATAATACGTTATCTTCTCGGGTCTAAGTTGTACAGAATGAAGAGACCACGTTTTGATGACTCCATAATAGCTTTAGTACTAAAAACCCCTCTAGCAATCACCAAATTTTTCATGAACTAATCGCCGTAGGAAATTAGAAAATTCAACTATACAGCAAACCAAGACTCGCCATGATCTAGTATATAATTAACAACACTCAAGTTTCATCAACCATGATATATCAAAAGCCCATTACCAGCTTCAAAGCCATGTCCGACTTGATAATTTGAGGAACTCCAGATTTCTGTGTTGCTTCTCCGCTCATAATGCTGTCTTGGGCGGCCTGCAACAATGCAAACAAAGAACTACATCATTCCCAAGGGGGCTAATAATTCAAAGTCATTTCTCCCACGTGCGATGATATCCGGTGAGAATGTCGAAACTAAGACAATCACCAATTTTGCACACACGCTGCACGATATCTGTTTCACACATACACTGCATGTTTGTCATTAGAACCAGAAACGGGAAGAGCTTTTCAAAACTAAGGGACCGTCCAGAAGCGAGGTCGGAAAAAATGGTTCGGTGGATTGTCGAGTGGGAATGTGCGTCACATCTGTCGAAGGTTTTCTCAATCTTGCTCGGCGCGGATTCTCACAAATCCTTATCCCGCGTGCAACATTGGGAAAATCATTCATAATGACGTGAGATTTTATTCTAGAGTAAGTCAAGGGGCTCGCAAGGAGGCAAGTAGAACATGGCCTACAAACCAGAGATTCTGAGTTCAGACACTAATTAAGAAGTTCAGACTGTTGGGAATTAAGTCAAATTCATTAAGTGTTATAGTGACCGTTCGACTCCCATGGCATAATTAGTATTCCGATGTAATTATTGTTTTAGTAGACATAATTAGTTGAGTCTATCATCTTTTAGTATTCCGATGTAATTGTTGTTTTAGTCTTTAGTATTCCGATGTAATTGTTGTTTTAGTCTTTTCACTTTCCTAGAGAGACTCAAGAGTCATGTTTTAAGCCTATAAATAGGTGAGTCTTGTAACCATTTCAGTATGGGTGAATCGATTGTGAATACGATATATTGAAAAGCCACCTTCCGTCTCCTCTTCCTTGTGTGAACAAAGTTCCTTTGTGAGTGCTTGTTGAGAGCCCCACAGTCGATTTATCCCATCAAATTGGTATCAGAGCTTCACGGTTTCGTGATTATGGCGTCAACAAGCAACCTTCATTTTCAGTATCCAATCCTCACCAAAGAAAACTATGGCAAGTGGGCTTCCAGAATGAAAGCCATACTCGGCGCCCATAGTGTGTGGGATCTTGTCAACAATGGCTATGATGAGCCAGATGAAGATGTCGCGTTGACTCAGGCTCAGAGGAATGCGTTGGACAAGACTCGTTCGAAAGATCAACTCGGGTTGTCAATCATCTTTCAAGCCTTAGATGATTCTATGTTCAAGAAAGTCTCGAATGCTACTACATCCAAGGAGGCATGGGAGATTCTTCAAACCACGCACCAAGGTGTTGAGAAAGTAAAGAAGATCCGCCTTCAAACTTTGAGAGGCGAGTTCGAGGTAATCCGTATGAAAGAATCTGAGTCGATTTCTGATTATTTCACAAGAGTTTTAGCTATTGTGAATCAGATGAAAAGGAATGGCGAAGATTTTCCTGATGTTCGTGTTGTCGAAAAAATCCTGCGATCGTTGGATAAGAAGTTCGACCACATCGTTGTCGCTATCGAGGAATCGAAAGATGTCGATTCTATGACGGTTGATGAGCTCATGGGTTCGTTGCAAGCCCATGAAGAAAGACTGAAAAGAAACAAGTCTGAACCGGTGGAGGAAGTACTCCAATCTCGATTGAATATCCGAGATGACAAAGGCCAAAGAAGTGACCCTGTGCAAACTCGATGGGTCAATCAAGATCGTGACCGAGGACGCGGTAGAGGCCGTTTCCAAGGAAGAGGTCGTGGACGAAGCGGAGGAGATTTCGCCCGAAGCAATGAGTGCTTTCATAATCAAAGAAGTACTCGTGGAAGAGGAAGAAACACAAATAACCGGTATGATAAATCAAAGGTTCGATGTTATCGTTGTAATAAATGTGGCCATTATGCTTATGAGTGTTGGCAGAAAGAAAGTGCGGTGGCAAATGAAAAGGCGAACCTGGTGAATGATGGTGATCAAGTTCTTATGCTGGCATTTAAAGAAAATGCTGATGAAAAGAATGATACGTGGTACTTGGACACTGGAGCAAGTAACCACATGTGCGGCCGAAAGGAGATGTTCGTTGAAATGGATGAGACAGTAAAAGGAAAAGTCTCGTTCGGTGATAATTCTCAAATTCTTGTCGAAGGGAAAGGTACGATTTTAATTCGTCTGAAGAACGGAACACGTCAGTTTATTACTAACGTGTATTATGTGCCGAAGATGTCGAGCAATATTTTGAGTTTGGGACAGCTTCTTGAAAAAGGATTTACTGTCCAGATGAAAAATCTATGTCTTATGTTGAGAGATTGCAATAATAAGTTGATTGCGAATGTGAAGATGTCGAAGAATAGGATGTTCACTCTGAACATCAAAGATGATATGTCTACATGCCTTCAAGCATGTGTAGACAATCCTTCGTGGCTATGGCATTTGAGGTTCGGTCATCTCAATTTTGGCGGACTCAATATGCTTTCTCGCAAGAAGATGGTGTATGGCTTACCGCATATTGATCACCCCGATCAATTATGTGAAGGATGTGTAATTGGCAAGCATTCTCGAGCAAGTTTTCCGAAGGAGTCGACTTATCGAGCGAAGAAGCCACTGGAGTTGATTCATTCTGATGTATGTGGTCCGATCACTCCTCAGTCGTACGGTAATCATCGCTACTTTGTTACGTTTATTGATGATTTTACTCGAAAGACTTGGGTGTTTTTCTTGAAAGAAAAATCAGAGGTGTTTGATATGTTTAAGCACTTCAAGAAAATGGTTGAAAAGGAGAGTGGTTATTTTATCAAGTCTTTAAGAACTGATCGTGGAGGAGAATTTACTTCTGGAGAATTTAATCAATTCTGTGATTACCATGGCATTCGACGTTTCTTAACGGCGCCGTATTCCCCACAACAAAATGGTGTGGCTGAGCGAAGGAACAGAACCATTCTCGACATGGTTCGCAGTATGTTGAAAAGCAAAAATTTGTCAAATGAGCTTTGGGGCGAAGCTGTCAGATGTGCAGTTTATCTGCAGAATCGATGTCCCACGCAAGGACTCGATGATGTTACCCCAGAAGAAGCATGGAGCGGGAGAAAACCTACGGTTTCTCATTTAAGAATTTTTGGGAGTGTTGCGTATGCTCACATACCCGACCAGAAAAGATCAAAGTTGGAAGACAAGAGTAAAAAGCTCATTTTCATCGGGTATGATTCCTCATCAAAAGCTTACAAATTGTTTGATCCTGACACTTTGAAAGTATATGTAAGCAGAGATGTGAAATTTGATGAAGAAAGTTTGTGGGAGGAAAATCGACAACTTGTCAAAACCAGTCATGATAAATTTGTCGAAACCGTTCGTGATGATTCTGTCGAAATGGAGATTGAAGCTCATTCACCTTCTCCGATGTTCTCTCCATCATCGTCAGCTTCAACTTCAAATATTGTCGAAGAATCGCTAGCACCGAGATCAAGAAGACTTTCTGAAATTTATGAAGCTACCGATGAGCTTCACCTTATATGTCTTCTTGCAGATTGTGAACCACTTATTTTCGATGAAGTAGCCAAAGAAGAAAATTGGAGGAAAGCCATGGATGAAGAGATAGAAGCCATCGAAAAGAATAAAACATGGCAACTCGCTGATCTTCCGAAGGACAAAAAGGCGATCGGTGTCAAATGGGTATACAAGGCCAAGAAGAACGAGAAAGGAGAAATCACTCGTTATAAGGCCAGACTTGTCGCAAAGGGCTACAAATAGAAAGCTGGGATCGACTATGACGAGGTATTTGCACCTGTCATCCGAATGGAAACCATCAGACTAATGATTTCCATTGCAGCTCAAAATCGGTGGCCAATCTATCAAATGGATGTCAAATCGGCATTCCTGAATGGCGTTCTTGAAGAAGAAATTTATGTTGAACAACCCAATGGGTTTGTTGTGAAAGGTCCTGAAGACAAAGTGCTGAGATTGAAGAAAGCTTTGTATGGGCTTAAGCAAGCTCCGAGAGCTTGGAACTCCAGAATCGATGCTTATTTCAAGGCAAATGGCTTCGTACAATGTCCGTACGAACATGCTCTCTACTTGAAGCATGAGAAAGGTGATGTTTTATTGGCATGTTTATACGTTGATGATCTTGTCTTCACAGGAAATAATTCTGGATTGATCGACACTTTTAAAGCATAGATGGTGAAAGAATTTGAAATGACAGATAATGGTTTGATGAGTTATTTTCTGGGTATCGAAGTGAAGCAAAATGAAGATGGGATTTTTATTTCCCAAAAAAGATATGCTGAAAATATCCTTGAGAAATTCAACATGAAGAATTGCACTTCGGTTAATACTCCGATGGATTGTGGTGCAAAACTGTCGAAGTTCGATGAAGGTGTCGATGTTGATTCAACATATTTTAGAAGCTTGATTGGAAGCTTAAGGTATTTGACCTGTACCAGACCAGATATCATGAACAGTGTCGGAATTGTGAGTCGATATATGGAGAATCCGAAGACATCTCATCTTAAGGCAGCAAAGAGGATACTTCGGTACATCAAAGCAATCCAGTGTTACTCTGTCGACATGTGAAGCGGAGTATGTTGCTGCATCATCGTGTGTTTGTCATGCGATATGGTTGAGAAAGTTGCTCAAAGAAATCCATATGGAGCAAAAGGATGCAACGGAGATTTTTGTTGATAATGTTTCTGCCATTGCTTTGGCGAAGAATCCAGTTTTTCATGAGAGGAGCAAGCATATCGATGTTCGATATCATTTTATTCGAGAACAAGTCAGCGACAAACAAATCGAAGTTGTGCACGTGAAGACCGGTGATCAAGTCGCAGATATTTTTACGAAACCTCTCAAGATCGAAGTGTTTCGGAAATTCAGAAGTTTACTTGGAATGATCGACGGAAGAGAATTTGGCTTAAGGGGGAGTTTTGTTGGGAATTAAGTCAAATTCATTAAGTGTTATAGTGACCGTTCGACTCCCATGGCATAATTAGTATTCCGATGTAATTATTGTTTTAGTAGACATAATTAGTTGAGTCTATCATCTTTTAGTATTCCGATGTAATTGTTGTTTTAGTCTTTAGTATTCCGATGTAATTGTTGTTTTAGTCTTTTCACTTTCCTAGAGAGACTCAAGAGTCATGTTTTAAGCCTATAAATAGGTGAGTCTTGTAACCATTTCAGTATGGGTGAATCGAATGTGAATACGATATATTGAAAAGCCACCTTCCGTCTCCTCTTCCTTGTGTGAACAAAGTTCCTTTGTGAGTGCTTGTTGAGAGCCCCACAGTCGATTTATCCCATCACAGACACTCAAAGGTTCTTTTCACTAAGAGTTCATGCATGGTTGTTTGGATTGATTGGGAGTTCCTCTAAAATGTGACTGAATCGTCAAATAAACTAAAGTAAAAAGTATCAAAAACATGTACGAAGATCAATTACATCACACAGAAACAAAAGCGAACCCGAATCGCATCAAACGAACAATCGAAGGCGACGGAGCGTCAGAGCTGCCCGTTGAGGCGGTGGAAGACGACGGCGAGCGCTCACAAAAACAGTTGAGCAATTTCAGTTCAGTTCAAGTCTAAATTCTCAGACAAAACACTCGACCCCCCCCCCCCCCCCCCCCGCGTCGAAATCTTCAACAGCCTGACGTCTTCTCTTTGTTGAGTTGAGTTCTCCAGTTGTTATGGGCTTCGATATCACCTGCAGGAAGTGGCACTGTGAGAGCGCGAAAGCGACCCGGAGGGTGAGAGACCGCGAGACTGGGAGAGCGCGAGAGGGAGTGGGTGATGGAGGGGGATGACTGATGGAGGGCTGGTTCCGCGCAAGGAGCCAGGAATCGAACCGGTTACTGCCAATTCCACACCAGGCCAGCTTTAACATAAACCACTCGGAACCGGCCGGTCCAGTTCGGTTCTCTGGTAAAATCGGGGCTGGAGAGCTCACCCAAATCCGAACCACACATATGCAGAGCAAAAGGGAAAGCAAGAAGACGTACCCAGATCGACGAACGATTCTGCGTTCTCGAAACGAGTAGAAACGCAAGTCTCGAGCTTCTCTCTGCAGGAAAAACCGCACCGCTTCCCTTCTGTTCGGCGGCGAACAACGCAGAGAGCAAGTGACGGGGAGGGACTGGGCGACGGAGAAGAGAAGTGTATACGAGTCGAACGTTGTTTGTGATATCCCTCCCCTTAGTCCCACATTGCCTAGGGGGAGGTCTTGGGATAGGCTTATAAGCCTTGGGCTCCCTTTGACTAGCAAGACGCGTTTTCCGGGCTGAGTGCTTGGAAAGCAAAAACCGTGCGGGTTGCAAAGCCCAAAGCGGACAATATCTTGCAAGTAGCCGCGCAGCGGTGCGCGGTGGGCCCGGGCTGTTACAGTTGGTATCAGAGCGGACCCCCGACCGCATGTGTGGACAGCGGCGGAGTCCGCGGGCGGCACAACGGGGACGTTGTGTCCGAAGGGGGGGAGATTGTGATATCCCTCCCCTTAGTCCCACATTGCCTAGGGGGAGGTCTTGGGATAGGCTTATAAGCCTTGGGCTCCCTTTGACTAGCAAGACGCGTTTTCCGGGCTGAGTGCTCGGAAAGCAAAAACCGTGCGGGTTGCAAAGCCCAAAGCGGACAATATCTTGCAAGTAGCCGCGCAGCGGTGCGCGGTGGGCCCGGGCTGTTACATTGTTCATGGGCCGACCCGGCCCAAGTCTATCGCCCCTTAGATTGGTATGGGGTTCGGAACAATTTCAGCCCGATCAATGAGATTTGTTGGCCCACCAGCACAGTTAATTACTGGGGTTCACCAGTACCGCACAGAAGGCAAACAGGGTTCTAATCTAATTAGGCATGTAAATTACATCGCGATTAGTTTTTGATATTTCATCTTGATCCAACTAAGCAAATGTATCAATTTATTATCAGCGCTTTTGCACGTTGGTCCTTTGTCATTTAAATTGAATCGGACCGGTTCTTATGAAAAGTCGGATTTTCACGTGAAGTGAGCAAAATAGAATCCTCTAAAATTTTCTGTCTAGGTGGAAACAGAGCGCAAGTTCATAAGTAGCTTGGTTGCATATGGTAACGCTCCAGAACTTATGAGAAGGCCCTTGAGATTATTGATAAGCATCTGGTGTTGTCAAATTATCTTTGCAGTGTAACAACAGATTGTTTTGCTGTCTTCTGGCATTTCACTAATTGCTTTGAATCCTCTATTGGCAGATGTATTGGCCGAACGAAAGTTTCTTGTTCATAAGACCAAGCAAAGGTTAAAATTCAAGAGCAACAAGTCCTAGATGACACAACTATAATCGCCATATTACCAATTAAATTGAGAAGTGCCATAAGTTAGCAAATCGGCGATTAAGAGAGACTCGTTCTATGATAGAGCAGCCAAATTCATGAAGGGTTTGAACCTAGTTTTCAAAGCAAGCTTCCTCATTCGGATGCGCATTTGAGTCATTTTGGTCAGCCTTTGCTCGGTCTTTTGAACAAGAAACTTCGTTCAGTCAATTCATCTGCCAACAGAGGATTCGAAGCAATTAGTGAAATGCCAGAAGAAAGCAAAATAATGTGTTACACTGCAAAGATAATTTGACAATACCATATGCTTATCAATAATCTCAAGGGCCTTCTCATAATTTCTCGGCAGCTTCACTCTTTCCCACAATTTCTCAGGCATGTGAGTCCTTTCTATTGATTTCGTATACAAGTAAAAGACACCTACATCGAAAAGAACATATACTTGGAGATTAGTTTAAAATCAAAATAACTTTGGAACCGGAAGTCTCATTTCAAATCAATTTACTGATACCATATACTATTAAGGATTTCGAAAGACATAGCAGAACTAAAAGAAAGCCCTGTCATGAGACCAGTTAAAACATAGTACCGTCATAGTCGCAGATAGTAGCATAGCAGCTGTTAGCTAGAGGGCAGGAGCTCCTATTACAAATCCCGGTTACGTTGTGTTCATTTCGACAAAACATTCCAGTGGTAATCCTGCGAGATCAAGTTAGAAGCAAACGAAGGTAATATTCACCCAAATTAAGAGAAGTAACATGATAAGGTGAGATCGTTTTGTTGAGATTACATCTCCGGAGAGAGCTGCTCAATATATCATAAGGAAAGGAAAAGGAGTTTTAGAAGAAAACGACGTCGTCTCATCTGGTGCACAAATATATTCTCTTGAAGTTTCCAGCGATACGAGTCGGCATCACAAGAATGAGTGAATGGATTTCTATATTTTTTATTTTTTTATTTTGTGTATTGGATATTCCAGATCTAGATTTTTTGGTCATATAAATTGTAAAGATGAACACCGAAGGAGGTGTGCTCTCAGATGGAAAGTTTCGTGAGAGTGAAGAGAATGGCTATGGAATCAAGATTTCTTCTTATTCTACTTTGATTCTTTCCTTCTTCTATTCAGTTTTCCCCACATTTGAGGTTAATCGAGTCACTTGGCCTGTTGGCCACAAAACTGTTGGAACCGAAAACACAATGTGGGTGACCTTTCGGATATAAGAAACGAGGCACGAAATGGATGGAGAAAATATGTATATTGGAGAACACTTGCTTTGGCTTCTCTCTTGCTTATCTTACAATACAACACACTCAAGTATTTATAGCAAAAACTAAACACTCCTATGAAGACAACATGTAATTACTATGAAACACAAGACACCTAGTAATGATAACACACCAAACTTGCATTAACTACCCAGACTTGCATTTAACTACTCCATGGTGCATTAACTCCTCCATGGTCTTACAAAATCAATTTTATGAATATTTTAATAGCCCCCCTTAAAATTGATTTCCATACCAAGCATCTTCTTCAATTTTTCGAACGAATCCGCCTTCAAGGGTTTCGTCAAAATATCTGCAAGCTGATCTTCTGATCTGCAGAAATTAAGATCGATTTCACCATTTTTGACTCGCTCACGAATGTAATGGTACTTGATGTCGATGTGCTTGCTCCTGCCATGAAATACAGGATTCTTGGCTAATGCAATAGCCGACTTATTGTCACACATCATTTTAATAGGACCCGTTTGTTCATGCATCAATTCATGCAGCATCCTACAAAGCCATATCCCCTGACAAGCCGCTGAAACTAATGCCATGTATTCTGCTTCAGCTGTCGAGAAAGCAACAACTTGTTGCTTTTTGGAAGACCAAGAGAATACTCCTGATCCAAGAAAGAAAGCATACCCCGACGTACTTTTTCGAGTCTCGGTATCACCTGCCCAATCACTGTCTGTGTACCCCACTAGACCAAAGTTGTCAGTATAAGAATATAAAATTCCATGATCACGAGTTCCATTGACATACCGTAAAATTCTCTTTGCTGCTTGCAAATGTGACTGGTAGGGTTTTTCCATGAACCTGCTAATAATACCCACTCCATAGGTAATATCTGGTCTTGTAGAAACCAAATATCTCAAGCTGCCAACAATGCCTTTAAAATAAGTGGGATTTACCAGCTCACCGGTTCCTTCTTTCTTCAGCTCCAATCGTTCTACTACGGGAGTTCGGATTGGCTTCAGCGATTCCATTTTAAATCGCTTCAAAATATCATTAGCATATTTCTGCTGAGAAATAAATATGCCATCATATGTTTGCTTCACTTCAAGACCAAGAAAATAGGACATCAATCCCAAATCAGTCATCTCAAACTGGCTAGTCATAGCCTCCCTGAATTCAGCAAACATTTTTTCACAGCTCCCTGTAAATATCAAGTCATCAACATAAATGCACACAATTAAGATGTCACCGTTAGCGTTTGACTTGATATACAGTGTATGCTCATAAGGGCACTTTTGAAAATCATGCTCCAACATGTATGTGTCGATACGTGTGTACCAAGCACGTGGTGCCTGTTTTAATCCATACAGAGCCTTCTTCAGTCTGTAAAACTGATTTTCATGCCATTTCTTCTCATAACCCTGTGGTTGCTCCACATATACTTCCTCTTCAAGGACACCATTGAGAAATGCTGATTTCACATCCATTTGATAGATTCTCCAGTGGTTTTGAGCTGCAAGTACTAATACCATACGAATGGTATCCATTCGGGCAACTGGTGCAAATACTTCAAAATAATCAATACATGGCTTCTGCTTGTAGCCCTTTACAACCAATCTAGCCTTGTAACGGTCCACCTGACTGTCGGGTTTGTACTTTGTCTTGTACACCCACTTGACACCAATAGGCTTCTTACCAGGTGGTAAAGAAGTCAATATCCATGTGTCGTTCTTCTCAATTGAGTGAATTTCTTCATCCATTGCTTCAATCCACTTTTCATCTACAGCTGCTTCATCATAGGTTATAGGGTCATAATCAACAGATAAACAAAAGTTTACCAGTGTTTCATCAGTGATTTCGCTATCACTGTCTCTATTTCTTGTGACCACATAATCTCTGAATTTTACTGGCGTCTTCTTCAGTCGTTGCGAACGACATAGTTGTGGTTCTGAAACTGCTGTTGGTGAAGATGTACCTCCAGTTGAGGAAGATGGACCATTTGTTGAAGATGATGGGGGTGTTTCTGTCTCACCCGCCAGTGGCTCATCTTCGATGATGATGTTTTTCTGGTCACCCTTCAGGTTTCAGTCCCAGGCTTCATCTTCTAAAAACTGGACATCCCTGCTGATAATGACTTTCTCAGTGATCGGGTTATACAGCTTATAACCTTTAGTTGTATCAATGTAGCCGATGAAGATGCACTTCTCGCTTTTGTCATCCAGCTTTTTTCTTCGCTCGTCTGGTATATGGGGATATGCCACGCACCCAAATACTCGTAGGAACGAAACATCTGGTTTGTTTATGCTCCAAGCTTCCTCTGGAGTTCTTCCAGAAACACTCACTGTTGGACACCTGTTTAGTACAAATACAGCACAAGCAACAGCTTCTGCCCAAAATTTCTTGGGCAAATCTTTAGCTTGCAGCATACTTCTTTCCATTTCAAAAATTGTCCTATTTTTTCTTTCTGCTATACCGTTTTGCTGAGGAGTATAGCTGGCAGTCAACTGACGTTTGATTCCATGAATTTTACAATATTTGTGAAATTCATTTGAGGTAAATTCTCCACCTCTATCCGATCTCAACGTCTTCAATTTAAATCCATTTTGTTTTTCAACATAGACTTTAAATTCTTTAAACTTGCCAAAAGCTTCAGATTTTTCCCTCAAGAAGTGTACCCATATTTTTCTGCTAAAATCGTCGACAAAAATTAGCATGTACCTTTTTTGTCCAAACGATTCCACCTCAACAGGGCCACATATGTCGGTATATACCAACTCCAGTGGTTGGTTTGCTCTTCTGGTTTTTCCAACTGGAAAAGAGTCTCGGTGTTGTTTTCCAACGAGACATCATTCGCAAGGACGCCCTGGATCGTTAATCAACGGCATGCCAGTCACCATCCTTTTCTGAACTAATTGCTTCATTCCACGAAAATTTAGATGCCCAAATCGAAGATGCCACATCCAAATGTTGTCTTTCGTCATCGCTTGAAAGCTCAAGAAATTCTTCGTCTGAAGAGTCAGGGGAAACATCCGGTTCTTCGTCATTTGTACCGTCATGATCAACTTGTTGTTTACACCTCTGATGGTGCAAACTCCATTTTCAATGCGAACTCTGTGGCCTTTTTCGAAAAGTTGCCCAACACTTAGCAAATTCCAAAAAAGTCATGGCACAAAGTAAACATCTGCAATAGCAACATTAGTACCGTCTTTGGATTTGATATTAATGTTACATTTGCCCATCACGAGAATTTTTTATTTATTCCCGAAGTTGACTTCGCCACGGCTTGTCTCATCCAGCTGTGAGAATAACTCCTTTCTTCCGGTCATATGGTTGCTACAACCAGTATCTAGATACCATGTATTAGTATCCACGATAGTTGAATCATCCTTCGCACATGCTAGTACCATGTATTCTTCAGCATCTGTGGCATGTGCATGTTCCGCCGGCACGTACGTCGCCTTTGCATGGCACTCGGATTTGTAGTGTCCGAATTTATTACACTTAAAACACTTGACTTTTGATTTGTCGGGTGTTCTAAATTTTCTGGTGAAATTTGAATTCTCACCTCTACATCGGGCTCCTCCACGACCTCGACCGCCTTGATAGCCTCCTCGGTTTGGTTGAGCGACCCGGCTTTGCAATGCTTGCTCGGGAACAGAACCCGTAGACTTCTGGTTCATTCTTTGCTCATGGGATCATAATGAACCCATCAACCGCTCCAACGTGAGAGTTGATACATCTTGTCCTTCCTCGATCGCTGCGACGACGTAGTCAAATCTTTCGATCAACGACCTCAAGATTTTTTCTACAACACGAACATCTTGAAGTTCTTCACCATTAACCCTTAACTGGTTAACAATGGCCTGCACACGATCAAAATATACCGAGATTGATTCCGAGTCGTTCATGCGTAAAGACTCGAAATCACCTCGAAGAGTCTGAAGCCGCAACCGCCGAACACGATCATCGCCTTTGTAGGATTTCTGCAAGATATCCCAGGCAGCTTTCGCGGTCTCGGCACTCGATATTTTTTCAAATATCGTTTCCTCCACGGCTTGAAAAATCGCATATAATGCTTTCTGATCTTTCTTCCGGGACTCCACCAAAGATTCTTTCTCCTCCTTTCTCAAAGCCTCAAATACTTCGGCATTGGCTACTTCATTGTAGCTACTTTCAACCAGATTCCACAAATCTTGCGATTTGAACAGAACCTTCATCTGGACGGCCCAGTTGTTGAAATTCTTTCCGTTCAACTTTGGAAGCTGCATTTGAACGGAACTAGTAGATGCCATTCATGCTCTGATACCAAATGTTGGAACCGAAAACACAATGTGGGTGACCTTTCGGATATAAGAAACGAGGCACGAAATGGATGGAGAAAATATGTATATTGGAGAACACTTGCTTTGGCTTCTCTCTTGCTTATCTTACAATACAACACACTCAAGTATTTATAGCAAAAAATAAACACTCCTATGAAGACAACATGTAATTACTATGAAACACAAGACACCTAGTAATGATAACACACCAAACTTGCATTAACTACCCAGACTTGCATTTAACTACTCCATGGTGCATTAACTCCTCCATGGTCTTACAAAATCAATTTTATGAATATTTTAATAATAACTACAATGGTTTTGAGATTGTTGCGTTTGATGTTCTTCAGTATTAACTTCTTAGCACCTCACCTGGTTGTTGGAGCTCAAGAAACCTAATTAAAAGGGCAGACGTGCCCTTCTGTCGGTAAATCACAACCGAGTTCTTGAAATAAGGTTGAAATCAAGCTGAGTTGAATGGACAAAATCAGATAATTGGACTTGACTCAATTTCAATTACTCGGATTGAACACGCGCACACACACGAACAAAGAGGAAAGAAAGCAAAGTACGGTTGATTAGAAGAAAATAGGCATGCAATCGAGCCAAGTACACAAGTCGAAAACTCGAACTCGACTCAACTCCTAAACTCAATACTCAAGACTCAAGTTCAAATACCATTTTCTGTGCTTGAACTCGACAGAAAATTAATTTAGCAAGCTTGAATTGACCTGACTTAATCTTTGCCAAACCCATAAATGAGCTCGAGCTCGAGCTTGCTCGACTCTTCATTGCCTATTTTTTTTTATCATGGGGGCACACTTCCTCCTTGCTTTTTATTAGTGAATTACTTTTCCTAACAAAAGTATGAAATGTGAGTGACCAAAACAGTACAATGAAATAAAAAAACGAATCTCCTAAACAGCACAAATAGAAACAAAGGGAATGTACAAATCCTATGACTAAACATTCGGGAAAAGAAAAGCAATCATTCCTCTGTACGTCGAGCAATTCGCATCGTGAGGAGCTGGCAAGCGGCGGCCGTACACGCAAAAAAGTGAAGGGAGGGGAGGTGGCAGTCGTGCATGAAGAGAGGTGAAGCAAGTGTCATGAGGTCCGTGCCACGTGGCTGAAGAGTTCTCAAAATTTTGCGCCAGGAGAACGATGATGGCGAGAGGCCTAGGGAAAACGGAATTCATCATTCCATCCGGTTGCTCGTGTAAGCCGCCCAAAGAGTAAAAGCGAGAAGAAGACGAGAAAGAGAGGGAGAGCTATTGTGAAGACTCTCGGCCGCCCAAACCCTCTATTTTCTCTACGTACCACCAGCCACAACCGGTTTATTCATCCTCACCGAAGATCAGGCCGTCCCGTCACGTCAAGGCGAGTTGGATTATTTTCCTCTCACTCTCGTTCGTTTCACGATTTATGCTCGAAGTGGGAGTTGCGCGAGGTGGGAAGGCCATGAATAAGAGCTCAATGTACCCCGAGGAAGACGGGACGCCCTGGTAAGTGGCGCCGGATGGACCGCGGGTGACAACGCGAAGCCTCGGGGGGAGGATTGCCATGACTGGGAGTTGTCATGGAAGCCGGATATGAAACCGGGCAAAGGTAAAGGCACCGCCAGGTAATAATGACTCAAGGTGGTGGGAGAGCGAGATGGCATTGGGAGTGCATGCACGTGCATTTCATGGCATTCGTGTGCTATATGCTCATATGATGTGTGTGTGTGACAATTAAAGGTAAATCTGTTAATTGTCGTTCGAGACAGGAATGTCATGTTGTTTAGACTGAATTGTATCGTGGATCAAGCCGGTGTTAGAGTAACTGAATTTAACTTGCTAAGATCTCTTACAGTTGTGGTATCTGTTGTTTTAGACGGACATGATGTCCATTCCGATACCTCTTGGGGCGCGCTACGGCCTCCCTATTACCCTAGAAGCCGAATCCCAGGACTTTGACCATTTGAGTGTGCCGGGACTCATTCTCACTCGAGCCGTCATAACTTTGACTGTGGACGTAGTGTTGAAGTTGTTGTTGTTGTCCCACATCGCTTGTAAATGAGTGTTGTATGCTCTTTATATTCATGCGGTCTCCCTCCACCTAATAGCTTAAGCTTTTGGGTTGGACTTTCTAACATGGTATCAGAGCCAGTGTTATTTCCCTCCGCGCATGTGGGCCCACCACACCCCATTAGTTAATTTCCACGTGCAGATTGCTTGCACGTGAGAGGGTGCAGATTGCTTGCACGTGAGAGGGGGTGTTGAAGTTGTTGTTGTTGTCCCACATCGCTATACTCTTTATATTCATGTGGTTTCCCTCCACCTAATAGCTTAAACTTTTGGATTGGACTTTCTAACATGTAGCCGTGGGCAAGGCTCATCGACAGTACAAGTTTGTAGCGATATTCCTGAATATTGACGGGCAGCGGGAGGGCCCGATTCCCCATGATCTGCTTGTTGGAGACGACGGTGGGGGTTGCCGACCCACTAGTCGCCCCATCCTCGTCTCCAACGTCCCCGCTGTCGTCCCCACCAAGCAAATCATGGGGAATTGGGCCCTTCCGTTGCCCGTCAATATTCAGGAATATGGCTACGGACTTGTACTCTCAATGAGCCATGCCCACTGCTACGTCCACAGTCAGGGTGGTGATGACTTGAGTGAGAATGAGCCCTGGCACACTCGCATGGTCAAAGTCCTGGGATTCAGCTTCTCGGGTAATAGGGAGGCCGTAGCGCGCTCCAGGGGGTATCAGAATGGACATCTTGCCAATCTAAAATAACATATACCACAAGTGTAAGAAAATCTTAACGAGTTAAGTTCAGTTGCTCTAACACCTGCTTGATCCACGATACAATTCAGTCTAAACAACACGGCGTTGGGGTCTCGAACGACAATTAGCAGATTTGCCTTTAATTGTCACACACACATCATATGAGCATATAGCACATGAATGCCATGAAAATGCACATGCATGCACTCCGCCCACCACCTCGAGTCGTTACTACCTCGCGGTGCCTTTACGTTTGCTCGATTTCATATCCGGCTTCATGACAACTCCCCGCCATGGCAGTCCTCCGTCCAAGGCTTCGCGTTGTCGCCCGCGGCCCACCTGGCGCCACTTACCAGGGCATCCCGTCTCCCTCGAGTACATTGATCGAGCTCTTATTCATGGCCCTCCACCTCGCGCAACTTCCACTTTGAAATATGTAATGAAAATGCACCCATGCTGTGGAAACAAATTTCACAATGCAACATCGTTTCATAACTACAGATGAGGAGAACATTACCACATGCTTTTGTACATAAAACCCACGCAACGTCCGCGGTCGTCCCGAAGACGGTTTGTACAGAATACTCTTAATAAACCTTATGGTCCATCATCAGGGATTCTCACTCTTGTGCATCATCTCCTCATCATTTCACGTCATGTGCCCACACGGTAGGGTCTAGGACCAGTTAACTCCACTCAGCATACTTTAGGGCTAACTAGTCGTTGTTTTGTTTGTTTCCCCTTTTTTTTATTATCAGAGTATATAGTCCGTTGAACCAGCGTTCATGACTTTGTGATCAGTATATTGGTCATGTAGGGACGGTTGACGAGCAACGTTTATGTTACGTGGGACAACTTTGAACTACTCCCTCTGGTTCACATACCGGTGTTATATTCGGTTTACGACCATCAATTATTCAACGTTCCAAATTAGTACAACCCCCCGTCGTATCCATCCAGCCAAGTTCTAGGAAGTTTCATATCTTTCCTTGGTGATCTAATCCGCCTAACCACGACCGAGCATAAATCATGAAAAAAATGGGAGTGAGAGGAAAAGAATCCAACTCGCCTTGACGTGATGCGACGGCCTGGTCTTCGGTGAGGATGAAAAACCCAATTGTGACGTAGAGAAAATAGAGGGTTGGCCTAGAGTCTTCACAATAGTTATCCCTCTCTTTCTCACCCTCTTCTCGCTTTTATTCTTTGGGAGGCTTACACGAGCAACGAGATATCTCATTGGAGTTAGTACTTTTTTTTTTGGTCGAATTAGAGTTAGTACTTAAATGATAGTTTTTTTTTTTAAAAAAAAATTAACACTTAAGTGATAATATTCGTGTATGACGCTTACTTTAGTGTCGATATATATGACGCTTACTTTAGTGTCGATATATATTTTTTATCACTTGAGGTGTTTTTTTGCCATTTAAGAAATAAAAAGAGGGAACCGGACCGAAATCACCAGATCCAACTTTATGGAATTGTTGGATCTAGACCAGCGCCCCCAAGAACCAAACTGCATTTCACACCTCCTAATTTCGAGCACATAATAAAACATTTGGCATTAGAAGGCGTTGGACAACTAGACCCTGGAAGGATCAGCTTGTTGAGGAGAGTGGAAACCAATTTCAGCTGGAGACGCGAATTATCCTAGTCCTGTTATGGACCCTTCGCTTGTATTTCAGTCAACTTGTGGTGAAGTTTTCAATTTCGTGAAAAAGACTTAGCCATAGCTATAGGAGACCATCGGGATAAAAGAAGTTAATTTAGTCAGTTTCCTGCGTGGGGGAGCAACCATACACAAATGTCACTAAAATCATTGGGGAAGCTAAGAGCTGGGGAAAAAAAATCATTTGAAGAGCAACCATGCTCCCATGTAAACCTTGAAGAAATATATTTTCCTCTATATTCAAATATAAATCTTTACAGCATTACAATCGACCTTATATACAATATATGTGCTAGCCCTAGCATATCAATAAATCAGGAAAGACTATAATACAGGGAAAAACTGCCTAATTTAACAGAAATACAGCTCACGCCAACACTCTCCCTCAAGTGGGTGAGAAGATGTCTTCGATACCCATATTGATGAGTGAGCTCTGAAACGCTCGACTTGACACAGCTTTGGTCAATACATCGGCTAATTGATCTTCAGATTTGACAAAAGGTAACTGAATTACTTTAGCATCTAAATTCTCCTTGACAAAGTGTCTATCAACCTCAACATGTTTGGTTCGGTCATGCTGAACCGGATTGTGAGAGATAGCTATAGCAGCTTTATTATCACAAAACAACTTCATCCCAGACTCCGGTGGATACCCAAGTTCGGATAATAGTCCTTTAAGCCACAATAACTCACACAATCCCTTCGCTACTCCTCTGAATTCTGCATCGGCACTGGACAGAGCCACAACTTTTTGCTTCTTGCTCCTCCACGTGACCAAGTTACCTCCTACAAATGTGAGATAACCTGACGTCGACCTTCTATCTGTTACGTTCCCTGCCCAGTCTGCATCTGTATATCCTTCCACTACAATGTGACCATTCTTTGCAAAAATTATCCCCCTCCCTGGAGCTGACTTTAAATATCGAAGGATACGATATACTGCATTCATATGATCTTCACTAGGAGCATGCATAAATTGACTCACAACACTTACTGCATAAGCAATGTCTGGGCGAGTGTGAGACAAATAAATTAATCTTCCTACTAATCTTTGATATCTCTCCTTATTAGTCGGCACTTGATCAGAATACTCTCCAAGTTTATGATTCTGTACCATAGGAGTATTAGCAGGCTTACAGTCTAACATTCCTACTTCAACCAACAAATCAAGTACGTATTTTCTCTGTGATAAGAAAATTCCTTCCTTAGACCTAGCTACCTCAATACCCAAGAAATACTTTAGTCCTCCCAAGTTCTTCATCTCAAACTCTTCTGCCAACTTCTCTTGAAGCCTCGAAATTTCTTCAATATCGTCTCCTGTTATGATCATATCATCAACACATATGATCAGGGCAGTCAGCTTACCTTGGCTTCGCTTCAAAACTAAAGTGTGATCTGAATTGCTCTGGGAATAACCATGCTTTCTCATGGCTGAGTTGAACCGACCAAACCAGGCACGAGGTGATTGCTTCAAACCATATAACGACCTCTTCAGTCTACAAACAACATTTGGCTTATTAACACACCCATATCCAGGTGGAATCTCCATGTAAATCTCTCCATTCAAATCTCCATGAAGAAATGCATTCTTTACATCAAACTGATGCAATGGCCAATCCAGATTTGCAGCAAGCGATAGCAAAACCCGCACGGTATTTAATTTTGCAACTGGAGAGAAAGTCTCCTGATAGTCCACACCATAAGTCTGTGTGTATCCTTTTGCGACCAATCGAGCCTTGTATCTCTCAATGGTTCCATCTGCCTTGTGTTTAATGGTAAACACCCACTTACACCCTACGGCTTTCTTCCCTTTTGGCAACTCTACAAGTTTCCAAGTCTAATTCTTTTCTAGTGCTTCCATCTCCTCCTTCATAGCTTGGACCCATTTTGGATCCTTCAAGGCCTCTCCTACCCCATTCGGAATTTGAACAGTTGATACATTTGACACAAAAGCCTTGCAAAATTTCGACAATCTTCTTGTTGACACAAAATCGGCAATGGGATATTTAGACCTTCGTTCCTCTACATCCGGTGAATACCGACTAGGAGGCTTGCCTCGATTATGCCTGTCAGGGAGTTTATATCTAACAACCAAATCAGAATCATCAGAAACCTCAAGATCAAAAAGAGAGCTTACCTCAGGATCATTCTCAGGAGAGTGGTCGGGTACTGAAGAAGGGGTAATTTGCGAAGGAGCAGGCTGATCTCGCTCATTAGATGTAGATATAGGCTGCTGATCATCCCCACTTTCAGTTGAAAAACGAACACCCTCCCCTTCATCTTCTGTCAGTGCACCCTTCCCCTCATTAAACTGCATAATTGAAACTTTTTGTGAGCTGGTTAATGGTCCAGCCCCACCCAATCGCACCCCGGACTCCATATGTCCTCCTGACTCCGCACCCTCCATGCCAATATCCCACCAATTTGTCCTTTCACTGTAATTCTCCCCCTGAAAGGAACATTGGGGTGGAGAAAAATAAGACTCGGACTCCAGAAAAGTCACGTCCATGGTAACATGTGTCTTCTTGGTCTTCGGATCATAGCAGCGATATCCTTTTTGATGAGCTCCATAGCCAACAAATATACATCTTACTGCACATGGGTCAAGTTTGGTGCGTTGGTTCTTGTGAAGATGCACAAAAGCCACACACCCAAACACTTTAGGAGGTATTGTCAAGACTGAAGGGAGAGGCATAAACTGAGATAGAGTTTGTAATGGAGTTTGAAATTGCAACACGCGAGAGGGCATACGATTCATCAGGTGAACGGCTGTGATTACCGCTGCATCCCAGAACCTTCTTGGAACATTTCCGCCGACAAGAAGAGCTCTTGCCGTCTCTAGAATGTGGCGATTTTTTCGTTCGGCCACACCATTCTGCTGAGGGGTTTGAGGGCAAGAGGTCTCATGGATGAGACCATGTTCCTTAAAATAAGAGTTAAGGTGTTGATTGATATATTCTCCACCATTATCCGTGCGGAGAATCTGAATACGAGCTCCAAATTGAGTAGCAACCATTTTATGAAACATGCGAAATATGGTAGAGGCCTCATCTTTATGCTTCATCAGATACAACCACGTCATACGTGTGCAGTCATCAACAAAGGTTATAAACCATCTCATTCCAGCCATTGTAGTAATTGGAGATGCACCCCACACATTAGAATGAACCAAACAAAAAGGCCTGCTACTTTTATTAGAGCTCAAAGGAAAAGAAACACGATGACTCTTTGCCATAATGCATGTGTCACATTGAAAAACAGAATCTGATAAACCACGAAACAACTCAGGAAATAAATACTTCAAATATCTAAATGATGGGTGTCCCAACCGACGATGCCACAACCAAACATCATTCTCCTTACTAACAGACTGACTAGGAGTGTGATATGCACAGCCAGAGCTTAGATCATCCACAATGTATAGCCCCTCCTTCTTAGTACCACGCCCAATAATCTCCTTCGTGAGAATGTCCTGAAACAAACAGAAATTCGGGTACATAAGAACACAACAATTCAGCTCATCAGTAATTTGTCCAATAGACAATAAACGGTTGGACAAAGAGGGCACAAGTAATGTATGAGATAAAGAAAGAGAGGGCGTGAGAGCCACACTCCCAGCCCCGGTGACTGGATGGCAATTTCCATTAGCATTATACACACTGTCTCGTCGTGGTGAGGTACGATTGACTAGGTCATCGAGGTGAGGTGTCATGTGATCGATAGCGCCTCAGTCGATAATCCATCCATTGTTTCCACCATGACGAGTAATGATAAAACCAGAACCACAATTACCTTCAGGTGGAAGATTGGAAGTATTAGCTGAAGATACCATTGGGACTAAGGAAAGAGATGAACTCCCAGTCACCAATGATGCTTGCCCTGTACTCTTGCCCAGTTCTGCTTCAGATTTCTTCTTCTTCGCTTGAAAATCGTCCCACCAATCTGGAAATCCATGTAGCTTAAAACAAGTGTCCCTAGTGTGTTTGGAATTTCCACAATGAGAACAGCCGCTAAACACCTGAGACTTGGCCTTGACAAAAGATCGAGAGCGCCCACCTCTACCCGCCGAATTGCCAGCCATCATCTGTAGAGATGGGTCTCCTCGATTGCCCCGTGAGACCATTGCAGCACCCGTAGGAAAGCCATCAGCATTGGTCAACATCACGGTTTGGCGCACATCTTCCCTGCGGACGCGTGCGTAGGCTTGCTCAATAGTGGGGAATGGATCCATCTTCAGAACATCAGCACGAACATTGTCCAGGCGGTCATCGAGACCATCCAAAAAAGTATAAACTCGATCTTCATGGACAATAGCATTGTACCTCTGAATATCGACCGGAAATTGCATAGGATTAGGACGTCGGAAATCAATCTCACGCCAGAGCCCTTGAAGATCATTGTAATATTTCTCGATGGGTCCACCGCCTTGCTTCAATCGAGAAACCTGCCTCTTAAGATCATAGATTTGGGAGGTGTCAGATCCATCAAAAAAAAGTCGTTGCCACAGCATCCCAGACGGCTTTGGCAGTAGGAAATCGAATAAAATTTGGTATCAAGGCTGGGTCCATAAAATTGATAAGCCAACCTTTCACCGTCGAATCATCGGTCTTCCATTGTCGAAAAAATGGATCAGTCGGAAGGGGCTCAGGAGAACCACCGTTCAAATAGCCCAGTTTGTCTTTGCCTGAGACATACATCTCAACAACCTGGGACCAGACGCCATAATTTTTGCCATCAAGCTTGACAGCAATCGATGCAGCTGGAGCTTCAACGCGCGGCGGTGCGGCCTGCTGGGTCAATAGCTGCTTCATCGCAGCGGTCAGGTCTGCCAGAATGGCAGTAGTAGAGGCACTAGCATCCACTTGGTCAGTTTTCACAATTGGCTTATCGTCGGCCATGAGATCAGGTCCGCTTAATGAATTGCTCGAATGGTGATTGACGTACAGTACCCTAAGGATCAAACCCTAGGGCTCTGATACCATGAAGAAATATATTTTCCTCTATATTCAAATATAAATCTTTACAGCATTACAATCGACCTTATATACAATATATGTGCTAGCCCTAGCATATCAATAAATCAGGAAAGACTATAATACAGGGAAAAACTGCCTAATTTAACGGAAATACAGCTCACGCCAACAAACCTGATATCACAGATCGAGGCAACCTCAACTTGAAACAATTAATACCGACAAATTATTTGGGTTCAATCTGATGAAAATTTACTGAAGTGATCATTTGCATGGCTTCCTAGTTGGATAGTGCTAAATCCAGTTTCACTTGAACAACCATTGGAAACTAGAACAGACTTTTGAGCTTTCAACTTCCATTTCGTTTCATTGCGTTCCTCAATTCTATCTTTAGTGTCTGCAGCTGACATTTGTAGTATAACACACAAATTCATTGAGAAATCTCCGGCACGTGTAGTGATGTAGGACAACAAGCATATAATTTTTAGGGAAAACGCAATATTATGATTTTTGATAGAGTTTTAGGCATTTTTCTATTTTAAGAATTTTAGCGATATAGATAATCACGATATTTGATTTCAATTCCGTTTGATTAGATTAGATTTAATTTCAATATTTCTTTAGGGTTATCTTTTAGTAATTCTATTTCCTAAAGGAGTCCTATCTCTATATATAGGACATCCGTCTTTGTAATCGCGACATTATCATTCTATCATTCAATCAAATTCGTGCTTTCTTTGGAATTGTTTTCCAAGATTCACTTCTCTCTGCGTCATTTGGTATCAGAGCAGGTTTCTCCTGTGACGATAGCTAATAACGTGAATATCAATCTCCACGTAGCTAAGGGCCGTGAAAGCGAGTCTATACACGGGCTGAGTTCAATCAATTCGTGGGTCAAACCGATCGGAGGTTTCAAGACTTCCTTGAAGCCATACAGCGTTTGTCCACAAACTTCATACCTGGCTTGCTTCCAGCCGAGCGAAATTCTGTCGCTTGTGATCCCGAAGTAGCTATGGATCGTGGGGCAAATCACCGTCATCACCAACAAAGGCGACAAGTCTATGTCGAGGATTTTGAAGAAGAAGATTTACAGGACGTGCCTATTCATGGAGGTCGCAGGTATGTTGGATTCCGAGATGAGCATGTTCGTGGAAGTCGACGATATGTAGGTTACCGACGATATTCCGATCAATATCGATTGAATGTTTATCTTTCAACCTTTGATGGAAATTCGGATATCGAATACTTCCGAGAATGGCTCTGGGAAGTTGAGAAGTTCTTTGAAGCCATGGAGATCGATGAGGAAGACCAAGTTGAATTCGTGGCGAAACAATTGACGCGCAGCGCTCTAGTTTGGTGGTAGCAGACACAAATATCTCGACGCTGTCAAGGAAAAGCTCCTATCCTAACGTGGAGACGGATGAAACGAATGTTAAAGGTACGTTTCTTTCCACTTGACTATGAACAAGAGTCGGTGAAGGGCGGTGAGGTCGTCCTTGGAATCGTTCCCCAGGCGGCGACGCAAATGCACTGGGATTTCTCCGCATTCAAGGAGAAGCCGATGACTAGGATTAATTTCACTTCTTTTCCCCAATCTCTTGCTGTGGCCTCCAAAGCCATCCAAACTGGGGAATCAAAAGGCAAAGACCAGATTTTGGAGAAACTAGAGAAGGAACTGAGGGTGGAAGAAGAGAATGACAAAGGAATGTATGAAGGTAATCCTTCAGAAATCACCACCGCGAATGAGGCCGAGTACCAAGAGCAAATCCTTGAGGAAGCCTTGCGACGGGTCCAGGTTCAGAAGCAAAATTTGGAGGAAATTTACCTACCTACAAGCTCCCATGTACATCTACATCCAGTAGTTGGTGAGAAAGATGGTTTTGTCGCGGGAAATTCCATCATGTCAGATTTTCTTACACTAGAAGACCCTCAGTTGCAAATCTTGGATGGCTGGGACTCAAATTTGCTACCTGCCTCAAGAGATCAATGGAAGCCAGGACTGGGAGTGTTACCCCACAGTCCGTACCATCGAGAATACCATTACGATTTTAGACATAAATCTTGGATGCCTTGGACTCAAATTTGCGTCACGTCGTCGGCGACGATGGGGATCGAAAGGAGGCCGAAGACGAAGATCTTCTGCACACTCGACCCGGCGTCGAGGTCCGTGCCCATGGTCGAGAAGCTGCTTAGGACCGGCATGAACGTCGCTCACTTCAACTTCTCCTACAGATCCCACGCCTACCACCAGGAGACGCTCGACAACCTCCGCCAGGGCATGGAGAACACTAGCATCCTCTGTGCCGTCATGCTCGACACCAAGGGTCCTAAAATTCGAATTGGTTTTTTGAAGGATGGAGAACCCATCCAGCTAAAGCAGGGCCAGGAGATTACCATCTCTATAGACTATAGCATGAAGGGCGATGAGACCACGATATGCATGAGCTACAAGAAGTTGGCTGACGATGTGAAGCCAGGAAGTGCGATACTCTGTGCTGATGGAACAATCACCTTCACAGTATTATCATGCGACAAAGAAGCTGGATTGGTTCGCTGTTGCTGTGAGAATACTGCCGCTCTTGGTGAGAGGAAGAATGTCAATCTTCCTGGCGTCATAGTGGACCTTCCCACCTTGACAGACAAAGACAAGGAAGATATATTAGAGTGGGGAGTACACAACAAGATTGACATTATTGCTCTTTCATTTGTCCGAAAAGGTTCAGATCTTCTGGAGGTTCGCAAGCTCCTTGGAGAGCATGCCAAGAACATCCTTCTTATGTCAAAGGTTGAAAATCGAGAAGGGGTGGCAAATTTCGATGAAATACTTGCCAACACGGATGCATTTATGGTGGTATCCCTTGACCTCGGAATGGAAATTCCTATCGAAAAGATCTTTCTTGCACAGAAGGCGATGATCTATACGTGCAATATCCATGGAAAACCAGTTGTTACTGCAACACAAATGTTGGAATCCATGATCAAGTCCCCCCGTCCAACAAGGGCTGAAGCTACCAATGTTGCTAAGCTGTTCTCGATACATCAATATCAATATGAAGTTGCAAGGCATGGGAATCATGTCTTTTGCGCAAAAGGATGTGATATGGAGTTGTGGTCAGAATTCCAGAAAAGAGATCAGAAAAGGAAGCGGAAGATGACGAGGCACTGGAAATACAAGAGGAAGCGGATCCAGACAAGACGAACTCGAGGACGAGTTCTTCTGAAGAAGAGGAGAAATGATGTAGGACAACAAGCATATAATTTTTAGGGAAAACGCAATACTACGATTTTTGATAGAGTTTTAGTTATTTTTCTATTTTAAGAATTTTAGCGATATAGATAATCACGATATTTGATTTCAATTCCGTTTGATTAGATTAGATTTAATTTCAATATTTCTTTAGGGTTATCTTTTAGTAATTCTGTTTCCTAAAGGAGTCCTATCTCTACATATAGGACATCCGTCTTTTTCTATCATTCAATCAAATTTTCGAGTATACTCAAAGACGGATGTCCTATATATAGAGATAGGACTCCTTTAGGAAATAGAATTACTAAAAGATAACCCTAAAGAAATATTGAAATTAAATCTAATCTAATCAAACGGAATTGAAATCAAATATCGTGATTATCTATATCGCTAAAATTCTTAAAATAGAAAAATAACTAAAACTCTATCAAAAATCGTAGTATTGCGTTTTCCCTAAAAATTATATGCTTGTTGTCCTACATCATGTAGGCTGGGATCAAGATAGGGGAAACTGCAAAGTATTTGCAGATATAGCAGAGAAGCCGGTCGACCATGTGTAACTTCTCTTTGGACAACTCTAGTAGCCGCAACAGCTCAAGCACTAGTTGAACCCACATGATGCAAACACCTTGAAACACATGACCGATGATCGGAATAATAAGCTTCGGGAGACCGCTGATGATTTCGTGATGACTTGCCAGGGTTGAGAGCTCCGGCAAAAGTTGAAGCTAGAAGGCCCTTTTGTGCAAGATCTATCTCAAATACTCAGCTCTGAAGCTCACCGAGAGCTTCCCTAAAGAGGCAATAGTCATGTTGTACCGATGAGCAAGATTTGCCTAGCAATATTCCATGAACTTGGAGAAGAGGGAGAGTCTGGATAGCACTAGCAAAAAAAAACCGGTTTTAGCCACGAAATTTGCAACGAAAATTCTTGCAAAATTCGTTTGCGACGAAAAAAAAAAATAAGTCGCTAATTCGGCATTGCAAACTTTGCAACGAAAAATTCGATATTTCATCAACAAACAAACGGTCGTCGCAAATTTACGACGAAACCAAATTGCGACAAAAAATCCTTTCATCGCAAATATGCGACGAATTCCTCTTCGTCGCAAGTTTGCAACAAACATTTATTCGTCGTAGTTTTCGTCACAAATCTGCAACGAATTCCCCCTCATTGCATATTTACGATGAACACTGTTTCGTGCAATGAAAATATATTTCGTTACAATTCTGCGACGAATTGATTTGTCGTCACAAATCTGTGATGAACACAGATTCGTAGAAAATCAGTGACGAATTTACCTTCGTCGCAAATCTGCGACGAAAATTCAAATTTATTGTAGCTAAATTTGCGACGCCTATTTAGCCACGAACTTTTTTTCATCACAAAATTTGTCGTAAAATCTTGTAGCGACGAATTTTGCCAACATTTTCATTGCTAATTAGCAACCGAACATATTTTTTTTTCTTTAGCAACGAAATTTTGTTAATTTTTAAATATTCTCGATGGATTTTGCGACGACCGGGCACGGGTTGAATTTTGCAACGAATTTTTATAATTTATGATCATTCGATAAAATAATTTATTTTATGTCTCAATTTAAATCTAATTAAAAACAAAATTAATTTATAGAATTTATATTGACTCAACAAGTAATAAGATGTAAATAATATAATAATATGAAAACGAAATACATTGATCTGTTTCTGCAACTTGTGCAATAGTACCTCACAAAGATCATCGAGAATGTTATTTCTATACTCCGTGCCTAGAAGCACGCTTCAACCTTCCTCTGTTTTTACAACTTGTGCAACAATTGGTGATTTACCCGCAACTACATTATCAATGACGTCAACTCACAGGTGTTTCAACACTAACATCCCAGGATATGTCTGGCACTGATGTGTCCTGTCCATCAACACGAGGTAAGTGTGGCACAACACACACATACCTGCAAATTACATGTTTCAAGAAATTAATTTTAAAAATCACACCAAAAACCAATCAATGGATTTTCAATAAATGGATAAAAAACAATCCAACCCAGCTCTAGATACTAGATAGTGAGCAACTAATCGAAACCATCCAACCTTGCACTTCAGCCATTCCAGTTTGGGAGGAAAAATGTTGATTCTTGAGATACCAAATGCCAGTTTTTTGCATAGTTTCATATAAGTGGATCCTATAAGTTTATGAAGCAGCATACACTCCATAGTACACATACCCTAAGCCAACTTAACGATGGTTTACTTTTGACTGGCATGTTGGAAGTGAATCAGATCTTTGAGATAAATGATTTGAAAATGATTCCTTCCAAACCCTTTTCCTTCTCTTAAATCCCATTGACTAACCATACCATAAATGTGAGTCAGGAACGAAAGTTTACCTTTCTGCATGTCATTATTGGATCATCAGCATAGAATGGAGGATAACCAACAAGTATCTCGTACATGATTGCACCAAGTGACCACCTGAAATGAAGGAATTGAATGAGAAATCAACAAAGAAACTCAGCCTACTTAAATTAATTCTAACACAAGAAAGGCAGAATCCTAAATATGCATTTAGAGATGATAGAAAGTATCTCATGTCATCATTGTTGAAAGAAACAAATTCACACACTACAGAAAAAACCTTCAAGGCCTATAAGTCACTGATTTGTGCCTGGTAAAGGAATTTGAAGAAGTTCCTTTCTTTTTAAACAAAAACAGAAAGCACTTTCAATTTCAGTATGGTCAGTCATAATCCAAATTCCACCAAAACAATTTCCTTGAAAATACAATGTCAAGTTTTTCTTTCAAATAATTTATGTAACAGTGACAACATTAATTTAATCTCTATCCCCTTCACTTATCACGTAAACGCAGCTAAGCTTCCATGAATCTATAAAATTATATTATGCCTATTGACCTTGTAAGTCACCATCTCCTAAGCATGTCATGTGACATCAGACAAATGATAAACCCAAACATTCTCCGACAAAGACGAAAATCAAATAGGAGGAGGATGAAACTTGTTACTTCCCGGCATAAGTAACCGCAATAATATGATATTACAGGCATTATGTCCTTGTCAGTTACAGTGATTTTCTCTTCCGTTCTGTCGCTAGGCCTTTCCAATTAAATTTTTAGAGTGCCAGCCCTTTTGTTCATCTTCTTTGTGAGGTAAATGGAATCATTAACAAGCACAGAAATAATGCAAGCTCACTCTATTTTTGTGAGAAATTATATTTCCAGCAAGCATTAAGTGGATGTACTGTTTAAGGAAAATGGAGTTTGTATTGATTCTACTTTTTTTTTTAAATGTTCGTTCAAATGTAGCTGTGTACGTTGGCTCCATCCCCAATTCAGGGGGGCTCTATCAACGTTGCGGAGCATAGAAAAAGGATGGTAAGTTCTGTTAAATATGTGGTAAGTTAATTTAATTTAATTGCTCATTTGTGTTTCAATTTTGTAGACACATGAATTGGGGATGGAGCCGATATATGCAACTACATTTGAACGAACATTTCAAAAAAAAGATAAGACATGGACTAGCGAGCGAGCGAAATGTATTAAGGTATGTAAGGCTATATACTTTTGACTTTATGGAAACACGGTTTGAAAACCATGAATGCTTTCAATGTTTCTGGTAGTTAGATATATGAAGTTATTTTTATTTTCATATCTATTTTGTTGATGTAGGAAAAATATGATCTTGTTCTGTTCACTCCTTTCCTTGTTTTTCTCACTTTCCCAACTTCTCCTTATTTCCGCCCAATCGTCACCGGTAATAAAAGCTGGCTTGACATCTTGTGTCTTTGTTCTATTCATCACATTGCGAATGTGACCACCAGCTTTTTTCTTAAAAACTCTTCTTCTTTCCTCCTCCTCCGATTCCTCCCAGTTGAACTTTCGCTGTAATCAATAAAAAAAACTGATTTCATTTACGTCGGAATTAGTTTGTGAGAAAACAGAAGAACAAAACTTACCTTGAACTCGCTCCACCATAAATCCTTCAGTTGTGTTGGAGCGGCACTATAACTAATCCACGACTCCCTCCAATAGTTGTTCACAATTTTATTAAGTTCCCGCACCACCTGCATAGCGTCCTTGAATCTGCAAACATGGACAATTCAGTTCACATCCATATATAAAACCCCCAAACGAAGGGATGATCGTAAATATTACATTTACGTAAACAAAAAAGTACTTACGAATCTCTATATGGGCTTATCACGGTCCGGCTATCTTCTTCAGGTGTGCTTCCCTCACCATGCAAGTGTTCCATTGGAGATGGTGGAACAGAAGCACGTGGAACTGAAGTACATTCAGGTCGGATGGGTCCATCAGCATGTAGTGGTTGAGGGTGAGATAAAAAGGTCTAGGACGAGCCAGGGGAAAGGGCCGGGAATGAGCCAAAGGAAAGGGCCGAGGACGAGTCAGAGGAAGGCAGGCGAAGGGGAATGGGAAGGGCCTAGTCTTCCTTGTGAAGATGCACCATAGACGTGACCTCCACGCTTATACTGACAAGTACAAAGGTTAGACAAACATCAACAAAAATAAGAACTTGTTTTAGAGACACATAATGACGTACATCATGAAGCTTACTATTTTGTGAGCAAGTGAGAAACGTGAGAAATTGAAATGAACTTGCTATCGTCTCTGATAAATACCAATCTCTGGCGACAAAGGAACCTATTGAAATCTTGTAGTCATCAGATTCCACAAAAAATAAAAAGGAGCATATTACATGACATTATATACTTGCCTGGATACATCCAGCTTAAAAAGATGTCTACCTACCAGCTGAATAATCAAAGTAACTTCTAATAAAAACACGCATGTTCAAGAAGGATTGCTCTTTATGCTCAAACTCAAATCAATCACAGAAATGTGCATAGACCTTCTACATTAGAAACCTTCTTCCGTTGAAGCCTGCAACAATTGTTTATAATTCTCCATCGAACACTGAATAATTGATGGTTTGTGTCATGATCTTTGCGAATTTTTTTTCTTGTCGAAGAAAGGACAATGAGATTTAAAGATCTGTAATTTAAATTCCATAAAAGTGCCAAAATCGGGAATGTCTGAGGCGTTTCCAAGAATCAAACAGCACTGAAAACACATAAGCCACCGATGAGGATAGTGCCACAATGCTGGATTTAGCATCCATAAGAAAGGAATCGATTTTGCTTTCGAAAGAGAAGGCCTTTGAAGAAATCGCTGTTGAAAAAATTGATAAGATGCTCTTGATTTAACATCACAATCCCAACTCAACACCAGGAGCAAAATCACAACAGAAAACAGACTTACGGCAAAGCACTCCATTGGAGCGGTCACTTTTTTTAATTGTTACTGTCTTATCCCATTCTACTATACATTGCGAATGTTGATGATGTTGATACTCGCCCCGTATGAACACGGCAAGCACGCACGATGAGCGGATTTAGGCGTTACCTTGGAGAGAGGGACGTCGAAGTAGAGCTTGCTCGAGAGAATCGGACGCAATCGGACCAGAGATGCGCTCGGTCGGATGGGTCCTACTAGAATCTGAAGCTCCGATCCTGGCGGAGACCGGCGAGAGATGGGTGCAGAGAGGTGGCCGGCTTGTGGGTTTCTCCGATATATGGGTCTCGGGCTCGGATCTCGGGCGGCTAGCAGTGGCAGAGGTCGGCAAGGGTGAAAAGTGCTCCTCGGGCGCTAATCCGGCGGGCTGACGGCCAGGCAAGTAGGGAGGGGCGACGGAGGCGAGAGAGAGAAGCCGATGAATGACCTTTGCAAGGAGGGAGGGGCGTCGGAGGCGAGGGAGAGAGAGACCTAAGGCAACGAATGACATTTGCGATGATGGGTGTCCTTTCATCTTGTTTTGCGACGAATTCTCTATTCGTCGAAAATTTGCTACGAAAAAAAGTACTTCGCACAATTATCAAATTCGTCTTATAATTTCTAACAGTTTATACCACGTGTCCATCTTTCAAAATTTAAATTTGCGCAAACGTCTGCGACACGATATTCTCTTAGATTATTATATGCATAATAGTGTGTCTTGAGAAGTTTTAAGATCTATTTGGTAACACTCATATTCCTCTGATTCATATTTTTTTGTTTTCGAAAATTTTAAAAAAAAACATAACTCTATTTGGTAACATTTGTCAATTTTTCTGTTCTCGAGAACATATCAGTGGCTAGAAAATAGATTTGAAAATAGAAACAAGAAGCAAAAAGAATATCCTTTTTTATTCTGGAGAACAGAATTAGAACAAAATCATTTCTACTTATAAACTATTTTTGAAAATATAATTGTTATCAAATTCGCCATTAATGTTCCCTTGCCTCAAGGCACTCAAATTTGGCGGGCCACGAAGTACATCGGGACAATGACAGGCCAAGGGAATGAGAATGAATACGTATTACGTAAAAGATCATTCGTCATGCTATCACTGAACTAAGTAAAGCTTACCTTACAACATTGCTGGTTACAATAAGGTGTGGAGATCACCAGCCTTATTTTTTCTAAGGTAGGGTATTTCTAAGGTAGGGTACCCTACCTTAGAAAAATAAGATAGGGGATCCAGGTCCAAAAGAAAGACAAAAGATCAACGGTGCAGTTAAAAAACGTAACCTTTTCTCTCTCTCTCTCTCTCTCTCTCTCTCTCTTTCTTCTTCTCTCTATTCGGTCATTTTCTTCTTCCACCTCTCTCTCTTCTTGACCAGCAACTTGAGACCTCCCACAACCACCGCCCTACTCTCTCTCTCTCTCTCTCCGACACGTTCGCCCATGGTGGTGCTTGGTGGCCGACGGGGGCCTACGTGGCTAGAGAGGGTGCGAAGACGAGCAGACCGTGACGTGACGGGGACTCAATCTTGTAATAGAGGGGAGAGACACCAGATAGTTGCAAGGCGGCCAAAAAAATCGAAGAAACAGAGACGGAGTAAAGGAAAAACAAGGGAGGAGAGAGACAATATAAAGCTCGTTTGTTTCACGGAAAATGAATGATTTGGAAAAACTAATCGTTCATATATCTTAAAAAATAATAAATGAATTTTTTCTCATCGCCTATGAAAATAATTAGGCATAGATTGTTATCGATGATAAAAATAATCGCTTATTTTCCGTGTAACAAAGGGAGCCTAAAAAAGTACTCCCGATTGATGTGTGGAATTGTGATTAGCTCTGCAGAGGAATAACAAAGAAAACCAACCAGTGAACTACATCCACGTCTGCTTGACCAAAAAAAAAAAAACTGCGGCTGCCCCGCCGGAAGCTAATTTGAGCTATATCGAGAATGAGAGCGTGTATTTTAGCGCTTCTTACACGGACTGGTAACCGAATGACAAGTAGAGCCTACGTATTCTAGATCTGCGCATGATCTCATCTTACAGCTGATCGATTTCTACAAGAGAATGGAATTCGAATTTGGAACTAAACCACGAGGCTCATCGTCCACCTGAGAGATGCCATTCTGCGACAGAAGACGACGAGTGCGCAAATGCCTTGTACATGGAGGACGGATAAGACATGGCCACATCATCAAAACCTTCGCGATGAGCGTACGTTAGCCCGCTGGAGGAAAGGCCGACGGACGACAATTCCGGCATCGGGAGATCGCCCTCCAAGAACTGCAAAACTTGACGCATGCTCGGCCTCATCGACGGGTCAGAGTGGGAACACGTCAACCCGAGTTTCAGCACTAACTCCATCTCTTCTTCCACAAACTCCGCCCCCAATTTCGGATCTCTCGCCTTGAGAATGGCACCTCGGTCCCAGCAAGCAAATACCCAGTCCACTAGTATCACGTCCACCGCGCGAAGCTCTATCGGCCTTCTCCCACAGGCGACCTCGAGCAAAAACGCTCCGAAGGCAAACACGTCGGTGCTCCTAGTGGCCTTGCCGGTTCGTGTGTGCTCGGGGGCGAGATAACCGAGCGTTCCTCCCACGCGAGTCGTTTGAGGGTCAGATCCATGGTCGTATAGTCTGGCAAGCCCGAAATCTCCGAGTCTTCCATTTAAGTCCGCGTCCAGCAAGATGTTACTCGCCTTTATATCCCTGTGGATCACCACTTGCTCCCACCCTTCGTGCAGATAAAGCAGCCCAGATGCCACTCCTTTGATCACCCTGAATCTTTGCCTCCAATTGAGGGTGACCTTTGGCTGGTCATAGAGGCACTTGTCGAGGCTCCCATTGGGCATGTAGTCGTAAACCAAGAGCAACTCCCCTTTCCGGCGGCAGTAACCAAGGAGCGACACTATGTTGCGGTGACGGAGCCGACCGACGCTGATGATCTCCGCTACGAATTCTCTCATGCCTTGTCTCGATTCATGGGAGACCCTCTTCACCGCGATCTCTATCTTCGATGTGGGTAAGATTCCTCTATAGACCCGACCGAACCCACCCGTCCCCAATAGCTCTTGCTCCCGGAATCCTTTCGTCGCCATATAAAGATCTTTGTACTTGAATCGGTGTGGGCCGTAGTCCCTCTCCCAATCTTCGAGGACCTCGGCGAATTTCCTCTTCCTTCTTATTACATAAACTAAGCTCGAGATCAGCATCGACACAACGAAAAGGACCATCAGCTGTAGCCCTATAGTCAGTACTTTCGACGTCTTCTTACCAATCCGAGGAAGCTTAGGAAGTTGGGACAGGGCAAGTGCCTGAGCCTCTCCATTTACCCTGAAGCTCCAACCCAGAAGATAGTGAGAAGTTAGGATTGAACCGGTTGATGACGAGAAGCCGACATACATTCTCTGGTTGATGATCGACGAGAGATCCCGCCTAAGAGAGAGAAGGGGAGTCTTCGGTTTTTGCACATCGACTGAAGCCAATGTGACATCGATCTGTGTTTCAGTTGCATCGTAGTCCACCCAAACTTGCATTGCTTTGCCGCTGCTTAGAGTCAAGTTCTTGAACTCCCCACCATCTGCATAATACCCCGCCGGAGTTGAGCTTGCTGATGTCAACCTGTTCAAGTCGATTCCGACATGATTGTCGTTAACGTCCTGAAACTCAGTGTTCTGGATCGTGTCCAGTTCCACCCCAAACACATGATTGGTGCCGTTGACGTAGTCCGTTTGGTTGAACATGCCGAGGTATTGGCTCGGCAGGGACCCAGGGAGATCTCTCTGGTGCGCGACCACGAAGACGATCCCATGGCCGCTCAGAGTCGGATCCTGCGATTGAATCGCGAAGACGAATGTGGTGGAGAAGGAGAAAGCAGAGCCGTTCGGCGAGTTCTTGAACTGGACGGGGTCAGGATGGAAGGCATGGCCCTTCTGCTCTCTGGTGTCGTTGGTCAGCTTCAGGAGGCCATTAGAGGTGACCCTGGCAATCCCATCGAGGCTCAGATTGGCCGATCGGAAACAGTTGTACACAAAACTGGTATCTTTCGCGCAAGCCAAAACTGGTAGAAGAGAGAGCACAGCAAGAATATTGGAGAACATGGCCTCGAGCTCTCAAAAGTCTGCTTAGCAATTTAGCTGCAATCACAAGGGCTATAAAGGACCAGAAGAATCTTTTATCTTAAAACGTCAAGAGGAATGGTGTGCAAAAATTTCAAAAATCTCTGTTCCACGTGAGTCCGATGAAACTTGATGGATGTCTTGGACTTTAAATGGAGGGGTTTTTGTCCAATTTAATTCAAAATAAAAAATTACTTATCAAATTTGGTAAACAAAAAAAAAAAAATTAGCGATTTGAGTCTCGCGCGGCAGTCACAATACCGCGTGACGCTCGGTGTAGGACACTGCGCGAAGTCACGCGGTGGTGTGAGTGACGCGCCGGCACTTGCGCAGTAGTATAGCTAGCCGCGCGATATGCAGACTACCGCACGTGTACCAGAGCCCCCTGCTTTTGGGCTAAATTTCTCAGGTAGAAAACAAAACAGCTCTTATAGTACCCCAAAACTTCACCGCCACCACCCACGACAGCATCGTTGCCCCTGCCCCCGTCAGCCAGAACCCGTTGTTCATGGCCCTCACTCTCCCATGAAGCTAACTTCCATCAACTATGCTTCTTGGCCGGCTCAATTCATGTACTTACTGGTCGGATATGATCTCAAAGGGTTCATTGATGGAACGCGTCCTTGTCCACCGGAAGAGATCACCCACGGCAGTCAGACAATCTCGAATGCCGCCCACTTTCATTGGATTAGGCAAGACCAACTCTTGCTCAATGGAATTTTTGCTTCCACTTCCGAAGCCATCATTCCTCTTATTGCCTCTTGTGCAACATCTCAAAGTGCATGGAACAAACTTGCAATACTTTATGCAAGCAAATCTCGATCTCGCGTCATGCATCTCAAGGATCAACTATCAACGGTTAAACGCAACTCTCGTTCCATTTCAGATTTTTTGCAGTAACTAAAATCTATTGCAGATGAGTTAGCAATTATTGATTCCCCTCTCCATGATGATGATCTTGTCATACATGCTCTCCGGGGGCTAGGACCGAAATATCGTGAAATCACAACGGCGATTCGTGCTCGTGAAAATACAATCACGTTTGAGGAACTTTATGACAAGTTAGCTACTCATGAAACATTTCTTCAACATGAAGAAACGACAGGTGAAGTCCTATCGGTAACAGCCAACTTTAGCACTCGAAACACTCGAGGTTCGAGAGGTCCTCCTCGGTGGAATAATTCTGGTCGTTCTAGACAACTTACTGAAGACTTCAGAAATTCACTTGGCACCCGCAATTCAGACCGGCGGAGAGATCATAGAAGCAATGACTCACGGTTTTCACAGTACAATAGCTCCCGGCCCATTTGTCAATACTGTGATCGTGTGGGACACTCTGCAAAAAATTATTTTCGAATTCGCAACACAATCCGTTCTCCAGTTGTCAATGCTGCATCAGGTCCAAGTTCAATCCGATCAGATGGTTGGTTGATTGATTTGAGAGCCTCACATCATGTTACGAATGATCTCGCTAATTTATCCCTTCATAGCGAGTATGAAAGTCCGGACGATATAGTCATTGGCGATGGCTCAGGTTTGAGTATCACTCACATTGGTTCTACTAAATTCCACACACTTCCTTCCAATTGTCCAATGTTCTACGCACTCCTCACATAATCAAAAATTTAATTTCAGTTTCAGAATTTTGTCGTACTAATCGAGCCTTGATTGAATTTTTTGCCTCTCATTGTTTGGTGAATGAACTTCGCATGGGGGCAACGCTACTTCGAGGAGAACTTAGAGACAGTGTTTATCGATTGCTGCCAACCTCTTGGCAGCCACATGTCTCACACACGGCCTTGGTTGGTGAGCGGATGTGAGCAACTATGTGGCACGACCATTTAGATCATCCATCCATCGATATTTTATGTCATATCATTAAGCATTTTTCACTTTCGTCGTCAACCGAGTCTAGTCTAGGAAATAAGTTATCATGTGACTATTGCCGTTGCAATAAAAGTCATAAACTACCTTTTCACTCATCAACTTTAGAAGGTAGGCATCCACTTGACTTATTGTACACGAACGTTTGGGGTCCGGCGTCTACTTTGTCTATTGATGGTTTTCGTTATTATGTTATTTTTGTTGATCAATTCACTCGTTATGTTTGGTTTTATCCCATCCGTAATAAATTCGATGTTGCTCCCATTTTTTAACAGTTTAAAGTGCTGGTCGAAAAACAATTTCGAGAAAAAAATACGAACTCTTTATTCTGATGGGGGTGGAGAATTCATTCAACTCAAATCATTTTTAGCAAAACACAGAATTTCACACCTAACTACACCTCTATATACCCCGCAACATAATGGTATGGTTGAACGACGTCACAGGCACATCGTCGAAACTGGATAACCCTACTACACAAAGCTAGCCTATCTCCTGCTTTTTGGACCCACGCCTTTCAAACCGCCACATATCTCATAAATTGCCTACCCACAGACACTCTTAATCTTCGGTCTCCATATCAGTGCCTTTTCAACAAGCCTCCAAACTATCTTAAACTTCGAATTTTCGGATGTCTCTGCTACCCATGGCTTCGGCCATACACAAAAAATAAGCTTTTACCACGCTCTCGCCCATGTATTTTTCTTGATTATTCTTTAACTCAAAGTTCATACAAATGTTTTGATCCCACTACTCAAAAAATATTTCTTTCACGTTATGATGTCTTTTTAATGAAACCGTATTTCCATACCTCACTTTGAACCTACCCGAGTCCTCCCCCTCATTCTTGGTTAACACTCCTTTTCTTCGGTCATCTAGTGTGCCATACATTGCTCCTGCTCCGACTACGCCATCAGTCGTGATAAGCGCTCCTCCTGATAGCTCAGCAAACGTGCAAGTCCTACCAACCAATTCTTCTGACAACTCAGTAAGTGATCTCTCTTCTAATGTCTTACATACGCCGCCATCCGATGCACATAACACCAGTGTCACACTTCCGAATGTCCCATCCACCAACTCCCAACTCTTAATCGAACCAACGCCAAACCCACCAAATCCAAATCACCCCACCCGCACTCATACAATGATTACACACTCTCAAAATAATATTTTCAAGCCTAAACAAGTCCATACACTTATCACAAAACATTCCCTACCTCAAACCTATGAACCAAGTGAACTTACTCAAGCTTTGAGTGATCCCTAGTGGCATTCCGCAATGTCCGATGAAATCAATTCTTCCATGAATATTGTTGGTTGTAGGTGGGTCTACAAGATCAAGCGCCAATCAGATGGGAGCATTGAGAGATACAAGGCGTGTCTTGTCGCCAAAGGATTTCACCAAAGACTGGGACTTAACTTCAAAGAAACCTTTAGCCTGGTTGTCAAACCTACAACAATCCGCATTATCCTCACTCTGTCGATCACTCGAAATTGGCCACTACGCCAAATGGATGTCAACAATGCGTTTTTACAAGAAACGCTACAAGAAGAAGTGTTCATGGAACAATCCCCTGGTTTCAAAGACCCCGCAAAACCCGACCATGTGTGCAAACTCAAGAAGGCTATCTACGGGCTCAAATAAGCTCCCCGCGCCTGGTATAATGAGTTAAGTGCTTTTCTTATAGCCAATTCATTTACTAATTCGAAGGCGGATAGCTCTCTTTTTATCTACTCTCACAATGGCATAGAGGCATATTTCTTGATCTATGTTGATGATCTTATTATTACGGGCAATGATACTCTATTTCTCAATGATTTCATTGCAAGACTATCCAAGCGTTTTTCTATCATAGATTTGGGGAACTTAAGCTACTTCATTGGCATCGAAGTACTTCCCACCAAAAAAAGTCTTTTGCTCTCGCAACATAAGTACATACGGGATCTACTTGGAAAATATAAAATGGCCGAAGCAAAGGATGTTGGTTTTAGTAGTCTACCCTAAGAACCAATTAATGTTGATACTTTAATATTAGTTGTAGATTAGGTTGTGTTTGAAAATCGACCTTCATTATATTTAGGTAGTCATAATGTCATGCTAGAGACTGCTTATGACTTGTGGGCCAAAAGAGTTTTCAACACATTACTAATGTTTAGTGAACCTACAGGGTCACACACAATAGCAAACTGATTTAATATTTTCTATGTGCCTTAATCTACTTAAGAAGTAGAGTTTGATTTATTCTCCTATTACGAATATCTATGCGATCGTGCGCGTTATGAGATAACGATTAAACGCATGATTGGATGGACGGTTTAGAGGACGTCGTGGGGCCAAGGCCATTAAGTCGTGGGGCCCAAATCATGAAATATAGGGTTATAAGTAATAACCCTAGAGACGCCTCAGATTGTGCATGAGTATCATCCCCAAGAAGAAAAACATAGAACAGTTCTCTGTTCAAGGCGATCGCGAGAGGCACTCCAAGATCTGAAACCTAGCACTTGGATAGTTGGAGATTGCAGTTCGTGTGTGTGGATACCGGTAGAGGCGTAACACTTGGGGCGCTAATCCAGACACAACTGACCGTCAATTTATCTCTGACCGCAAAAGGTATGTCTTGAACCTATTTTTATTTCGATATACACATGGATCCTGTTTAGGGTTTTGTTCCGCTGCTTTTTATGAATCTAGGAAACCCAACAGTTGGGTCTCCAATGGAAACCGGTACTTCACTTTTTCTTCATGATAATTCAGGAAACACATCGGCGACAGAATTTTGATCGAAGTCTCATTGGTGCCCTTCAATATCTCCAAATCACACGACCGGGCATTTCCTTCGCTATCAATAAATTATCTCAGTTCATGTACAAGCCAACATTGAATCATTGGTCTACCGCCAAACGTCTTCTTCGATATCTTAAAGGTACCATATTCCATGGGCTTCACTTGCGGCGAGATACAAAGAATATTTTACATGCCTATTCAGATGCAGATTGGGCCGGTGATTCAAATAACAGGACTTCCACATCTGGATTCATTGTTTATCTTGGTGCCAATCCTATTTCTTAGAGCTCTTGCAAACGACAGTCTGTTCCCCGATCATCAACAGAAGCCGAATATATAGCAGTTGCTACTACTTCATCGGAGTTACTTTGGGTTCAAAACTTGCTCACAAAACTCGGTATACGCTCACTTGCAACACCCACAATATACTATGACAATATTGGGGCCACATATGTGTGTGCCAATCCGGCCTTCCACTCTCGCATGAAGCACGTTGCAATTGATTATCATTTTGTTCGTGAGCTCGTAACAAAGGAACAATTGAGAGTCTCTCATATTTCCACACATGATCAACTAGCGAAGATCCTTACCAAGCTATTATCAAAGCAACGGGTGCAAACACTTCGAGCCAAGATTGGGATTTCTGACGGAAACTCCATCTTGAGGGAGCGTATAAGAGAATTAGTTTAAATTTTGAATTGCTCTCCGTAATCTCAGCATTCCTCATTGTTGTTAATAGTTGTCAATTAGTCGAGATATTCTTCTTGTTCTTAGTTGTTGCCATTCATGTATATGTATTACAAATATCACTGAAATACATCAATGTAAATTATCCTGAAAAATATTCTCTCAATCTTCCTCTTTTATCCTCTACCTCTCGGCAGGCCCACAAGGCACGGTGCCGAAGTACCAGTGCCTTGTCGCCGCCCTAGAGCCATACTTGAAGAAGGGACTCTCCGACAGCTCCGAGGGACACTAGCCATACACGTCGAGCTCCCTGATCACATTGTGATCAAAGCGGTTGGCCGTGTCGAGGTTCGGGCTGCTGTTCTTGTTCGCTAGGTAGTAGCGAGAGATCTCTTCATCAGAAGGGCAGAAGCTGAAGCCAACACAGGCACCGATCCCATGCTATTGCCATTCTGGTTGACATTGTCAGGAATGTTTTGGGCAGCCATTGCTGAACGAGAGAGAGAGAGAGAGAGAGAGAGAGAGAGAGAGAGAGAGAGAGAGAGAGAGAGAGAGAGAGAGAGAGAGAGAGAGAGAGAGAGAGAGAGAGAGAGAGAGCGCGGGAACAAGCAGAACGGCGCTGCGCATGCCTACACGTACTCGAGCCAGTCAGTGCAGAGAGGGAGAAAGAGGGGGTGGGGGGCAAAACCACCACAAAATGCCGCCGAGAGAGACGGAACCAACGAAGATCCGCAGGATTGGGGAAGTGAGCATGAGACACCGACTCGAGAGGAACGGGAGGACCGCTTTTCGGAGCTGAAATGGCTGGGTATGGATTCCAGAATATGCAAAAAGTTTCAAAGAGTGGGACGTGGAAAGGTTGGGTGGTGAGTTCTTGGATTGTTATGGTGTTTTTGTGAGTGGCTTTTGATCTTTCGGGCTTTTTTCCAAACCATTCCAAAAAACACAAATATTTACCAAAACAGGTTTAATTTTTTTTTTTTTACCAAACCAAGGCCGGGGGTCGGTAGTCTTACTGCTGAGCCGGTTTCGCCGGGGACGGAACAGTGCCGCTTGGCAGTTAAAGTGCCGAGCGGCGCTACTCATTCTGATTTTTTTTTCCACACTCACCTCCTAAAGTAAGTGAAATAGCTTAAACGAAATCCAAGTCACATTGCATATTCTACTTCATCGTGTGGGAGACGCAGAGAATTGCGACGAACGATTTTTTTCTCGCAGATTTGCGATGACAACATATTCGTCGCAGATTTGCGACAATGATTTTTTTGTTGTAAATTTGCAACGAAAATTCTGCTACGAGAAATAGTGTCGTTGCAAATGTGCGACGAGGCGCAAATCTATGACGAATACGGTTATCGTCGCAAATCTGTGACGAAATGTAACGAATCTACTTTTGTCGCAAATCGGCGATGAATTTACATTCATCGCAAATCTGCGACGAAATTTAATATTTGTCGTCGTTATATTTACGACGCCTTTTTAGCCATGAAGGTTTTTTCGTCGCATTGCCAAAGTTTTCGTGACAAAATTCGTCGCGACCAAGCATTTTTTTTAAGCGACGAAATTTTGTTAATTTTAAAATATTGTCGATGGATTTTGCGACCGGGCACGGGACGAATTTTGCAATGACAAAATTCGTCGCGACCCATCATTGTTTATGTTGCGCGGAACAAACGATCAATCGATAAAATAGACAGAACTGGTAAAGTAAATCGAACACCAGATGTACGTAGTTCGGTCGTAGAGACCTACATCCACGGGAAGAGCAACAACGATTCCACTATAGATCAAGCAATACACGGAGATTATAGATCACTCGAGTTACATAAACACACTTTTGGTGTTTCTCAGCCCCAATTACATCCAAGAACGCCCCCAAATTCCTAGTGAAATAATATCTCAATCTCGCAAAGGAATTAAAACAACAAATCCAACCTCAAAATTTAATCGGCTTCGACACTTGAATTTTTGATGTAATTCCGCGAACAAAACCAACGGAGAAAGCTCTCTCAAGCACTCGTGCGGTGCTGCAGTGATCGTTCTTCTATGAACATGGACGACACGAAGACCTATGCACAAGCACTCACATAAGGCGCTTCAAGACTTCGTTGGTTTTTCTTCAAGTCTTCACAGCAACACTAGTCTAGGTCTTCATTTTAAACCACCACATCGAAACCCACGATCTTGCTCGCACTCAAAGAACGGCGCCTCGATACCTCTCTGGGCCAAATTACGCTATTATATATGCAAGCTAGCTGGACCCACATGGAAACAAAGACAACTCCGTAGGGATAAAGCTGTAGGGATAAAGCCGTATCTCCTTTTTCCTCTTATCTGTTATTGTCCAAATCCTCTTTGACTTTTCTTCCTTCAATATTTCCTAATAGAGTTCCACTTCTCAAGATATAATTCTCGCCAACGTTCTTTTTTTTTTCTTTGACCGAATCCACACGGAAATCAATTTCCGTAATCTTCAAAGTATTTGAACTTCTGGTGGTCTGATAAAACTGGCAACTTAATATCCAAATATTCACTTTGGACTCCAACGCCAAATAGGAAATATCCAATTCAGAATATTCAATTTGTTTTTTACTTCGGGCTTCAAACTCGATACATATTTCCAACATTTTAGTTCGTCGGAAATTAGCGACAAAATTTCTTCGTCACTAGTTTTGTAGCAAATAAGCGACGAAATCAATTTTCGTCGCAAATGTCATTGCAAATTCTTCGCGGATTTTTATCGCTAATTTCTGGTATCAGACCAAAACTTTTTGTGCCAGAATTTCGTGGAAATCCCTCAAAAAGAAAAGTGAAAATTCACAAGCTTAGATTACAGAAGAAACCACAACAAAAGTACAAAAACAGAGGGAGTGTGATTACGAGCCGGCCATTTTAGACTGAATTAGAGAGAACTATCTTGAAAAAATGGGGAGCTTCGGACGTTTAAGCAATGTGACTTGGATTTCGTTTAAGCTATTTCACTTACTTTAGGAGGTGAGTGTGAAAAAAAAAAAAAAATCCGGATGAACAGTGCTGCTGGGCACTTTAATTGCCGAGCGGCACTGTTCCGTCCTCGGCGAAACCGGCTCCACAGTAAGACTGCCAAGTCGGCCCTAGTTTGGTAAAAAAAAAAAAACCTGTTTTGGTAAATATTTGTATTTTTTTGGCATGGTTTGGAAAAAAGGCATGATCTTTCCTACCCTTCGGGCAAAATTGCTGCTGTTAGTCCTCGCATTTGGTTTTGGAATCAAGGTGGGCCCCTTCTTTAGTTTGTGATATTTTTTTAATTAATAATCAGTACGCCTCAGCGACATTAAAGGCAGTGAGAGAAATGAGAATGCAATGCAGAAGAACGAGGGAGGTGCTGCGTGACCGTCGCGCGGGATGTCCGACCCGCCACTTAAATCACACGCTATATCGTGATTGCCGCGGGAGACCCAAATCGATAAATATTTTTTCGTTTACCTAATTTGATAAATAATTTTTTATTTTGAATTAAATTGAAAAAAAAAAAAACCTTCAATGGACGACTACAAGAGTGTCCTGTTTACAAGGCAAGCAGCACTTCAAGGAGAGAAAGGAAAGACTTTTCAATTTCATACTGCATTTGCGGTCGGGCGACGACTCCGAATAAACAAATCTTCCGGACGCGGCCGAGGAGTTCGCAATCTGACTGCTCTGGACATTGCAAGAAGTAAGCAGACGTTCTGTAAAAATCAAACTCGTTGGATAGAATCAAGAGGCCTGTCAATTTCCTTTGCCCTAATAAAACGAACAAGTGATCGTGCCACTTGTAAGAAATGGGGTCCATGAGAATATTTGAGGGAGGATAAGCGCACATGGTGGGAGGATGAAGGACTCCCAAAGTCCACAGTTCCGGTCGCCATTTCTGGACTGGTCTACGCATGGTTCGGGGAAGAAGAAGAAGTAGTTTCTGTTCGAACGTTTTTGGTGCTTTAATGAATAGGCTGCCTCATTCCTGGTCTTCTCGATACGCCTCCCAAAAAAAAATTCTTGCGTGCACGTAACGAGAGAAAGGGCATGGGCACATCTTACGGTACGAGAGAAGTTATATAAATTTTTTAGATGTAGATTAGTCTGAATGAGGTGATTAGAAAAAAAAAAATAGGATTTAGATAAATTATAGGATAAAAAAAAAAAGGAACGAAAGAAAGGATGGCACATTTGGGATTGTGTGATTAGGCATACTGGTCTCAGGTTCGATTCCCCAGCTGAGCACCTGTGATTTCAGTAAAAGGCCTTGGCGGTGGGTTGCTGTGCTAGTCTCTCCCAAGGAATAATCGAGGATACATTTTGATTGATCCATAACCGCCGATCGGCGAAAATGAGTTCCTTCTATGATCTTAGGAGCACTCCCAGGCCCGACACAAATAGTTTTACCCCACGACAGCGGAAACAGATTCAGAGGTTGAATCCGTCTTGTCATATCTCTTCCTCCTCTACTATTGGTATTTGCCCCCCTTATGCAACCAACATAGAGGGCTGCAACTCGGGTGTATCGAAGAATCTGACTGGTGATTCTTCACTTCTTTCAACTCTTTGTTCTCCATCTAAGTTCCTTATTGTTTCAACTGTAAACTCCGAACAATTCCCTCTAGCTAGTCTTGGTACTCTCTCTCATTATCATCAAATATGTTCTGCTCTCCTAGGTCCCCAGCTTTGGTTGCTTGGCCGGGATAGAACTAGCGCTTAGTAAGCGGCTTAGTAATCCCTTGTATAGGTTGGAGCTGTGAAGCTTACCAACAAAGAACTACTAGAGAAAGGGGAAAGGGCTTTTTCAGCTTGCTGACTAGGGTTGGCAGTTAAATTCAATCTTCTAGACCCCATCACATAACATAAGAAAGTCATGGAGTGCATAAACCCCCCAATGAGAGAGGGGCGACTTAAAAGTGGTAGTAATTGCGAATGAGCAAGTAGGGGGCGGCACCTACAGAGGTAGCGAGACTGACCGCAATTGCAGGAATAGATTGACTTTCTGGAATTGTTTTCGGGTTTGGTGGAATTGAATCAAGAGTACCACTTACAATTGAATCAGGAACCGCCGCTAGAAAGGGAACTGAATTCGATCCTGCTTGACTTTCTTTGCCTAGAAACTCTGGGATGAATACCCGTTCGTAGAGTGATAGTAGCTGTGAAAGTCTCCGGTGTGATTGAATCAATAATCGCTTCTACCCTTGTTCATGTTCAAGATTTTCTAACTGTTCAATCATCCCTTGCTCTCGTAAGCGGTCTCACTGCTTTCACCGAGGGGGATAGAATAAACTCTTTTTTTCGTTAACTAGAAATATCATAAGAGAAGAAAGGTCGTAGCCTAGTTCGAATGAAAGGTAGGGCACGAGGCTATTCCTGAGTTCTGTGTGCTAGTCTCTCCCGAGGAATAGTCGAGGTGCGCGCAAGCTGTCCCGAACACCTCGATCATAAAAAAAAGGAAGGAAAGATGGTGAGTAACGCACAAATCCATTCAAATAACTACGGATCGCTTAATATGATTTTAGAACGTATGTGAAATTAACCGTATCAATCCCTCATATTCCCTCCTAATCATTTCCTTCCGTCTTTTCTCCCCCATCCGAGCACGATTATATTTTTGGAACCCTTTTTCTTCCCTCCCAATTTTTTATAATAAGTACATGATGTAGAATAGTTGGCATGTGATTATATTGAAAAATTGGATCGCCAGAAACCGGTGCGACTTTACCGGTAATTCAGATTTTGGGTCAAACGATCTCGGATTGTGCTCAAAATTGATCGGTTGAAGCAAAACGGCCATCTGATTTAAACTCACCACTTTGCTGTGATTGGCGATGGATTTTCGCGTTTCGGAGTCGTTTATACCACTTTTCGATAGTTTTTCGATTTAGGCAATTTTGAATTTTATGGATAATTCGCAATATTGATTTGATTACTTTTAGATTTGATTCGTTTTAGTGTTATCTTGCATAATTCTATTTTTTTTAGGAGTCATATCTATATAAAAGACGTCCATCTCTGTCTAATATTTAGACTGTCACCAATTGAATTTGAATTCAGACTGCTTATCAGTTATCGCTACCCTGCGTCAGTAGAGCTTCGGGAAATTCTCTACGATGAGCTAGCAAGAAATCTTACTCGTAGCCACCCAGAGGTGGATACTCGTAAACCATAGCGAAGACAAACATGGTGGAGAAAGAGTAGACAGATCCATCGGCCGATTTCTTGAACTTGATTGGTTCAGGGTAGAAGGCATGACTCTGCTTCTGTTTGGTTGCGTTGGTTAATTTCAAGAGGCCATTGCCGGTGAATGCGGCTAGACAATCCAGGCTAAGATTCGCCGGCCAGAATAAACCGTTGTATGTGAAACTACTGGTGTCCTGAGCGAGTGCAGAGCTCGCCAGGGGAGAAACCGCTGGAACAATCAGGAAGAACATGTCTAGAAGCAGGGGAAATTTAGCTGAACACACAACTGAGAAGGTACCGCTTGAATCTTCCTAGGATCAAAATTGAATCGAATGCCAGCTAGTGACCCTGCCGTTAAATCACGAGAAGATTCAAACTTGGAGAGCAACCCAAATCGTACTCCCACCTCTATTAATGTCATTTTCCGGACAATGGCCTTGAGAATGGCTTCTCATTTCTGTGGTTAGATGAAAGTCTTCAATTGTTGTCTGTCTCCATCGGAATTTTCCACATGGGAGGCCGAGATAGAATAAAGCGTCAGTCTACGGACACATGACTATTGACTCTTGTTTAAGGTTATGCCGTCTTCGAATAGTGATGCGTACGTAGATTGCCAAATGTTATGAGGAAGTTTCACAGTACAAACGAACCTTTCTGTTTGTAAAATAAAAAAGGGAAATTAATAGAGCGTTCGTGTTCGACAAAGGCCAATCGAGGTCCAGCAAAGCTCGAGCTTCACCAAAGGAATGGTCTAATCATCAATGTCTATCGTGTTCTTCGTTGTCGCAACCTTTCTCATAACAACCTTACCCTTCGCCACGACATCTCAGATGAAATAATATTTAATGTCATTGAATAGAACAAATAGCTGCACTAGGCTCGTAATTCAAATGGGAACGAGTGGTTCATGCACGCTAGATGGCTTAACTAAAAGACTCTCCTCACACACATATAAGGTTAGTGCTTGTCGAGCTGTCTAAGATGACTGACCTCAATAGAAAACTAAATTAGAGTATCGGCAGCAAGTTAATTGAGTTCAGTAGTTTCTCGTATAAAATTATTGACTCTAGAGATATAATAATATTATTCCCTCACCCAATTCTACTTCTTTATTCCAGAAAAACCACATAAATGCATTTTGGATACTTTGTTTTTTTCCCTTTTTATTAAGAGAAAAACATTATGTAATTATACCCGTGTAGAAATCATGTTTCACTCCCAGATTTCCAACCCCTATGTCTTGGTACTCTACCCTCCCATTCATAAGAGAATGATAGTTGTCACCGAAAGCATGTTAAAGCGGTGAGTTGAGTATATCTTGTTGACAAGGTTTCGGACGTTGAAGAATGAGCTGACGACTCATAGACAATGGCTTCCTTTGATTGTTCATATGGACCAATTGTTGACTCACTCTTGACACAACATTTACCAAGAAATTCACAAAACCATAATAATATGTGCAATACTCATAAAGACGACGCATTTCCCATCTGACAGCCAAAGATTCAATTAGGAAAACATCCCATAAAAATAATGTCCACCAAATTATTCAGATATCCATAAAGACAATAATCTACTCTAATGCTTTTACAGCTTCATCCCCTGTAACAAAATCCTCTTTTGAGCACATAGGCTTGTTATGTAAGTCTGTCCTCCAAGCTTCTGTCGGCAAATATGATGGATGAACAAAGGAATCAGACTCTGAGGCGTGATAGCACTCTCTTTAAGGAATTATTTGCCCCACAACGTTGCTAATAGTTACTGGCAAAGATCCTCCAGGATACAACAGAGTCTCAAGCGAGATTATTAGATAGCAATTCTAATAAATCTTCAAGAACTCTCTGGGAACAATCAGAAAGGAAGGCTGTATCTCTCGAGTTTTTAAAGAAAATTGAAAGTGAGGAAGTAAATTAAAATGAGCAGAACATTCGAATATATAATGAGAAATGAACACACCTTTTCGCGTTCGAAAAGTGATAATTCTCATGCAACTCTTCGTGTTCAAAACATTTTATTAAACACACCTTTTCAGAATTTTCCGAAGACAACCTTCTGTACAAAAAATTGCAACTCTTCGTGTCTTATAATGGATAGTTCAGACACACCTTTTCGTGTCTTAATCGGTAGTTATTACCGAAGAGACACAAGCACTCCAAAGGTCACAAGACTGTTCTTTTGGTAGTTATGTCCGAACATACATAAACCTTCCAAAGGATGTAACAGTGTCTTATATCCACGAACAGTCACATTGTTCCAATGAGTCACGAAATTCATTTATAAAATAAATTATTTCGAAAAATAAAAATAATTGTTGAATAGATCCAAAGGTCACAAGACTGTTCTTTTGGTAGTTATGTCCGAACATACATAAACCTTCCAAAGGATGTAACAGTGTCTTATATCCACGAACAGTCACATTGTTCCAATGAGTCACGAAATTCATTTATAAAATAAATTATTTCGAAAAATAAAAATAATTGTTGAATAGAGCCAATTCCGCACCGCAACCGCACAAGCGTGCTAAGTGCATCTAATAATCGCGCAATCGCACGCGCACCCGCGTATAATGGGGTGTAGCTCATTAGCCCATTTCTTTCTTTGAAAGACAATATTAGCCTTCTAACTAATAAAGTGAATTGCTCTCTACCTTTTATTCTATGTGGGATGTATAAAAGGCAACATTTTGTTTGTTTTAGAAACAAACTTCAACAGCTTCCACAAGTAAAATCCCAGCATACTTTTTCTGTTTTCACAGATAGCAGAAGTAATATTTAATATAATTCACAGGAGCCAAGTGTTTAATAAGCACTCAAAGAGATCATAAGAAACCATCTCAAACACCCATAAAGAAGGCTCTAAATATGTATGTGCTGAGCTACATAGCTCGGAGTCAATTTAATTTTGATCATTTTCCAGAATGGAACAAAAGTAGTTTTTTTAAAAAATATAAGAGGGTCGTTAATAGCACACAAATATGTGGTTGTGAAATACGGAGTGCTAGCCTGCTAGGTAAACAAATCTGTCTAATGGAGTACTTGTTATAACACAAAAGCTGTTGCGCGGAACAAGCGATCGAACGAAAAAAATAGACAGAACGAGCAAAGTAAATGGACACCAGATGTACGTGGTTCGGTCGTAAAGACCTACGTCCACGGGGAGAGTAGCAATGAATTCCACTATAGAACGAGCGATACGCGGAGATTACAGATCACACGAGTTACACAAACACATTCTTGGTGTTTCCCAGCCCCAATAGTGTTTAGCCCCCAATTCCTAGCGAAATAATCTCTCAATCTCACATAGGAATTAAAACACAAATCTAACCTCAAGATTTAATTGGCTTCGACACTTGAACTCTTGATGTAATTTCGTGAACAAAATCAACGACGATAAACTCTTGCCAAGCACTCGACGAACGGCGCTTCAATCCTGATCTTCGTGTTGTCTGAAAACCTCGCTGCTTCAATAATCGTTCTTCACGTGCGAAGACCTACTGCGTCAACTACGGCGTCTCTTTTTCAATTCTCATGCCGAAGTTATATATCTCAAACCATGTTGACCGTCCACGTTTGATAATCTCCTCTTTCGTCTTACTTGAAGAGCACGTTGCACATCTACCAGAGAAAGATGTAGATTTCCTTTTTCTTGATATGCACGTCCAACCCAAAAGTCCAACTTCCTTTCCTGCATGAAACTTGGACTTGAAGAGAGCAACAATTATTTCGTTTCCTTCTTTATCCCTTCCTTTTTTGTCCTTTTATGAAGTCTCATATTCATGGTCAAACTGCACCATCAGATTACACTCCAAAGTGGGAAAGGAAAAGAAACCGACTCCAAATTGTATAAAAAAGGAATTCTATGTGCTTTGCTTTGCTCGATATCGAACATCCAGAATCTTCAACTTTTGGAATGTTCCTTAATTAACTGGGTTCGTTAGACATTATCTCACGTCAGGTTTCATTTACGGGCTAAAACTCGAGACACAATTTTAACAAAAGCTCATATAGAATTCGAAAGAAAAGTTCCACACATCACATGAGTACTTGTTAGAGATGTACAAAGATCAAATGTCTGAATCACTAACAATGCGGACTATTTTGTTCAAGGTATATATCAGCGATTGCAGTTGCAAGAATTGAGTGTAGGCCTATATAGCAGCAATCTCAAGCTGTGATTATTCCGCAGACACCCAAACCCACAAATCTGTCTATTGGAGTGAACAAATGACTACAGGGTAAGGAAATGAACCTAACCAGTGGAATACTTGTCGTCATTACTTCCTTGAAAGAAGGGCTTCACTGCAAAGTAGTGATGTTGGATCTAGCAATATCACCTAGAGGGGGGGTGAATAGGTGATTCTAAATCTAATTAAAATTTCTTGCGGAATTAAAAAACAATTTCAATATACTATTAGGATCAGGAACAACATAAACAACGTGCAGGGAAAAACTAAACACAAAGATGGAGTCTAGGGAAGAAAAATGTGCACGCTGAGTTTATAGTAGTTCGGCTTGTTAAGGCTACGTCCACTCTCCCACGATGACAGCCGATTGGCTGGATTTCACTATGATGAATCGAAGAGGATTACAATCGATTGAACACTCAGTTTCTCTCTTACAAGTCCTCAAAATGAAAAGAGATTTTTTGAGCACTCAGAATACTTTGGTGAACTTGAATAACTCTTGCACTTTTATATTGTTGTTCACTTACTCTCGTGGATCACCATGATTCTTCTTTAATACTTCTTTGCCTCCAAACTTAGCCGTTGGATACACGATCAAAGGATCGCTCTTCAATCTTTGATTGGACGTCATCATTCGTGATTGAATAAGACTGTATCTGAGAAGATATGACCCTTTTGATCTGGCCGCCCATACAACCAAAATCTCCAGTTTTCATAAGTGGAGTAGATTCAAATTTGTTGCCAAGGATATTCTTGGAAGGTAATATCCAATCGCATATTTTCCCTTGATTGATTAGAGAAAAATCTTGTTAATCAAATATCACAGACTTCCATAATAAAACATGCCTAGTTCGGAAACCTGTCATTCGTGGGTCTTCATCATTGCAGAATCTGACTAGTCTTCAGAATCAGTCTTCAAAATGAAAGACCTCTCTGAATCCTCAAAGGCAACTCCATCTGAAGGTCTTCAGAAACACTTCCATCTGACCACGTCAAAACCACTTCCATCTAACCTTGTCAGAACCACGTAAGAAGCACTTCCATCTGACCACGTCAGAAGCACTTCCATCTGAACATCATCAGAAGCACGTTTATGACTACTTTTCCCTTGAAACTAAGAGACGGATCGATACAAGCTCCTGCTTATACATTCTTTCTGCAATAAACATTTCAACCATTACACAGATCCTGTGCAAGCTTTTGTCAGAATCAAAATAGAAAGGAACTTTCCACAACAAGTGAAACATTCAGTTCCAACAAAAGGAAAATATTAAACATTTTACAAATGTGGCAAAGTTTCAGTGAGGCATACTAGAATAGAAACTTTCACGGACAAGCTCAACCAACCCTTTCGCCGCTTTTGCACGAGCGTTAATTATTGAAGATCCTAAGCCAGCTGTTTGTGCTGATTCTCTTTTCAAGCTTTAAGCATTTATCTGCGACCACTGATGAAGTATAATCCTATATAGGGAGATCATGTCCAGATAAGTTGAGAGCGAACAGAAAGGAACTGCGTTGCAAAGCACAAGAGTAAGCAAGTCAGTTGCTTGCCCCATTTCCAAGTGCAGTCCAACAAGAGCCTCCATTGCAGCAACTACAGAAAAGCAAAGTGCAAACCAATATCGCCATAGTTTCGGACATAAATCTACACATATCAAAAGTTGATCTCTCTTAAACAACACGAGAAGGAAAAAACTTACCTTTGACACCCAAAGAAGGATTGCTTGAATCTGCAACACCCTGCAGCTTATGAATAGCTTCATCCAAATTACCCCTGAAACAAGATAGGTATTCACGCAACCTCTGGCTTTATATTTGAATGATATTCTAATTTCCCCGTCGATCAAATGACAGAATCAAGATTACCATTGCAACACGACCTCTCATACAAAAGGGTGGACATGGCGAGCAAGACTGCCGATCTCGTGTTTTCAGCTGCTTGGCCCTCACTGGGTTGAGTTGACAGACACTGCTCGAGCACAAGCATGCCCTGAGAATATGATTCATCTACACAAACACATTACCCACGGCCCCATTCCAGAACAAGAAGAAGGAAAGAAAACCGATTTATCCCTAAAATGAAAAATCCAAAAACATCAAGACGCATAAAAATTCACACCTTTGAGAGCCTGAATGAATCGGATAAGTACCTGATTTCTGGGACCTAGCGAGGGAAAGGGCGTAATCGATCATCTGAGACGCGACCGGGTTCAAGTCTTGACCTTTGATGTGGTCATTCAAGAACTTGGCAGGTGGCGAGGGCGGACGGCTCACGGAAGCTAGTCACCACTCTCGCGAGGCCGGTGCGTGGTGCCAACAGCTTCGGCGCGACACCCATCATCGCCGAAACCGCCAGCTTCAGCGCGCTGCAGATTGCCGGGGGTTCTCCTCAGGGAAAATGGCGGGAGTGCCACTTTCTTTTCACCGCGGCGGACCTTATAATAATTTATATAAGTACGTGGCATGAAATGAATCTACAATTAAAAAAAAAAAATAAGCTATCTCCTAAAATGTGATCCCTATCTCGATTCTCGACCAAGGAGGTGCTCTGTATTTACACTACTCTGGTCAAATCCCTTTACCGGTTTACCAATTACCACCACCACCATGTCGTCGTCCCCGGAGCAGATAATCGAACACGTCGCAAAATTTGCGAGGAAAAGAAAAATGCGTCGCAAAATTCGCTGTAGCAAATGTAGCAAGGAACACCATATTCGTCGGAAATTTGCCACAAAAATGAAATCGTCGCAAAATTAGGGATATGAAAATTTCGCGAACAATAAGTGTTCGTCAAAAATTGCAGCGACGAATTATATTTTATCGCAAAATCATCGTAACTATAATAATTTATAATAATAACAACAACAACAATAATTATAATGATAATAATAATAATAACAAACGTCACACTAATAATAATAATTACACAAATTACTAAAAAGTGTCAAAAATCCTAATCTTCATCTTCATCATCATCTTCATCTTCATCTTAATCTTCACCTTCATCTTCGTCTTGATCTTGATCTTCATTTTCATCTTCTTCAAGAGTATCATATTCATCCTCTGTCTCGAAATCATATTCTTCAACGCCTTCTACATTTGATTCGCAAATTTCATTTGGATTCACATCTATCACAGCTCCCCATGGATCTAGTAAAGTCGAAATGTTATATTCCTTAACTTCAACCGTGTTACAAGCTTCCTCTTGTTAATACGTTGTATCCTTCCAGTGTTCCTCGATTTTTCTTCGTGCTTCGATTTTACATACAGCCCGCCATCAGCTTTGTCGCATTTCAAACTAGGATACGATGCATAAAATACTTGAATTGCTTGTTGTGCCAAGACAAATGGCTCATATTTCATATACTTTTTCTTGTGATTTACTTCAACTAAATTAAACTTCGTATGCACCTTCATTCCTCTGACGAGGTCGAACCGCATGCACTTGAATAACACAACCCGCATTAATGGTTCAAGGTACTCTATCTCTATGATTTCATCCAACAAGCCATAAAAATCATATTTCGCACTACCACAATTGGATGACCGAACACACACACCACTGTTCATTGTGGCTTTTCCCATTCCGTACTGTTGAGTGTGAAAATTGTACCCGTTTATGAAATATGCTGGCCAAGTTCGTACCTTATTTTTGGACCCAATGACAGATGATATAGCAATCCATGCTCTTCGACTTGATCATGAGTACTGTGAACCTAAAGTCACACACACGTAAAGTCAATAATATTTTTTTAATTAATGATTTGTAAAATATTAGTAACTTTATTTTCGTCCATAGGCAACTTACATATATTTTGAACCATGCTGCAAGTTGTTCATCGCATAAACGGTCAAAATAATTTGGTGGTAGTCCATACATTGAAGTTTGAAAAATCCTATTAACAAATACCATTTATATATTAGCAAATGTTTGACACACAATAAATATATTTGCAAAAGTACACTTACTCGAAGTATGGCTCCACTTCTGGACAGTTCAGCAAAATATATGTATGGGCTGCCCGCCATTCTTCGTTTATTAAGTAACGAAACTTACATGCATCGCTTGCTTTACCAAGATAATTGAAAATAGAGTGGGATCAATGGGCTCCTCATCATTTATTCCTGCTCTCCGCTTCGTGCATTACACATGCGGCTCAAAATAGTATGATGCAAATGTTGTCACTTCTTCCACAATAGATGCATTACAAATTGAAGCTTCGACACATTCCTTGTTCTTTGCTTTTCTCTTCAAATGATATAAGAACCTAGTTGCAATAGGAAATTTTTTGTCAGAACATAATAAGTAATAAAGTAATTTCAAATTTATTAAAAAATATTTTACCTCTCAAATGGATTCATCCTGCGAAATTGGACGGGACCTGCAACTTTAGCCTCATAAGACAAGTGAACTAAGAGATGCTCCATTGAATCAAAGAACGATGGAGGGAATATCCCTTCTAAGTTGCAAAGAATGATTAGAATATCTCCCTCCAGCTTCTCCATGTGTGATGCTTTTAACACTGTTGAGCAAATATCATGAAGAAAATTACTTAATTCTATGATGGCGCCCCATACAACGACAGAAGTTCCTTGAAAGCTATTGGAATTAGTCTTTCCATAAATATGTGGTAATCATGGCTCTTCAGACCTGTCAACTTGCATTCATTTCTCCTGAGGTTCGAAGCGTATCCATCAGGAAATCGTACAGATTTCAACCACTAACAAACAACCCGTCTCTGCTCCCTGCCCAATGTGTAAACTGCTTTTGATTTTGGTCTCCTGTTGCTTGCATCCACATCTAGCGCTTGCCGATCCCAAATAACTCTCATATCTTTTCTTGCATTCAAGTTGTCTTTCATTTTTCCTGTGACATCCATCAGAGTATTGATGACATTATCGAAAACATTCTTTTCTATGTGCATGACGTCAAGATTATGACGAATAAGATGAGTCTTCAATATGGTAAATCCCAAAATATACTGCGCTTACTCCACTTATGTGCACTTCCGTACGCAATAGTCGTGCCATGGGATTTTCAACAACAGTCAAAAAATGCACTCGCTCCCAAATTTGATCACCAGTCAGCCTCAATGGTGGGGGTGTTCTTTCAATCATATTCTTGATAAACTATTTTTTATTCTTTCATAATGTATGATTTATCGACAAAAATTGTCTGTGACAATCAAAATAGCTAGCTTTCTTATCGTGTTTTAATTTGAATGATTTTGATCTCTCCATACATATCGGACATCATATGATCCCAATTGTACTCCATCCAGCTAACATCCCATAAGTTGGAAAGTCATTTATCGTCCAAAGAAGTGCAGCCTTCATTACAAATGTTTGATCAGTAGGAACATCATACGTAAGAACACCTTCATCCCCAGCTGTCGTAACTCCGCAATCAATGGTTACATATAAAATATCTATCAATTTTTTCGGATTTGCGGGCCAGGCATGATCAATGTCAAAAACATATAAGTTGTCTTCATGCACATACCATGTGACATATTGTATGGAGTTAGGATAACAAACCAACATGAATAACTTTTTTCTGATTTTTCAAATGGGGCAAATCCATCAGCACAAAGACATAACCTGATGTTTCGAGGCTCCATCGCAAACTCAGGGTATGTTCTATCAAAATGTTTCCATGCCTCTGCATCTGAAGGATGACACATCAAACCCTCCTCGGTTTCATGATTTGCATGTCAAGTCATGTGTTCAATAGTGGCTTTAGACGCATAAAGCATTTGCAATCTGGGGATTAAGGACAGATAAAATAATTGCTTACATGGTCTACGCTTCTGAAAAGACCCTACCTCCTGCTAATCTTGTACCTCGGTTGGCCACAGAATTTGCAAGATTCGGCATTTTCATCATCTCCCAATATAACATACAACTCGTACTACATACATCAATCCTTACCAATGGAAGACCTAAGTCATCCATTAGCTTCTTCATGTTGTAAAAATCAACTGGCATGATATTATCGCAAGGCATTGCTTCCCGTATTACGTCCACAAAAGAGTTGAAGCAATTCTTGGACATATTATGCTCTGGCTTGATGTTTAATAGTCTTGCTGTCACTGATAGCCTAGTGTGGTTGTCACAACCTGCCCATAAAGGTTCATCTACAGTTTTCAACACTTCCCAAAACGGATTAGATGTAAAAGTTTCATTGTGCACATTTTCATCAAAACCTGTTACTCCTACCTATTCCATTTGTGATGCATAGCTAGCACCCCACTTGTTCAAATGTAGGAGCAAAACTAGAACTCGCTTTGTTCGATTCTGAAACAAAATTCTGAGCAGTTGCATCAATCACTATCCTCTGATATGGGTTCAATTAATTATAATAGCTATATTCCTCCCTAACTGAAAATTAGTCACTTGTTCCATATCCTTCATCAGATATAATTGTTCACCATGGTAAGTCCAATTATAGTAGTTCGAAGTGAACCCAAATCTACAAAGATGTTCTCTAACTTTGTCACACGCATGAAATTTATTATTAATGCACCTTTTACACAGATACCTTAATTTATTTCCATCCATCAACTCAAATTTACCACTAGCAAAGTCCAAAAACTGTTCCAACCCAGTACGAAACTCATCGATCAATCATCGATGTCCAGGTAAGTTCTTATTATACATCCAAGCCCTCTCTCTTTGCATTGCGTCTGTATAAAAATTAAAAAATCTCTTAAAATATCACAATATCATATCTACTATTTAATATTCTTAATTAAAATCATAAAATCCTAAAAATTAAAATACACTCAGCCACTAAATAATTATTTTCAAATTGAAAAAAATGAAAAAAAAAAACCATTTCGAGAAGACTTACATTTGACTGAAATATTTATAATAGAAGCGGTCAATTTGATGAGAATGGCAAGGTTCACTTAGATTGCGAGACCTTCAAATATACATGTATATATATAAAAAAAAATTACTTAAGATTCATGAAGCTTATGACAATTTATAGAAGAAAATGATGAAATAAATAATAATTTATTCTATGATTACCATAAGACGCAAATTTAGCGACCACACTCTAAAGCCATTATTAATTTTGTGACGAAGATTATTTGTTGCAAATTAGTGACGAAACAAGTGATTCATAGCTAATTAGCGATGAAAACTATAAATCCATAGCTAATTAGCAACGAAAAAATGTGTTCGTTTTGTCACTAATTAGCGACACATCCAACTTTCATAGCAAAATCTACGACGAAAACATGTTTTCGTAGCAAAACGACCAAGGCAAGTTGCGACAAAATTCAATTTTCGTTGCAAAATTTGATATGAATTTTAATTTTCGTGGTAAATTTACGACGAACATAATTTCGTGGCAAAATTTGCGATAAAAACAGTTTTTCGACCCAAAATGACGGAGTGATTTTGCGACAAAACTCAATTTTCGTTGTAAAATTTGTGACGAGCACTATTTCATCGCATAGTTTGCGACAAAAACCTAATTTCATCGAAAAACAACAAATCGTAAGTTGCGACGAAAAGTGCCCTTTTCATCGCTACTTTGCGGAAAAATTTTCCATGCGAAATTCACCGCAAGTCCGCCACCCCATATAAATGTTTTTTTTTTTCAGAAAAATGTCGCAAGTATTATTGCTAATCTTGCACTACTACATAGACACCTTAACTTATGAGCTCAACTTTACTTCGGATTAGATGTAAAAGTTACAATGGTAACGGGATTTTAAAGGGGGACTTCAATCAGCCATGAATTTAGCCATGAAAAAGAGTCGTAGTAAATTAGTGACGAAATTGGCAACGAAATAATGAAATTAGCGACGAAAAGTGTCGGTGGAGTTTAGCGACGATTTTTAGCAACGAAGATGTTTGTCGCAAATTTTCTACGAAACTCATCTTTCGTCGCAAATTTACGACGAAAACATGTTTTTGTCACAGAACAACCGAGCCTAATTTGTGACAAAATTTAGTTCTCATCGCAAAATTTACGACGAAATTTCATTTGTCGCTAAAATTGCAATGAAAAACAATTCATGGAAAATTTTGCGATGAAAACGATTTTTCATCACAAAATAACCCGAGCTCATGTTGGGATGAAATTCAATTCTCGTCGCACAATTTGCTGCGAAAACAAAATTCGTTGCAAAGTTTGCAACGACCACTTTTTCATCACAAACCAACAGAGCGTACGTTGCGACGAAATTTATTTCTCGTCGCTAAATTTACGACGAAAATCATCTTTCGTCGCTAACTTTGCCATGAAATTTTATTCTTCGCCAAATTTGCGTCGATATTGAGGTTTCATCGCTAAATTTGGGACGAAATTTATTTTCGTCGTAAAATTTGTGAGAAATTTTGTTTTATTTTGCGACGAAATTTTGTTTTTGTCGCAAACTTGTGACGAAAAAACTATTTCATCGCAAATTAGCAATGAAACATTTTCGTCACTATTGTCGTCGCAAATTAGCGAAAATATATATTTCATCACAAATTTCGTCGCAAATTTGCCCGAATATTTTCCGTCGCTAATTTTTCGTGACTAAATCCGTGTTTTTTTTAGGGTCGGAACCACCTGCTGTAGAATCAGGTATTTTGGCTGGAGTTGGCCCAGGTACTTCCGGCTCCAAAAGCGCCTCATCAGGCCTACTTGTTTCCTCAGGCATGCTGCTAATAGCTTGTTCCTAGCTTTGAACACTCGTTTCGATTTTATTCTGGATAATACCATCTTCTTAAAAAAGCCAAGACATTATTCGATATGACACAAGATACACAATAAGAAAGTCAACTAGCAACATAAGAGATTAGCCAACGTATCAAGCCTCACTTGGCTAGCACATTGGAAACTCACTAACAAGTAGGACCTCTCTCGAGCAAGGAAATGAAGAATCCCTACTGTATTGCCGGCTCAGCAAACAAGGAGAATGATCTCCTGGAAGAACTAACCCTGTTCAACGGTCTAGGTTTTCCTTTCGACGATCGAAAAAATAAACCTTTCAAGTGGTTATCTCCATTTCTTCTTCATCGTTAAAGAGACGGGTGGAGTAATTACTCTCTTCTTTGCAAAAGCACTCGCTCTGCTTTCTAACTCGTCATCAGTATCACTATCCCCACCTGGACCTCTTGCAGTTAGGCCGGACTCCTCAGCATCTTTCGCAGCTTTTCTTTTTGAAGATTGCAAGTTGGCATACAATTTCCTGTCCACCGGGTCATTCGAAGGTCCAGCTCTCACTTGACGTGAAAACTTTGCACCAAGACCGAGTCTACAGAAAGATTAGAATTCAACTTAAAAATGCTACATCTGGGGAAATATTTCATTGGAATATTACGAAGATAGCCTATACCGACCTCGACGGCCGACCCTCGGGTTCTGCCTCTGTGTGCTCATCCTCGGCACCTTTAGTCATATTATTGACCCATTTTTCAGCCTAAACATAAGCTTGTTCCCATCAGTGGCCGAAAAAACAAACATGAGCTTTAGAATGAGTGAAAAAGAGACGACCAACATTCAAAACAAAACCAGAGTTATTCAATAATAATCACGAGACCTTCCCATTGATGCATCGATGATTGCTCACAAAATTCTAGTGGTCCATTGCAATGAAAGAGGTATAATACGTTATCTTCTCGGGTCTAAGTTGTACAGAATGAAGAGACCACGTTTTGATGACTCCATAATAGCTTTAGTACTAAAAACCCCTCTAGCAATCACCAAATATTTCATGAACTAATCGCCGTAGGAAATTAGAAAATTCAACTATACAGCAAACCAAGACTCGCCATGATCTAGTATATAATTAACAACACTCAAGTTTCATCAACCATGATATATCAAAAGCCCATTACCAGCTTCAAAGCCATGTCCGACTTGATAATTTGAAGAACTCCAGATTTCTGTGTTGCTTCTCCGCTCATAATGCTGTCTTGGGCGGCCTGCACCAATGCAAACAAAGAACTACATCATTCCCAAGGGGGCTAATAATTCAAAGTCATTTCTCCCACGTGTGATGATATCCAGTGAGAATGTCGAAACTAAGACAATCACCAATTTTGCACACACGCTGCACGACATCTGTTTCACACATACACTGCATGTTTGTCATTAGAACCAGAAACGGGAAGAGCTTTTCAAAACTAAGGGACCATCCGGAAGCGAGGTCGGAAAAAATGGTTCTGTGGATTGTCGGGTGGGAATGTGCGTCACATCTGTCGAAGGTTTTCTCAATCTTGCTCGGCGCGGATTCTCCCAAATCCTTATCCCGCGTGCAACATTGGGAAAATCATTCATAATGACGTGAGATTTTATTCTAGAGTAAGTCAAGGGGCTCGCAAGGAGGCAAGTAGAACATGGCCTACAAACCAGAGATTCTGAGTTCAGACACTAATTAAGAAGTTCAGACACTCAAAGATTCTTTTCACTAAGAGTTCATGCATGGTTGTTTGGATTGATTGGGAGTTCCTCTAAAATGTGACTGAATCGTCAAATAAACTAAAGTAAAAAGTATCAAAAACATGTACGAAGATCAATTACATCACACAGAAACAAAAGCGAACCCGAATCGCATCAAACGAACAATCGAAGGCGACGGAGCGTCAGAGCTGCCCGTTGAGGCGGCGGAAGACGACGGCGAGCGCTCACAAAAACAGTTGAGCAATTTCAGTTCAGTTCAAGTCTAAATTCTCGGACAAAACACTTGACCCCCTCAAAACTTCGCTCAACGTCCCGTCGGAGAACAACAGAAAATCGAAACCGAAATCGCTAATCCCCCAATTTCAATTCCCCCCGCCCCCCTCGAAATCTTCAACAGCCTGACGTCTTCTCTTTGTTGAGTTGAGTTCTCCAGTTATTATGGGCTTCGATATCACCTGCAGGAAGTGGCACTGTGAGAGCGCGCAAGCGACCCGGAGGGTGAGAGACCGCGAGACTGGGAGAGCGCGAGAGGGAGCGGGTGATGGAGGGGGATGACTGATGGAGGGCCGGTTCCGCGCAAGGAGCCAGGAGACTGGAGAGCTCACCCAAATCCGAACCACACATATGCAGAGCAAAAGGGGAAGCAAGAAGACGTACCCAGATCGACGAACGATTCTGCGTTCTCGAAACGAGTAGAAACGCAAGTCTCGAGCTTCTCTCTGCAGGAAAAACCGCACCGCTTCCCTTCTTTTCGGCGGCGAACAACGCAGAGAGCAAGTGTCGGGGAGGGACTGAGAGACGAAGAAGAGAAGTGTATAAGAGTCGAACGTTGTTCATGGGCCGACCCGGCCCAAGTCTATCGCCCCTTAGAATGGTATGGGGTTCGGAACAATTTCAGCCCGATCAATGAGATTTGTTGGCCCACGAGCACAGTTAATTACTGGGGTTCACCAGTACCGCACAGAAGGCAAACAGGGTTCTAATCTAATTAGGCATGTAAATTACATCGCGATTAGTTTTTAATATTTCATCTTGATCCAACTAAGCAAATGTATCAATTTATTATCAGCGCTTTTGCACGTTGCTCCTTTGACGTTTAAATTGAATCGGACCGGTTCTTATGAAAAGTCGGATTTTCACATGAAGTGAGCAAAATAGAATCCTCTAAAATTTTCTGTCTAGGTGGAAACAGAGCGCAAGTTCATAAGTAGCTTGGCTGCGTACGACAACGCTCCAGAACTTATGAGAAGGCCCTTGAGATTATTGATAAGCATCTGGTGTTGTCAAATTATCTTTGCAGTGTAACAACAAATTGTTTTGCTGTCTTCTGGCATTTCACTAATTGCTTCGAATCCTCTATTGGCAGATGTATTGGCCGAACGAAAGTTTCTTGTTCATAAGACCAAGCAAAGGTTAAAATTCAAGAGCAACACAAGTTCTAGATGACACAACTATAATCGCCATACTACCAATTAAATTGAGAAGTGCCATAAATTAGCAAACCGGCTATTAAGAGAAACACGTTCTATGATAGAGCAGCCAAATTCATGAAGGGTTTGAACCTAGTTTTCAGAGCAAGCTTCCTCATTTGGATGCGCATTTGAGTCATTTTGGTCAACCTTTGCTTGGTCTTATGAACGAGAAACTTCGTTTAGCCAATACATCTGCCAACAGAGGGTTCGAAGCAATTAGTGAAATGCCATAAGAAAGCAAAACAATATGTTACACTGCAAAGATAATTTGACAATACCAGATGATTATCAACAATCTCAAGGGCCTTCTCATAATTTCTCGGCAGCTTCACTCTTTCCCACAATTTCTCAGGCATGTGAGTCCTTTCTATTGATTTCGTATGCAAGTAAAAGACGCCTGCATAGTAGACGAAAAGAACATGTACTTGGAGATTAGTTTAAAATCAAGACAGAACGCAATCAATTGCTGACCCTAAGCTATGAAAAATAACTTTGGAACCGGAAGTCTCATTTCAAATCAGTCTGCTAGTACCAAATACTATTAAGGATTTTGAAAGACATAGCAGAACTAAAAGAAAGCCCTGTCATGAGACCAGTTAAAACATAGTACCGTCATGGTCGCGGATAGTAGCATAGCAGCTGTTAGCGAGAGGGCAGGAGCCCCTATTACAAATCCCGGTTTCGACAAAATATTCCAGTGGTAATCCTGCGAGATCAAGTTAGAAGCAAATGAAGGTAATATTTGCCCAAATTAGGAGAAGTAACATGATAAGGTGAGATCATTTTGTTGAGATTACATCTTCGGAGAGAGCTGCTCAATATATCATAAGGAAAGGAAAAGGAGTTTTAGAAGAAAACGACGTCGTCTCATCTGGTGCACAAATATATTCTCTTGAAGCTTCCAGCAGTACGAGTCAGCATCACAAGAATTTGTGAATGAATTTCTATATTTTTTTTTTATTTTGTGTGCTGAGCTGTAATTAAAGTATTGGTTATTCCAGATCGAGATTTTTTGGTCTTATAAATTGTAAAGATGAACACCGAAGGAGGTGTGCTCTCAGATGGAAAGTTTCGTGAGAGTGAAGAGAATGGCTATGGAATCAAGATTTCTTCTTATTCTGCTTTGATTCTTTCCTTCTTCTATTCAGTTTTCCCCACATTTGAGGTTAATCGAGTCACTTGGCCTGTTGGCCACATAACTACAATGGTTGTGCCGAATGACTTGCCAGATAACCTCATCGTGCTACATCTCTGACTAATAAATTCGTTCTCCAACCCAACTATTCAGTTGCTCGTTTGGCTTTGAAATGTTGCGTTTGATGTTCTTCAGTATTAACTTCTTAGCACCTCACCTGGTTGTTGGAGCTCAAGAAACCTAAATAAAAGGGCAGACGTGCCCTTCTGTCGGTAGATCACAACCGAGTTCTTGAAATAAGGTTGAAATCAAGCTGAGTTGAATGGACAAAATCAGATAATTGGACTTGACTCAATTTCAATTACTCGGATCGAACACGCATACACACACGAACAAAGAGGAAAGAGAGCAAAGTAAAGTTGATTAGAAGAAAATAGGCATGCAATCGAGCCAAGTACACAAGTCGAAAACTCGAACTCGAACTCGACTCGACTCCTAAACTCAATACTCAAGACTCAAGCTCAAATACCATTTTCCGTGCTTGAACTCGACAGAAAATTAATTTAGCAAGCTTGAATTGACCGACTCAATCTTTGCCAAACCCATAATTGAGCTCGAGCTCGGGGAGAAGTGTCAAAAAAGTCCTAAACTTATTGCACTAGTGTCAATTTAGTCTTAAACTTTTTTTTATGCCAAATCAGTCCTAAACATTTTGCATTTGTGTTAATTAAGTCCTAAACATTTTATTGGTGCTAATTCAGTCCTAAATATTTTGCATTTGTGTCAATTTAGTATTAAATCTTTGATAATTTATGTTAATTGAGTTAATCCAACTAATTTTGATCGAAAATAACCAATCTGGATTTCGATTATCTGGCAAAAATTATTTAAAATTATAGAATAATATTAAAAAAAATATCAACGTTAACGCAAAACGTGCCACGTAGGACAGCCAATGATTTTCAGACAAAATTGATCGAATTGACTCAATTGGCATAAATACAAAATATTTAGGACTAAATTAGCACTAATGCAAAAAGTTTAGGACTAAATTGGCGCCAAAAAAATATTTAGGACTAAATTGGCACCAAAAAAAGGTTTAGGATTGAATTGGCACTAGGGCAATAGGTTCAGGACTTTTTTTACACTTTTTCCCTCGAGCTCGAGTTTGCTCTGACTCTTCTTTGCCTATTTTTTATTATGGGGGCACACTTCCTCCTTGCTTTTTATTGGTGAATTACTTTTCCCAACAAAAGTATGAAATGTGAGTGACCGAAACAGTATAATGAAATAAAAAAAAAAAACGAATCTCCTAAACAGCACAAATAGAAACAAAGGGAATGTACAAATCCTATGACTAAACATAAACCAAAACCAAACAACCAGAATTCGAAACATTCCAGCACAAACAGAGATTGAAGGTTGAAAGCTCAAAACTTCCCGAATGAAACACACCAAGATGATTCGAATGAATTACGCTAGTTGACCAGATTTTTTACAACAACAACAACAACAAAAAAAAGGAGAGAGAGAGAAAGAAAAATATGACCCAAGACCCCGAAACTTCTGCTTCTTCTTTCATATCTTGCATATTGTACACTAGCCTGAAGCTATAGTTTTGGGAGATTGCATAGCAACATGCCGTAATAATTGACAATTTTGATAAGTAACTTGCTTAAAATGCCCCTTAAGCATGTAATCACGATTGGAATGTTAAACGAGCACAAAGATGGATAATTACTCTGTTACGCTGTAAATATCCAGATTTTCTAGTTGTAAATGTCTAGGGAAATTAGCTGATTGTTAGGAGTAGATGATAGTCAAATCCTATAAATCATGGGACTGTAATTACCCTCTTTTTTAGGCTTTGTTTCCTTTTTTGTTCGCTAGGATTTCTCTGCATATTACCCTATAAATCTAACATTGTAAAGTAGCAGAAAATATGAATGAGAATAAGAATTTCTCTCCTTCAAATTCTCTCGTGGTATCATAGCCATAGGCTAGATTTCTAGATTTCAGCCTTTATTTTTTTATTTTTTTTATGACCGAGGTGTCCGGGCCAGCTTGCGCGCACCTCGACTATTCCTCAAGGGGACTAGCATAACAACCATCAGCCGCGACCCCACTTAAGTCACGAAGCGCGAGAGATTACAGCCTTTATTGCTGTCTATTATTCGCCAGAAAATTTTTCCTTTGTACGCGGCCTTCATAGCCGCATTACTGCTCTTTTATTCTTGCTAACCTTCTCTCTTAAAAAATGACCACATCCGAAATCACACCCAAAGCCGTAGATTCTCTGTCTTCTACCACAAACCAATTGGAGGAGGTCGCCTCGTCACACATGACCGGCAACCTTCAAAATATTAGGCCAACCTATAGACTGAATGAGAAAAACTATCTCAAGTGGTCACAATTCATCAAGACGTAACTGAAGGGCAAAGGAAAACTCAGCCATCTACTGGGGACAGGACCCAAGCAAAGAGATCCTGATTTCGATGCATGGGATGAGGCCGATTCCATGATCATGTCATGGCTATGGAATTCCATGGAACCAGCCATAAGCAATAATTGTATGTTTCTACCAACAACAAAGGGGATCTGAGATTCCATCCGACGGACGTACTCAAAGGCCCGTGATGCAGCTCAGGTGTACAAAATTAAGGTGAAAACCAGTGGGACAAAACAAGGAGGTAAGACTGTTACTGAGTATGCTAACTCTTTGCATAACTTATAGCAAGAACTCGATCATTATCGGGTATTCCACGTACGGTGTCCAAAAAATGCAACCATTTTATTGAAAAGGATCGAGTCTACTGTGGAAGGCGATGCCTTAAACTGTTGAAGGCTGCAAGCGGCTTAATGAAAAGATTGTTTCTGTAGAATTGTCCCAGATTTGCTCAAATTGGTGCATTGGCTTTGCTAAGTGTTTCGACCCAAACTCCTACTTTTTGATTTTTTTACGGCTAATTCTTATTTAATCACCACAGAAGCAAATTAAAAGTTTAGCCAAATGTTAAAATTGAGTCGTTAAATAGTCAATTCTTTTAATAGTCTCCATCTTATGTTAGTTTGAGATGATTTAATCGTTCTTTTGTTTTTTTTTTTTCAAACATTACTTAAAAGTATCTCAATGACATCTTGTACGCGGCAAAAGTGTCTAATGCATAAAAGAGTTCGATCAAGAGATTGCAAAATAACACAGACGAGTTAGGAATCATTATCATCAATGTGAGACCTCAGTAGGAATTATCATAATCAATGTGAGACCTTAGTTTGCTAAATTGCCATTGTCATGTGGGACTTGCTCACTACCGGAGACACGACTCATTTAGTCAACAAAAATTAAACAGAGTTGCTGGCATGGTTCAGTTACTTGATAAATGTTATGCCAACTCAATTTAAAATGAACTTGGTTTTCCCGCTGCAATGCTCGTGTCGCTGATCTCATCGCTCATCCCTTCGCACCATACGTGTGCCACTGCACTGCCCGCCGCACAGGGAAATGTTGAGAACTTTGACTTGCATTAATAATCCAGAGAAAGAAATGTCAAAAGTTAGGTACGTCGCTCACTTTAGTGTCAAGAAAGAGTCAGTCAACAAGAACTTTGACTTGTATTGTTTATGATCAGCGAAAAGAGTTTGAGGAATTTATTCAATGATGATTTAATCTAAGATATCTGTCGGAATTTTGACAGTTCATATTTTTATTTTATCCATCTCAACACACATGAAACCATATATATTATTAAACGCCATAGGGACCAAGTATAGAGCTGAAAAAAATGAAGATGTCTTATTATTCTGGAAATTAAGATACTTTACATCTCCAGGTCTATTCAACTCCTTGAGGAATTGGAGAACAAAAACATCACAGCTGTTGCCATCATGCTTTTCCAGCTGAACCAAAGAGGTGCATCTTTTCTGCAACCACAGCCTTCATAGCTTCCTTCGCGGACGACATGACATCGACAAGATCTTTTTTGGGTTCGCTCAAGCAGTCCATGTATGCCTTTCGCACCTCCGTGTTCACATTGAACTTAGTGACGCCCCTTGCGATGCATTCCTGTTGGCAGCAAATGATTCGAGTTGGCTTCGTTAGCTTCCAAACATTTTCTCACACTCATCACTATTGTTCGTTTAGAATCATCTGCCTGTGAAGGAGTCAGATTTTGCACAGAATTAATTACCTTGATGAGTTTCTCAGACAAGCCCGAAGCTCCATGAAGCACCAAGGAGACTCCCTTCTTGGATGCCAAAGATTGCAGGTCCTAGGGAAAAGAAACATTGATGGATTAAGATGAAGCAACGATAGAATCCATGTTAGTTCTTGCAAATTTCTAAAGAGTTGCAGAAATTTTGCCAATAAAAAAGGTCGTGGATGATCTCTCACTAGGCAATTGGTGAATGCTAATCAAAAAATTTTATGAGGCATGTCCGCTTTGGAGCAAGCCCAGCTTTGCAAGGATGCAATAAACACGTACGAAACCGTTCTTTGAGCAGCTGAATAGTCACTCAGAATATGTCACTAAGTTTTCTTCAGAATATACAAACTAATATTTTTTTCATAATGTACATAAAGATGCTCTTAAGACTTTCTACACAAATAAGAAGTGTCTTAACCACCACTGCATTGTGATTGCATGATTAAAGATTTTAATAAGGGTAATATTCCAAACCTTAAGCAAATCAAGCCTCAACTTTGGACCACCAGGAGGGTATTTTCCGTGGACATTTCCAATACACACTGCCAAAGCATCTATACCAGTGCGATCGATAAATTCTTCTGCCTGAAAATTAAAGAGGCCAGTTCATGAAAAGACTACATTTTAACCTCGAATATAAGGCTTGCATATGTTAGCAAGTACATTGACCTGATTAACATCAGTTAGCCTTGCTTCATAATCTTCGACAGTCAGGTCATCCTCAGTCCCTGACAATCTCCCTAATTCAGCCTCAATGAGCAGGCCTTTTGAGTGGGCCAAAGACGATATGAACTTTGTGTAGGAGATATTATCATCAAAGGAGAGATGTGAACCATCTGCCATTACTGAATGAAATCCCTGGAAAATTCATGTGAACAGAAAATTAATCGACCAATCTTTCCTTTAGAGAGTATGTTGCAGCTCAGGACCCCATACTGGATCATTCCCTATGGCAGCCAAAATAGCATATGACTCAGTGTTGAGAGTTATGTACCAAATTAATGGCTTGCACAAGATCTTCCTTGGAAGTTCCATGATCAAAATGAACAGTAACTGGAACCTGCATAAAAGCACGTCCATAACCCTGTTTAACTTATCTATACTTTCTGCATTAACTGAAGTAGAATGTTCATGGAGTGACTCAACTGGACATATGCTTGTGAACTCGTGTCTTATAACCCAAAACATAACCGGAAAGACCAATGATACAAGACAACCACAGTGTACCAATAAAACATTTGCAAACATTCTCTTTCTATGTTTTATTCCAAAACAAATACATTTGGTATAAGCTCAGGTTAGACAGCATAATGTCCACAAGATCCACCTATTAAAGCAAATGGCTATGCGGAGCAAAATGCCAGACTAGGCTTCCACAAATCATTGGGCTGCATTTGACTGTATGAGGATCTCTATAACCAATGATGTAAAAGGTCTCTTTGATTTAATGTCATTAGTGCAGAGAACTTATATTTCACAAGAGAGCATAAAAAAATTATTTTATCTGTACGCCACATGTAGCAGAATTTCTGCTGCATATAAGTGCAGTACTGGTGTTCTTCTCTTTTTCGACTAGATATGAAATGCGCTTACATTAGCCTGTTCCGCAGCAGAGACGCAACAGGCAACTAAGGGAATTCCCCCTTGCTTAAAGGCAGCTGGATGGATCTGCAAGGAAAATGGGCATAAAAAAAGAGGGCGCGAATTATAGGCCAAACTTAAAAAAAGGAATATTGAAAATCTTAGAAGACAGAAAAAGGAAAGTAATCATTTTGTTAAGGACCAAAATATTTCATGAAAAAAAGCCAAAATTTGTCAAAATTAGCTATTTGAACTTTAAGCTTCTAGAAAGTCAAACACATTGAAAATAAGCAGTGAGGAAGTTTGAGTTACGAGTGTCGGCTTTGGCAGAATAAATTACAACAGAAGGTGTAACGGGGTACGAAACTTCAGCGTTTTGAATCCTTCCAGATGACAGAGCCATTTTTCTATCAGAGTATCGGCCAAACTTGAAAAGGCAAAGAATAATCAAGTTTCAGGTTTATTTTCCCTACCTGTAATATAGCAGGACTTTGTTCTTCCTCTGCCGCAGCAACAACTGCTTCAACTCCTTCCAAGTTATAAACATTGAATGCACCAATAGCATAACGACCTTTTTCTGCATCCTATTTATAACACAAAACATTTGTATCGTATATTGTTTTAATCCTATTAAAAAGACTAATCTCAATTATCCTGACCCTGAGAAGCTCTTTTGTTGAGGAAAGTCTGACTGGAGGAGCCCACGATTTTACGACTTCAGCCAGTGCTGTACTGCTGCCAACATTACCTTAGAAAAGAGAAGAAATTCTTGCATGAGGATCATATATTAAATGTGTGGATGTGCAAATGTAAAAATAAATAAGATAGAGCGTCACCTGGGAATACAATGTATGGAACTCCTGGATGTCTACTTTCAGAACCTAATTGCCATAGAGGAACACCGGCTAGAGCTTGTCCAACTATTTTCGCACACTTTGCCTCAAGGGCCTTCGTAGCGAGATCTGATGAGGTGATTCCACCCTATGCTCAGAGATAAGACGTGGATAGCATCATTTACCATCACATAAAGATCTTTTCTGTCAATATGACCCAGAACATAAATGCCCATGCAGCAAACACGAGCAGGGTCAGTAAAAAAAGTGCATAAGAATTTGCACATATAAAGGATATAGAGGCAAAGGCAGCCATCCCCTTAAGTATATGTGTTAGAAAGTCCAACCCAAAAACTTAAGCTAATAGGTGGAGAGAGACCACATGAGTATAAAGAGTATTTAGAACCCGTTGTCAAGCAATGTGGGACATGCTTCAACACCCCCACTCACGTGCTAGCCAGATTAGGCGCGGCACGTGAAATTTTGACTACGCACATTCACGTGGAGTTTTTGAGGAATTTTTTACCACGCACATTCGCGAAAGGGATAAAACTAGCTCTGATACCATGTTAGAAAGTCCAACCCAAAAGCTTAAGCTAATAGGTGGATAGAGACCACATGAGTATAAAGAGTATTTAGAGCCCGTTGTCAAGCAATGTGGGACATGCTTCAACAATATGTCACCAGACAATGCCTGACCCAGTTCCTACGGCTTCAAGTTTGACTCAAATATTCCGGTCAATATACGGTGTCTGGCTTAAATCAACAATATGGGATTAACCAATTGCCACAGCCCACTGGAATACGTTACTAACCTGATCTACATTCTGAACCATGGCAAGAAACATTTGCCAACTGATTTTAGGGCGTCATGAAAGTTAGCTCACATACAGTTTCAGCTTTTGCATGTTTATCAAGTTGTTTGTGGCTGCTGCCAATATAGACTAAAGCCACCTAGTTAAAAAGCGATGTTTCCAGCTTAACTGCAAAGCCGAATTTTCCTGCACATAATGGTGCAACAATACACTAGTATATTGACCCCTTGAGACACCAAATAAGGGCGAATCATGCGCTGCAGCAATCACTACAACGACACATATTGTAGCTTGAAACGATTTCTGACACTTTAGCATTTATAGAAAGCAAGCAGCATAAAAAAAAATATCAGTACTCTGTTGTCCAGAAGGCATAGTGGAAAGAAATAAACGCAAGTTAATCCAACCATTGGTGAGAATAGCATAACATCTGACAGCAAAGTACTTTGCATTTCATACATGGCTAACAAACAACAAATTGAAAGTACCTTTGCAAGGATGTAACGAGGTTTGGTCTTAATCCTCCTAACTACTTCCACCAGCGCTGAGCTCACCCTAAAGTTGATCTCCAGACTCTCAGAAGGATCTGCCACACGCATGCAATGCCATTAGAAAAAGAGAATCCTGCAAACTCTCATGTGCATAGAGGCGCATGCAGAGGGAGAAAGAAAGTCTCAAGCAATATCAATGTGTTGACTCTCTGCATCATTTTTCCCTTTTCTTGATGGATGACTCCTATCACTCTTGAGAAAAGCTATTCGTACGCGAACATTTAATATAAGCTCAATGTGGATGTCAGGCGAGCTAATTCACGCAGAAATGGTTCAGATGATTGATGACACAGTCTTATCTGTTAGATAGCAAGGGTATATTGGTCATTTATGGGTATTTACCCTAGCTTGTATAAATACTCATCTCTTATTCTAATAAATAGTAACTTATTCCAAATCACATGGTATCAGAGCCAACCCTAGCCGCCCCAACCTAAACCCTATTCGACACCCACCACCCACCATCCAGGCTCTCGGCTAGGGATCTCGGCCAATTTGGCCGGCCACGTCCCAGGGATCTCGGCCAGATTGGCCGGCCACGTCTCAGGTCACTCGGCCAACTTGACCGGTCACGTCCCAAGGCTCTCGGCCAATTTGGCCGGCCACGTCCCAAGGCTCTCGGCCAACTTGGCCGGCCTCGGCCCAGGTTCTCGACCAGCTCGGGTTGATCTCCAACAATCACTGTCCAGGGAATTCTGAGTCGGCACATCTGTTCTAGTATGTTTTGGTGAGGTGTGTCGATTTTCTTTGTTGTTCTTTGCTGCGAATGAATGTTGCTGGTGATTGTTGTTGGATTGCGGGACTGAATGAAGGCGATGTTGTGAATTTAGAGCGACTGAATTAGTGTCGCTATTGAGTTTGGTGATTAGTGTTCTCTTTGTGGGATTGATGATGATATTGCGAGTTGGCTGATTGTGGTTGAAGTATTGTTATTGGTGTGGCTGCTGGGATTTGGCTGGCCGGCTGTTGGTTTGGCGAGTTGAAGTGTGTTGGTTTGGCTGGCTGGTGATTGATAATAGTTTAGAATAAGTATTTTATTATGGCACATACTAAGAAAGAAGAAGTAGTTGCTGAAGTCATAGCTGCACCATCTGGACGTCTGTCAGAGGAGAAATTAGCTGGGGTCTCCAATTTTCAACATTGGAAGAGAGTTATTGCGGTAGCGTTGACAGGGAGAGAACTTCAACACCATTTGACTGGTGCAAGAACTGATGCTGATACTAGATGGAATACAATGGAGGCCAGAATACTTAATCAGATGTGGAATTGTATGGAATCTCATGTGGCTGCGTTGGTTTCACATGTTACCACTGTTAAGGAGTTATGGGATTATTTGAATGTTCTCTATTCTGGAGAGAATAATTTATCGAGGATATATGATGTGTCTCAAGAGTTCTTTAGAGCCGATAGAAAAGGTCGTCCTCTTAATCAATTCTTTGCCGATTTCAGGCAAATGTATGAGGAAATCAATCTTATTTTGCCGATTACCACTGATGTTAGAAAGATGCAAGAGCAGCGAGAACAATTAGCTGTTATGTGTTTTTTGGGCGCATTAGGACCAGAGTTTGATGCAGCCCGATCACAGATTCTTGGAGGAGACACTGTGGCTTCTTTGAATGAGGCTTTCGCTCGTGTCTCCAGGATTTCACGTGACTCATCTCGAGGTATATCTTCCACGAGTGATAGTTCTGCTTTGGCTGTGCTAGGGAATCGAGGTGGTAGTCGGGGTCGTGGTGGAGGTCGTACTGGTCGTGGATTTAGTAGTGGTGGCACTGGTCGTGGATTTAGTCGGGGACAGTCGCAGTCTTATGGTAGTACCTCGGATGATACCAATGGTAATACTACAGTCACACGGACTTGCCATTATTGTGGTGTACCTGGACATATTCAGCGCTTCTGCTATAAACTTCATGGCAAGCCTTCTCATCTGGCCACTGCAAATGTCGCTAATGCAGTAGATCCTGTCATTCCTTCTGAGTCATCTGAGGGTGGACAATTGATTCGAATGTCAGAGGATGAACTTGCTCTGTACAATCGGTTTAAGATATCTCAGCCAATTTCCTCCTCCAGAGCTACTTTTGCTCAGACAGGTAACGCAACAGCATGTCTCTCATCTTCCTCTCACTCCTGGATCATTGATTCAGGAGCTACAGATCATATGACTGGGTCTTCAGGTATCTTTTCTAACTTTCATGAGTCTGTATCCACTGTTACTTTAGCTGATGGTTCCTTATCAACGGTCAAAGGAATAGGCACAGTCCCCTTGACATCCTCCATGTCTTTGTCTTCTGTCATGTATCTTCCAAATTTTCCATCCAACCTTTTGTCTGTGAGCTATCTTACAAAAGAGCATAACTGTTCAGTAACCTTTTATCCTGATTCTTGTGTTTTTCAGGATTTGAAGACGAAGAAGACGATTGGTAGAGGACGCATGACGGGGGGGTTATATGTGCTTGACGATACTCCTAGCATGGCTTGTTTGGCAGCTTCTCCCCATCAAGTTCATTGTCGTTTAGGCCATCCCTCTTTGGGAAGTTTGAAGATGTTAGATTCCAGTTTTCAGTCTTTATCTCGCCTTGAGTGTGAGTCGTGTCAGTTTGGTAAACTTCATCGTACTAGTTATAGTCCAAGAGTCAATAAACAGGTTTCTCAGCCTTTTGCATTAGTTCATTCCGATGTTTGGGGTCCATGTCCTACTGTTTCAAAGTTGGGTTTCAAGTACTTTGTTACTTTTGTAGACGACTATTCAAGAACCACTTGGCTATATTTAATGAAAAGTCGTTCCGATTTATTTTCTATCTTTTGTGCATTTATTAACGAAGTACATACTCAATTTTCTACTTCTGTTCGTGTTCTTCGAAGTGATAATGCTAAAGAGTACTTTTCCACATCATTCACTGAATTTATGTCTCAAAAGGGCATTCTTCATCAATCTTCATGTTCATATACTCCACAGCAGAATGGTATCGCTGAACGCAAGAATCGTCATTTGTTAGAAGTTACCCGTTCTTTGATGTTTGAGATGAAGATCGATAAATCCTTCTGGGCTGATGCTGTTATGACTGCATGTTATCTCATCAATCGCATGCCATCCTATGTCCTTAAGGGTGCTATTCCCCACTCTCTTCTTTTTCCTTCTGATCCTTTATTTCATTTGCCACCACGCATATTTGGTTGTGTTTGTTATATTCGTGATCATCGTCCAGGACTCTCTAAGCTTGATCCTAGATCTCTCAAATGCATCTTTGTAGGGTACTCTCGTACACAAAAGGGTTATAGATGTTATTGTCCCTCTTTACAAAAGTATTGTACCACTGCAGATGTCTCATTCTTTGAGTCTACTGTTTATTCTGATTGTCCAATGGAACCTCTTCTAGTGGATGATGATTCTTTGACATACATTGTTGTGCGACCAGCCCCTACTCTAGCATCTCCAGCTCCTCCGCCTGTTGAGTATGTCTATAGTAGACGTCCCCGTCAGCATGTCACACCCCCTGCAGATTCTGTGCCTACCTCGTCTTCTACGTCTTCTGATCCTGCGGTAAGTCAGCAACCCCCTGATCTTGATATTCCTATTGCACATCGTAAAGGTGTTCGTAGTTGCACTAAGCATCCTATTGCACAGTTTGTCTCCTATTCTGGTTTATCAGCGTCTTGTCGGGCCCGTCTAATGACCCTTGATAGCTACCCTATTCCTAAGACTGTTGCTGCAGCGTTATCTAGTTCAAGCTGGAGGACAGCTATGGAAGAGGAATTGTTGGCATTAGAGCACAATCGCACTTGGGATCTTGTTCCTTTACCTGCTGGGAAGACGGCCATTGGTTGCAAATGGGTGTTCACTGTTAAGGTTAATCCTGATGGTACTCTTGCTCGTCTCAAGGCTCGTTTGGTTGCAAAAGGATATGCACAGGTTTATGGAGTCGATTATGGTGATACTTTTTCACCAGTGGCAAAGATGACGTCTGTTCGTCTTTTACTTTCTTTGGCTGCTTCTGCTGGTTGGCCTTTGCTTCAGCTTGACGTGAAAAATGCATTTCTTCATGGTGATTTACAGGAAGAGGTCTATATTGAGCAACCACCTGGGTTTGTTGCTCAGGGGGAGTCAGGTCATGTTTGTCGTTTAAAAAAATCATTGTATGGTTTGAAACAATCTCCCAGAGCATGGTTCGGGAAGTTTTCTGAGGCTGTACTTCAGTTTGGATTGAGTAGATGTAGCGGTGATCATTCGATGTTTTATCGGGTGTCTAAAACTGGTAGAATATTCCTTATAGTTTATGTGGATGATATCGTCATAACTGGGGATGACTCTGCAGGAATTAAAGAGTTGAAAATGTATCTACAGCAGCAATTCCATACAAAAGATTTGGGACCACTCAGGTACTTTTTGGGTATTGAAGTCGCACGAGCAAGAAAAGGTATTCATATCTCACAACGGAAGTACGTTCTGGATTTGCTTACTGAGACAGGTTTGTTAGGAGCTAAACCGCTGGATATACCAATGGAGACGGGCTTGAAGTTGATGGCAGAGGATGGTGAGTTATTAGATAATCCGGAAAGGTATCGAAGACTAGTTGGAAAGCTGAATTATCTAATTATTACTCGACCTGATATTTCCTTTCCTGTGAGTGTCGTGAGCCAATTTCTGTCTTCTCCTCGTACCTCACATTGGGATGCTGTGATCAGAATTCTGAGATATTTGAAGAAAGCTCCAGGTCGTGGTATTGTTTACAGGAATCATGGACACAGAAAAGTAGAAGCTTTCTCAGATGCTGATTGGGCAGGATCTCCGATAGATAGAAGATCTACATCAGGCTATTGCACCTTTGTGGGAGGAAACCTGGTGTCGTGGAAAAGCAAGAAGCAGAATGTTGTAGCTAGATCAAGTGCAGAATCAGAATATAGAGCGATGGCTCAAGCTACTTGTGAGTTGATCTGGATACGTCAACTGTTAGTGGAACTTGGGTTCAAAGATCCTATACCAATGGAGTTGTGGTGTGACAATCAAGCGGCTGTCCATATTGCTTCTAATCCAGTGTTTCATGAGCGTACCAAGCATATTGAAGTGGATTGTCATCTTGTTCGTGAGAAGCTTCAGGCTGGGATTATATCTACTAGTTATGTTAGAACCGGCGAACAACTTGCTGATATTTTTACAAAATCTCTAGGGAGTAGTCGAGTTGAGTATATTTGTAACAAGCTGGGCATGTTAGATATCCATGCTCCAGCTTGAGGGGGAGTGTTAGATAGCAAGGGTATATTGGTCATTTATGGGTATTTACCCTAGCTTGTATAAATACTCATCTCTTATTCTAATAAATAGTAACTTATTCCAAATCACATTATCAATTAAGAGAAAGAAGAGGATGGGAGACTAACTTTTCCCTGTAATTAGCTCCCGACTTGTCATAATCAGAGTGTCTGTATGAGCCCTAAGAAATGCATCTGCCATCTCCGCTGCTTTCTCAATTTCCTGATCCCTCTCTTCTCTTGATTTCATTGCAACTTTATCGACAGAAATCTATTCATGTAAGAAAAGTACTAAAATTTAGGAGGTATTGAAATCACATTAGGAAAAGTAAGTAGATTCTTTTAAAACTAGGATTCGAATCATCAGTTGAAAATTGAAGTTATTCCCCCTGGAAGAATTGCATCCAACTGTCATAAAAACAAAAGCACTAATTTACATTTCAATTACCTCTATACTTCTAATGATCTGTGCGCACTGTAATTTAAGCTCTTGCAGCTGTGAAACATGGCAACATAGAGACCTCATTTAGGCAAAAAGCATCAACATAAGGAAAGAGAAAAATCAAATGCGTAAGATATCACTTTTTGACCTGTTTTGTTGTTTTTGGAACATATGATCCCACAACTATTAGTCCCCCAGTCTTCTCTTTTGTTATTCCTAAATCCTTGGGTAAAACTGGGGCTTTTGGGATAATTCCAATCCGGGCAGAAACAAAACTAGCTGCAGTGCGGCATAAGAAATGCTTTCCTTGAAGCTCTGCCTGTCAATGGATCAAGTTGATATAGAAAATGAGCTTCAACGAAGCTCCACTAAGCAATTGGAGGGTGATACATTGCGAACAATTTCAAAGTAAAAGCAGCGTTATTTTTCACCTTTATCATTCCTGCTGCAAATACATACATGTCTCTTTCACTAGCTGCATTTATTACACAAGTTGAACCCTGAGAATTCAAGAAAAGCTTTTAGTGAGCAAACAGAATCTATTTTCAGATGGCCACGAAAACAGAATCTATCTTCTCGGAAAATCAAGACATTTGCAGTGTTATGGCTTATGATGTTCAGATACATGAAAAGAATATGAAGAATTACTCCTCTAGATATGTTGACAGCATCACCTGATTCTATTATGCATTCAACAGTCATCACTAGTGTTCACACTAACATGCTCAATTTTCCTTCCATTAATCATACAGACTTGCATCTTACAAGACTTTTGGTCATTGGAAAACAAATTCCAGAGGCCAATTTTCATGTCTCAATTCTGGAGCTAAAAGAATCTTACACATGATAAACCTGCAAGTGAAAACTTGTATTTTTCAATTGTCATGCTGGTCAAACCCAAATGGCAATGTTGGTACTGGTAGACTCCCCAAAGAAATTTTGTTAGGAAGAAGGCCAACAAAAGACTAACAACAGCCACACTGGCAAAATCTTGTATGCTGAGCAATAACATAAAATCATTAATGCTCCAGCACATACTTTCTCCATTTATGGACGACAAAAAAGTCCTCACACGTTTTTACCGTTCTTATATAACAGTGTAAAAGCTAGCCCATATCATAACTGTTGTTACTCTTCTAGCATGACAAACAGCAGAAACTGAATTTGGGAGAATGATTTGGTAAATTTGAATAGTGCAGAGACAGCAATAAACTACGGCATCAGATATTGTTGGGATGTCTACACCTTGTGAAAGGTTCGTGTATCTACCTTTTTCAAACTGCAAAGGAACTGGCAAACAGCGTCAGGTCCACCTTTCCTCAGCAGCTGGATTGAAATAGATGATACACCACCTGCTGGAATGCAGCCTCCAGTCTTCTCTTCAACCCACTATGAGTCAGATGGAGAAGATTCCAGATAAATCCAATATTTTTTGGTATTAAAGCAATAAAGATAATGTTATAACAATGAATCAAGATAAAAAGAATCAGTACCTCCCGCAAGTTTGATGATTTATATCCAAAAGAAGCGTCTTTTGCAAACTCTGTGTCCCCTGCGGGAACAAGCCTGCAGACATTGCAATCCATGTAAAGACTTCTTAGTTAGTAAAATTTATTTACAGTGTGGTTACTAGAAGAAGAGGAAGGGAAAAGAAAGAAATTCAGAACACTCTACATTTCAGCATCCGCAACATAATGAACGTCATTGATGGTATAACGTCCTCCTTGAAGAAAAAACGGGCAGATTATCCATGCGTCCATCTCACCAAGAACTGAAACAGCAGCATCAGCCTCCTGAATGTATCAAAAGTAGATGTCACAATCTGCAGCTTCTTAAAACGTTTCGCCACTGAAAACAATTTCTATAAAGATCTCATCCTTGCCTCTGGAAAATGACCTCTTAAAGTTGAGTCACCTCTTAGAACTACTGTGTAGTCCACATTCTCCAACAACTTTACCGCTGTTTGCAGGTTTTGGCATATATCTTTGATAAGTGCACTGGCCTGTAGCAAAATGACATATTGTTCAGGAGCTGAATAAATATAAGCCAAACCTACAAATTCCATAGGGAAATAGCAATTTCCCACAATCCTTCCTTTCTATCTTGATTAAGGAGTTCTTCGATTTTCATCATTGCTCCTCAACAACAACAATCCATAAAGACCCACAAATTCATTTATGCAACCAAAAGAATTAGAACTTGCCTTGTCAGAACTCAGTGACCTGGAGTTAGTCAATATGAAAAAGCATGTAGGTTTTTTCTTGAGCTGCTCAACAAGTGACTCAACCGTCCTGCAGAGAATTATCCACCATATCTTTTCAGGGGATGCTTAGCTACAACACTTTTAAATTGAAAAACTTACTATTTACAGGACAATGAGTGAGCAACATACAGAAATGCTTGGTTATGTATGAAGAGAGCTAAATGTTATTATAAAGGATAATCACTTCTTCAAACATATCAGAAAAGAAAGGTAGCAGGCACATGCAGAGGCTTACCATTCTGTCAATACCTCAATATCATGAACAGTCTGTGTTCCAGTAGGATCATCATCCAGAACAACTAAGGTCTTTGAACTGTTCCGATTGAGTCTCTGTATGTCATCAACTGGATCAACTGGCCACTGAGGTGGAAGAGATTGCAAAATGACTTCTTTTTTAAGCATGGGAAGTTTCCCTTCGACTTTGACACCGGTTAGTGTCTCATACACCTGCATTGCAAAAAAGAAATTTAATCCAACATATACATTGTCCGGCCAATTGGTCGATGTTGTAATTTCTAAAATGTTGCTTGCTTTGATAGACACAAGACAGAATCATGCAAAGAACATCAGAGAGCTCATATTGAAGCTCCAGAGATCTAAGCAGTAAAACCATAGTGGAATGAATTTAATTATCTAAACGACTACATGGTCATAAATTATAGCTTTGTCTTTTTAGCACTTGATGATTGCAACAAGATGTCTAGTAGTGAGGCCAAAAAAAATCTCTGAAATTGCAGTCAAACTAGTTTTAACAGTTCATTCACAACTAGGGAGGCAATCTCATGCTTAGTAGTTCTTGTCCTACTATTGAAGTATCCCATCACTTGTCTATGGACGGTCTTATAGCATGTTGTCTCCCTCCACCTATTGGCTTAAGCTTTCGGGTTTGATATTCTAACATGGAATCAGAGACAGGTTTCATCTCGGATTTATTTCATGGTACGAGGCTCCCTGACATCAATTCCACATACCATTCTCAAGTCTGTCCTCGTTTGTCAGGTTTATGTGGGCCTTACATTCATGTTGCCTCCCTCCACTTATTTGTTTAAGCTTTTAGGTTGGATATTCTAACACCTACCAAAGATTATGACATCCAATAATCAGATTCACAACAACAAACCTAGCCTTATCCCACAAAATAGAAAGACAAACAATCAGATTTTGCTTGAATAATCTGGTCATACTTTTACATTTTAACAATTTTATTTTTTTCTTTTCTTGCGGCTCTAACAAGTTGTTAATTCGGAACACCCAAGAACGTTTAAAAAATACAATTACTGATACGAATATTCATATAGAGTTCTTTATAACTTTTTCATAATCTTTTTGAAACTTATTTTTTCTTATTTAAATTAAAAAGGCGGAATTTTTTTTTCTTTAAGCAAAATGAAACAAGCTCAAGTCAACCCAATTCACATGAAGGCTTCAAAATATTTCATTTTTAAGACTAAAGTAGCTCTTCTCCCCCTACAAAACAACCATTCAATACTCATAGTTACATAAGTAATGTTGTCTCATCTATTTTCTATGTCCAGCAAGAATCAGGAATTGGTAGTGACAACTGTCAATATGTTTATGCAATGTACCACATGTCAAGATGAGTTAACATAGAGCTTAGATTCCAGTCTCCATACCTTTACTACACCAGCATCATCTTGCCGGCCCCATCCAGCAGCAGAACCTGCTCGAGAACACAATTACCAGTAGTGAATCCAATTTATACTATCATGTAAACTTTCCGCTTTCTTAAAAATAGACTAAACCAGACTGCTGATTTGTGTAGTTTTGCACCGGATTTTTCTTTTAATCACTTGTTTCTAATCTTTTTCCTCGTATTCAATCTTCCAATCAGACAACAGCTGAATGATTTAAATAGGCCACTAAAGTCGACAAGCAAATTGAATCTTTGAGACTACAAGATTCCATGTCAATGATAAACTCAGCTTGAGGAAATGAAATGAAAAGCATGTTAGTGCAGGAAAGATATAAGTAATCATATGACGAAAATATCAGTGGACTATCAGGACTGATTTGCTTCTTTGTAATCAAAGAAATAATGCTAACACAAGACAGTGGCTCCCTGACATTCTTCTCCTGATTTGAATTTCGGTCATTTATTATATCCAGGATGCAAAACTTGATATTTCATATACCACAGAGAGAAAAGAAAATCCTGCTGTCTTTATTCCTTGCCATGTAGAAAATCCTGCTGTCTTTATTCCTTGTCATTTATTATATCCAGGACGCAAAACTTGATATTTCGTATACCCCAACTAGTTTGGGATAAAGGTGATGTCGATGTTGATGTTGTTGATGTTGATGTAGAAAATCCAGATGGAGGAAGAAGGGGAGGGAACTTCATCACACTAGGACTAGGGATTAAGTTTCAAACCTGCCAGGAAGAGTTGGTGTGCGACGGTTGCAATGTGAAGAGGAACTTTACGTGATGAACATTCACGGGAAACAATGCCCTGGAGAAATTATAAGAGTTTCTATATAGTTTTTCACAATTCTTCAAAAGATTGCAAAGAGCAAGACAATTGTGCCATACCAGATCCTTCACAAATATATCAAGTGCTGAGTATGGTGTATAATCATTATCCAACATATGGGGAACGCGATTTTCAAACATCCTGCAAGGGATAAGAACACATGATCAAGCATCTTTTAAACTGACAAGAAATTGGATTCCACATTCTCAGAAACACTTCTGTGACTCCATGCCCTAGGTTAAGTTTCCCTTGTCGAAAGTTGAACATATTAGAAAATCGAACCTCAAAGCATAAGCTTTTAGACACCCAAGATGTGCAAAGAAGGGAAAAAATGGGTGAAAAGGGGAATGTGCAGAGTCTAACTCAAAGATCTTGAGCTCTAATGCTATATTAAAAGGTCCAAAGCTTGAGCAATTAGAGAACCGTGCATAAAATATTCATATCCTAACAGAACAGTTGCACCCTTTTCACTGAATGTATGGGTTTAGGAATGAATGAACAAGGAGGGAAAGTGATTGCCCAAGGCAGAGTATATCAATAGAGGCCACTGAATATAACTGGTGTGGTTGCAATCAAGTGCTCCTTCATAAAATAGATAGGTACAGGAGATTAATTCCACAGCAAAGCAAGATGACTGCAGCCAAAGCAAGAACTTTATCTTCCAAGATCCTATTAGCTTGCTGCTGACAGCAAATAATAGCTATTCTCAAATGACATACCATGAGCTTCCTGTGCTGTTTGCTATCGCATTGAACAATGTTCTTGTGCTAAGACTTAAGCGAGCTCCAAAAGCCATTGCCTCTGCTGATGATGCAATATGAACTCCCGCGAGCAATTGGTTAACCATTTTCACGACACTGGAAACAGAATAAACCAAAAAAGCAAAATGTTGCTCTCAAATAAAACAAAACCAATTATTTCCAAAGACTCACCTGGAAAATTCATTGCTTATGAATTAGAGGAGCAAAAAACTGTTTTACATTCCTAAGACCCTTAAATGCTTGAAAAGAAAGGGAAGCTAATAAGTACCTTCCAGCCCCACAACCTCCTTTGATAATATAAAGCTTTTCGCTTAATGCTGTAATAAGTAAAGCAGCACATATCACTCTTCTGAAACTTTTTCAAGTCAGAGATATGAACTTCCCCATATGATAACTGGAACAAAATGCTAAATACCTGAGAGAACTGAACCAGTGCTTTTAAGAGCAGCATCACTACCAGAAGCCATTATCTTTTTCACAACATCCATATGGGTCAGCAAATTGCAGAATCTCCATTCATAATGAATGTAGAAGGTTGTGAAATGCATACCGTAAGCGTTCCCTCAGAAGCTCTTTTAACACCACCAGAAACAGGGGCGTCCACCAGTTTCAGATCTTTTCCTTCAACTGCAATATGACATATGAAGCACAAAATTTAGAAGAAGAATGCTGGCAATTAAACCCATTAGTCTATTCAATAAAACATTTAGTATTCCATTTCAACCAAAGGAAAGCTTGTTTAGCTATGAGAGTCTGCAGAACTTCCCTTATCAATGCACCATCATTTTGACAATGAGATTTATTCTTGTTATTTAGAAGGACATTCGTCTTTTAAATTAATCCACTGCATGACGAAGGACATACTTTGCAATCGTCGCTCCAGCTGAGTCACAAATCCAGGAGAAACAGTGGATGAAAGAATTATGGATGCACCAGATGGAAGCGCTGAGGTTAAACCAAACAACATGTCAATACAGGCATGAAAAATCAAATAAGCATTATTATGAATAAGTCACCTGAGATTGCACCAAGATCTCCGTATAGGACACTTTCTGCTTGAGCTTCATTTGTGACCATGATCACAAGTACATCAACATCTACATGTTGAAAGTACGTCAGGACCCAATGGTAACACACTTCAACATGAAAGAGTAGGATGAGGCAAAAAGGGGGGAGCCACTAAAATGAAGGCTTCACTCACTCGCTCTAATGCTCATTTAGGAGACATTGAGTGGAGTGCATAAGCCCCTATAGAGATAGGGGGATTACTAGTGGGCCTTAAACCAAATTGAAGTGAAGGCAACAACAAAGTTCTCTACAGCATGTACAGGCGAAACCAGTAAACATCACAACAAAGTCATAGCAATATTCCTAACCTTTAGACGCTTCTGCTGGAGAGTTTCCAACCAATCCACCTGCATTTGCAAACCGATCAAGAGTTGGTTTATAGACCTGCCATGCAAAAGAAAAAGGTACTCCTAATTAACATCTGGATATAGCATACACCAACTCCCCAGATTATTCGTGCGACAAAACAGAATGATCTTGGATGTTTATCTATGCACGAACACATACATCAACTTGTGCATATGGAAACACAGTCCTTAAGAGTATTAATACACATGATTGATAGACGCACCCTTATCTTCTGAACACTATGATAGATTAAGATTATTATTACAGTTATATTAAAGAAATCATGCCTTTGAAATAACTAATTTACTTTTTACAAATAGCTCCAATTGCATCAACACATATCTGTTGTATACTACGAAAGAGGATACTCAATGATGGCCCTATAAAGTTCCCATTCTCACAATAAGGATGTGAGTTAGAAGAATTTCGAACAGATAAAATCTAAGCATATGGATAGAAACAGATGCACCAACGGTTAATATAAGATGATAGTAACATATTCATGAGACTAGTTTCTCCTCTGAGCTAGCAATGGACTATTTCAACACCACTGGTGGAGAAAGATAGAGGTGGGAAATTACATCAAATCCAGAGACGCAGTAATTCAACTTCAGTAAGTGAGTTGCCATGCCAAATCCCATTGCACCAAGACCAATAAAACCAATTCGATCGACAGTGTCTGAATTTGCAGCAATTTCTTCTGCAAGTTGTTCAGGGAAGTACTTTTCTTCATTGGCTGCGCTGATAATGTTTACTCCATATACTTCTTCCAAAATCTGTCGAGTAGACAGTGAAGTTTTACAGGTGACTGGGTCATCCAAGTATTGAGAAAAATTGTCATGCTCTAAACAGAACTTCTTAACCTTAACAATGTTCACATCTCCATCATCACGGTGACCATGCGCAGAAGCTGAAAAAGGCATTCACATGGAATGAGAGACAGAAAGGGCTGCTTGTGGCAAACTGACAAGTATATGAAGTGATAGAGCACTATAAAAAAATTAGCTGAAACATTAGATTGGTACCAAGAATAAGTTGCTGATGAGCTACTGACAGCAGAGGGACAGGAAAAGTCTGCGACTTAGCCACATTAAGGACAGTACCCTGAAATCAGAGGATAATAGTTTCTAGTCAACTCCTCTTCAACAAGTAATTACCACATAAACTCTCAAGTCATCGAAAACCAAATTATTCGACAACCAGCAACTCACAACCTAATAGAATTAAAGACACCATAATATCCTCCCTTGATATGATCAAAATAATTTAGACACCTATAAGACCCAATTCGCTGGAAGGGAAAAAATATATGCCACGGAACACGCAATGATATATACCAGGGTAAAAACATAAGCGGAAACAATAAACTAAACGATCTTATGTCATAGACATAGATTGAGGGCCCAAATAAGAGACAAGACATCCAACTTATACATATCCCCACAGTCTTACCAACTTCTGAACAAAATCCAGGAGGTATTCTTCAGTTCCATCACCCCTTAATAGTCCAGGAACATGGTTTTTAAAAATCCTGCATGGGAAGAACACCCATACGTTTTAGGATTAATACAACTTAGAGCCCTTGAGGTACCATAGTTTCTGGCCTCACAAAGCATTTTAATTACCAGGATCTCTAGAGATCAAGCCAGATCACCTAGAATTGCATCTCACCCACTCGTTCAGGTTTCAAGGTAACATGACATGATCCGGGCTGCCTATATTAAGTCAAGTAATTGAGTGGATCCCAATCCTTTAGATAGTTCAAAAGATACATGAAATGACTGCCTGATTGATCTTCAGGGCAAAGTGCAATGATATTATTTTCCAGAATTTCAACGGTAAAAAGACACAGAGAACAAATAAGACTCAATAAGTTTCATTTGATTTGTGCCACATTGTACTCAATTATATTTGTCATTGCCAGACTGAAATCACAAAATGTATGCTCTTACCATGAGTTTCCAGCAGCATTGGAAATAATGTCATAGATAATCCAAGGATGAATACCAGCTTTGATGCCCAAACAAATTGCCTCCACCGCTGCAACCAGATGAATTCCCTCAAGCAGATCGCTAACCAACTTATATTTGCTGCAACATAAATCCTGCACTTAGTATAATACGATTGGTAGTCAAAATAAAGGACGCTAAACACCATTTACTCCTTAGTGAAGCACATCCAAGATACAGTATCTTTTATCTTACAGCACGGAATGACATCTACCGCAGGGATATGAATTTATACTTTGATAATAACAAAATTCAAAAATTTGGCCAAAATATGAAAATGTTTTCTGAGGCCAAGGTGAGCAGACCTTCCTGCTCCAATTTCTCCGTCAAATATGTAGAGTTTGTCAGACATTGCTGCATACACAACAAAATCCAATGAACAGTTGTAATATGTTTATAACCCAAAGACTTAGCATAATGTCAAGTGAGGAAGAATGGTTAAACCAGAAAGAATAGGCCTCGCCCTAGCAATGGCATCTGACTTTCCTGATGAAGAGATCTGAACAACAACAGGAAGAGCAAAGGGGGAAGAGAAGGAAGAAAAATCAAAAGCAGCACTTTAATTATTAACCAACTAGACAAATATAAAGGGTGGCTCTACATGCGCAAACTGCAGAATAATCAAAAAGAGAATGTAAGATTACCACGAGTTTTCCACTTAAATGCTCAAATGTTCCCCTAGACACATATGCATCTACTACAAAAGCGACCTCAGCATTTTCTGCATGAAATAGGCGGATCAAGTTTGTCAAAAACAGGCAACACTAGCCAGGATTCCGAAACAGTGTCTACTGCATGTTCATTAACAATATAAAGTAATCTAAAATCTCCACATTCCTACTTGGCTTAAAAATTGCTCAATGCCATGCATTTTCTACGCTACTGCCTTGACCTAACTCATTAACTACCCATACCCTCTTCAACAATCATTCGAGGAGATCATTTTCCGTTTCTACCCAATACAAATGCATATACATGCATGCAAAGATGACGTGTTTACACTGTTCAAATGACAATTAGATAATGTTGGAACACACAAATATTAAACCACGTTTTTTTTTTCTAATAGCTTAAGCTTTTAGAGCAGTGGATTGTGGTCCCATTAAATCTTTCATGGTATCAGAGCAGAAGGTCCAGAGCTCAAATCTTTCCAAGCCCCTATTTTCCTCCCCAATGAATATGTCCATGTTTAGTAGTAGGCAAAAAGACCAGACTAAGCGTGAGGGGGAGTGTTGGAATACATAAATATTAAATTATATCTTCTTCTAATAGCTTAAGCTTTTAGAGCAGTTGGCCATGTTCCCATCAAATCTTTCAAATGTTAAGTTGTAAATATCTAGATTTTCTGGTTGTAAATGTGTTGGGATTGTAATTACTCTCATAAATTCTAATCAAATCTCATAAATTGTGGGATTGTAATTACGCTCTTATTTGGACTTTGTTTCCTTTTTGTTTGCTAGGATTTCTCTGCATATTAGCCTATAAATCTAACATTGTAAAGCAGCAGAAAAGATGAATGAGAATAAGAATTTCTCTCCATGAAATTCTCTCATGGTTTAATATTTATATACTCCAATACACCCCTCTCACGTGCAAGCCGGATGATGAGTGGAGAACATGGAATTTTACTAATGGAGGGTGGACGCACATTCACGAAAGGGATAACTGGCTCTGATATCACTCCGGGTATTGGAATTTTCCCCTGCTCTTTTGTTGAGAGATTTGATGAGACCACAGCTAACTGCTCTAAAAGCTTAAGCTATTAGAAGAAGACATGGTTTAATATTTATGTATTCCAATACTTCCCATCACGCTTAGTCTGGTCTTTTTGCCTAGTACTAAGTATGGACATATTCATTGGGGAGGCAAATGGGGTCCTAGAAAGATTTGAACTCAGGACCTCCTGCTGTGATACCATGAGAGAATTTGATGGAGAGAAATTCGTATTCTCATTCATCTTTTCTGCTGCTTTACAATGTTAGATTTACAGGCTAATACGCAGAGAAATCCTAGCAAACAAAAAGGAAACAAAGCCTAAATAAGAGAGTAATTACAATCCCACAATTTATGGGATTTGATTAGAATCTACTCCTAACAATCAGCTAATTTCCCAACACATTTACAGCCAAAAAATCTGGATATTTACAGCTTAACAGATAAATCTGAATTGAAGAAGATGTAAGATTACAAGTGTAAGACCACCTAAAGAGGTGCATTTGCACACCACTTCGCACCTAGACTGAGTAATATGGTATGGGCAATTTTGCTTTCAAATCATAGCCATTCCAAACAATGACAGTACCTATCTAGACAATTACAAAGCCTTTGAAAGATAAAACCCGCGAAGATCAAAATGTTCATGTCCTTTCAAACTTCAGTAAGATAAGTCTCTTGTTCAGAATCAAAGTGAAGGTAGGTGTCATTGAGTGACACACAAAAACTTTTGTCATTTAACATTGTTCATAGCCACAAGTTACAAAAGAAGAAACAGAATAAACTGGTTCTTGAACAATTAGTCAGTACAAATAAAAAACCAGAGTACAAATTTCTGATGCATTAAACTTTCACAGAATAAGCATTACATAAGAGATGGAAAGATTTATTGCCTGTTAGACGCTTCTCTAATTTCTGCAAATGCGACGGCAAAATGTCTGAGTGAAGGATGACAACAGTGTCTTTCTCCAACTCTGCAATATCGTAACAAAGAATATAGCAAAGATCATAAATTCCAATGATTCAAAGGTCCAAATGTACTCAGTGATATCGTGAGGAGAAACTTCAGAAACCTTTACAAGTGCCTGCTGAACTGAAGAACAGGTTAGTTATATCATCAGCATGGGATATTAACACGATCAAAGCTGCGATACCAGCATTCAAAAATGAAAATGAAATTAGTAATATTGGAAGTCAGTATGCTGTATCAAACTAAAATTAATCATTTAGACTACTAAACCAAATCATTATGCGCTACACTGGCATAGTTTCTTTTACCTTTCCCCCATCTTACAGGAGAGTCGCACTGGCTTCCCCCAAGCTTCAAAAAAGCATCCATCAGAGGCCCAGTTTGCTGTCAGAGTAATGCAGTTAAATAAGACCCTCTGTTACTGGAAACCTTTTCCAAATTTAATAGACAATTAGATAAGGAAGAATGCATACTTCAGTACACATAAAAAGGAGAGATGTCACGTTAGGGTGGTTGGTCATGACATATTGCGACACATCAGATATCAACGACAGGAATTACTAAAAACTTCGTGTCATGATGTGCGAGGCTAGTGTAAAAGAAGAGTAAGATAAGATCAGAAACCAAAAACTTAAGCAGCGCGCCCGAATATGAAGTCAGAACCAATTCCGAACCTAGAATCCCGCAGCTTCCTAATGCCTGCTGTCAAGAATAAGCTAAGTAGCACATTACCTCAGTGGAATGTACGTTCACATCAAGCATTCATAAGGAAATATTGATTACTGACAGAACAACGTCAATGTAGTCTCGTAATAAAACCCCAACTCAATCAGCATGGCCAATTTAACTAATATGAGCTTAAATGGCGTAAAGAACTCCATTTGGAATTTATGCCCCCTTCTAATTCCAACAGCGACACAATTAAAGCAAATTGCTCACAGATTCTAATCTAGTTTAAATTATACGAATCACTAGTGTCTAGAGAAACTAAAAATCGCTGCACTGTATGTAGGACCAGATGTTAGAAGAAGGAAAAAAAAAAAAAGGAGGGAAGATTTTGATCCAGACAAGAAGAAACTCAATTGCCCATGAAAATCAGAAAGCCAAAAGTGAAGCTTTCGCTTCATTTTGAAACCGAAATCGATTGGAAGCAATGCAAAGCTCAAGAAACTCCCAAAGCGGACGACTGATCAGCCCAGAAACAAAGTAACCCTCCATTATCTTTACGCGAACATATTGGACCTTCGTTCGATCAGTCAAACAAGATATTCCCAACCTGAAGCGCCTGGACTTTATATCCAGCGCGAAGAAGCGAGGCAGCCATGTCCAAGCTCAACTCGGACAAGCCCACGAAAGAAACCACGTCTTGGGACGCCATCTTCAGCAATTCTCGCAGCGCCCAAGCTTCGGCTTCGTCGCTTTCCTATTCTTCCGGGTATCTTGCTTGACGTGTGGTGTCAAATTTGGCACTGGAACACGGAATCCACGAGCGCTGAATTGTAGCAGAAGAGAAAGAAGAAAGACCCGGAACGACTGTGGGAGGAAGAATACTATATGGGCAAAAGCTGAGTAAGCTCAGTGTCACTGCCCACGTTGTCGCTGAGCGAAACCTGGGCGGGGTTGGTGGTGATGTCTTTCGATTTGTCTTCTCAAGTCGTGATTTCCGCGCGCGGATCGTCTGCGCTTGTGCTAGAAGGGCAGGGCTGCCCTGATCAATCACATCCGTCCGTTCCATCAATGAACGGATGGGATTGATCCGGGCGAAAAAGTGACCAAAAAAAAATTTTCCCTAGCCGCAATTTTGGGAGATCCCATCCGTCCGTTCCATCAACGGATGGATGGGATGGATCAGGGCACACCCTGCCCTGATAGCACCAGGGCAGGTGATCCGAATCCGTGATTTCCAAACCTTATTCTAACTGCCATTATATGTTGTATTAAAGAGATAGAGATGTAGATGGATAAGAACATTGCTATCCTAGGTAACGGTCCAATTCATATCACATATTGGGAAAGAACTGATTTTTCACCTTAAGAAACAAAATTACTCATATTGTTCGAGGGGGAGAATTGAAGGTGGAGAAGCCACCGTTCCATTTGCCAAACTTACGGCCACGTCAGCTTAAACATTTTTCAAGGGATAACATGAAATATCTATGATGTTTCACGTTTAAATATAATGTAAGAGCCATATGCGCAGATTTCTTAGATATTTGGATTAACAAATCAATTGGTCGAGATTTTTACGTGCAGCACCATTCTTATCTTAATATATCCTTTCGAGAAATGAATTTGAAAAGGGCTAATTTTGTTCACAGAAATCCGTTTAATTACGCAATTTTATTTTATTTTTCTGAAAGGAAAATCTGGTCCAGAAATAGGTGTGGAACAGAAATGAAAAGTTAAAAAAAAATTTCTGTTTTCGGAACAAAAATGAGAAAAAAAAATTCTCATCGCTCACTCATTCTCACTCTTTTGTCCATGTCGCCGTCCGCCGGCCCGCTATTCACCCATCCATCGATCGTTGTTCGCCTGTCCATCAGTCACCATTTGCCGATATCCGGCAGAAAAATCTTTTCTAGCTAGAAATTAATTTCAGAAATAGAATAGTCATCCTTTCATGGGATCATTAGTTCAAAATTGAAAAATAGAAATCATCACCAATTTTTCAGCATCAAAGAAAAGGTATGATAGACAATACAGGTCGATTTATTTATTTATTTGGTCGAAACAGCTCGATTAGTTATGTTTCCAAAAAGTCTAAAGTGTCGTAGGGGTCCGCCAAGGAAATGTCGTACGTTGTCAGAACCCCACCTACGGGATAGCCAACAAAAAAGTGTGTAAAAAAAAATGTGGATAGTGCTACAATATGAGAAGCATTGATACCGCGACAGTGATTTTTCAAAAAAATAAAAAAATTCGGCACATTATATATTAAATATATGCATCATATTATATATATATATATATATATATATATATATATATATATTATGAACTTATAGGTAGGCAGGATAGCAAAATATGCAGTTAATAAACAATATAAACTTTCAAGCATAATATATAAAATTGCAACAGAAATTATAATATTTAACAATATCTGAAACATCAAATGAACTAGACCACCAGGAAGGAGGCAGAGCCTACACAGTTAGGGGTTTCGTTCAATCAGAAAGCAAATTACTTGAAATTTAAAGAGCAGAAACTTAAATATGAAAGTGTAGTGTGTGCGGCTAATCCAAGAGAGGAGACCACAGATCAATCTTCACTGGGAGCTGTATGCTTGTGGATGCACAGTTTAAATTGCAGAAATTTAAGATGAACAATGCCTTAGGACACCAACAGGTGGCAAAGCCTACCGATTCTGGGTCAAGAAAGGCAAAGAATGATAAAATATACACTTTTATTGAAATAAATTGAAAGTTTACACACAAGAACTGCAAATGTAAAGCAGATCTGGGAAATACAAGTGCAGAAAATTTTAAAAACTTGAAAACAGTTCAGGGAAGAACTGGGTAGGAATAGGGGCCAAAAGCTTACGGATCTGGGTCCGGAAGAGGTTTTGGTGAACTTCAAGGTGTCTTTTTTATCTCCGGCTAAGGGCTGTGGATCAGCTTCGGAGGAGGAGAATGGGTGTCGGCTCTGGGTAGTGTAGTGGAAAGGAGAGAGTGTGTGGATCTGGAAGATGCTCTCAAGGATGGAGAGAGAATGTCCAAAAACTCGAGCCCCCTTTCTGTCCGTTGAGATGGGTATTTAAAACTGAAAATTTTCCTGTAGCTACGGTGTAAGTGCACAGTGCTACAGTGTTTTGTTCAACGCCGCTACAGTGTACAGTGTATAATGGTCAAAAGTACCTTGTACATATACGGCTGTTGAAATACCAAAATACATTAAAACTTAAAATGTTACATGCATTTCTTCGTCAAAACCCTAGTCTGAGTCGTCAGCTAGGTTGATGCCGTAACAGTCGTCTTCATTGGTATTGCCGCTGTGGTGCGAAGCCGATGAAGAACCTGCTTGAGTCATTTCTTCATAATCCTCCAATGCTCGCTTCATGATGTCGTACATTTCCTTTTCGCCTGAAACACCAGACAATTTGGATACAACAAGAGCCTTATCATGGAGAAATGAAGTTTGCTCAATATTTTTGGATGGAGTAGGACTCCTGTTTAAATCAGAAACTTTTCTGTTTTGGATCCAATCGTGAACGGCGTCCACAGAACTTTTGTCAAAATAAGTGAAGCCGTCCCACCATTTGGTTTTAAAACGCCTGCACAAAATTAGGACGTTTTGATTTTGGGTATCTCGGGTGTAATCAAACTCCCAAGCAATAACCCAAGCCATCCAGAAATTTGCACAAAACATAAGGAATGGTGGAAATTCCTTTTCACTTGGTCTTGGTTTGAAATTTTGTTTGAAATATTGATAGGATTTCCTTATTTCAAGAGGGAGAATCTCTTGCATAGGACCAAAAATATCCCACCATCTGATAAACCAATAAGGTAAACCAGAAATTTCAAACGGGCTGTCAAAAAAGAATAGCCAAGTATGGCTATGGTTTGGGTTTTGTCTGAACAGGACATTCCACCATGCCTGTTGATAATCAAAGTACGTAAATGACGTACGATAATTAGATACTTCTGTAAGTCGTTGATCGATCTTGACGGAAGTATAAGGACTTTTACCCCCACTCAGATGGGTGAATGACCTTTAAAATTCTTGCAGTGGAGTAATTTGGAATGTTTGGTTGGGTTTTGTCAGTAAAATGTTTGAATTTTACTGAACCAGTTTGAACCAAAATTTTCTCATAAAATTCAATAGGTTTTAAAATGTCATGTGGGGTATAAAACCAATTTTTCCCGAACATGGCATTAGCAAAATCATAAGGATCATTATGGAAAAATCCCTTTTCCACTGTTATGATTTTATCAAAAATGGTTTTTCATCAAAAATTTTGACTTTGATTTTCGAGGGGTTGGTTGTTCCGTAAGGACCACCTCGCGAGAAACATTTAGGGGAATAGGGGACTTCACCTCCTCCGGGACCATAATGTCTTTGATCAGGGATTTTTGAAGATCCTGCAAAACACTTTTTGGCAAAATTTCCATTAACTTTGAAACTGAAATGTTTTGTGGTAGCTGACTTGGTGAGGCTTCATTTGGAGCTGCAGGCTGGGAAGGTGAGGGTGATTGGGGCAGCTTGAAGCCAACTCCTAATTGGAGTTAACTTTGAGGGTTCTTTGGAAGAGGCTTCCGAAGAGGCCTTTGATTTCCCTTTTTTGGGGGGCATGGTGATGGATTTTTTCCCTGTAAAAATTCTCTTGTAAGAAAATCAGGTAAGGAATTTAAATCACCATGTATGAATTCAATATCAAAATCAAAAACAGAAATGATTGCCTGCCAACGTGCAAAAATTTGTTTTGATGCAATGTTTAGGACATACTTTTGTAGAATATCTTTGGCTGACTTGCAATCTATTCTTAATAAGAACTTTTGATTTAAAAGATCACTTTGAAATTTTGAAATAGCCAAAACAATTGCTAATATTTCTTTCTTGACAGTGGAATAATTTTTCTGTGTATCATTCCAATGTTTAGAAATGAATTGGACAATTTGTTCTTTACCATCAATCCTTTGCTTCAAGATGCCACCATAACCAATGTCAGAAGCATCAGTTTCGACAATTTTGAAGGCATTAGGATTGGCCAGACTTAAACAAGGGATTTCTTTGACAATGGATTTGATTTTACGAACAGTGTTCGTTTGAAGATCAGTCCAAGGGACAGGATTCTTCTTTAACCTTTGATGCAAAGGTTTGCAGATCAAATTTATGTCAGGGATGAAATCAATTATGTAATTTAGACTTCCTAAAAATCTTTGGAGTTGTGTTTTGTCTTTTATGACATCAGGAAATTTATCCGCAAATTGAATTGACCTTTCAATTGGGATTATCGTTCCATGATTGATAAAGTGACCTAAAAATCTGACTTTTGTTTGGAACAGAAAGATTTTTGTTGGAGACAAAGCTAAGCCATTTTTCTTAGCGATGTTCAAGAAGTGATTCACATGTTTGAAGTGTGAGTCAACATTTGGAGAGAATACCAAAACATCATCAATATAAACTAGGATGAATTCAGAATAATGATTGAAAATATCATTCATTATTCTTTGGTATTCTGAGGGTGCATTTTTTAGACCAAAAGGCATTACATTCCATTCATATTGACCAAAAGGGACTGTGAAAGCAGTCCGATATCTGTGTTCTTCAGTAATTTGAATTTGCCAGAACCCAGATTTTATGTCAAATTTGGAGAAGATTTTTGAGTTATAGAGTCTATTCAAAAGATCCTTTTTGTTAGGAATGGGATAACGAATCCATTTTAAAGCTGTGTTTAAAGGTTTATAATTCACAACAAGTCTGGGAGTTCCTCTTTCTAATTATGCATTTTTTATTACATAGAAAGCAGAACAGGACCAAGGAGATTGACTTTTGCGAATCATTTTCTTTTGAACAAGATCTTCAATTTCTTGTTTGCACATTTTTAAAAGGTCAGAATTCATTTGTGAAGGTCTGGCCTTAGTGGGGATGTTTCTTTCATCAAAAGCATGCTCATAGGGGAGAGAAACAACATGTTTTTTCCTTTCCCAAAAAGCATTAGGAAATAAGGAGCAAACTTCCGTTTTGATTTTTTCTTCTAAAAGATTGATTTTTTGTTTGACAGAAGGTTGAACAATTTGTTGTTCTATTTTCTGAAAAGCAAGTTCTTCTTTTAGAAACAGGAGATGGTTTTCTTTTCCTTTTATCAAGAAATTAATTTCTTTGACAGAATGTTCTTGTAAAAGGTTAAGATTTCTGGTTTGAGGTTTTGATACAAAATGGAACATGAGTTTTTTACTGAAAACATTGGTTTCAATACCATCATTGTTTACTGAAAATGGTTGGATTAAGTTTATGAAAGGGGTTCCAAGAATGACATTTCTTTTTAAGTCTTTTACCAAAAGAAATGATGTTTTTAAAGAAACACCATCTTTGATTATGGAAGCTTCAGGTAGTTTGTACTTAATTTTCAATTGATCACCAGAAGCTGATTTTAGGGATTCAGTAGTTTTTTCAAAAAACTTAGTGGGAACCAGTCCATCCCTGATGCAATTTAAATCTGCACCAGTATCAAAAAGGGCTGTGGTTTCCAAGATAGGTCCATCATTAATTTTGATTGAGACATTGACGATCCATTTTCTACTAGTAACTTCGGTCAAAAGTTCTAGAAATTTGGAAGGATCAGGATCAATCAATTTTGATGAATCATTGTTGGAAACACTTAGATCAGAAGAGGAATGATTGGGAATATCGCTATTCCCTTTGAGCATCTGAATCTTGAAGTCAAGAAATTCCTTTTGTTGATTTATTTGGTTGATTTTTAATATGCGAATTTCTTTCTTAATTTCATTGATTTCATTTTGAAGATCATTTGAATTTGCAGGTCTAGAGATTGGTTTAGTCTTTTTCCCCCTATTTAAAATTTCAGTGAGATTATAGACATTACCAATATTGGAATGGGTTGGAAATGAGCTGGAGTTTTGAATACTTTGAATCAGATCTTGAGGATCAGGACTTGAGTCAATGGAATCCAAAATTTCTTGTTCTTCTTTAGTCAAAACATTAACTTCTTTTGAAGAATCAGAGTCAGAATAATAGTTGGATGAAGTATCAACTTCATTAACCTGAAGACCTTCTTCTATTTGTTCTTCATCAGTTGAAGGACAATCAGAAGATTCTGAATCAGTATCTATCATTAATTGATTTAGCTGATTGAGAATGTCTTCTTCTAAATCAAGTTCATTAATTTTTTTGTTTAATTTGCAAAATCTTTTTGTGTGGCCTTTTTTCCCACAATTAAAGCAAGTAAATTTACTAAAATCCTTTTTAGGTTCAAAAGATTTAGAGTTTTTCTTTTTTGAAAACTTCTTTTCAGGTTTTGAAGTTTCTCTATGTTTATAAAATTTTCTCTTTTTCTTGTAAGGTTTTTCAACAGGACAAGAACCAGAACATTTTTTGGAAGCACTGAAAGTATAAGAAGGGTCATATTGGCGACAGAAATCTCCCAATCCTCTGTGGGTAAGAGATTTTTCCTTCTTTAATTGTTTTTGGAGTTTAATGTTATTGCACATTTGAGTACCGACCTTGTACACATGTGCAATAAGTTCTCCATAAGACAATGAATCAAAAGGAATATTTTCCCCAAATTGTTCACGGATTTTATCACGAACTTGGTTTCCTATGATAATAGGAAGACCTGCTAAAAACTTTTCTTTCCAAAAAGGTTGATTAGAATCAGGACGCATTAAAACCCTTTTTAGAAAGACATCTTTGTATTCGCGAAATTCACCAAGAGATTTACACTTGAGATTTGAAAGAAGATCTTGGTTATGATCACGAATAACGGAAGGATCCCCAATAAAATGTTGGGAGATAGAATAAAGGAGAGTTGAGACAGCATCTTGGACAGTTTGACCATAGTCATCAATGACTGTTTGTCCATTGTCGTCAACTTTGAGTGAATTTAGAATTTGGTCTCTTTGATCTTGAGTGAGATAATTATCCCACCAACCTTTCAAAGTACCAGAGAAACCTGCAACAATTAGATAAGCTACTTGCTGATCGGTTGTATCAGGAACAGTCTTATAAGTCGTTGCGCACATGACCATTTGACTTAAAACTTGGAGTAGATTTTGTTCAGAGATTCCATCTATGTTCCACTCATAGATAGATTCAGCAGAATATTTATTTTGAAATTGATTTGGTCTTTCCTCGGAGATGAGATCAGGTGGAGTTGTCCGAGAATAATACAACTTTTGAGGTTCTTTCCAAGAAATTCGATTGACTTCGGGAATGTCAAATTTATCAAGGACAGAGACCTGATTTTCTGGAATTGGAGAATTGTTCTTTAGAGGTTTAGAAACTTTGGGGGTATCAAGAACTGGTTGTTTGATCACCTTTTCTTTTAAAAGTCTTTCATTTTTGAGCTGAAGGGCTTGATAAAATTCTGAACTAAAATTTTTTGGCATTTCAAAGTTTTTAAACAAAGGTTGTCTTAGTATCTTAGAAGGAGTAGAAATCTGTGGATTAGAATGTGCAGAGGAGGATGGAACAGAATGGATTGGAGTATGAATAAGTGAGGATTCAATCCTTTCCAAATGAGCACCTATTGTATATAGATGTTGGTTAGAAAAATTATTTCGTTCAATTATTTTCTTGAATTCTTCATGAGGATGGTCAGCAGGTAACTTAAACGGTGCTGCTGGCACTTCTTTTTCACCAAAAGCAATTTTAATTTTTCTTAAAGGAGGATGATTTGATTCTATTATTTGGTCATTTTCAAGCTTCCATTTAAAAACCTGATCTAAATTAAAGACTTCTTTTTTCTTTAGGAAATAATCCTCAAACCATTCAAAGAAAAACATGTGACATCCGATTTCATCCAAAAATTGATAAAATTGTTCTTTGATTTGGTTAGCACTAGATTTGAAATTCTCAAAAAACCACTTTCTGATTTCATCGTTTTCTTCAGACATGAATTCTTTGATCAAAAATTCTTTGTTGGGTTTAAAATCCTTTTCAAGTACTCCTAATTCTCTATCTTCAGAATCATCTTCCATTTGAGATTGAGTAGGTTCAGGAGACTCAGGACTTTGATGGTAGACAGGTCTAGCAATTCCTGAGCTAGTGTCTAGGCCAGAAACATTTAAAGGAGGTGCACTTGGAGTTGCATGTCCCTGTGCAGGAATGGCGTCTGAAACATTTATGCTACCTGAACTGCTCACCGGAATAGTGATGACAGGCGGTAGATTTGGACAGAGATCAACTGATCTTCGGGAAGAAGAGGAAGACCCATGAAATGAAGGTCTTACAGAAAAGAAAGAGTTTGCGTCAAAAGAACGCCTGGGGAATTGTATGGTGACTTTTCCCTCAGGGTGTTGGATTATATTAGCAGGAGTATCATTCTTGATTGCAATTTGCGGAACAGGGTTTTCAATCTCCCATTGCGCTGGAAGAGTGATACTATCCCAACTAATAGTTTTTGGAACAATTGTATTAGCTCTAGATATATCTGTTTGTAGGAGAAGAGTGTAACCTTTTGGTGCTTCTCTTAATGAATTGGCATCAAAAGCTGAGGCCATGGCTTTGTAATGGACTTTATAAATGAGGGAGAGTGGAATGGCTCCTTCATCTAATTTGTAATTATGAGTTTTGATTTGTAAAATGAGGGATTTCATGACTTTAGGGTCTTTTAGGGATACTGAAAAATTCGGATAACAATCGAAATGAATTGGACCATTGCAAAGACTTGTTTCGATGGTTGCCAAGACAGATTCTTCATAATTAAGAATTCTTGCGTCTCTTAAAACCAAAAGAATTGAAGTATTTAATCCTTCTTTCAAGAGGGGTTTTACTCCAACCTGAATCATACCAAAATGAAGGTAATTGTACTTCAAAGCATGTTTTTTGAGGGAGTCACGGTTTAAAAGAGGAATTAGACAATAAGAGTCAGAAAGAGGAAGGTCACGTTCTTCAGTAGTGATTATGTAATCACTAGACTTAAAAAGCTTCTTAAATTTTGATTCAGCATAGATCTGGTCATACTTAACTTTTGGAATTTTCCAATTTTTTATGGATTTGTTAAAATCTTCAAGAGTAATTTCTTCTCTATTTAGGGGACCAGTGTCCAGAGACAACTCAGACATAGAGCTACTTGAGGTAGAATTGGTTCTTCTAAAAAGATCCATAATGTATAAAATTTGTTTTTAAATTGTCCAGGTATGAACTCTGCTACCCCACATCAGGTCTTACGTTCCCTCTGCCCGAATCTAGGGGCTCCAAATGAGTTCCTGTTTGAGACAATCTTCAAAACACAATTTATACACTATGTCTCAAGATAGAACAACGAATTCTCACCCCACCTGGCTCTGATACCAAAGGGTTCTTATGATCGCATGTCCGAGAAATAGAAGAGAAATTATATATATATATATATGTATGCCGTGAGGATTTCTTCTTTTTCTATTATTGATTTACAATTATATTTTTTTTCCTTTCTAGTCATATACAATTATATGACTTAAGTATGTATGTATGTTTTTTATAAATTAACATTTTTTACTCCTAAAATGCTTAAAATTGATCACGTGCATGTCGAAATAGGGAGTCGGAATACTGGACTCCTATATCGCTAGCGTGTTTGGAGTGTTGATCACGTGTCAATCGTATATTAGGGAGTGTCGAACACGACACGAAGACCTCTGAAGAGTGTCGATGCTTCCTAAGTTATGGTGTCGTGTTGTACGATTTAGTGTCGGGAAATAGGCCGCATCCTCGAGTGATTTTATGTGCGAATTCGTCCATTTGGTACGTTACATATCTAAGTCTTTCAAAGATCACGTGAAATACCGTTTATAATTAAACAATATTTAGGCACGCCAAAAAAAAAAAGATTTTTATTGTTGGGCCAATGGGAATATAGAAAATATCCCAAACCACTTGTCGTTTTACGAGTGTATGGGAGTGGGACGATTGAACGTTGCAAGAGAAAAGCAGCAGCGGCGTCGGCGTTGGGCCCCACCGACGAGCAGCAACGGAATCTTTCTGACGAGCACGAGCAATAAATATAAATGATTGGCTTTTCCTCTTTTATCTAGCGTCTGACGTGGCACTGACGATGAGAAATTTTCCGTTTCTAATTCACGACGACAGCTAAGCACTTATCCTAAGAAGGCACGTGAAGCATAAAGTATTTAGGGTTTGTTTGGCAATGTTTTCATTTATCTATTTTTGTTCTCAGAAACAGTAAAGAACAGAAACATGTTTGGTAATGCAAATAATTATGATTCTGATTCTGTGTTTCAGAACACTTTTGAACCACTTTTCAGAACAAAAAAAAAAATTTGATTTTTATGTTCCGGAAACTTTTGTAAATCACTGTTTTCCACAATATACTTATATAAATTTTTCATCGATACTTTCAGTTCTTGTTGAAACATGATTTATAATTATAATTATAATTATTTTTATTTTTATTTTTAAAATTAATTTCAAAATAACAAAAAATCATAAAAATTACAAAATCAACTTTGAAAGCCTTGACTGAGCCTTAGGAACCAATTTTGAATTAAAAATAGTTTTCATATTTATTAAATTTTTTAAATTTATTTAATTATAAAGTATTCAAAAAAATAGAAAAATATCATTCGTGGTCAGAAAAATACACAAATATAGTTGATATTTTTATTTCAATTTCCTCTTTAAGATGGTATTTTTAAATCTAAAAAAGATTAAACTTTCTTTTTCGCAACTCTTTTTTATTTTTTCGTTTCTTTTTCTTAATCACTATTTGATTTAATTATTTTCTCTTTTCTTTGTCATCAAATATAATTATTTAATTTAAATGCAAATTGGGAACAAAAATTTTATGCAGTTACCAAACGTGTTTCTGTTCCTGGAACAAAAATTTTAGCAATTACCAAACGCGTTCTGATTCTCAAAAATCATCCGAGAACAGAAACACTGAGGAACAGAAACATGGGAACAGAAACATTGCCAAACAGAGCCTTAACGTTGTCAGTGTTCGGAAAAAAAAAACGTTATCGATGATTTCAAATATTCTCGAATTAGATGAAACGGAAAATGCTAGTTCCGCGAATTTACCGTCAAGTAAGACCTCAGATTTATATCGTACTGTGAATGATCGAACCGATCAGGAGGTAGAAGCGCCATATTAAAAACTTGTGTTTGCGGTGGCCCGATGTGACCGCACGGCTTTTCGCGTTACTTGTTCCTCGAGATTGCTGTTATTCTTGTACTCATGAAATCGCATAGTTCATTAATCCTCATCCGGGAAAAAAGAACTCGCCCTCTGCGCCGCGGGATGAAATTAAGTACGGTCATATTAGGAAGATTTTCGGAATTTCGAAAATACAGGCAATGTTTGAAAGTTGATTTAGGAAAAAGGAACTCAACCTAGCGATCTGTGTCAGGATTTGAGTGAAAACAAAAACTTCTCATTGAAAATTAAGATTGTTACACAAGTTTTCAAAAATTACGAAAAATTTGTATGTGAATCTACGTATCGACCAAATGAAAGTTTTAATATTTTCAGATGTGCTTGTCGCATAATTTGCAGAGAAAAAAAAAAGGCATTCTCTTGATTTTACAGGTATAAGATTTTTTTTTAAATTATTTGAATGTCTTCACAATACAACACACGTCATCTGATAAATAGCGATGAACATGGCAGTAGCGTAAACAATTTGCACACGTCATCTGATAAATAGTGATGAACAGAAGAGCATTAGTTTTCAGTTTTCCATCTTCCTTATTCTGACTTTTTTTTTCAATAGAAAATGAGTAAGTACTAAGTAGATATTTTAGAAGGATAAACCTCACCAGCCACATCAGCGTCCATTTTTTTTTTTATAACCAAGATATCCGGGGTGTCCGGACCAGTTTGCGTGCACCTCGACTATTTCTCTAGGGAGACTAGTACAGCAACCCACCACCATAACCCCGTTTTTTTTTTGCTTTTCCTTTGTTTAAAAAAATAAAGACTACACAAATAATCTATAAATTTTGAGCCAATATTCACAGAAAAACTCAAAGATTATATTGAGCAAATTAAAGTTTTAAAAACGATACTATATATTGGACTGAAATTCATGAATCGCATTAAATAAATTAGAAGTACAGAGACATCATGGCTCAAAATTCAAGACACTTAAAAAAATTAATAATAATAATAAAATATTAGGTGAGAGGAACCCGCACATGTCAGTACCATATACATATACATATACATATAGGAGTCTGCCAAAGTTATGATGGTGACAACTTCAATATGTCATGTAGCCTCTAGAGGTAGCTTAAAAAAAAACAAAGGCAATGTGTAGGAAGCTTCGTACACAATTTGCAGCCTTTACTGCCTCCATCCCCGCACCACACATGTAACATTAATATCATACGGTCCGAGAATGGACTGACTCAGTTTTGCTGGATGGAGGGGAAAAGACAAATAAAGAAACATTGCCTCAATCGGACAAGGAAGGAAGTTTCACACGGCACAAACAGGAGAAGGCAAGTTTACAGACGGTTGGTTGATGAGAGTTAACATCACGAAAAATTCTAAATCCGCACACGTATAATAAATTTATTTCGAACTTTTTTTTTTATCACGAAAAATTCTAAATTGATACGCTTGTGACAAATTTGTCCCGAACTATTTTTTTGACCGCGCAAAACCTCAAACTGATAAATCTATGATAAATTCATCCCAAATTATATTTTTTACCATAAAAAATCATAAATCGATACACATGTGATAAATTTATCCTAAACTGATACACATATAACAAATTTAACTTCAGTTAGTTTCTGTTAAATTAATTTAATACCTAAAAAATCGTAAATTGATACACACATGACAAATAAAGAGTAAAAATCCAAATGAGTATACCTTTAACCGCCACGTGTCATTTAACTCAAGAATTTAATGGTAAAATTTAACTAAAACTAGCATATGGTAAATTTGTCACAAGTATATCTGTTTAGGGTAAATTTATCACAAGTGTACTAGTTTAGAGTTTTTGGTGGTCAACAAAATAGTTTACCATAAATTTGTCGCAGGGATGTATCAGTTTGGAATTTTTTGTATTAAATTAGTTTGGGGTAATTATCACAAGTGTGCTAGTTTGAATTTTTTTGTGATATTAACCATATTAATAAATGAGACTGAGCAGATTCAATCTTTTGATTTGACCTACTAATTTTTAGGAATGCAAGCAAATCGTTCCGTTCATGTGCCACTACAATGCTCAATCTACACGAAGGCGAACATGACCCCCCGAAAGGAATTGTCGGCGGGAGACAAACTATGATTTGAACATGTGATTTGTAGCATTTAGACTTATTTATTAATTGAAAGTTTGTTGTCTGAAAAAAAAAATTGGTCGTTAACCATATGAGATTTTCTAATAAAATCTTAGCAAATTTTGTGCTCTTATTTTTTTTCAAATAAAGGTTTGAAATGAACTTTATTTCAAACAAGAGCTTGGTATAGCAGCTTCAGCTAAGAGCCTGAAATGGTTATAGAGTCTCAAAAAATGGCTTGACCTAAAGGGTATTTTCGTTATTTTACCCTTTTGATTTTGTTCACTTCTTTTCTTCTTCTTTCTTTCTTCCTTCTTCTATGTTTTTAAAATTAAAAAAAAAATAGAAAATTGCAAAGATAAAAGGAACAAACACTGCAGTGCTGAAGGTGGTGGTGGTGTTAGCATTCTTGGAAATTGTTGATGGTTTGTGAACACTCTCCTTAATCTTCTTCAATCTTTCCACTCATGCCCAAAAAAAAAAAAAAAAACCCACAAAACTAAAATTCAAGAAACGCCAAAGAGAAAAACAAAAGGTAGAGCCTTTTTGCTATGCTCTTTCCTTCCCTTCAAGTAGGAGCGAAAACTGGAAACTACAAGGAAAGATCATTAAAGTTGGTATGCACTTCCATGGACGAAAAGCAGAAAAGGGTCATTAGAGAGAGAATTCTACTTTCCAAAAAAGGATTGTAGGACGGCGGAAGAAGGATGGAGTTGATTTCTCTTTGTTTCTCTCACTTGTTCTTTGTCTGGTTCGCTAATGATGGTGATGGAGAAGAAAAGGCCAAGGTTTAAGATGGTGACGTAGGGGTCGGAGGTGATGATCTTCCCGTGGCGTTGGGCGTCGCGATCAGAGAAACCCTGTCACTGATGCCGATGTCTCGGCGATGGCGGGGAGAGTCGGTGAAGGTGGCGGCAAGCCTAGCGCAGGCGGAGAAGCAGAGGTAGAAGCGCTCGGAGACGAGGTCCATGTTGGGGAGGTTGGAGGCGGAGATGACGTAGAGGTTGAGGTCGCCGTTGAGGTAGACGACCTGGTCGGCATACCACAGCTATCCTGCATGTATTTTATTTTAAAAAAATTAATCTCAATAGAAAAAGGGAAAAAAATTGAAAAAAGTGAAACGACAAAAATGCCCTTGAGACCAGGGTCAGCAGAGGTGGCGGCCGGCTTGGCGCAGGTGGAGAAACAGAGGCGGAGACACTCAGAAATGAGGGGCCTGTTTGGTTCAGCATTTGGCCAAGGGACTTTGAGGAAATGCACATACCTTTAAGTTAAAGGTCTTTTCCAAAATGCAAGTAGTGTTTGGCAAAATATTTTTTAGAAATGCATTTGAAAGCAACTTTGGCGTAAATACCGTTTGGTGAAAAATACACTTTGTAAAATATTTTTACTTTTTTTATAATAAAAAAAAGTGGCGGCGGTGGCGGCGACCGATGGCGACTAGTGACCTTCGATGGCAACGGCGTTCGGCGATCGGCGACGACCGGCGAATGGCGGCCGATGCCAAACGACAGGCGTCCGGCGACGATCGGATGCGGCGTCCGGCGACGATCGGATGCGGCGTCCGGCGACCAGCGGCGGTCGGCGACCGGCAATCGGCAACGGCCGGCGTCGGGTAACCGGCGGCGGCGGCGGCGGCGTCCGGCAATCGGCACCGGCGACAGACGTCCGACGATCGACGCCCGGCGATCGGCACAGGCATCCGGCAACCGGCGGCGGTGACGGCCGGCCACCGACGGCGGGAGGCGGTGATGGCGATCAGCGATGAGTGGCAGTGGTCGGTCGCGGGCGGAGGCGGCAAGTGAATGTGATAAAATTTTAAAAAAAAATTAGTTGCATTTGAGATGAAACTTCTCAAAGTACCTCCAGAGGTACTTTGGCCTAAAGGCCTTTAGAGAGCATTTGAGATGCAATTGCATCTATCCAAAGTGAGCCAAAAAATGAACCAAACAGCATTTGCATTTGGCCAAGAGACTTTAGAGCCCCAATGCTCATCTCAAATGCTGAATCAAACAGGCCCGAGGTCCATGTTGGGGAGGTTGGAGGCGGAGATGATGTCGAGGTCGATGTCATCGTTGAGGTAGATGACTTGTTCAGTGTTCAGAGCGAGTAGACTATGGCTTTCTAATATGTGTGTATTTTTTTTTTAATCTAAAAAAAAGGTTCGACGAAAAAAACTTTAAAAAAAAGGAAAAGATAAAGAAAAAAAGGAAAAAAAAAATAAAAAAGTGACAATAATGCCCTTGAGACTAGATCCTCTTTGAGACTTGGTTGCCGCTTCAAGCCCTTTTTTGAGACTTCATTGCCACTTCAGGCCTTTATTTGACACAAAATTTACTTCAAATTCTTATTTGAGAAAATGAGGGCAATTCATGCTCTTATTTGAAATAAGATTTTTTTCGACCCCTTATTTGATAAGGCTCTTATTTAGAATTTTCTCTAAAATATTTTCGATGGGCATTCCATGGCACTTGTTAAGCAACCACTCGAGCAAACTTTACAAATTTTCCAAGTGTGCTGATTTTTTTGGTCGTTTTATACGTGATCAAGATTTTGAAAATCAGACAATTGCGTACCGAGTATGCTTAAACAAGTAGCACGGGCCGTTATAAAAATGAGAATTATTTAATGGTGACTTCTACCTAAATCTGATACAACTGAAGACGAGCAGCAGACCCTTGGGCAGAAAATGGGGTGAAAACAGAAGCGGTGTCGATCAGTAACGGGCTTTTCAAAGGGAGGCCCATCCAGGCCCAAACTTTAAACGGGAGGGCTCCACATTGGCCCCATCACGTTGACCCGCTCCGACGATTTATGTGCGATTATGGGCTAGCAAGGCCCGGACCCGTCTTTCTAATTCTTGATCATCTTCGTGATCGACCATGTTCATTCACACTCGTTCACAGCTCAAAGGGTGCGTATGCGGTTGCCCGGACTCGCTCACTTCGCCGTCCTCTGCCCGCACGGCAATGTCTTGCGACGCCCGATGGGAGTCCCTGAGCTAAACCCAGAGGCTTGAAGGGCTCTTTCTGCCCGAAAGATCGTCTCTTTACGCTCGGTTGTTCTCAGAGGCAAAGAAGCAAGCAGTCGATCAGCACTATAAGGTTCGGATTATATTGCTGATAGGAATGATAATTGCCTCGGGGTTTGTATTCTCGATACGCTTGTCACGTTGTGTCTCCTTAGCCTCGACATCGATGTGGTAGATTTAGGGAGATATTGTTTGATGCCGGGATCATGTTTTGTTCATTCGTGGTCGTGGAAGTATGTGGTATATGCACATGCTCGAAGGAACAAGTTTCTGAGCGTGTTTTTTGTCTGAAAGATCTTACAGGGTATTGTCTTTGTGTCATGGAAAGCTCTGACGATGAGAAGGATGGCAGCTTCGAAAGTCCTATGGCGAAAGCACTATCGCCCAGTGCAGCATCTAATGGGGCCAAGTTTGTGGATGAAGTACTTAATGGTCAGAATGAATGCTGCTTGGATAATTTTCGGATGGATAAGAATGTGTTCTACAAATTGTGCGACGTTTTGCAATGGAGAGGTTTGTTGCGCCATACGAACAGAATCAAGATTGAGGAGCAGTTGGCGATATTCTTGTTCATAATAGGCCATAACCTACGGACACGAGCTGTTCAAGACTTGTTTAGGTACTCCGGAGAAACCATTAGTCGACATTTCAACAATGTCTTGAATGCGATTGTGGCGATTTCGTTAGATTTCTTTCAGCCTCCAGGAAGTGATGTCCCTCAAGAAGTCCAGGATAATCCCAGATTATATCCTTATTTCAAGGTAGTTGTTCCCTCGAGTTGGTCCACTTTTTCGAGAAGGCCAGGAAGTGTCGTCTTTGATTTTTTGTTTTTAATGGTTATCCAGGGCTGACAATTTCTGACATAAATTTGCACATATTGGGCGAACCTGAAAGTGACGAAGTTAATGTACATAACTTTTAAAGTATAGTTTGCATAAATATGGGGTCTTTCAATGAAATGACTTGGCAAACTATGAAGTTTGAATATGACAGGTGACATGAATTACCAGCCCTTGATCTGTGTTACTTTGAATCTTTGTTTTTTAGGACTGTGTTGGAGCTGTCGATTGCATACAATTCCCGGTGATGGTAGCTGTAGATGAACAAGGACCTTTCCGCAATAAAAACGGTCTACTTACTCAAAATGTGCTTGCAGCTTGCTCATTTGACCTCAAGTTTCATTACGTCTTGGCTGGGTGGGAAGGCTCAGCATCCGAATTGCGAGTCCTACATTCTGCTCTCACAAGGTGTAACAAATTGCAGGTCCCTGAAGGTACTTTATACATAAAAGGAACTTGTGGATTAACTAGTAGTTTCGTTGGACAACCTGCAGTTGCATTTACTTAAAACAAAAAGAATCTTAGTCTCTTACTTTACAGAATATTTTTTGTCATTCTTATCTCATTGAGAATCTATTGACAACTCTCCGGTCAATTCTTTATTATAAGAGGTGTCTTGTCGTTTCTCTGATTATGCTCTGGACCCTGTCGTGTCATTTAAACTAATGCAGGCAGGTACTACCTGGTAGACACCAAGTATGCAAATCTGCCAGGTTTTGTAGCCCCATATCATGATGTACCCTATCAATTGAGTGGATTTCCAAGGGATCATCATCCGCAGGATGCAAAAGAATTGTTCAATCATCGGCATTCATTTTTGAGAAATGTCACTAATCGCATCTTCGGCGCTTTGAAGGCCAGGTTCCCGATTTTGACATCAACTCCTCCTTATCCATTGCAGACGCAAGTAAAGTTGGTCGTGGCTGCATGTGCTATTCACAATTACATACGTAGGGAGAAACCAGATGATTGGATTTTTAGAATGTTTGAGCTCGGAGAAGCGATACAGATGGATGAGTCGATGCCCTCCGTAGAGGTAGAACAGCCCATGCTCTTTGAGACCCAGGACCTGGATTTTCCTTTTGTGACAGAAGATCTAGAAATGTCTTTGCAATTGCGTGATTCTGTTGCTACTGAAATGTGGAACGACTATATTAGTGAAGATATATCTGGAATATAGACTCATGTACATTGTTTTACTTTTTCGGCCCATGTTCTTTCTGCTAGATGACCGCGTAAATGCCATATTTGGTTTTGATGGTTCTTCGGCGTTTCCCTGTGGGAAGGTCCCAATCGACTCACATTGTTGTTTTTCTTTTCTCTGAGCAATGGTTGCATTTTGCTGATTTTTTTAGCAAAATATAGGTTTGGAATATGTTCTCACTCTAGAACGAGTTTGGTTCTGGTGGTTTGCTGGTGGTCTTATTTATTATCATCAATAAGTTGACATATCAACTTGACTGTATCGACCAAAAAAAAAAAAAACCTCGACTGTAATGTTTGGCTTCTCCCCTGGCCCAAATAGGGATTCCCTCTTATCATATTGTTTTAATGCAAAGGCTTCCTAGCCTGGCGGATATATTATGCTTCTGACTATGCTATTTTAGGATTCAATAGTTACCAACACAAATGGCTTTCTGCAAGGTCGTCTTCGCCACTTAATCCTGATTTTCAAAATCAGAAGAAACTATATTGCCAGCTCAGATGGCTTGAGGCACACGGGTTAGTACACATTCTCGGGTTTTAACTTGTCCCGCTAGAGTCGTTGCATAGGCAGGATACCGCAAGCCTTGTGATCCTCATGGTTAAGTTACTTTCATTTTTCTACTCTGCTGCCTATTGGCTTGAAGGTAAATGATAACAATATAAGTAGGGGGTTTTACCTGGTCGCATTTTGCTAGTTTTCATATTGGTGGATTTCTTCTCAATTCTCTAATTGCTAGGCGTAATTCCCTCTGCAAGTATGTGCTCTCAGATGGTATCGTGTGGTTTCTCAGATCAGGTGAGCATTGGTATATGGTTGGTTTCTCAGATCAGGTTAGCATTGGTATATGGTTGGTTTCTGTTGTGTGACTGCCAGCATGTGCTGTCCAGAAGTGTGAAGCATTAATCATTTCCTTACTAGACATTTTGCTGAGAAATGTTGTGCGCGTGTCCTGTTTCACATTTCACTCCTCCAGTCCTTTTCACTCACCATCACCCGCCTTTAGTTTACCTTGTCCTCATGATGACCCTCTGCCACTTTATAAGAGAACTTTTTCTCTACTTCTTGCTTTTGCCCTTTGTGCCTCAATTGAAGCATAGGCGCACATGCTACCAAGTTCATGGGACCATTAGTATGGCTCTGGCCTTGGAACATACCCAGTTCGGGCAGTTCGGGTAGGACAAGAATGATGAGTGGTCAAATTTCAGCATTAAAGAAGTAGGCTTTGGTCATGGGACCATTTAAGTATGGCTTTGGTCTTGCAAACAGTTGAATTGCATCGAACAACAACGCCGGATCGACTATAGGTGATTTTGCTACTTAACCAGAACTAATTTTTGTTGCTAGCTCGATTTGATGGATTTGGGGGATGAGAAAAGCTACGGTTGTGGCATGGTAATTGAAAAGATAGGTGCTTGTATGATCCATATGAGGATCATATAAATAATAGATTTTGGCCGTTTATTGATGTCATTTCAAGTGTTAACGTGTCACGACCCTTACCAGTAGAATTACTCTCGTTACAGTTGTGGAGTGAAAAGCCCCTCGACAAGATGAGAAAAGAGTTGGAAACAGAAGAGGGAAAGAATAAGAATCATCAAGTGGAAAAAGATTAGACCAACATTGACATATGGAGATCAGTTTTGGTTTAGACAGCGTAGGCAAGAACATTTTCAAAAAGACAAATTATGATATTGATTAATTGATTAGTTAGGCACAATGCGCATTATCCTTGTCAGTGGCTTTCTTTTGTTATTCAAAGTTTCTGACGGTATTGGAAGAAGTCAAATCTGCTCACTACAAGACAAACTTGAAAATCCATTTTGGTATTGCCTGCCACTCTTGATTTCTCCCTCAGTTTCCATTAGTATGAATTTTTTTTGGGATAAATATTACGAAAGACCCCAAATTAATATATTAATGATAAATTATTCAAAATTAATTTTTGGATCACTAAAAATCCTTAACTAGTGCATATGTGATAAATTTATCTAAAATTAATTTTCGGGTTGCCAAAAATCTCAAAGCTATACAAATTGATAAATTTACCTCAAATTGGTATGGATTTTCACGTAGACTTTCCTTGTCAATTGAGTTGTTGCCATGTGTTATTCAGTTAAGCAACTTCAGGGTATAATTTGACGGAAGTTAACGGGAGATAAATATGTCACTAATGTACCATTTTTTGAAATTTTTTATGATGCAAAAATTAATTTGAAGTAGATTTGTTACAAATATACCAGTTTGAGATTTTTCGTGATATTAATCGAAACTTTTTAGTGGGTATTCTTGCTATTTATTGATGAATATGCGTTTGCCATCTAAGTGACCTCCTTGAGGTTGATTTGCAAACTCCCAAGCCAATCACATTAGAGTTTAGTGAAGGTCTTCCCTTAATGGATTGCCAGATCATTAATCTCCAGAATCATCCACTTCTAATCTCATTAGTCATCACAAGTGCCGCGACCCTATGGCTCACCCTAGACAAGGTCAAAAGGCGCGCTTTGTCATTTGACTGGTGTGACTGGTGTCGGCAGCATTTGCATAAATGAGGTGGTACCAAAGTTTAGAAACGATCTAATTTGGGTATTGTTCATGTGATAAAATCATGTAGATCAATTCTATCATTTTGGTGTTAATTGCACAAGAAATGATAACAAACATACTGCAATAACCATTTCCATTTCTTCCTTTTGGTTTCGCATAATCATTCTCTCTCTTTTTTTTTTTGGTCTTATAAGGACTTAATTAAGAGTTAAGAGAGATCCAATAGTCCTAGCATATTATAAGAAGAAATGACGAATTTTTCACTACTCTTGAAGGATACTCTCTTTTTCTAATCATCATATTAGAACCATCGCCGAATTTGACTTTGAAACTTTCATTCTTTCCTCCGGCCTCCAAATGTGGTTGAGAAGATATGGCAAGCGATTGTAAGCTTTCGCACGCGCAATTAGATAGTCCGACTTAAAATCAAGAGTAAACTATGGACAGCTGTGATTAAGAATTTGCATCTTGAAAACTTGTAATGGCCCAAAACCAGATCCAGCTCACAATTTTTTGAAACTTTGAAACTAGTACTAGAATGTCAGAAAGACTGAAAGAGCCATTACAAGAAGAACAAAAACTACAGAGTCTACAGGTAGAGTCATAGGCTGTTGAACTAGGTCGTGCGCATAGACTCACAAACTACCCACATACGTCGCCATCGCTCTCGAGATAAGATAGGCCGAAGCTACGTATATACTCACGACAAATTTGTCATTTGTCACCCCCAAATTGTTTATGAATAAATTGAGCTTTAAAGTTAATTATTACACGAAAATCCAAGTTTTGAAGTTAAAACAAAGTGGAAAATTCCGAAAATAATACTTTGATCAACCTTAAATCCATGGTCCATCCATCACCATCTCTCTCTGTCTTTCGCACTGTCTTTATCTTTATTTTCTTGCATAAACAGAAGGATTGCACAAAAGCTACTGCGCAGAGACGCTGTCCGAGAGACACCACCATAGCTCATCACCCCTCAAATCTCACTCTCTCTAGAAAAGAAAGATCGTTTCTTGGAGCAAGAACCGCACCATCTTCTCGTTTCTAGAGAGAGAGAGAGAATGCAAGATCCGGCGAATGACTTGTTTCCACCACCCTCATCTCCGACAGCATCCTCAATCTCTTCCTCTGATCTCGATACCGAGGTGAATCTCGAACCCGCAAGTCCTTAAAAATCGGAACTTGATACCTCGGATTAAAGAAAAGAAGCTGCTTTGAATTCTCACTCTTCTTCTCGTTTTCTTGATTCTTGATTTTCAGTCCACGGGTTCTTTCTTCCATGACCGGAGCACGACCCTCGGGACCCTGATGGGCGTCAGCTTCCCCGCAATCGCCTTCAGAAACCCATCTCAGCATCGCGAAGCCCACCACCAGACCTCCTCCTCCGTCGCCGCAGCCGCAGCCGCCGCGGCCGCCTCGGGAGGGGGCCGGAAATGCAAGAAACCCAAGAAGAAGAAGGCCGCCACGGCCGCGGCGGCGCTGGTGGCGGAACGGCGGAGGAGGTGGTGGCGGCTCTGCAGGGACGACGGCGCGAAGCCGGCGTCCCTCGGGGAGTTCCTCGAGATCGAGCGGAGGTTCGGGGACGGCGCGTTCTACGACGGCGCGCCGCGGTCGGAGCTCGATGGGATCGCGGACAGCAATAATCAGCAGAGTAACGGAAGGGTCCTGTTCGCCGACGGCCGGGTCCTGCCGCCTTCGGTGGACGTCGGCGACGGGACGCCGTCGGCGGACGGCGGGGCTCTATGTCGGTTCTCGGTGTCGCTCACTGGGCTCTGTTCTTGATTGAGAGAGGGAGAGAGATAGATTCTTGTCGTCATTAGGGGTTTGATCATTCTTTTGTAAGCTTGTCATTTAGGAGTTGATGATCATAAAGCATTAATTTGGCTTCATTTATGGTTTTTCGTCCTCTTTATTCTGGCTTTTTTTTTGTTTGCTTCCTCTTCATTTTTATTGTCCATCATCATCCCATCATGGTGACTATTTACTCCATTCTCAGTTCTCATCTGGTCCAATCATATTCAAGTAAATCCCATTGAATACCCCCAAGGGGTAGAAGAAATTCATACCTAGACTCATCTCTTTGCTAATCAATTTGCAAATTTCAGAGTACAAACACAAGTTTAGGGAGTGGAGAGTATCACTGAGAATCAATCTATTAATAGACATGACGCTACACACACTCAGCAAGATTGAAATGTTTGGCGCCTCACTAGAAATAACATTTGCTTGTTCTTACAGACAACCAAGTTATTCCTGGATATTTATGCATCTCAATCTAAATTAGGAAAAAAAAACACTCTTTGCGTTTATCTAGAATTGCAACAGCAGGGTATTTAAATTCCCTTTTGATTCTGGTGCTGATAACAGCACAGAATTCAAAACCAATAAGATCTAGTTCGCATGTAGCTAAAAAAGAGAGTAAGAAATGCTCGAGCTAATTAATCATATCATAGCCTACATGGAGTCTCAATGATGGTCTCCAGAGCTGGCCTCCAAGACCTTTGCTTTGAGTACCTCTCAATTGGTTCCACAACATCATCTCTATCCGAACCCTCCATCCTCTTAGCCTCAGATGGGAAGATGCAGAACTCACTGAACACAGGGAAGATCTTGCTAAGGTTGTTGAAGCTCCCATGCTTGAGAGCCTTGGAGGCTCTGTAGGTGAGGGCACTCATCTCTTCATAGGTGAGGACAGAGTAGAGGAGCTCCATGGGGAGGAGGAAGTAGAAGCAGCGAAGCTCGAGCTCCTCGTCGGCCGAGAGGCCGTGGATCCGGTGGCCGACCTGGAGGGTCGAGGAGTTGCAGAGGAATTGGCCCTGGTTCTCAAGCATGAGCTCGGCTGCTCTGATGGGCCTTGTGTAGATTTGCATCTTGCCATCAGAGGAAAGGACTTTCGCCACGGATGACCCACTTGAGATGATGGATGGAGCACAGGAAGTTGCATTGCCCATGAATGAATTTGTGTGTATAGTCTTTTGAGAGAGAGAGAGAGAGAGAGAGAGAGAGAGAGAGAAGGGTCAATGGTGGTTCTTGCACATAGAAGTGAGTGAAAGGGTTGAGGAAGGTGATGGGTTTTATTGGGTTGACACAGAGGGACTCTCAAAACACAAATCAATTTAAGCATGAATGAATGATCGGAGTTGGTTGAGATAGAGACAACAAAGGGAGGAAGGTCAGTTGTCAGTTAGCTGCAGCCATCTCTATTAATCTATGTCATTATAAAAAGCAGAAAATAACAATAATCACACTAACATGAGCAGGCCGGATTGTTGATTTTGCCATGCAGCATGTATCTTTCAGGAGAAGAAGACAGCTATGGTCTCTTTTCTTACTTAAGGACTTGAACTGACTTACGAAATGGAATCCTCTTGTCGATTTTCACTAACAAGAGATAATCGCATAGGCTTATTTCACCGAAGCAGCGACATGCAAAATGAAAACAAGATGTTAATAGGTTAGAAGAGGCCGCTTATGTTCTATTTCATGATCAGTGCAGTAGAAATAGCTGATGTGAATTTGATTAAAAACTTTGCTTACCCTTCACAGAATGCAAACATAGTTTAGCGAGTTTTGGGTGGGTTTTGATCTTAATGGTTTGGTGATGTTTTGTTTAAGAAGGTGAGCACATGGGGTGGGGGATGGAGCAAGAGTTAGGCCCTTGCAGTAGACTCACTTAAAGACACCACCAAACCAATGATTGGACATGGGAGGCAATTTCTCCAATAATATTCCAATGACCTAACTCCATTAATCTAATGCCATTGATAGACAGAATCAAATATGCAACCATCGAGAGAGAGAGAGAGAGAGAGAGAGAGAGAGAGAGAGAGAGATTTGTAATATGTTTTTGCAGGGGAATGAATGTCTGTACAGGTAATACTATTGGACTGACTGACAATATTGAGTTTTGCAAGGTTTGAGGTCGCTATCAAAATTGCTAGCTTGCAAATATTCCATGACCCATCTTCTTTAACTTATGAAACAATCTATTGCCTAATTATGAACCAACTTCCCATAGCAACAGTCAATTTCGGCAATTGTAGGAGGTCCCCACTCGGTTTTCTTTTAATTATGGAGACACCCCCTTTTCCAGATTTCCCAACTGAGCCATCAATTAAGAGAAATTAATCAAAATATTATGCACGGAATTACAATGAAAAGCTCAAGACAGCATGCACTGTTGAAGTCTTGGTGCCAAGTACAATACAGGGAGGCGGGTGTGATGGCCAAGTGATATTTTGGTGGATTTTGTTCTAAGCAAGAGACATGAATGGTAGATAGGTTGTTACTAAAAGTCACGACATAGCCTCATCAAGCATCAGAACAAGACGATGTTCACAAGATACGAATCAGCACCGAAAAGATTTCTCATCTGATCTTCGAGTGGTGACATCAAGCAATAGCCTGTCATCGGGTCGGGAGGACCATGACAAGTGTACAATCCACACAGAAACAAGCAAAAAGACAGAGTTCAATCATAAATCTGTTTCTTCAGAACCTGGACATAACCTATGAATACCATGTCGTGTCCAAAGTTTCTCATAACCAACAGAAGTAGCCATTCTGTAAGTACACCACAAAATCGGTGAATGGAATATTTAAACCCTCACCAATTTTTATTTGGTTAATCATGCACAGGATCAAGCAAGCATCTAGGAAATCCGAAATCTTGTCCACTAAGCTCGACCACTTTGATTCTACTTTATGCCTTCATGCAAAACAGAGAAATTCCGACACCTTCACTTAATAATAAGAAGAGTCATTGCAAGCCATTAAAAGTATTAATCAATTTGACAGAAATCACTATCCACGCTTATTAAATCTTAGATTAACCCTTTAGATGAGCAAAATTCAAGCATGACATACGAGAAAACTCCAAAAAAAAAAAAAGATAGAGAACATAGCGTTGATCTTTTCTCTGGAAACCATCTCATGGCAGGGGTGCAGGTAAAAAAATTCAAGCATGCCTCCACTAATGATTCACCAGCGAAATGTACTACAAAATTAGCATTACCAGGCCAAAAAAAAAAAAATCTACAATGAATAGAACTCATGGCGTTATAATTCTAGGACGCAGTGTAAAAAATAGCACTATATCTCCAGTATCGCATTAAACAAAAACTAGTCCCAATAAGATGAAAAAAAAGAGAAGAATAACATTGCAAAACAGAAATAATCACTTTCAACGCATCTGAACCATACAACCAGCTTCGACCCAAAAAAAAAAAAAAAATCATACAACCAGCAACAAACTCCCTATCAAATTCAGAGCAATAGCTTTTCATTACATTATTTTGCAAAACAATTGAGAGACCAACTCTTCCAATATAGAACTGCACTGCTAATGAGCTTCAGGTCAAATTGCTCGGTCGATTGAATTAGGAAAGCTGTTAGACAGCCCTCTTCATGTTAAATCTGCCATGATACAGGTAAGCTTCATCTAGTGCCAGTTCAGGACATACACCCAATACTAGGGTTTCAACAAGTGCTCAGCTGGTGGAATTCTGTGTGCGCGCGCGAGCGAGAGAGAGAGAGAGTTTCCTCGAGCAAGAAAAAAATCACACTTACTAAGCACATGGAGTTACGTACTTCAGTATTCGATCTCTAGAAAGTTGTTGGACCCCAGATTCATATAAGATTAATCATTGCAAAAGTGTTGCTATCTTCGACTTTTCTTTTGCCGAAGTCTCTTGAAGGCCATGAATGTAACCGCAGCAGACAGAGAATACCTGCTCCAAGGGGGTAACAAGTCAAAAGAAATGATCTATCCACGTTCACGAACTCTGAGCCTTCATTTTCTCTAGACCAACACTACTGCTCCCACATTTTACAACATATAGAAAATAGAGTTTATAAATCGGTTTCACAGGACTTATATTGCCTCGGACGAGAGAAAATGAACTTTGATGTTCATCCTTTAAACTGTTCCTCTTGCATGCAAGAAAATGGAATATGTCCATCTGGAATTTCAATATAACATTACATCCCTTTTTCACAGATTGAACTGGTAGGGGAACAGAATTGATACTATGATAACAGAAGTTAAGTGGCGTGGGACACAACAAGTATATCAAACCCTAGAATGCTATTAGCCCTAATTAGCATGGACTCTTCAACAAAGAAAAAGCAGAAAAATCCTATAAAGGGGATCGATGTCTGATGCATGGTATTGGTTTTAAGAATAATATGGTAACAGCATTGAGGCGAGGCTACGTCAAACAACAGTAATGGGAGAAGGAAAAAAAGGGTCAGAGGAAGGATGGGAGACAGAAAGCATCAAGTAAAATTGACAGAGAAAGAAGAAAGAAACTGACTCTAATGAACACTTGCAGTGAATAAGGAGCAACAATTGCTCATAAAAAGCTAAAGACTCACTTTTTCAAGAGACTTAGGGAAAAAAGAATTATGTTGAAGTGATTGCAAAAGTAACTATGTAAATTGGCTATTTTCAATTGCCAAAAGTTCCCACGAGCATACCATGTCAAAGTATAATTTAGATGGTCTTGAGGCATCACTGAACTGCGAATCAAAGTATTCACATCCTTTGGTACTGGATATGGATTACTTGGATTCACAATTTCATTAATATCTTCTATATAGAGAGTATCGGCAGGAAGCCCAGAAGCATGAGCAATGGCTGCAGTGTCAACATAAAACCACTGGGAGGAAGCTGGATCGTTTGCAGGAACAAAAATGCTGGGCTTCTCGCTCCCGCGAATGACTCCTAGAACTTCTACCGGTGCAACGGTAGGAACATGTTCCTGTAAGCTGCAAGAAATTAGATACATCTCTTTAAAATTATCTATCTCACAGGAGCAAGGCATCAAGGCACGTCAGACGACCTCAACATCTTTAGGCTTCTTAGACCAGAGTTTCCACCAAGATTTTTCTTCACTCTTCTGCACAGAGGTTTCTGATGCATCTATAGCCTTTCCAGCATCATCTAAAGTGTCAAGGAACTTGTCTCTCCAACTTCGGGGTACCCATCCTCTATTAACCAGAACCGGAAACTTCACACTGACAAGGAAATTTGATAAATCTAGTTAAAAAGGTCCAAAAGCACACTGTCTATATCATCATCTCCTTGTTAAAAAGATTTTAAACACATCAAGAAAAGACCAAGTCTTCCAATTCAATTCAAGAAACGAAATCAAATGCTACAGCTAAAATACTCATTACTAATGCCTAAAGCACGAGTGAGGTAAATAAATTGTTGGAAGAATCTGCAACTTATTGTCCTTTCTTGTCATTAACATTAAGTTCCTTTCTAAGTCTCACAGTGAGCCGCAGGATATAAGAAATTCAGATAATAAACATAACAAGCTTAAACTAGTAAACAAAACACAATCAAATGTAACAGACTCCATCAATCCAACTTCTAAAAAACTCGAATTATTTATAAAAACTTAGTGCTTGGCGTTGGATGTCCATAAATCATGAGAGCTAGGCGCAAATGGACTAGTTAAGGAGGTTGAGACCGTGAGTCAAGGCCAAACCCCAAATAGAGGCATTCAATCTAACACTACAAAGCATGATCAATGATCACTTAATGTTCTATCCACCATGAGGCAAACAGCATTATCAAGGAACAGTCATTCGTGAAACTACCTGAAAAACAAGTAGCTTGAATGCTAGCAAAAATTAAGATCTTGAAAACATAACAGTAATGAGCATTTGAGTTTGGACAGGAAAAAATACCAATATTTCCATGTATCAGTCACAATTCACATATCCTTGAGGATCATAACAAGAATGATTACCTTTTGGGGTCATCTGAAATGGGCATAAGTGGAGTGATTAGGTAGTACCCATTCTCTGTCACTCCCGAAATGCTTCTGGAACGTGGACCCACAAATATTGATTTTTTGTCATCAAAAACTCCTTTGCCGGAAACCCTCCTAAACTCCAAAGAGTGTAGGTCTTTGTTGGTGGGAAATACGTCCTCAAGTTTCATAGGTTCCATATCCAATCTCTTCTGCCTATATTCCAGCATGTTAATCTGTAAAAGTAAAAAAAAAAAAACAGAAAATAATCATTGGCGTTTTTCATCATTAATGCCTCAACCACATGGCAAATGTCTTGCTCCTGATTTCATTAACACAAACTATTGTGGTGAGTGTCTTATACTATGCTTGGAAGTACGAGTGAACGGAAAATGCAAAAAAAAAAAAAAAAAAAAAGTTCTCACAATTTTAAAATTTCCCCCTCTTCTACTCAATTTTTTTTTTCCAAATTTTCCACTCCAATAATCTTTCCCCCTATTTTCCACAATTTTGTAAACAGAGTCATAGTGTACATAAAGCTACGGCAACCAAGCCTTCACCCACTAGATATAGTCATCTCAGAAGAAACCATGTTGTTATTAGACTCTAGCTCAATTCTGTGTAATTTAATATTGTAATTCCGGACTATCGAAATCCTAACTTGGCCTGATTAGGAAGACCATTTCTTCGTGGAGTATGTTGAATTGGATGCAAACCACTTTCCAAATGAATAAAGTTTTACGAGTGTTCCCAAAGGACCAACACCATGATTTGGTGTTCATCTTTCTTGCACGATACCACAGAAACCACCCGCCAAAGCTTTCTCATTATTCAACTGATATTGCAAACTACTGAAGTGCACCATCAATTCCCCATAAACTGATGAAAGCTAGTAGTGCTAGTACTAGCTGCATTAGCATGAGACATAACCATCTGAAACGCAGATAAACAGAGCAAAATAAAAAGCTCAAGTGGAAAGAAGAGAGTTGACCTTATCCTCTCTCCTGAAAATCTGCCAAGTCCCAAGACCAAACGTGATAGCTCCAGGAACGAAAAGCAGCCAATTGGACCACCTCGATCCATTCTCTTTACCTACAACAAGTGCCCATCCGCCACAAAACCGAGCAAACAAATTTACATCATATACGCAGCAACCGCAGGTCGAAAGCAGAAGCGCAAGGACCGGCCCGCACGCGCGCACGCCCACGCAACTAAAATCACGTACCTTGAGCCTGAGAAGAGGAGACAGCGACGGCGGCGGAGGAGGTGAAGAAGCGAGATGACGACGGAGACGGAGACGGCGACGGCGCCGGCGATCGGAGGACGGAATGCTGGCAGCTCGGCGAAGAGGCCGCGGCGGCTCCTCTGCGGCGGAGCTTGCTCACGAGAGCTCTGGAAATGGAGGAAGATGGTGCCCCCATTTCGAGCTTCTCATCCGAGACACAACTTCATTGCCTCCGCGGGACCTCGACTTGCGTAAACCGAAATTCTCCGACGCGAGAACGTTCAAAGTAGCGGAAGAAGGGAGAGGGGGGTTTTGGAGGGGTTTTTTTGATGGACTCCATAGATTTTTCTCTTGAGCCCACTTTCCAGAATAGCCCACGACCCATCAAGCTTCTCAGTCTGATAACGGAAACGCCCAAATAAACTAGGGTTTCTCTCTCTCTCATCCATCTCTCCGCAGCTATAAAAACCATGGAATTGCAGCCACAATTTATGCTCCGCCCTCCGAAGAAGTTGCAAGTTTCAGGATCGATCTCTTCATTTTGGCCTTCTTCCTTTACAAAATTTTTCGTTTCTTCTTTGTTCGTCTCTCTCTCTCTTTCTCTGAGAAGGCAATCAGTATGCGTCACTGATGCGCTTTGCCGATGCAAGTAGCGCCATCAGCCCTTTTCGTTGCCGACAACGAAGGACACAGGGAGCAGATTATGCTTGCGGTCGCCGTCGCTCCGTACGGCTCTCGCATTCACATGCTCGTATATTCCCCACCCCCCCCCCCCTCGCTCTTGAGCTCCGCCCCCCTTGTTTTTTTTTTTTTTTAAACGGCGGAGGCGTTGGTCGATCGGTTGCCGCGTAGATGTCTCATTATTAAGAAAACCAAATTGCCCATTTTTAGAATTTCCAATACTTCAAGTCTCTTACAAATCCTAGCCTCACCGCGGCGGAGGCGGCGGCGGCGGATGTGGGTTCGGGGAGCTCGGCCTGAACGCAGGAAGATAACGAAGGATGTAACTCAACTGGAAATGAAAAAATGAATTTCGATATGGTATACGTAGAAACGAGATTCTATAGAACTTCGAGATGATGAATAGCTGACATAATTGATTGATATAATCAAGCAACTGAAGCTGAAACTCAAAGCAGCAAAAAGTGATGAGCACGACAAATAAACAAGAATTGACCCAAGTCACCAATGCTCCTAAAGTCCTGAAATTAGTGAGGACCACCAAAATTGGCAGCAAATGTTCCAAATTCACTAAAAGATTGGGGATCAGGCGAACGAGTTGCTTGGTGCAAGATTCTGCAAATCGCAAAATTGAAAAAAACAAATCCTGATTTTCAATTATATAAGATCCGTAGAGTATGAAATTTAAGGACAATCAATTAAGTGCCCTCGGTTTATTTTGAGTTGGTATTATTTCTCTAGGCTTGCATATTTCACTTCTATATATTGATGCTTGGTGCATGAAATTGTGGGATCCTGCTGTTTTTTCAGCGTGAGATATGTGAATATGATGTGACATGGTTCAACCCTTTAATTATAGGGTTAATACCACCAAAAATCTCAAATCGGTACACTTGCGATAATTTTACCTCAAATTATACCTGTGACAAATTTACCCCAAACTGGTATAGTTGTGACAAATTTACCCTTCGTTAGTTTTCCTTCAATTTTACCGTCGAATTGCTGAATTGGATGGTAAGTGGCAATTGTTGAATGTACACGTTACCCTATATGTGCCACCGGTGCGTCAATTTAAAATTTTTCATAGTATTTACTCAATTTAATGAAAACTAACAAAGGACAAATTTGTCATATTTGTGTAAATTTAGGATTTTTTATGATAAAAAAATTAATTTGAAGTAAATTTGTCACGGTTATATCAATTTAAGATTTTTGGTGGGCAAAAAAATAATTTTGGATAAATTTGTCACGGGTGTACCAATTTCGGATTTTTCGCGATATTAATCCTTAATTATATTGCCTAGACCTAGTCACTCACTCACTCACTAGGCCCAGAAAGACAATTCTATAAAGAGAGATGTTTTGGAAGTCTCAAATTACGATTGTCGGTCTCTCCTCGATTTAAAGCTACCAACTACCCTTTAGTACAAGTACACAATTGTCACATTGCGCCTAATTATATTTTGGAGCACTATCGAAAACCCCATACCCCTTGGACGCTTCAAGGCACCTTCGGCCATCTTGACCACCTTCTCGGTCCTTTTCGCCTTGAAAACCTCTCTCCCCCACTCAATTGGGCGACGTCTTTGGCGCTCTCACTTCGGGAATTCTGCGCTTGCCCGATCAAATCATTTCCTTGAATCTTCGGTCCCTTCGGAGATTGGCGGCTCTTCATTCCCGGTTGGACAGCTCTCTAACACCAACTTGCTATTCAAGCAATTCCTCCCCTGGCTTGTCCATCTCCATGCCGTCCGGCAATTCTCCCACTCCCGAAAAAGCACACAGACATAGCAAGCTCTCACAGTGTTGGCTATGGCGACACACAGCTCCGCATTTGGCACCTCTGAAGGTTGTAGCCATACGCGGCACAAGTTTAACTCCTGCCAATAGAAAAGGACAGCTCAGAGTCAATTGCACAATAGATACCCACAAAACAATGAACAACCGCTACATTTTCAAAAATATCAGATGGCTCAAAGATTCTCATTCCTGAGTTCATGATAAACCAAGATATAAGCTTGAATCTATCCTCTTCATATGAGGAATGATGAATCTTCACTTCTAAAACTTCTGACAAATATCGGTTCTTAACAGTAGCCAACATTCCCCATATGGAAACAATGAAAAACAGTTCTGTAATCTAAACATGAATACCAATGGCCATCCTTCTAAATTGGAATCTCTTGATGGGGGAAAAACAGGAGAACTAGGGCTCCTTTTGTTTCGCGGAAAATGAAGCGAATCTGGAAAATGCTTTTCAAGAAGTGATTTTCTAGGAAAATAGTTTTATTTTCCAGTGTTTGACTCAAATATAAAAACGAATTGAAAATATTTTCTGCCATTTGGTAAGGAAAACGCGACGTGAAGTCCTACGTTCGACATTTCTGACCGACAATTGCTCATCCCCCTGTGAGAACTGCTTAATTTCAACCCTCTCAACATAATCAGGCTTCTTCAAGTTATCATTGACAGGTTGAAGCAGCCTAATAAGCCAATTCTCAATGCCACCTCTGTAAACCTTCCAAAGCTTCCCCAACACGATGTTCACCCACTCAACGGATTCTTTCCTTAGCAAATCCTTCTCCAGGAACAAGGAAAAGCTCGTGGGCACCTGCGGCCACACGCCACGCCTGATCTCGTCGCCCCCCGCTTTATTCCTTCTTCTCGAGGTCCATAACTTGTCGAAAGCAGCACCAACAAAGAAAAAGAAAACAAATAACCCCACTATTTTCCGACGAAACAGAGGTGATCCGTCGAAGGAACCAGATCCTTGGCTACCCTCCACACACTCCTCGAGGTCTCCTGCCACCCCTTGCACGCTGGCCGCCGCAAGCAGCTCTGCGGCGTAGCCACTCAGGACCTCCCACAAGAACCTCGCGAGCAATTCGCCCACATCCGCATCCTCGTCCACAAAATCATGCTCCCGCTCATCGAGATCCAGCTAGACCTCGTCGAAGTCCTCATCCTCGTCGGGGCAGACACACCAGGTAGTCGAAGGAAAGCGCGCGAGCGGAGGTGGGAGATCTAGTGGTGGGGGAGGAGGGGCGGTGGTTGGGGAGGGCAGGCCGAGGAGGAGAGCGAGGGCGGGACGACCGGATGCGGATGCGGATGCCGGGGGGAAGAGAGAGACGGTGCGGCTAGAGAGAGAGAGACACACACACACACGATGGGGAGGGATTTCAACAGGAAGAAGGAGAGCGGAAAATGATCTCCACTTTTTAGAAACAGAAATCATTTTCTCTAGTTTTAGAAGGTTTTTTTTGTTGACCGGATAATATTTTCCGTTGATCATTTATTTTTTGCCCCCCAAACACCGGAAATTCGAGAATATTTTCTGGAAAAATATTTTCTATGAAACAAACGAAGCCTAGGTTTCTAAACTTTCGTCTCTTCTAGATTGCCAGCACTGTTTCACATAACATTGCGCAAAAAGAAGAAGAAGACAATATTAAGTAGGGATGTCAATGGTTCGGTTCAATTCAGTTTTTAAGAAAACTTAACCGAACCAAATCAATAGGGTGTATGCATGAACCGAACTGAACTTCGCCCTGAACTAAAGATGAACCGAACTGAAAATCCAGTTCAGTTCGGTTCGATTCGGTTCAGTTTTTAAGAAAACTTAACTATGCATGAACCGAACTGAACTTCGCCCTAAACTAAAGATGAACCGAACTGAAAATCCAGTTTAGTTCGGTTCGGTTCGGTTCAGTTCGGTTTCCATTTTTTTTCCATAGCTATCTTGGACCCATCCTCCTCACTACGCCATTGAGCCAATTCTATTTCTCTCCCCTCCACGACCTTTGTATCCTCCTTCCCCTGTTGCTCTCTCACGCCATTACACACCTCAAATGGAGTCACGATCGACTCCAGTGAGTCGCCAACCCCTGCATCGTTCCATGTTATGGTGGAATCCTCGCTCTTAATAGGACCTTTGTCTTCCTTCAAATCACGATGAAGCATGGACCTGTTCTCTTTGGAACAGACGGCGAGGCCCCATTCCGTGTCGGCCGCTCCTCCGACGGACACCCTGCAACCTACAGGAATCAGAGGCCAGAGGGAATCTCCGTGGAGGGCTTCGATTCCGGTTCACTTAGAGAGAGCGGAGTCGACGGGAGGTAGGCAATCGTAACACGAGAAGTCGTCGTGGGCATCGTGAAAGATGAAGTCGTTGTCTTCGTTGCTGGAATTGGGCGAGCCCATGGAAAGTGAGGTGAATCGGGCATAGGAAATTGAGATTAGGGTTTCTTCACGTCCTGCATTTGTCGATTGAGCTTCGAATTGGGAACGAAGAAAAAGAAGCAACGCTGAGCCTTTGGGTGTCGCCTCTCAGCCAAGCTGAAGATGGGTGCGCTACACAATGATCTCCCAAATTGTTGCTGAACTTCCGAGAGAGACTTCAAGGAGATTGCGGGTAGCTTTTGGTTTGCTGCTTCGATCTGCAGCAAGAACAGCAGAAATGGAGGCGGAAGCAGATGAAGAATGGTTATTTTGTTGGCTCAGTTTATTTTTCAGTTCGAACCCGACTGATCCAAAAAAAACCGAACTGCAAAAATTAATGGTTATTTTTTCTCTATCCAAACGAAAAACTGAACTGAACCAAAATGCATGATTTTTTTGGTTCAGTGCAGTTCGGTTCGATTCGGTTCGGTTCTGACACCCTTAATATTAAGAACTTAACACCAAGAATAGACAGTAGATAAACCAAGCAACAAGACTTCATTTTTGGCTAGAATTAAGTCGAACTTCATCTGTTCAGTTTCCCAAATTAGCACACACTTTGAGAGGTTAGCCACTTCTAATACCTGTCTCCTTTGCAACTTTCTGATTCGACATTCACTGTCCCTAATGAATAGGAAGGATACGATTACCTTATATTTAAACAAACAAAATGAAGGCTCATAGATTCTCATTAAGATGTTCAAGTGCAACAGAGGAATGAACCTGCAACTTATGGACTCATTTCCCTTCTCATTTATCTCATATTAAGTGAGTACTCAGCAATTAAACATCACAAAAAGCAAATATAAATCAGCATACGATTTTCCATATTGCAGAAACCATGATGGAATGCATAAACCATTTATCTCATTTCACCTTATTGACCAGTGACTGATGCATCTCTCCTTGTAACTTTTTAATTTGAGCCGTCAGCTATGCCGTGGCTTTAGCAACCTGATTAAAATTGAATACTTGAATTTACCAACAGGGGAAAAACAAGCTTCCAGACCAAGGACTTTGTAAACTTCCTAGTCTCTTATTCCTTTGTGTCATGGTAGCCAGCTAGTTCCTAGTTTTTTGCTAGCATGTGCAGCTACAACCTGCCAACTATGGCCTCTAATCCTGAAATGTCGCAGAGCATTGTATTTTGAGAAAACACATATCAAAATGAATATATCAGACTTTTATACTTTAAACAACATAATTTCTACCTAACTGCATTGTTGAGGTCCTACTGTATAGAAAACTTGCTTGGCTTTGCTTCCTTCGTTCTATAGAACCAATTTGGCTTGCTTTCTAATGAAAATTGAGCAAACAAAAACGCAAGGATAGTTTCACGCCAATAACAATAGTAAGAACCTTCATTTCTTTTGGCTAAACTTGGATTGACCAGCTCAAATTCAATAGTTATCACAGACAGAGGATAAAATATTAGCAAGACAATTACTGATGATAACTATGGTCATCAACAATTCAAGCCAAAATAATCATGGCACCAATTTATTCCGAACAGATAAACCAAGAAGATTGACCTATTTACAAGCAATGGGTCAAGTCAAAATAATCATGAAATCTCTCTCTTTTCAGAAGATAGAAGAATCAGAACATGGTGGATCATCTACAAGTAGATCCAATGAAGCTGAAAAGCAATACATAAATAATTGACTATGTGATGAAACAATAATGTTCATTCATGTTACAGAACTTTTCATTATTTACGTTCCTTCAAGATGATTTTTCTGTAGAAGCTGATTTGACATCAGCATTTGTCATCTCTTAGAGGCTTTTTCGAGACTAAAGGATTTAAGTTTTTAGTATCTAAATGGATAAAAGTATATGTATCTTATCGAACATTCACTTCTATTGTGTCTCCCAGAGAGTACTCTTGTCCTAATATGGAACCTCTTTCCTGTCTGCTTGTCCTTCTTAGTTCTTTCTTGAGTTTTAATTTAGTGAAGACAATAGAAAAGAACAATTGATGTTTTCATTTTTTTTCTTCTTTACTGTTTTCAGTTGATCAAGACATAGAAAAAAGCAATTGCTTGCAAGTCGCGACAGAATTTTGAGTTATTCAAGTATGGCGATCAAAGAGAATCTTTACAAATGGATATTATGAAATATGCAGCTTAATCTATGAGCTTGACCAGTGGAGCCAAGAAAAATGAGAAAGATTTAATCATTGCTAAACTACAAAAAAAAAAATGATAATTACGAAATAGATTTAACCTAAAAATCAAAGGCTCACTCCATTGAGACCAACGATCAAGTCTAATTCCATACAAAAAATAATTTGTCGATGGATACCATGCAGTGAGTTAACTCCGCCTATGTAGTTTACATAACCTGTCCCAAGCCAGGTTAAAGGAGGAGGGTTGTGTCAGGCATAGCGAGCCCGTTGTAAAAAAAGAGCTATTTATATGAGATGAACCCTTATGATATTTCGCTGGAGCATACCCTGTTGGAATACATAAATATTAAACCTCGTCTTCTTGTAACAACTTAAGCTTTTAGAACAGTTGAATGTGGTCCGATAAAATTTTTCATGATATCAAAGCAGGAGGTCCCGTGTTCAAATTTTTCCAGACCCCTATTTGCCTCCCCAATGAATATGTTCACACTTAGTACTAGGCAAAAGACCAGACTAAGTGTGAGGGGAGTGTTGAAATACATAAATACTAAACCACGGCTTCTTTGACAGCTTAAGCTTTTAGACCAATTGGCTGTGGTCCCATAAAATCTTTCATTCGGAGTTCTTCTTGATCCAATAGAAGTTGCTCTCTATGCCTCCGTTTTCTTGTCCGTAGACATCATCATTTTTCTTGACTCTTGTCTTCGGTGCCTTTGAAGATTCTTCGGGGTTCGAGTTCGACCCTCTTCCAAACCGGACCATCTTGTACCCCCACAGTCTCATCAAGTTCATTATATTGATAATCTTCTCGCAACAAACCATTAGCATCCCCTAAATCTCCTGATGACGGGTCGACATTAGTTTCCTTCTCGCAACAAACCCTTAGCATCCCCTAAAGCTCCTGATGACGGGTCGACATTAGCTTCAGTCGCATCCCTTCCCCTTTCGAAAAATTCTATTATCTTTCCAAGAGCCTCCTCATGTGTAAAACCCAGACTTCCACGCCTTCCTTCAATGGGAGAAGAAATGCTCTCATTGGACACGGCAATTTCAACAAATTCAACAGATGAAACACCTTCTGTACAACTCGAACTTTTGTGCCAATCTTTGACACTCACTGGTGGATATGAAATGTTCGTATCAAAGATATGCGCCATGAACAGCACCAAAATAAGAAGCAAAAGCAGCAACCCGCTCTAATACCAGGGAAGAAGCCGCCCCGAGGAGATAGAGGGGGAGAAAAAGCGCGCGGGAGAGAGAGAGTTCGTGGAGGTGGCAACGGCGACGGGCAACAAGACGATGACGTGGGTGGGGAAGAAGCCGCTGAGGCAGATCAGAGGCATGTCCGATGCCCTCTCCATTGCCTCCAATCTCGGCTTCTCCCTCTCAGCTCCTCGTTCTCAGTTCAGATTGCCACCCGAGGAGAGAGAGAGAGAGAGAGAGAGAGAGAATTGGTGGAGGCGGCAATGGCGACGAGCTGCGAGACGACGCCGTGGGTGGGGAAGAAGCCACTAAGGCAGATCGGAGGCATGTCCGATGCTCTCTCCATCGCCTTCGATCTCGGCTTCTCCCTGTCAGCTCCTCGTTCTCAGGGAGAAATCCAAAACTTGACCTTGGGTAGTGGTGAAAAGGGTGATGACTTGATAAGGGTTCTAAGAGAGCTCACTGCGATGCAAAGAGTCAAAGACACAACTGGCTTGCTACGCCTGACACAACCCTCCTCCTTTAACCTGGCTTGGGACAGGTTATGTAAACTACATAAGTGATAAAGTGTTGTTGATGTTAATGTTGATGTTGATACCATACAGTGAGTTCCATGATTTTATCCTTTTAAGAAATATTTGATTCCTTAATTCAGTAACCCAATTTGAAAGCACATGACGGAGCAATTATAAGAGGTGGAATCTCCTTAAACCCACTCTCTCCCCTGTATCCTTTGTTGTCCAATATGTCTCTCTACTAATTGGTCCCATGGCCATAAGCTTAATCACATTAAACAAGTAGGTATGCCTTAGGGACAACTGAGTAGGTATGTCTCTCTACTAAGTGATCCCATGACACTTCATTATTCAAATTGCAACCAGCGATACCTCAACAAATTTTGCACTATCGTATTCACACCATACATTTTCCTAAAAACTAGCAATAAGTGTCCAGCCTTAGGGACAACTGATGTCATCAGCACTTGAAAAGGGAACAAGTTATATTACATATTGTAGACAGAATTGGTCTTGGTTAATAACAAAAGGCCAACAAGCTTCCTAAAAGGGACATAAACTCATTTCATTTTCAGGGACATCAGCTTCTAGATGGTCCAAACTTTCATCAACTGGACAATGTAGTAAGCATGGAGTAACATATATTTGTCCTTTTACCTGCCTGCTTTGTGATTGACGAACCACATAAATATTCATATGCAACCAATGCCACTTTGGAACACTTAATTTTGAGTGTAAGTACAGAAGGGCGTGAGGCAGAAACAGATGGGCAAAATCTCCAGTTACCAATGCCTCATGTAATAGTAAATACACTACTAATCGCCCAATGAAACTTCATCTCTTATATTTCAATTCTCCTTCAGCAGACAACAAACAAGACAAATAATATATACAGCATGAATGTTCACAAGGTTCACAACAGGGAAAACGTACCTTAGCTAAATCTCAAGGAGCGTTGTTGTCAAAGAGAACTTTGTAAAATCGCCGTCTTTCTTCTGGGTCAAACAAACTTCCTAGTCCCTCTCCTTGATCCTGTTCAGGAGGTTCATCACTTTTCTCCTTCCTTTTCTCTAATCTATCTACATGTATCCCAATTCTCCTTTTCTTCTCCAAATTTGCTAGATGATGCCTTCGATTGAACTCATGAAGCCCCTCTTGCATTAATTCTCCGAACTTCTCCTTAACAATAACCAGAGGATCCTTTTCAACCAATTCTGATCCATTATATCCTTCTCTGAGAAGAACAGTATATAGCTGATATTTGTTTGAAACGTAGAAAATACCAGGGTACTTCAGCAGCAAAATATTCAATTTCTCGGGTAAAGAAAACTCTCTCCTGAAATGAGCAAGTTTCAAGATTGATGCCTTCTTCCACAAGGTTAATGATAGAATCTCATGGACCAAACCCACTGTCCTTTTCTCAATTTCCTTGGATCCCGCTATTAAACCTCTAGGATCCACGTAAGGAGAAATGTAAGGAGTTGCATTAAATTCATGAAACCTCTCCCATGATTTAGTCCAGGTTGAAGGCAATGAACATGAAAAACATGGCTCAGAACCATGCCTGCGAGCTGAAGCTTCAATTGTAGAGACAGCTAAATCAGTGTCCCATGATATAAGCTCGAGCTCCATAGAACTCTTTCTCCCACTATGATTTACAACCCGAAATATATCCCCATGCTTTGCAACAATCCTCAGCATGTAATCATCTGGAAACCCAAAATTTCGTTTCAACTCATTGATCTTCAGAACATTAAGCCTCTGATTTGTGCTCATCATCAACAATTTTGCCAACCGTTCCACGAAAACTCGTTCTTGCATATTTTTCACTGACTCTTCCTCGTCCACCAAATACATCATCCGTTTTGATAAATGACAATAATATTCATCGCCCTTAAGATAAACTTCAAAGCAGCAAGGATACTTTTTTAGCCAGTTTAGAGCTTTCCCTTGAAGATCAAGAGTCTTAAACTTCTTCTGGAGAAATTTGACAGGTGTCGCCTGGCCAGGACATGCAAGGATTATATTCTTGATCTGATTGTTGACAACCCATCGACGATTTCGTGAGAGAGCCGCCTCAAGATCTGGATCCTTCTTCATTGACCAAAGAGTCATGTGTCTTACCACATGTAGAAAGGATGTTGGAAAAGACAGTCCATTATTGCTATGATTTACACCACGAAATACAATGGAGATCACCATTTTCACCTCATTTCCGATGTTTTCGAATGGCAGCCCAGAAACCACCACACATCCTAATACCATCCCAGATAATCAAGAGATGAATAAAGGGAATCTATAAAGTGCAAATTCATACGGATTGCATACATTAAAAGCCTAGACAAGTATATTCTAGTCCCTAAATGTTTACTAGTTTATTCACAAGTAAATTGATAATTACAAATGATATAACGTGGTACCAAGATGTACCTATAGGTTGAATGTTCCAACCCCTACCAATAGCCGAAGCGAGTCCTAAAAAAATAGTTTTAAATGGAAACAACCATAATGGTATTGAGGAATGGCACCACCCTGTCCCAGTACTACCCAAACTCGTCCCAAACTCCATAAGGTTTTCAGATGCGATCCCCAAACCCAACCTACTTAATTTGTCGAGAAGCACGACAAACCCGAACCCGTCCAATTGCAATGTTCGTTTTTTTTTTCCTCTCTTGTTCAAGATGGATCACAGACCATTGCAAGAGAGCACATCCACCCACTTCTGCATTCTAGAAACATTCTCTAAACAAAAGATCAAAAGAGCGTCTTGCAATAGTCCCCAAACTATCAAAGTTAAAAGGACATTGGATATTCTAAACTAGTAAGTCATCAGCATCACTAGAGAAGTAAGGTGAACAAAATCTGAAATCAATTAAATGTAAATGATAATGCAGATTTCCTTAAACTAACATCCACATAAATGAAGAGTGTCAACAATTTTGATTTTGCAAACTCATCCAACTTTGCTCTGCGCTCTTGAACTTGTAAGATGCTTCCACCAATACTGCCACACATCTTCAAAGATCCACATTTTTCTCACTTGTAACTTTCCAAAATTTCCCTTGCAACATAATATCCCGAAATTAAGTATCCGCTCAATTTTTTTTTAACATAACGTCCCTAATTACAGACTTATTTTCAATGCATAACCAGCACATGCAAGCATGCGCCTAAGCCCTAGTCATCATTAAATTAGGATTGGAAAAGATATAATCTACAAGTGGTTGAGGACTGGCTTGAAAAAGTGGAGAGAGAAGCTTTCCCAGATAACATGGATAGTGACTCAGTGAGAATGAGGATGCTAATATACAAAGGCAATGGCAGATTATACCAAAGATGGATGAATTGTTGTTGCGAGAGGAAATGCATTGGCACTAAATAGCTCAAGTTTACTCTATCAATTGTGGGTATAAAACTCAAAAAACTTCCACCAAACAACTCCAATGAGGAAGAATTATGGACAAAGTGCTACAATTGAAGATTGAGGAGAGTAAATGGCTCAGTAGTGAGAATGAGATTGTTGCTGCTTTTAATTGCATTATCAGAAGCCTTTCAAGTCTAATAAGAGTATTAGAGTGGCATAGAGGGACATATTCGAAGGAAAGTGACAGCCGAGACGAACCAACTCTCGAGGCTGAGGTTCCAATGGAAGAGATTCAGCTAGCAAAATTTTCAATAATGCTCGAGATGCTCCAGGGCTAGATGGGTTCTCTGGAATCTTTTACCAGAACCATTGGGATGCAGTAGGGCCAAATATCACTCAAGGACTCTTTTTTTTAGCTCAGGTCAACTACCTCTCTCTGCTAACAATGCAAACACAGTTCCTGTACCTAAATCCCCCATTCTCAATTAGATCTAATTTCAAGCCTATTAGCTTGTGCAATTCTCTCTACAAATTAATCTCCAAAGTCCTTGTTAAAAGAGTTCAGCCTTTTCAAAATGAGATGATCAAGGAGAACCAAAGTGCTTTCAATGCGGGGAGGCAATGATACATAAAAATACATTAAGAACACAACGTTGTTCCACCGCAACTCAGACCCAATGCCTCGTCCGAAACCAGCCGAATTTATAAACTCACCGGTGGGCGTCGCTCCTCGTCGCGCAGAAAGCAAGCGGACCGACGCAATCCGACGTAAGGGGAATGACGATGAGACGGAAGAGCAGAGCACGGCGAGGCAAAGACGGCCGGCGACCGAGGACAGAGAAGACGATTTACTGAGGATTGAGGAGCAAGGAGGAAAAGTGAAATGGACGAAGGACCAAAGGAAAGAAGAAAGCACCGTTTGCGAAAATTCCTCTCATTTTTCTCAAACAAACAGTCAAGTGGATCTTATTCGTAAAAAAAAAAAGGATCTTATTTAAAATAAGGATCAAAATTAATATAATATATTTCAAATAAGATTCTAAAATAGCTATAGAATAATAGAATTTCAAAAAAAGCTCATCATTTCTTATTTAAATTTTTATTTATTTTTTATCTGTTTTTTTCTTTTTCTATTTAAAAAAATTAAAAAAATAGAAAAAAGCCACACACAAGTGAGAGGGATGCCCCGCCTGTGGCCACCAGCCTCAGCCCAGCGGGGTCATTGGTTACGTAGCACGGACACGCCGGCAGAGACACGGCCGGACACGGCCGACCGCTTGTCCGGAAGGGAAAAAAAAAAGAAAAAATACCCGTGTCGAAGGGAAATGGGAAAAATGTGACCTAATTGTTCTCACAGCTTCTGTCACAGGCTATTCTGTGGCTTCAGGGCTGTCGGAGAGGCGGCGAGAGGGTTTGAGGATGACGGAGGGCAACGATATGATGGCTGGTGGTGGTCGAAGGGCGTTGGGCTGCTGCAAACTGAAGCTGGGCAGGGGTTGAAGCGAAACAGAGTAGGGAGGGGGAAGCGGGGGCTGGTTCAGGCTCGGTGGTCGTGCGCGGTGGTCGTGAGAGGACGGCGTGGTGGGGGAGTGACGGTGACAGCGTGAGATGGTGGTCGGTGGGGGTGCCGCGTAGGAACAAGGGAGGAGGAGGATGTTCGGGTGGGCGTGAGAAGGGGGAGAGGGGAGGGGAGGGGAGGGGAGGAGGGGTTTGGAGTCCACGACAGAATAGAGAAAGGGAGAGAGAAGAGAGAGGAGAGAGAGATGTTGACCTGAGGGGAGTGATTGAGTCAATCAGATTGACTAGAAGTGAATTTTAACTTGTGGGGTTCACTAGGTCAACTCACCATTCAAATTTCGTCTTTTGTGTATGATTGAGGGGCAAATGGGACTTTTGGTAATTCAGGACTGATTTGGTATTTGGCGTACTGAACGGATGCAGCGACAAAGATTTTCGAAACCTAATCTAATATGACCGATGTCTCAAGAATCGTCCAATAATCGTCACTTAATTCCTTATGATTCAAAATCTTATATATATGTTGTGTCCTGACGTGTTAAAATTCTCTATTTTTTGAGAACTGTAGTACCGGCGTGTCGTGTCGTGTCGTATCGTGTCTCGTGTCGTATCGGTGCTACATAGGTCACCGGTGCATCGGCAAGGGCCAACGACCCTGCCAACCAGCCCTCGCCAAAATCGAAAGAGTACACCGGGCAAGGGCCGACGGCCCCAACCCCTCATGATCGAGGCTGGGGCCATCGGCCCTCCCTTGGTTAGGGCGTGGGCCGGTATAACAACCCGTACCCCAGTCCTCCTTCAATACCGCACCTTAACAATAGCATATCACTTACCTAAAAAAAATGTCAACGAAGACGGTTGACATAAATCTCAGTAAGTCAATTCTCTAAATCACCGACTAATCAGTTTAACGATATGGTCGAACGCCGGTAAAAACGGTGACATCAGGGTTCTAAATGGTCAAAATCTTGGCGTACCACTAGAGTTCCGCTATATATAATAACATAAAAGAGAACATACTATGCCATGCAATATGAATCTGACTGCATGCATATGAAGGAAATAGTCGTCATTGATGTAACACGACCATTTAAATCAAGAAATGTAATGTCGTCTCGTACCGTCTCCGAGACCGGCCCAAATCACACAGCAGAAGCACCCAAATCACAAAACACGATCTTCTCATACACTCCATGGGGTAATTTATTCGAGCACGAAGTTCATTGCCACGAACCATAATTGGTCCACATTCGAGATATGCAAGACAATGTTCATGCACATGTTTAATGTGTGTCTTAAGCTTTGTCATGCCATACCAAGTTCCTCGGTGTCCCGATTTTCTTACTGGACTCACAATTCGTTGCGCGCGCACATTTGGCCCTTAGACTATTCGATTTAGCCATATTACACCGTTAACATTTCCCGGCAAGGCAAATCACAACTTAAAACATAATCAAACACGTGCAACACAATGAACAATCAATGGTAAAGCTCATCGCCTAACTCGGGATTTTATCTACTAGAGTTCCAATTGGGCGCCTAATTCGAGAGCATATTCTCAACCCTGCGGGTAGAATTTTCTACGGCTCACTCAATGCCTCTCCTCAACCAATTCAGCATGCCAGGACAAAAACACACGAGCTATATGACAACAACTACAATCGGTAGGTTTCCATTCGGTCCCCCCAGTACGCAGCGCCACTTCCTCTCCCTCCCTCATCGAGGATTTTGATCTCTCGACATTAAAATTTCTGTGACATGTTCGCCATTACTCAAATTAAGTTGTCCAAATGAAAATGGACGGCTTGATTTGAGAGAGGATTAGAATTCAAAATTTTTCAAACCCCAAAAAATTTCCCGCCAAATTTTTTTTCCCTTCCCCTCAACAATTGACATAGCCCATTCTTGGACATCCATTTTCATTTGGACGGCCTGATTTAAATAATGATAAATATGTCACAGAAACCTTAATGTCAGGCGATCCAAAACACACGAGCTTTATGACAACAACTACAACTACAATCGATGTGTTTCCATTCGGGCCCCCCAGTACGCAGCGCCACTTCCTCTCCCCTCCGTCATCGAGGATTTTGATCTCTTGACATTGAAATTTCTGTGACATGTTTACCATTACTCAAATTAGGTCGTCCAAATGAAAATGGACGGCTTGATTTGAGAGAGGATTGGGATTCAAAATTTTTCAAACCCAAAAAAAATTTATCGCGAAATTTTTTTCCATTCCCCTCAACAAATGACATAGCACATTCTTGACCATCCATTTTCATTTGGACGGCATGATTTAAATAATGATAAATATGTCACAGAAACCCTAATGTCAAGCGACCCAAAACTTCCGCCACAAACACGCACACCCGTCCAACTAAGAGTCTAAGACCACCACCTTCGAACCAATACAAAATCTCAGCTTTTCTCACTTTCCTCGGCCAAACCTGCATCCCGACCCCCCTATGGCGACAATCCAAGACACCGTATCAAAATCGATGACACGCAACGCGAGTGACTTCCGGCCAACTACTGCTCACCATCTCATTTGGTCTCACGTATGCGTAACGTCAATAGGATTTAATTTAGCATTTTCGATGGAGTTGCATCTAGTAGAAACTATAAGCTTATTAGAGCACATTATAGCTGTATGTTAATCGCAAAATAATATACCGAAAACAATTTCGATTTAAGTTATAAACTATATATCATGTGGTTGATACTACTTATTATAACGGAAAGGCTTATGATTATTAAAACATTATTAAGAAAGTACAGTAGACAAGACTATCTAGAGAGAGAGAGAGAGAGAGAGAGAGAGAAGTGCATTTGTAATTTTCTATTTTCCAATTAATAGCACAAAGAAAAAGTAACATAGCATGATTGCACAAATTGTACCGTGCCTCACTCCAATACCAAATGCATCATAAAGCATAACCACCACCATAAAAATGAGATCTCAGCCAATCCTTGATCAAAAGGCCAATGGTTAATTCTGTAAGCACAATACATGACCCAACCGGGAATCCCTTCAATGAATTGATAACTACTGGGTAGTGTCAATAACATCACGAGGCAGATTCTCCCCGAATGAGAGCAAGACCATGCGTCAGTCATGCCCACTCGGAACTGAACAACTACCTGCAAACATTACAATCGTGCTTGCCCGACCGCCCAGTTACACACGACCCAGCAGAAAAAGAATACAATGGCCGACTCAGGACCCCCAAATGATATCGGGCAAGAACATTCTGAGCATAATCCACGTTCTCAGACCCGAAATGGCTGGAGAATAATCACCTCATCAACATCCTAAGGCTGCAAAACTTTTTGGTTAAGGAAGTTTTATTACTGACCGTTCTGATTCCCAACCGTGTATATTTATGAAGTCTCTAACATGAATGAGTATCGAATCATAGATGTCTCTTGCTGATGGGCGATCAGCTGGGTTCTTCATTGTACAGCGGCAGAACAAATCGACAAGAAATCTCAAGGTTTCTTGATCCACCTCTGGCCCCTCCGACTTTGAGCCAGATCCCATACTTGTATGGTCATTTAATGATGCTAATGAGCTCATCTCATCTGTTAGCTTTGGCCGTTCTCCCCCCTGCTTATAAAACAACATTGAGAGAAGTATTGAGCCTTATTTAGGGACCAAAAGCAACATCAAATGATATTAGTCATGAAAATGATGACGGAAGACATGAATATCTCTACTATTTTACCTGAATAAGGTCATGGATTAGTGGCTCAGATAAACCTAAATATGGCACATCCAAAGTCAGCAATTCGAAAATCAGACAGCCATATGACCAAATATCCACTTCCTGCAGCCATTTAAGTGGGGCAATCAATCAGTACGGTTGAAAGGAAAAAAAAATTACAAAATGGCAGAGTTCGACAAAGTTCTTAGGTAAACTAAAGAAAGACTCTACCAGCCCGTATGATTCATGTTTATGCATCGTCTGAAGAACTTCCGGAGCCATCCAGCGAGGTGTTCCAACACAGATATTGGGAGGATGTACTCCAATATGGGCAATACAACACGAATGTATGGAAGATCGAAGAGGAACAGCTCTATCAAAATCACAAAGCTTCACGATAGGCGTTCCATCAGCCCTTCTTGCATCAAGATCAATCAAAATGTTTTCACTCTTTATGTCACGATGAATAATATGCTTGGAATGCAGCTCCACCAAAGCAGAAGCGATGTCTCTAGCAATAAAAAGACCCATATTCATTGGGACATGCTTTTCACCAGATTTAGACAGCTTTTCCAGGTAATTCTGTCATAGGAGACATGAAATTAATAAAAGGAGTCACTAATAAGCAGAGGAAAGAAATTATGAAAGCACAATGATAGCAGTATGGAAAGAAACGCACCTTCAGTGATCCCCCTTTCACATATTCCATGTAAATTGCAGAACGCCACACACGACGCTCAGGATTTGCATCTGCAGAAGTGACCCACTGAGAAGATATCTGATGTCCGTACATTTCCACTATGCAAGCATGTTGTAGAGCACCCAATATTCTCACTTCGCCTAGACAACTATACTCCAATTTCCTAATTTCCTCAACTGAGTTACCACATACTTCCAAGGAACGCACCTGCAAAATCAACTCAGAAACATTAACGAGAAAACACGAGATGTAAGGCTGTGTTTGAGAAAGTGTTATCAGAATGCTTCTTTGAAACTTGTCAATTCATGAAAAAGAATCATGTTTCTAATAAAAGCATTTCATTTTCTTGAATTTAATTTAATACGTTTGATTTCTAAAGTAGGTTTCACTCGTTTTCACTTTTAAATTTCTAAAATCAAAACTTGTCTTAAAAATATAGTAGCATTGCCAAACACAACGGCTAAAAAAGAAATCATAAGCTGCCTATTTGCTGGAAGTTAGGCATCCAAGATCACTAACGAGGTTTCTTGATTGATTGATAAAAACTAACAGACACTGACTGAAACCAAATAAAAAGATTATTATCTTAACATGTATAATAAAAGACAATGTCACAAATACTGCTGCTTCTGCTAATTCAAGGGATTACCTTGGCTACAACATTGGCTGAAGCATTAGTGCAACGGACAATAGAGGTAGAAGCTGCTTTGTAAATTTCATCAGATGTGGATAGAGAAGGACGAACACATCCAGATTTGGAAATGCCTTCCTTCGAAAGAGAATCTCTAAACCTCCTAAGCGGAATATACCTACATAACAAGCTCATGCTTCAGAAATTCATGCAAACAACAAATATGTGAAACAATGAGAGAAATAAATAAAAAGAAATGGCACTCTATTGTTATAAGACTCCAAAAAGCACATAGAAAATGTGTCCAGTGAAAACTATACCCAGTTAATACTGCTTTAGCTTTTTGATCATTATAGTCACGCATAATCTTAGCTTCTCTCTTGTGAATTTTGTCCTCTTCTGCAGCTAACACACACTGAAACAATTTACAGCATCCACGCAGAATTCAGTAATATAGTAATTTTTTTCTCCACCCATTGTTTAAGCTTCAGAAAAATTCTTAACAGTTAGCCTCGACGCTTTTTACTTTTTCTTTGCCAAGTTCCAACCCAGCAAATGGCAGGCCATTCAATGTGCCTCCACATAAAGGTTGTATTTCCCAGTTTCGATACAGGGGACACAATTCAATATAGTCTAAAACTAACCCGCCTTTTAAGCTTCAGAAAAATTCTTAACAGTTAGCCTCAACGCTTTTTACTTTTTCTTTTCCACGTTCCAACCCAGCAAATGGCAGGCCATTCAATGTGCCTCCACATAAAGGTTGTATTTCCCAGTTTCGATACAGGGGACACAATTCAATATAGTCTAAAACTAACCCGCCTTCACAGACCCCTCAAATGGCACTCTCAACATCTTCATTTTTCATCTATATTACATTTATTACTTGTGGACTAAGATCACGAAATTATTTGAGCATAGCACATGGAAAAGATGAGCAAGCACCAAAAAGTTCTAATATCCATGGCAAAAAACAACAATGACCAACAAGTATCTCACCAAGAAAGTCTAATCGAACTGCAATGAAAAGTTCAGAAAGCAAAAACCATCCTTTCATTTTTAACTCAAAACCAAAGAGCTTTCAATACATCCGACAATCAAAAATCAAGCTCCAGTATGAAAACTCTGAAAAAATAGCCTGACCATCAAATGAGAAGAGTGTACTGACCTGCAAGCATACTCTGGGTCTGTCTCTTCTCGTATATCAAGTGGACGGCATGCATCAACCACCATGCGGACCCATAAATCCCCCTTTTTTACAAGAATGATATTCCAAGCATGCGGAGAAAAATCGAGGTAACCTCTAACAAGCTCACATGGCACCGGAGGCACCATTCGATCACATAGATACTGGGAAAAAAATGATGAGTGGTCAGCATAAATTATTTCAATATAAACAAGAAAAACATAATTACAACAAACAGCCACCTTCATGAGAATTGCCCTATGTCTGCAAACACCAAACTTCAGAGTCCCTATAGGAACAATAACAGAACCTTGTCTCGCTTTGATAGACTGAAGAGATTTCTCACATAGATCACTCAATATGATATCCTGATTATTGAGCATTTGGTTGGCAGATGAATCGACATAATCACGATTTCCAGTTAAGCAGGTGCAAATGAAAGGCTTTCGATAATTCGAACCAGATACAGCCTTTCGCGTCCTTTCTATAATTGCATTTCTGTCACACCCTCCAAAATGATCCGAGACAAAAAGAGCAAGCAATGAAGATATTTGAAGTGTACAATCCTCCAGTTCCTGATCTTTAGTTAAACCACTTAATCGCTTGAAACGATTTACCAAAGCCTGTGCAGTGAGTGTAACTGCATCTAACACTTCATCTTTGTCCCTGAAAAATGTCACGATATTAGACCCAAAGAAGAAAGAATCCATCATGAACCTGTATCAAAGCTATCACTAGACATAGAAAACAGAGGACAGAATCCAAACCTGTCTACAAGAATTACTTCGCGTGAGTCGATAGGTAAATTTCTCTCATAACTACTGAGAGGCATAAAAGGTTGGTCACGTCCGGCATCATAAAAGCCATCTGGCAGATAATCCTCAACACCACAGAAAGAGAAATCACAATACTGGCGGGATAGACCTAAACTCTCATCAGCTGGCCGGCGACACTTGCATGGTTTAGGGTTATCAAGATGCTGATCACAATACCTTTTACACTTGATACTGACCTCGTGTTTCTGTACTAATGACTCAGCATCTTGCTCATCTGTAGAGGCATTCGACATGATAGTAACATCTCCCAGCTCTCTACTTGCAGAGTCAAAGGCAACATCTGAGTGGTTCTCTACCTTTAATTCACTTTTTAAACTAACGCCTTCCTCATCCACGCTGCTAAGCACATCTTCAGGTGCAATTTCCCCTGAAATTGATACTTTATCTCCACCATCCACGCGGGTGATTTCTGATGTTGCATCTCTTGAAGCATCATCTTTAGACAACTTGCACATATCATCACCCTTTTTGGCCAACTCATCAGAATATATTTCACCTTTCCACTTCCTGCTGTTGTTTAAACGTTCTAGCCGAGCTTTTTGTTGCAAATAGTGCCTCCTCTTCCACCTCTTTGATTTTCGAGCCGAAAAACATCTAGCATTTGATGCTGACCCAGCCAATAAATTTGGCCCGGTATGGCAGGAGCCTACATAAAGTATATCCAGTTCTTAGAGAAGGAGTAAGGCTGAAGAAAGCCATTCAAAATAAGTGCAAAATATACATGAAAAAGCTGAAGAAACTGAATGTGCAGGCCTTACTGCTAGAAGAGATTGTTCCTTCGTCGTCTGGGGTGGATTCATACACTTCCATTTCAGCCAAAGAATTCGCACTATCATCGTTGGACAACTCCTTCCCGTCTATATCGCAGGATATCCACGAAGGTATTTGAAAACTGAGAAGCTTATTGTTCTTGAATAATAAAAAACACCAGAAAAAATACATGTTAATTTCTCTAGTTGAACATTTATCTGCAAAAGTATCATAGAGACGAACAAAAAGTACAGGTGCCAATTATACCAAACCCTAGCATCTCTACTTAGAAGTTCATCTTAAAATAAAATAAAATAAAAGGAAGAAGAAGATCTGGCCGCAATTTTAACATAGAAACAGAGCATCTACATACAGTTATTCCATGAACATGCACAAAATAAATAATTAGAAGACTGGTTTTCTAAGCACCTGAAGATTTAAACTTCGCAGGCAATGCATGGAGTCAAGTTCAAGAGGGCCTATTGATGTCAACCTGTTATTTGAAAGGTCTAAAACTTCCAATCGCCGAAGAGAAGACCAACCAGAGGGGAGTTCCACCAATTTATTATTAGCAACCTTCAAGGACGTCAAAGAATTCAAACAACTTATTTCATTTGGCAAACTCTTCATCTTATTAAATGAAAGGTCCAAGTACTCCAATTTGTTCAGGCAACCAATTTCTGGTGGGAGGCATCTGCATAAGCAAAATGGCACCATAATCAGCATAAGTAAATGACTCCAAACAATATAGGAAGCGAGCAAATCAAGAACAGTAAAAAGTTGAGTACTAAGAAATACAATCTGGACACAGAACATCACAGCAAAGAAGCAAACCACATCCTTCATTTAACATATATATTTCTATATACATTGGCCTCCCAAACTTATTTGAGGTGAATATCAGTTGTGAATCACCATTGGAGCATAAGAAAAGATAATGGCTAATCAAACATAATAAAGTTTAGCCACATAAATTGATCTTGAATCAGGTTCATAAATTTATTACATTATAAGTTTGCCATGAACTTCCTTGACTTGGCTCATTGTACCCTCCTCTGTGTCATCTTCAAAATGGAAGTGTCTGACAAATATCAACTTGAAATTGTTGGAATTTTTTTTTCGTTTCAGAAAGACTGAAATAATAATAGCTATTTTTATTTCATCCAAATTAAATAATGAAATCAAATTGCATGTATCATGTCTTAGTAAAGTAATCATTAAACATTATATCGGCTTAGATCTTATCTAATGTCTATTGAGATATATAGTATTATACAGAAATGTTCAAGAACAAAATACCATTAAACTTCAAGGAGTTTTGTATATATTTTAACTTACTGATAAATAATATACACTTTACTGTGTTTAAGTTTATTCAAAACTTTCATACAAAATTTTTTTTTACTTGATTAATGATTTTAAACCCCATGCCCCCCTCCCCCTCCCCCCCCCCCAACAAAAATAAATAAATAAATAAAATAATAATTCTGGCTCAGTCAGTGTCCCCATAAGTCTACTTTGGTTCCATACGTATTCCTTGAACACAATGTTGCCAGAAAATTTAAGAAATAGCTCTCCTCAGAAATCCAAACTTCAAAAAATGCATCGGAACATGGAGTGGCTGTTTCAAGCTAACTTTAGTCATCGTAGAATGGGACAGGGGAAAAGGCTTTGATGGTTGTCGCACAACGCCATATCAACGACTTTCTACACTCACGAGTAGAGGAGAGTGGATGGTAGGAATTAAACTCAACCCTCATCAATCTTGGTAAAGATGGATTACTGCTAGGCCAATGCACTATCCCAGAAAGTATTTGCTACTAATAACAATAACATAAATAAATTAATGAAGAATTTTGATTATGAGTACTTGTCAATGAGAGGTACCACTTTTGTCAACATGAAATCACAACATTTCAAGGGAAAAGACTTAGGGAAAGATGTGCAATTTACTCTTCCTGCTCAGATAAGAAATGAACAGCATACTTCACCATCTATAAATTTTACAGTGACACTGCACGATCTCAAGTCAAAACTGCAACAAAAACTTCCTGGAGGCAACTAAAGCAACCATGAAAACTGCTGGCCAAAAGGGCTACACCAGGGTTTTTACACCGCGTTGAAACAATACTTACCAAATGCATCCTGTGTCAAGATAGAGAACAGAAAAATGTCTAAGCAAGGGTACCAAAGCTAAAGTACCGTTAAATGGTCCCTGAAAACCAAACATAAGCCCCAGAAAGCTTCTTACACCTCAGAAGGGAGTACTAACTTAAAAGACCAAATTTCTCCTCCGGACAGTCCCCAAATACTCAATCTTACTAATTCACAGAACTGCACAGGACACATTGTACAAAACTCAATCCCAATCAAACAAAAACAAAAACTTGAAACTAACCATATCAAACAATAACACAAACAACATACCTTATTGAGAAATGACAAACGGAGAGCTTGGTCAAACACTTGAGCTGCGCGATCTCGCTGAGCAAAGGAAAGACTGAAGGCCGGCGCAAAGCCTTACTGAGTTCGAGCTCTTTCAGCCCTTCCAACTTATGCAACGCCAACCCATTCAGCCCGGGAGGCGATATCTTCACTTGCAAGCACTCCAACCCCACCAAACTCCCCAACTCATTCGAGAACAAATTCAACTCATTGGCGAAGAACTTCAACGTCTTCAGCCTTCTCATCTCCCCAACCCACTTCGGGAGCAAACTGAACTCGTTTTTATACAAATAAAGGTCCTTGACCGAGGACCCACTCAAGGTTGGGGACAGCAGCGAGTACTCCAGGTTCTCCCCGGACACGTCGAGGCACAAATCGTCATCCGAAGCGCCACTCTGGCCACAAGAATCGCGAGTCGGGCTCAGGGGCTCGGGGTTTTCGGGAGGATCGGCGTCGCACTCCCCTCGCATTGCGAACCCCATCGATTCAGACGAAGAAGACGAGAAGGAGGAAAAAATCAAAACTTCGGGACGGAAGAGAACAAAGACAAAGAGGGGGGTTTCGCCTACGAGGAGGACGATTCTTGAAACGACCCACGAATTCAAGAAACTTGGGGAACGGGACAGAGCGAGACGCTCCCGGGGGGTATGTAAAAAGCAAAAACGATAATGGAGGTCGGGAGAAGAAAACCCTAGACGACGACTGTCTTTCGGTCAATGGAAAGGAAACGGAATCGCAAGAGAGCCGAGGGGGCATTAAAAGGAGGACGGCGAAGGAATTGATAGGAGCGCTCCCGGTGAAAAGTCCTCAACGCCCTCCACTTTCGATCCTATCCGGTGCCCCTGATGCGTAAATTTTGAGTTCGAATGAGGGGTGTTTTGGACAAACGGGTTCGTCGTCTCAAACAGGCGACTGGTTTTTAAACAAGTTTAAACAATTCTCCCATTTGTGAGAAAACGGAACGGGAGGCTACCGTTGCTCCGAAAATTTCCTAAAATTATGTTTCCTACTTCTTGGCGATACACATAAGTCACGGCCCGGATAATAATATTTACTAACGGTAATAATATGCGAGTTTATTGCCGATCATTAGACCCATGAAATGGGTAAATCGAAATCGAATTTGGATCATGGCTATGAGTCAAATTGATCATCCGTATAAATCCATTTTTTTTAATTAAATACTGTCCGACCCGACCCGGAATCGACTCGTACCTAACTCGACTTAGGCTCAAAATTTTGAGTTCGACTAATCATGTTGTCAAATCATTTTGACAAAAAAATAAAAGTCGTTAGATCATATCTATTATTTCTCATGGCACTAGAAATGTCTCCACTATACCACAAGAAAACTACCTCAAATGATCCGATAAGAACATAGATTGAAATGGTTTGGACATATTTTTCGAAGATCCCAGATGATCCGGTAAGAGCGAAGTGTGTTACAGAGAACATGACATGAAGAAAGGAAGAAGTCGGCTGAAACTTGGGAAAAAGTAGTAAAACAATATTTATTGATGTGAGAAATAGATTGGCGTAGGTCTGTCTGGAGGAAAACTATTAGCATTGTGGATGGGCAGCATTCCTATGTTCCTACGGTCCTTTTTAGTCCTTTTTTCCTTTTTAAATATATATATATTTTTTTATTTTTTTATGTTTTTATTTATTTTTTATAATTATTTCTTTTTCCTCGATCGATCTTGCTTTTATTTTATTTATTTTTGGGTTCATCGACCGCCCACCCCCAACTAGTTTAGGATAAATATGATGTTGATATTGATTACAACAAACTACCTTGGAGATATTAATTTATGCACCGGTAATATGGGAAATACTCAAATTGATAACCAAAAAAAAAGTTGGTTCTAAAAAAAAGAATCATTTATGAAAATCACAAAACAGTATGAAGTCTCATATTTCTCACTTTTCCATTTCAGTCCTCTCATCACTTTTTCCTCAACTTAATAAAAATAAAATAAAATAATAAAATAATTGGAAATTTTTTAAAAAATCACAAAAAATTTAAAAAAATTCCCTAAAAATAGAAGAAGCTTATATTAGGCTAGTTTGGCCTCATTCTCTAAAGCTCATCCAGGAACATAATCTGAAAAAGTCATTTTAATCACAACAGCAAAATGTTTATGACTAAATTACCAAAAATGTAATAGATTTAAGATTTTTTTGACAATCTTGTAGCGGAAGATAGGCGACGTTCTCCATGATACCTGCTGCCCTAATAATTGAAATTCAAATGCGGGGTGGCTAGTTCATCTCCAAATTTTCAGCACTCATTAAAAGTCGGACTAATAACCGAGATTGAACCTGCCATCGTGCCCTGACCGCTACTGGCACCAACGCGAGCTGAGCTGAGACTTCCCAAAAGCATTGTCCGCCCATTTCTTTCTATACCATTGACTTCACGAGTTCCTATGGCAATAGGACTAAACGGGGAATGGGATGGATCGGTCCGCCTTTGGTTAACTTGGCTTGTAGATGTAAGCACGAGTTGTCTAATTACTCGAAATTCGGAGAAATCACTAAAAATGTCTTAAATCTATTATAATTGTGTCAATTCAGTCATAATTTCTCTCTCTTTCGCCGACTCAGTTTCAAACATTTTACAATGCGCAAATTCAGTCTATCCGGTCAATTTTAGTCGGTTTGTGCTGACGTGGATCTCGAAAAAAATGTTTAGAACTAAATTGATACAATTGCAACGGTTTATGACTTTTTTGGTATTTTTCCCCCCTCGAAACTTTGAACTTGTGAAGAAGAAGACTCGAAAGCAAGTTGTCTTGACAGCTTGAATAAGATCATATGACCTTAAAATGACAGATGGGGCTCATGCGCATTGTCTATATCATTTATATCCATGAAAGGCTAACCAGACAAGCCTCTTTATAGTGATATGGGCTCATAGCGATCACTAATATGTGAGTTTGTTGCTGATCAATAGACTTATTAAACAAGCGAGTTGGATCGAATTTAGATGGATTGACACTAGGTCTGCGCTCGATTAACTAATGTAATCCATATAGAAATATTTTTATCCAGTACATTTTTAGAAATCTATATCCAATCCAACCCAACTTGAGTTGACTCATACCCATCTCAACACGACCTCAAATTCTTGGAAGTTTTCTCATGTGAGAACATCATACTTGAAAAAATAATTAATCGGAAACAAATTAAACAACAACAAAAATAAATGAACAAGATGCTAGTGCTACTTAAAAATTCAATGGGTCAATTTGGTAGCATGCATCTATTATTTTTCATGGTGCTAGAAATTTATCTACTACATCATAAGAAACTATTCTTGGAAAATATATATGACATAAATTTATACTCTCGTGAGCACTATGAAAATTCTCAAATCGTAAATTATGTGGGGATTGCGTAATTTAATATTTTTAACTTCCAGCTTCTCGATAGAGCTCTGTGTTAAGTCCTTTTCTCATCGACATGGTTACTATGCCAATCGTACGGCGTGGTAAATTGAAGCATCAAATGTTATAAGTGAAATATCCAAAATATGTTTGGTTTTATCAACTATTAACCGGAATTTTCCATAATTAGTTAGATTATAAAGGGAAAAATTTTCAACGCGGCAAAACCAAACGATTTTCCGACCAAAAAAAAACCAAACGATTTTAATCAAAATCATTTCTTACACCCAAAAATTGAAAAAAAGCAAATAAAAGAAAAGAAAACCGAAAAAGAACTAAAAAAAAAAAAGAATAGGCCGATGTTGCCTTGGGCTTGAAAAGCCCAACTCATGCCACGAGGACAGACAGGCCGCGAGAGAAAGTTTGTTTTCAGACTTATTAGAACCCATCTTTAGATGGGCTTCGCTTTTATTGGACGTATTGCAATCTTTAATTAAATTTTAGGCAACTTATAGATCAATCAACCTATTAAATATGAGTTAAAATATGGATTGGTGGCTTACTTTACTACCTCAAGTAATCACATGTAAGAGTATATTAGAGAAAAATTACAAATAAGGGCATGAAGTGGTCATTGTAAGCTGCGATTATAATCCGTATGCAGCGACCCAAGATACACACGTACATATACACAAATCCATGTTCCATAGAGTTAAAGAATTAACGCATCTTATTTCGGATTCATCGTTTTTTATGCGGAATTGCGAGAATTCGATGCTCAAGATCTTATCCTCTATGAACCCCTTTATCATTGGCTTCAATGAGACGGCCCCTCAGACGCTTCAGACAAATTCTATATGTGAGGTTATATGGACATTAAGGTTTAGAGGAGGGACTTAAGCATTATTTATAGAGAATGAACCTTATCCCCTCATTAAGGATAATGATATCTCGGCCCATACTATCCAGCATCATATCCTACTTGAATTAGGAAACAATATATATCTTCCTTATTAGACCAATTAAATAATTATAATAACAATTAATAAAGCCCACAATTGAATATCAAAATAAAATATTCTAACAGTCATGACTATTTCAAATAATAAGAGTCTAACCTCGCCGACTAGCCATATATTCTGGCCAGTCAAGGGAATTTTCATGGCCCTCACCTGGTTTGATGGCTTGCTTTGCCACCTTTACTAATCACATGTAAGATTACATTAATAATTCTTGTACATGGGGGAAGAAGCCCAAAGTGGGACTTGATGAGGACGAAATTGGTATTTCGGCCTTTGAGCTTCAAATGATTAGGCCAACCGGTGGTGTCTCTCTTTTGTAAATCTCCTCTTGAATTAAGGAATAGTGCCATTACTTTCATGCTATGTTTGGGAAAATTTAGGAAGCGGGTTCATGGAAACACCGATGCCAATTGCCAAGTGGAGAAGATTTGGAAAAATTAGTGAGATTAGAACACGAAACTTCGACAACCACAAGATTATGGTAGAAATATTTCACAGAAAATGAATGATTTAAAATTTCCTAAAATTGACGGCTTACATCGCTAAAAAATTCGAACGAACGAAAAATGCTTTCACAATTTACGAAAATAGTTAGAAATAAATTATTATCGAAATGGTGAAATCGTTTTTCATTGACTGATTATCTTAAAGCGATTATTTTTAGAAAAAAATCTTCTCAATTTATTTATTTTTCGTAAAATAAGAGGAGCCTTAAATGAAGAAGACATGAACATCGGTTGCTGAGCCAATCAAATTTTGTTGCTATCAAAGGAAGAGGGAGGGCCGCGTCCCTTTTATCATATCACTAGGATGAAGAAGTGTTGAAGAGGGCTCTATACTCATTATGAAGTATTTACTTCATTTTTTTTGTTGTGACATCAAAAACCCCAAATTTATATTCATGTAATACGTTTACCACAAACTTGTATTAGTGACACACATTTACCTCAATTTTGCCAGAAATCCTAAACCGATATCCATGTGATATATTTACCTAAAAATTTAGAGTAAATGTGTCACATGCCTACAAAATTGGGATTTCTGATATAAAAAAATCAAGATAAATGTGTCGCAATAAACATAGTTTAAGGTTTTCAGTGTCACGAAATAAAAAAGCTTGGGGTAAATGCGTCACACGGTACAAGTTTGGGGCTCTTGATGCCACAAAAAAGTTGAGATAAATGTGTCACATGGGCATAGTTTAGGGTAATTCTTTATGGTCTTTTTCCTTTAAAGGATAACAAGGGATGTGAGCTACCTTAGCAATCATAAAATGGATGGTTTAGGGGTACTCGTCTTAGGAAGTGAGACACAGCTACTGAATTAAGTTTTCGCCATCTGGCGATCCACAGGTGCGAAGACTACAGAGGTTAGGAGTAAGTAGCCCGGGTCGTGAAGGGGTTGACATCAAGCCCAAAGGTTTTAGATAGACCGGGTTCGACCTTCTCTGACCACTTCTGCTTCGAGCGTACGAAGCCAAAACTCTTTAAATAATCTAAATGAACAGGGATAATCCGAGATTCAGCCACTAATAGAGAGTTAACATTGGCCTCAAGCTTTGTTTAGAGAATTTGGAAGGATGGGATGAGCAATCATATCTTTGTCATGACAGAAATAAGCTGATACTCCTTGCATTGGCACCCTTTAAACCATCCAGAAAAGAGATGCCATGTATTATCATTCTCTTTTGGGGTAGTTATAAAAAAATCATAAACCTATTGCAATTATATCAATTCAATCCTATTTCTTCTTCTTTTCCAATTGAGTCCTAAGCATTTTGTAATTGCATCAATTCAATCCACTTTACCAGCCAGGGCCGAAGTGGACAAGTTCTAATATTATGTTTTAATTTTTTTTCTTCCTACGCCTACTGTGGCCGGCAGGGGTCGCGAAGGCCTCCCTGGCTGCCGGCGAGGCCGCCTCGTCGTCCGCGGGAGAAGGCGGTCTCGCACATAGCTGAACGAGGCCATGGCCAGCTTTGCTCGCGGTCAGCTGGGCCATGGCGAGGCTGCCCTCACCCAGATTTAGGTTAGGTGGCCTCGTCGGCTGCCCGTGAGTTCCAACGGCCCTCATCGGCCACAGTAGGAGTATGAAGAAAGAAAAATAAATAGAAAAAAGGGAGAAAGAAATAATAAAAATATTATTAAAAATTATCCACGTCAACATTGGCCAACAAAGTAGACTGAATAAGACTCAATTGACAGAAAAAAAGAAGAAGCTTAGGCCTGAATTGGTACAATTAATATATTGATGGTAATTTCCTTTTTTTCTGTTAAAAAACCTCTCCTAAGTAATACTATAACGACAAATTCAGAGAGGGGTTACTGTGAACCAAAAAAAGTTACAATAGGGGAATAACGTTGTACAGACGTTGGACATTGCTCGGGATCTCATGAATCAATAATAAAAGCCAAAAAAGATTATGCATACAATTGTCATTTGAAATCTCAAATCAGTTGCTAAAGAATTGAAAAGTTCAACTAATGACGCAAAAAAAAAAAAAAAAAACTAGAGATTTTCGTGTTAGCTTGAAGCAACCAGAGGTCACCCATTCCAAAATTGAACTCGGGAGGGGAAAAAAATAATTAGAGCCGCACGGGTCGATCAATTTTCGGGATACGTCTTGGTGCGGGATTATCTGGATGACAAAGTTAAACCAAGTAAGTGGATCTATTAAGTGACCAAACTCTAAAGAAAAATCATTATTAATGGTCCAAGACATTTCATATTGATAGATAAAACTTCTATTTATTTGCTAAATAGATAGATAGACCGAAAGTGTCATAACTATACTTAACAATAAAATACTAGTGAAAACCCGCATACGGCGAAGATTTTTTGTTGCTGTTGGAAAAAGTAGAAGTCTCATTCCTATTAACATAGGAACTGAAAGTGGAATGAAGGGGATAATCCATGATATTGATGTTAGAGATTGATCGAAAAGCAAGGATATGGGCTCGTGTTAGTAGGAAACAGAAAATATCTATTCTAGTTCTATCATCAGATATGGGTTAGGTTCGCGGGAGAGCAACTCAAAATAGAAAAACTCGTATTAGTTTTAAGGATAATCAGGCTCGAACTGATGACTTACACCACGTCAAGGTGACACTCCACCGCTGAGTTATATCCCTTCCATGCTCCCATCAAGAAATAGAATTGACTAATCCTAAGATAAAGGGTCGAGAAAGTCAACGCTACTATTTCACTATTCTTAAATAACTTGGAGCCCGTGTGTTGCCCATGGCATAAGGGGCATGATGACTTGACGTCATCCTCACCTTCCTCCACCTTATCAAATTAGTGAATTAGGCAGCATTCCCAACAACAAATTAATCTTCATAAATTGCATTTCATCGTAAATGTGAACTACTTATACAAATAAAAAAGTGCATTGAATTTCGTCGTGTTTATCTATTTACGTAGCATTGGAAATATGTACATCGTTATTGCCTACGCCTTTGTCGTAGCTATTGAACTTGGAGTGCAATGGAAAAGATTCTGGTGGCTTGATGTTTCAGCTAGACCAGGATACCGCGAATTGTCTTTGCTGCTTGCAAAATGAAGCTTGGTCCACACTGGAAGACAGCTCCTCTTTCAAAGCTACTAGACTTCATTAGATTAGGATTCGGCCACATTAAAGTGACCAAGCAAGGTATAGAGGCTATCAAAATTAGTCCTGATGAGCAATTTATCAGTGATCAAGCGTGTGGAATCGGAGGCTCAATGAGGAGTCTGCAACCAATGTCTCGCTCGCTTCGTGAGAAGGCGAAACCTTTTTCTTCGACGAAACTTGCCGGTGAGTAACAAGTCATGTTGTACTGCACGTGTAAGGCGGTTTCAGATATTGTGGAGAACAAGGCATTTCTGCAGGGGGAGCTTGGAACCACATTTGTAACAACAAGAGAGAGAATGTTGATCATTATAGCGGCAGATAAGGTTATGTTCTCCATGACAGCTACTGCCCCAGTCATCCCAACAATTGAGATTCAAATGCAGGGTGGCAAGTTCATCTTCAAAATAACAAAACTTGGCTTGCGGCACTCATTTAAGTCGGACCAATAACCTGGATCGAACTGGTCACGTATGCAGACTGCTTCTAATGTCCTTGCTGGCACCAAGGCGAGCTGAGAGTTGCCAAAAGCATTATTCGCGCATTTTTCTTTTCTGTATCATTCAGTTCAGGACTTCAAGAGGCAATATTTAGGACTAATGAGAATGAGCTGGATCGGTCCACTATTGGTTTACTTCATAGATGTAGGTGCGAGTTTGTGTAATTAAGCTTATACAGCAAATACCTAAAGCTTTGAACTTGTGAAGAGACTGAAAAAGCAAGTTATCTTGATAGCTCGAACAAGGACATATGACCTTAGAATGAATCATCAGGCCTGTATGCATTGTCAATTTCACTTATATCCATGAACGAGCTGTCTCCCATTGCGATATCCTCCAATTCACTGATGGATTCTCCTTGCTCAAGCTGCATAGGGATGCCTTCACCCTTAGGCCTGCCCTCAAGCACATCATTATCTTCCATATCTGATAAGTCCGTAAAAGCTTCTATCTTTTTCTTCCTCCCTCTATAACCAATAAGGCTTAGGACCTTTTCCTTCCAAATAACCAGCGGACAATTCGGAATCAGCTCCGCACCTTCATAAGCTCCTGTCAAGAACACGCTGAACCTCTTCCCCCTCTCAGAGACGTAGAAAATGCCAAAATGCTTCAACAGGAGTCTCATGAGCTTCTGAGGCATCACGAATTCTCGTCGAAAGTGGGTGAGGTGATCGGTTACCAACCTCTTTTCCATTGTGAAGCTAAGTACCTCATGCATCACCGCAATGGCCCTCTTATCGAATTCTTTCGATCCAGCTTGTAGGCCACGTGCATCAGCATAAGGAGATAAGTAAGACCTTTTCTGAAAGTGCTCAATCTTCCCTCCATATCTATACACCTTTTTGTAACTGGCAGGAAACTTCAAGGGGAAAGATAGGGAAAGCAGCCCTGGAGTATGAGAGACAGACTCTGATACACCCAATACGGATTTCTCCAACTCTGTGATAGCCCAAGCAGGATTCCACTCTACGAGCTCGAGATAATCAACTTCATCTGGAGATTTAACCACTTTGAAGTGCTGTGGGTACTCGTGTACCCATTTGCTCCTAAAATCAGCTGGCAAACCAAACTCTCTCCTGAAATGTGCTATTTTGTCTAGTGGAAGCCGTTTATCTACCGACATCATCAACATCCTAGTCACGTATTCAGCAGCCATGCCAGAGTGCTCCCTAATCAATCTCTCCTCTTCCTCTAACAAGTCCTCAGCTTCTTTAGTCATTCCACACCACAGTACGCCCTTCTGATCCTTATACAATTCAAATAGTTTCGGTGACTTCCGAATAAAATCCACTAGACTGTGTGGCTTGGGCAAGTTAATTTGTTGCCGATATCGATCCAACGACCTCACGGGGATTATCATTTCCGGTTCCTTCTTCAACATTTCCATCAAAACCAACACCTTAGACACCACTTTATGCTTCTCGGTGGCGATTTCGAGGTCATGGACCCTCTTGTTTTGGCTCCTATCTTGCACTCTCTTGCTGGTGGTCATGAATCTACACTGCGAACAGTAAAAAAAAACCGCGCCAAAACTCCGATTTCTTCTTAGCGTAGGCAAACGCACTAGGGAGGTGACAATGGATCCAACCTGTCTTGTCGCGTTCCATTCATTCGAGGAAGCTACGTTTTCAAAAACGAATCGAAAATGGGTCATCTCAAGATGCTAATTCCTTGCTCCAAGATCAAGAAACAAGCCCAAGAAAAGCAAATGCCTCTCAGTCAGGACAGACATCAAACAGCTTGCGTGCAACAGAAAGAGGGAAAACAAGACCCCAAAACGATAACATTCGAGAAGATCACCATAAATGGGCGATTACCACCTCCTTGGATCACTCGATCAGCACCAGTTTTGACTTCAACAGAAGCCAATTTGATTTCAAGTGTGGTTTGTGCGGGGTACGAAGAAGCAGCAGCGAGGCGCGAAGAAGAGCGAAGAGGCGGTGCTTTTGGGCTTTCGCAAAGGATTTGGGCAGTTCTATCTTATTATTACGTTTGCCCAAAAGCTAAAAAAAAATTAAAACGTGTCGGCTTTTTGTTAATGAGTTCTTCGTTTCATCGAACAAAAATTTTGTTTTTTATTAATAGCTTATTTTGGGTCTTAAAAAATAAATAATTAAAAAGTATAATGAAATTCATATTTTTAAGAATTTATATTGCAGAACATATTGTCATTCTCACGCGATTATACTAGCAATGTCCAAAACAAAAAGACGTTTGCATTTCCCGTTGTAATAAAAATGATTCTTTGATTTGAATAATTAAAAGAGCTCGAGATTCTTATGAATTGTTATTTTCGCGTGTTTATATGGAACCAAGCATTAATATTTAGTGATCGTAAATTCATAAAACTCAATTAATTATCTTTTTCTTTAAACAAAAAAAGAAGAATAAATAAATAAACTCAATCGAATAATTACAAGGTGTAATGGGATTCATATTTTAAAGAAGTTATATCGCTGAGCATACTGTTACTCTCACGCGATTATACTTGCAATGTCCAAAACAAAAGGAGGTTTGCATTTCTCGTTGTAATAAAAATGATTGTTTGATTTGAATAATTAAAAGAGCTCAAGATTCTTATGAATAGTTATTTTCATGTTTTTATATGAAACCAATGTTGGAACTTTGGTCTCAAAGTCTCATAAGAAGTTGAATAAGAAATGAAAAGTTGTTTCGGTTCGTAACCCTTAATCGACGAAATCGTACAACTTCGTAACGTTTCGTCGAAACCGTACGACTTTGTGACGTTTTGTCGAATTCTTTCGACGAAATCGTGCTTTTTCGTCGACGAACCCTTTCGATGAAACCATATGTTTTCGTGATTCTTTGCTTCACTCTCTATAAATATATAAAGTATTGACTATCGCATTAGATACAACAACTGTTATGTTCGTCATTCATTCTTTATCGTCATCATTTTGTGCGATTATTCCACGAAGTTGTGTTCGAAGATTTCTTCTGAAACAAGTATCGGTTTCGAGGAAAGGAAACCGTTTTATCCTGGGAGGCAATTGTCAAATAACATTGGGTACCGGTCGAGGGGACAAATTTATCTTAAGGACACAACGTGAATCCATTGGGCTCACATCATTCGTCTACTTTTGGATTACTCATCTGCGATTGGTTTTTCAGGTTTGTCAATCAACTCTTATTTTGTGTATGCGAACACTTAGGCGACAACGATCTTAATTTTGTACATACGAACTTCTAGCCTCTTAGAGGACAACAACCAAGCATTAATATTTAGTGATCGTAAATTCATAAAACTCAATTAATTATCTTTTTCTTTAAACAAAAAAAGAAGAAGAAGAAAAAATAAATAAACTCAATCGAATAGCGGATATTAAACCGTTACTCAGTTCGAATCCCGCTTCCCGCCATTTATATATAAACTTAACACGCTCCAATTTCTGACTGCCCATCCGCCAAAAATTTGAAAGTCTCTCCTTCACGGAGGCAAACCAAGCCCGCGATCACACAGACGCGGAGAAATTTCTCGCCGATCGTCACGCGAAGATGACCTCATCTCTCGAGTGACTTTCACCTATCTCTGCAGATTTTTCGATTCCTATCCTCTTCGTGATTTGATCGCAAAGACGATGATTTTCTGAGTTTCGGCCTTGCGTTTCTCGCTGATCTACAAAGGCAAAGAGCAGATCCAGCCGCAGCTCTTGCGAAGAGAAGGCGTGGACGACGAAGACCCCTGGTTCCGAACAATCGACAAACGTAAGTAAGAGCGAAGCAGAGTGTAGGTTGCAAGTGAGGATTCTATTTGATTCTGAGGTGATAATCATGATTTTCCGATCAGCTATGCGATTATTGACTTCCCTAATTTTGTTGGATTCAATTTCGTTCGTCTGATCCTCTGGTTTACATCAAAATGCGTTCAAAAGCACTTTCTCGTTGTGGAAGTGAGCTTTGTAGTCAGAACTAGTTTGCCGTTCATGTAGGAAATGATTTTGTCCTGACATTCTACATCCAACGATTAACACGACCGTGAGTTGTTTTCATTTTCTTTCTTTGAAATGTTCTCATTTGTTGGTTTGCAGTTATTTGTCGGTGAATAAATGCTGGAGATGTGAAAAAGCTACAGGATGCAGGAATGCGTACGAAGAAGGTATCTGATCTTCAGTTCTGAGAATTAAGTTGATGTACCTCTTCTTATTTGGCTAAGGCGATTTACTTTCTATTTGTTTTTTTTTTTTTTTTTGGTTGTCGGACTTAACGGGAATTGGAGGTTTGTCTAAAGCAAAAGTTGACCAGATATACGAAGCAGCAAAAAAGATAAAGATGGTGGTTATATCTTAAATTCTTATTATCCTGAGATGGTAGCTCCGATCAATTGGAACTTATATAAGCATCTCGCATAAACTTATGTTTCATCAGAATTTTGGCCGGACTACTGGAATTTTGACTATCTGCTCATAGTAAGTTCTTCATTCTGAAAACTTTGAGCTAAAATGGTAAGGAAGACCTCGATGAGTCAAAGACCATTGAAATAAAGCCTGCCAATTAGCATATGAACTGTAGATATCTGCACTTGTGCCTGAAACACTATTGACCTCACAGCACAAAGTACCTTTAATGGCTTTGTTTTCAGAAAAAGTTCGTCACAACTGGAAGCTAAGCCCTCCATGAGCTTTTAGGCCGTAGTATACTTTCCTTGGCGTACTGTATTAGTATTTATCATGCGTTTCAACAAGAACAGCTTTCACTGGTTTGGCAATTTTAAACATGTTAAAGCTGAGACACTTACAGAAGCATTTGAGGAATTTGGGTGGAAATCACTGTCCAACCACGTTACATTTGATGAACTTTTACTGGCTTTTGTTAGTTGGCTTTCTCAGAAAATACTGCTAACATCATTTCAGGTCTGGATTAACACAACTCGCACATACCCTCTGTGTTTCCACTTAGGTTGGTCTGAATTGGGTATTAGGTTTGGGTCGTTAACTTCTGTTGCGCTTTTTGTTCAGATATACTATGCAGAATAGTAACATAATGATATGAATTTCTACAAAGAACAAAGATGTGGGTGATGTTGGCATCAAAACGTGTGTATTAGGTGATTCTGGAAGTATTCTACTCTCATTTTCTGTAGTCTGCAGTTAGTATACTCAAATGTATAATACAGTGGCTCAAACAAAGTAGGAAAAAGGCCAGAAGAGCGTGTACTATGTCATAACCGAGTAAAAGCCTTAATCATTGTCAGACTCGGACTCGGGTGGTTGATCATCTGTCCTAGGTCTTTTTTCACCCTATTCAAGTCCTATCCATTGTGATGCTCGAAGATACTCTACTTTATTTGCAAATCCTACGACAGTATTTGCCACTGTTTTCAATAATTCTTTATTTATGGTTTGTGGATTCCATGTTCATCAAAATTTTTCAGCTGCCAACTCACAGGGGAGGAGGTAATGGCAAGGTAGCTATATTGACACAGAAGGAACTTTGTATCCTATTTTAATCTGTCTGGATTTTTCTTTACCTCGACAAAGCTTCTTGTGTTTCATAATGGTCTTATGTTCGTGCAAGTGCATCTGAACTTTCTAAACTTAGTACACCTGCAGTTGCCCTGGACTAATTGTATCAATAGCCGAGAGATTTGGCATGGATCCTTTTGCAGTCCGAGATAATGTAAGCAATGCTTTCGACACTGGCAGACATTCCATCTTTCTGGATAGCATACTTGCTATAATCTAGTCCTCCCATGAATTTCAGATCATTTGTACCCAAGCCCATACTCATGAGCATCAGTCCAAGTTGCTTCATGATTCGGCTGCTAAAATGTCTGAAGGACAATTCAGGTTACCTGTAAGACACTACTTGAGAATCAACCCGTACGAATCTTGTGAGGTGTTGATAGTTGACCTTAGGTGATTAATATTTTCAGGTAGCGGATTCAATCAGTGCTCACTTCCGAGTAAAAATTATCAGAAGGGGGAGACGTACAGATCGCCAGGTTGGTTCTGAAACCATAAAATCATTCGAGTTGTCATTTTTCAGCTCATCTGGTTTGACACCAATAGATTCCGGATTGCAGCAAAAGTTGAAACAGATGCTCTTACGTTTAACTTAGATAGCAAATGAATTTAAAGTTGCAATATACATGACCAACCAAGGTATCGCATCACATTTTCATTTCTCCCACACGGTTGAAGATCTTATCCAATTTACCCCCTTGATGGTTGCACCCTGGAAGATAGCAATTTAGGGACTGCACCAACGCTCATACTAATACGTGAAATCTCAAGAGCCAGCTATTTAGGTTTTAACTGGAGATAGATAGAGTAGCTGCAATCCATGAGCTAGGAAAAAAGAGGATTTTTTGACTGACTCTCATTGATTTATTTGTTTCAGTGGCGTCACAGCCAAAGAAACCTGCAGGTGGGCATGTTCTAGCTCATGCATCCAAAATAAGATTGTTGTTTAGCAAAGGCGAAGGCGATCAAGTGGTTTGCAGGGTGGTCAAAGCCCCACACTTACCCGAAGCTGAAGCTACATCCTTTTTGAACTGGATCTTCGTCTAGCCATAGACTTTATGATGCAAGACAACTGGCATACAATTTCCGGACAAGTTCGAGTTCACTGACCGATTAGAGAAGGAAGTTGCCGATCAGAGAAGTTCCCAAATAGCCAACTTACCACTCTCCGACTTACCGAATTCGATATCGTTTAGATTTGATTCTAATATTCGTTTTGGGATATCTTTAGATTAGATTTGTAATATTTCAATATTTGTTTTCTATTTTAGGAAACTTAGTAATATAGATATATGCAATATTTGATTTGAATTATCTTTTAGATTAGATTAGATTTGATTTATTTTAGCGTTATCTTCTAAAATTCTATTTCCTTTAGGAGTCTTATCTATATAAAGGACGTCCATCTCTTTGTAATCTTTAGACTAGACATTATCATTCAATCAAATTTCTGAATTGCTTTGGAATTGTTTAAATTATCGCTTCTCTCTGCGTCATTTGCTGTTAGAGCAGATTTCTCCTGTGACGATGGTGAATAACATGAATGTCGATCTCCCCGTAGCTGAGGGCCGTGAAAACGAGCCTATTACATCGGCTGAGTTCAATCAATTAGTGGGTCAATCTGATCGGAGGTGTCAAGAGATCCTTGAGGCCATCCAGCGTTTGTCTACAAACCAAGCACCTGGTGTTCTTCCAGCCGAGCGAATTCCTGTCGCTCGTGATCCCGAAGTTGCCATGGAGCATGGAGGAAATCCCCGACACAGGCGACAAGACTATGTCGAGGATACAGAAGACGAAGATGAAGAGGATTTTCAGGACATGCCTATTTGTGGGGGTCGTCCATATAGAGGATTCCAGGATGACCACGTTCGTGGGGGTCGCCGACATAGAGGTTATCGACGAGATCTTGAGCAGTATCAATTGAAGGTAGATCTTCATACTTTCAATGGTAATTTAGACATTGAAGATTTTATGGACTGGCTTTGGGAGGTCGAAAAATTCTTTGAAGCCGTGGAGATCGACGAGGATGGCCAAGTAAAATTCGTGGCGTAAAAGTTGAGGCACAACACTCCGACAAGGAAAAGAGCCCATCCGAACGTGGAGACGGATGAAACGAATGTTAAAGGTTCGATTCCTTCCACCTGACTATGAACAAGACTCGTTAAATTCAAATCACTCGCTAAATTCTTTGTGCCCTTCTTTCTCCTATTCTCCTGCCAAGACCTTCGAAGCTCTCGAACCAGTCGGTCTCGTTGAGTGGGTCCATGTCAACATTGGCCTAGAGGTGGTTCAAGCAAAACTGGATGTGTTAGACGGCGGTGATGTTGGAGCTTGTGACCACGAACATGGCCCACTTGCTCTAATTAGGCAGGCAAGGCACGAGCAGAGGGAACCAAGTCTAGAACACGAGGATGTCCAGAATGTTGAGGGCTCGATCCGGGACGTGTCTCAAGCAAGAGGAGATGCTGATACATTACTAAAAGAGCTTCATGATAGTCTTCTCAAGCAAAAGGAGAACGAGACGAATGTTGTTCTTGGCTAGGCTATACACCTAGAGGGGGTGAATAGGTGTAACAATAAAATTTTGATAAATAATGCGAAATTGATAAAATAATCGAAATCAAGATAACACAAGTGATAGCAAAGTATTGCAGAGCTTCTGCCAAACAGTTAATAGATGTAATTAATAGAGGCAGAAGGAGTAGGAAAGCGTTGCATACGAGATTATAGTGGTTCGGCTTTTGAGGGCCTACGCCCACTCTCCCATACTAACAGCCTACTGGCTGGATTTCACTAAGTATCCGAATAAGAGATTACAAGAACAAGAGTGATTGCTTGAACTTCTACTGCTTCTACAGAAGCGAGCTATGCCTCTATCGAGATCTTTCACTCAACACTTTTTTTCTGCTTCACTTTCTCTTACAGGATTCACAAAGGTGTTTTTAGACAATAATGAAGCTCTCTCTCTGAATAAGGTCGATTATCTCTTGGTCCCCTTCCGTTCTTTGAACTTTGTGCTCTTTATAGTCCTCGTCCTCCAAGCTCCTCGTTGGACAGATCCACTCCGAGGGTCAATCACCAATACTAGCCGTTGGTTGATTGATAAAAGAACACTAGTCGTTTACGATAAGATTCACCAAAAATTTGGAAATATATATTTGCCCATACAAACATATTGTAAGACCTTTAGACAAAGAATATAAATAAGGTATTTGCCTAACATTAGAAAGACAATCAAGATATCCTAGAAAGGGAAAGCGTTTAGGAAATCATTTTGATTGACACTAAAATAATATGACTTAGCATCGAAATCTTTTCCAGATCATTGACCGTTAGTGGGGAAGTTTGATCTGCGAAGAGATAGAAAATAGGATTAGTTGACTTAGATAGAATTCACATGTAACGTGTTCGAATCCCGAACCAGTGTGCCTCTGCCATATGATTTACCTGCTTCTATCAAGAAGGATGGTGTCAGTGATCAAACACAGTGAAGTGTAAATCCTTTAGAAGCAACCAAATTCTTTTAACTAGAGCACGAATGGTTTTGTGTACTTCAAAATGAACTATAATATTCCTAACAATCTCCCCCTATTTTGATGGAGACAAAACCATTTTCTTAGCAACGAAAGAATTTACGTAAAGCAAACTTACAAAACAGGATGATTTGGTGTCTCTCCCCCTTTTTGTCAGCATCAAAAGATAAGAGATAGTTATAAAGCAAGGGAAATAGCAATTGATTTAAGCATGCAATTTATAGTATGGTAGTACATTGCATGAGTCTGGCAAGCATAACCAAGAACGAAGATGCAATAAAACATGAAGGTTCGAGAATCATTTAGGAGGTTGTGCAGAGGATGATGGTTTGGATGTGGCAATGTTGAAGGAAACACGAACAAGGTTGAAAGTGGTCAAGTCCCGCAGCCTCATATCGAACACCTCTGTCAGATTCTTCATTTCTCTGGCCAGCAAGACTTGATTTTGTGCAAACATAACTAGATCTCCTGACACTTGGTCCTGAGCCTTTTTGACCTCGACTGGAAGGCAGCTTTCGATGGATTTCATACATAGTTGAAGAGCTTCAGTCTGCTTGAATAGTTCTGCCCGAAGAATATTGATTTGCTGCTGCATCTTCTCTTGTCCCTGCTGAAGGTTTGAGAGATGCCGTGTGAAGTTTTCAAGTGCTTTGGTCAATTTCTCCCCCTAAACGCCAGCTCCTTCTGCAAGGCCTGCAAGATCAAGTTCTTCAACGAGAACAGTGCGGTCCTCATCACAGTGAGCTCTGTCACGTCTAAGAGCCTTAAAGTATTCTTCTCGAAGTTGTTGCTTTTCTTCCTCCTTTTTTGTTCTCAGTGCCTCTGCTGCAGCTAGTTCTTCAGCCTTCCTTTTCTTCTCATCTTCAATTACTTTTGTAACAGCTGCGGTGGCTGCAAGTTAGGCTTGGGCGATGCTTTCCTTCTCAGATAAGACATCTGCTTCTGCTTGTGCCATTGCAGTAGCTTCCGCTTCAGATTTTGCCTCTTCAAGTAATCTCGCATGAGTCGCAGCTTCCAACTGAGCCTGTGCTGCTGCTTCTGCTTCAGCTTTCTCACGAATCTGAATATCCAATGCTCGGATTTTGTCTTCAGTGTGCTGAATTTCCTGCTCCTGTGCTGCAGACAAGGCTGTGGCACTCTTCGCCAATTGAGTACTCTTGGCCATGAGAGTAATTTCCCCCTTGTCCATCTCCTCGGCAATTTGTGCATCGATCCCAGCTTGATGAGACTTGTTGCTGAGTGGTGATGCATCTCCAGAGAGAGTGTTTTCAGAGTCAGAAGAGACAGAATTCTTCTTGACTCTTTTTCCTTTCTTTGGGGACACAGTGGCTTTCATCAAAGCTTTTCTCTTGGGTCTTCCTTTCAACTTCACCAGTGTTGCACCAATGATTTTCTTTGCAGTATCATCAAGATCACAGCCTATCTTGATGACTTGGCCATCTTGATCTATCCAGCCATCAGGTGTAACAGAAAAAATGCATCTTAAACAATGTATCAGCCCCTACTGTCATACCTGGCAGAATCTCTTTCTTCATTTTCGAGGGAGATTTAACGTCCAATGCTCGAAACAGCTTAGTGATGAGGGCTCCATAAGGAAGTTGGCCGGCTTTCTTTGTGATAGTTCGATACATCTGAAAGATGATGGTATGTGCCAAGGAAAAGGATTTACCTTTGACAATTACAGCCATCAATCGAGCTTCATACCTTGATACTGTTGACACCTGATTTTTGACCAAGTCTTTTTCAGTTTTATTTTTGAAAAATCACAAAAAATTCATAAAAAGTCAAAAAATTACAAAATCAACTTTGGTGGCCTTGGCCAAGCCCAAGGAACCATTTTTGACCAAAAAATAATTTTTCATATTTTTTTTTTATATTTTTAGTATTTTTAGAAAATAGGAAAATACTCAAAAAATCAAGAAAAATAGCATTTGAGGTCATAAAAATATGGACAAATAGCCCATATTTTTATTTTTAATCCCTTATATTTTTGACCTCACAAAAAGTTCAAAATCAGATTCAATTGTGGGTGTTCCTTTGTAACCCATACTATTGAATTTGAGAAAAAAATATCAATTGAGTCTTTTAATTTGCCATTTTAGCATTTTTTAGAATCTTGACATTCAATCCAACTTTCCCTATTTCAATTTTACCTAATTGTTCGGACAAATTGTTCAATTGCAAACATAATTGCATTTTAATCCTTGAATTTGAGCATAATTGAAATTACTTCCAATTCAAGGGCTACAATTGCAAATTAAACATACTGCCCCAATGGGTTTCACCATTTTAAATCGATTGGCATAGGTGGCATAGGTGATTTGGCCCAATTTGATCATTTGAACCTTCAATTGCATAATTCCCCAATTTGCAATTAAAAGGAAATTTGGGGTTTTTGTTGAAATTAATATGAACTTTTGGGCAAAATCACATTTTTTGATAGAATTCATGCCATAGATTCGATTATGAGGTTCAATTGTAAAAATTTCCTACTAATTTGGGTTTAATTTTGAAAAATCCAATTCGGAACCGGTTCAGACCGGTCAGACCGCCGGTCGGACCGGTCGAACCGGTCCGCTACAGTGTCGTCGTCTTCCTCAGGCACCTGCGTGAATGAACAGTAAATGGTCGAACTTTGACGGGGAAATTGACAGACCAATCGACGTCAATTGAAGACGCAATGGTGGGTGTTTAGTTCCTTAGGCCACTCCCCGTCGATTGGAGCCAGAATGATGATCAATGGCCGCCGGAGCAGGGAGCAATCGGCCGGTCAAACTGCGAACCTGCGGAAGTCAACATTTACCCAAACGCAGACCAAATTTATCCTAAATTCACGCGGAAGGAGACCCGCCGTAGGACCAAACAGAATCAGACGAGATGCCCATCGCCCCCGACGCCGATTGGGCCTAAAACCACGTGATGGCACGTGCCATTGGAGTTTGTTAGTCCCACGGTTTGGCGCTAAAAAAAGATCAAAATGCTATATAAGCCTGTGGGGACTTTCAGTTGGAGAGGTTGGTCGATTCAGTTGGTGGAGGACGAACTAAACTGTGTGTGAGAGAGAGAAGGCGAGAAAAAGCTCGTTCTCCGGCCCTTTGCCGTCGAGAACTCGAGCTCAACTGCGAGGCGCCGGTGGGGCCGTCTCCGGCCAGACCAAAGCCAGAAAAGACAGTTCGAAGTTCGCCCAGAGCGCCAGAAAGCGATCGCCGCCGGCCGCGCCCCGCGAAATCGCCAGAATAGGTGAGGCAGAGCTTCGACTCCTGTACTAAGCTTCAATGGCGATTCTCACATTTCTTGCTCATTCTTTCAATTACTGTGTGCGTTTCACTCCTTGAATATCACTGACCATATCCGCATCTTGACTTTGCATCGATTTTGCCTGAGCACCTTGAATCGAGTCTTCAAACTTAGCCTCCATAGCTGATCACTGTTCATACTTGCCTAGCCCAATCTAGGCCGTGCGGGCTCAATCGGAGCCCAAGGTAAGCCTTCTGCACATCCTAACATGTTAATCTGTGGATGAATTGATCTAATTTCACATGATTTGCGTGATTGAGCTTCCATGGCCGTACTCGGCAACTCGCACGATTTTCTCTATTCTATGAATAGGATGTTTCGATTTTCATATATGTTAAACTAGAGATGATTGCGAGTCGATTGCCGTCGGTCTCACGCGATTTCATCAAGATCTCACCGTACGATCATCGTCGGAGATCCTCAGCCGTCCATTCCGCCGGGGTCGAGAGGTCGAAGACGAAGCTGACATGGCGCGGTCAATAAGTCAAAATTCCATGTGTCATGTTGCGATTGGTCCACGTGGGAGTCGAGTCAGCTCGACCGTTAGTCCGTTAGGGTGAGTCAGCACAAGTCGAACGGCCTAGATTAAACGATTTTAACAAATGGTGACGGTCTGATCAACAATGAAAATAGTTTTTTTTTAAAAGGAAAAATCAAATCGAATCAAAACGGTGTCGCATAGGCTAATGGGTGGACGACGTCGTTTAGATTAGGAGGATCGAACGGCTCAGATCAAGTCTCAGTTTCTAATCGTGGCCGTAGGTTTTAGTAAGTTGATCAAACGGCCCAGATCGAGTCTTCACTTAATCTGAACCGTAGGCTCTAGTAATCAGATCCAACGGGCGTAGAATAGCCATGCGGCTCAATAAGGGCCGTCAGATCAAGCCCGATAATTCGAAAAAAAAAAAAAAAGACTTGGAACGGCGTCGTTCGGTAGCCGAGTCCGTCCGGGTCCGGGTCTGGGCTGGGTTCCGACCCGAGTGGGTCGGGTTGACCCTGCCCGAATAACTTTTTTTTTTATTTTAAATAAAAAATCAGAATTGATTAAAAAAAAACAATTAATAAATAAATAAATAAATCAGAAAAATCTTAGAAATTCCAAAAAAAAAATGCTAGAAAATTCCAGAAAATTCCAAAAAAATTGTGGAAAAATCCTAGACATTCCAGAAACCCCCAAAAATCGAGGGTTGACCACAGACAACTGGTCAACCCTATTTTTGGGGTTTCTTATCCATTCTTCCGAGACTTGACGACATTACCCTTTAGGGGTAAGTCGCCTCTGCTGTATATGCTAGATAAGGCCGATAATGCCAAGGTAAGAATTAGGGTCGAGTAGGCGACCAATTCTTAGGTTTGGGTTTTCGAGTCCCGACCCTTTTCTCAAAATGACGAGTTTGCCCCTCAATGGGAAAATCATCTTTCTTGTCTCAATCGAATTCTGCAAATTGCTTAAAGTTAGGGTTCGGGTCAGGTGGACGACCAGCCCTAATATTTAAGATTTTCAGTTTTCATCCTTATCCAAAATGACGACTTTACCCTTCCAAGGGTAAAATCACTTTTAAATTCTAGAAAAATCCTGAAAATTCCCGAAAAAATAGGAAATGGATTGGATTGATGGCCAATCCTATTTCCCTCATCTTCTGACTTCCCAATTCATCTAAAATGACAAAATTGCCCTTTCAAAGCAAATTGCCCCTGAATTGTTCAAAATTACGATTTTGCCCCTCATGGGCAAATCATGCCAAAATCATTCCTAAGCCTTGATTGATATTTCTCTAGGCTAATAGGGCCTCATTAGGGATGCCATGCTGATTTCATGTGTTTTATCCGCATGTATTGGATCCTTGATTTGCGCACTTATTTCTATTGATTGTGATTGATAGGGTAGTAATTCCCATCTGCATGAACTCCTAGATTTAGAATCTGTACCCCACTCGTCTGTATGAAATCCTAGGATCAGATAAACCATTCAGCTTAGGTACCGAAAGGGCGTCAACTCTGACAGTTGGCGTAACTAAGTCCCCGAACCCACTTCTCTGGTTTCCGCAGAATTGAATAGACCACTCCCAACTATTTGATAGGGTTTTCGATCGTACCCTCCACGAAACGATTGGTGGCGACTCTTTGGCATGTACACTCATCACATGTCACTAGACCACACTGAAGGTCGACCACGTATATCCAGCAGTTGCGATTTGGGTAATGGACCTTGGGAGGGGCCAGCGTCTGATCATACAACATCGGACGGCCCATTAACCCTCGCTAGCTATTGACACTCCGCTCGAGAGGGTCGCGACAGACTGGCGACTCCGCTAGGGACTTTATTCTAAGCCAGAATCTCTTGTTACGAATTCCAGAGGACTTGAGCAGATTAAAAGGTTGTTTGGTTTATCTGACCTTATTTTCTGCAGATGCTCTCGAAGGTGAGGTACGTACACTAACCATTGTGTTAGATGTTTTTGCAGATTGGAGAAATAAGGGGTGGAGTGATTGTTGACATTTTTTCCTGCAGGTTGGAGTTGGGAATGTATGTTTATTTTTATGCACATACTAAAGCGGTGTTTTGATACAAACTGCTGTGCATGACTTTGCATTGTGATGATCACGACACATTGCACACACTGGCGGTCAAACCCTGACTGCAACCACCTCTAGGTTACCTTAGATAGGGAACGAATGCGAAAATGATCTTGTGTTTGATGGCACTTGAGACTTTCGTATTCATTCCCGCCTACCATATGCATTGGCGATATCTAGCCCTCTTGGGTGGGTACCCTTGGGGAGGAATCTGCCTCATGTGGATCGTGGGAGCCTAAGCCGTAGGTTCCTCACCTGATTTTTCGATTTTTAGAGTATACCCACTTGTCTCATGCGCGTGTCTATGAATGGTTGGTATACCTAAAACCATCCATTGATACATGGGGCATTCCACATTCCCCCAAATATGGTTGGTAAGGCATTTATTTTCATTATATTTTATTATTCCTTGCTCTATAATATGACTCATGCATTACATACATTCATATGCATTCGTTTCATGAGAATCACTCAAGTGACTAATTGAAACAACGATGGTAATAGGGTAGGATGTCGTTGTTCCCTAAGAGTTCGACGGAATTAGTGACTTTCGAATGCCTAAGGAAAGTCACTCGCCCTGGACCGAACACGAGGCTACACTTCACTAGATTCGTGCATGGTCGGGAGCTGACTGGACGTAAGTTGGGATATGCCGAAGATTGCCAAACCCGTTACTATGTCGATAACCTCAGATTCAAGCGACAAGCGAACGAGATGTTTAAGGATTATCTGGAGATGAAAAGACAGCGTCGCAACCAGTTGGCCAGGGAGGCATATGCCCGTCGGAAGGTCGAACTACTGACCAAAGAAAATGTACCCATGATCACTTTTTGGGGAAAAAGAAGACGTCCTGCTACCAAGACAATGCCAAAGCGTATCATACTCAAGAAGGTGAAACCCGAGAAGGCTCCTGAAATCGTCACACCATGGACTAGAGAATGGCCAGAGGAACTACGACCTTCCGACCAGAACATTGAAGATAACTCCCCTACACTTGATTGAAGGAGAGTTCCCGACTGACTGTCAAGAGTGATTGGGATCCTCACATTCCATTGGCCTTTTATGGCTTTCTTGTTTGAAGAATCTTTCCCTACCCTTCTTTCATTTAGGCATCCTGATTGTAATAAAATTTCGTTCTACTTTGTTCATTTGATGTATTGACCAATGGAATGTGACATTGCTATTTCCTCTAGTCACTGAGTGAACCTGACTAAATTGCATAATTCACTTCCCTGAAATTCAAGTTAGTCTTTAAGTCAGGCCTTCGAGACCTGAAAAAGGTCCTAATTTCCATTTCTTCAAAATGAACTATGCAATTAAGTTAGCCCATGCATATCTCATGGCATCTGCATAATCATGTCTTTAAAGTAATTTCCGACGATTGACTTTTTAAAAATCATTTGCATATTTTAGACTTGATGGGAAAGAGTGATATTCAAGTGTTCAAAGTTCCCCGGGCCGAACTCCAATCATGGTGGGATAGCATGGGCGAAGCCAGCCAGAAGTATGCTGAATCACGACTAGGATACCTATTAGACCTACTGAAGATTGAGTGTCCACCTGCCTTTATCCAAGCCATGGCGCTCTATTGGGATCCTACCACCGCTACATTTTGCATGGAAGGACTGGAGATTACTCCCACTATCGAAGAGTACAGTGCCGTCATCGGAGTAGAGTTCACTCACACACTCGTTCGACCCCCCATAGGATTTGAACCTCTGAGTCAGGTGGCTGAATTCCTTGACACAAGCCTAAGCGAAGTCAAAGCAGATGCAAAAAATAATTCTGGACGAATCTCCCTCTCTTTCCTTATAGACCGATTTTCCTGCCTCCCTGCTGCTAAAGGGACCAAATCTGGTAGAGCCTTTGTCTTGGCATTCTTTAGCTTTGTGCTGTTCCCAATTTCATCTGTCACCTTCGACCCTATCGTGGCGGTAGTAGCCAAACAAGTCTGTTATGGGTGGGATTACTCAAACATCATCCTTGCCGAAACCTTCCTTTCCTTAAATTGCTTCAAGAAAAACAAAAAGGGAATCTTTAGAGCCTCTAGTAATCTTTTGTATCTGTGGTTCACATCCCATATCAGACAATTCCACATCCGCATGGGTTTCACTGAAATCAGCCCTGATGCACATCCTCTTAAAACTTTTGTCAGAACACTGTTGACACCATATTTTTGATTAATTTATAGTTTAATTTTGAAAATTTCATAGAAAATCTATAAAAATTAAAAAAAATTAAAAATCAACTTTGGTGACCTTAGCCAAGCTAAATGAACCATTTTGACCAAAAAAAATAATTTTCATATATATATATATATATATATTATATTTTTGAAAAATAGAAAAAAGGCAAAAAAAAAAATTAAATTAAAAAATAGCATTCAATATCAGCTTGTGCGAAGTTTGTCATTCCTTATGCAATTTGTCAAGCAACACGTAATATGCTTCAGGATGGTTCAAAGTGAGAAGCTGGCCGACAAATGGATCGTGGAGCAAACGGTGCGACTAAACAAAAAAAAAAAGAAAAGAAGTGATCGGCTTTAGAGTACATTGAGAAGGGAAGAACCATCCACGTTGCCGCAACTTGGCCATCATTGTTCCTCTGATGTCCAACACTTCAAAGTGGTGAGGAAATAAAAAAGAAAAAGAAAAGAAGGATGGGGGACCATTGTGCAAGGGCAGCACACGAAGCAATGACAATGCATAAAAAAATGAAGGAATCTTCCTCCTCTAGCAGAGAAGACGCACGACCCAAGCGGAGGATATAAGGAGACCATCACTTCCTCCGCCGAGGGGGCCGGGGGGGCAATGAAAAAGATTGATCTGCAACATCCACTCCACCCTTGAGTCCTCAAGATCAATATTCCACAGTTTTGAGAATTCCCTTTTTACAAAAGAGTGAAGTGGAGCAGTCGGCCTCGTGGCTGATGCGACGGCAACGTGACTTTCACAGACATATCGAAGAGCTCGTGCAAAGCAAGAGGTGACTCCCGGGGCCTCATCTTCGGAGCGTGTCCGAAGAGGAGTCTTTGGGTGGACACAGTCCAAGTCGCTCTCTCTCAAGTGATCCACTGTCGTTTGTGATAATTATGCAAGCTTGGGAATATTGGTTTCGTTCGTTGGTGTTACATTCCAGTGGCTATCAAGTTCATGACAGCAAATGGAAACTAACTTCCTATCAACGATGAGCATCAACGGTGCAATACACATAAAGGAAAGAGAGTTCGCGCTCTTCACAGTGGAGGTCAAAGAAGGCATATTGGGTGAGAGAAGAAGAGAGCAAGGGGAACGCGGCGCACGAGTTCGAACTTGGTGTGATGACGACACAAGCTTGTTCCGGCGGCAATGCGCACGTTAGCGGTGCGATGAACGAGCTGGACACCAGGAGGCATAAAGAGCCAAGCTGAAAACAATGTGGTTTAGTGAAGACTACGGCCAAAAGACGACGGTTCATGGCGTCCTTATGGCGGAGCAACGAAATCTGCAGATTCGGGATTGACTTCGTTGTTACGACTCACAGCTGTGATCAGAGTAGGTCTAGCGTTGTTGGTGGCTCGGCGTTAGCGATCCGATGGAGGTATATGCATAGACCCATGGTAAGATGCTTCCTCGTTCGTTCTTTCATAGGTTGGATTCTGCAATTGCTTCGCATTCTGAACACCTAATGAAGAAGACATTGGAGATATTAATAAAATAATAATAAAAATGGTGGGGAAGCTAGGTTGGCAACCTAATGAAGAAGACGTTGGGGATATTAGTAAAATAATAATAAAAATGGTGGGGAAGCTAGGTTGGCAACCTAATGAAGAAGACGTTGGGATATTAGTAAAATAATAATAAAAATGATGAGGTTTAATTGGGTTGGCGTGCACAGGGTGGACATAGAGACTTGTCTGGACCAATTTGTGGTCTTAAGTTTTAGTCTGGGCCTATTCTCTAAGGATGGGCCCGAAAATAAAAAAAAAAATGAAGAAAACGGAATGGGCGACTAAGTTGGGCGTGAGCCCTTGCTTTGGTTGTGGCTCTATGTTGTTTTATTTGAGGAGAGTGTGAGTTGGGCTTTGTTTGGTCCGAAAATTAGGAGAAGGCAACAGGAGGAGAGATGGGCCTTTCGAGTGGGCCACTGTTCATTTAAAAGGTTAGGTCAGGTTTAGTCTTAATTCGAAGTGGGCTTTTTTTCTTTAAGTCATTAAAAAAAAAAACTCGCAAAATTCAGAAAAATTCTAAAAAATTCAAAAAAAAAGGAAATGGCCACATTCAATTGGCCACGATCTATTTCGGGTCTTTCGACCCCTGGTCTTTTCAAAAAATGACGGTTTTGCCCTTCCGGCAAACCGTCTTAAAAAAAAAATTCTAAAAAAATTCAGGAAAATCTCCAAAAATAGGAAATGGCCACAATCAACTGGCCAAGGCTCATCCCGGGTGTTTTGAACCCGATCCTTCTTAAAAATGACGATTTCGCCCTTTGGGCGAATCGTCTCCCAAAAATTGAAGAAAAATCAAGAAATTCCAAAAAAATTCTCAAAAATGGGAAATGGCCACAAACAACTGGCCATGGAATATTTTGGGTAATTCGGTATTCAAACCTTCCAAAAATTGACGATTTTGCCCTTCGGGCTAATCGCCTCGAAATCTTCCCATTTTACCCCTGGTCCGAAGTCACACATTCCTTAAGCCTTTATGGTTATACTAAGAAGTCATTGATCTGAATTGATGTGCATCGATGTGGTTTATTTATGCATTTGATTGCGCCTTTATTAAAATTGATTGTGATTGATAGGAATAGTCTTACAATCTGCATGAAACCCTGAATCAAACTTACTCCACCCAAAACTGCGCCTGCATGAACTCTTAGCTAAGAGAATCACTCGCGTTAGGTACCGAAAGGGCGTTGGTAATGACACCAGCGTAACCAAGTCCCCGAACCCAAAATCTCTGGTTCCGCAGAATTGATCGATCTCTCCCAATCGATCAGTAAGGTTTCCGGTCTACCCTCCAAGAAAGACCGGTGGCGACTCCAAATGCATGCACAAGTTGCACATGCCGTCGTGACCACACTGAAGGTCGAAAACGATCGACTCTTATCGTCGAATCCCTCAAAAATACTCCCGCCGCGATTTGGTATGGGCTTGGGAGGGCCCGCGCCGATCTAAAGTCCGCGATCGGTAATCCATTAGCCGCGTCCGCTTTCGGACGGGTCGCGACAGCTGGCGACTCCACTGGGGACTTTGTTCTAGAACCTATGGTTCTAGACCTCAAGTGGACTTAGGCCGTAATTAAGACGCTGAGTGATTTTTCTAACCCTGCAGGCGCTCTTGAAGGTGAGGTAAGTCCGCTTATGATAGGTGTTATATGTTTTTGCAGATGGGAGTGATAAGGGGGGTAGTCTGTGATTAACTTTGTTTTATGCAAGTTGGGTGTAGGAATGTATGTTGTGTGGATGATTAGAAGTGCTGATTGATAAACTGTTGTGCATGACTCTCATTGTGATGATCACGACACATGGACACACACAACCGCGCCTAAAACCCCAGGCGCCGCCCTTAGGAACACAATAGAAGGAATTGAAAATGGAATCTCCGTGAGGAAAAACACGGGGTAATCCACTTTTCAATTCCGCTCGCTTCGAACTATGGATCGAGTCCCAATGCAACGATAGCTGTGCAATGGAATCGGCTCTTTCTAGAACTCGAGGTGGGAACCTTAACCTTAGGTGCCAAACCCTCTGATTTTTAGAAGTTTACCATCACTTGTCTCATGCGCATGTCTTTGGGCGGTTGGTACACCTAAAACCGCACATAAGTCGACGAGTTTGGTTGGTAAGACTCTCTATCCCTCAAATCTATTACAGTTCATATAAATATAGGCATTTCATTCATTGCATTCTGGTGATTAGATTAAATGCCATTTCAAGGATAGATGTGTGTGTTTTTCCCAAACGTCCTTGATAGAAGACGAGGAGGATGATATCCCACGGCGAACACCGAGTGAGCAACAAAGGAGCCTACTATGGACATTATTGAGATATCGTCCAATGAAGATGACGAGTTGGGGCAAGTGATCCGGAAGTCACAGATCGAGCTTGGGGCATCCTTGAACGTTAGGATCACATTCCTTTGTTTTATTTTCCATTACTAATCCTCTTGTATATGGTTTATTTTTACTGAGGTTTTTCTCTATCTCACCCCTTAGAGTGATTGTATTAGGGATCTACTGGTGTATACATCCAGATGGGAAGTTTGTTGTATTTCGTTCGACGGATCATTAGAATATGATAGTGGCATTTTCTCTAATCATCCGAATACTCCCAAGTCCAGTTTATAATTCCTTTAGAGGAAATTAAAATTGGAAGTCTTGCACGACCTTTTGGTCGTATAGGGTAATCCAACCCCAATTTCGCTAGAAGGAATTATACACTTGAATCGGTTCATGCATGTGTTACGCCACTGGTAATCCACGATAATTGATCAAGAGTACCGGCATTGTTTCGAATTTAATGACGAGATAGATGTCCAAATTGCCCTCGTTCTTAACAAAACGGCTTTGATTTGGATGCCGTATCTTCAATTAAATTTAAAACGCGTCGTTGGTCAAAAACGATTATCGTGAATTACATTCCTTTCAATAGTATGCTTTCCTTCGAGGAATATTGATAAAAACTTTTCGTCCTTGTAAAAGTTTTTGTCTTTATTAATCACGAGCAAGCATAAGATTGAAAGGGGTTTATGCTTTCTTTTTCAAATTATTCCTTCTGATTCGGTCGTTTCATTTGCAGGTAAAAAAATAGGTAATAGAGAGAAATCTTTTCCCGGATAAGTCTGAGGCTATTATTTCATCTGATCATGAGCAAGTTAGAAAATCAGAACACATCTACTCGACTTATTATGGACCAGCTCATCCAAGTCTAAGATGTCCGGATGCTCGAAGAAATGGATCATATAAAAGCTAAAACAAACACGGGGGCTTTCATTCATTCTTGCCCAAACCAGATCATACAATTCATTGGGGTGGAAAAGTAAAGCAGAAGTGAGCCCTAATCAACGACACAAAGGAGCCCAGCTGGCCCTCCAGGTTATGGATGCTTTGTTTATACGCACCACTCCGCGTATCATGGTCCGCAAGCCTGAGGTGAAGGCGTTTGCGTTCATCATTGACTGCAACAACCTGAGTCTCGTGATCTTCGGCGACTGCTTCCAAGTCCCGAACAAGTCCATTCTCACGAGTTATATCCTCATTTATGCCGTTGAGCCTTTCTTCCAGCCACTCGCTTCGGTTCCTTAGCAGGGCGTTACGTCGATCGCGCTCATAGGTAGCCAGAGATAGGGCTAAGTCCTCCACCAAATTCCTCCTCTCGCGTAGCAATGTCGAAACCCGCTCTTTGGCGAACTCAACAGCCTTTTTGTGGCTGTCAACCAGGTAGTCAGCCAGCGCTAGGCGGTCGGACTGATCCTCATAACGGGCTCGCAGGACACGAGCCACGGTAAGTCCCCGGTGAGCAGCGCGGTAGGCCTCCAAAGAGTTTGTAAAGAGCGTTGGAAAAATCCTGTATTCCCTCCCCAGCGCAGTACCCTCGAGGGAGATGATGTCCAGGTCCCCGAACATGACTCGGATTTCATCCTCGGTTTCGGGATGATCAGATATGTGAGCGTAGCCTCGACCCAAGAGGTTATAGAACTCTTCCCATCGAGCCAAAGCTTCGGCTGGGAAAGTGGGAACATGGGAAGAGGCCATTTTCGACGGAGAGGTGTGTAATGGAGCGATTTGAAGACGGAAGCAAATTATATGAGAGCATTAATCCCCCAAACACCATCTCCGCATTTTATAGCATCTCGAGAGTGGAGAAAAGTTGCAGCAATAATGCTTGTGGAGCCGGGTTAATGTAAAGCGAGGGCTGCTCCTCCCGTGAATCATCAGACATGTCCTGGTCCGCAATTTCAGGCCTGACAAATTCGGTCTCGCCATTATTAAAGCGGGGAGGGAGGCGAGCGCAGCTATCGAAGAAGCCGCGAAAGGATTGTGTTGTTCCATCACGCATAAAGCTGGGCGGCGAGGTGAACAGCTCTGCCACTTAAAAAGAGAAGACAGTGCTGAACAGGCATGACTATTGAGGAAAAGTGAAAGGCGAGCGCAACTATCGAAGAAGCCGCGAAAGGATTGTGTTGTTCCTTTACGCATAAAGCTGGGCGGCGAGTGAACAGCTCTGCCGCTTAAAAAGAGAAGACAGTGCTGAACAGGCATTACTATTGAGGAAAAGTGAAAGGCGAGCGCTACTATCGAAGAAGCCGCGGAAGGATTTGGTTACCCCTTCGTGTCGGAAAGCTGAGCAAGAGGCAAACAGTTCCGTCGTTTCAAAAACAGAACGCTGAACAGACCTAGCTTTCGAGGAAAAGGAGGCAACAAATCGAAAGAGCGAGTATACAAAAGAGAACAGAGAACCCCGAGTGACGAGTTCGTTGAAAGACCTCAAATTCTCTAGAATCAAATTCGACATCAAAGCCATGGAACTCAACATTGCCCGTGACGAACATCAAGATCGCAGTGGTGACGACGGCAGTGGCCACGACGCTCAACCCCGGAAAAGAAAAAGTCGTCAGCGCTACGCTCGGAAAGAAATCCAGGAGCTTGAAGCTTTCTTTGATGAATGCCCTTGCCCAGGCGAGGAACAAAAGATTGAATTGGGCCGGAAGCTGGGAATGAATCCTATGAGAATCCATTTTTGGTTTCAGAATAGACGTTTCAGACTAGGTGTCCAACACAGGCGTAAGGAGATCACGGCCCTAAAAGAGCAGAACCAAAACCTTCAAATGGAAAACATGTGGTATGAGAAAATCCTCAGTACTATTACCTGCCCTGACTGCGGTGGCCCTACCTCCCTCAGTAAATTGTTCCCCGGTAAGCCTTCTACGAAGATGGAATGTGCTCATTTATCCCCCTGCTCTCTTGAGCCATCTCCGGTACAATCAGATCCTGCTAATGGCGCGCATGAGCAGATCGATCCTACAGAAATTATACCAGTGTCTTCGGAGGAAGAAGATACGTGTCGTTATGATCGGAGTCACCTCATCGAAGCCCATGAATCTCCTCCACAACAGCTTCCGGTAAGATCAGATACGGTTCAAGAGGAGTTAGAGGTTAGTCGGCAGGCTATCTACGCCACTCTGGACGACGAGAAGAAGAAATTCACTTGGCCCCCGGAGCTTCATCTCAAGTTCTTGGACGCAGTTCGACAGATAGGACTCGACTTCATAGGTCCGACAAACATACTTAGGGTCATGAACGTACCGGGACTTACCAAGCAATTAGTCGCGAATCACCTTGGTTGCTACAGAAGGGCGTTAGGACAGCGTTATGCAGAACTGAATCCGAGCAATAGACTCGGCTGCGAACCCAGCACCCTTATGACAAATGAGGCCCGGTCGAATCTGGACGACTATTGGGGATTTGATCAGGATATCCTCGCGAGTCATTTCAATATTCCTCAAGAGCACGCATCACAAGTGCAACGAGTAAGCACTCATCCGTCCGAGCAGCAGCTAGTCAGTGTTCATCCTGTTGTAGATCAGCCCACCACGCCCAGTGCTCAAGGGTTTGCCCAATCAGAGCATGTGGCTTCAGATGATCTAATGGGAGAATGCTTGGAGCATTCTTATTTCCCTAATCCCCAAGTGGGAGATGCTTGTGGTAGTCAATCGATCAAATCTCCTCTTATAATCCCAGACAAAGATGGAGGTTCCAGTTCGAAGAACCCGTCGGGCGATGCAGCTCAACCTACACATCAATCGTTCGAGGGGTCGGGTGATTTCTTCGATGAAGGACTTGATACCTGGTTCGATCAGTTGGAAGCTATTAAAGGTTGGCAACCATGATCTGCAGTTGGTAATGGCACACCTAAGCTGAGGCCAGACTGGTTAGTCATTGGACATGCCCAAAGAAAGAAGGGGATGTACGCGAGAAGGATGTATCTCCTAGTGTAAAGTTCTCATCGGTGCATGCGTTTGTTTCTTCAATAGCTAGAGTTGATTTTGCATAATGTTTTTCGCAAACGTCATCTCGTGTATATACGGTAATTCCTTGTTATTAAGTTCAAGGTAAAATCAGCCCCGACGCGTGAAGGCAGAATTGATAGCATGAGTTACTAGCAGAATGTGATCGAGCTCGAAAGTGAAAGATTACTAGCGGCCCCAAACGCAATGACCGCAAAATCAGGGGCAATCTTTAAGTTTCGAGCAACTACAAATCTATTTCTCACGAGGCATTCAAGTCAATCAAATATAAAGCGTCGGGCTGTGAGAATGATGCGTAGTCAATCTGTTGACACAGGCGAAAAAGGAGTCGCGTAGATCCGAAAGCAAAAACCTTTCTTGGCTAGTCAACAATGCAGAATGAAAGAGCATATATAAACAAACTCGCATTTATTTCATTCAGCAGGAAAGTTTACAAGTGGATCACTGAGGGGGAGCAGTAAACCCAAAATGAGTTCTGACAAGCATCACAAAAAAGCTTAACTGACTCTCCATGCTATCCATGCCTTGCTTACAACCCACACTCCGGGAATCGAGGTCTACAAGCTTGAAGAAAAGGAGACGACATTTCTCCTTAAGTTCGTTCACCTTGGTGTCATAGTACTCGAACTCAAGCTCTAAGTCATGAGCCAGCACCCTCCCGCGAGCTATATCCATGCTCAGGTCTTCAATCCTTTCCTCCAACCAGGCACACTGGAACCTCAACACGAAGTTGTGCTGGTCTTGCTCAAAGGCGGTGTCAAAAAGAGCCAGACGCTCCACCAAGTTGTCCCTCTCACGGACCAGCATCGAAACCTGGGCGTGGGCGTATTCAACAGCCCTTTTATGGTTATCGGCCGTCAGCACGGCCAACATCAGGGACTCAGCTCGGTCCTGATAACGGGCTCGCACGATACCAGCCAAAGTGACCTCCCGGCTAGCAACTTCATAAGCCTGCAGGAAATTGTTGAAGAGAGTTGGGAAGATCACGAACTCCCTTTGCAGTTTCGTACCTTCAATACACACAGTATCCAGGGCCGGAATCAGAGTACGAACTTCAACCGCAGCTTCAGGATGATTGTTTATGTAGCCATAACCTCTACCCAAGAGATGGTAAAATCTCTCCCATTGGGTCGAAGTTTCAGTTAAGGCAGCAGGCACAGAGGAGGAATCCATATGCGATGGAATGACGGAGAGGAGAGTGAGAATGTGAAGAGTGTTTGAGAGGCTGAGTCTGATAAGGCTAAAGTGTTAATCTTCTTGACATCAATCTATCACCTTATAAATGCTCGAGTAAACAGGGAGAAGTGGTAATAATATTTTATGTGCAGTAGAGCCAAGCGGGTTTCGTTAATGCATCCCCGATGAGTCACGAATCCACCACCGTCCTGTGATCTCGGGTTTTTACGAAACATAATGGCGCCGAAAGGTGGGCAGGCTTGTTACTCTAGAGACTAGGCCAGGGGGACAAGCGTAGTGCTCGACAAAGCGAAATCAACGCAAGAGATCTTCAGGCTCCGTTCACGTAGAAAAGAGCAAAAAAGGACAAAGTGGGAATTACGAAGCCTTGAGAAGAGCGCTCGTCAGGTAGCCATCACAAAAGGACGAAGTGGGAATCTCGAAACATTGAGAAGAGCGCTCGTCGGGTAGCCATCACCTTTGATCGAAGAACGGTGATCCGGCTCCTTTAACCTCTCAGAATTTGCAGAGGAAGTGAAGATCCAAGGAGGAACAAAGAAAGCTGAGTTAACGGAAAATCAAACAGTGATATTCCGGTCAAAATGTTCAAGGGATTCTGTCATTTACTGGAAGCGCCAGACTTGGAGGTCTCCGAGCTTGAGTTGCTGGAAGAGTTTGAAGATCTCAGGACCGAACCTGACACGAGGGCCATGGAGACCGATCCTTCTAATGATGAAACCCGCGGCTTGGTTAACGAGAACAGTACCCGCGACGGTGATCAGCGTCAGAAAGGGGAATATCTCCAACGCAACACTTCAGGTCAAGTCCATAAACTCGAATTGTTTTTCAGGGAATACCCCTATCCGGACATGGAACAGAAAATCAAAATGGGCCAGGAGATAGGGTGGGAGCCTCGAAAGGTCAAGTGCTGGTTTGAAAACAAACGAACCCGGCTGAAGCAGCAACGCGATCGGCACGAGTTAGCGATTGTAAGGGAGGAAAATGAAAAGCTTCGAATAAAAAACATTCAGTACAAAAAAGCTCTAAGCATCGCTATTTGCCTTGAGTGCGGTAATCCTGTTCCCACGGACGGAGTATTCACTGAAGAGCCAGATCTGGGGGTTTATAATGCTCATTTGTTGCAATGCCCTTCGCAACATCTTTCGGAACAGGCGGGTACCGCCGAGGATCTACAAGAGGAAACTAGTGCTATAAGGTCAAAGTCGACGCCCATTGTGGAAGGGAACATGCGTCATGACAAGTCGGGTCCGCTCAATGATGAACTCACCATCATGACCAGCCGATCTGAGACCACTAAATCCCCTCCAGAGCAACCTCCAACACGACCAGATTCCGAGAAGAGTAACCGCCAAGTTGCTGACACCACTTCGGCTAGCAAGAAAATAAGATTTCGTTGGACCCCGGAGTTTCATAGCAAATTTGTTGATGCAGTTCAACAGCTGGGGATCAGTTTTGCTTGCCCATTGCGCATACTCGAAATCATGAACGTGCCGGGACTGACTAAAAATATGGTCAAGAATCACCTTTGGCGCTACAAGAAACTACTGAGAGATGGACGAGCGTCGCTAGACCAAGATAGAGGCGGTTCAACACGACCAGATTCCGCGAAGAGTAGCCGCCGAGTTGCCAACCCTACTTCGGCTAGCAAGAAAACAAGGTTTTATTGGACCTCGGAGCTTCATAGCAAATTTGTTGATGCAGTTCAACAGTTAGGGATCAGTTTGGCTCGCCCATCGCGCATACTCAAGATCATGAACATGCCGGAACTGGATAGAAATAAAGTCAGGAACCACCTTTGGTGCTACAAAAGACTACTGAGAGATGGACGAGTGGCACTAGACCAAGATAGAGGCAGTTCAAGTTTAAACGATGAGCATGGCTGTGATCGCAATCCTCATGCAGCAGGAAGCATCCAATCACCTCTTAACACCGATGGGACCGACAATTACATGGTCGATTGTTCAGGCATCAATCAGAGTACTCCCCTGGGTTATCCTAGTACTCCTCAGGAGTATGTACCGCAATTTCAGCAAATCGGGACTCCCCAGTCTGAGCACCGACTGGCCGTTAATGCTAGTCCTACAGCGGATCTAACATTGGCAGGAGATGCACGTACAATCTTGCGAGACGATTACGGAGATTTCGGCTCGAAGAATCAGGTGGTCCATGACGAAAATGGCGAAAAGATTCCTTCTCCAGTAGTCGACAATACTCAACCTGAGTGTCAGTCGCTCGATGGTTCAGACGATCTCCTTGAAAACATCTATTCTTGGTTCGATCGGCTGAACTCCCCCCTGAGTTACCCTGGTACTCCTCAAGAGTATATACAACAATTTCAGCAGGTATGGACTCCCCAATTTGAGCACCAACCGATCGTTAGTGTTATTCCTACGGCGAATCCAGCATTGGGTACAAACCTACTGGACAACGATGAAAGTACCAACTCGAGAAGTGAGGTTGTTCATGTCGAAAGTAGTGTGAGGAACCCATCGCCAACGGTTGAGGATGACCGACTTGGGCGTCAATGGCTTGAAATTTCAAGCGAGTCCCTCAGTGAGCAACTCGGCGTGTGGATCACGCATAAACCGAGGAACCAGGTTGTTCATGCCGAAAATGGGAGAAGTCCGTCACCAGCAATTAAGGATGCTTAACTTGGACGACTCGAGCGGTCGGACGATCTTCTGAATGAGCAACTCAGCCTATGGGTCAAGCATTTTGGAACAAGTGCATCTTCGCAGTCGTGACCGGTACCGGCGACCGGACATCTGGTTCGAAGCTCGTGTGCTAAATCATTAGAAGGCTCGGGAGAGTGAGAGGTGAATACGTCGAATGAATGTGTTACGGATCTCGTTGTAAAGTTCCCGCGGGAACATTTTAATTAACGCTGAAAACTAACCGCTCTGAGTGTCAACATTACCCTTTGAACGTCTTCGAGCCAAGGGCCATGGATTAATCACTTAATCCGTGGAGCAAATTCCATGAACGATGACTATCACCCGCGGAGCATAATGGGATCTACCCCGTTCAGCACGAAATACGTTTGGTCACGAAGCCTCCCATGTGGTAAAATGATGTATCGTTCCTAAACGATCTTCAACCGAATACCAAAGTAATGTCTCATTTCTTTCCCTTCTCAGGTGATAAACGTGGATAAATCACTCAAGGAGCCATCTGTTCAAATAACAAAACAGACGTTGCCCAACCAGGGGCGGCTGAACCATTGATATTGCAAATATTCCAAGCATGGATAAGCGGATTTGATAGACGTGGTTCATATCAATACGCGACGTCAGAACGGGATGAGAACCAAGAGTAAAGTTGTATCGTCCCAATTTGTCTTCAATTTGGGAATATGAGTTAACACTTGTTATTTATCCTTGATAGGGACTCACCATCAAGGAGGACAGATTTTCACAACCTGTGTGCACTCGTAGGGGCACACGACCAAGGGTAAGATGTATCGTTCTAATTTTTTGAAAAATGCGTGAACGTACAATAACATGTTTCTTCCATATTTTCAGGGATCTCCAGCTGCGGGGGACAGGTAAGTATCCCTTTCCCCGATCCATTGAAGATGTTGAATAAAAACTAAGAAGAAAAGAAAAGCTTTCAGAATCTAATGTCTAGAAAAGACATAGAATTCAAAATTCATTGGCTTTCATGTTTTTAAAACAGGAGGTTGTCTGAACATGAATAAGAACATGCATGGTGCATCATAAAATCCCCTTGACAGGTAAAATTTTTGGAGAAAATGAAAGAGATTTTTTCCAATCAAGAGTTTAAAACTTTCAAAAGGACGTTTTCTCAAAAGACAAGAGACAAAGCCTAGTCCAAACACGTCCTACACACACTGGAGAGAAGTGGAGCGGATTAGATAGCAAAATCTGGACCTACGGAAGTAGGGATTATTCGCAACAATTACATGGATTGGGATGACAGAGGCATTCGTTTCATATCCCCAAATACTACAGGTGACCATTGACAACCCCTTCGAACGGCGGTTTTCATTCTCAACCCTGTCAAGAACCACCCCCACATTGGGGCAAAATGGGGGTGAGTCCAGCAACATCAGGAGAAAATGGTTAGAAACTTTCTTGCTCGGACTAACATCAATCTTTGTGTGTTGTTTATATGGTAATCCAAATGCCATAGGATGATGAGAAGCATTCATTTCTCTATCCCACACACCATATCCTTTGCATAGCCAAGTTGAGCCTGCAAATTCATTTCATAAACCCATTGGTGATCATTGCAAGTTCCAAAAACAAAGGCAAATCACTTCAGGAACGGAGAAGTTCAAGACTTAGGGTTTACGAAGAAACTACTAAGTTGATACTCAAGCGTGCTAAGAGCCAAGTCATATATCTAGCACAATTGCCAAGCATCCCACTTGCGACAAGGGATTAAAGAAATCCCAAGCATCAATAAAAAGCAAAGTGCCTGGTAAAAGCGAGGCCGATGCTCGGGTAAACAATTTGATCGATCCCTGAAGAAACCTGGTAGGGAAAAGAAGAGGGAAAAACCCCTAATGGAGTCAGATCAAGAAGACTGCTCCCCAAATGATGTCAGTCGCGGAGCAAAAACACAGAAAGAGTTGTCAACCTCTTAATACCACAAGAGACGCTCTCTAAAGAGTTTGTGCACACCTCAAAAGCGGTTGCACGCCTCAAAAATTGAAGATGCAGAATGGAAAAGACAGGTGGCAAGTTTGCAATGATCACCAAGGTCAATCCCCTCATAAATTCTGGGCCAAAAACAAGCCTTTTTTGGTCCCCAATCCTACCAATGTTACAACCCTGAAACAGTCTTCTCTGACTAAGGCACTTGGGTTAACATATAGCTTAGCTCGAAGAGGTACGAGCAAGACTATTTCTTTCTCATTTTGCAGGGTTCTTGACTTGTAAACCCGGAGCAGATGGTGACGAGTTTCATTCAATGGCCTCGACTCCAAAGCGGGTCCCCCTTGAAAACCAATATCTAAGCCCAACATTACGGTCCCGTGGAAGACCTCCCGACCGATCAAAATGTACGCGCTGCGAATGAGCCTAAAACCTAGGCACAGGTTAGTAGGGAATTGAGTGCATCCCCTATAAAAACCACTATCTCAAAACAGGTGAGAAGACCTCATCGTCGAGAAATATTCCAATAGATGTTTTGAACAAACTCTTTTTGGAAATTTTCAAATTGTTTGATCCAGATTTTCCGTACAAGGGATTTGTGATCACATTTGCATGCTGCAAGAATGCTTTGGATAACCTCCAGCATCAAAATACACATTTCACAATTAAAACTTAACTCATACGGTTTTTGTCAAATGGATAGCCGTGGTCTTCCCAAAGATTACTAACGTTTTCTTGGTGAAGAAAAATCTTTCAGGCTCAAACTTCTGCAGGATACCTGGAGAACCCAGCTCCCAGAATGTCGCATCAACAGACTCAGGTGAAGCTTTGTCAAAATAAAATCTTTCACTGCTTCAAAGCTGAATTCCCGACAAACTTCGGGATCTTTGAAAAAAAAAAACCCTTTTAAAAGAAAAAGTCCTAGCATGACGTGGAGAACCCTCGTCCCAGGACCCCTTTCCAAAAAATCAAACAGTCTCATCGGACGTGGAGAACCCTCGTCATGAGACCCCTTTTCAAAATTCAAGCAGTCTCATCGGACGTGGAGAACCCTCGTCTCGGGACCCCTTTTTAAACAAAATCAAGCAGTCTCATCGGACGTGGAGAACCCTCGTCATGAGACCCCTTTTCAAAACAAACAAAGGTAGAAACCGCCTCAAGGGTCAAATCAAAGGTAGAAATCGCCTAAAGGGTCAAACAAAGGTAGAAACCGCCTCAAGGGTCAAACAAAGGTAGAAACCGCCTGAAGGGTCAAATCAAGGTAGAAACCGCCATAAGGGTCAACACGAGGTAGATACCGCCTTAAGGATCAACACAAAGGTCCGATCCACCATACAGATCAAAATCCTTAGCAAATCCCAAAGTGTGGGATGCGCCTTCCTTAGGTTCCTACCAGTTAGGAATCCCATAATGGTATGACCTACCATACAGGTCAGAGCTTAATCTCCCTAGGATTTTCTGAGACGAGTCCTAGGAATCTTCTTGAAAGTTGTCGCAACCGGCAGCATCCGGCAGGTGTTCAAAGTGAGAAGCTGGCCGACAAATGGATCGTGGAGCAAACGGTGCGACTAAACAAAAAAAAAAGAAAAGAAGTGATCGGCTTTAGAGTACATTGAGAAGGGAAGAACCATCCACGTTGCCGCAACTTGGCCATCATTGTTCCTCTGATGTCCAACACTTCAAAGTGGTGAGGAAATAAAAAAGAAAAAGAAAAGAAGGATGGGGGACCATTGTGCAAGGGCAGCACACGAAGCAATGACAATGCATAAAAAAATGAAGGAATCTTCCTCCTCTAGCAGAGAAGACGCACGACCCAAGCGGAGGATATAAGGAGACCATCACTTCCTCCGCCGAGGGGGCCGGGGGGGCAATGAAAAAGATTGATCTGCAACATCCACTCCACCCTTGAGTCCTCAAGATCAATATTCCACAGTTTTGAGAATTCCCTTTTTACAAAAGAGTGAAGTGGAGCAGTCGGCCTCGTGGCTGATGCGACGGCAACGTGACTTTCACAGACATATCGAAGAGCTCGTGCAAAGCAAGAGGTGACTCCCGGGGCCTCATCTTCGGAGCGTGTCCGAAGAGGAGTCTTTGGGTGGACACAGTCCAAGTCGCTCTCTCTCAAGTGATCCACTGTCGTTTGTGATAATTATGCAAGCTTGGGAATATTGGTTTCGTTCGTTGGTGTTACATTCCAGTGGCTATCAAGTTCATGACAGCAAATGGAAACTAACTTCCTATCAACGATGAGCATCAACGGTGCAATACACATAAAGGAAAGAGAGTTCGCGCTCTTCACAGTGGAGGTCAAAGAAGGCATATTGGGTGAGAGAAGAAGAGAGCAAGGGGAACGCGGCGCACGAGTTCGAACTTGGTGTGATGACGACACAAGCTTGTTCCGGCGGCAATGCGCACGTTAGCGGTGCGATGAACGAGCTGGACACCAGGAGGCATAAAGAGCCAAGCTGAAAACAATGTGGTTTAGTGAAGACTACGGCCAAAAGACGACGGTTCATGGCGTCCTTATGGCGGAGCAACGAAATCTGCAGATTCGGGATTGACTTCGTTGTTACGACTCACAGCTGTGATCAGAGTAGGTCTAGCGTTGTTGGTGGCTCGGCGTTAGCGATCCGATGGAGGTATATGCATAGACCCATGGTAAGATGCTTCCTCGTTCGTTCTTTCATAGGTTGGATTCTGCAATTGCTTCGCATTCTGAACACCTAATGAAGAAGACATTGGAGATATTAATAAAATAATAATAAAAATGGTGGGGAAGCTAGGTTGGCAACCTAATGAAGAAGACGTTGGGGATATTAGTAAAATAATAATAAAAATGGTGGGGAAGCTAGGTTGGCAACCTAATGAAGAAGACGTTGGGATATTAGTAAAATAATAATAAAAATGATGAGGTTTAATTGGGTTGGCGTGCACAGGGTGGACATAGAGACTTGTCTGGACCAATTTGTGGTCTTAAGTTTTAGTCTGGGCCTATTCTCTAAGGATGGGCCCGAAAATAAAAAAAAAATGAAGAAAACGGAATGGGCGACTAAGTTGGGCGTGAGCCCTTGCTTTGGTTGTGGCTTTATGTTGTTTTATTTGAGGAGAGTGTGAGTTGGGCTTTGTTTGGTCCGAAAATTAGGAGAAGGCAACAGGAGGAGAGATGGGCCTTTCGAGTGGGCCACTGTTCATTTAAAAGGTTAGGTCAAGTTTAGTCTTAATTCGAAGTGGGCTTTTTTTCTTTAAGTCATTAAAAAAAAAAACTCGCAAAATTCAGAAAAATTCTAAAAAATTCAAAAAAAAAAGGAAATGGCCACATTCAATTGGCCACGATCTATTTCGGGTCTTTCGACCCCTGGTCTTTTCAAAAAATGACAGTTTTACCCTTCCGGCAAACCGTCTTAAAAAAAAATTCTAAAAAAATTCAGGAAAATCTCCAAAAATAGGAAATGGCCACAATCAACTGGCCAAGGCTCATCCCGGGTGTTTTGAACCCGATCCTTCTTAAAAATGACGATTTCGCCCTTTGGGCGAATCGTCTCCCAAAAATTGAAGAAAAATCAAGAAATTCCAAAAAAATTCTCAAAAATGGGAAATGGCCACAAACAACTGGCCATGGAATATTTTGGGTAATTCGGTATTCAAACCTTCCAAAAATTGACGATTTTGCCCTTCGGGCTAATCGCCTCGAAATCTTCCCATTTTACCCCTGGTCCGAAGTCACACATTCCTTAAGCCTTTATGGTTATACTAAGAAGTCATTGATCTGAATTGATGTGCATCGATGTGGTTTATTTATGCATTTGATTGCGCCTTTATTAAAATTGATTGTGATTGATAGGAATAGTCTTACAATCTGCATGAAACCCTGAATCAAACTTACTCCACCCAAAACTGCGCCTGCATGAACTCTTAGCTAAGAGAATCACTCGCGTTAGGTACCGAAAGGGCGTTGGTAATGACACCAGCGTAACCAAGTCCCCGAACCCAAAATCTCTGGTTCCGCAGAATTGATCGATCTCTCCCAATCGATCAGTAAGGTTTCCGGTCTACCCTCCAAGAAAGACCGGTGGCGACTCCAAATGCATGCACAAGTTGCACATGCCGTCGTGACCACACTGAAGGTCGAAAACGATCGACTCTTATCGTCGAATCCCTCAAAAATACTCCCGCCGCGATTTGGTATGGGCTTGGGAGGGCCCGCGCCGATCTAAAGTCCGCGATCGGTAATCCATTAGCCGCGTCCGCTTTCGGACGGGTCGCGACAAACACATACACGTATTCCTAAGTTTAACTTCATAGAGTGGAAAAACTTCCATAAAGTTCTAAGGCCCGAATAACTCCGATGGCGGCTAAGGTTACCAACGCTAGGCAAAGTCAGATTGGCCTGTGATGACAAAGGTCCAGTCCCCTTGCTAGGATTCACGGGCGCTACCGCATACTATCCGAAGATGGTGATCCGACAGTTTGGGGCGTTACAGGGGATCCCTTCTCCACCACAACCTGATATCTTTTCTTTTGACATACCAAGCAAGACTCTCATAGAGGAGGAGAAGAAACAGTTTGAAGCCAAGGTGACATCCATCATCCACTCCTTGAAGAATTCGCAAGCCGAAGAAATAAGTTGGCCAGAAAACATGACTCGCGAAGGGAACATTCATAGAGCCACTGCAGAATACATTCAGCACTTTAAAGCGACCAGACGGAGCCTTGTCGAGCCATACGTACCCGAATACATAGTACCATATGTACCCGGAATGGAGCCGTACATACCCGAAGACATGAGACCGCTGCCATATTCAGAAGATGAGGAGCCCCAGACTGAAGAGGGGAATCCATACGGGGATGATGAGGATACCTTAGACCTCAAGCGTCCTAGACTTGAATAGGCTATTCTGTCAAGTGTAAAATAAGCAAACATTGTGACACCTTATCATACATTCTCATTTCTATATGATGCTATTTTGGGACACATGAGCAAAAATGTGAACATGTTTTGCGAATACATAAAAACTATCGTCAGAAATTACGCTTCTTTTAATTTCATGAATTCTTGTCGAAAAATGATTAAAAGAACTACTTACATGAGGTTAAGGCTCACGAGGTAGCCCTTTTTCTCATCTACTGACAAGAAGCATGCAACTGAAAGAATTAGCTGCTTCCCTTTTGTCAAAGACAAAAGAAATACTCACTGGGAATCCTTCTGAAATAGGTACACTCTCATCACGGAATTACCAATACATCGTTTCCGAACTCGCCTTAAGACAAGAATGGAGCAACAAGAATTGACTCCGCGTGTGGGCATGCTGGAATCTCAGATGACCGCCCTAGCAACTATGATGGCAGATATCAAGGCAATGCTGGAAGTTACCCAAGCTAAACAAACAACGGGTCATAACCAGAACAACGCAGGTCCTTCTTTTGTACCTGATACAGCAGATAAGGAGGTGACGAGAGATACCCAACATGCAGAGGGGGACATCCATGAACCAAACAGTCGGACACAACAAAAGGCCTCGCCTGTTGTTATCAACCTCGAGAAAGAGGAGAAGGGGAAGCAGACTGTGAAAACTAAAGCAGAGGCTAAAAGGTTAGCCAAAATCGAGGAGTGTTTGAGCAGCCAAGGTTACGAGTTAGCTCGCTTCGACAAAATATCTCCTTTTGCTAAAGTAGAGACTCTTCCTGACTATAAGGAGCCGGAGTTCGTGAGAAAGTATAACGGGACAGGCTGTCCCCGTGCCCACCTCAAGTATTACCTGCGCAAGATGGCGCACTATTCGGATTATATTCCACTGTTAATGAACACATTCCAAGAGAGTTTGGCTGGCGCCGCTCTGGCTTGGTTCATCGAGCTAGACCTAGAAGATTATGATGGATGGGAGGATCTTGCAGAAGACTTCCTCAGACAGTACAAGTTCAACACGGCTACAGCCCCAACAAGAGAAGACCTTCTACGAACTTCAAAGGCGAGAGGCGAATCAATCAGGACATATGCCCAGAGGTGGGGAGCCTTGGCTACCCAAGTAAAGCCGTCTATCCCAGAAGAAGAGCTGATCGACTTATTCCTAAAAGCACTCCCCTACGAGTATTTTGACAGGCTGAACACTTCCGGATGTCAAACATTTGCACACTTGATAAAGGTTGCTGAAAGGCTAGAATGGGCCTTAAGAGAAAGAAGGCCTCATGAAGCTCCTACTAGGAAGCAGTATTCCTTGAAAAATGAGAGAGAAGCCGGACTGGACATAGCGTTTATACCGGATCCTCACAAGCCTAAACCGTTTGGCAATACCAATCAGACCAAAGGAGGATCGTCCTGGTCAACACCGAAGGTACAAGAGCCCAGAAGAAGGCAACCCCAGAAGCAATTTTCTCAACTCCCAAGGCCTTTATCCAAGTTGCTCCTAGTGCTGCTAGAGCAACGCTTGGTGGCAAAAGAACCGCCTAGGGTAAACCCTGTCAAATATCCTGGCTTTGATGAGAACCAAACATGTATCTACCACATGGACGAGAGAGGGCATAATGTGGACAACTGCTATATCCTCAAGCTGAAGGTGCAAGCTCTGATTGACAGTCAAATTCTGAAGTTTGACAATATGGCCCCCAACGTACAAGAAAACCCACTTCCAGATCATCAAGCAGTAGGAGCAATATTTGCTGAAACGGAAGAGAACTACCTTAAGCTGAAGGTAGACGTACTTAAGCTGACCAACTTGCTAGCAACCACTTCATCATACCCAAAAGCAGGAGAGATCTCTGTTGACGAAAAGAAGCTATGTATCGCCAAAATGATGAGCTTGGGGATTATGTCCGATATTACTAATGAAGAATTCGAAGGAGTTGAAGCTTCTTTATCTTTGAGAGGAAGCTACTTCGTGATCACAACAAAGTGGAGCAGCACCTGGGACATCCCACACGAGAATCTGGTACATAGTCTTGAGCCGGTCACTCAGTCAGAAGAAGAATTCGAAAAGGACGAACTAAAAGCCAAAAGGCGAAGTCTAGCAGACCGCAAATTCATGACCAACGCGATTGAAAAGGGCGAAATCGTAGATAACTTGGGTCAAGATTCTGGGGGGTACAACTTCAAAGTGAAATATTCAGCCCCTCCCAGCTTTTATCAGAAAATTGAGGACATCACACCAGACGGATGGGGAGGTATGGATGATCTCTCTCAACCAGAGACCTCGAAGGACATAGAAGAACTTCTTTCAAAAGGGCTTGACGACACCGTATCAATGGTCGAAGTCGCTACGACAGTAATAATCAGATTGGAAGAACTTGATAGTATGAGTGGGGTGAAAGACTACATAGTCAAGCCTGTTGTGATTCAACTGCCGCAAGAAGAAGCAGACAACATGGCTGAACCGAAGACGTCTTATCAGGCGACTGTAACTATAGAAGTCCCCACAGTAGAAGAATACGATCCTAAAGCAGTCCATTGGGACTATGGGACTAAAGAAGTAGACGCAGTAATGAGGTCTGGACGGTTTTATGCCCATAGGGAAGGCGAATCTGAAAAAAGGGAAGTCTCTAAGGAAAACGCCGAAAAGCTCATATCAATCATCAAAACCAGCGAGTTCGAAGTAATAGAGCAGCTGAGGAAGATGCCAGCCCAAATATCCTTGCTAGATTTATTCATCAACTCAGAGAAACACAAGAACGCACTGTTGAAAATACTCAACGAAGTACATGTCCCTGAATCAATTAACGAGGTACAATTAGGGGACTTTGTGGGGGCGATCCTTTTAAAAGACCAATTGAGCTTCTCTGACGATGACTTCCCCATGGAAGGGCACAACAAGGCCTTATATGTCTCCGCGCAATGTAACGGGAAGAGAGTGGCACATGTATTAATCGACAATGGACCAGCCTTAAATATTTGCCCTTTGGCTACCCTAAGAAGTTTGGGAATCAATGAGGAAATGATTAAGGCATCCAAAACGGCCGTGAGGGCTTTCGACGGAATGAAGAAGACTGTGGCGGGTGAGATTGAGCTGGACGTGTTCATTGGCCCGACAAAATTCTCTATAAGTTTCCAAGTAATGGATCTGCCCAGTGCATTCGGATTCTTGCTGGGAAGGCCTTGGATCCATACAGCAGGGGCTATCCCTTCAAGCTTGCATCAAAAAGTACGCTTTGTAGTGGATGGGAAGGTGATTACCATACATGGAGAAGTCGACCTCCAGACATACCAGAGCAGTGCCATTCCCTATATTGAACCCGAAGTGAAGACAGAAGCAAGCTATCATTCCCTAGAACTGGTAGCAACAGTTCATATCCCGGCAGGGACAAGATTGAGAACCCCATACATCTCAGAAGCCAATCTTTTACCAGCCAAGATGCTACTGACATATGGGTTTAACCCTGGAAAAGGTCTGGGTAAGCACAGTCAAGGGATAAATGTCCCCCTGCAGTTAAAAGCTAACCCGCATAGAATGGGTTTGGGGTACCAGAAATATCGCGTGAATGAATCTGTCCCGGAAGTAGCAGGCCGAGGCCGAGGCAAAAGCCTGGGACGTCAGGGAGGCCGAAACAACTTGAATGACTCGTTCATCGGTTCTCCAACTTGGAAAGGTAGATCGAAGATATTTCCTCTGAACACCTACTTCAACCAGAACTCTAAATGGTTATCTGAAGAAAGTCTCACTTCACCAATAGAACCAGATCTGACAAATCCTTTTCTTGAAGACAACTATGTGAATGCCATCATAGAGTGGCTAAGTGATGAAGCCACTTCCTCTGAGTAACGAGACTCTTCCCTTGTCTTTAAATACTGCATTTAGAACTTTTTGCATTTTGTCGCATTTTCTTTCCTTATTGTACGTATAGGGAAACGCCTTTGGATCTCCGGCCGTTGGTCCAAATAGCACATCTTGTAATGCGGCCCATCTTGCATTCAATAAAACCATACATATTTTGTTAAGGACATATGGAACCACGAATCAGCCCAATGATGATACTAGTCTTCTGCACAGAAGCTTGAGGCCTGATTTGCCGTATGAATCCTGATTTCCAAAGAGATTTCCTTGGGGCCAGGATATCCAGTGACATGAGGATTAGTCCCGTTTATACCTGTACTTATTTCGAAAGCTCGTAACAGAGAACGATCCTGTCAAATACCTCCTGGAGAAACCCGCTTTAATTGGGAAATTAGCAAAATGGCAAGTGATGCTGTCTGAATTTGACATCAAGTGTTCTCCACAAAAGTCAGTTAAAGGAAGAGCTATAGCTGACATGCTAGCAGAAAATCCGTCAAACGGTGAGTCTCCTGAAATAACAAGCACAGAAGGTCAAATTCTCAACTTAGCAGAAGACAAGTGGGTCATGTACTTCGATGGTGCTGTTAATCTATCAGGGGCAGGCACTGGGGCAGTACTGATATCCCCTGATGATCAACATTACCCTGTGGCAGCAAAAATAACTTTTCCTTGCACCATCAACATCTCAAAATATGAGGCGTGCATTCTAGGCCTACGATTGGCCATTTCCATGAAGATACCTAAGTTGCAAGTTTTTGGAGATTCCATGCTCATCATTTTGCAGACACAGGGAGAGTGGAAGACGAAAGATGCAAAGCTCATCCCTTATCATGAATACCTTGAAGAATTAATACTTGAATTCGAAGAAGTGTCATTCGAATACCTATCGAGATCCCACAATCAATTTGCAGATGCGTTAGCCACCCTTGCCTCAATGTTGCAAACAACTGGAGGGTTGGATATAGAACCCATAAAGATCAATATAGTTGAAAGGCCAGCTTATTGTATGCTAATCGAAGAAGAGTTTGATGGGGAACCATGGTATTACGACATCAAGAACTATCTCTCAAAAGGTGAATTTCCTGAAGGATGCCAACCAGGAGACCGGAGATACATAACCAAGATAGCCAGCAAGTTCTTCCTCAATGGACAAATTCTGTACAAAAGGTCATTTGACTCTACTCTGTTGAGGTGTGTAGATGCCAAAGAAGCAAATATCTTCATGAAAGAGATCCATGAAGGAATATGAGGGCCTCACATGAACGGCCACCTCCTCGCCAGGAAGATCATGCGGCTTGGCTATTTTTGGATGACCATCGAATCAGACTGCTGCCAGCGTGTCCGGTCATGCCACCAATGCCAAATATATGGCGATAAAATCAATGCACCCCCAAACGAACTACACCAAATGTTGGAAGTTTGGCCTTTCTCTATGTGGGGGATAGACATGATAGGACCTATTAATCCTGTGGCTTCAAACGGTCATCGCTTCATCCTGGTAGCGATTGATTATTTCATGAAATGGGTAGAGGCCAATTCTTACAAGAATGTCACTGCAAGAAATGTGGCAAGATTCATCAAAAGAGACATCATCTCCCGATATGGTACCCCTCAAGCAATCATCACAGACAATGGGTCTAACCTGAACAACAAGATTGTCAATGGTCTATTGGATCACTTCGGTATTCGGCATCTGAATTCATCCCCCTACCGCCCACAGATGAATGGGGCAGTGGAAGCAGCCAACAAAAACATCAAAAGAATCTTGGCTAAAACAGCAGAAAACTACAGGGATTGGCATGAAAGGCTGCCCTTCGCCTTAATGGCTTACCGAACGTCAATCAGGACTTCTACCGGGGCAACTCCCTATAGTCTGGTGTATGGGACGGAAGCAGTTCTACCCGTGGAAGTAAAGATTCCCTCTTTGAGAATCTTGTCAGAGGGTAAACTCTTCGAGCCAGAGTATTCCAAACACAGATACGAACAGTTGAATTTAATAGACGAGAAGCGTCTTAAAGCCATTTGTCATGGACAAACTTACCAGAAGAGGGTAGCCAGGACGTTTAATCGGAAAGTCAAGACCATAAATTTCGAAGTAAATGACTTGGTAATTAGGAAGACTTTGCCGAGTAATATCCATCCGGGAGGTAAATTCACCCCGAACTACGAAGGCCCCAACATTATCAAGAATATTCTCACTGGAGGAGCATTGATTCTTGTAAACTCCGAGGGAGAAGAATTGGGGCACCCTGTAAATTCAGATGCTGTGAAGAAGTATTACCCTTGAAATAAAATCAGATTCTGGTCATATGACTCATTCCGAATTGAGCCGAGTCATCATAATAGTCATTGCATAAGCATATCATGCATCCATGCATACACTAGCATGTGTTTAAAATTACAGGAATGTCTGATGAAGAAGACAGAAGACAGCAAACGAAGAACATGAAACTTCGAAAAATGACATGGGACACGTTCCAAAGATGAATGAAGTCATCAAGCAGGATTCATTGCCCCAATCAGACGAAGGCGTCATCGCCATAGGTCAAAATGGCTGATTTATGTAATCTACGCATTGGCATTCATATGGGAATGCACGATCAAGAAGACCTAACGTCGTGGTGGTTAGGTGCACATCCTTTCTCTTCAAAGACTGAGAGTTTTAAGAAATTTTAGAACACTTAACCACCCTGTGTTGTTAAGAAAAATGTAGATTTTCATGAATCTATGAATTTCCATTGGAGCGCATGATCAAGGGTAAGGTGTATCGTTCTAATTTTCTGAAATTCGAGAGCACACACTGACATATTCCTTTTATGTTTCTCAGGAATCCCTAGCCGCGCTGGGCAGGTAAGTATTCCTTTATCAATCTTTTAGGTTTTTAAGACTGTCAGAATCCTTATTGCTAGAATTTAAAGGCTTTTTGAAATCTAGCATACATTCAAAGCTTATGCCTAGAAAGACGCAAAATTCTCACAGTCATTGGCATTCGTGTTTAGATCTGGAGGTTATCTGAACAAGATTGAAATATACATTGTGCATCATAAATCCTCTTGGAAGGTAAATTTTGAAGAAAACAAGATGAACTTTTCAAATAAGAGTTGTTTAGAACTGTTTAAAAGGATATTTCCTCAGACAAGAGGCAAGCCTGGTCCAAACACGTCATATACACACTTGAGGGATGAGTGGAGTGGCATGGTAAGGACAGCGAGACCTTGACCTACGGACGTAGGGGTTATTCGCAGTGATTACACGGATTGAGACGACGGAGGCATTCGTTTCTCTATCATAAACACCACAGGTGACCATTGATAACCCTTTGAACGGCGGTTTCATTCTTAACCCCTGTCAAGAACCACCCCACATCGGGGCCAACTGGAAGTAGGTCCAGCAGTATCATGAGGTAAATGGTTAGAAGTTCTCTTGCTCAGACTTGCATCAATCTTCGTGTGTTGCTTGTCATTTTAACTTCTATGGTAATTCAGGTGCTTTAGGATGATGAAAAGCATTCGTTTCTCTATCCTATACACTTTTACCCTTTGCACAGCCCAGCTGAGCCTATACGTTTGTTTCACAAACCCGTTGGTGATCATTGCATATTCCAAGACGGAAGCGACGTCACTTCAAGAGCGGAAGAGTTCAAAACACAAGATTGGTGAAAAATTCCTAGATTAATGTTTGAGTGCTGAGGTTCAAGTTGTACATCTAGCACACTCATTTGAAAATCCTGATCCTCAAAAGAAAAGAAAAGAAAAGGTGGGATTTCGACAAAAGATGAGAAAAAGAAAAAAAGAGAGAAAAATTCGATCCTGGGCATCAAGAAAAAGCAAAGTGCCTGGTAAAAGCAAGGCCAATGCCCATCCAAATACTTGTATACTTGTGAGTCATGTGTATGATCTTGTAAATGCCAAATGATGACATGATACATTTGTATAGGTCACTAGTGAGATCTGATTGTAAAAGAAAATTTCAAGGGAGCTGGACTGCAAAAGATGCTCCCAATCATGTCACACTCAGATGATGAAAGCGTAAACAAGATGTTGACGCCGTCTCAACACGAAAGAGATATTCTCTAAGGACAAATGTGCGCTTCGAAGACTGACAATGCACTTCAAAGACTGAAGACGCTCTTCGAACCAGAAGGGACAAGATCAGCGGCAAACTTGCAATGATCATCAATGTTAAACCCTTCGCGTATTCTGAGCCAAAAACAAACCTTTTTTGGTCCCCAAAGCTACCTACGTTACAACCCTGAAAAGCCTTTTCTGATTAAGGCACATGGATTGATATAGGGTTTAATGTCTAAGCTTAGCTCGAGGAAGTTCAAGCAAGATTATTTCTTTCTCATTCTGCAGGTTTCTTGACTTGTAAACCTGGAGCAGACATTGAAGACTTCTCTTCGAAAGCCTTGACTTGCACGCAAGTCCCCCTTTGAAAACCGTTGACCAAGCCCAACATTAAGGTCCCTTGGAAGTCCTCCTGATCGATCGAGGTGTATTCACTGCGAATGATCCTGAACCTTAGGCGCATGTTTGATAGGAAATTCGAGTGCATTCTTGGTAAAAGACCATTATCTCAAAACGGTGAGAAATCCTTTTTGATGAGAATACTCCAATGGACGTTTTAACCAAACTCCTGTGGGTAATTTCAGATTGTTTGATTCAAAATTTCCTCATAAGGAATTTTTTATCACTTCCGTATGTTGCAAGGTGTTTTGGATAACCCCCAGCATCATAATGCATTTATTGAAATCTTCCATGACTATGATATAAGTCATAAAGTGCTGTCAGTTTGACATCAGATATCACTTAAAGACCATTGATGTGTGTCGCGACCCATCCGGAAGCGGACGCGGCTAATGGATTACCGATCACGGGTCTTGGATCGGTGCGAGCCCTCCCAGGCCCATACCAAATCGCGGCGGGAGTATTTTTCAGGAGGATTCAACGATAAGAGTCGATCGCTTTCGACCTTAGTGTGGTCGTGGTGGCATGTGCAACTTGTGCATGCATTTGGAGTCGCCACCGGTCTTTCTTGGAGGGTAGACCGGAAACCTTACCGATCGATTGGGAGAGATCGATCAGTTCTACGGAACCAGAGATTTTGGGTTCGGGGACTTGGTTACGCTGGTGTCGTTACCAACGCCCTTTCGGTACCTAAAGCGAGTGATTTTCCTAACTAGGATTTCATGCAGGCACAATTTTGGGTGAGGTAAGTCTGACTTTGCACATTAACCAGTTTAACATGCTCACCTAATCATAATAAATAAATAGATGTCAATCACATAAATATCTATCCTACGTGGTGATCATGGAATTATGATTTAATGGGTCTCGAGTCAATGAGATCACATATAATCATTTTAATATTTTAATAACGGAGAGCCGCTCTTCGCTTCTTCTTGGTTTCTTGAACTCTTCAAGAATTGGGCCCCAAAGAGCTCGCCGACTTAAAAGGCTCCTCCACGTAATCCTCGTAGCATTTACATCAACAATTGACTATGCTAAAAATAAAGATTACATGAAAAATAAAAGGAGTACGCAGCCTCCATTTAATAATTACAACCCCAAATATATAAATAATCATCATACATTCATATATACATCAATCACATTGATTAGGGATTTTTCCATGATCACCACCCTTTCACGTAAGTAATAAATTCACAATTTAAAACTTAGGAAGGCACAATAAAAATTCTACGTTGAATCATATTCAGAATTTTTACGTAAAATAAGATAGCCATAAATTTTCGATTCAAAATTGATTTAGTCTCAATTTTTGCTACGTTGATTAATTTATCATATAAAATAATAAATCTCCATTAGCCATGTAAGACGAACAATTCGTTAATACATATTGGCCATAGTATTGCAAAAATTGCAAAAAATCAATTAAATGCACGAAAACACCTAAGGATTGGCTCTGATACCACTGTTGGGATCCACGTAACACGTAGCGGAAATAAATAACAACCCACACGTGTATCTCCAGAGGCGTACTTCGTGCATTTCAATCGAAAAAAATCACAAAGTCTCAAAGGGAGTAAATAGATTACCTCTCGTAGCGTGCTTGAACGGAGGTGTCGGTTCGATGTTCTTCGATCTCAGCCTCCACAAGTGTTAGGCATCTAGTTCGGACGCACCACCAATTGACGAACGGGGAGACGACTAATAACTCCACAACAATTGTGCTAGCAATATGCGGAATCAATATTCCGAACTTCGTATATTTTGCTCGCTCAAGATTATGAGAATATAGAGAGTGTTTGTGTTCTTCTCTCTAAGCTCTCAAAAATTTGCACACTCTACAAAATGTCTCTCCCCTTCAACCTCAAAACTCTTGCCATCCTTTTATAGCCAAAAATACCTTCCAATAAATTGTATTTAAAAATAGCACTAACAATTATAAATTCTATCTAAAAATAGCACTCACAAATAAATGACATTTAAAAATAGCACTAACAATAGCACTCACAATTTATAATACAAAAATGCTATTTAAAAATAGCACTAACAATAGCACTCACAATTTATAATACAAAAATTCTATTTAAAAATAGCACTAACAATTATAAATTCTATCTAATAATAGCACTCACAAATAAATGACATTTAAAAATAGCACTAACAATAGCACTCACAATTTATAATACAAAAATTCTATTTAAAAATAGCACTAACAATTATAAATTCTATCTAATAATAGCACTCACAATTTATGATAAATAAATGCCATTTAAAAATAGCACTAACAATAGCACTCACAATTTATGATAAATAAATGTCATTTAAAAATAGCACTAACAATAGCACTCACAATTTATAATACAAAAAATGCTATTTAAAAATAGTACTAGCAATAGCACTCACAATACAAAAATGCTAAAAAAGGCACTAACAAAGGTGTTAAAAATAATAACCATTATTATTATTACAAGAGTTAAAGAGGTTACCAAACAATACAAATATGCATAACGTATAAATACGTATGTCGTATAAATACGTAGAGCATACGTATACATCCGTGAAACCGGGGACTAATTGAAAGAAAAATGTGCAATTAAGCCCTTTTGGTAAAAATTGATTAAATTGGAGGGCAAATTGACCTAATTGCACTTTAAGACTTTAGAATCCAATGTCATAGCTTATAAAAAGTGAGAATTGAAAACTAAAAGACTCGAAAATGATTTTTTTTAGGCTCGGTTCGGGTTTATGTTTGTGAAGGAACATAGTGACCCGAGCCGAATTTTTGAGATTTAAAGTGACACACTTGAAGAGGAAATTAAAACAAAATTATCGAATATTTTTGGGTATTTTTCTGACCACGAATGGTATTTTTCTGATTTTTTGGGTATTTTTATAATTAAATAAACTCGAAAAATATTAAAAATACCGAAAAATATTTTTTGTTCAAAATTGGTTCCTAAGGTTAAACCAAGACTTCCAAAGTTGATTTTGTGATTTTATGACCTTTTTTGATATTTTTAATTAATTTTAAAGAATAAAAATCACAATAATAAATGGTAAAAAAAATCATGTGTCAACAATGTGCCTTTGGTAAGAAAATTTTCAGATTGGAGCTTCTGCAAGATTCTTGATGACTTCAGCTCCTAAAACGGCTTGTATCACTCTTGGTGAGAAACGTTTAACATGTCTAAACTTCTGCGGAATTCCTGGCAAGTCTAGATCTCAGAAGAATACAACCTCTCTTAGATGCCAGGAGTCCCCAGATCCTAGAATGTCACCCCCAATGTCAAAAGGACAACCTCCGAAATCATCCCTCTGTGAGATTTCAAATTTATAGGTTTGAGCTTTCTGCAGGATACCCGGAGTACCCAGATCCCAGAATGTCACCTCCAATGTCAAAAGGACAATGTTTGAAATTATCTCCCTGTGTGAGATTCTAGTGTTACAGGTTTGATCTTTCTGCAGGATGTCTGGAGTACCCAGAATGTCACCTCCAATGTCAAAAGGACAATCTTTAGAAATCATCTCTCCGAGAGATCCCAATGTTACAGGTTGGAACTTTCTGCAGGATACCTGGAGCTCCCAGATCCCAGAATGTCACCTTCAACGTCGAAAGGACAATATTCAAGATAGTCTTTCCGCGAGATCTCAGGTAGCCCCTAGATCCCAGAAGAATCTCATCAAAGTTTTTGCAAGTTTAAGTTTTCTGCAGGATACTTGGAATCCCCAAAATCCCAGAATAACGCCTTGCATGTTGAAAGGACAATTTTTCAGCTTTCTGTGAGGTTCTAGGTAACCTCTAAACCCAGAATAGCCCATTTGGTGAAGCCTAAAGGTTAGGAACACCTCACTTGTATGAATCCTAGTTAAATCCTTAGAATATAGGATCAAAATGTTCGACAATCCCTGAGAGATTGGGTGCGTCATCTATAGATTCCTACCAGAGAGGAATCCTATTCTTGGTCTGATCCCCCTGAAGGATCAAAATGTTCGACAAATCCCTAAGAGACTGGGTGCGTCATCCATAGGTTCCTAGCAGAGAGGAGTCCTTTTCATGGTCTAATCCACCATACGGATCAAAACCCCTGACAATCCCTAAGAGACTGAGTGCGTCATCCATAGGTTCCTAGCAGAGAGGAGTCCTATTCATGGTCTGATCCACCATACGGATCAAAACCCCGACAATCCCTGAGAGACTGGGTGCGTCATTCATAGGTTCCCGTCAAGAATAGGAATCCCACTCTGGTACGGCCTACCATACAGGCTAGAGTTTAACCGCCCTAGAATACTCAAAAGACGAGTCCCTAGGTATTCACTTGAACCTGCTATACACCGCGCATGCAACACGAGCATCAGGCAGGTAATCAACAGGTAAAAAGCAGGTGGGTCCCTCTACTTTCTCTCTCACGTCAGCAAAAAAATAAGGAGCAGAGCGTTCACCAGCGGGACAAGGGAGATTGAGTGTCAAGATTCGTTTTTCTTTTCTCCAGTCGAGTCGGTCTAGACTCGGGTGTCACCTATCTTTGAGCAAAACCTCTCACGAGATTCCTCTCAAAGAGGGGCAGCTGTTGACACCTGATTTTTGACCAAGTCTTTTTCAGTTTTATTTTTGAAAAATCACAAAAAATTCATAAAAAGTCAAAAAATTACAAAATCAACTTTGGTGGCCTTGGCCAAGCCCAAGGAACCATTTTTGACCAAAAAATAATTTTTCATATTTTTTTATATTTTTTAGTATTTTTAGAAAATAGGAAAATACTCAAAAAATCAAGAAAAATAGCATTTGAGGTCACAAAAATATGGAAAAATAGCCAATATTTTTATTTTTAATCCCTTATATTTTTTACCTCAAAAAAAGTTCAAAATCAGATTCAATTATGGGTGTTCCTTTGTAACCCATACTATTGAATTTGAGAAAAAAATATCAATTGAGTCTTTTAATTTTCAATTTTAGCATTTTTTAGAATCTTGACATTCAATCTAACTTTCCCCTATTTCAATTTTACCTAATTGTTCGGACAAATTGTTCAATTGCAAACATAATTGCATTTTAATCCTTGAATTTGAGCATAATTGAAATTACTTCCAATTCAAGGGCTATCATTGCAAATTAAACATACTGCCCAATGGGTTTCACCATTTTTAAATCGATTGGCATAGGTGATTTGGCCCAATTTGATCATTTGAACCTTCAATTGCATAATTCCCCAATTTGCAATTAAAAGGAAATTTGGGGTTTTTGTTGAAATTAATATGAACTTTTGGGCAAAATCACATTTTTTGATAGAATTCATGCCATAGATTCGATTATGAGGTTCAATTGTAAAAATTTCCTACTAATTTGGGTTTAATTTTGAAAAATCCAATTCGGAACCGGTTCAGACCGGTCAGACCGCCGGTCGGACCGGTCGAACCGGTCCGCTACAGTGTCGTCGTCTTCCTCAGGCACCTGCGTGAATGAACAGTAAATGGTCGAACTTTGACGGGGAAATTGACAGACCAATCGACGTCAATTGAAGACGCAATGGTGGGTGTTTAGTTCCTTAGGCCACTCCCCGTCGATTGGAGCCAGAATGATGATCAATGGCCGCCGGAGCAGGGAGCAATCGGCCGGTCAAACTGCGAACCTGCGAAAGTCAACATTTACCCAAACAGAATCAGACGAGATGCCCATCGCCCCCGACGCCGATTGGGCCTAAAACCACGTGATGGCACGTGCCATTGGAGTTTGTTAGTCCCACGGTTTGGCGCTAAAAAAAGATCAAAATGCTATATAAGCCTGTGGGGACTTTCAGTTGGAGAGGTTGGTCGATTCAGTTGGTGGAGGACGAACTAAACTGTGTGTGAGAGAGAGAAGGCGAGAAAAAGCTCGTTCTCCGGCCCTTTGCCGTCGAGAACTCGAGCTCAACTGCGAGGCGCCGGTGGGGCCGTCTCCGGCCAGACCAAAGCCAGAAAAGACAGTTCGAAGTTCGCCCAGAGCGCCAGAAAGCGATCGCCGCCGGCCGCGCCCCGCGAAATCGCCAGAATAGGTGAGGCAGAGCTTCGACTCCTGTACTAAGCTTCAATGGCGATTCTCACATTTCTTGCTCATTCTTTCAATTACTGTGTGCGTTTCACTCCTTGAATATCACTGACCATATCCGCATCTTGGCTTTGCATCGATTTTGCCTGAGCACCTTGAATCGAGTCTTCAAACTTAGCCTCCATAGCTGATCACTGTTCATACTTGCCTAGCCCAATCTAGGCCGTGAGGGCTCAATCGGAGCCCGAGGTAAGCCTTATGCACATCCTAACATGTTAATTTGTGGATGAATTGATCTAATTTCACATGATTTGCGTGATTGAGCTTCCATGGCCGTACTCGGCAACTCGCACGATTTTCTCGATTCTATGAATAGGATGTTTCGATTCTCATATATGTTAAACTAGAGATGATTGCGAGTCGATTGCCGTCGGTCTCACGCGATTTCATCAAGATCTCACCGTACGATCATCGCCGGAGATCCTCAGCCGTCCATTTCGGCCGGGGTCGAGAGGTTGAAGACGAAGCTGACATGGCGCGGTCAATAAGTCAAAATTCCATGTGTCATGTTGCGATTGGTCCACGTGGGAGTCGAGTCAGCTCGACCGTTAGTCCGTTAGGGTGAGTCAGCACAAGTCGAACGGCCTAGATTAAACGATTTTAACAAATGGTGACCGTCCGATCGACAATGAAAATAGTTTTTTTTTTAAAACGGAAAATCAAATCGAATCAAAACGGTGTCGCATAGGCTAATGGGTGGACGACGTCGTTTAGATTAGGAGGATCGAACGGCTCAGATCAAGTCTCAGTTTCTATTCGTGGCCGTAGGTTTTAGTAAGTTGATCAAACGACCCAGATCGAGTCTTCACTTAATCTGAACCGTAGGCTCTAGTAATCAGGTCCAACGGGCGTAGAATAGCCATGCGGCTCAATAAGGGCCGTCAGATCAAGCCCGATAATTCGAAAAAAAAAAAAAAAGACTTGGAACGGCGTCGTTCGGTAGCCGAGTCCGTCCGGCTCCGGGTCCGGGTCTGGGCTGGGTTCCGACCCGAGTGGGTCGGGTTGACCCGGCCCGAATAATTTTTTTTTATTTTAAATAAAAAATCGGAAATTGATTTAAAAAAATTATTAAATAAATAAATCAGAAAAATCTTAGAAAATCCAAAAAAAATACTAGAAAATTCCAGAAAATTCCAAAAAAATTGTGGAAAAATCCTAGACATTCCAGAAACCCCCAAAAATCGAGGGTTGACCACAGACAACTGGTCAACCCTATTTTTGGGGTTTCTTATCCATTCTTCCGAGACTTGACGACATTACCCTTTAGGGGTAAGTCGCCTCTGCTGTATATGCGAGATAAGGCCGATAATGCCAAGGTAAGAATTAGGGTCGAGTAGGCGACCAATTCTTAGGTTTGGGTTTTCGAGTCCCGACCCTTTTCTCAAAATGACGATTTTGCCCCTCAATGAGAAAATCATCTTTCTTGTCTCAATCGAATTCTGCAAATTGCTTAAAGTTAGGGTTCGGGTCAGGTGGACGACCAGCCCTAATATTTAAGATTTTCAGTTTTCATCCTTATCCAAAATGACGACTTTACCCTTCCAAGGGTAAAATCACTTTTAAATTCCAGAAACATCCTGGAAATTCCCGAAAAAATAGGAAATGGATTGGATTGATGGCCAATCCTATTTCCCCCATCTTCTGACTTCCCAATTCATCTAAAATGACAAAATTGCCCTTTCAAAGCAAATTGCCCCTGAATTGTTCAAAATTACGATTTTGCCCCTCATGGGCAAATCATGCCAAAATCATTCCTAAGCCTTGATTGATATTTCTCTAGGCTAATAGGGCCTCATTAGGGATGCCATGCTGATTTCATGTGTTTTATCCGCATGTATTGGATCCTTGATTTGCGCACTTATTTCTATTGATTGTGATTGATAGGGTAGTAATTCCCATCTGCATGAACTCCTAGATTTAGGATCTGTACCTCACTCGTCTGTATGAAATTCTAGGATCAGATAAACCATTCAGCTTAGGTACCGAAAGGGCGTCAACTCTGACAGTTGGCGTAACTAAGTCCCCGAACCCACTTCTCTGGTTTCCGCAGAATTGAATAGACCACTCCCAACTATTCGATAGGGTTTCCGATCGTACCCTCCACGAAACGATTGGTGGCGACTCTTTGGCATATACACTCATCACATGTCACTAGACCACACTGAAGGTCGACCACGTATATCCAGCAGTTGCGATTTGGGTAATGAACCTTGGGAGGGGCCCGCGTCTGATCATACAACATCGGACGGCCCATTAACCCTCGCTAGCTATTGACACTCCGCTCGAGAGGGTCGCGACAGATACATCTGTAGTGGATATGGCTTTAGGACGAATACACCTAATAAGAATTTTATGCACAATTCTGTATATCAGAGGCATTGCAGCATAGTTGATGTGTGTCTCGATGCTTCGTCGATAATCAGTATCTTCTGTGATCAACTTGTAAACTTCATTAGAGGAAATCTCGATTTTCACAAAATCAAAAGCTCTTACCCCGATGTGAGATGCTATGAGTTCGGCAGACACAACGTACCAAAAATCACCAACAGTAAAAGTCATCCTATTCGGGTTCTTTGTGAAATGCAAGTTTGAATAGAATAGAGCCACCAACTCAGGATACACAACTTCAAAGTCAGTACAAAAATTTAGCAGGTCTAGCTTCTCAAACATATCAAACACAAGAATGCCATGACTATCAAGATAGTCAAAATTGACTGTCTTATGTGGCATTACCTTTCTTGTCAGAAAGCTTTGAAAAGAGTCATGATGTAGTTGACTCTTGAAAAGCGTGGGCCGAAATTTTGTATCTTTAGCAAACCCACCAAATGCATGAAAATTTTCAAATAGAAAATCATCGTCATCAGTAGACCTCACCCTTGATTCAGCGTCTTCTCCTCCTTCCGTAGAGTCGTAGGCTTCCTCGACATCGGCACTTATCTTTTCCGTGCCTTTAAATGTACCAACACTCTTTTTCTCAACACTAGCAGACTCAAAAGGACTTGCAAATCTCTTAACTTCTGTTTCAACATCCGACTCAAAATCAAACCCAAAATTTTTCAGAAATTTTTCCACAGCACAATCATCCATGCCGGATTCATGCATGAGGGTTATAGATTTTTGAATCCCTTCAAGAGTTTGTAACGAAGAGGGAGTAGAAATACTCGAACCTGGACTCGGACGAGTGTCATGAGTGTGAAATACTTGTAAAGTTCCCTCCTTTGGCGGTGAGTTAGCAGACCCACTCGATCCTCGCTCTTTAGAGGAGACTTCCATGCTATCTGACTCTTCGTCCACCAAAGTAATATGCGAAGGTCCGCGTTTTGAGAATCGTACGGCTTGGGTAGAAGTTCTTTGGGACCGGCGAACAGAGGTGGAGATTTTCTTTGGTTCGAGGGAGACGGTTTGCGAGGCATGATGGAGAAGATGAACGATTTTCTTGTGAAAAGTTTGAATTTTTGAGAAGATACGAGAAAGTTGAAAGCTTTTCGAAGGACGGTTGTGTGTGTAAGGAGTGAGAAATTGTTCCTTTTAAAGAGAGAGTGTAAAGAGCGGTTATTAAAGGCAACTTTCCAAGCGATTTTTTGAGATGGCCGAGAAAATAGGGATTTGTGAGAAATGGTAACGGCTAGTTTTTTCTTGGAAAGTGGATATGCATGATAATATTCAGTCAATCAGTCACAACATATTCGAATAAACTCATAAAAGATTTGAGATCATACCTTCGCTTCTTAACTATTTGAAAAGGATTTTATTTCCTTTCTTTCAACCCCTGTTTCCTGCATCTGCTCAAGATTTTATAGGAAAGTTAGTAATTCTAAGCCTCTCTTTTATAAAATTGAAGCTACCTTTTTCAAGTGGCTTCGTAAAGATGTCAGCCAATTGATTTTTAGAATCAACAAACTGAATATGAACATCGTTGTTTTGCACATGGTCTCTTATGAAATGATGCTTGATCTCTATGTGCTTGGCTCTTGAGTGAAGAATAGGATTTTTTGTCAAGCTAATGGCGCTTGTGTTGTCACACTTAATCTTAACGTTGGATTCCTCAATATCATAATCTTGAAGTTGTTGCTTCAACCACAAGATTTCTGCATCTACCGTGGATAGAGCCACTATACTCTGTTTCTTGGAGAACCAAGATACCAGCGTGTTTCCCATTAATTGGCATGTCCCTGATGTGCTCTTTCTATCAATTCGACACCCAGCATAGTCAGCATTAGAATATCCAATAAGAGAAAAATCTGAGTTTCTAGGATACCACAATCCAATGGAAGAATAAGTACTGACGTATCTAATGATTCTCTTGACAGCAGATAGATGTGATTCTTTTGGATCAGATTGAAAACGAGCACACATGCACACACTGAAAAGAATATCTGGTCGAGAAGTAGTAAGATAGAGTAGAGATCCAATCATGCTTCTGTAGAGTTTTTGATCAACCTTTTTCTCAGTATCATCTTTTTCAAGCTTTGAAGAATGAGACATAGGAGTTTCAGTCTTTTTGCATTTATCAAGCCCAAACCTTTTTACAAGTTCCTTTGCATACTTTTCTTGACAGATAAACGTACCTTCATTTTCTTGCTTGATTTGTAGTCCAAGGAAAAAAATTTAACTCACCCATTATACTCATTTCAAACTCATTTGTCATAATCTGCGAAAAATTCTTGCACAGAGTTCCATTAGTAGAACAAAAAATGATGTCATCAACGTATATTTGAACTAGAAGAATGTTCTTACCTTCTCTTTGAATAAACAGAGTAGTGTCTACTTTACATTTTTCGAAACCATTTAAAATGAGAAAAGTACTTAGTCTCTCATACCAAGCACGTAGTGCTTGTTTTAGACCATACAAGACTTTGTTCAGTTTGTAAACATAATCAGATCTGTTCGGGTCTTCGAAACCTGGTGGTTGATCAACGTATACCTCTTCTTTGATATAGCCGTTCAAGAACGCGCTTTTGACATCCATCTGAAAAAGCTTGAAGCCATAATAACATGCATATGCTAATAATAACCTTATAGCTTCTAACCTTGCTACCGGCACATAGGTCTCGTCATAGTCAATTCTTTCCTCTTGTGAGTATCCTTTTGCAACTGACCTGCTTTGTTTCTTGTGACTCTTCCTTTGTCATCAAACTTATTTCGGAACACCCATTTTGCACCGATGACTGGTCGATCTTTTGGTTTTGGAACCAGATCCCAGACTTGATTCACTTTGAATTGTAGTAGTTCTTCTTGCATCGCCTCTATCCAACTTTCATTCGAGAGTGCTTCTGTCAAATCTTTTGGTTCAATTTCAGAAATAAGAGCAAAAGTACCTGTTATTTCCTTGATAGAGGCTCGAGTTTTGATTCCATCTCGTACGTTTCCAATGACAAGTTGTAGTGGGTGACTGGACTTATGCTTCCAGTTGTGGTCAAACTTCTCTTTCTGCTTTTCATCTGTAGAGGCAAACTGATCTTTGATAGAATCAGATTGAGTAGAGTCTTCGGATATGTTGGTCTGTACCCCTTGTTGAAGCGAATGTTCTATATCTTCTTCCACTTGAGTGACATAGAGAGTGCTCCTCTCATCAAACTTCACGTTCATTGATTCTTCCACAATGCAAGAGTTTTTATTGAAGATCCTGTATGCTTTGCTTGTTGTGGAGTAACCAAGAAAGATTGCTTTATCGGACTTCTCATCAAACTTACCAATTCTGTCATTTGCATTTTTAAGCACAAAACATTTGCAACCAAACACTTTGAAGTAGGAGATATTCGGTTTTCTGCCTTTAAAGAGTTCATAAGGTGTTTTATCAAGAAGTGGTCTGAGATACACATGATTTGAAATATAACAAGCAGTTGAGACTGCCTCTGCCCAAAAATATGAAGGAATTTTATTCTCAATTAAGAGTGTTCTTGCCATTTCCTGTAGATAACGATTTTTCCTCTCTACAACTCAGTTTTGTTCTGGAGTGTAAGCAGTAGAGAAATTGTGTTGTAAACCCTTTTCAATTCAATAAGAAGAAAAATTTTGATTTTCAAATTCTCTACCGTGATCCGTTTTAATGCAAGAAATTGTGTAACCTTTTTTGTTCTAGATGAGTTTTGCAAAGCTAGAGAAATATGAAAATACTTCATTTTTGTGAGCAAGAAAATATACCTATGTAAAACGAGTATAGTCATCTACTATCACCAGACAGTATCTCTTACCACCAAGGCTTTGACTTCGGGTAGGTCAAAAAATGTCCATATGTAGAACCTGCAATGCTCGATTAGTAGAAACACAATTGATTGGCTTGAAGGAACTTCTTACCTGCTTTCCGAGAGTGCAGGCTGTACATAATTCAGCTTGGTCAAACCTGACTTTGGGTAGTCCTTTCACAAACCTTTTGGAAGATAGCTTGATAATTTGTTTATGACTAATGTGCCCAAGTTTCTTGTGCCATAGATCAGACTCTCCCTTGATTGTGATCAGACATTTTTCTTCTTCTGTATCTACATCTAATAGATAGATGTTCCCATGTCTTCTTCTAGTGAAGATTTGAGTTTTGTCACTGCTTTCACCTGTGCATTTATTTTCTTAAAAGCATATCTTATAGCCAATATCACAAAGTTGACTTATGCTTAGGAGATTGTAGTTGAGTCCTTCAACAAGTGATACATTGCTTATCGTTAGCTTTCCAATTCTGACAGTCCCTCTGCCTGTTATCTTTCCTTTGCTTCCTCCGAAAGACACACTTCTATCATTTACTTTGGAAATTTCCATAAACTTGCTTGCATCACCTGTCATATGTCTTGAACAGCCACTATCAAGGTACCACTTGTTCTTCTTCTTTGGTACCTACAAACAATAGATAGATTCACGGTTTCTTTGGTACCCAAATCTTTTTGGGTCTTTTTGTGTTAGTAGACTCCATTAATTTGATAAAAGGCCCTCTGATAGGTTTCCAGATTTTGGAGCACTCATTTTTCAAATGAGTCTTATCACCACAATTGGAACAGAAAGATTCATGACCAACAGGTTTTATAAAATGTTTTTGAAAATGTTTTTTGTAATCTTTCTTAGAAGGTCTCTGTTTTCGTCTTTCTTCATATCTTGGAAAAGTATTTTTCAAAACTGTTTTCTTTTCCATTCCAAGACCATTTTTTTCGTAATAAGGAATCTGAATAGAGAGAATGTGCTCCAATGTTTTTGATCCAGTCGAAAACTTATTTTTTATTTTTGAAATATCTTGTTTGATGAAAGCATTCTCTTTTGAGAGAGAATCGTATCTTTCTTATAAATCTGAGAGATTCTTTTTTAGTAAATCATGATTTTTGGATAAGCTCATATTTTCCTTTTTGAGAAGATCACGATCTTGAAGCACCACAGAATATTCCTTTTGAAGAAAATCAATCTTTTCACTTTTGGAAAGATCCTGTTTCCTTAACATTGAATTTTCCTTTTTCAAATCAGAGATCCTTTTAAAATCCTTTTTCAGATCCGAACATAACTCATTAATGTAATCAGATACTTCATCAGTGATTTCAAGAGAACTTACCTCTTTTTCATCCTCTGAATCCGAACTTGCCATAAGACAAATATTTGCGCAATCTTCATCATCACTTTCTTCACACTCGGTATCGCTCCATGTCTCAGCCTTTAACGCTTTTTTTTCTTCTCAAACTTTCCTCGAGTCTTCTTCAGAGAAGGACAGTTTGGCTTGATGTGTCCACGTTTACCACATTCGAAACAAGTTACTTCCTTGCTTTCATCTTTTTCAGCAGAAGATTTTTCAGTTTGTCTGAAAGGACGTTTTCCTTTGAAGTTTCTCCCTCTTCTAGCCATCTTTCTAAATTTTTTAACCATCAGTGCCAATTCTTCATCATCATCCTCTGCCTCTGATTCGGAGTCACTCGAATTAATCATCTTTGATCTCAGGGCAATTTCCTTTCTTCCTTTTGTTTCATCTTTATCATTCTGGCGCTCAGACTCATAGGATGTTAATGTACCTACAAGTTCATCAACAGTCAAAGGTGAGATTCTTGAAGTTTCACGAATGGTGGTTTTGATGTTATTCCACTCCTTTATCAATCCTCTCAGAATTTTGTTGACCATTTCTGATTGAGAGATCTGCTTGCCATAATATGTTAATCCATTCACAATATATGTAAACCTGTTGATCATATCAGAGACAGATTTGTTAGGTTTCATCTTGAAAGATTCATACTTTCCAAGTAGAATATTCGTCTTTGTTTCCTTGACTCTATCAGTCCCTTCATGGGTAAGTTGCAGACTTTTTCAGATTTCCTTTGCTGTTTCACAGGAGCAAATATGATTATATTGAAATGGAGATAGAGCACAATAGAAAGAATAAATTGCTTTTGAATCCAAAGCTTCTCTCTTGGAGATTTCTGTGGCACTATGCTTTGGTTCTTCTTTGCTACTTTCTTTTGATGAGGAGATTTTTGGATTTGCCCCATTTCGCACGACATCCCACATTAGTGGATCTGTAGATTTGATGAATGATTTCATCTTGTTCTTCCAGATGTTGTAGTCTCTTCCATCAAAGTATGGAGGTCGCGTGTTGCTTTGCCCTTCCACAATACCTGCTCCAAGAATACTAGCCATTGACGATCGTTAGCTTAGAAGTATACACTTTCAAAAATAAGTCTTAGGCTCTGCTACCAATTGTTGTTTCTGGCTAGGCTATACACCTAGGGGGTGAATAGGTGTAACAATAAAATTTTGATGAATAATGCGAAATTGATAAAATAATCGAAATCAAGATAACACAAGTGATAGCAAAGTATTACAGAGTTTCTGCCAGACAGTTAATAGATGCAGTTAATAGAGGCAGAAGGAGTAGGAAAGCATTGCACACGAGATTATAGTGGTTTGACTTTTGAGGGCCTACGTCCACTCTCCAACACTAACAGCCTACTGGCTGGATTTCACTAAGTATCCGAATAAGAGATTACAGGAACAAGAGTAATGACTTGAACTTCTACTGCTTCTACAGAAGCGAACTATGCCTCTACCGAGATCTTTCACTCAACACTCTTTTTCTGCTTCACTTTCTCTTACAGGATTCATAAAGGTGCTTTTAGACAATAATGAAGCTCTCTCTCTCTCTGAATAAGGTCGATTATCTCTTGGTCCCCTTCCGTTCTTTGAACTTCGTGCTCTTTATAGTCCTCGTCCTCCAAGCTCCCTGCTGGACAGATCCACTCCGAGGGTCAATCACCAATCTAGCCGTTGGTTGATTGATAAAAGAACACTAGTCGTTTACGGTAAGATTCACCAGAAATTTAGAAAGATATATTTGCCCATACAAATATATCGTAAGATCTTTAGACAAAGAATATAAATAAGGCATTTGCCTAACATTAGAAAGACAATCAAGATATCCTAGAAAGGGAAAATCTTTAGGAAATCATTTTGATTGACACTAAAATAATATGACTTAGCATCGAAATCTTTTCTAGATCATTGACCGTTAGTGGGGAAGTTTGATCTGCGAAGAGATAGAAAATATGATTAGTTGACTTAGATAGAATTCACATGTAACGTGTTCGAATCCCGAACCGGTGTGCCTCTGCCATATGGTTTACTTGCTTCTATCAAGAAGGATGGTGTCAGTAATCAAACACAGTGAAGTGCAAATCCTTTAGAAGCAACCAAATTCTTTTAACCAGAGCACGAATGATTTTGTGTACTTCAAAATGAACTGTAATATTCCTAACAATGAATGCTTCTGATCAGCTGAACAAAAATTATGATGCAGAGATCGAATCTTTTAGGACTCTTGCTGATGACTCTGATGCCAATCTGCTCCAAAGTTTTATAGCGCAAATTACATCCGGTGCTGAAGAGAGCCTCTCACCTATAGTTCTTTCTCCAAATTATGACAAAATTCATCGCACAACCATTCATAACTATTTTAAAGAGAAATTCAAATTTCTTGTTACCGATACGATTGATGGGTCAGATGCCTCAACAAAGTGCATTCGGGCGAGAGTAAGTTCTGGAGGTCAGTCCATGGGTAAAATGTCAAAGAAGAGGAAGAGGAAGCGAAAGAGGTAAAGGCACTGGAAGTATAGGAGGAAGCGGATTCAGACACGACGGATGTTGTAACTCGAGGACTAGTTTTTCTGAAGAGGAAGAGAATGATGCAGGACAACTGACATACAATTTCCGAACGAGTTCGAGTTCACTGATCAAGTTACCGATTAGAGAAGGAAGTTGTCGATCAGAGAAGTTCCCGAATAGCCAACCTACCGAATTTGATATCGTTTAGATTTGATTCCAATATTCGTTTTGGGATATCTTTAGATTAGATTTGTAATATTTCAATATGCGTTTTCTATTTTAGGAAACTTAGCAATATAGATATATGCAATATTTGATTTGAATTATTTTTTTAGTATAGATTTGATTTGATTCGTTTTAGCGTTATTTTCTAAAATTCTATTTCCTTTAGGAGTCTTATCTATATAAAGGACGTCCATCTCTTTGTAATCTTTAGACTAAACTTTATAATTCAATCAAATTTCTGAATTCCTTTAGAATTGTTTATCGTTTCTCCTTGCGTCACTTTACCATATTGAAAATTACCGGATTATACTGCAGAGAACAAACGAATTACGTAGAATTCTATATCATAATTGGAGAGAGTCGATATTAAGTCTATATACGGATAGGTGGAGACCAGCTATGGACAGAACGCACATGGACATTAGTAATTTAATAGATTTTAAATTTCACAATTAATTGGCCTCATTAGTTGGGGTCAAATTCAAATATGTTTTTGATTTCATGAACTACATATCTATTTACTTACTAATTCTTTTCCCTTTTTAATTTATTGCTTTTACAGAAGGAAACATTAGTAATCATTATGGTATATATACATACAAATATACATGTGTGTGTATATATACTTCATATAAATGTGTACAAGATGCTAGCCGCATTTAAAAGCTAAGTATTCTACCATTGAGTTAGCAACCAAAAAAAAATTAAGGTATACATACTTACTTTCATATTATATGTATGTATGTGTGTATGTATATATAAATAGTAGAAGAATACTCATGCGTAGCATGGGCTTATCCTCATTGTGTGTATTTCAACAATAAAGCGAATTCATGAGCAATAGTTCAAATTTTTCGGAACTTACGAAATTTTCCTGCCCTTTCACACCAATGTGATTTTTGGGGGAAATTACCAAAAAGCCCTAAATATATTGCAATTGTGCCGATTCAGTCCTAAACTTTTTTTTTGTCGATTTGGTCCTAAACCTTTTACAATTGTGCCATTTCAGTCCATCCGGCGAATTTCGGCCGGCCGGCACTGACGTGGACGCCGGCCGGCCAGCTATCGAATATTTTATTATTATTTTAAATTTTTTAAGAACTTTTTTTATTTTTCCTTTTTTTTCTCCCCCTCCCCTCCCCTCACCAAAACCACCTCTGGCCGGTCGCCGAACTGTGGCGACCGGCCAAAGGTGTTCTGGTGAGGTAAAGGGATAGGGTGGGGAGTGGGAGAGAGAGGGAGGGGCAGAAAAAAAGGAAAAAAAATAAAAAAACAGAAAAATTTATTAAAAAATTCATAAAAATAATAAAATATTCGATTGCCGGTCGGCCGGCATCCACGTCAACGCCGGCCTGCCAAAATTCGCTAGATGTACTGAAATGACATAATTGTAAAAGGTTTAGGACTGAATCGGCAAAAAAAAGGTTTAGAACTGAATCGACATAATTGCAATAGGTTTAAGATTTTTTTGGTAATTTCCCTGATTCTTTTATCTCCGACTTGGCACTAAAGTGATCTATTTGAAACTTTTGGCACTCAAGTGATTTTCGTACATAATTTTTGGCACTAAAAGTGTACTTTTGTCAGCTCCATGTAGCTTAAGACAGAAACTAACTTCATTTTTTGTTCTTTCTAGGGGACCACCAATTAATAATAAGCTAAGGCTAGTAAAAGAAATTGATATGATACTTTGGTATTGTCATGATTACGATCAATTTTTTTCTTGTTAAGTTATTTTGTTCATACGCTGCATAATTAAATAATCCTATGTCTACATATTTGCACAGTAGGAAGATCGATTTGTCGTATACAGTATGTTATGGGTTTTATGAGCACAAGAAGAAATCAAGGGCCTATTTGGTTCAGCAATGCATATGAGAATTTGGCCTCTAAAGTCCATTGACCAAATGCAAATGCTGTTTGGTTCAATTTTTTGCTCACTTTGGCTAGATGCACTTACATCTCAAATGCTCTCTAAAGTCCCTGAGGTACTTTGTAGGGGTGATCGGTTCACAGGATAGGTGGTTTTATCCTAGAACCGAGAACCATCCGCTGGGAACCGGTTCGGCAAAATACAATCCGTGAACCAACCGCTTCTTCTATGAACCGTGAACCAACCGAACTATCGGTCCGGTCCGATTTTTGGTTGGATTTCGGTTACGTTTCTACCAAGCAAAACAGGAAAAAAAAGAAATAGGCGAGGAAACAAATTCGCCTTATTCCATCGCAAGTAGCCATAGGATTATGCTCCAAGGAAGCATAAGGACAAAATAAAAGAAAAAAAATAAAGGAACTCAGTAAAACATGGTATGTAGCACCTACAGAATAATGAAAATCGAACTGATAAAATAATATACATTCAGATTATATAAGGGGGCCGGTTCATGGGCTGGTTGGATGGTTCGCATTCAAATCCGTAAACCGAATCGATAAAATCGGCTCTGGAAAATTGAAACCGAGAACCGAACCGTACCCGTCAAAAACCATCCAAAATCAACCGGTTGGGTATGGTCCGGTCCGGTTTGGTTGGATCGTGGTTTTTCTGCTCACCCCTAGTACTTTGGGCTAAGGGACTTTTGTGAAATGCAATTTTTTTCATTTTAACCTTATCACCTTCGTTACCGCCGCCCACCGCCACCCGCAACACCCCGCCGGTCGCTACCACTGCCGGTCACCACCGCCAGTCATCGGTCGCCGCCGGTCGCTGCCGGTCGTCAATCGCCACCACTACCGCCGCTTTTTTTTAAAGTAAAAATACTTTACAAAGTTCATTTTTCACCAAACAGTATTTACGTCAATGTTTCTTTTCAATGTGTTTGTAAAATATACTTTACCAAATACTACTTGTATTTTACAAAATGACTTTAGCCCAAAGGTATTTGTATTTTCTCAAAATCCCTTAGCCAAATGATGAACCAAACATGCCACTAGTCACAATATCAAGCAGACGCTAGCCCGTGTAGCAAATCATGAATGTAACTCAAGTTTTCAATGAGGTATAGGAAATAAATGCACATTAGTAATGTCATTTCCACACCCATAAAAGCCGTGGAAAGCCATTTATCATCTAGGCTCAGTTTGTTTAGCAGGAAATGTGTCGTTTTCGAAAAATATTTTTTAAAAAGTTAATTTTGAGGAAAATGACAGTATTTTTCATTGTTTGGTTGAGACTTAAAATGATGTAAAAAATAGTTTCAATTGTAGCACCCTGCTCCGGACGCTACCAGCAGAGCCGTGACGTCCTAGACCGTCACATTGAATTAGTATCCTTAATATAAAAATGTTCTCATGCAGCGAAAAATTTCAAATATTTATTAAGCTGAAGTTCACATGTGAATGGTACAAACGCATATTCTTTTACTTGAAAACTCACATATTACAACAACGAGGACTATTCCCATCCTATCGGTATCGTCCATGAGCTTTGTCCCATCGCCGTCTTCATGGCTCGATCCATTCCTTCTTCAGGAATATGAGAATATGTTCCCCAAATAGGGGTAAGCTAACCATAGCTTAGCAAGTAAAACTTCTAGCCTAACGACTAGGTCATCCATTCACTCATTCAGTCAAGCAGATCTAATTACTTTAATGTCCACTTAGCTCACCATTCAAGCTTGTAGCTAACTTAGCAATCACTTCGCCAACCACATATTACACATGTAATTGTACATAGCATGAATGAACACGTAAGATGCAAATGAGTGAATGCATGTCTCCCATGTACAATGATTACTATTATCGTTCCCGAGTCGTCTCTCGACTCATAATATGAATACTTTTGCACGGCTTCCTTGTCGTCCCTTCATGGCAACTCCCTGCCATGGAATCCTCACTCCGAGGTCATTGCGTCAATACGCGGTGCTCCTGGTGCGACTACCAGGCCATCCTGCCTCCCTCGAGGAATAATTGAGCTCATAAAACATTTACGTGGCCTTAACGCCTTTCGCCAATAAGTGCAAAGCAATGCAAATGCAAATGTATACGCAATCCGCCATGCAATATTACAACTATCAATTATTTCGGTTAAATGTAACATTTTTATAACAAGATCCATGAATGATCAATTACTACAGCTCTCTTGTGTTAAGTCAGGATCGTACCTATTTTGCGAATCCACACAGAATCTGCAGCCAACTCAATTTGATTGGCCTTAATTGCATGAACGTTATCTTTACTAGCATTATTAGTATCAATAGCACAATGTATTAGATCGATTTGGCACCTCTCCCATCTAAACCGAACCTATTCTACTCGTTACCACTAACCTATATCCAATTCCATCAATCCACTCATGAATCACCATATCTCGACGTTGAATTCACCCGTACTATTAATAACAGCAAGCGACTCAAGCAAAGCACCTCCTTCATCAGTCCCCAATTTAGATCCTCAAGATGCAAGCCAATTCATCAACTATCATATCTATTTTAAACGACGATGATTCATACTCAAGAGAACGATAAATGAGTGACATAGTAATAAGGATAGAAGTCCACTTGCCTAGGATTGCTTAAGAAGAAAGACGAAGCTCGAACCCCATCGGATACGCTGTGTGTATCCACGTTCAGTTTCTGTCCAGGCCAAACTGACAAAACTCGATCAACTTTCTGGGAAGTCTGATCACATATCCATGATCTTCATGATTTTACGGTCGCATGGGAGAAAATGGAGCTCAATTCGGCCTCCGGACGAGCTTGAACGTCTCGTTTCTTCTCGGACGCGCGCAGGAGTCCTCCTAGCGTGATTCCGAGCCCAGAATTTCTCCTAAACCAGAACTAATTTGGCTCATTCTTCATGAGCAAACCACCAAAAATTAAAACAAGGTTCAAGTGGTTGCTTGCAACATTCACATAGCATTCGGTTTTTCTTTTTATTACTGCCTCAAGCCGGCATTTTCTATACATGATTCATTCCCCTATTCTTGCAACTCTTTCAATCTGAATTCACTACACATCATCCCAGCAATTAACTCCCCGTTGTCTAGCACATACTCGAACAGCAACCCAAAACCGAAGCTCTATGTCTATCATTCTAAACTGTAAAGGAAGCAGCCTCTGAACAGAAATAGATGATACAGATTTCTGACGGTCTTTAAGCCTTCTCATACACTCATGTGTCGAACAAATTCCAATGATTGCTCATGAACCCACGCCGGTTACAATTCACCTTCTACGTCACCTTAACTTGCTTATTTATCCTCGATCTTCTCCCATGCTATCTCTAACGAATCTAATCGGTTCCCGTACTCTACTCACATTGTCATTCGACAAGTCCCTCGCAAACGGAGTCTATTTGGTCCTCGGTACCTATCAGAGCAACCTCATCTCATAATGCAAGTCAACAATCTATGTGGCGTTGACAATGACTTCACGAATTCAAGTTGGAACCAATCTGCTCGGGATTTCCCCTAACCGCAACAACTTATTCACGGCCCATTTCAGCCTCAGGACTGACCCATTTAGTGGTTAAATCCGTTAAAGCTACACTAACAAACGACACTACTGTCCTAACTTTCGGGTTGCGGTTCTTTCAGCTCAATGTCACGTAGTTTACTCCATTGCATTCTGTAGCAGGTCACAAAACGAAGCGAGAGTGTTCCTTGCCTCATTAGTGGTCGGACGACGCGGCAATTGAAGAGGCCGGTTGCTAGATTCCTTGCTCTTCTCCTGTTTGTCACCGGAACAGAATGAATCCGGGCCCTCCTTGCGCCTTGCTCGCTTTCTTCGAGCTAATCTTCCTCCAAAACCCAAATGGACCTCAAAATGGCGAGCTAAGCTCATGCAGTCAGGTTTGGGGAAGAACTTAGAGAAAATGGGAAAAATACACCTGGGGTGCCTTAACTTTCGTACGGTGTGCACTTAAGTGTCTTAACTTTCAAAGTGTGCACTTAAGTGCCTAATCGGAGTAAAAGTGTGCAATTGAGTGTTAACTTCGGCGAACAGTGTACACGTGGATTTTCTTTGTATTTTTTAATAGTTTTTGAAAATCCACGTGCACACTAAATATTAATAAAAACACTGTTCACCGACGCCACGTCAGCATTTCCGGCGGCCACCTCACCTTTTCCGACGACCACGTTAGCATAGGCACTTAAGTGAACACTTTTTAAAAGTTAAGGCACTTAAGTGCACACTTTGAAAGTTAAGGCACTTCAATTATCCACCTTCGCCAAAATAACTTCCTCAAACCTCGTTAATCGTATTGTCCAAGCCCAATAAATACAAATCCACTAGTTAATCTAATCGGATAAAAATCGGGCTACCTTCGAGCTAGGCCTCGACTCTACTCGAGTCAGTTTACCGTGAGCCCATTTGAGATAAAGTGGGCTTCGAACCCAATCCCGGCCTAGTCCATGTCGTTCGAGTCGTCTCCTTCTCATACTAGGCCTTCGGCTCATTTTGCTAAGCCTTCGTGGCCTAACACGATGAGGTTCTTAAAAATTCTAATTCTACTCTCCACTAACCAGCAGTAGCTCCATGATCACGTTGGAACCTGTACTGCAACTCAAATGAATTCCTAAAATGAAATTTGCGATCGTCTAATCGCTCAATCGCATAATCTTCTGATTGACCATAACTTATTTCGCTAACTGCAGATACTTTACAATATATCCAAAATGACCCCTATATAAGGTGGGGAATCCTTGACTGCACCACGAAAAATTTTAAAGTCCTTGTGCAATGCCATATTCCCTCAAGAATTACAGGCATTCCTATCGAAATTTGACACTGATCGAACTTCTACTAGTGAGGCAGCTCTATTTTAGTGAGCTGGTTTTCAGGATGCTACTTCAGTCGTGTCATAAGAAATTGATTTTCCTTGAAAAGAAAAAATTCAAATTTTAAATTTTCTTTTCTTTTCCTTACTTTTTTTTTTCTTCCTTTGCCGGTCCGTGTCTGTGGACCGCTGTAGTCGGAAGATGGAAAAGTTTAAAAAAAAAAAAGGAAAACAAAGAATATTAAAAAAAATCCAAGAAATTAAAAGAAAATGAAGGTGAATGAGCTGAAAAATCCGGATACCATTTTCCTTAAAAAAAAAATCACGAAACAACAGAGCGTCAAAGTCGGAAAAAAAAAATAGTCTTCTTCCAAACGAGAAGTAAGCTAATGAAATGCAACACCTATAACCACAGCGTGGTTCCAAATCCAGCAAAAGGAAACTCTCCGGTACAGCGTCCAAAACCTTGAGGCATGACGGTGACATGGTTCCATTTCTTTCCGAACAGGAATTGCAAGGCCAATGGAAGAACAATCTGATAGAAAAGTAAGTTGCAAAAATGGCAGTTCTATCCGCATATTCTTCCCGAATCATTGATTTCAGGAGTTCCAGTAGCAATATAGAGTTCCGGTAGCAATATTTCGGACTATCGAGGAATGAGATGGATCAGTCAGCTATCGGTTAACTTGATTTATGGATGTAAGCACGAGTATGTCTAATTAAATCTATAACGCAAACACTCGGGAACTTTGAACTTGTGAAGAAGACCGGAAAGCAAATAATCTTGACTGCTTGAACATGAACATATGACCTTGAAATGAATCATGAGGCCTGTATTCATTGACAATTTCATGAATATCCATGAAGGTGCTGTTTCCAACAGCAGTATCCTCCAATTCACCATGGCTTCTTCTTTGGTCAAGCTGTGCATAGGTACGCCTTCATCCTCAGATCTACTCTCAAGAAAATCATCATCTTGCATATCCGATTATACCATAAAAGCTTCTATCCCTCTATAACCAACAACTCTTGGGACCTTTCCCTTCCAAATAACTCGATTTTCCATATGGCATGCTCCAAGTTATGCTGGTCTGATAAACTAGCAAAGATATTGGCCGCACAATAGACAACTAAGCCGAAAAAACATAACATTGGAAAAACTCCGCATGATGGCTAAATGAAGTGCCAGAAATTATTGCTCAGAGCATATTAGGTTTTTTAAAGGCTTGGTTTTATAAGCAACATATACAGCCTACATAGAAACGATGTCGTTTGAAACCCTCAACATAGAGCGATCAACCAGTAGAGCTGCAAATTTTCAAATGTATGAGATATAAGCGACAGAAGGCCAGGCCATTCAATAACTAATGGCCTGGCCGAAAAAGGGCAATAAACCAGACTCAGTACTGCGAGGACCAGTTCGCAGCACTCCCAACTCTAGGCATGCTGGACTCCTTCTTAGACTCCGCATCCACTTTGAATGTAGCGCCACACACTTGGCCAGAGCTGTCCACCCTGGGAACCGGCTTCACCTCATTCAGTGGGTGCTCATAACTCCTCAAACCGCCAGAGCTAGTAAAGAAGCATCCTGAGTGGAAGAGAAGGCAATATTAAAAGGGATTTGGCACTCAAAAACCATTGGGAGACCAAGATTGTAGGTGATATGCACATGTCAAAACATAGTAAAGAATACCATTTTAACCCCTTCCAACTCATGAAACACCAAAACAACCAACCAAAAAAAAAACAAAAAGGGTCTCTTGAAAGTTGAATTCATCCGTCGTTTATATTGTTACACAACAACATAACATTGTTCTTGCGAACTCTGCTTGATATCAGTAGAGTTCATCCATCCTTACTTTTCACATTCCAATGCATGGAGGAAACTCCAGTGAAGCCGCATCAACAATCCGAAAAAATAATTACCTTTAGGGAATGGTGCGAAAGATTTCCCACAGCCCTTCTTCACGACTTCTGCATCATCGGTGAGAACAAGATTGCCTTCAGAATCACTTCCCCAGAAGAAAGGAACACTTCCATCAACATCCTGCATGATTAAGAGAACAGAAAGGATCAGATAGATCGCAGGTGGAGGGAGAGATTCAGAGCGATATCCCAGAACGAAACCATGAAAATCATTTTTACTTACAGAGGCCAGAAAAGCCGTTTTACAAGAGCTGTCAAAGAGCACAAAAGCAAACTTCCCGCTGATGTCTCTCACGACTTGATCAGCAGGATACGGCCCCCGATCCCTCAGAGTTCGATAAGCTTCTATGATGATAATGACCTCATTGGCGGTCTTGTTCAATCCATATTGCTGCTTGAGAAGAGCAACATTCTCTATGTGCCCTTGAAACATGCAGAAGATGTCATCGACAACCGCAAACAATCTGCCACAGAGAGTGAGACACGTCATATATCTGTCTGATGACCCAATCGAGGAGAGTGGTATAAAATAATTTCGTCTTCTGCTTTTCGGAACTGGAGACTTGAGTCCCACTTTCTAATTTGGCTGATACTTTCAACCTCTAGTGCTATTATACTCAATTCCCTCCGAAATCAGTTTGATTTAACATTTGACTCTCTGAAAATTGAGGTCACAAGTCTGTTTTTTCCTTTAAGCTACCGTTGTTTTGTTAAATACCCCGCATCCTCCAAGAATCCTTTGGTTGAGCATGTACCCTTCTGATTGAGAAGGTTAAATTTTCTGAGGATAGACAAACACTCATAAACAAGGAAACCATAGTCGAATAAAGAAACGGAGCAACTAAGATACCGATCCTTTCTTGTCCTTACACAGCAAACTATTATGAACAGAATAAAACTTTACAATAAAAAAGAAGCAGCAGCATATAACTTTGGATTTTGTGGATAATATTCCACACGCCCACACAGCAACCACATATAACCCACTCTGTAAAGCAAGTCACTGCACATCTTCATTAAAGACATAAAAGTAATATCGCAAATAACCGGCATAAGGTTTGATGATTCCAATGTAAACAAGAACACGATGCCAAACGATATACAAAATCATCGATCTGGGTGTGATCTAGCCAGGAAGCACTAAGATCCGCGACCATAATCAACCCGATCTTAGAGTCAATCGAAAAAGACACGAGCAAATGACCCTCAAATGGGATCGACAAGATCTTCAACCCACATAAAAACAAAACCCAAGATGCGAACGAATAAGGGGTTGGAAATGTAAATAGGACGAGACCTGGGTAGAAGAGGGTTCTGCCGATCAAGAGAGTAGGCCAGCAAGCCGGACGAGCCGAGGTTGACGGTGACCGCCCCGGGATGGACGGAGGCGAAGTGCTGGCCGAGAGCGCCGCCCTTGAGGGCCGAAGTCGCCTCCGAGTGCGGGCTCTGGAGCCCCTCCGGGCTCTTCGCCACCGATTTGTCGAACACGGCCAGCATTTTCAGTCTCTCCTGTTGCTTCGACTGGGCGACGACGACGACGATCGATCGGACCGATCGCAGAGCCAATTGACAAGAGCGAGTGAGCGAGCGAGAGAGAGAGAGAGAGATGGTCGTACACTCGTATGCAACTGGAGAATGGCGAGTGCGGTGGAAGCGAAGGGAGAGGGTGGAGGCGGTGCTTAAATATGCGAGGATGAACCGGAGAATTCTCGAAACTGCCCTTTCCTTTCCGTTAATTGCTCCGCTTTTGTTATCCATTTCTTTAAATTGTTGCTGTTATCCACGTGGAAAAAAAGTGACGTGGCACCGACACAACGGAAAATTACAACAAATAATAAATTTCGAAATTAATGTTCTACATAAAAAAAAATAATAACACGATGTTTTAGCCATTTGTAGGTTGGGAATCCTAAATTCATTCCGAGTAAAAAAAAAAATTGGACAAAATTGCTTCAATTTTAGCTATTCTAACAAAATCCGGATAATTTTAAACTATTCATTTTGGCTGCGTTTGGTAGATCGGATATAATTCCAGATAAGATAATTTATATCCTATTCGGTGTTTGACGAAACGCGAAATCCGGATTTATCCGGATATAAATCGGATACAAAAATCCCACCCCATTCGAACTGGATAGGAATTTAAGAAAATATATCAAAAAGAAAATAAAATTGTGAGAAAAAAAATAGAGGATAATAGATTCGGTGAAGAAACTGCGTGACCTCCGTTGCCAAGCACCACCGACAATAACCAAAGCACGAGCTTCACGGTCATTCTACGTCGCAGTATCCGTTGGCCATCGTCCCCTTTGTCTCACACACACACACACACACACTCTCTCTCTCTCTCTCTTTACCTATCTAGACCAGTTGAGCCCATCAGATTGATGAGATCCGATGCTCTAAACCTCGATGTCGTGCCCCCATGCTGGTGGATTAGCTGCTCTGCCCTGAAAGGCTTATCTCGATTGTTCTCCGACAACGATAAAATCTGCAGTGATGACAAACTGTTTATAACTTGGATAATGTGGGGAGGAACATCAGGGATCTTGCTAGCGGCAGCGAATCCAGCCCTTTTGGTCACGGGACAAGATATGTGGATCTGAACAGGGTGCTTAATCCTACATTGGTTTACAACATCGATGTTGATGACTACGTGGGGTTTCTCTGTTCTATCGATTACGAACCATGAAGAATTGCGGTTTTCCTTAGAGAGCTTGCGAGTTCAGACCATGAAGAATTGTGGTTTTCCTTAGAGAGCCTGCGAGTTCCAACGTGTGCGCACATAGAATGGCTTCTTTTGGAGAATTGAATTATGCATCCTTCTCGATCGTCCTAAAATCTAATGGTGATGTCGGGAGTTCTGTTGTTGCAGTTTATGAGGTGAAAGTGAATGCTCTTGAAAATGTCGAAGTGAGTGTTTCACCGAGCAAGCTCACATTTTTTTGCAGACAGCTAGATACTTAGCTCGGCGATGCCTCGATGACCAAGGCTCGTCTTCATCGTTGTTCGAATCACCTCTTTGATACAGTGGAGCTAACTAAGGACTACGAGGAGGAGATGGGTTTGAAGGATAATATGACGAGAGAGAGTTGAAAAGAACGACGTGAATTAGGGAGCTCAAGTAATGATATGAGCTAATGAGATTTTCAAAATATCTTTAAAGATTTTTTGTCCTATCTTGGATCGCACCAAATACGATGAGATTTTCTACAATTCGAAGGATATTCAGATGATTTATAATCCTACCTTATCCTATTCAATCTAATCCCAATTCAAATCCAGACAATCAAATGCAGTCTTAAATCTTTATTTGAAATAGTATTCACTTCGAATTCTTTATTAAAGAGACGTTCCAATTTTATTTCTTAATTTGAAGCTTTTCTCCAAATCAGTTTTTTAGCTCTCTCTCTCTCTCTCTCTTCTATATTGGGTCTGCATGCTTTCATATGAGCTCTTGAAGTAGCATCCTCCTTTCTTTTTCCGGTAATAAAAAGGAAAATTGGACGAGGGTCACGGGTCACCCACGCGGTCTCCTCCCCCCACCAAGTATTTAAAGAGGGACACGTGGCAGCTGGAGAAAAATCCAAATTAAGAAAAAGTTAATCTCGGTGTAAATAATTTGACCGAATCTCGTACCGTGCGTCCCGTGATTGGGGCTACACGGCGAGAAAGGCGGGCTTTGTCTGACAACCGTCTTTTATTTCTAATCAAAACCGTCCGATTAGATTAGATAAATAAAAAGGTTCGAGAGCTTATCCAGAATGCCGGTGGTGACGTGGCACGTGGACTTCGCTAGATGGGCCCCAGCATTAACATTCGTGTAAAATTACTGAACAGGACAGCAACGATACATTGAATGTGTTGCCGAAATGAGTTAAATAAAAGGGAAAAAATGAGGGAAAATTGGGCGACGTCAACGATCGAGGTAGGTGAGCTGTTCAGATCTGATCCTGTTTTTGTTCTCTTTATTGTCCCTCGGATTCTCCGTGCTTATTATTATTATTATTATTATTATTATTATTTTGGGGTCAAAATGTGTTGCGACGGGACATCCGACACATTCATTTTAAAATAGGTTAATATCGTAAAAAATCTCAAATTAATACATATGTAATAAATTTATTCTGAATTAATTTTTTTTTACTATGAAAAACTCTAAACTGGTACACCTATAACAAAATTTACCCCAAACTAGTACAACTGTGACAAACTTACCATTCGTTAGTTTTCGTTAAATTTTATCACCAAATTGCTGAGTTGATAACATGTGACAATTGTCGCTAATACATCAATTTGAAATTTTTCATGGTAATGACTCAATTTAACGAAAACTGACAGAGCAAAAAATTTGTCATATGTGTACCAGGTTGAGATTTTTTTTTGTAAAAAAATTAATATGGGGTAAATTTGTCATAGTTGTACCAGTTTATGATTTTTGGTAGTCGAAAAAATAGTTTGGGGTAAATTTATCACAAGTGTACCGGTTTGAGGTTTTTCGTGATTAAAAAATAGTTCAGATAAATTTGTCACAGGTGTACAAATTTTGAGTTTTTTGTGATATTAACCCTTTAAAATATTGACATATTTAGTTAAATAAAAGGATCGATTCTAGAAATATGAATAATGTATGTTATGGGCGAGTACCCAAGTCCAATTAGTTCTATCGAAAGCCAATTTTAGAGTAAAATCGGGAATTAAAATCGATTCATCCCTAACTACCAAGCCTAAGTTCTTTCTCTTTTATCAGTCTTGACTCTCACCCTCTCTCTCTCCCTCTCTCGCGCGCGCGCACGAAGTTCCTCATTCTCTCTCGGATTTGTCACTCAAGCCTCCTTGGACATTGTGGCTCAACTGCCTTTCTCACATTCCACGCACCTCGGCTATTCCTTGGGGGAGATTAGCACAGCAACTCACCGGCCATGGCCCTTCACTTAAATCACAAGTGCTCAGTTGGGGAATCGAACCTATGACCGATGCGCCATAACCAACTGAGCTACCAATGAGTGAGTTTTGTAATGTTGTATTTTATTCACATTTATTTCAATAATGCTTTTGTAAGCATTGTTTCTTTCAGTACCTCATTAGCACAACGCTCCGTTCCATCAATGGTGTTGTATCTCGAGTGGATGCCAAAATGGTCTCAAGTTAATTGCCAAAAGACTTAAAACAAGTTGAGATCTCAATGGGCTAATTTGTATATTGCGCATGCTATCATGAAAAAGAAAAGCCGGCCGGTTCCAAGGAGGTAGATCCGGCTCTCGATCTCAAAATATAGATAACCGGCTACGACAGAGTTAGTCTTATTCATCTTGGAACCGATCACTTTTATTATATCTTAGGAAAAAAAAAAGTCTTGCATTAGAACTATGCCTATGATGGTGGGCTTTTCGGGCTCATGGGCCTATATATCCTCACCTTAGCTTGCTAACTTGGGCTGTGATAAAAGCCTTGATGGTACAGCAGAGTCCACTGATCACGTGATGAGGCCCGACGGGGGGAGAGAAGATCACGTGCCGCATTTAGACACCATCACAAGACTGAGATCGACTCCTACCTGCCCGTTTCAACTCTCACGGGTCCGAAAGTTACAAAGCCACCGCCCTCCTTCATCTTCCTCGGCGAGACCTGAAATCGAAAGCCATCGATCGAGCGCCATGGGAACGCGCCCCAGATACGCGAACCTGTTGCTGTTGATCGGCCTCGTACTCACCTCCTCTTTGGCGCCGGCATCGTCCCTGTCGGTGACGGTCAACGACGTCGAGTGCGTGTACGAGTACGTGCTCTACGAGGGCGACACCGTGTCCGGGAACTTCGTCGTCGTCGATCACGACATCTTCTGGAGCTCCGATCACCCCGGGATCGATTTCACTGTGAGCATGCGCGCCTTTCTCCTCTTCCCTTTTGTGGGTTTTAACATGATTGAGCGTTGCATTGAGATCTCGTGTTTGAAGTCGATTTGTTGATTGCCTTTGAGATTAGGGATTCATTCGTGGTTGATTTAGACTCGTTTCATGTATCGAGAATTGTTGTAATTCGGTTTCGCCTTCTGGGTTGTTGCTCATGGGGGAAATGTTGATTGGGTTTAGTTAAATATCGGGCGTTTTTATTGCTTTGTTCCACCCCTTTTTGTGAGTGCTTTTTATATGAGGAGCTCCTTTTGTTTTTCATTAGCTGATTGATCTATAGTAGCGAGACATCTGGATAGGATCCATGTTAATGGGCAATTTATTCTCTTCACAAAGAGCTTTTGTTATCCTGATTTTCTTTTTGTGCAAATTTTCAGTTTTGAAAAGGTCGATCTCTTTCTTTGATAAATTCTGTTGGGGCGCAATAGTGAGTCTGGACTGTGATATTTCGGGATTTTAGATTGCCCTGACTTGTTCACACCTTTAGTAAATATATGTAAAAATGTCTAAATTTTGCTTTTCATTGTATATTTGGTAGTTGCAGTGGCTGAATGTCCATGCTTGCATTTCATTCTTATTGTTGGCAATTCAGGGAATTCTTTTGTGACTCGTATGGACTGCATGAACTTAAATCAGTTTGCTTGGGAATGAATCTGGTTTATATCATGTCGAGTATGACTATGAATTATGATGAACCTTGAGCATGCTTTTCATCATAATGTATCCCGTTCGCTAATGTTGATGGTTCTCTTGCTCATTAGAGGTCTAGCACAACTAATCATGCCATAAACTTAGTTTACAGTACTCAAGTGCTTTCTTTTTCTATCAAAACTGATACACTGTTGAAGGTTTTCCCTTGTTATTTCTTCTCCTGTTTGATCAGATGATGTATTTGAAATTATAACATAATAAAGTAGTTGAACCTGGTGCATTTGATATTCCTGCATGTGATACTATGTTTACATGGCTGAGGTAGAATGTAGGACTAGGAATTGCGTTGGGGCCTCGGGTTTCTTCCCAGAGGTTCTTCCCCCTTATTAATTAATTAATTATTGTTATTATTATTATTTTTTTTGGGGGGGAGGGGGGTGTTCTAAAGATTAGAAATTTTGGCGATATTGAGATGTTAAGCAATTATTTTGTCAACCATCTACCTGCTTGTACAATCATATTCAATTGCTGATTCTGATGCCTATCCTGTAGGTCACGTCTCCGGCAGGTAATGTCGTGCAGACTTTGAAAGGAACATCTGGGGATAAGTTTGAATTCAAGGCACCACGAAGTGGAATGTACAAATTCTGCTTTCACAATCCCTATTCAACACCAGAGACCGTTTCCTTCTACATACATGCTGGACATATTCCGAATGAGCATGATCTAGCAAAAGATGGTTTGTATTATTGTTCTACTGATATGTTTCTTTAATGTGGGCATCCAATTATGTTATTCATGTTCTGCTTACTATGTGTACTTCGATATAACCTTAAGCTTTGAAGACTTATTTGGGATGTGTGATGCAGAGCACTTGGACCCAATAAATGTTAAAATTGCTGAGTTGAGAGAGGCACTGGAATCTGTCACAGCAGAGCAGAAGTACCTGAAAGCTCGGGATTCTCGTCATCGCCATAGTAAGATTCTTGGTTTTCCCTATTGGCATGCCTCAGTGAGTGATATGAATGGATGCATTTAAACTAGCGTTGGCTATACTAGACGAAATCTTGACTTGAAATTGTTATAGTACACACGCTGCTCAAATATGTGTCATACATGCTGGTGTATGGGCTTGGTAATTCACCCCTCAGTTCAGTAGGATTCATAGAATATACATATTCCTGGTTTTAAAATTAAGGTTGTTTTATGTGTATTTCTTATTTGATGGAAAGGTTGAACCAAAGAGGGCATGTGCTTGCATTGTACCTCTTCCGCTGCTTGGTATTTTTGAGTTGAATATATTTGACATCTTATTTAATATGTATGTATGTATGTAGTCAAAATCTTAACACTCCCACTATGAGCTTTTAATATGCTCGAGGAGAAGCCCTTCAGAATCTGACCTGTGGATCTGCCAATGATGTATACTTTTTGGCTCTCTGTTTTGCCATTTTCACCGTAATAAGCTTTTTAGTGCTTCTGTGTGTGTGTGTGTGTGTTTTTTTTTTTTTCCCCTTCTGGTCGGAAGTGTTTTTACTGCTTCATTTCCTATTATGTGAATGAACATGAACCCAGAAACCTCCCTCTTTTAAAGTGAGTTTTCATGAAGAATCTGTTTATGAACTAGTGTGCCACTTTTCTATATAACGACTGGACTTGCATGCTTTGATGTTTGCTGTCAGACTTTCCAGTGTTTTGATCTTGCACAAAAGCTCTTGGGTTCAATCATGTAACAAATTATTCTACTCTGCTCTAATAATTATCAATATACCGAGATTGATCACTTTCAGTCTTCTTTAGCATTTTGCATGGAAGAACTTTGACTCGGCTTAGTGTTGTATGAGCTGATTGGTTGTTTCATTATTTGCTTCTAAAATGTTGTTTTGCTCCTCTCGGGGCACTTCTTGTTGGATGGCTGGTTCTGCTGCAGCAAATGAGAGCACGAGGAAACGTGTTATATACTACACTGTTGCCGAATACCTCTTGCTGGCTTGTGTAAGCACACTTCAAGTTGTATACATCCGCCAGCTCTTCAGCAAATCTGTGGGATACAACAGAGTCTGAATCGCCTGTAACGGTTTTATTCATTTTCAACCCACAGTCAATCGTAGATGAGTTTAGAGAGATGTAGTTGAAGTGAAGATGTGCCCTTCATCTGAACCGGTGCTATTTGGCTTAAACATACAGTCCATGAGTTAGACAACGACTTGTGGCGATCTTTGGTTTCTAACTTCATTATGAGAAGTGAATGTGGGCGATGAAGCCCTTGCAAACAGATGGTGTCCTTATCTTATGCTTTTCTTATTCAAAGACGGAGACTGGATACTAGGGCTGCGCATGGTAATCATTCTGTTTCGAAAAACTGATTCTGATTAAAATGACTTTTTCTGATCCTGTTCTCGAATGAGTTTTAGAGAATCAAAACGTGTTTGATAACTGTCCAAAATTTCTATTCATGCAATATAAACTCGTTTGATAACTGCACAAAATATCTGTTTTGAATTTTTTTTTTTCTTCCTAATTTTTTCATTTAAGTTAGTTACTTTGTAAAATTTCATTCTAAATTGAAGATTAATTTTCAATGCACACTAAAATAATTTAAAATTCATTATTTTTTTTAGCATACCATGAATGAAACACAAATTTTAATACATAATATTTGAAGTTCTATTGAAGCATAGAACTTATTTTTCCTTTAAATGTTGTGTTGCTCAAAATACATACATAGTAGTCGAATAATCAAATTATCCACCGATTTGATTAGGTTGAGGGAAAAGTGACGAGAAAACTAAAAGGGAAATGTGAGTTTTGTGATTTTCAAAAGCGATACCTTTTTTAAGAACTATGATACCTTTTTTAAGAACAAACTCTTTTTTGGTTCTAGATTTTGCTCTAAAAATGATTATGAGAATAGAATCAAAATCAAAATTATTTATGCTACCAAATAAGGTTCTTATCTTCTTTTTTTTCTTTTTTTCTTTTTTTTTTTTGTTTCAGAGAACAGAATTAAAGAAGCAGAATGGTTCTCATGTAGGCTCTAGGGATGGATTGTTCCAATGAAAGCTGCTTTCTTCTCAAGAAATGTTTCCCTTGGAATAACTTTTCCTTGGAGAACAAGATTAATCCAGTGTATAGCAATCATACCAGAAGGTCTTTCCTTAACAAGGTCTGAAACTGATGGTTGACTTTGTGGTGGCGACAGCGACGGCGAGGTGGTTGGAGTTATTGGGTGGTGATGATGGCCGTTGGTTGCTGGTGGTTTTAAGGGAGCGGTGTTGCGCATTGAAGCCGAAACAACTCGATCGGTTTGTACTTCGAAAATCCCCCCCCCCCCCCCCCCCCCAATCCAACCTCTAAATCGGCTCTGAAGGAGTGTCATCAATGTCTCAACCAAGAGTACCTGTACGGGCAATTTTCATTGAAATCCTTAACTAGAACGAGGAAGTCATACATTAATCAAGCAGAGAAGTGAACAAAGTTCATATTATTGAGTAGGAGCTGACTGATTCTACATTATGCGGTCTAATGTCACCCATGTTTTCGGAATTGTGAAATGAAGTAGAATTGGGATCGATACTGAGCCTACGATCACAGAAAAAAAAAAAAAAACAAAGAACTAATGCAGGGTAAAACAGTACAAAGTCTGTCGGGCAATGACTATTCCCTCTTCCTGTCGTTTGTCATTGCTGGTTATCCTCGACAGTATGTTCTTCGTTCTGTGCTCTTCTCGCTTCGGAACGTTTGTACCTTTTGATCCGGACCAGTCGATCATGAATGTATATACATTGGTCTATTTATAATCCTAGAAAGAGAGAATAAACAGGATTGCAATAAATCAAATCAAATCCTTAATTAGCTCCATCAGTCGCAATCTTTGGGATGTCAGCATCATACATAATCTTCATTATTTCCAATATCTTCGACATTGGCTGAAACAGCATCTGACCCAATTCTCTTTTGGGCCTTTACAATATCATCTCGTTTCTGTTCTTATTAGATGCGGTAATGAAAGCACACTTGCTCACTGGTTTTATTCACGGTTCCTCAATGTGGAGGGAAGTTACAATTTTTGAGGGAAGAAACCAACCATTTTATTTTTTTTTTCCTTCTGTTTTTACAACTAAATAGGGTTCTTCTCTAGAAGTAGTATTAAAAGTTAAAAGTAACAATGGAAAAACGAAAGAAAGAAAAAAGGCAGAAAAACACACAAGAGAGAAGAGAAGGTAAGCAGTCTTTCTACGTATATGGTGGTGGCGAATGTCGCAACTTGCAACCGCTTTTTCGCTAGTGAACTCATTAACGGTGATACGGAGTCATCGGTTTCCGGTCCGGTCTTGTTCATGGGAGGTCCAATCATGTATGTGATTTATTATGATTTTTTTTTTCTCATTAACGACATATTAATCTTACCACCTTGTTAATTGTATTGCGTGATTCTAATCTTAGAAGCGATAATAAGCATTCTACACATCTTAAGTTAAGGTTTAAGTTTACATTTAGGATTTTTTTTAAAAAAAATTATTCGGTTCGGTCCATCCTGTCGATCTGCACTCCCCCTTGGAACAGGGAATCAGACCGACTGTAATTGGTTCCACTTTTACGAAATCGGGAAGCAGATCGGAGCCCTCAGGATTGACCTGCCGGTCGGTTTGGTCCGGTGAGATCCTAGTTTGGTTGATCCATTATGCTCAGCCCTAGTCATGGAGGGGGAGAAAGACTTAACTCATGGGCAGGTGATCTCGTTCCCCCATCTTTTACTTAGAATTTAGTTATGTTCGAGAAAAAATGAATAATTTTTTTTAAAAATAATTACTTGTATCACATATAAAAATAAACAATCAGAACATATTTTAATCATTATGAAATTATTTAAATGGAAATTAATATTGAAATATTTTCATTGGCTAATTATTTCAAGCGATATTTTTAAAAAAATATTTTTCAAGTCATTCATTTTTTATGATACAAGTAAAGCCTCAAATTTGAGAGCATTTCTTAGTCAGAATACTTAAAAAAGATTCAATTAGGCTACGCATAAAATGTTTAATCTTTTCCTTTTAATTAATTGGAGGAATTCAACCTTCAAATACAGCTCAATAGCCGGAGTCGATGCTTGGGGGGGGCGATTAGAACCAATTCAGAGAGATGTTGGAGAACATTACAATTACTAAAATCTCAAGGGCCAATTAGCAAAAATGTCGAAATCTCGAGGGGGCAAAGTGTAATTTTGTGCTCCATTAATTTCTTTCCTCCGGACTCAAGTCGCATCGCTCTTGCCAATAACGCTGGGTCTGAGTTTTTGACTCCCTCTGTTCGATCGATCCCGCGACAAAGATCCCGCATCCCCTTCATCCGATCCCACGTTCGAGGTCCCGAACTTCGACGATGAAATGGAGAGTAACTTGGGTCTTCTGGGTGATAATGGCGCTCCACGTCGCCGCCATTCTCATATTCACTCGCGGGTTCCTCCTCACTCGCACCGAGCTCCCCTTCCACAGCAGCTGCTCCGACGTCTCCGACTCTCCTTGCTTCTCTCCTTCCGGAGCAGCGGGTTCCAACGGGACGGACGGTTCAGAGCGTTGCTGGACTAAGCCCGCGGTTGATAGGGTCGTCATTATTGTTCTTGATGCCCTCAGGTATCGGGAACGCCATCTGTTTGACAGAAACGCGCTTTGAGTTTGTGTTGGTTGGGGGGCATCTGGGTTTGTGATTTGACACTTCGTTGTTGTTGGGTCTTGCAGGTTCGATTTTGTTGCGCCCAGTGCGTTTTTTAAAGGTTAGTGTCTGGATTTTTTTTGCTGTTCAATCGCCAGTTATGATGCTGCAGGTGTTCTGTCTTACTTTGGTAAATGAATGAATGAGCTACATATGTTCCTTATTTTCATTATTGGATGACGGGGAATGGTAAGATTCTAATTTCACCCGTCTACATGAGAATAGAATATCATGCTTCTTAGTCTATGACGCCTAAAAGTAGTTGATTCAGTTATTGTCAACAATATGCCATCCGACTCTTATTTATTTGCAGTTACTTTTCTCTGCAATGCAGGCACTATGACTCCAATTTTTACTTTTTTTCCTTATAGAAACAAAACCATGGATGGATAGATTACCAATACTGCAAAAGCTGGCATTTAAAGAACGATCATCTGCTAAGATTTTTAAAGCAATTGCTGATCCACCTACTACGAGTTTGCAGCGTTTGAAGGTGATATCATCCACTTCTGATTATATTTCAAAATGCAATCCAGGTTTCTTCAGGTTCTTGTGCAAATTCGAACCAATTTGGTGTTTTTAACATCCATTATGTTTTTTTTTTGTTGCTCAAAAGTTTGTATGTTTTATTTTTATGAATCTTTGGGGTTCATCGACTGCCGAACCCAACTAGTTTGGGATAAATGTTTTGTTGATGTTGTTGATGCTCAAAAGTTTGTATGTTAGTTTGTCTCTGTCAGTGGTAGAAGTGCTATCGATATTTTCCGTCAGGGCTCAGTTTAAGTCCATGGAGTGCTCAATGAGTTTCTTGTGTAATAGTTCTTAAATCTGTTGTATGTTGGTCACAAAAAAAAAAAAAAAAAAGTGAAGAGAGCTGGTAGTGTTTTACATGGACAACTTATAATAGTGTTATGCCTGTATAACAACTATTAATTTATGGAAATGCTTTATACCTCGCGAAGTCATTTGATGAGAGAAATATAGTGACACATATATTGCGATCGCAATTGTTAAGTGATTTAATGAGACCTTGTGTAGTCATTTTATGAGAGAAATATGCTGATGAAGATATTGCGGTCGCACTTGTTAACTCCGTAAAAGCATGAGCTGTAGCACATAAAGGATAATGTGGGATATTTGATGGGAATTGGTTACTCTTTTAATGATCGCAGGGCTTGACAACAGGTGGGTTGCCAACCTTTGTCGACGTAGGAAATAGCTTTGGTGCGCCTGCAATCACTGAAGATAACTTGATAAATCAGGTTTGGTTATTTGTCTAAACGTTAATAAGCTATATTAGGTATGTTGGTCATTCATTAGTCTTGAACAATCTCACTTATCGCACATGCTCAACCTGCTGCAGCTAATCCAAAATGGGAAGAGAGTATTGATGATGGGGGATGATACATGGGTGCAGCTGTTTCCTCATCATTTCAAAAGATCTTATCCTTTCCCTTCTTTTAATGTAAAAGATCTTCATACGGTGAGTTGTAACTTTCTTTTGCATGCAAATCCTGAATAGTTTCTCCTCGATGGTTTAAACATGATGTATAAGCTTCTGAATCAGATAAGTTGGCCTTTGTTGTCTAGGTGGATAACGGATGCATTGACAACTTGCTTCCATCATTGTACCAAGAAGATTGGGAGGTTCTAATTGCCCATTTTCTAGGCGTGGTGGGTTTATCTCCGCGACTTATGTTGTAATGAATCATGTTCAAGCTAATTAAAACTTCATTAATAATTATGACAGGCGGCAGATAATGTCTCATCAAAGGGAAATTGTTATCAGCCAATTCTTCTGAAAGATCATTCGCTAGTCCAATTCATCTTTAAGAGCCACATATTGTGAAAAAACTGAAATGGAACTGCGGACAATTGATTTTATCAATGGAGCTGTCCAGTTTCAGAGAATTAGATTAAAGCTTACAAGTGCCTATACCGTGAAAAATGGTACAACTATGATGTGTGTAAAGAAGTGTCCAGTTTGAAAGAATTAGTAGCTTGTCTCATGCTCATGCCCTTTTTGGCGAAGGCTGCTAGTCATGGGTCTTCATGCTGTGGAACTTCTGTGCATCAGATTGTTTGAAGTGCATCTGTATCCATCTGGCCTTACATATTCCCCTCTCTCTCTCTCTGTGGTCCACACATGTTGTGTTCATATGGATCATTTAACTTTATTTCTTTATGAAGTAGAGCCTGCGGTCCTACAATTTGCCAATGCTATTTCACTCAGAATAATAGATGGCATCTGATATACTGTCTTTACTTGGTTTAGGATCATGCGGGGCACATATTTGGGGTCGATTCCCTTCCCATGATAGAGAAGTTGGAACAGTATAACACTGTTCTTGAGGTATTTTCCTTGGTAGATGGATAAATTTGCATTTTTGTTATTGATTGTGGCTTTCCTGTTAGATAACTGTCCTCGTTTCATATGCCAAGCAATTTGAAATTTATTGATGCTTGCATTACGTGTTTTTAGGTATTCGTTGTTGTCTGTCTGTGTTTTGTATTTTATGACTCTTGAAAACCTGAGAGTAGCTAAGTTGGTTTCTCTGATTCAGAGATCTGCTGCTGCTTTTTCAGAGACTGTTTGGCTGTTAACGATGTGATTATACTGCAAAATCCCATGTTGTGTTGTGAACCTCTTTTTCTTTCCCCTCTTCTCTCATAATCTACTAATATAGTATAGTTTTGCTAGAATGTGATTAGTGTGCTGGAAAGCCAATCAGGACCTGGTGGTTTGCATGAAAATACATTTCTCCTTGTGCTGGGTGACCATGGGCAAACCTTAAATGGTGATCATGGGGGAGGGAGTGCTGAAGAGGTATGTCACTGCTAACATTAATGAACTTTGGGAAATGACGCAAATGGTCCATGAACTTAGGCTCAATATGCATTGCGGTCCTTGAACTTTTAATTTTTTTAATGTGGTCTCTAAACTTTGGCCCAATGTGCAATAGTCGCTGAACTTTTATTGTTCAATGTGGTCCGTGAACTTATGGTAAATGTTCAATTTAGTCCATTAGGATAATGTTTAGGGACCACATTGAACAAATTAAAAATTCCGGGACCACATTGCACATGGGCCTAAGTTTAGGGATCATTTTTGGTAATTTAACCATGAGCTTTATTGGGTCTTTGATTCCATTGTTATTTCTAAATGGCTTCTCTTCTGTAGGTTGAGACTTCAATTTTCGCAATGAGTTTTAAGAAGCCTCTAGCTGCCATACCAGCTGAACTTGGTATATCTTGCGAATACGCCTCGGTAATTCATCTTTTTGAGCTTTCTTCGTTCTGTTCTTCCAGGAAATTTTGTTCAATTAGGTTTACCATTGTATATGTTCCTTTAAGAATTTTCATCCTCAGTGATTTTCATAATATGCATAGATATAATTGTAAGTTCAAGAATAAGATTTCATAGGCAGAATAATACGGGCATGGGATGTGCAATTTAAATGCATAATTACAGAGAAAGTACATTTAACATAGATTTTAATCTGGCAATGATAGCTGAGGATTAGTTTGCAGGATTATGCTACTTTTATCATTTGCATCTAGCTTGTAATTGGTTTTATTTTTCCTGTTAGTTAAACTCGGATGAGTACCACTTGACATTTCACGAATAACTTGACGTATATTCTACTCATTTTAATCTTTCATTTCCAAAATTTTCAGGATGAAAGATTTTGCATCAGCTCAATCGAACAGGTTACCAACTTATTTGCCCAACTAATTAAGAAGTTTTAATTTCAAGTGACTAAGAATTAGATTTATTCTTTCTTAATGTGTACTTAGACGTATCTTTTTCTGCAGCTTGACTTTGCAGTCACGGTTTCAGCACTGCTGGGCATTCCCTTCCCCTTTGGAAGGTGCAGTGTAAGCTCTCTGTCGATTCTGACCCTTTGATCATCTTGTTAATCACGTAACAGAGTTCATCAGAGTTCTCTTACTAATATAAAGTTAGTAGATGGGTCAGAGGTTGTTTCACTGTTTCTACTTTGAAGGAAGAAATTTCAGGGAGGAAGCACTACAGTGATATATAGCTATTTAGGACAAGTTAGTCTAATTTCAGTTGGTGTTATACTATATGTAGATTGCACATGTCCCCTTTGTGATTTGTGTTTGAGCTTCTATTAGTAAATTTCATGCAGATTTGGTGTACTTGGAACAATTCTTGTGTTTTATACTCCTGGGATACTTTTATTGATATGAGATATCCATTAATAGCTATTTTTGATGAGTATTTCATATATTGCCTGAAAGGTAGAATCTCAATTAATTATTCAATTTTAAGAAAGCAATTCCTATAGTGAAATGGAATTTCGATCTATTTATCAATTATATTTTATCAAACTTAGAATTCTACTATTAATGGACTAAAGTCGTTTTGTTTTATGGTTCTCATTTAGTCATGCTCTTGAGAATCTCAAGGTCTTCTGCCATGAAGAGTAAAGACATCGGACAATCGAAATATTTTATCCGTTTCCTACATCTTCTTTCAGATATTTATTGCGGGTTCTCTGGCCTGTAAATTTTTCTATCTTCTTGTTTCTGACAAACGAACATCATTCGTTTGAGTAATCTCAAAAGAAGATGAGAGTTTTCTGTTTTTTCAGCAAATGCATGTGAATATATTCTACTGAACTCACGAGATTGACTTTTTTCAGCATTGGGCGGGTTAATCCTGAACTCTATGCTTTAGCTGCTGGGACATGGAATATGGAGAAACTCAAGTTGGACAATCCAGAATATCATTTCAAGTCTGCAGAATGGTTGCATAACTATGTCAATGTACTATGCATCAATGCTTGGCAGGTAATTAACTATGTGTAAGCGTATTGCTAAGCAGCAGCATATAGTTCATCTTCTTTGTGCCGGTGCTCTACCATGGAACTCAGAGTAACGATGGTGAAGTTTAAAATTCACTTGAGAGCTATGATCCTTTTATCTGGAGAAAAACTATTGGGTCTTTTTCATCTGCAGTACGTTTATAGTAGTGACTGGACAAGATGCTAATCGAGGCATTAACCTGAGTAATTATTTTCTTAAGACAATAGCAACTGCTTTCCAGCAAGAGATCATCCTTATCCACTTACCTGTTTTTCTTTTATTTGTGGATATTGTGTAGGTAAAGAGGTACATCGATATCTATTCAGCGTCATCATTGATTGGGTTTTCCTCGGATGACCTGTTACATGTAGCAAACTTTTATGATGAAGCAGAAGCTACCTTTGCTCGAAAAATGGATGACCTCTCATCCGATAGTGAACTTTCAAGGTTATCTACCCTGAAGAGCCAAATTGATGCCTACTCAAAATTTTTAGGGAGTGTTGCTGAACTAGCTCGATCAAAATGGACGGAGTTTAATTTAACTTTTATGGGTATTGGTTTGGGGATGATGCTGCTATCGCTTCTCGTCCACGTTCTTGCTATCAAAATGGTGAATGAGCTGCACAATGGTTCTTTTAATCCAACAGGAAATTCTGGAATTTCCTTTGGGTTAATATTTGCTTTCTTTATTGTGGCAATTCGTGCATGCAGTTTACTATCAAATAGCTACATTTGTAAGCTTCATATCCCTAAGTCCTTGTACTTCACGTTATCACATCAATTCCTGTTACTGACACTGCCAATATACTTTTCCTTTGCTCGAACCATTTTGTCAGTGGAAGAAGGGAAAGTGGCAAATTTCCTTTTGGCGACAGCTGGAGTTGCTAAGTTCAGATATTCGATCATGAAAAGGAAAAGGATTTCCGAAGTAGGTACCTTGTTTCTCTTTGAGGCTTCTAGTAATGTTTGGCATGAAATTATATGGAGATCATACAACTAAAAATCTGTGACTTCTGCTTCTGACTTTTGTGTTTATGTATCTAGGCCGGTTTCTTTCTCATCCTCATTTGCCTTCTGAGATTTACCATTGAAATTGGGCTATCCAAGCAGGCTGCCACTTCAGCTTTTTTGCATTCTAGTACCTCATGGATGATTGGGATTGACTTTAATCATCCTGTTTTGGTTTACATTCTTCAACTTTTGCCAATGCTTGCTCTAATTGGATTGGCCCATCTTTTGCACAAGTCTACCGCTGAAGGCTCTTCTCAGAGGATTTGCCAGTTTGTTATTATGGGAACTATTGCCAGTTATGTTCTTATAGTAGTACATTGGGCCTCTGAAAGTAACAAGTTAGGCCTGGTTCTAATCAACACTGCAAGGAATGTCATCCCCAGGATTATATATGCCGTTGGACTTGGACAGATCTTACTACTGGCATTTAGCCAGCTCTTCAACGGAAGCAAAGTTATTGATCACAGAAGCTTATTTAGTAAAACAGTGAGCATGTTATCCGCATGGAGTCCAACTGTAATCATCCTGTCAGGAAAGCAGGGGCCTCTGATCGCTTTAGCATCCATAGTTGGAGGTGCTTTGTTTTTCTCATGGATTCCCTTGGCACTTTAGATACGCTCCTTTAAGTTCTGACGCTCCATATTAGACAATTCAGAATAACGAAAATATGTTTTTACAGGCTACTGCATAGTGATGTTGCAGAATATAGAAGAAGAGAGCGATGGAACTGCCAAACCTTTGGTTGTCAATCCTCTCTCATTAACAGAATGGAGCCTTTTAGCTCTCTCTATGTTCTTCTGTACTGGTCATTGGTAAGATTGCTTGTTGTGCTCTAGATATAAATTTTTACAAGCGAAGCACTGCTTAACTGGTCCAAAATACAGTCTAGTAGCACAATGGTGTTTATTAGCCATTTCACTTACTGGAATAAGGCTAGGTGCTGGTGGTGGGGTTTTTTATTATGTTGTACTTTGCTTTAGTGTGTGCTCACAATTTGGTTGACTTAGGACCTTTATGTTTGCTCGAACTCCATCCCATTTCTGGTAGTGTTGACGTGAACCTCCATGTGTTATTATCATTTCTTATTTCAAATGTCTGATGATGTTTTTCTTCAGGTGTGCTTTTGATGGCCTCCGCTATGGCACTGCATTTATTGGGTAAGTCATGGATAAGTGGATTTTCTTGGAGATTCAATATTCTCATGCATCGTTTTCGACGACCCATTCATAAATTACTGCTGTTTACTTCCATAAGCCTGAAATTTTGTTTATTTACAATCCACAATCATTTATTTCTTTATTGTACAATTCTGCTGTTGGGATCATTCTGTGATGTCCAGTTTCCTTCTTCTTTTTTTCCAGGTTTGATGAGTTTGTCCTCATACGCCAAGCAATTCTTCTTACCATTGAGACATTTGGGTTTTCGCATATTATTCCGATTTTTGGACTTCCATTCCTTGTCTTACGTCGCAAGTTGTTTGCTCAGAAAGACCTCTTTGTGCAATTGTCTCTAGTAAGTGAACAATTGAATAAGCCATTCACATTTTGTCCATCTTTTTTGGTTTCATGGAGTGTCTTAAACAACTTAGCTTGTCTAAACATGTAAGATCTCTCTCTTCCCAGGCTTATCTGATGTTTGGACTCATTATGGCTGCTACAGTCACAGTAACCATATTGTGTGTTATGATACAGAGGAGACATTTGATGGTAATAATCATGTCATATTTCAATGCAATGTTTCATCTAAATTACTAAACTTGTGTTCATAGCTTGTGCATTGGCTGCTTTGGTTTCAGGTATGGGGATTATTTGCACCGAAGTTTGTATTTGACGTGGCGGGTCTCATTCTTACTGATGTACTGATTTGTTTGGCATCACTCTACTACTTTTGTCGGCCAGAAGATCATAAACTAGAAACTAATACCGGTGGAAAATGAAAGTTCTCGAAACGGCAAATCGATGTTGATGGGTTGGAGAGTTGATTCTTTGAGAGATGTGCCTTCAAATGTCGGATTGTGTTAGTTTGTTAGCATTTTAAGGTTTCCCTGACTATTTTTTGGAGTTCATCTGTACAGAAGATGGAGAAATCGGCATTGATAATGCCTTTATGATAGCGACTACATTGAACAGGCTTCACTCTGATTTTGTTTTTTGTTTTTCCATTTTTTTGGAGTTCCTCTAGTTTGTTACTAGGCGATAAAGTTGGGAGCTCGCCATATTAGTGCTAGCAGTTGCTAATCCGTCATCCTTTGTGCTGCTCATCCGCAGTGAACTTGGAGATTGGGTTGGAATGCAAACAGGATTTACAAAATTGAGGGTCGTGATAAATTCGGTCCAATAGATTCGGGTCCCGACTAGTATTTTTAGTGTGTGACGGTGAATACTCTAAGTAATAGACGCGGATAAGCGGCGTTGTCTATTCAAGTAGTCAAATTATTTGGTTCTTGCTGGAGTCATATGATGAAAAATTAGGGTTTGCACGACAATAATTTTAATCCGGAAAAGTGATTCTAATTAATATGATTTTTTCTGATTCTGTTCCTTGAAAAAGTTTTAGAGAATCGGGACACGTTTGGTAATTGCATAAAATTTTTGGTCCCGAAACAGAAATGTGTTTGGTAAATCATAAATGCACATAATTTCTATTCCCGATAGTAAATGTTCTTTTTAATTTGTCATTTAAGTCAAATAATTACATAATTACTTTTTGAAATTTCATCATACATTTCGAATTAATCGAAGATTGATTCATATTGATTCTCTTATATAATATATTGCATAATAAATATAAAAAATCATCATAAGTCATTTTTGCCATTTATTGTGAGGTTTTATCCAACTTTTTTTGAGCGAGTGGATAACCAACATGAGCGACATCCTCGTTTTTGCAAGAAAAATGCACCACTTTTTTGCATTGGTATGTGTTTTTGGTTTGAGGAAATCAAATCTTAATCTTAATTCATCCAAAATTTAAGAACGAGAGCTTGTTAAGTGTTTATGCTGGTTATTTTGTCTTTTTCTAGAATTTTCTAAAGCTAGACTAAGTCTAAAATACATAAACCTATGCAAATCACAATCAATGGAATCAAGTGCATAATCAAGAAATCCTAACATTGATGAATCGCATCATAAAACCCTAACGAAGCCCTATGGGCTTAAAAAAATGTGGTTCGAGTTTAATTTTAAAGGTGCTTATGATTTTTCTATAAAAGAACAAATCTATGAAACCTAGGAAATTTGTGCCCAAATTTATGAAAATGAGGTCAAACTAGCCTTATCTAAGCTTCTTCTATTTTTAGAGATTTTCTAAATTTTTTGTGATTTTTTAGAATTTTCCAATTTTTTAGAATTCTTTTATTTGTATTTTTATTATCTTATTTTTTTAAAAGAAGACCTCATTGTTCTGTTTTAGGTTGAGGGAAAAGTGACTTCATTCTATCTTGTGATTCTCAAAAGTAATTCTTTTTTTCAGAACCAATATTTTTTTAGTTATTGTTTTTGCTCTAAAATTGATTTTGATTCTTTAAAACTAATTTTGGAAAAAAAAAACAAAATCAAAATCATTTAGGGCCTCTATAGCAACCATTATGATCCCAAAAAGTGATTCTGATTAAAATAATTTTTTCTGATTCTGTTCCCTAGATAAGTTTTAGAGAATCAGAACGCGTTTGATAACTGCATAAAATTTTTGTTCTTAAAATAAGAACGCATTTGGTAGCTGCACATAATTTCTATCCCCCAGAATAATTACTCTTCCCAATTTTTGTCATTTATATCATATAATATACTACTAATTTATATTGATTCTCTTATATAACATATTGCATATTGAAATATAAACATAAATATCAAGAATCATCACAAGCCATTTTCACCATTTATTGTGGGGTTTGATCCAACTTTTTTGAACGAACGAACAACTGATAATGATTGATGTTTTTAAGTGAGATACGCTTCAGTACGTCATTCTTGTGCAGAAACAACCGATATCGTTATGTATTTTATAGTTAAACTCTAATTTAGTCATGCTTTCCATATACAGTATTCTGAATTTAAATTCTTAAAAGAAATTTGTTATAATTTCGATATCCAATTTCCTAATCTCAATTTGAATTTAGGAAACTGATGATCCTATCATCAATTTCAATTAGAGCTAGCGATTTTTTTACACTGATTAGGCCACGCAACATGTAATTAAGCTGTTTGGATAAAGATCAATAATATTCGCTCGTAAATGGATGATCACTTTTATACATGAATAATAACTATGTTGTATTTGATCATTTCAATCATTTTGTTACACTTACAAACGTGTAGTGTAGACATAGTAAGTATAGATTTTATGGCAAGACTTTGCAGTGAAATTGTGTGGTTTCGAAGTGAGATGAGGTTAACAAACATGTGGCATTTGAATTTGACCTAGATTTGACATGACATGACGACTCTAATTGCAACACTACTTTTAGTCGTAAGGTTCTCTTCATTTTTATAATGAATCTCCTTATTTGTCACAGAGGCTCGGTTTTTTTCGCGAAAAAAAGAATGATCTAATATATATATTTAAAAAAATGATCTCTTATATCTCTTACAGAAATTAATAAACGAAAAAATATTTTCATCGCCCATGTAAATATTTGTGACATAGACTACAGGCAATAATGAGAGTATTTTTCATTCACTAATTATGCTAAGCTATAGAAAGAGATCATTTACGGCAAAATATTTTCCAAATTATCCATTTTTCGCTTAACAAATGGAGTTTAAGCCTGCTACATTGAATAAAATGTTCTTAGCTTTCCTCATCAGAGGTCGAATCTATTATATTATTCGGGAAAAGGCTTGGAGAAATAATTAGTGTGACATTCTGGATTTCCGACCCTTCGAGGCTTGAGATAGGAAATGAAAGCCCGAATTGGCAATTGAAAATGAAGAATTTCAAAATTGGAAAAGGATTTGACGTTGCCTCGCCAATGGTCATTCAAAATGAGAAAAATGAAGTTTCGGACGAAAAGTGACAAAATGACCATTTTGCCCCTTGACCATTTGCCCTTGCCTTAACATTTCAGAAGGACGAAATGGTCAATTCCCACTCCTCTCCATGGCTGCCCAAAATTGTGTGCATGGGTCAAAGAAGGGTCAAAGCCAAGGATTGCATTATTAGATATGTGTCATGTGTCGCCCATTGAAGACCTCAAGCATTTATTGCCCACCTAATTCAATCTTGTCACATTAAACCCTCAAATAATTGAGGAGAGCGTCATTCTCCTTCTTCCTCAACCGTGCACCCCTCCCCCTCACTTTTCCTTCTTCTTCATTTTTTTTCTCTCTCTCGGCCGAGCGGTTTCTCGCGGACAGACAGAAACTGATTCACTGTTTTGGCCATAAATTTGTCGTCCGACATCAGAATGAGGTAAAACCACCGCCATCTGAAAGCTTATCGTCTTTCCGTTATAGGAAGGTATTATAAGCTTAATTTGGCCCAGCCTTCTATTCCATAGGTCTGTTTTAGTGGGAAAAGATCAGGATGGAGGCTGATTCCGACCAGTTTTGGGGAAAGATCTGTTTCAAGGGCTTCCGGAATTCAAATGGCTTCAAATTTTCGGTGAGATCTCCATAACATCTAGTACTTGAGTTGGATGGTCTGTGGTTACAAGTTTGGTGGTGTTAAAATAGGTTTTCATGGCTGATTTTGGGTGGTTAAAAATCGGACAGATTTTGATCGTGGAAGGACCGTGAGGAAACCGGGCTGCTCAAATCTTTGTGGTGTGATTTTGCTCAAAACCTTTTCGGTGAGACCCCTAAACTTGATGTTTGATGTATTGGCAAGTTGGTTTTGAGAGGATTTTGGGTTAAGAGGTGATTAAGGAATTGTTTGAAGTGAAAAAGTGGTTTGCCGTCCAATCTGCCCCTAGCGCGCACTGATTTTGAATAGAGTCATTCTAAGTCGTCCGGTATCCAAATTGAGCTCCGTTTTCGCCCACGCGTCCGTAAGATCTTGAAGTTTAAGAACTTGTAATTTTTTTTTTCTGAAAAGGTCAGTAGAAAAATTTCAGTTTTTGAGAGAATGAACCTGGTCGTGGGGTTAAGAAAAGAGCAGATTTTTGATGGAATGAAATTGTGAGGACTTGCCTTGATAGAATGACATTGGCATGCTTAGGGGCATTGAATTAACATTATTAATACTTGAGAATAAGGTGTTATCGGTGTTGTTAAGGAATTGGCGCGATGGGATTGAGAAATAATCGAGTTTCGATGTGGTCTTCCCAGGCACGCCGTGAGAGCCATGTTTGGCCGTGAGCTTGCTGAGTTAGGTAGCTCATTGGGATGGAATATGCTAGCTTGCTTAATGAGGTAAGTGTCCCTTAAACCTCTACTAGGACGTTAGGACACTACTGGATGTGTTTGATTGGTGATTTATTTTATGAGTGGATCGTTTGAGCATTGGTTTATGATGGTTGAATATGAGCATGTGAAATGATTTGGCTTGGAAGCCCTGAGAAATGATTTGGCTATGATGCTCTGTTATTGAATTGGCTCTGATGCTCTGTTGTTGAATCGACTGTGATGCATTGGCAATTATGGTGGTTGCTTGGCTAGTGAGCCCTGTTAATTGATGTTGAACAATGAGCTTTGATGAATTACACTGACTATAAGGTCTATGCTATAATGCATTCATCGTTCCTTGGCTTGGTGCCTTGGAGATCGAATTGGCTTGGTGCCCCGGTTATATGATTGGCCTTAGTGCCGATGTTATATGAATGGGCGGTAGTGCCCCAGCGATCAATTGGCTTGGTGCCTCGGAGATCGCACTGGCTTGGAGCCCCTTTTGCATCGTAATTGGCTTGGAGCCCTGACGCAAATGAATGATCAGAGTACCCTGAGAAACTACATCGCGACCGTGGGCCCTGGCGATGCTTGAGTGAATTGAAATTACATCGCGGCCGTGGGCCCTAGCGACGATTATATGGTTGTCATATTGATGACTTATGAAAATGTTAAGTTTGTTTTAGGGTAATGTGTGAAACTTGGATATCATAGTATGTGATGTGCTTGATGGCGATGTTCTTTATATCAAGGTGCCATGAGAAAGTGATATTGAGATGCTAGATGATAATTCCTCGATGAGTTTTTGTGAATTGCTCTGTGGCATAGTCTGGGAGGACTGGCGGTCTGGTTTAGGTTTAGGGTTTACTTGCTGAGATTTATATCTCACCCCAGTGGGGGCTTAACTTTTTCAGGTCCCAGGCGATGAGATGGGACGTTTGTCGAGGTTGAGTATTTGAAGATGGAATTACAGGATATGGATTCACATTTTGTGGTCTTAAGGATTGTATTTGGTTTCGTGAGTTAGAGATTGAACCCTTGAGTATATTCGACCCCTGTATGAATTGAAGTGTACCATTTTATCCTAAGTCATTTCAATTGTAAATTGAAAAAAAAAATGGAGATGTTTGTTGCTTCCGTATATGTATGGATTTTTAAAAATTATTGTGGCCCGAGAGATCCTGGAAGTCAATCTAAAGACAAGGGCCAGGTGGAATGTTCAAGTGCTCACAGGGTTCGGGGCGTGACAATTAGTCTATCGAGGAAAAGGACAGCATGAAGAAAATAAAATATGCAACTGATATACATTTTGTTCGATTTTCATTAGGCAATTGCGACATTTACATTTTTTTTATTTACTTTTTCTTTCATGCTGATATTTGATCAGTGATTTCATATTCTTTATAGAATGTTCATATGATTTACATTTGATCTTTGAAATTTTTTAGTCTTTTTTTTTCTTTTGAGTGTATTTTATTTTATTTTAAAATCATTTTAGGCAGGCATGAGCAGGCGTAATAGCCCAAACCCAAAATCCCACATGAAAATCGAAATCTCTATCCAACGACTTAAAATCACCGCCAAAGAGAGGGTGCACAAAACGGAACATGATCCCCTACCCTAGGGCAGTGGTGCCCTGCACCCCTACCTACTATAAGGCCATGACACGGCTGTCCTTTCCCAAAGGACGCAGCCTTCACAAAACAAAACTTAACATGATAACAAAAGTATATACATACTTCCAAATATTTGATAAAGAGATTCCTAGTCACAAGTTACAACAGAATCAGGGCTTTCTATAACCATCAAACAGATCTTTATATATACACCAAAAAAGATATCTCTAAAGCTCAACACGGCTAATTATACTTAATAGCAAAAATCTCCTACCCAAAAATCCTCCAACTAGCGCTACTCTCACGTCTTAGTAGCGACTCGCTGAACCTGAAAAATAAGGGAAAAGGAATGGGTGAGCTAACACGGCTTGGTGAGTAATACATTTCTTTTGAGCGGATTGAACAATTACTATGCACATTCAATATCAAAATATAACTCATTTAAGTCAAACTCGGAACATAACAGATCTTTATAGTCAAAACGAGTTATATAAAACCTTAACATAATAGGTTCCTAGCAAAAATACTTGTTTCAAACTACGAACTCAAGCAAAATATCAATAGTCTAATCCATTGATTAATCTCATTAAAACACAAGCCAATAATATATCCATTGAATAATCTCATCAAAAACACAAGTCAGTAGTCTATCCACTGACTAATCTCATGCTCAAGATTCTAATCATGATCACATATAACGCCCGTGACAAGAGGCGACCAAGATTCCCCCCTTGGCAAGGTCTCCACCTACAATGCCGATGGCTCGGCCCACAAGGATATCCTAACTAGTATGCGCAAACCTACAAACCCCTTAATCGGGTTCATAGCCATCTTGAGCACCACAAAATCCAACAACATCCTCCTCAAAATCAACTTCACACCAGCAACATATAATGAATAGAACCATACCAAATAGACAAAATAGCAGTAAATGTCCGATCCTGATTTTATGCACAAAAATGTTATTTTCTCCAGTCATAACAACATATAGTACTATATCTTTTCAAATATGCATTTTACAAATGCAAAGAAGAAATAGTATTACTTACTGATAACGTCAAAAGCGAACTAGAAAAGTTACTCGGATTGACACGTCCGAACCCCTATCAAAAGTTATAACAACATATAATACTATATCTTTTCAAATATGCATTTTGCAAATACAAAGAAGAAATAGTTTTACTTACTGATAACGTCAAAAGCGAACTAGAAAAGTTACTCGGATCGACACGTTCGAACCTCTATCAAAAGCATGAAAACGGTATCAAAAACTGAGTAATAAGCTACCCTAAAACACGACTCAACTGAATAAGGCCTATTTGTCACTAAGACGACACCTACGTACCAACAAAACACTCACTTATAGCAAAAACGTATGACGTCCGTTTTGCGCAACTTGCGCGATAAATTTTAACGGGCCATAAATTTCTCATCCGGGCTTCGATTTAAATGATCTTATAGTCCAAAGAAAGCTATTTTAACATACAACGAGAACCCTAACATGGCTTGTCCAGAATCTACTCAAAAATTGACGAAAAGGGGCAAAATACATTTTGGTCGCATATTGTTCACAGCGCGCACCAGATTTGAAAATCTTATTCCGAGTAAACCGTAGTATCAAATCAAGATCCGTAAAATCTTATAACTTCATGACATCCTAAAGTTTTATTTTCATGTAAAAATCTGGCTAAACGACCAAGAAATCAGACCCGACGACTCATACTCCATCAAAATTGGAAATTGAGCCATAACTTCGAAAATCACTTCGATTGGAGGAAAGAGAGACGCGAATACTTACCGGTCGTTGTTAATCGATGCCAAGCAAGCTTGAGAAGACAATGCGATGACCCCCTCTTCTCTTCTTCTTCTTCTTCTTCTTCTTCTTCTTCTTCTTCTTTCTCTTTTCTGTCGACCTCTCCTTTTGCCCTCTCTTCTTCTTCTTCTTTTAATTTTCTGTCGTGGGTCTGCTGTTGAAGAAGAGAATAAGATGTTGGGGCTGGGCTAGGCTGGGCTTAGAGAAAAATGGGCTTTTTTTTTGCTAATATTACAACTGATTTCTCGAGTTTTAAGCTTTGCTCTATTTCAGACGCGTGAAAGGATTTTGCAAGTTTCTGGTATCTCTGTTCTCTTTCATTTCAACACTCTTCATCAGAAAAAGGGTTTTAGTTCTCTTGGTTTGCCTTGTGGGAGAACACCAGACGGATCGCAATTGTTGCTGGGTCCAATGGCTCTTTCATCTTCCTAAGTGGGAATAGTTTCAATTGCTTGGTTCATTCAACTCAATCCTCAGATTCTCTGTTCTGGAGCTTCTTTTCCTATCAGTTTCACCATATATTTTCAGAAGATTTAACAAGAAAAGAACTTCATGGGCTCTCTCTCTCTCTCTCTCTCTCTCTCTCTCTCTCTCTCTCTCTCTCTCTCTCTCTCTCTCTCAATTGGATTTCAACATTGCGTGTGAAATCTCCTTCAATCCACTAATAGCATGGAAACAGTCTATTGCGGATATAATTTGTAATACTTGACCCAAGAAGACCATATTTTCTTCTCTCTAAGTTCAACCCAATCTTGTCTTCTCTTAGTCCTTAGTAGAAGACCAACGACAAAAAGAAAAGAGAGGGCAGAGGAAAGACTTGACCCAAAGGAAAAGGAAAGAGAGAAAGAAGAAAAAGAAGAAGAAGAGGAAGAAGTAAAGGCATGACACACGATTCGGAAGACTCGCCAAGACAACTTAGCTTCTATTCGTAAGGCTTGGTAAGTATTTGCGCCTCTCTTTCCTCCAATAGAAGTGATTTTCGGAGTTAGGGTTCAATTTCAGATTTTGATGGAATATGAGTCGTCGGGTTTGATTTCTTGATCGTTTAGCCGGGTTTTTGTATAAAAATGAAACTTTAGGGTGTCATGAAGCCGTAAGATTCGACGGATTGTAATTTGATACTACGATTTACCCAGAACAAGGTTTTCAAATCTGGTGCGAACATTGAACAATATGCGACCAGAACTTGTTGCGTCCACTTTTGTCAATTTTCGAATGGATTTTGGACAAACAGTCTTGGGGTTCTTATTGTATGTTAAAAAAACTTTCTTTGGACTATAAGATCGTTTAAATCGAAACTCGGATGGGGAAGTTATGAAACGTTTAAATTTATAGCGCAAGTTGCGCAAATCGGACAATAGACATTTTTGATATGAGCGAATATTTTGTTGGTGCGTAGGTGTCATCTTAGTGAAAAATAGGCTTTAATCAATTGAGTCGTGTTCTAGGATAGCTTATTACTCAAATTTTGATCTGTTTTTCATATTTTGGTTGGGTTTCGGATCGTTTTGAGTAAACTTTCTAGTTTGCTTCTGGCATTAACTGGTGAGTAATACTATTTTTTTTTGGGTAAGGTAAGTTTGTATTCACTTTTCAAGATGCTAGGTACAGAAAGAACCGGACACAAAAACCATGAACCAATAATGGCAGGTGTGCCAAGATGGGTTCAACGGTGAACCGGCTGCAAAAAACAACATCGCGACGCGCGCGTAAACTGGAAGACTAAAGGTAGGACCTTAACAGAACAAGGTGCACTACGATAAAAAAAGGGGGGAAACAATGCCAAACAAATGGCAAAAGTCAGTAGCTAGAAGGTAGTCACAGCATCGACTAACCAGGGGTAGTGGTACAATTAAAAACATCTGGCTAATAGGAACAGAAGAGGCATCATCAGCCCGCCAAGTCACCAGGTCAATGAAGAAAACTTCAGCGCAAAAAAATTGTGAAGTAATAACAAAAGGAGATGGCCAAGCATTGACCATACCAGAGTCAGAGTAGAGAAGTAGCCTGAGGGACCGAGAGCTCAGCCTAAAAACGCCAAACAGTCAGCAAGAGAAGCACAGAGCAGGGGGGCCGTAGTGAATCTGAGCAGAGGAGCAGCCGCATCCCAGTTCCTGTACTTAAGAGAGAAGGTGAAGAAGAGAAGAAGGGGGGGGAGCAGCAACAAAAAAGTGAAAACAGGCCAAACATACCGGCCAAAGTCACAGGGCATGGAGCAAAACAGCCCAAAGATAAGATTCCTAACAACAAAATATCTAAACAGAAATAGAAACAAGGGCGGCCAGCAGTAGAAGAAGACCAAATCTGATGGTAGCATCAAAGGAAGGGGTCCCAAAGAGAGATCCAGTAGGTGTACGAGAAGATGAGGTGGCAGAAGGGAGGAGGTACTAGATGAAGCCCACTTGGTGTAGCAGCAAAGCCTTTCGCAGCAGAGTTGGAGCAGAAAGGGTAGCCCAACTCCCAACGAGACCAAGAGGTTCCACCAACAGTCAGGGCAAAAATCAGACAAAGAGCATTCGAGGAGACAAAGAAGCAGCAACAAGGAGACAGTAGAGGAAAAAAGCACCGGGCTACAAAGGCCACACATATAAAGCAGCAACAGCATCAGTATACACACAGGTTCCTGTAAGAACATTCCCCCCAATGGGCACCAATAGCTCAACAGGAAGGTGCATATTCTCCACAATATCAGGTGAAAGGCAGCAGTAACATAGTCAAGCTCGAGAATTAGAGGCCAGTATAACAAACAGCAGGGCAACAGAAGAGATAGTAAAGCACATCTGGATTTTGTTTACGGACAAGGAATCTCTGTGGTGCAAGTGGATACATTCAACCTTCTTGAAGAAAATAAATTTCTGGGTAGCAAAAAGGCCGACATTTTGCTCTTGGGCCTGGAAGAAAATACTAGACCTCAGGCTTCACTTTTGTTTACTTTTCAAGTGGGAAATGGGAAATGGTCATTCCACGTCATTCTGGTATGATAACTGGCATGAAGGGGGCCCCCTACATTTACGATATGGGGATGGAGATATTTATCGAACCAGAATACCACGGGACATATCGGTATATGATTTCTTCTATTTTGAGTGGGAACCGTCGCCTGTTTTGGAGGACTTGCTAACTTCTTTAGGGACGGCACCTACCTTCCTTGACATGAGGGATGATAAACTTAGATGGTGTGGCCATAGCTCGGGAGATTTCTCTGTCTCCTCGGCCTGGGAACTCATTCGGCACAAAGGACAACTTGTACACTGGCACTCCTTTATATGGGACAAAGCTTTAGCTCCTCGTGATGCTTTCATTATGTGGTTGGCCATGCATCATCGGTTGCCCACACAGAGGATGTTAATTCAGTATCACAGAATAGAAGATGTTACCTGTGCATTCTGCCGAACGTTACAGGATTTCGTCAATCACCTATTCTTTGAGTGTTCGGTCACCAGAGAACTAGCAACCTTATGGGCGGCCAGATGTAACCTGAGATGGAGGAATCGCTCGTGGACCAACCATATTCGTTGGGCAAGACAAAAATATTGGTGGGCGATCTTTTGGACACCGTATTGCTCACTTTTCCCTAGGAGCGCTGTGCCATATCATTTGGACAGAGAGGAATGATATACTATTCCGTGACAAGACCCTTTTCGTACTGGCACTTATCATGCATCTTACAAAATTGATCAAGGACAAAGCGGTTGCCTTGGGGGGCGTGCGTGACCATCCCCGTAATAGGAGCCTCCAGAGAAATTGGGGCCTTTCCCCTAGCATCTTTGATGAGACCCCTCACAATGTGTGATTTCAACCCTCTCTATGGATTTTCTCTGTCAAACAAATCAATTCCTTTCTTGGTGCAATCCCACTGTTCTGCTGAGGTGGTGGAGACACAGGGGAGATAAGGCTTGCTGCGAATTTTGTCTACTGCTGCCTCCTCCTTCCCTTGCAGGTTGTGTTGCCCTGATTAACTCAAAGGAGGCATACCTATTTCTATCTAGAGCGCGATCGTGGGCTCACAGATTTTTATCATATGCCGGGCGTCTTCAGCTTGTCAAATCTGTACTTCAGTCTATTCAAGTCTTTGGGTCTGCTGTCTTCACTTTACCCAAATCTGTATTGAATAGAATTGAGCTCATTCTCAGACAGTTCTTGTGGAAAGGACCAGATTTAGGTATCGGAGGAGCGAAAGTATCTTGGGTTGATATTTGCCTTGGGCTCAATTCTATTCAATACAGGTTTGGGTAAAGTGAATACAGCAGACTAAAAGACTTGAATAGACTGAAGACCATAGGACCCGGAAACCGAAAGGCAAGTAATACAGCCTCCAAGAATTTCCAATCCACTGTATCATAGGCATCCTGAGAAGGGGAAACAAGAGACGGCAAAATAGAAGCAATCCGGTTGGCCAAGATTTTAGTGATACACTTATACAAAGTGTTACAACACGCTAGAGGACGGAAATCATGCATGGCCCTAGCATTTGGAGACTTAGGAACCAACGTTAAGATTGTGGTGTTGATTTCCTTAAGAAGTCTACCAGTCCTAAAAAACTCCTTGATAGCAACTGTAACCGAGTATCCAACGACATCCCATGAAGCGATAAAGAATTCCACAATAAATCCATCGGGTCCGGGGGCTTTTCTCTTGGCGAGAGAGAAAAGAGTGCTCTTGATTTCCTCATTAGTAACCGGTTGGGAAAGGAGTAGGATCTGCTCTTCATCCAATGTCTTTGTAATGTACTCCCGGATCTGAGGTATCTCAGGGACAGAACTCGAAGAGCCCTAATTCAAAAGGGCTGTGAAATGGTTAACAATGTGAGCCCGAATCTGAGTAGGTTCGGTTATGACTTCCCCGACAGAATCTGAGATTGAGAAGATGCGATTATGGAGCCTCCTCTTGTTGACGAAGTGGTGAAAGTAGCTTGTGTTTGAGTCACCTTCTTTCAGCCATTTAATTCTGGTTTTTTGTTGATAGAAGGACTCCTCTTGGAGCCGCAAAGTGGAGAAGTCTCTCAGAAGTTCTGCCTCTCGGTCAACCAAACTCTGATTTATAAGATCATGCACTAAGGCATCTTGAATCACATTCAGAGCCAGCCTGGCTTGTTCAGTACGCATAGAAATATCTGAAAAGGAACTTCTATATAGGTGCTTGAGTCTGCACTTTAATAGCTTGAGTCTCCTACAAACAATGGACATTGGGGTACCAATGAAAGGAGTGGCCCACACCTGGGAGACAATGTCCTTGTAAGCAGGGTGAGTGATCCAGTATTTAAAAAACTTGAAAGGTTTCTTTGAGGTTGGCGGAGTCGTTATCTTGACCACCATTGGTGTTTTCTTCTTTGTGTTTGTAAAGTGCATATTTTAAAAGAGATAGTACTATATGTGTTATGAATGAGAAAAATAGCATATTTGTTATAAAAAAAAAGGATCGAACTTTTACTGTTGTTTTGTTCATTTGATACGATATGTTTTGCTGGATTTAGATTGGTTGTGATATATTATCTGATTTATGAGGAGATGTTATGGATGTGATGCTCAAGATGGTTATGAACCCGGTTAAGGGGTTTGTGGGTATGCACATACTTTTTAAGATCTTCTTGTGGGCCGAACCACCGGTATTATAGGTGGAGACCTTGCCAAGGGGGAATCTTGGTCACCTCTTGTCACAGACATTATATGTGACCGTGGTTAGAATTTTGAGCATGAGATTGGTTAGTGGATAGACCATTGACAATATTTTGATGAGATTAGTCAATGGATAGACCATTGACGTGTTTTTTTTTTATAAGATTGATCAATGGGTTTGACCATTGATACTTGTTTTGAGTACATAGTTTGAAATAAGTACTTTGACTATGAATATGTTATGTTAAGGTATTATGTAACTCGTTTTGATTGTAAACATGTGTTATGTTTTGAGTTTGACTTAAATGAGTTATATTTTGATCCGCTTAGAAGAAATGTCTTGCTCACCGAGTCGTGTTAGCTCACCCCTTCCATTTCCCTTGTCTTTCAGTTTCAGTGAGTCGCCAGTAAGACATAAGAGTTGCGCTAGCTGGAGGATTTTTGGGTTGGAGATTTTTGCTATGAAGTGTAATTAGGTGTATTGAGTTTTGGAGATAGCTCTTTTGGTGGATGTTATGTGATAGTTATAGAAAGCTCTGTTACTGTAACTGCATGACCTTTTTATCGTATATGTGAATGTATATATATTGATATCAGATTGAACCGTGTTACGTTTTGAGGCTTCATCCTTTGTGTGAAAGGATGGTCGCGTCATTGCTCTATTCTTATAGGAATTAGGGTGTGGCATTTATTGGTATCAGAGCATATGTTATGATCTTTATGGGTAGATGTGGGACATTGTGAGATAGCATGATAGATTTTGATGCGTTAGCCTAAGAGATACTAAGGTACATTTTCTTGTTCATTCTTGGATCTAGGTAACTATGAGTTCTGATCATGAGCTGCTTGCCAATTATCGCAGAGGAGTAGGTGCAAGAGAGCTATCACATTCTATTCCAGGGATGTTCCTCAAAGTTCTAGATGTAGGCTTCATGAGTAGAAGATGATGCAAGAGCTGAATCTCGGGAATCAAGAGAGGAGAGTCAGTAGCAAGAGACCCAAAATATTGTAGCTGGAGCTGTTGAACCTAAGGGTGATGGAGGCTACACTTTCGCCTATTTTAGAAAGGTGAAATCACCCACTTATGATGAAAAAACGGATCCTCTTGCGGCGAAATGCTGTATTAGAAAGATAGAGGGGATCTTCAGAGTCGAATAGGTTCTTGAGGAGAAAGAGGTCAACTTTGCTACACTATCTAGAAGGTGAAGTCGAGTATTGGTGGGAAGGAATGAGGTCCGCCTTTGGAGATGAGGATATTGTCATTTCTTGGAAGGCTTTCAAGGAGACCTTCAACATCCAATTCTTTCCACAATCTTTCCAAGTGTAGATGGATCATGATTTTCTACACATATCACAAGGTGACTCGACTGTTATGAAATATGCAGGTCGTTTCAATTATATGAGTAGAATTACGGGACATATGGTAGCCGATGAAGGGAAAAAGGTTGAGCACTTCGTGGGAGGACTCCGGCCCGAGATTCGTTTTACACTTGTGTCCCTTTCATTACCAACTTACAAAGATGTGCTGGAACGAGCGATCAACATTGAACGAGAGATTTCTATTAGTGGCACTGAGGGTGCTCCTTCATGTAAGAGGCCGAAGTTCACACATTTCTAGAAAAATCAAGTAAATAGTAGCATCAAACAAAGGGGCATTGGCAATCGTGGAAAGGGGAAGAGTTGAGTTATTCAAGGCCCTTGCACTACATGTGGAAAATATCATGGCGGTCTTTGTCACCGCAAGATAGGAGCATGTATTATTTGCGGAAAAACATGACACATGGCATGTGATTGTGCCACTCAGAAGAGTGCACCCGTGGATAGTAGGGTATGTCTTGTTTGTAGGCATCCTGGGCATATAACAAATGCTTGTTCTATGAGGAAGACAAACTCTTCAACTGGTAGGCCTCAAGAAAGTCAACAAAGACAGAAGATGACTGAGAAAGTCTTTGCTATGACGGAGGATGATGCTGCGGCTTCTAATACTGTTGTTGCAGGTATTATATCACCTGCCTCGCGGTGTGCTTATGCATTGTTCGACTCCGGTGCTACGCATTCCTTTATTTCTACGGATTTTGCAAAGAAGCTTGATGTGCTGCCTGATTCTCTTGATTATGAGTTGCGTGTTGATACTCCTACCGGTGATTTCTTGATTGCTAATTGTATATTCAAGTGGTGTAAGCTCCAAATTAATAATGTGGATATGCCTAGAGATTTGATGTTGTTAGATATACGAGATTTTGATGTTATTCTTGGGATGGATTGGCTATCAAGATGTCATGCTAATGTTGATTGTTATTCAAAAAAAAGTTGTCTTTCTGAATCAGCCCAAGTTTTCTTTTTTGGGAAGTTGTAAAGGCACTTTTTCAAGACTAATTTCAGCTATGCAAGCGAGGAAGCTTCTAAAGAAGGGTTGTTGTGGTTGTTTGGCTTGCGTAAAAGACACACCAGTAAAGAAGTTGTAAAGCTAAAAAAATATTCCGATTGTTAGAGAATTCCCCGATGTGTTTCCTGATGACTTAATCGGTTTACCTCCTGATAGAGAGATTGAATTTTGCATTGAGCTATTGCTTGGGACAACACCTATCTCTAAAGCACCTTATCGGATGGCATGTACTGAATTGAAAGAGTTGAAGACATAGTTACATGAGTTGTTTGATAAGGGTTTGATTAGACCCAGTGTCTCACCTTGGGGAGCTCCCATTCTTTTTGTGAAGAAAAATGATATGCGACTTTGCATAGACAATAGAGAACTTAATAAGGTGACGATCAAGAATAAATATCCTTTACCTCGGATCGATGACTTACTTGATCAACTCCAAGGTGCTCAGGTACTTTCAAAGATCGACCTTCATTTTGGTTATCATCAGTTGAAGATAAAAGCAGAGAATGTGCCAAAGACTGCTTTCAGAACAAGGTATGGGCATTAAGAGTTTTTTGTCATGCCTTTTGGAGTAATGAATGCACCTGCTGCTTTTATGGACTTGATGAACTGAGTATTCAGTCAATATCTTGATAGATTCATTGTGGTATTTATTGATGATATTTTGGTGTATTCAAGTAGTTTAGAGGAACGCGAGCAACACTTGAGACTGGTTTTGCAGACTTTACGTGAGAAAAAAAGTTATATGCTAAATGCAGCAAGTGCGACTTCTGGCTTGATCACATAGAGTTCTTGGGCCATGTAATCTCTATGTATGGTATTTCTATTGACCCGAAGAAAGTTGAAGCAATCATTCAGTGGAATCGTTCTACAAATGTTACAGAAGTAAGGAGTTTTCTTGGATTAGCTGGTTATTACATGCGATTTGTGGAGAGGTTCTCCAAAATTACTGGTCTACTTATTCTCCTAACTCAAAAGGGCATCAAGTTCATGTAGTCACATCAGTGTGAGCACAGTTTTCAAGAATTGAAGATGGGGTTGGTGACAGCTCCCATATTAACCTTGCATTCAGGAACTGGTGGTTTCACTATTTTTTGCGACGCGTCTAAGGAAGGTCTAGGTTGTGCTCTTATGCAGGATGGTAAAGTTGTGGCCTATGCCTCAAGACAGTTGAAAGCACATGAGCAGAGTTATCCTACTCATGACCTGGAGTTAGCAGCGGTTGTCTTTGCTTTGAAAATATGACGACACTACTTGTATGGTGAGAAATGTGAAGTTTTTACTAACCATAAAAGTTTGAAGTACATTTTTACTCAGAAAGAATTGAACATGAGGCAGAGAAGATGGCTTGAACTCTTGAAAGATTATGACTTATCTATCAACTACCATCCAGGAAAGGCAAATGTAGTGGCAGATGCCTTAAGTCGTAAATCTTCGGGGAACATGAGAGTATTGCTCACTTCTCAACAATCTATTCTCGAGGATATGATGAAACTAGAATTGGAGGTGTTAGTACATCAGCTTGGTGCTCGATTAGCTAATCTTCAAGTGCATCCAACGTTGATTGATAGAATCAAGGCTAAGCAGAACGATGATCCTCAAATGGGGAAGATCAGAGAAGGCGTAGAAGCTGGAGGACAACCAAATTTTAGTATCCATGTAGACGGATCATTGAGGTTCCGTGGCCGGTTATGTGTTCTCGATGATACAGGCTTGAAAAAAGAGATATTGCAGGAGGCTCACACCACTAGATACTCGATTCATCTAGGAAGTACTAAGGTGTACAGAGATTTGAAAGGAAATTTCTGGTGGATCAACATGAAGAAAGATATAGTTAAACTTGTCGATCAATGCCTAGTTTGTCAGCAAGTGAAGATTGAGAATCAGAAACCAAGTGGACAGCTGCATCCACTCGAGATACCTAAATGGAAATGAGAACATATCACCATGGACTTCATTATCGATTTACTGAGGACGCCTAAAGGTAAAAACGTATATGGGTGATTGTCGATCGATTGACTAAGTCGTCACACTTCTTGTCATATCGATTTGGCCTTTTAGTGGAAGATATGGTGAAGCGGTACGCGAATGAGATAGTCAAGCTACACGGGGTTCCAATGAGCATTGGTTTTAATAGGGACCTTCGGTTTGTGTCTAACTTTTGAAAGAGCTTACAAGGAGCGTTGGATACCAAGCTTAACTTCAGTACAGCTTTTCATCCTCAAACAGATGGGTAGTCAGAGAGAACAATCCATACCCTAGAGGATATGTTGAGATCATGCGTTATTGACTTTGGTGGCTTGTGAGATAAACATCTACATCTGGCGGAGTTTTCTTATAATAACAGTTATTATTTCAGTATAAAGATGGCCCATTTTGAAGCCTTATATGGTCGAAAATGTAAAAGTTCTATATGTTGGGACGATGTTGGCGAGAAAAGACTAACGGGCCATGAGTTCATGCAACAGTCAGAGGAGAAAGTCAGACTGATCCAAGAGCATTTGAAAGCTGCTCAAAGCCGATAGAAAAGTTATGTAGATCTCAAAAGGCGCAATATGGAGTTTGATGTGGGAGATCACGTTTTCCTTAAGGTTTCACCTATGAAGGGCGTTATGCATGGTTATCAAGGCATTGCCTAGGCGACAAGGCGACCTTGGAAGCCCAAGGCGTCCTGTCGCCTTGCCGAGTCTCCTCAAGGAGGGCGCCTTGACTGTCTAGGCGTCGCCTTGTGGACGCCTTGGGCGCCTTGGACATTTCTGACAAGTGATCATGCTGGTCGAGGTTGCAGGTGGCCGAGCGGCGCGACAACATGCTGCAATGCTGTTGGGAAGAGGAGTTTTGGGGCTGAGAGCTTCGGATCTGGAGTTGCCGGGTCTGTGGAACACTGCTGGGTGGTCCTGGGTTTGGGTTTGTAGAGCGTTGGGGCCTTCGGGTTCCAGATGAAGGCTCGTCTCAGGCCTCGACGAAGCAACGAGCAAAGGCGACGGCACAAAACAGAGGCGTTGGGGCTGGTAAGGTCGGCGACCGGCGAAGCTTAACAAGCTAGAGGGCTTCGGTGAACAGAAGAGGAGGAGAGGGTCGAACTCGAGATGGCTTGGGTCGCGAGCTCAGATCTCAGTGGTGGCTCTCGAGTGATCCACGGCGGCTCGGTTGCAGGTGGAGCAAACGCAGGCGGAGTGGTGGTCAGGTGATAGTGGTGGAGAAATGGGTCTGTTGTGCGCAAGGAAGAAGAAGAATTTGCAGAAGATAAAAAAAGAAGAAGAGTGAAGAAGGAGACGTCGTCCGCGGGAGCTGCTCCTGTCCTGTCGCATCGCTAGAGGGAGAGAGAGAAAATGTCACGTGGGTGGTGAAGGCTTGTAAGGAAAGTTTAGATGACGTTTTTTTTTTTTGGTCGGAAGTTTAGATGAGGTTAGCCAAAAGGAAAGAGGAGACCTGAAGGACGTCCGGCTAAGGAAAAAGAATGGTTGAGATACAAAGATAAGGAATAAAAAAGAATGAGGCCCACGAACTCTTCCTTCGCTTTTAGAATTCGGCTGGCAAGGAATAAGCGAGGGAATTAGAGGATCTCGGTTGAAATCAAAATGAAGCCACGGATTTTCCAAAGATACGCTATCCATTATTGATAGAAGACTTGGTGGAAGGAATTTTAATATAGTGATACTTGAAGTTTATAAAAATGATCATTTATATATATACACACATTTAATATATATCATGTCCCGGCGTGTCGGAATTCTCTATTTTTTGAGAACTGCCGTATCGGCGTGTCGTGTCTCCGTATCTATGTCGTATCGGTGCTACATAGATTTAAATTTCACTACTCTTGTCTTAACCTAATAAAATCTAGGATATTTTGGTAAATTGGCAATCAACCTAGTAGTTCGAGAGGGGGGGAACAATGAAAATGAAGTGATGCTTGATGGCACTAATTGAGTTACAAATAATTTAAACTTCACTATTTTTGTCTTAAGCTACTAGTTGAAACTTGTTTAGTAGAGCATGTTAGACTATTTTGAAATTATTGAACTTATAGTTGCTTAATCTCGATTACCTACTCAATTTTATGATTATTATATGTCTTAAATATATTTGATAGTTGTTTATTTGAATCATGAATGTAAATTTTAAAGTACAAATATAAAATATACAATTATACACACACACACACACACACACACACACACACACACACACACACACACACACACACATATATATTTAAAAATTTAGCTACTGTGTCGCCTTATCGCCTTGCGGACGACTAGGCGGGCGCCTAATCGCTTAGGCGTTTTAGAGGCTCTAGCTCGCCTTGTCGCCTTATCGCCTTAACAACTATGGTGTTATGCGGTTTGGCACTCAGGGAAAGTTGAGTCCAAGATATGTGGGACCATTCTTGATATTATAGAAGATTGGCGAACTCGCTTATAAACTTGCTTTTCCACCAGCGTTATCCAGATTTCGAATTCTGATCATGTACTGGATTTCACTCCTTTGAGATTAAGGGAAAACTTGACTTATGAGGAGCAACCTATTCCGATAGTTAATCGGAAAGCGCAAGTGTTACGACGACAAACTATTCCCTATGTTAAGATTCAATGGCAGAACCACACTAAGATAGAAGCTACTTGGGAACTCGAGGAGGAGGCGAGACGCAAGTATTCTCATTTGTTTGAAAATTAAGGTAAGTTCAATTATTCAAGAAGACCATATTTTCTTCTCTCTAAGCCCAGCCCTACCTTGTCTTCTCTTAGTCCTTAGCAAAAGACCAACGACAAAAAGAAAAGAGAGGGTAGAGAAAGGAATCGACCAAAAGAAAAGGGAAAGAGATAAAGAAGAAAAAGAAGAAGAGGAAGAAGAAAAGACACGACACTCACGATTCGGATGACTCGCCAAGACAACTCAGCTTCTATTCGCAAGGCTCGGTAAGTATTTGCGTCTCTCTAGGGTTCAATTTCAGATTTTGGTGGAATATGAGTCGCTGAGTCTGATTTTTTGGTCGTTTAGTCCGGTTTTTACATGAAAATGAAACGTTAGAGTGTCATGAATCCATAGGATTCGACGGATCGTAATTTGATACTACGGTTTTCCCGGAACAAGGTTTTCAAATCTTATGCGCGCAATGAACAGTACGCGATCAGAACTTGTTGCGTCTACTTTTGTCAAATTTCGAATGGATTTTGGACCAGCCGTTGGGCTTCTTGTTGTGTGTTAAAAAAGCTTTCTTTGGACTATAAGATCGTTTAAATTGAAGCTCGGAAGAAGGAGTTATGGCCCGTTTAAGTTTATCGCGTAAGTGGCGCAAAGCGGACAACATGCGTTTTTTATATGAGCGAGTGTTTTGTTTGTGCGTAAGTATCGTCTTAGTGACAAATAGGCTTTAATCAGTCGAGTCGTGTTATAGGATAGCTTATTACTCAATTTTTGATCTGTTTTTCATACTTTTGATAGGGTTTCAGACGTGTCGTTTTGAGTAAGCTTTCTAGTTTGCTTCTGGCATCACCAAGTGAGTGATACTATTTCTTCTTTGTGTTTGTAAAATATATATTTTGAAAGAGATAGTACTATAAGTGTTATAAACTGAGCAAAATAGTATATGTTCCATAAAACATGATCGAACCTTTAATACTGTTTTGTTCATTTGATACGATATGTTCTGCTGGATTTGGATTGGTTGTGATATATTCTCTGATTTATGAGGAGATGTTGTGGATGTGATGCTCAAGATGGCTGTGAACCCGGTTAAGGGGTTTGTGGGTATGCACTTACTTTTTAGTATATCCTTATGGGCCGAGCCACTGGCATTATTGGTGGAGACCTTGTCAATGAGAGAATCTTGGTTGCCTCTTGTCACGAGTGTTATATGTGACAATGGTTAAAATCTTGAGTATGAGATTGGTCAGTGGATAGACCATTGACATTATTTTGATGAGATTAGTCAATGTATAGACCGTTGACGTGTTTCTTTTATGAGATTGATCAATGTGTTTGACCATTGATATTTGTTTTGAGTATGTGGTTTGAAATAAGTACTTTGACTATGAATATGTTATGTTAATGTATTATATAACTCGTTTTGATTGTAAACATGTGTTATGTTTTGAGTTTGATTTAAATGAGTTATATTTTGATATTAAACATGCATAGTGATTGTTTGATCTGCTTAGAAGAAATGTATTAATCAGAGCCGTGTTAGCTCACTCATTTCATTTCCCTTATCTTTTAGGTTCAGCGAGTCTACAGTAAGCCGTGAGAGTTGCACTAGCTGGAGGATTTTTGGGTAGGGAATTTTTGCTATGAAGTGTAATTAGGTGTGTTGAGTTTTGGAGATAGCTCTTTTGGTGGATATCGTGTGATGGTTATAGAAAGCTCTGTTACTGTAACCGCATGACCTTTTTATCATATATGTGAATGTGTGTGTTTGTGTGTGTCTATCTATATATATATAAAACCGTGTTACGTTTTGAGGCTGCATCCTTTATGTGAAAGGATGGTCGTGTCATTGCTCTATTCTTATAGGAATTAGGGTGTGACATAATTTGAATATGGAGACAAGACATTTCGATTTTTCTGGGCTACCGACCGCTGTCTTCAACTTCTCGTTCAAGCGGCACCATTAGCTAGTCTTTGTTGATCAAGTGGGAGTGCTGATAAGTTTACAATATACCACACTGTTTGAATCAAGTCAGTCACTTGAGCTGCCACTCCGCATCCTACCATGGCAATCCCTATGCCAAATGAGCATGGAGAGGGTTCTTGATGCTTTTGACGTTTACAACAACTTTTGAGCTGATATTATAAGATCTATCATGCGTGCTGTGTCTTTGGGATTGTATTATGGCCATCAACAGTTCAACATGAGCATAGATTTAGATTTGGCCACTCAAAAGTAAGTTGAAATGGAAGACATTGGGGAAGTTTTCATTGGAGGATACGTGTCAGTTCCCAATCAAGATCAAGTCACTCGGGGCGAGGATACGTGTCAGATCCCAATCAAGATCAAGTCACTCGGGGCGTCTCAAGAAGCACAATTGAAAAGCTCAAGAGAAACAGCTGCTCTGTCTAGGACGACGATGGATACGTGTTCGCATCTCTTTCACAGCAGATGCGTCGCCAAGTGACTGGAGAGGAATGATTGGTGTCCGCTGTGCCGTAGCAAAGTAAAAGTAAAAGATTCAGAGTAGTTAGTTTTAGTATGTAATATTTCTAATAAGTAATTTGCTCTACTTACTGTAATAATAACGAAAAGAGACATTTGCTTTTTACATTCACGAAAGGTATTGTCTACCGTTGCTGATGTTGTTCCTCGTTGAATTAGAAAATTTGATCTACTATGTTGTTTGGAGAAAGATTGAATTGGTTATCTGTATCCGTCTTCATTCTGAAAATATTCTAGTTTTCAAATTTCCCCATGTGTGGTACCAAATACCATATTTCTCACCGTTTACTGGGTTGCCACACACTTTCGTTGCAGTGAGTTATTCCCGCATAAACAATAAGATGTTCTTGTCTCAAGCAGCCACTTCTCTGCAGCCTGAAGAAAGGAGCATCATAGTTCGACTTTGCTCATGAGCATTCAACTATATTCCAGTTGCTTTGAGAGATTATAAGACAAGACTTAGTCGAGGATAAAGGGTGCGAGTATCTCTTGGCTGCGGTGGTCTTAGTAAGTTACCCTGTTCTGAACCTAGGATTGAGAAGTAAAACTTGTTACCAAGTATTGTAACCAAATCCTATTGGATGTTTTAATTCGAACGAGTTGTCAATCATCAAAGCATGAACCACCTATTAGCTTTTACATGAAATTAAGATGCATATCAGCAATTTTGTTTTGAAGTTTCAATAAGAAGTTTTAGTGCCTCTAGCGCTGCTCCTGCTTCGCTATGTATATGTAGTAAAGCAGTCACCCAATAGATTATCAATCAATCAGATTTCCATATAAAAGACCTGAGAAGCAGAATGAGACGCTTCAACTTCGATGACAAATCACTAGATCTCAATACATGAAAGTCTTTCACTTGGTGCCCTGCAGCATTGTTCAGATAAATTGCGGGGTAACATCGCAAGGAAATAATCAGATCGTGTCAATGGCGCCTAATCCTCGGGTCAAGGCAATAGCCTTTCTGTCATTTCTTAGGAAAGCAACAGAGATTACTACCCAATGCTAACTACTGAGGTCAACATAACTGGAACCACATTTCAAGATCAGGTACAAAAGGCCGAAAATGAAATTTCATTCGTTGTGCTGAATTTGAAGAATGTAAACTTGAAGGCTTTCAACTATTATGCTGCCGATGAATTTAATATATCTAAGTCCTTCGGTATTGACCTGAGAAAACGCAGTTCACTTAATGAGAACACAGAAATAGCATTTCAAAATCATAAAAGATTTACAAAAAGTAACTCACAGAAGAGCATTGTAAATGTTCTGTATTTTTTCTGCTAGTTTTCCTTTTGTTCTTGTTCTCACATTAGAATTGCTTATATGTCCTTTATTACTTAGCGAAAATAAAACGTTTAAGAGCATATTAAAGATTCAATGTGGGCATACTAACACACACAACTTCCATGCCATGCTCATGCGCACATAAACCATCATCTTCACGTTTTAAGTGGTAATAAGGGCAACACTTGCTCAATCATATATGAGATATCATTGTAAGTACCAGATCTATCTACCTCCTCCATCCATTCACAAAATATACATGATTCTTATGTTAAATCTTCACAATATGCAAAATTAGTTGTTATTCCTCGACTTGAACATGGCCCTGCATTCAACTAAATAGTGAGACACGTCTTGTCATTAAGTCTGAGTATGCAGGAATAGCACTATGCTGGCAGTACATTGAAAGACGAAAAGCACATTGGCAAAAAAAATTATTTTGACTACCAATGGCCTAATTTGGTGAAGTGTCTAGTTCAACAAACTTCAAAGTGATCTCTTTTATCTCCAGAATCGATAATATGCAAGTAATCATGATCCCAGCAGAAATACATCCTCTAAATAGCATGACATGGGGAACAGGAGTACTCCATCCAATAATATGCAGCACATGGGGGAAAAGCAAATTCATCTCAGTTTTTGTCAGTGTTTAATAAGACGGAATTGGCCCAAGCAATTCAACTTGTTAACCGTTGTCCTATCCTGGTTCAAACAGTTGAATTTTCTAGTGGTCAAAAACTAATTGAACCAGGGTTAACCAAGTTAGTTCGGTTTCTAGAAGAAAGGAATGACGCCCGGATGACATTTTAAAGAAAGGATTCAGGACTTTGAAGTCCTTGGGCATTCCTTGCAGAAGGTTTGGGCACTGAGCTATGCATCATATATCAGTCATTAGCGCATGATTCAAACTTTCGACAGAACAAAGCGTTCCGGTTAAGTAAGAAAGTTGGCAATAAACATACTTTAACAAACGTCGATTGACCAACTCAAATTTGAACAAGTGGTTAAAACTACGATTTCTATACAGACAAAGGCGTCGTTCAGAAGAGACACTCTTACAATATGGAGACACAGGACATAAATTGTAAAATAAAGTCTGGTCAGCTGCCTATCAGGGCTTGAACCAAACAACAAACACATCCTGGCAAAAGGAAATGACTGCAACCATAATGAAGCCAAAAAGCAGCAAGACAACCAGAACAATTTTGAACCAGAAAGATTTCCTATTCCATAAATCAGATCTTCCCAACCAGACATACTCCAGTGTACCTTTTAAATCCCTCCTAAATAGGATGACTTGAAATACAAGAAAGAAACTGTCGTCTTGGCCAGTCGATCTCCTTCAATTTATCTTTTGTTCATCTGCTCTATTCTAGCTTTACTTCAATCAGTGCCAGTGGCAGTTTTAAACTCATAATGGAGTTCATATCCCCGCTTCTGGAGCTTGGTGCTGCTCTCCTTGATTTTGTGGTGGATGGATGTCAAATAACAAAGCACGTGCCTTATGCACTAATATTTTAATCCTTAAAGTTTTTTCATAATGTTCCATCCAAATATGGCATAAGAGAACCAGCTAAAGTAAACACAACGTTTACAGCTTTCTCTAGCTATCTGACTGTCTGACAGAACAAAGACCAAGGATCGCAAAATGAAAGACCATTCTATACAGGAAGTAGCTAAGATAGTTGAGGAAGCCATTACAATTTCATCCAGTAAAACACCGGGAACATCCATCTTTGAGGAAGCCAAATAACTATAGAACAGAAAGACAAGCATGCCATGCTCAAACCATAACATAAAGATGAAAAAACGCACCTTGAATTCTTCTATATCAACCAATCCATTCCTTTCCTGCGGCAACGGCCATAAACCCTCCTCTCCTGTTCATGAACTGCCTTGGCTGCAGCTTCGTCACAGCCCTAATGGCACTCCATCTGCCATTGGCACCAGATTCCCTTTTGTCGAATCAAACCAACTGGAATTGCAAACTTCATCATCCTCCACAGCTGCCTGTGCCCCTTCACTGCCACCATCTTTCTCCTTCTTGCTCTGCTGCTCCTTCACAATTTCATCAATGAAGTCTACTGCGTCTGGGAGCACGCGTGGCAGGACCATCAACAACAAATTTATGACAATCCCATCAATCTAAATGAAACTCCAAGCAGAAACTGGGAATACTTTGTTTTCCTTCATAGTTTTCCTCAGCAGCAACACGTTGTCCCAGTTGCCCATCTCAGCATACGTATTGGCCAGAAGGATATAGCGTCCACTATGTTGAGGTTCTAGTTGGATCAAATGTCTGCCGACTTTCTCTCCTAACTCAACATAGCCATGCATCATACACCCATTTAAGAAAGATGCCCAAACTGCACCATCTGGTTCCATTGTCATACTCTTTATCAACACACCAGCCTCTTTGATTTGTCCAGCCCGAGCCAAGAGGTCAACCATGCATCCATAGTGCTCAATAGTTGGAGCGATGCCGTAAACCTTGCCCATACGTCCAAACAAGCGCCATGCTTCATTGATCAGGCACTTCTGATTGCAGGCCACCAGAGCTCCAATGAATGTCACAGCATTTGGTTTAGGACCACTATTTTCCATCTCATTGAAAAGCTGCAGCCCTGTTTCATTCTCACCATTAACAGCAAACCCCAATATCATCGCACTCCAGGTTGTCACATCTTTCAGGGGCATTCGGTCAAAAACTTTTTGTGCGAATCTGATGAACCCACATTTGACATAGAAGTTAATCAATGCAGTGCCTAGCTCAAGTTCGTAATCGATGCCATTCTCATCTATGTACTTATGAACCCATTTTCCTTCTTCAAAGGCTCCCACAATGGAACAGGCGCTAAGTACGCTAACCAAAAGAGATCCACTTATTCTCATGTCAGCGCGATCTTTAACCTCAGAAAACAACCTAATGGCCTCATCAAACCGCTCATTCCGAACGTAGCCAGAGATCATGGCACTGTAGGAAACATCGTTTTTCTCCGGCACTGAATCGAACAGACCTCGAGCTTCATCAACGAGGCCGCTGCTGCAGTAGCCAGTGATAAGGCTCGTCCAGCAAACAACGTTCCTCATTGAACTTTGATCAAACAGGCGGCGAGCAACACACACAGCTCCATGCTTAGAGTACATGCTTATCAGAGAACTCACCACATAAACATCACAATCATGCCCGAACTTCATCGCGCCACAGTGAACTTGGCCAAGCAAAGGAAAGCCAGCGCATGCCCTCACCAGTGCAGCGAAAGTGCGGGCATTTGGCTTGACGCTTTCCCTGCACATTCGACCGTAGACCGACACAGCCTTCCCATGTTCGAAGTCTCCCAAGAAACCCATCATCATGACATTGAAGTCGAACACACCGGGGGCGGGAATTCGAGCGAAAACGCTCGCTGCGTAGTTCATGTTCCCGTATGGCGCGAGCGCAGAGCAGGCCAAGATTTTACTGGCGGTGTACGCGAAGCGAGAGAGGCCAGAGACGATGGTCTGGGCATGGATTTGCTTCAGGTGGGCGATGGTCGAGCATCTCCGGAGCAGAGCAAGGCAATGGAAGTTGGCGAGATGGCTGGTCATGCAAATGATGTCTGGTTAGTTTCTGGTCTTAAGAAGCGAACGAGGTTGAACGGGGATCAAGTGCCCGTGGGGGGAGCGGAAAACACAAGGTCTGCCCCCCGAAACGAAGAAAATTAGAAATATGGTTGGTAAACGTAAATATTAATTTTTAATTATAATTTTCGAAAATAATTTTGGAGAAAAAATAAGAATAAAATATTAATTATGAAAAAATTACTTTTGAGAATAAAAAAAAAGAATAAAGTCGCAGTTCTTTTAAAAAGATTAAGTCCACATACATTTCCACGTGAAATTATGAACTTTAAAAAAATTAAAATTAGACTTGAAAATGTACTAATAATTAATTTTCAAATAAGAGGGAAATTAAAAAATCAAAAATATTTTACGAAAAATGAAAAACGTCAAAAAATGAATTCTCGCCACCTAGTTGTTCCCGGGAACATTTGTGTTGTTACGAAATATGTTATGATTCTCTAAAAAAATTCAGGGAACATAATAAAAAAATATGATTAGTTTCTGATTCTAATCAGAATAACTTTTTTGAATCAGTATCGTTGCTAAACAGGCCCTAAGTGTCTATGATATCCCAAATGAATTTTTTTTTTGGGAAAATTTGAAATAATGGTATGAAGTGCCTTTATTTTTCTCAAATAAATATCTAAAGTTAAATTTATTTCAAATAAGGACGTAAAATACCCTTATTATTTTAAATAAGTCCTGAAGAAAACCTTGTTTTAAATAAAGGTTTGAAGTGACCATGTCAGAATGAAAAAAAGGATATGACATCATCAGTTGGTCAAGGAAATTTTCATCTTTTACTTTTTATTTCTTTATTTCTTTTTTTATTTTTAAAATTTGAAAAAAAGGCCACCACCCATTGTCGACCATTGTCACCGCCCCAACGACGATGGGGCAGCTGCCAGCCCTCCAACCTGTATCATTTTTTTCTTTTTTTAATGTTTTAATTTTTTCAATTTTCAAATTGGGTTAATACCACAAAAATTTCCAAACTAGTACACACGTGACAAGTTTATCCCAAATAACTTTTTTTTATCGCAAAATATCTTAAACTTGTACGCCTTTGATAGATTTACCCAAATAATTTTTTTACCCCAAAATGGTATACATTTGACAAATTTACCCCAAACTGGTATACATGTGATAAATTTATCTTCTGCTAATTTTCGTTAAATTTTATCATTAAATTGCTGAGTTGAATGACACATGGCAATTGTCGAATATACACTTTTGGGATTTTTACTCTATGCTTGCCATAAATGTATAAATTTGGGATTTTCGTGATATTAACTCAATTTAATGGAGACTAATGGAGGATAAATTTATCACAGATGTACCACCTTGTGGTTAATTTATCACAGGTATACCAGTTTATAATTTATGGTGGTTGAAAAAATATATGGGGTAAATTTATCACAGGAGTACCAGTTTGGGGCTTTTTGTGATAAAAAATATTTTGGGGTAAATTTGTAACATGTGTATCAGTTTAAGATTTTTTGTGGTATTAACTATTTAATAAAATTTAGGTTAAAATTATATTTGGATGAAAATATACTTGATTCAAGCCCTTATTTGAAATAGTCATGACCACTGCAGGCATACACTCGAAACAAGTTCAGCTTCATGCCTTTATTTGAGATGATGGTTGTTAGGGCTGTCAATTTGGCCCGCGCTAGGCGGGCCGGCCCGGCCCGAATTTTTTTTGCATTTTCGAGCCGGGTCTAGTACTCCGGCCGAGCTGGCCCGGCGCCAAACTTTTTTAAATACCCGTTTTTTCTTTTAAATTTAATTTTTTTATATTTTTTCATTTGATGGTTTCTTAATTAATTTTGATTCAATTTTTTTTTTAAAAAAAAGAAAGAAAAAAAATTCGGCCCGAATCTGGCCCGGCCCGGTTCGGGCCAGCTCGAGCATGGTACTGCTCAGTTCGAGCCGGCTCGGGCCGGGCCGAGACCCGGCCCGACCCGGCCCATTGACACCTCTTATGGTTGTACTTCAAGCCATTTTTTTTTTTTTTTGTGTTTTTACTGCTTACTGAAGTTGTGCTTTCAATCCTACATAAGAAAAAGATGGGTTTTCAATTGGACCAAAATTTTGACCCAAAAAAAATCGACCAAAATTAAAAAGTTGGGTTTACAAAAAAGAAGAAGAAAAAGAAGTTGAGTTTTCGTGAATTTGACTCCAACAAAAAAATGGGTTTGATATTCTAAAAGCATGAGCTTCATGAACTTCGATTTAAGGCTGAGCAAGTTCAATTTTGTCTACATTTAGTCTCATCCTCATTTGAGAAGGTATGGACCTAAGCAAATCCTTAAAAGTCTCAAGGGTATCATGAAAAGGAATTCTACGATATGAAAAATCAACAAAAAAGTCCTAAACTTATCGCAATTGTGTCAATTTGGTTATTAACTTTTTTTTGGCCATTCAGTCCTAAACTTTTTACAATTGTACCATTTCAGTCCATTCAATCAAATTTGGTTGCCAGCATTGATGTGGATGCCCAACATCACAACATTTTAATATTTTTCTTTTCTTTTTCCTTTTTTATTTTATTTTTCTTTCTTTTTTTCTTTCTCTCTTCTTCTTCCTCCTCTAGTGTCGACTGACCATCCGAGAGCAAGGTCCAGATCTGGGCTGATAGAGGCCAGAAATTCAAGATCGAAGGAGTTGCAATTCAATCCCAGCTAAGCTCGGATGCGAGAATCCTATTCCTAAGGCGCAACGACTAATCGATCGAACCTAAATTAATTCGATCGACAATTCGGGAAATTTTCCAATTATCGTCACTAAATTCTTTGAAATTCCATGCTTCGTGATGAACTAAACTTCGATATCAAATCCTTTATCGCATTCAGCTATTTTCCAGACGTCCAATTTCGAGGGCGTCACAAACACCCCCGTTTCTGCAAGGAAAATGCGTTGCACTGCTCCGCATTGGTGTGCATTTTTTATTCTAGAAAATCAAATCTCAGTCTTAATTCATTCAAAACTTAAGAACGAGAGCTTGCTAATTTTTTTTTTTTTGGTAAGGTGGAGCTTGCTAAATGTTCACGGTGGTTTTTTTTTGTCATTTTTCAAAATTTTCTAAAACTAGACTACGTCTAGAGTACATAAATCTAGGCAAATCACAATCAATAAAATCAAGTGCACAATCAAGAAATCATGGCATTGATAAATTGTATCATAAAACCATAACGAATCCCTAAGGGCTTAGAGAAATATCGTTCGAGTTTAATTTCAAAGGTATTTAAGATTTTTCTAAAAAAGAACAAAACCTAAGAAATCTATATGCAAATTTATGAAAATAAGGTCAATTTAGCCTAATCTAAGATTCTTCTTTCAGGAATTTTTAGAAATTCTTTTTTTATTTTTTAGACTTTTTCAAAATTTTAAAGAATTTTTTTATTTTTATTTTATTATATCGTATATTTTTCTTTGAAAATGAGACCTCATTTTGTTTTAGTTAAAGAGAAAAGTGAGAGATGTGACTGTTTTGCGATTCTCAAAAGTGATTCTTTTTTTCAGAACCAAATTTTTTTTTTGTCCAAAGTTGTTTCCAGAAACACAATCAACATTCTCATCTTTTTTTTTTTTTTGTTCCAGGGAACATAATCAAATAACCAAAATGGTTACCTTAATCTCGGTAACAATGTGTGTCCAAACGTTGTTGTTGACTGTGAAAATATTTTTCATGAATTCATTTTTATAGATAAACAACCGATCCTTTTTAGGGATTCACACCCTAACCTGCATCCATTTTATCACTACCAACTCTAGGAAATATGAAGTCTCCGAGATAATATGGTTTATGCTGAATTTGGCTTTCAAATCTTTCCGTCAATTTCTCCATTCTTTATATCTCTGAAATTATCTCTGAATTTCTGTTCACTGATTACATGTAATGGTTAATTAATCGAACCTTAACTTGCATCTATTCTATTACTACCAACTCGAAGAAATATGACATTTCCGAGATAACAAGATTTATGCTGAATTTGTCTTTCAGATCTTTTTGTCAATTTCTTCTTTCTTGATATCTCTGAAAATATTCCGGAATTTCGGTTCACTGATTGCATATAATGGTTAATCAATTGCATTGGTGGCCCTCCCTGTTTTTTCTTTTCTAAGCAATTAGCTTGACCCTACAAAGAAAAGCAGATGGGTCTGCACTTCACTATCGTTAGGTATGCAGTTCAAGGTGTCAACTCAAGTTCTGTACCACTTTTTCGTCTACAAAAAATCTTCTTGTCACCAAAAGAAGAGTAACAAAAAAGATGACGCTGTCACCCTCTTTGTCCTTTATCTCTTCATATTCAATCCACCTCCGTTAGAGAAGAAGTAGCCAAAACTGAAGAAGAGTAAATGGAGGAGACGCAGCAAATTCAGATCCCCAGAGTGAAGCTGGGCAGTCAGGGATTGAAGGTAACATTCTTGCTTCCGTTTGTCTTGTGAGCCGTCTCTGTTCAACTAAGCAATGAGTACTTGTCTTCATGTCTTCACGATTAGTAGTTTTGAAACAGTTTCGGTTTCAAACTCTAGAGATTGTACCTGATTTTTATGACAGTTTTCACCCAGAGACTGTTTACAAACTTTAGAGTGCCGCATAGTGCTCATAGTTTCTGGCTCCTTGCATTAGTTGATCAGTGGGATCTGTGGTTTTCATTAAGGGTGTGATCAAAGTGGAGTCGATCTCAGTTTGCTACTCGGGCTCAACCGAGCTTGATCTTAGCTCAAGCTCGACTCGATAAAGTGTTCCGTAATGAGCTCGCGCTCGAATCTGACTGTTCAAAAGTAAGAACTTTACATGAGACCGCAAGATAAGGTAGAACTTGAGCCAAGTGAGCTTTTTACGTGTAATGAAATTGGAAAACATGGTAATATGCAATTCTTGTGTATTTAGATGTATTACTACTCTATAGGATATCGTAATTCAGCTATTCGAGTCTAGTATGCTCAATCACATTCTCGATTCCCTTCAGTACTCGAACGCCTCGAATTTTAAAGGGTTGAGTTGAGATCGAGTCAGGCTCGTAGCAGCTCAAGATTAGCTTGGCCTGTGTGTGCTCTTAATTCTGGCAAGGGCAAGCGAGGATGGACAAGAAACAAGGTCAAGTCATGTCAAGGGAGAAGTAGAGGAACATTTTGTTCAGGACCTTTGTTCTTGGAGTAGCGAGGAAATTTTGTCATCTTTAGATACTAGGGTAGACATTGAAATAGCTTGAAGAGTAGAATACTGAATTCATGCATACTCTCATCTTGTGCAGGTCTCTAGACTAGGCTTTGGATGCGGGGGACTCTCTGGTATCCTCAATGCTCCTGTTCCCCATGAAGCTGGATGTTTACTCTTAAAGAGAGCATTTGAGAAGGGAATCACCTTCTTCGATACATCAGATTTCTATGGTCATGATCATGACAATGAGATCATGATCGGAAAGGTGATGCTTGTTTTAATTAGCTTCAATGCATCAAGATTTTAATCCCTCTGTGATAATTATGAACCATGAACATTGTTATGTGGTGGACATTGGGAGACTCAGATGATACCTCTTATTGGTGCCCTATCTTGCCTCCTAGTTTTTTTTTATGGTAGTCCTGCAACTGAGACAGAACTGATTATTCGCTCAGGCTCTGAAGGAGCTTCCGCGAGAGCAAATTCAGTTAGCGACGAAATTCGGCATTGTAATGATGGAGGGGGGTCAAGTTGCCATCAGAGGTACTCCCGAGTATGTAAGAGAATGCTGCGAAGGTAGTCTTAAGAGACTCGGTGTTGATCACATAGACTTATACTATCAGCACAGGGTGGACACCACAGTGCCGATAGAGGATACTGTAAGCACTGTCAAATCATGGTGTTTCTTCACATTGCTTTCTAGCATATGATCATTTTTCTCCAACCCAATTGCAATTTGAAAAATCGGTTTAAACTAAATCAATCCCAATTTGTAAGATAGATGGGAGAACTTAAGAAGCTGGTGGAGGAAGGGAAGATAAAGTATGTTGGTTTGTCAGAAGCTAGCATCGACACGATAAAGAGAGCTCATGCCGTTCATCCAATCACAGCTGTGCAAATGGAGTATTCTCTGTGGACTCGCGAAATCGAGGATGAATTAATCCCACTTTGCAGGTCTATTCCAATTATCCTCAAGATGTTTGTTGTTGTCCCCTCAATATGTCAAGGAAGTGAAGCAGTTTTTACGTGTCTTTCAATTTCAGAGAACTTGGCATTGGGATAGTCGCATATAGCCCTCTCGGTCATGGCTTCTTTGGCGGGAAGGCGGCTGTTGAGAGCTTGCCTGCGGAGAGCTTTCTGGTATGTTTTTTCGCAATTTATTTTGGTGATATCAATCATTAGTCTATTGGCAAGAGAATCCAAATTATGTTACCTCCATACTTAATTTTATTAGCATCAACAACAGCAAGCAGTGTCAGCAATCCTGCTACAAGCTCAATATACAGCAACTAAGAGAACCAAACTAGAAGTCCCCATCTTTTGCCTATCTAAGGATACTTTTCTCTTCACATTCAAACAACCAATAAGCCTTTCTATAATCAACCTCTTAATTCCCAAGAGGATTGAATTAGAGCTTGCAGAGAGAGTGGGATTATGCAGACGATGTTTTACTGCCTTAGAACAAATTTTTTGGATTTCTTGGTTATATATCAGTGGTAGTTTGTGCTTCTATGCTGATGTCTATCGTTATATAATAGGCTATGCATCCAAGATTCATCGGGGAGAACTTAGAGAAGAACAAAGTTATATATCAAAAAGTTGTCGACCTCGCTGCAAAGCATGGTTGCACCGCTCCTCAACTGGCCCTAGCGTGGCTTCTTCATGAAGGGGATGACATTATCCCAATACCAGGTAACTATTTCGGGCAAACATTGCGTCACATAGCAATATATTTAGTGTTAGTGTGCCAATAGCCGTTGAATTTTGCAAAATTAGGAGAGGTCTGTCAAATCAGGCAGTTGTTAGTTTTCCTGTATCTATCACGAACTTTTAACTTTCAGTTGCCACGATATATAGGGACCAGAAAAGCTGAGAACCTTGAAGACAATATTGGATCAGTGGGAGTTAAGCTTAGCCAAGACGAGATGAGAGAAATTTGCGATGTCATGGCCATGAATGAAGTAAGTGGTGAAAGAGAGGTGGAATTATTCGCCAAGTATTCATGGAGATATGCAAATACCCCAGCAAGATAATGCGTGCTGTGGATATCGATGGAGGTAATTTGTTGCGAGGAGAATATTGTAGCGAAAGCGCGAGATCGGCGGTTGTGATATCTGCATTTCGATCTTAACATGAGGAGCCTAAATAAATCTTGAGAATTAGTGATGTAACAGACATTAATATCCCTCTGTTGTTTGAGCTTCTTGTGGTAGAGACCCTGTAGTGTGTGCCTGAATGTTGGGATTCAACAAGCAGAGGTGTTCTGTCTTAAGGTGGAGATGCGTTGCCTGAGCTTTATTCTAACTAATGTTTCATCAGTTGTCAACAGTGAGGTTCAGCTAATGGAGCACGACACGGTCGGGACCATACCTAGTTGGTCTGAATAGCTTCTCACGGATAGATAGATTGTATTCGGTGTGAAGATGAAGAAGATATGAGAAGAACAATTGATGATGAACTTGAACTTTCAGAGAAGACGTGTATATCTTCATCTGAGAGCTTAACTTCTCTCTTGTGTATCTTACAGTTTATATATCTCATACAACAAGGAATACAACTGTAAACCGAACAAACAGAACTAACAGAAGACGTAAAACTGAAAGACAAACTAACAGAAAAAGGAACGACTCTTGACTATTCTGTTTTGAGCTAACAGAGTGCAGTTGCCTAGTACACTACTTCAACATTTGACACGTATTGAAGGCTTCAGTTGTTCCATTTCCTCTTCTTTCTTTCTGGTTGAAGTCATACCATCAGGAGCAGTCATACGTAATGAGGCTGTAATCTCAACATCCCCCGCAAACTGGGTAGAGGTTTAATTCCCAAGCCCAGTTTGGTTCCGAGATTGCAGTGATCGAGCCGTGACAATGCCTTGGTGAAAATGTCAGCAAGCTGGCGATGACTAGGAACATATTTGACGCATAATGAGCCCAATGAAACTTTTTCCCTGACGAAGTGAAAATCAATTTCAATATGTTTAGTTCGAGCATGTAAGACATGATTGGCAGTAAGGGAGATGGCATATTGGTTATCACAAAACAGAGTTGTAGGAGAGTGAAGAGAAAAGCCAATATCACGTAGGACAAAGCTAATCCATGTAAGATCAGCGGTAGCAGAAGCAAGGGCTCGATATTCTGCTTCAGTAAATGAACGAGAGACAGTCGGTTGCTTCTTGGCTGACCAGGAGAGGAGATTGCAACCAAGATATGTGCAAAAACCAGTGGTGAGACGTTTGGTATCAAGACAGCCGGCCCAATCAGCATCAAAAAAGCCGTATAAGTTCATAGAACTGTGAGAGTGTAGGAAGATTCCCAGATTCACAGTTCCCTTAACATACCGAAGGACTCGCTTGAGTTTATGAAAATCAGCAATGGTTGGCCGCTGCATTTTTTGACATAAAAGATTAGTGGCATAGGCAAGGTCTGGGCGAGTGATGGTGAGATACTGGAGCCCTCCAACTAAACTTCGGTATTCAAGTGGGTTGGCAAGATAGATGTCATCTTTGGTTATGTGAAGGGGCCATACATATAGTGGAGTTGCTATTGGTTTGCAGTCAAGCATGTGTGCTCGTGTAAGAAGGTCAATAGCTTACTTGGTTTGGCAGAGAAAAAGATCATCCGAAGTACGTTTGGCTTCTATCCCCGAAAAATAATGAAGTGAGCCCAGATCTTTCATCTGAAAAGGGATACTCAGAGATTTGACAAATTCAACAAGCAACTGATGTGAGTTGCCAGTCAGCACAATATCATCAACATATAGGAGCAATAATAGTGTGTCTGTGCCGCGGTGTAACACAAAGAGAGAAGGGTTTGTGGTGCTACAAAAAAAACCTGATTCAATGAGGAAGTTGCTGAACTTGTCAAACCAAGCACGTGGAGCCTATCAAAGACCATACAATGACTTCTTAAGTAAACATACATGATGAGGCAAGGTAGGATGGACGAAACCAGGAGGTTGCTCCATATAGACATGTTCAGTGAGTGTGCCATGTAGAAATGCATTTTTGACATCTAGTTGATGAATGGGCCAGTGCTTTACCATAGCCACTGATAAGACAATACGGAGTGTGGCTTGTTTCACTACGGGGCTGAAGGTTTCAAGAAAATCTACTCCTTCCTCTTGAAGAAACCCTTTAGCAACCAGACGAGCTTTTAACCTGTAAAGGCTCCCATCAGGTGCTAATTTCGTTTTAAACACCCACTTACAGCCTATGATATTCATTTGAGCTGTTCTTGGAACTAATATCTAAGTTTGATTCATATGCAGGGCATCCATTTCCTCATGCATAGCCTGAGTCTAGCCCTTATGAGCTAGGGCTGATTTAAGGGATTTAGGCTCAGTTGGAACATTATATTCAGCTAAGCAAGCATACCTGGGATTTGGTTTAGCTAAGCCAGACCGGAGTCTAGTTTGCATAGGATGAATAGAGATGTCACAGGGATGAGGGGCTAAGGAACTTGGATGTTCTTGATCAACAACATGAATGCTTGGTGCTGCATTAACTGGAGCAAAACTTCCTGATGCTGCAGGGTCAGTAATAAGTTGCGATGGAGGAATGCTTGGTGCTGCATTAACTGGAGTAAAACTTCCTGATGCTGCGGGGTCAGTAATAAGTTGTGATGGAGTGCACTGCTCAGTGCTGTATGGGACACTAACTTGACCAATTTGAAGAGCTCCACTGTCCTGTAAATAACCAGTGGTACACATTGGACTCAGCTTATTAGAATCTAGAAAATCTACCTCAGCAACCCATTTTCGATACAGAGAAGTGTAGTGAGGATAGTCTCTATTTAGTTTCTTGGTAAAAGGAAAGAAACTTTCATCAAACTTCACATTTCGACTGACATATATCCTACCATCAGTAGGGACCAGACAACGATACCCCTTATGACGCTCACTATATCCCAGGAATATACATGTAAGTGATCGAGGATCAAACTTGTGCTGTGCATAGGGTCTTAGGCAGGGATAACAAGCACAGCCAAAGACCCTGAGATGATCATAGCTCGGTATTTGGTTAAACAATTTGCTGTGAGGTGAGTCCATCTGCAACTTTGGAGTTGGAAGTAAGTTAATGATGTAATTGGCAGTCAAAAAGGAATCAACCCAATATTGTAGTGGAAGTCTAGCATGATAGAGCATAGTCAGGCCCAATTCTACCACATGACGATGTTTTCTTTCTGAGATTCCATTCTATTCAGGGGTGTAAGGGCAAGATAAGTACTGTTTGATACCACAAGTTGCCAAGTGATTCTGAAATCTGGTGCTAGTAAATTCACCTCCCCCATCACATTGATACACTTTGAATTTATAATCAAATTGTTTTTCCACGTACTTCTGAAACATAAGAAAAACATCATAGAAGTCTGACTTTAACTTCATTGGATAAAGCCAACTATAGCGTGAAAAATTGTCCACAAAGACGACATAAAATCTGAATCCCTGAAGTGAAGTTATTGGTGATGGACCCCAAACGTCACAATGTATCCTTTCTAAAGGGACTTTAGTTGCAGAATCTGAGAGGGAAAAAGATAGTGAAGTACTTTTGACGAGATGACAACTACTACACACATGTAAAGCTTTCTTATTGTAGCAAATCCTCTGCTGTTGTTGAAGATGCTTCAATGTCTGTGAGTTGCTATAAGCAAGACGTTGATGCCATATTTCTTCATTGACTACCGTATGTCTCTTTGTAAACAAAGCCTTAGTTTCCTGTTGATCCACTCGGTAGAGCCCCCCAACTTTCCTCCCGAGCATCACTGTGGTGTTGGTGCGATTGTCCTTTATGTAAACACCATTTTTGTCAAACACAAAGGAGCAGGGAAAGTCATCAATCAATTTCGAAACCGAAAGAAGGTTCTTTTTGATTGCAGGAACCACTAGTACATCATTTAAAGGTAACACATCGAGCTCAGAATGTAAGAACGTATTACCAGTATAAGTAATAGGAATACATGATCCATTTCCTATCATAACAGTATCATTTCCAGTATACTTTGAGAGGTTATGAATTATACTAGGATTGACAGTGATGTGGGCTGTAGCTCCTGTGTCCGGATACCATTCACTGCCATTAGGGTCCTCAAGATGCATTGCTGCGAGAGCTTGAAGAATAGCCTCATCTTGATAAGAGTTGTCAAACCGATACCAGCATCGAAGTGCATCATTCCCTGGTCGCTTGCAGATTTGACAAGCCACATGAACTCCATCTGTTGCTTTCTCCACCTATAAGTTCTTACAATTTGCTGAATTTTGAGAGGGATAAGATGTGGTCTCTTGATACCTCTGTGATGAACCAGCATGAGGTCGAAAACCAGGGCCTGTACTATGGGTGTTAGTCTGTGGTTTAAAACGCTGAACCTCTTGATCCTAGTTCATACTCAATAATCTATAATTCTGACTTCTTCCTTGATAACCATAACCACGACTTCGATTGTCAAAGGAACGACCTTTGCCATAGTTACGTCCTTCCCTGAAACTACCTCTTTGTCCCATGAAAGCCGAATTAGGCTGATTAAGCTCTCTGTTTATTACTATCTTTGGTTTCATTTCTGCATTTCTTGCTCTGTAATATGCCAAGTTAGGATTGAACTGGCTCGAGGAGCAGTTTTGCAGTCTTGTTTCAAATCTTTCTATCTATGATATCACCTCATCATAATCAGGTTGAGGTTTTAAACAATACATGGTTGTTTTTGAAGTTTTCATATTCTGATCCTAATCCATCTAAGACACCAAAAACTTTAGTTATCTCATCCACAGGTTTTCCGATTGCATTTAACTGATCGCAAATCAGTTTGTACTCCCTAAGATACTCAGACAATTGTCTATTTCGTTTCTGACATGCATGAAGTTTCCCCCTCAACTCAAACTCTCTAGCTACTGATTTTTGTGTGAATCGATTCAGCAAAGTCTGCCATACCTCATAGGATGTTTCCAGGCTGATGATCAGCCCTAGGATGTTCTCAGAAACTGCACCACTGATCCATGAAGACACCAGCTGGTCAGTTTTCACCCAATCAGTGTAATCGGGATTTACTACTTCTGTTTCTTCCCCATCGATTTCAACTTGTAACTTCTGAGGAGGTGATAAATCTCTCCATTGATGAAGCCAAATAACTCTTGACTGCGAAAAAATATATAAAACTGAGCTTGCCACAGAAGAAAGTTGTCTTTAGCGAGTTTGAGTGTAACGTGTTGGATTTGACAAGATCCATTCCAATTATGTGGCCTATTAGTTCTATTATTTAAGCAAGTATATTAGAGAATATTTTATGACATTCGATTGGGCTTCTAGAACCTTATCTTTAAACCTTGATGGACGGTTGAGATTAGGCAGCTCTAGGGTTGGTCCCATCACTCCCTCTATATAAGATCTCTTTTTGTGGAGAACGGCTAACGCTTCCTTATGCTTCCGCATTCTTACGTTTTCGTTTTCTACACAAAAATTACTGAGAGAAAAATACACATCCATCTTAATTGCTATAGAGGAGAGTGGTGAAGATCCATACCTACAAAGAGACATCTTTTCTTTCATCGAATCAATAATGGCTTCTTTTGATTCGGGTACGTTTTGTTTATCGATTTAATCTTATGTTCGTGTGATTGAAAGATCCTATCACTCTAACATGTGGTATCAGAGCTTCGGTTTATTCAACGCACGGACATAGCTATAATGTTTATCATGATCTTTCAGTCTCCTTTTATGATTGATTCAAAATACACATGATAATTATGGTTCCTTTTGTATCCGATGATTCGGGTTTTGATTCGATTTGTATTTTGTTTGAAATCATCGAATACTTGCAGTTCTCTGTCGTTCCCTTTTCTTTTGATTCGGTCATGACGATGCAATTCTTTTTATTTGGATTGCTCGGTGCTTTCGGATTGGTCCCACCATCGGAAAAGTGTGATTCTTTATTATTGGCCATGTTTGATTTTCTTCCTGAACATCCATTCATGTTGGCGTGTATAGATTGCCCAAAGAAAAGACAAACCAGGGAGCTTGAGAGCTTAAAAGAAAAGACGAAAAGGGATTTGCTTATATTCTTTTGGAAATTGGGTTATGTTAAACATGTGAAGTACAACTCTATGATTTCGGATAGAATTTTGATTGTTTATTGCGGTTCTAAATTATTTGATTCGGTAGTCGGCCCAATGGAAGATTATTGTTTTAAATAGATTTAGATTTTGATAAAACCGTCTTATGTTATGCTCATGATTAAATTCGTAATTGGCCCGACGGAAAGTTAAGATATTTAGTTTTGAGTAGAATGATAGTTTGATATGCAAATAAATGCAAATATTCTATTCAAATTAATTCTGCCCAACGGTGATTTAATTTGACTTATTATTGCCTTGTGAAATTTGCTGATGACTTTTGTAAGAATCCATTTAAAGTGTTTATAGTCGGCCCAACGAAAGGCTATAGATGATTCTTGGATGTCTTCTGGTAAGGTTTTGTGTATTTTACCTTCCAAGCAAGTGAACTGCTTATTTTTCAGTCTAATGTGACGATGAATTAAATCATTTGTTTGTTTTTGTGGATTTTCTAAAGGTACTAATGTGCATAATTTTATTGATCTAGCATACAATCCTGCTGCTATTACCAGTTATCTTTCCTCTATTGAACAACTGAGTGGTACAAACTTTAAGAAGTGGAAAGAGCAAATAAGCCTCATTCTTGGAGTCATGGACTTGGACTATGCATTACGTGTTGACACTCCTACTGAACTCACAGATGAAAGCTCAACTGAGCAAAAATCTGCTTATGAAAAGTGGGAGTGATCTAATGACATATCTCTAATGATTATGAAAGGCTCGATAACAACTGCTATTCGGGGAGCCATTCCTGACTCTAATAATGCTAAGGGGTACCTTGCTCACATTGAGGAGCAGTATGAGGGCACTTCTAAAGCACAAGCGACTGCTCTTATTTCCTAAATGATTACCCTCAAGTATAATGGAATCAATGGTGTTCGTGAGCACATAATGCGGATGAATGATATGGCTGCTCAACTTAAGTCATTGGATATGGAAATCTCTGAAGGTTTCCTTGTTCATTTCATTATGACATCTCTTCCTACACAATTTGGTCCTTTTAAGATCAACTATAATACGCAAAAAGAGAAATGGAAGATGAGCGAGTTGATTTCTATGTGTGTCCAAGAAGAAGAGAGGCTGAAATCCGAACAACCTGACAGTGCTCATGTAATTACCTTTGGTTCAAACAAAGGAAAAGAAAAGATGCATGGCAAAGGTCGCAATTATGGAAACAAGGGTATTAATGACTCTAAGATTAACAAGACATGTTCTTCTAGTTCGAAAGGACCAAGTGGTCTTAAGTGTCATTTCTGTAGAGGTAAAGGACATGTGAGGAAAGAATGCTCGAAATTCCGGCAATGGCTGGAGAAGAAAGGTAATACTTTATTTAGCCATGTTTGTTATGAGTCCTCCATTATTGATGCTCCTTTAAATACAAGGTGGATTGATACTGGTGCAACTCTACACATAACTAATTCGTTGTAGGGATTCCTTTCAAAGAAGAGTCTAAATAAGGGAGACCCCAATATTATCGTGGGAAATGGAGAAAAGGTTCCGGTTGAAGCTTTTGGCACTCTCCGTTTGGTGTTGGAGAGTGGTTTCAATTTGGATTTAGTTAATACTGTTTATGTTCCCAGTATTACTAGGAACTTAATTTCTGTTTCAAAACTTGATGCTTATGGATATTCGTTTAAGTTTAAGAATAAATGTTGCTCCATTTCTCGTTATGGTGAGACTATTGGTTATGGTCTGTTAGAGGGAAACCTCTACAAACTCTGTTTAGATTCTTCCTTTGCTGAATCATTAGTTTCAATGAATGTGAATGATGAAGTTGCTAAAACTAGTAAGAAACGGAAATCAGAAAATGAAAATTCCTCAAAATTATGGCATGAACGTCTGGGCCATATATCATGAGGCAGAATGGAACGTCTCATTAAGGATGGAATTTTGCATTCTCTAGATTTCTCTGATTTTGACATCTGTATTAAATGCATTAAAGGAAAATTCCCAAAGGGCAATAAACATGGTGCCACAAGGAGTAACAGACTTTTACAAATTATCCACACTGACATTTGTGGACCTTTTCCTACTCATGGTATTAGTGGTCATAAGTATTTCATTACCTTCATCGATGACTATTCACGTTACGGTTATGTCTATCTTATCCATGATAAATCTAAAGCACTAGACATGTTCAAGATCTACAAAGTCGAAGTTGAAAATTAACTCGATCTAAAGATTAAAGTTGTAAGATCTGATCGTGGAGGAGAATATTATGAAAGATTTTCTGACACAAGTCATAATCTCGATGCTTTTACTTTATTTTTGGAGCAACGTGGTATAGTTGCTCAGTATACAATGCCGGGTACTCCCCAACAAAATGGTGTTGCCGAGCGAAGAAATCGTACTTTAATGGATATGGTACGAAGTATGATATGCCATAGCACTCTACCAAAATGTCTTTGGGTTGAAGCTCTTAAAATAGCCATGCATATCCTTAATCGGGCTCCTAGTAAATCCGTGGTTAAAACACCTTATGAACTGTAGACAAAAAGAAAATCAAGTTTGGGATATCTTCATGTATGTGGCTGTTTAGCTGAGGTAAAGATATATAACCAACAAATGAGGAAACTCGACCAAAGGACCATAACTTGTTATTTCGTTGGTTACTGTCGCGACCCTCTTGAGGTTGTCGAGCTCTCGAGGGCTAATGGGCCGTCCTGTCTGGTCGGACGCGGGCCTCTCCCAAGGCCCATTACCCAAATCGCAACGGAGGTATGCGTGATCGACTTTCAGTGTAGTCTAGTGACATGTGCTAAGTGTGCATGCCATGGAGTCGCCACCAATCATTTTTTTAGGGTGTGATTGGACCACCCAATCGAATAGTTGGGAGTTTCTATTCAATTCTGCGAGAACCAGAGAAATGGTTTCGGGGACTTAGTTACACCAACTGTCAGAGTTGACGCCCTTTCGATACCTAAGTTGACTGAATTTTCTAGCCTGAGATTCATGCGGATGAGTAAGGTATGAACCATAAATCTAGAAATTCATGCAGATAGGAGTGATTATCCTAGCAATCACAATCAGTAATAAAATGCGCAACTCAAGGAATCTAGATATGCAAATAAATCACTTGGCATTCCTAGTAAGGCCCTATTTATCAATCACAGCTCAAGAATGATTTAGCTGTCCTAGCCATTCTACACACGATCTAACCTAAGAAAAGCATTAGGAAGTATCGAAGGAGTTCGAGAGTACTCACATGGGGTTCGCCGTGCCCTGGTTTGGTCTTGGACGAGCCGACCCGATTATATTTGGGGATCCACTCGGCGTTTTACACCATGAAATCATGTGAAACAAAAACGAAAATATTCAGCAAGGGGAATTTATTGTAGATGGTGGTCGATCTAATTGGACGTCAAGACTAAAAAATATGTAGAAATTTACAAATTAAAATACTCGAATGACATTTTTTTGCCAAATTCAACTCTATGCGTCGTGAAGAAACACATGCAATTGAACTTGAATTTTGACTATTTATGAGTTCAAAATGAAAAGGAAATTAAAATAAAAATATTGACTATTTTTCTATATTTTTACGACATCGAACGCTATTTTTCTTCATTTTTCATGTATTTTTCTATTTTTGGAAAATATTAAAAAATATTAAAAAATATGACAAATTATTTTTTTTTTATCAAAAATGGTTCCTTTAGCTTGGTCAAGGTTACCAAAGATGATTTTTTAATTTTTTTTAACTTTTTATAGATTTTTTATGAATTTTTTAAAAATAAACTATGAAAGACTGATCAAAAATCAGGTGTCAACAGCTGCCCCTCTTTGAGAGGAATTTCGTCAGAGGTTTCTCTCAAAGACAAGGTGACACCTATATTCCAATCGACTCGACTGGGAAAATAAAAGAAATCATGACATCCAATTTTCATGCCCATCAATGTGTGCTTTTCCTTAAAAAGAGATGTGCTCATTCAATTCCCTGATATGATGTAAGAAAGTTAAGGAGTAGATAGACTTCCCTGCCCCTTACTTGTCGAATGCTTGCAGCATTTGCTGTGTCTGATGGGTTCAAGTAGATTCCTAAGGACTTGTCATCGGAGTGTCCTTGGGATGTTAAGCTCTGACCTGTATGGTAGGTCAAACCATAATGGGATTCCTAACTGATAGGAACCTAAGGAAGACGCATCCCACATTTGGGAATTTGCCAAGGGTTTTGATCCGTGTGGTGGACTAAACTAGAAATGGCTTGCCTAATGTAAGGCTTATTAGGGAAAACGAATCCTCCCGCGTTCGGGATTCATCAAGGTTTTGATCCGTATGGTGGATCGGACCATTGGGTTGATCCTTCAGGCGGTCTCTACCAGTCCTTTGACCCTTCATGCGGTTTCTACCATTCATTGACCTTTCATGCGGTTTCTACCATTGAGTTGACCCTTCAGGCGGTTTCTACCATTGGTTGACCCTTCAGGCGGTTTCTACCATACATTGACCCTTCAGGCGGTTTCTACCATTGTTTTGACCCTTCAGGCGGTTTCTTCCATTGGTTGACCCTTCAGGCGGTTTCTACCATTGATTGACCCTTCTGGCGGTTTCTACCATTGAGTTGACCCTTCAGGCGGTTTCTACCATTTATGAGATTCCAAATTGATATGAATCAAAGGATGACGTACCCACTCTTCGGGGCTAGTCGGAGACTCGATCATTCTGTGGATCGGTCTTAGAAAAGACTTGCCTACTAAAAGGCTTCACCTAAGGATGACGCACCCAGTCTTTGGGGCGGCCAAAAGTCCTGCAGAAAGCTTAGACCTGAAAATATTTTCCTCGCCAAGAAGATATTAGTAATCTTTGGGAAGACAATAATTGTCTAACTGACAAAATTCTACGACTTAAGTTTTAGTCATGAAATGTGCATTTTGATTGCTGGAGGTTATCCAAAACATTCCTGCCATATACAGATGTGATCATAAATTCCTTGCACGGAAACTCTAGATCAAACAATTTGAAAATTTCAAAAAGAGTTTGCTCAAAACATCCATTGGAGTATTTCTCATCCAAGAAGGCTTCTCACTGCTCTGTGATAATGATCTTTAATAGGGAAAGTGCTCAATTTCCTACCAACCTATGCCTGGGTTTCAGGATCATTCGCAACGCATACATTTCGACCGATCAGGAGGTCTTTCACGGGACCGTAGTGTTAGGCTTGGATATCGGTTTCCAAGGGGGACTCACTTTTGAGTCAAGGCCGTTGAACGAAAATTTTCACTATCTGCTCCGGGTTTACAAGTCAAGAACCCTGTAAAATGAGAAAGAAATAGTCTTGCTCGTACTTCTTTGAGCTAAGTTATACATTAACCCAAGTGTCTTAGTCAGATAAGACTGCTTCAGGGTTGTAACATTGGAAGGATTGGGGACCGAAAAAGGCTTATTTTTTGCCCAGAAATTGTGAAGGGTTTGGCATTGGTGATCATTGCAAATTTACCACATGTCCTTCGAAGAACATCTCCATTTCTTGAAGTGTACACTCCTCTTTTAGAGCGCACAAGGATGTTTAAAAGCGTCTCTTGTTACATTAAGAGACCGTCTGTTTGTGTGTTTGCAATTTGAGCACGACATCATTTGGAGAGTAGTCATCTTGATCTGACTCCTTTGCATGGTCTTTTCATCGTATATCTAGACTTTACTGGGGATATTTTGAATAGACATCAGCCTTGCTTTTTACCAGGCACTTTGCTTTTTCTTGATGTCTAGGGATTTTTCTTTTCCCCCTTTTTTTTAATCCCGTGTTTTTCTTTTCTTTTGGAGCTAGGATTTTCGGCAATCATGCTAGATATGCAACTTAAACTTTGGCACGCTTCCATTCCTAGAGTGATGTTGCCTTTGCTTTGGAATATGCAATGATCACCAATAGGTTGATGAAATGAATTTGCTGGCTCAACTTGGTCGTGCAAAGGATAACAGTGTGTAGGATAGAGAAATGAATTATTCTCGTCATCCTATGACACTTGGATTATCATATAAACAACACACAAAGATTTATGTTAGTCTGAGCAAGAAAATTTCAAACCGTTTACTTTCTGATACTGTTGGACTAACCTTCATTTGCCCCAATGTGGGGTGGTTCTTGACAGGGTTGAGAATGAAAATCGCCGTTCAATGGGGTTCTCAATGGGCATCTGTAGTGTTTGGAATGAAGAAATAAATGCCTCTGTCATCTCGATCCATGTAATCGTTGCGAATGACCCTTATATCCATAGGTTAAGGTTTCGCTATCATTTCCAATCTCCTCATCTCTCAAGTGTGTATGGGACGTGTTTGGATTAGGCTCGCTTCTCTTATGAGAAAATACCCTTTTGAACAGTTCAAACGACTCTTGTTGGAAAAATTCATTTCATTTCATCAAGATTTATCCTTCAAAGGGATTTTGTGATGCACCATACATGTGTAATTCATGTTCAGACAATCTCATGTTTTAAAACATGAATGTCAATGAAGTAAGAATTCTATGTCTTTTTAGATGTGAGAATCGAATTAATTCTGAAATTTTTTAATCTCCAATGAATTGGGAAAATGGATACTTACCTGCCCATCGAGGCTGGAGATCCTGGAGATATAAAAGGGATATGTCATCGTATATTCTAAAACTTTACAAAAATTGGAACAATACATCTTACCCTTGGTCATATGCTCCAACGAGTGTACAAGGGTTGTGAAAATCTGCACTTCACATAGTAACACAAGATTGTTAGGTGTTCTAAAGTTCTTTCGACTTCTTGGTTTTTGGAGAAAAATGAAACTTACATGTCTGCCCTGATGGCGAGCTCCTGCCAAGGATAAATATTAAGCATTATTTTGGGTTTCCAAATTCAAAACAAATTGGGACGATACTACTTTACTCTTGATTTGAATTCCATTCTGCATGCCAATGTGCAGATTGTAGAAGCCGGCCCTCAAGCTTGTGGCCATGATTTCTTCGTCTGGTTGGGCAACGAATCCACCTCGAGGATTTACGTCGGAGGAGATTCATTCATCTTTTTGGGCGTGTTTCATGCACTGTTTTGTTATTTGAATGCATGGCTTCTTGGGTGCCTCGTCTCTGTTCATCACCTGAGAGGAAAATGAGAGAACATTATCCCCGCATCTGATTGAAAATCATTTAGGAACGATACGTTCTTTTTACCAAATGGGTGGCTCCGCGGCCAAATGCGTTTTACATTGAAAGAATGGATTCCATTACGCTCTGCGGATGATAACTATCGCTTCAGGGACTTGCCCCACGGATTAAACGATGAATTTGATGTCTTCGGCTTCGACATGCTTTCCGATGTAGGAATGATTTGCCCCCATTTTCAGTGGAGATGGGTTTTGTCGAGTGGGCAAGATCAAAAACTCATCCTAGATTTGGCTTTAGTCGAAGGTTGAAATCCCGACCTTGGATAAGCGAATCATGATTCATCTCCTTCTGCTTCGGATTTGTCATTTGCATGCTTCACATTTTACAATACCAACTTCGCCGCTTGATGAAAATGAATCGATGATTTTCGAATTGCCCCAAGTTCTATAGTCATCTGCGTCGAATCTCTTTGAACTTCATCGGGTGATAGACCAACTGATAAAATGATTTTTCAATCCCGAGATCGAACTCCTGACGTTTCGTACCACTTCCATTTCACTGACTACCAGGACACAGCACTATTGGCGTCCCTAACTGGTTCGTTTTTTGTTATAAAATTCTTGAAGCAGTTAGCGACCCCCATCGAGAATGAAACAAGCTCAATTTAGAGTTCATAACGACTAAAGGTCCCTTAGAACGATACAGAGCTAACCGTCTTTGAGCTCGCTCGGGCTTTTGCTCGCATTTTCCTATGTGAAGCCTTTAAATGTTTTTCTTCGTGGCGTTCAATTGATTCGCCTCGACTCTAATCTAACAAGGGATTGTCGCACTCAAGCATGATGATGCTCGTAGGTAGTACTGATCGCTGCCCCAGATTAACTCTAGGCATTAAGGAAGATTATCTTGCATGGAAGACTTTATGACAGAAAGATTAATGATACATCCAGTCACATGTGCCTAGTTCCCTTGAGGATTCTCGGTGATCAGCCAGTTACACCATGAATCAGACATATAATCGTCATTTTGGATCATAACTTCATAAGCCCATCAGTTTTAAACTGATCGATCCAGATATGGAGCTCCTCATCAAGGAAATCTTTTGATTCTTCGAGCAACTGATATTCGGGTTGACCATCATCGCTTGGCGTTGAAGGATTCCTGTTTCTGTTGTGAGCGATCTGATTCTTCGAGCTAGAACCTTCGTCGTTGCTCGAGATTATAAGAGGATGATTGATCGGTTCACTATCAAAAGCACCTTCCATTTGGGAATGGAAGAAACAAAAATCCTCAGAGCATCCGCCCGCTTGATCTTCCGAAATCATATGCCCAAGCGGAGCAGATCTTTGAACACTAGGCGCAATATGTTGATCGGGGATAGGAAGAGCACTAGCGAAAAGTTGCTGCTCAAACCAAGGAGTTCGTACCTGCTGCACTTGTGGCATATACTCTTGAGGGGTGCTGAGATGATTCGGGGGAATATTCTGATTAGCGCCTAAGTAGTCGATGGTGCTGCTACCAGCTTGGTCGGTGCCTAGATTCGGCAGGGTATTTCTTACTTCAGTGGCATTGTAGTTATAGCCATGCCTAGTGTTTAGGCACAAGTTGAGTTCTTTCAGGTTCAGTGCTGTGTGGCGCTGTCTTAGCGCCCTTCTGTAGCTCTTGAGGTGACTCGCGACTCCATATTTAGTGAGTCCTGGTATGTTCATGATCTCAAGTATGCGCGTTGGATATGCTGAGTTGATCCCTAGTTGCTGAACCGCACTAAGGAACTTGAGATGAAGCTCGGGGGACCAATTGACCCTCGTCTTCTTGCGACCCGGAACAGTGTTGACAACTTGGCTATTGCTCTCTGGCCTATTTCCAGTAGGATTTGATCGAGCCGGAAATTGTTGTGGAGGGAATTCATCAGCTTTGGATTGGTCGGTCGTGATAGTAAGCTCATCGTTAAGGAAACTCCAATCATGGTGACGCATATCACATCCTTTAGAAGGCATCGGTATTGACTTCGTAGAATTGATTTGTTCATGCATATCTCCAACAAAATCTGATTGTATCGAAGATGGTTCGAGGGAGTGGGGTGGTGAATGAGCATTTTCAATCCTCATATAAGGCTTATCAAGGAACATTTCGCCGAGAGTGATAGGGCCACCGCAATTAAGGCAAGCGATAGTGCTGGGAGCTTTCTTATACCTCATGTTCTCCGCTCGAAGCTTTTCGTTTTCCTCCTTTAGAATCGCAAGTTCTTGACGTCTGTGTTGAGCCCTCAATTTGGCTCGCTTATTTTGAAACCAAAACTTGACCCTCAAAGGTTTCATCCCTAGCTTCTGGCCCAATTCATTTCTTTGTTTCATGTTCGGGAGAGGGCATTCACTAAAGAAAGCTTCAAGCTCTTGGATTTCATTCTGAGTGTGGCACTGGCAACGTTTCCTTTTCCGGGATTGACCATCGCTGCTGCTGTTGTCGTCGCTGCTGAGATCCTGAACTTCGTTGCCGAAAGGGTTGGGTTCTGTGGTTCTGGTACCAGACGCCATCCTAGAATCTTCGAGATCTCTCAGTAGTTCATTTTCTGAGATTTTTGGATCAGTCGCCTCTAGCAACTGATGGTAACTCTCAAACATGTTGGATCGAAAAATGTTCGATCAATTTTTGCTCACTCAGGGTTCTCTACTCTCTCATGTATGCTCACTCTCTCTAAATTTTCTTTTGAGTGGTTCTGTATGCCCATGAAACGTTCTTTAAACATGGATGAAGATCATCAGGCAAGCGTTGCTCCCAAGATTTCGTATTTCCCGCTTTGTCGTCTTCTTTCTTCTTTTCAACGTGGAGGGACACCAAATCGATTTCCTGTTCTCGATATCCATGTCTGTCTCCCACTTATTTTCAAAAAGGTGGAACTACGCTCGCCTGCCGCTCAGTTTTTTAATATGATGGGACCGCCAAATCCTTTCGCAACTTTTTTCGATAGTTGCGCTTAACTCCCGCTCAATTTTAATATGGTGACACCGACACATCTTTTTACAACTTTTTTAGGTTTATCAAGCCTGAAATCGCGGACTGGGACAAATCTGATGGTTCACCGAAAGAGCCACCATTGCTTTACCCAATTAACTTGGCTCCACGAGCATTATTGATGTGCCTTTCTTCATTCTCGAGTTGCTATAAAAGGAGGAGTTAATGCATAGAAGATTAACACTCTTACATAATTGCCTTTTCGTATTTTAATCACTCTACCACACTGTTGACACCTGATTTTTTTTACCATTTATTATTGTGATTTTTATTCTTTAAAATTAATTAAAAATATCAAAAAAGGTCATAAAATCACAAAATCAACTTTGGAAGCCTTGGTTTAACCTTAGGAACCAATTTTGAACAAAAAATATTTTTCGGTATTTTCAATATTTTTCGAGTTTATTTAATTATAAAAATACCCAAAAAATCAGAAAAATACCATTCGTGGTCAGAAAAATACCCAAAAATATTCAATAATTTTGTTTTAATTTCCTCTTCAAGTGTGTCACTTTAAATCTCAAAAATTCGGCTCGGGTCACTATGTTCCTTCACAAACATAAACCCGAACCGAGCCTAAAAAAAATCATTTTCGAGTCTTTTAGTCTTCAATTCTCACTTTTTATAAGCTATGACATTGGATTCTAAAGTCTTAAAGTGCAATTAGGTCAATTTGCCCTCCAATTTAATCAATTTTTACCAAAAGGGCTTAATTGCACATTTTTCTTTCAATTAGTCCCCGGTTTCACGGATGTATACGTATGCTCTACGTATTTATACGTCATACGTATTTATACGTTATGCATATTTGTACTGTTTGGTAACCTCTTTAACTCTTGTAATAATAATAATGGTTATTATTTTTAACACCTTTGTTAGTGCCCTTTTTTTTAGCATTTTTGTATTGTGAGTGCTATTGTTAGTGCTATTTTTAAATAGCATTTTTGTATTATAAATTGTGAGTGCTATTGTTAGTGCTATTTTTAAATGACATTTATTTATCATAAATTGTGAGTGCTATTGTTAGTGCTATTTTTAAATGTCATTTATTTATCATAAATTGTGAGTGCTATTATTAGATAGAATTTATAATTGTTAGTGATATTTTTAAATAGCATTTTTGTATTATAAATTGTGAGTGCTATTGTTAGTGCTATTTTTAAATAGCATTTTTGTATTATAAATTGTGAGTGCTATTGTTAGTGCTATTTTTAAATGTCATTTATTTGTGAGTGCTATTTTTAGATAGAATTTATAATTGTTAGTGCTATTTTTAAATACAATTTATTGGAAGGTATTTTTGGCTATAAAAGGATGGCAAGAGTTTTGAGGTTGAGGGGGGAGACATTTTGTAGAGTGTGCAAATTTTTGAGAGCTTAGAGAGAAGAACACAAACACTCTCTATATTCTCATCATCTTGAGTGAGCAAAATATACTAAGTTCGGAATATTGATTCCGCATATTGCTAGCACAATTGTTGTGGAGTTATTAGTCGTCTCCCCGTTCGTCAATTGGTGGTGCGTCCGAACTAGATGCCTAACACTTGTGGAGGCTGAGATCGAAGAACATCGAACCGACACCTCCGTTCAAGCACGCTACGAGAGGTAATCTATTTACTCCCTTTGAGGCTTTGTGATTTTTTTTCGATTGAAATGCACGAAGTACGCCTCTGGAGATACATGTATGGGTTGTTATTTATTTCCGCTACGTGTTACGTGGATCCCAACAGTGGTATCAGAGCCAATCCTTAGGCGTTTTCGTGCATTTAATTGATTTTTGCAATTTTTGCAATACTATGGCCAATATGTATTAACGAATTGTTCGTCTTACATGGCTAATGGAGGTTGATTGTTTTTATATGATAAATTAATCAACGTAGCAAAAATTGAGACTAAATCAATTTTGAATCGAAAATTTATGGCTATCTTATTTTACGTAAAAATTCTGAATATGATTCAACGTAGAATTTTTATTGTGTCTTCCTAAGTTTTAAATTGTGAATTTATTACTTACGTGGAAGGGTGGTGATCATGGAAAAATCCCTAATCAATGTGATTGATGTATATATGAATGTATGATGATTATTTATATATTTGGGGTTGTAATTATTAAATGGAGGCTGCGTACTCCTTTTATTTTTCATGTAATCTTCATTTTTAGCATAGTCAATTGTTGATGTAAATGCTACGAGGATTACGTGGGGGAGCCTTTTAAGTCGGCGAGCTCTTTGGGGCCCAATTCTTGAAGAGTTCAAGAAACCAAGAAGAAGCGAAGAGCGGCTCTCCGTTATTAAAATATTAAAATGATTAAATGTGGTCTCATTGGCTCGAGACCCATTAAATCATAATTCCATGATCACCACGTAGGATAGATGTTTATGTGATTGACATCTATTTATTTATTATGATTACGTGAGCATGTTAAACTGGTTAATGTGCAAAGTCAGACTTACCTCACCCAAAATTGCGCCTGCATGAAATCCTAGTTAGGAAAATCACTCGCGTTAGGTACCGAAAGGGCGTTGGTAACGACACCAGCGTAACCAAGTCCCCGAACCCAAAAACTCTGGTTCCGTAGAACTGATCGATCTCTCCCAATCGATCAGTAAGGTTTCCGGTCTACCCTCCAAGAAAGACCGGTGGCGACTCCAAATGCATGCACAAGTTGCACATGCCACCACGACCACACTAAGGTCGAAAGCGATCGACTCTTATCGTCGAATCCTTCTGAAAAATACTCCCGCCGCGATTTGGTATGGGCCTGGGAGGGCCCGCGCCGATCCAAGATCCGCGATCGGTAATCCATTAGCCGCGTCCGCTTTCGGACGGGTCGCGACACACACTCATCTTCTTCTCCCTCACTCCAACGAAAATGACCTCCTCTCCTATTCGCGCTTTCTCAGCCGAAATTTTGGCCCAGTGGGAAAAACTCTATAACCTCCTCGGTCGAGGCTATGCTCATATAGCCGATCACCCAGAAACTGAAGATGAAATCCGTATTTTGCTCGTGGAAATAGACACCACCTCCATCGAGGGCACTAATTTAGAGAGGGAATATAGAATCTTCCCAACCCTCTTTATAAACTTTTTAGAGACTTACCGTGTCGCTCATCGAAAAGCTACCGTGGCTCACGTTTTGCGAGCTCGCTATGAGGATCGGTCCAACTACTTGGTGTTGGCCAACCTTGTGGCCGATAGTCACAGAAAGGCTGTTGAGTTCGCCAACAAGCGAGTCTCGATGTTGCTTCGCGAGAGGGGAAATTTGGTGGAGCGCTTGGCCTTATCCCTGACCACCTATGAGCACGACCGTCGTAATGTCGTGTTGAAGTTTCAATGTGAGTGGCAGGAAGAAAGGCTTGACAGCATTACCGCGGATATAGCCCATGGGAGAGGACTAGTTCGGGACCTGGAAATAGCCGCCGAAGATCACGGGACCAAGGTTGCCGATCTTAAAGGGGAATGTAAACGCCTTCTTCTTAAGCTTGCAGATCTCGAGTCTCAAGGTGGTGAGTATAAGCAAAGCATCAATAATATGGAGGGCCAACTAGGTTCCTTTGTGATGCTAATTAGGGCTCATTGCGGTTTTATGTTTCCACCCCGATGATTTGTATGATCTGCTTTTAAGGTCCCTCGATTGAGCGAAATGAATGAAAGCTCTAATGTGTGTGTCTCAACTTCTGTATGGCTGACTTTCTCGAACACCTGACCACTCTCAACCTAGGCAAGCTGCGCTTTGACATTGATGATTCGAGCGTGTACATCTTGATTTTTTAATCTTGCTTATGATCGGATAAAGGAACCTCCCACCGCGATTATCCACAAAAAGACTTCTCTTCTCTACTTGTTTTTAACCTGTTTCAAATGAAAAGGCAGAATCAGAAGAAAGAATTTGAAAAATAAAGCATAAATCCTTTCAATTTTATGCTTACTTATGATTAATAGGGATAAGAGCTTTTACAAGGGTTTTGGCCTTGTGCAAAAGCTTTTATCGATATTCCTCAAAGGAAAGCATATCATTGAAAGGAATGTAATTCACGATAATTGCCTTTGATCAATTCCAAGAAAATCAATGGAATGTTCAAAAGTACACAATTACGATGTGTTTTAAATTCAATTGAAGATACAGTATCCAAATTAAAGCTGTTTTGCTAAGAACGAGAGTAATTTGGATATCTATCTTTTCATTAAATTTGAAAAACACGAATACTCTTGATATTCTTGATCAATTATTGTGGATTACCAATGATGCAAAACATGCATGAACCAATTCAAGTTTATAGTTCCTTCTGGCGAAATTGGGATTGTATTGCCCTATACGGCCAAAAGGTTGTATAAGACTTCCAATTTCAATTTCATCCAAAGGAATTATAAAATTGATTTTGGAGTATTCGAGTGATTAGAAGAAATGCCACTATCACATTCCAATGACAAGTCAATAGAAATACAACAAATTTCAATCTGAATGTATATAAACACAAATAGATTCCTAATACAATCAATCTAAGGGATCAGATAGAGAGGATCTCAGCAAAATAAATCCTATACAAGGCTAGAAATGAAAAATAAAACAAAGGAATGTGATCTTAATACTTAGAGATGCCCTAGTTTCGATCTTTGAGACGTGACTTCAGGATCACCTATTCCAAATCATCATCTTCATTAGATGATACCTCAATGATGTCCATAGTAGGCTCTTCTTGTCCACTTGGCGCTCGTAATGGGATGACACCATCTTCATCTTCCATCAAGAACATTGGGAGGAAAACACTCATATCTATCCTTAAAATGGCATTTAATCCAATCACCGGAATTATGCAATGAATATAATGATTAAGAGCTGTAACAAGTTCGAGGGATAGAAAAGTCTTACCAACCAAACTTAAGAGAAAATCAAGCTTCTCTGTATTTTTTGCAGTGTTAGGTATACTAACCTTCCATAGACAAACGCATGAGACAAGTGAGGGAAAACTCCTAAAAATCAAAAGATAGGGCTTGGTACCTAAAGCCAAGGTTCTCGCCTCGAATTCTGGGAAGAGCCGATTCCATTGCACAACTATCGTTGCATTGGGACTCAATCCATAGTTCGAAGTGAGCGGAATTGAAAAGTGGATTACCCCATGTTTTTCCTCACGGAGATTCCATTTTCAATTCCTTCTATTGTGTTCCTAAAGAGGGCGCCTGGGGTTTTAGGCGCAATTGTGTGTATTCATTATGTCGTGCTAAAGCAATAGACATGCATTTTATTTAACAATCACCGCTTCAATATAAACATCCACACAATCATACATCTAAAACTCCTACCTGCATAAAACAAAGTTAACAAGCACTTCACCCCTTATTTCTCCCGTCTACAAAAACATCTAACACATTCGTTAGCATAAACACCTCACTTTCGAGAGCATCTGCATAAAATTAGGTTAGAAGAATCAATCAACTTTTTAATCGGCTCAAGTCCACTAAATGGTTAAGAACCAGTCCCCAGCGGAGTCGCCAGTCTGTCGCGACCCTCTTGAGGTTGTCGAGCTCTCGAGGGCTAATGGGCCGTCCTGTCTGGTCGGACGCGGGCCTCTCCCAAGGCCCATTACCCAAATCGCAACGGAGGTATGCGTGATCGACTTTCAGTGTAGTCTAGTGACATGTGCTAAGTGTGCATGCCATGGAGTCGCCACCAATCATTTTTTTAGGGTGTGATTGGACCACCCAATCGAATAGTTGGGAGTTTCTATTCAATTCTGCGAGAACCAGAGAAATGGTTTCGGGGACTTAGTTACACCAACTGTCAGAGTTGACGCCCTTTCGGTACCTAAGTTGACTGAATTTTCTAGCCTGAGATTCATGCGGATGAGTAAGGTATGAACCATAAATCTAGAAATTCATGCAGATAGGAGTGATTATCCTAGCAATCACAATCAGTAATAAAATGCGCAACTCAAGGAATCTAGATATGCAAATAAATCACTTGGCATTCCTAGTAAGGCCCTATTTATCAATCACAGCTCAAGAATGATTTAGCTGTCCTAGCCATTCTACACACGATCTAACCTAAGAAAAGCATTAGGAAGTATCGAAGGAGTTCGAGAGTACTCACATGGGGTTCGCCGTGCCCTGGTTTGGTCTTGGACGAGCCGACCCGATTATATTTGGGGATCCACTCGGCGTTTTACACCATGAAATCATGTGAAACAAAAACGAAAATATTCAGCAAGGGGAATTTATTGTAGATGGTGGTCGATCTAATTGGACGTCAAGACTAAAAAATATGTAGAAATTTACAAATTAAAATACTCGAATGACATTTTTTTGCCAAATTCAACTCTATGCGTCGTGAAGAAACACATGCAATTGAACTTGAATTTTGACTATTTATGAGTTCAAAATGAAAAGGAAATTAAAATAAAAATATTGACTATTTTTCTATATTTTTACGACATCGAACGCTATTTTTCTTCATTTTTCATGTATTTTTCTATTTTTGGAAAATATTAAAAAATATTAAAAAATATGACAAATTATTTTTTTTTTATCAAAAATGGTTCCTTTAGCTTGGTCAAGGTTACCAAAGATGATTTTTTAATTTTTTTAACTTTTTATAGATTTTTTATGAATTTTTTAAAAATAAACTATGAAAGACTGATCAAAAATCAGGTGTCAACAGTTACCCTGAAAGATCAAAGGGTTTTAGATTTTATTGCCCTTCACATACCACTAAATTTGTTGAAACTAGAAATGCGATGTTTTTAGAAAATGCTGATTATTGCACCCCTAGAACAATAGACTTTGAGGAAACCCGAGATCAAGTTTCTACTCGGGATCATGTTTTGGTTCCTATTATTCAAGCGTCTAGTGTACCATTACCTTCGTTAGAAGTTTTTGGTCCACCAGAGGAGGTGCCTAATGAAGAATCTCATAATGTAGAGCCTATTCTTTCTCCCATTGATGAACAATCTCTTAGGAGATCGGGACGAGAAAGGAAATCAGCTATCTCTGATGATTACATCATATATCTAGATCAGTCAGACTATGATGTTGGCATAGGAACTGATCCTATCTCCTATGATGAAGCCATTACAAGCGATCATTCAACTCAGTGGCTAGAAGCCATGAAAGATGAGTTGAACTCATGAAAACTAATGGTGTCTGGGACCTAATAGACTTGCCTAAAGGGGCCAAGATTGTAGGCTGTAAATGGGTCTACAAAACTAAGCTAGACCCTAAAGGTAATGTTGAAAGGTATAAGGCTAGACTAGTCGCGAAAGGTTTCACTCAAAGAGAAGGAGTGGATTATAATGATACATTTTCTCATGTGTCAAAGAAAGACTCTTTTAGGATAGTCATGGCTTTAGTAGCTCACTATGATTTAGAGCTACATCAAATGGATGTGAAAACAACATTTCTTAATGGAGACTTGCAAGAGGATGTCTATATGGCACAACCACAAGGTTTTGTGGTTGAGGGCAAGGAATACATGAAATGCAAATTGAAAAAGTCCATCTATGGTTTGAAACAAGCCTCAAGACAGTGGTATCTTAAGTTTCATGATGTGATTAGTAATTTTGGCTTTAAAGAAAATGCAATGGATAAGTGTATATATCTTAAGATCAGTGGGAGTAAATTTATCATTCTAGTATTGTATGTAGATGATATATTACTTGCCAGCAGTGATAAGGACATGTTGTATGAGACCAAGAGTTTTCTTTCACATAACTTTGAGATGAAAGATCTTGGTGAAGCCTCTTATGTAATAGGCATTGAGATTCACAGAGACAGATCTCGAGGGATCTTAGGACTATCTCAGAAAGCCTATATTGAAAAGATTCTCAAGGGATTCAACATGCATAACTATTCTCCCAGTGTTGCCCTTGTTGTTAAGGGTGACAAATTTAGCTTACTGTAATGTCCTAGAAATCAACTGGAGCTTGTACAAATGGAGTATGTTCCCTATGCATCTGCAGTAGGGAGTCTTATGTACGCTCAAGTATGTACTAACCCAGATATAGCATATGTTGTTGGAATGCTTGGCCGTTACCAAATAAACCCAGGAATGGGTCATTGGAAAGCCGCTAAGAAAGTAATGTGCTACTTACAGGGTACAAAAGATTTTATGCTTACCTACAAGAGAACATATAACCTTGAAGTCATTGGTTATTATGATTCAGATTATGCTGGGTGCATCGACACCAAGAAATCCACATCAGGTTATATTTTTATGCTCGCTGGAGGACCCATCTCATGGAAGAGCGCAAAGCAGTCTATAACTGCATCTTCCACTATGGAGGCAGAGTTCGTAGCGTGTCATGAAGTGAGTTCTCATGGATCATGGTTAAGGAATTTCATTATGGGGCTTGAGGTAGTTGATACTATTTTGAGACCACTGAAGATTCACTGTGACAATCAAGCTACTGTTTTCTTCTCGAAAAGCAACAAGTCGAGTGGTGCATCCAAACACATTGACATTAAGTATCTTGTTGTGAGAGAAAGAGTTCAAAATCAAATTGTGTCCATTCAGCATATTAGTACAAAAGCCATGTTAGCTGATTTTATGACGAAAGGCTTACCACCCAATCTCTTTCGAGAACATGTTGCTAGCATGAGTTTGGTTGATAGCCTTTAGTTTAGACCATGGTTTTGGACACATGATGTTATATTTGTGATCACCTTGTGTAATGGATTTTGAATTTATGGTTTGTTGCTTCTCGTTATATGTGCACATCTGAAGCCTATTGAAACAAACAATTATGTATGGACCACATGAACGTTTTATATTATGAAACGTTATTGTTCATGAATATTAAACCGTTAGATGTTGTGTTTGATGCTTGTGCTGGAATAGTAACTGGAGAACGGTACTGTGGCATTGGAACATGGATACTGGCTTCAATTCTTTTCTGTATAAATGTTAAACATGACCTTACTTAAGGGATGTTATATATGCTTGATTATGTTATGTTAAGCCTCATGATTTAGATCGTTAATGGAATCTTTGGCCAAGTGGGAGAATGTTGGATCTGACGAGATTCATTCCAATTATGTGGCTTATCAGTTCTATTATTTAAGCAAGTATATTAGAGAATATTTTATGACATCCGATTAGGCTTCTAGAACCTTATCTTTAAATCTTGATGGACGGTTGAGATTAGGCAGCTCTAGGGTTGGTCCCATCACTCCCTCTATATAAGATCTCTTTTTGTGGAGAACGGCTAACGCTTCCTTACGCTTCCGCATTCTTACGTTTCTATTTTCTCCACAAAAATTACTGAGAGAAAAATACACATCCATCTTAATTGCTATAGAGGAGAGTGGTGAAGATCCATACCTACAAAGAGACATCTTTTCTTTCATCGAATCAACAATGGCTTCTTTTGATTCGGGTACGTTTTGTTTATCGATTTAATCTTATGTTCATGTGATTGAAAGATCCTATCACTCTAACATAACGAAGTTAGCAATGTTGACGTGAATAGGAAAAGGATATCTTGATGTTCTTGCTGCGTTCTCAGAAAATGAGATTAGACTTCACAGCTTAGCTCTCAGAGAATGGCTCTGATACCATGTGAAGATGAAGAAGATATGAGAAGAACAATTGATGATGAACTTGAACTTTCAGAGAAGATGTGTATTTCTTCATCTGAGAGCTTAACTTCTCTCTTGTGTATCTTACAGTTTATATATCTCATACAACAAGGAATACAACTGTAAACCGAACAAATAGAACTAACAAAAGACGTAAAACTGAAAGACAAACTAACAGAAAAAGGAACGACTCTTGACTATTCTGTTTTGAGCTAACAGAGTGCAGTTGCCTAGTACACTACTTCAACATTTGACACGTATTGAAGGCTTCATTTGTTCCATTTCCTCTTCTTTCTTTCTGGTTGAAGTCATACCATGTAACAGCCCGGGCCCATCGCGCACCGCTGCGCGGCTACTTGCAAGATATTGTCCGCTTTGGGCTTTGCAATCCGCACGGTTTTGCTTTCCGAGCACTCAGCTCGGAAAACGCGTCTTGCTAGTGAAAGGGAGCCCAAGGCTTATAAGCCTATCCCAAGACCTCCCCCTAGGCAATGTGGGACTAAGGGGAGGGATATCACATACCATCAGGAGCAGTCATACGTAATGAGGTTGTAATCTCAACATTCGGTGCGGGGAGAATGTTGCTTAGAGCAGCCGCTAATCTTTCTGTGGACATTGATTGATGTCTGCTACAAATAAAGATCAAGAAAAATGTTACTTTAGCTGAAATTGTTACTTGAAATGCTTTGTCGAATCGTCCCGCACCGAACATGTCTACTTGATCCTTCCAATGATAAGGGTGTTTGATACCAAATGAGCAGTTCAGGAAAACACCTGATATGTTATCAATTTTTGGATTACTTTCCCCAAGTTTGTTGGCAAGTTCTTTGCTATAGCATGCTTCTGCCATTGCTTATCAAGATATTCTGTACCAAATTCTGCAATGAAGTATAGTCAAAATCGAAATTTGTCCCCACAATGTGAATTGTAGGGACTGAGACTGATAATTAGTTTTGACACGTGTAGTTAATGCTTTTCAAAATCAGAATCGACATTCCTCCCAAAGAGGACATGCGTAAGTAACAGAAGCACAATGCCTTCCTCGTGAAGAGAGAGATCAAATACGTAGTTAGTCATTACAAATCTAAAGGAACCTTGCAGAAACTAAGGTGCTTCACGGCATATTCGTGATGATGTGCATGTAATGACTTGGTCGAGAAAAGGGCGTGCATGGCGTTTTCCTCGAGGCTAGAGGGCCTGGACAAAGAGCGGCTCCTGACAAACTTCTGAAATGGAGATGGAGCATGAATAAACCAAATCCCACATCTCCTGGCCTGGTGAGGTGAATGTGCTCTATATGTGTGGCATTTATGTTTAACATGCAACGAGACAATATCGTTGACAAGTGGGACTTAGGCATGCCATAAACTTCAATTTTTCATTGGGACGCGCATAACTATTTGATTCTTGCTTGAATTAGAAGATGAAAAATTACCGTCCATTAACGAACTCTTGCTTGAATTAGAAGATGAAAAATTACCGTCCATTAACGAACTCTTGTTTGGTCAGATTGTATGGAGCACATTTTTAGTAGTTACGGTGTGCCGATACATCGAATTTTTTTTTTTGGGAACCCAAATATATGCGACATCTTTGAGATCTAAAGCTTATGTCGGAAAGGTACAACAGTTGGACGAATTTGGCTACCAGATCTTTCTGTCTATATCTCCTCTTATTCACATAAACAACGTTGGTTTGTTATGCAAAAAATGAAAAATTTGAAAAATATTCTTTCAAAGAACGCTCGCTTGAAATTATTATTCCATAAAAGCTGTTTGAGTCATCGATAACAACTCATGTATAAATATTTTCGGAACATACAAGTGCATTGAAAGGGATGCCGCAAGTCCCAGTTTTTCCTTCCTAAGAAGGACTCTGAAAAGAAAGATGCCACTGTCACTGTCAAAGAGCAACGACAGTTGTTAACTTGTTATACGCAGAGCTCAAAAATTCGTCCTTTACCTCTTCGTCTTCAACCCATCTTCGCTGGATGAAGAGAAACAGAAACAAAGAAGAGTAAAAAATGGAGGAGAAGCAGCGAGTTCAGATTCCCAGGGTGAAACTGGGCAGTCAGGGATTGGAGGTAACAGTCTTTTCGTCCTTTGGTCTTTGTGAGCCGTCTCTGTTCAAGTGATTATCAAGTTCTTGTCTTCATGTTTTCAAGATTAAGTAGTTTTAGTTTCAAACCCTAAAGATTGTTCCTGATTTTGTGATATTTGACCTAGAGACTGTTCAAAAACTTTGGAGTGCACCACAGCGCCCAAAGTCCTTGGCTCCTTGCATGAGTTGATAAGCGTGGTCTGGGTTTTTTGATTAAGGGTGTGACCAAAGTTGGGTCACCCCAGTTTAGTACTCGAGCTCGACCGAGCTTGATTTAAGCTCAAGCTCGACTCAATGAAGTGTTTGGTAATAAGCTCGAGCTCGAAGCGACTGTCCAAAAGTTAGAATTTTAGGCGAGACCGCAAGCTAAGCTTGAACTCGAGATAAGTGGGCTTTTGTAGGTGTAATGAATTGGAAAACAAATTGAGTACTCAAATGCCTCAAAATTGAAAGGATTGAATTGAGTTTGAGTCAGGCTTGTAGCAGTTCAAGAGTAGCTTGGCTCTTGTATGCTCTTAATTCGGGGTACTGTATGTTATTTTCTACACCAGATTCGAGGTATGATATTGAAGTAACTCGAAGAGAAGGATACTGAATCCATGATGTCCTCTCTTCTTGTGCAGGTGTCTAGACTAGGCCTTGGATGTGCGGGGCTCTCTGGTGCCCTGAATGCCCCTGTTTCCCATGAAACTGGATGTTTACTGATAAAGAGAGCATTCGAGAAGGGCATCACCTTCTTTGATACAGCGGATGTCTATGGTCAGGCTCACGACAATGAGATCATGATTGGGAAGGTGATGCCTTTTATAATTAGTTTCAATGCATCAATATTTTGATCTCTCTCTGATAAATTTGATGCTGAACATTGTTGAGAAACGGCCTTTTTGAGACCGAGATGATCCCTCTTATTAATACATTGTATTGTTGCCTACTTTCTTTGTTGGTTGTGCTGTTACTGAGACCGAATTGATTATTCACTCAGGCTCTGAAGGAGCTTCCACGAGATCAGATTCAGTTAGCGACAAAATTCGGCATTTCAAGGATGGCGGGGGGTCAATTTGCCATCAGAGGTACTCCTAATTATGTGAGAGAATGCTGTGAAGGTAGTCTTAGGAGACTCGGGGTTGATTACATAGACTTGTACTATCAGCACAGGGTGGACACCACAGTGCCGATAGAGGATACTGTAAGCACTGTCGAATCATGGTGTTTGTTCACATTCCTTTCTAGCATATGATCATTTTTCTCCAACATTTGCAATGTGAACTGTTTTAACTAAATCAATTGAAATTGGTAAGATAGATGGGAGAACTCAAGAAGCTTGTGGAGGAAGGGAAGATAAAGTACATTGGTTTGTCAGAAGCTAGCATCGATACGATAATGAGAGCTCATGCCATTCATCCAATCACAGCTGTGCAAATGGAGTATTCTCTGTGGACTCGCGAAATCGAGGAAGAATTAATTCCACTTTGCAGGTCCACTCCAATTATCCTCAAGTTGTTTTTTTCCTTTTCAAGATGTCAAGGAAATAAGGCAGTTTTACATGTCTTTCAATTTCAGAGAACTTGGCATTGGGATAGTCGCATATAGCCCTCTAGGTCATGGGTTCTTTGGTGGGAAGGCGGTTGTTGAGAGCTTACCCGCGGAGAGCCTGTTGGTATGTTTTTTCGCAATTTATTTTGATGATATCAATCATTTGTCTATTGGCAAGAACATCCGGATTATGCGACATCCAAACTTAATTTATTGGCATCAACAGCAACAACCAGGGTGAGCAATCCTTTTACAAGCTTAACAAACATCAACCAAGGGCGCGCATGACAACACTTTTGGAGCATAAACCCGTCTCCCAGTGCAACTTCTAGGGCAAAAATCCGTTTGGTTATGCAACTTAATTTTTCTATTTGTGGAGCATTTTTTTTTTGCTCCAGAAATAGTTTTGGACCCATTTGAAGAAGCAAAAAAAAATTAATTCTCTCTAGAAGTAAAAAAATCAACTTCTAGCCAGAAGTTGATTTGTAGAGCAGAAGTGTTGCCATGCGCGCCCTAAGAGATCCAGACTTGAAGTCCCCGGCTACAGCACCACATCTTATGCCTATCCAAGGACACTTTTCTCTTCACATTCAAACAACTGCTTAGTCTTTCTCAAATCAATCTCTTAATTCGCAAGATGATGAATTAGAGCTTACGGTGAGTGGGATTATGCAGACGACCTTTTACTGCCTTACAGCAAAATTTTTGGATTTCCTGGTTATATCAGTGGTAGATGTGCTTCTCTGCTGATGTCTCCTGTTATGTGATAGACTATGCATCCAAGATTCACTGGAGAGAACTTGGAGAAGAACAAAGTTTTATATCGAAAAGTTGTTGACCTCGCTGCAAAGCATGGTTGCAGTGCTCCTCAACTGGCCCTAGCGTGGCTTCTTCATCAGGGGGAGGACGTTATCCCAATACCAGGTAAATTATTTCGGGCAAACATTGGGTCACATAATAGTATATTTAGTGTTACTATGCGAATAGCTGTTGATTTTTGCAAAATTAGGAGAGGTCTGTCAAACCAGGCAGTTGTTGATTTTCCCATATTTATCACAAACTTTTAACTTTCAGTTGCGACGATATGTAGGGACCAGAAAAGCTGAGAACCTTGAAGACAATATCCGATCAGTGGCAATTAAGCTTAGCCGAGATGAGATGAGAGAAATTTGTGACGTCATGGCCACGAATGAAGTGAGTGGTGAAAGAGAGGTGGAATCATTTGCCAAGTATTCATGGAGATATGCAAATACCCCAGCAAGATAATGCGCGGCGTGGATAAAAGATTGACCATGGATTTGCTTGATGGGGGCGTTTCACCACTGTTACTTCTGCTAATCTGTTGCAAGGAGAATATTGTAGGGGAAGTGCGAGATCGGTGGTCGATATCCATGTTGGTCTTACCATTGAGGAGCCTTAAAAATCATGAGAATGAGTGACGTAAAAAACACTTATTTCCTGTCGTTCTTCGAGCTTCTTGTAGTAAAAACTGCAGTGTATGCCTGAATGTCGGGATTCAACAAGCAGAGGTGTTCCGTTTTTAAGGTGGAATGCTTTGCCTTTGCTTTGTGCCTTCATCGGCTGTCCTACAACGGGGTCCAGCTACGATACGGTGGGGATCATAACTTGTTGGTCCGAACAGCGTATCTTGCAGAGACCAGAGAAGGATAATTTTCAGTGCACGGTGAATGTTGCTTAGAGACTCCCACTTGATCTTTCTGTGGACATTGAATTACTTCTGCTACTCACAGAAATCGTTTCATCTTACAAAGAGCGACAAATAGAGACCAACAAAAACGTTCCTTCAGCTGAAAATGTCGCTTGAAGTGCTTTGGTTATAGCCCCGTACTGTCCTTTCGGACAACTCAACTTGATCATTCTAATGACCAGCCTTGGTCGTTTCCGTTTCTCCAGGCCGAAGTGAATACGAGTGACCGACTTTCATCTTTGCACTTTCGATTTGATCTGATCGATTCAGTCCGACAGAGTCCTTAGTTTGGCTTGCCTGCATTGTCATAAAACTGTCAAAATATGTGCTTGTTTCCGTAATTTAATGCAATTGAATTGGGGGAGTGAATCTCATATAATGAAATTCTATACTGTGACCCAAAATGAAGAAGCCTCAAAATTGAAGCTAGGTTGTTTGGCGGTTCTTATGGGGGCAATTTTCCTCCTAATATCACTGATGTAGCTCTTGTTTCGATTCTGTTTATCGATTTAGGCTTTGTGATCCGACCGACGTCAGTATTTTAAATTGGAGTTCTAGTCCTGACCCTAAATTCCCTTTAATTTCCTCCGTTTCGCTCGAGGTCAGTTTTCTAAATTAGGGCAAGTGATCTTTCATTCCTCCACGAGGAGGATGTGACTTTTAACTTCTTGAGGAAAATTTTCTAACAACCGTAGAAAATAAGACCGTTTTCTTACCAGATGGGTTAACGTGGACTTTATCTCAAAAAGGATCTTTCATTCATCTTAAGTAAGATCCGAGCTTTAACCCATCTTTGTGCTACAAAGTTGCTATATCGAATCCATCATCCCGGCGTTGTTCACCCGCAACGAATTTGGAGATTGGGGTTTTTTTAGCATTCTCAGGATTCACAAAATTGAGGGTCATTGATGAATTCGGTCCAATAGATTTGAGTCTAGACAAAAAGTTTCGCTTTGTCACAGTCAATAGTCGTGCAAATCAGGTCCGATATGTTTAGGCAGTCAAGTATTTGATTCGTGCCCGAATTAGGAGATGAAAAATTGCCGACCACCAGTAACGAACTCCTGTCTTGTCGGGTCGGACTGTATGGAGCATGTTTCTAGTAGGTACGGTGAACCGGGGGATCAAACAGAAAATCACTTTACGCAGAGGTAAAATATTATGATGGCTGCAATCGAAGGGGGCTCCTGCAACTCCAGTTTTTCATTCCTAAGCTGTTAGCAGAACTATGGAGATAGCAATTAGATCTGCAGCCCATTGTCGTTAGGCATATGAATCAAGATGACGACCCTTCTATTAAACAACTTAATTCTCTGTACAAGCCAATCAGAATTTTCTCTTCACCACAAAACACGATCGACCAAAGAGATGTCACTGTCACTGTCGACGATAGCTGTTATGGCAGAGCTCAAAAATCTGTCCTTTTACCTCTTCATCTTCTGCTATCTGCGTTTGAGGAAGAGAAACAGAAATAAAGAAGAGAACAAATGGAGAAGCAGCGAGTTCAGATTCCCCGGGTGAAACTGGGCAGTCAGGGATTGGAGGTAACGATCTTTGCTTCCTTTGGTCTTTGTGAGCCGTCTCTGTTCAAGTGAGTATTGAGTTCTTGTCTTCATGTTTTCAGGATTACTAGTTCTCGTTGCAAACCCTAAAGATTGTGCCTGTTCTTGGTGACGTTTTTGAACTGTTTAGAAGCTTTAGAGTGCACCATAGTGCTCAAAGTCCTTGGCTCCTTGCACTAGTTGATGAGTGTGATCTGGGTTTTTTGCTTAAGGATGTGACCAAAGTTGGGTCATGCCAGTTTACTACTCGAGCTCGACTCAATGAAGTGTTTGGTAATAAGCTCGAGCTCGAAGCGACTGTCCGAAAGTTAGAATTTTACGCGAGACCGCAAGCTAAGCCTGAGCTCGAGGTAAGTGGGCTTTTGAAGGTGTAATGAAATTGGAAAACAAATTGAGTACTCGAATGCCTCAAAATTGAAATGATTGAGTTGAGTTTCATTCAGGCTCGTAGCAGTTCAAGAGTAGCTTGGCTCTGGTGTGCCCTTAATTCGGGGTACTGTTTGTTATTTTCTACACCAAATTCGAGGTATGATATTGAAGTAACTCGAAGAGAAGGATACTGAATCCATGATATCCTCTCTTCTTATGCAGGTGTCTAGACTAGGCCTTGGGTGCAGGGCTCTCTGTTGTCCTGAATGCTCCTGTTTCCCATGAAGCTGGATGTTTACTCATAAAGAGAGCATTCGAGAAGGGCATCACCTTCTTTGATACAGGAGATATCTATGGTCAGGATCACCAAAATGAGATCATGATCGGGAAGGTGACGCCTGTTATAATTAGCTTCAAGGCATCGGTTTTTTGATCTCTCTGTGATAAGTTCAACCCTGAACATTGTTGAGAAACGGACATTTTGAGACTCAGATGATACCTCTTATTAGTACATTGCATTGTTGCCTACTTTCATTGCTGGTTGTCCTGTTACTGAGACCGAATTGATTACTCACTCAGGCTCTGAAGGAGCTTCTGTGAGCGACGAAATTCGGCGTTGTGAGGACAAGGGGGGGTCAACTTGCCATCAGAGGTACTCTTAATTATGTGAGAGAATGCTGTGAAGGTAGTGTAGTCTTAGGAGACTCGGGGTTGATTAGATATTGTACTATCAACACAGGGTGGACACCAGAGCGGCGATAGAGGATACTGTAAGCACTGTCGAATCATGATGTTTCTTCACATTGCTTTCTAGCATATGATTATTTTTATCCAAACCCAGTTGCAACTTGAAAAATGGGTTTTTACTAAATTGATTGCAATTGGTAAGATAGATGGAAGAACTCAAGAAGCTGGTGGAGGAAGGGAAGATAAATTGCATTGGTTTGTCAGAAGCTAGCATCGATACAATAAAGAGGGCTCATGCCATTCATCCAATCACAGCTGTGCAAATGGAGTATTCTTTGTGGGCTCAGTGAAACTGAGGACGAATTAATTCCAATTTGCAGGTCTACTCCTCCTATCCTCAAGATATTTTTTGTTCCCCTCAAGATATCAAGGAAGTGAGGCAGTTCTTACATGTCTTTCGATTTCACAGAACTCGGCATTGGGATGCTCGTATATAGCACTCTCGGTCATGGATTCTTTGGTGGGAAGGCAGTTGTTGAGAGCTTGCCCCCGGAGAGCCACTTGGTATGTCTTTGCAATTTATTTTGGCAATTTCGATCATTAGTCCATTGGCAGGAGAATCCAGATTATGTGACCATACAAACTTGGTAAATTACTCTTTGTTGGTATATGGAGTTCATTAGCATCAACAACAGAAAGCAGGGTGAGCTATCCGGCTACAACTACAAGCTCAACAAACAGCAACTAAGAGACCCAAACTAAAAGTCCCCTGTTACAGCACAGCATCTAATTCCTGTCTCTGGATGTTTTTCCCTTCACATTCAAACCACTACCAAGTCTTTCTCTAATCAACCTCTTAACTTGGGAGAGGATTAATTCATAGCATACAGAGATAGTACGATTATGCAGATGACCTTTTACTGCCTTGGAAACAAATTTTTTGGATTTCTTGGTGATATATCAGTGGTAAGTATGTTTCTTTTTTAATTTTCTGTTGTTATGTGATAGGCTACGCATCCAAGATTCAGTGGAGGGAACCTAGAGAAGAACAAAGTTTTGTATTGAAAATTTGTTGACCTAGCTGCAAAGCATGGTTTCACCGCTCCTCAACTGGCCCTAGCGTGGCTTCTTCATCAGGAGGGATGACGTTATCCCAATACCAGGTAACAATTTCGGGCAAACATTGAGTCACATAGTAGTAGATTTGGTGTTACTATGCCACTAGCCGTCGATTTTTGCAAAATGAGGAGACGTATGTCAAATCAGGCAGTTGTTGATTGTGCGATGTTTATAACAAACTTTAACTTCAGTCGCCACAATATTATAGGGACCAGAAAAGTCGAGAACTTTGAAGAAAATATTAGATCAGCGGCATTTGAGCTTTAGCCAAGACGAGCTGAGAGAAATTTGTGATGTCATGGCCGTGAATGAAGTAAGTGGTCCAAGACAGATAGAATCGTTCGCCAAGTATTCATGGAGATATGCAGATACCCCAGCAAGATAATGCAAGCACAAATGAAAGATTGACCGTGGATTTGCTCGATGGGGGCATTTCTGCATCGTTAGTTCCAGTACTTGTTGTAAAGGAGGATACTGTAGTCAAAGCTCAAGGTCAGTGGTTGTGATATCCACATCGCGATCTCATCATGGGGAGCCTGAGAAAGCATGAGAATCGGTGATGTGAAAGACATTTATGTGCCTCCGTTCTATGAGCATATTGTGCTAAAAACTGTAGTGTATGCCTGAATGTTGGGATTCGACAAGCAGAGGTGTTCTGCTCTAAGGTGTAGATGCTCTGCCTGTGCTCTATTCCGATGTGATATTTCATCGGTCGTGGAATGGCGTGGTTCAGCTAATGGAGCACGATACCATAGGGATCAGAGGTGGTTGGTTCGAAGAGCTTCTTAGTTCTTACACATAGATGGATGATATTTGGTGCACGAAGAATGTTACTTAGAGACACTGGTTAATCTTTCTGTGGACATTGATGAATATCTGCTACGGTCAAAATCGTTCCATCATATGTAGAGCAATATGTTCCTTAGCTGTAAGATTTTCTGGGGGTTAAGTACACCTCACGTGCCATAAGTTATGTACGACGATCATTTTAGTGCCAAAACTTTCAAATCGATCACTTTAATGCTAAGTTTTTGTAACTTCGATCACTTAAGTACCAACTTCTTTAAAAACGATCACTTTAGTGCCAACTCCTATTTAAGCTGACGTGGCTCGTCGAAAATCCGACACGTGTATTTTTTATTATTATTATTTAAGCTGACGTGGCTCATCGAACTTGGCACTAAAGTGATCATTTTTAAAAGAAATTGGCATTTAAGTGATCGAAGTTACGAAAACTTAGCACTAAAGTGATCGATTTGAAAGTTTTGGCACTGAAGTGATCGAAATTACAAAAACTTAGCACTAAATGATCGATTTGAAAGTATTAGATTTTGTGGGACCACAACCAACTGCTCTAAAAGCTTAAGCTGTTAGAAGAATGCGATTTATATATTCCAACACTCCCCCTCACGCTTAGTCTGGTTTTTTACCTAGTACTAAGCGTGGACAAATTCATTGGGGAGGCAAATAGGGGCCTGGAAAGATTTGAACTCATGACCTCCTGCTCTAATACCATATTAGAAAGTCCAACCCAATAACTTAAGCTATTAGGTGGAGGAAGACCATATGAATATAAAGAGCATACAACACTCATTCACAAGCTATGTGGGACAACAACAATGTGCAAGCAATCTGCACTTCAACACCCCCTCTCACGTGCAAGCAATCTGCACGTGGAAATTAACGAATGGGAGTGGGCCCACATACACGGAAAGGAATAACAACTGGCTCTGATACCAGTATTGGGTGGTCTTGGGCCTATCTCAACCCAAAAGCTAGCTCAAAGATTGAGGCTTTCCCTCACACTTATAAACCGACCACCAGCCCCTTCCACAACCGATGTGGGACAACCCCAACAATCTCCCCCTCACACATCGGGCCATGGGTCGGAGGCCGCGACAACCCGTATCTCTCCTGTGTGACTTTTGGGTTCAGACTTGTTGGTAACCAACCGTCACACAGACTGTCACACAGACTTGTTGGTAACCTAGGCTCTGATACCATATTAGATTTTGTGGGACCACAACCAACTGCACTAAAAGCTTAAGCTGTTAGAAGAAGGCGTGGTTTAATATTTATATATTCCAACAGAAAGTTTTGGCACTGAAGTGATCGAAATTACAAAAACTTAGCACTAAAGTGATCGATTTGAAAGTTTTGGCACTAAAATGAGCGCCGTACACAACTTATGGCACTTGGGGTGTACTTAAGCCGATTTTCTGGAAGTGCTTTGGCGAATTGTTTTGAACCGAACTCTACTTGATCCCTCTGATGATAAGCATGCTCGATAACGGGTGGAGCGGGTCAGAAATGATACCTGATATGTTATCAGTTGTGGAGTACTTTCCCTTAGCTTATGGGCAAGTTCGTTGCTATACCATGCTCCTGCATCGCTTATCATCTGTACCAATTTCTCCGATGGAACATTGGAAGAATCGAAATCTGTTCGGAAAATCCGAAAGTAGCGGCTGAGATTGATAATTTAGCTTCGTTGCCGTGTAGCTAATGGTTTTTAAAATCGGAGTGCCCCCTGTCGAGAATGAGTGAAAGCAATGGAAGTTCAATACTTACATCGTGAGCAGAGAGATCAAATTTATACTTAAACTGGTTAACAAATCCGAAGGGATTGAACAGATACTAGGGTGCTTCAATCACGTAAATCTGAGATAACATGCGAGTCTTCAATTTTTTTTTTTTAATTAATGGAGATGCACTATTGAAGTCTCCTGCCTTAATCATTGGAGCCTTAAGTTATCGACCCAAGTTAGAGTTCATTAATGTATCTAGCGGATTCTGTCTTCATTTACGACCTTAGGTTATCGTGTTATCCGCTCACCAACTAGAGGTGATCGGTTCCAGGATGGGTGGTTCCCAATTTAGAATCGAGAACTGCCCGCTAAGGACCGATTTTTCAAAATGCGAACGGTGAACCAATAGTCCGGTCCGGTTCTCGATTGGATCCCGATTATGGTCCTACCAAGCATCAACGTCAATTAAAAAAGAAAAGAAAACCAATTTTGGAGAAATTGGCCCTGGATTGAACCTTGTGTTCTTGATGGGAAGGTTGTTGGAAATGTAAAATTGATTGTGTTTGGCAACCTACCACTTGGTCAAAGATTAAAAGTGGACGGTAGCACATCTTTCACATTTCACATTTGTAGCACACCTTCAAAGTTAGGCAAGTTAGGCAACATGTGTTTTACACTTGAAGGTCAACAAATTGATGCTTTGTTAGGCATGGAAACTCTCTATAAATAGAGATGTCTTGAAGGCATTTGAGATATGCCATAGTTGTATTTGTGTGGTGTTAGAACATAGAGAGCAAGAGAGTTAGAGAGTTGTGATTTTTGTATCTCAAGCTTAGGAAGCTTGTATGTGTGTTTTGTTTGTGTAAAAGCCATAGCAAGGCTATTCTGAATATCACTCTCATTTTACATATTCAAAAACTCTCTCGCCTTGAAACCACCAAACTTCCGCAAAGAACCATCCGGGTTTCTATATTTGGTATCAGAGCCACGGTGTCGAAGGATCGTGTCGGAACCTAGGCGGTCAAGAATCCAATCGCGGAGACCGAGAACCTAGAGTGGACGATCGAGGATCGTGAACCCGGAGATAGCTATGGCATCCACAAGTTCCGTTCAAATTCAACTTCCAAAGTTGAATGGGAGGAATTTCAACAACTGGTCCGTCCAGATGAAGGTTCTATTCAAATCACAGGATTTGTGGAACCTGGTTGAAAGTGGCTACAACGAAGTAGCCGATGCCGAAGCATTCGAGGCTTTGAGAAAGGAGGAGAAAGAATCTCTGATGGAGTCCCGGAAGAAAGATCAGAAAGCATTATATGCGATTTTTCAAGCCGTGGAGGAAACGATATTTGAAAAAATATCGAGTGCCGAGACCGCGAAAGCTGCCTGGGATATCTTGCAGAAATCCTACAAAGGCGATGATCGTGTCCGGCGGGTGCGGCTTCAGACTCTTCGAGGTGATTTCGAGTCTTTACGCATGAATGACTCGGAAACAATATCGGCATATTTTGATCGTGTGCAGGCCATCGTTAACCAATTAAGGGTTAATGGTGAAGAACTTCAAGATGTTCGTGTTGTAGAAAAAATCTTGAGGTCTTTGACCGAAAGATTTGACTACGTCGTCGCAGCGATCGAGGAAGGACAAGACGTATCAACTCTCACGTTGGAGCGGTTGATGGGTTCATTAGGCTCCCATGAGCAAAGAATGAACCAGAAGTCTACGGGTTCCGTTTCCGAGCAAGCATTGCAAAGCCGGGTCGCTCAACCAAACCGAGGAGGCTATCAAGGCGGTCGAGGTCGTGGAGGAGCCCGAGGTAGAGGTGAGAATTCAAATTTCACCAGAAAATTTAGAACACCTGACAAATCAAAAGTCAAGTGTTTTAAGTGTAATAAATTCGGACATTATAAATCCGAGTGCCATGCAAAGGCGACGTACGTGCCGGCGGAACATGCACATGCCACAAATGTTGAAGAGTACATGATACTAGCATGTGCGAAGGATGATTCAACTATCGTGGATACCAACACATGGTATCTAGATACTGGGTGCAGCAACCATATGACCGGAAGAAAGGAGTTATTCTCACAACTAGATGAAACAAGTCGTGGCGAAGTCAACTTCGGGAATAAATCAAAAATTCCCGTGATGGGCAAAGGTAACATTAATATCAAATCCAAAGATGGTACTAATGTTGCTATTGCAAATGTTTACTTTGTACCAGGACTCTTTTGGAATTTGCTAAGTGTTGGGCAACTTTCAGAAAGAGGCCACAAAGTTCACATTGAAAATGGAGTTTGCACAATCAGAGGTGTAAACAACAAGTTGATCACGACGGTACAAATGACGAAGAACCGGATGTTTCCCTTGACTCTTCAGACGAAGAATCTCTTGAGCTTTCAAGCGATGACGAAAGACAGCAGCTGGCTGTGGCATCTTCGATTTGGGCATCTAAATTTTCATGGAATGAAGCTATTAGTCCAGAAAATGATGGTGACTGGCATGCCGTTGATTAACGATCCAGGGCGTCCTTGCGAAGGATGTCTCGTTGGAAAGCAGCACCGAGACTCTTTTCCAGTTGGAAAAGCCAGAAGAGCAAACCAATCGCTGGAGTTGGTACATACCGACATATGTGGCCCTATTGAGGTGGAATCGTTCGGACAAAAAAGGTACATGCTAATTTTTGTCGACGATTTTAGCAGAAAAATATGGGTATACTTCTTGAGGGAAAAATCTGAAGCTTTTGGCAAGTTTAAAGAATTTAAAGTCTATGTTGAAAAACAAAGTGGCTTTAAATTGAAGACGTCGAGATCGGATAGAGGTGGAGAATTTACCTCAAATGAATTTCACAAATATTGTAAAATTCATGGAATCAAACGTCAGTTGACTGCCAGCTATACTCCTCAGCAAAACGGTATAGCAGAAAGGAAAAACAGGACAATTTTTGAAATGGCAAGAAGTATGCTGAAAGCTAAAGATTTGCCCAAGAAATTTTGGGCAGAAGCTGTTGCTTGTGCTGTATTTGTACTAAACAGGTGTCCTACAATGAGTGTTCCTGGAAGAACTCCAGAAGAAGCTTGGAGTAGAAACAAACCAAATGTTTCGTTCCTACGAGTATTTGGGTGCGTGGCATACCCCCATATACCAGACGAGCGAAGAAAAAAGCTGGATGACAAAAGCGAGAAGTGCATCTTCATCGGCTACAGTGATACAACTAAAGGTTATAAGCTGTATAACCCGATCACTGAGAAAGTCATTATCAGCAGGGATGTCCAGTTTTTAGAAGATGAAGCCTGGGACTGGAATCAGAAGGGTGACCGGAAAAATATCACCATCGAAGATGAACCACTGGCGGGTGAGACAGAATCACCTCCATTATCTTCAAAGAGTGATCCATCTTCCTCATCATCTTCAACTGGAGGTACATCTTCACCAACAGCAGTTTCAGAACCACAACTACGTCGTTCACAACGACTGAAGGAGACGCCAGCAAAATTCAGAGATTATGTGGTCACAAGAAATAGAAACAGTGATAGCGAAATCACTGATGAAACACTGGTAAACTTTTGTTTATTTGCTGATTGTGACCTTGTAACCTATGATGAAGCAGCTGTAGATGAAAAGTGGATTGAAGCAATGGATGAAGAAATTCATTCCATTGAGAAAAACGACACATGGGTGTTGACTTCTTTACCACCCGGTAAGAAGCCTATTGGTGTCAAGTGGGTGTACAAGACAAAGTACAAACCCGACGGTCAGGTGGACCGTTACAAGGCTAGACTGGTTGTAAAAGGCTACAAGCAAAAGCCAGGTATTGATTATTTTGAAGTATTTGCACCAGTTGCCCGGATGGATACTATTCGGATGGTCTTAGCACTTGCAGCTCAAAACCATTGGCAGATCCATCAAATGGATGTGAAATCAGCATTCCTCAATGGTGTCCTTGAAGAGGAAGTATATGTGGAGCAACCACAGGGTTATGAGAAGAAAGGGCATGAAAATCAATTTTACAGACTGAAGAAGGCTTTGTATGGATTAAAACAGGCACCACGTGCTTGGTACACACGTATCGACACATACCTGTTGGAGCATGATTTTCAAAAGTGCCCTTATGAGCATACACTGTATATCAAGTCAAAAGCTAACGGTGACATCTTAATTGTGTGCATTTATGTTGATGACTTGATATTTACAGGGAGCTGTGAAAAAATGTTTGCTGAATTCAGGGAGGCTATGACTAGCCAGTTTGAGATGACTGATTTGGGACTGATGTCCTATTTTCTTGGTCTTGAAGTGAAGCAAACAGATGATGGCATATTTATTTCTCAGCAGAAATATGCTAATGATATTTTGAAGCCATTTAAAATGGAATCGCTGAAGCCAATCCGAACTCCCTTAGTAGAACGATTGGAGCTGAAGAAAGAAGGAACCAGTGAGCTAGTAAATCCCACTTATTTTAAAGGCATTGTTGGCAGCTTGAGATATTTGGTTTCTACAAGACCAGATATTACCTATGGAGTGGGTATTATTAGCAGGTTCATGGAAAAACCCTACCAGTCACATTTGCAAGCAGCAAAGAGAATTTTACGGTATGTCAGTGGAACTCGTGATCATGGAATTTTATATTCTTACACTGACAATTTTGGTCTAGTGGGGTATACAGATAGTGATTGGGCAGGTGATACCGAGACTCGAAAAAGTACGTCGGGGTATGCTTTCTTTCTTGGATCAGGAGTATTCTCTTGGTCTTCCAAAAAGCAACAAGTTGTTGCTCTCTCGACAGCTGAAGCAGAATACATGGCATTAGCTTCAGCGGCTTGTCAGGCGATATGGCTTCGTAGGATGCTGGATGAATTGATGCATGAACAAACGGGTCCTATTAAAATGATGTGTGACAATAAGTCGGCTATTGCATTAGCCAAGAATCCTGTATTTCATGGCAGGAGCAAGCACATCGACATCAAGTATCATTATATCCGTGAGCTAGTCAAAGATGGTGAGATTAAACTTGATTTCTGTAGGTCCGAAGACCAGATTGCAGATATCCTCACAAAACCTTTGAAAGCGGATTCGTTCGAGAAATTGAAGACGATGCTTGGTGTTATAAGTCTCCAAAATCAATTTTAAGGGAGGCTGTTGGAAATGTAAAATTGATTGTGTTTGGCAACCTACCACTTGGTCAAAGATTAAAAGTGGACGGTAGCACATCTTTCACATTTCACATTTGTAGCACACCTTCAAAGTTAGGCAAGTTAGGCAACATGTGTTTTACACTTGAAGGTCAACAAATTGATGCTTTGTTAGGCATGGAAACTCTCTATAAATAGAGATGTCTTGAAGGCATTTGAGATATGCCATAGTTGTATTTGTGTGGTGTTAGAACATAGAGAGCAAGAGAGTTAGAGAGTTGTGATTTTTGTATCTCAAGCTTAGGAAGCTTGTATGTGTGTTTTGTTTGTGTAAAAGCCTTAGCAAGGCTATTCTGAATATCACTCTCATTTTACATATTCAAAAACTCTCTCGCCTTGAAACCACCAAACTTCCGCAAAGAACCATCCGGGTTTCTACAAAGGTTCAGCGTAATGCTCCAAATGGAAGAACGGTAACCTGTGTCAAGCTTATGCTTTGGAAACTTGAAGTTTTCTACTGTTAGAATGAAAGCATTGAAAGTCATAGCAGTGACTGTGTTCTACTTGATGGTAAAATATAATTTTCCCGTACAACACAAACACAAATAAAAGATTATACATCTATATTATATAAAAGGATCGGTCCGGTTGGGCTGATTAGATGGTTCCCACCCGAAATTAGCAATCGAACCGGTACCTGCCAGTTCCAGAAAATTGGAACCGGCAACCGGATCGTTACCCACCGGTTCCATCCAAAATCAACCGGTTGGGTATAGTCCGATCCGATTTGGATGGATTATGGTTTTTTGGCTTACCCCAATCAGCAATTACTTGCCTCTCAAACCTCAGGAATTGTTTGAATTGGGATACCTTCTGCTTGGGTAATACGCTTGTAGGTTTGTGTCGATGGACTTTGCCCCACGTCGAAGGCATTTTCCGACCACCTCATAAGCGGATCGCATGTAAAACTGTTTATATCCCGCGACCGAGATGCATCTATTGAATTCATGTTGCAGGTCAAAATTCTCAAGAGAGCTCCAGATCATTCCTAGTGAACTGGACGCGCCTTTGAAACGTGAAGAGAGACCGTAAGAGAGCGGCGTGTCATGCTTGAGCTTCGTAGTCGGTGACAACGTCGTTTGCATCAAGGTCACGGCGGTGCACGGGTCGTTGAAGGTTCAATGAGTTTCTCCACCGTCGAAAAATCTCCAACGACGTTACTCCCCTCTTGGCCTCATGTTAGAAAGCCAAACCAGGAACTGAAAGTCCCACAAAAACCATTTTGTCGTTATGTTTGTTCAGGGATGTTTGAAGGTCCACGTCGTCACTTTCCCATTTTAACGGACGAGATGAAACCATTTGACCCCCACAGACACGCATCACGTGGAGCCAACACGATCCACTGTATATAAATACAGCTTCATACTACTCGTTCTACAGTCCAAGACAGTAGCACTTCAATCAATTGAGACTCGGTTCGATTTCATACCTTTCGGAGTATTGTCCTACTAGCTTTTCCGGAACTTCCGATCGTTGTTTCAAGTATCATAGCCTCGACAATCCTGATGCACTCGATCCCCGCAAGTCCTAGGACCGCGGTCGACATTAGCTCCAGGAAATCTGTCGTGAGAGGAGGTTTCCCTGCCGACCATAGTCCTAGGTTGGCTCCCCGAGTTGGTTTGCGTGTGAAGTGCATGGCTAAGGTGAAGCAGCATAATTTCGATTGATCTTGCCTATTACGTTCACAGTGTGATGTTGAGGATTTAGTTGAATTAACATCGGCACTGGTGAATATTGCAGGAGAGCGAGCCGGATCCGAACCCTTCCTCGAAATCGAAATTGAAGGTATATTTATGCTCCTAGCGCATGAATATGAGTTTTGGGAAGGCCTTACTTATGAAAGCCGCTTTTTTCTATTTAAAGAGCTTAAACTTTTTTTTTTGGTAACCAAAAGAGCCTAAACTTTAGGATTAAAGTTTCCCAAAGATAAGTGCAGTTAGAGGAATAGAACTAATGATGCTTAGCTGATTAAATTTCGTATAAAGAATAGTGCAACACATGTACTAGTTATATGTCCTTCTACTTTGACTAAAGATTGGTCAATCAATTTCACCAGATACGTAGCTACTCCTTGCGTAAACTAACGTTGATCGTGTCGGCAGGTGAGCACCGATTTCACGGACGTGTTCGCGTTTAGCGGGCCGGCGCCAGAGAGGATCAATGGCCGACTCGCAATGGTTGGCTTTGTGGCCGCCATTGCGGTTGAACTGTCCAAAGGCCAGGATTTGTTCGCTCAGATCAGTGAAGGTGGCATCCCGTGGTTCATATGGACGAGCATTCTGCTCTCGGTCGCATCTCTTGTTCCCTTGTTTCAAGGAGTCACGGCCGAGTCGAAGTCGGACGGGGTGATGACTTCCGATGCCGAGTTGTGGAATGGGAGGTTGGCGATGTTGGGACTAGTTGTGCTGGCGTTCACGGAATATGTCAAGGGAGGAACACTTGTGTAGGGTTTGGGAATTACAGTATATACATGGAAAAGTAGGTCAGAATGTAATCCTCGTAAGCCAATAAACTGACCATTGTCTTAAATCAAACGTTGTGCGCGATACCTCTTTGATTAGATTTCACATAAGGATATTGCAAAGTATTATTCATCATGGAGCATACTTTTAAGAGAACTGCTTCCGCAAGATGTAAAGAAGTAACGATGAATTTCCGACATGGTAATTGCAGACTAATAAGCAACGGCGATAAATTAATAATGATGGACAACCCAGATGCAATGAGGGCCGACGCTCCGATTGCTGTTCAAATTCTCAAAAGAAGCTCTTGATCCTTCCGAGCGAATGTGCCTTTGAAATGTGAAGAGAGACTAGAAGAGAGAGTGACGTGTCATGTGTCACACCCCAACTCTATGAGTAAAGAGATAATGGCACGGTCGTCCTTTCAACCGGAGGATGCAACCTCAAACATAATCATCACAATATATACATCCATATTTTTGATAAGAGAGTCATGTGGTTACAGTTGCCGGTTTAAAGTTATTATAATATATCATGAGAATACGCACATCTCCAACTAACAGCTAACTCAGAAGTTTGTCATAGCCCTATACAAGTCATACCGAAAAAATCCCACTATCAAAATTTCCTTCTGATAAGTAAACGTTCTCGTCTGACTTGCTTTTAGATGTCCTCCTGATAAGTAAACGCTCCCGCTTACTTGTGGCTAGCTAAAGAACCTGAACAACAAGTAAGATGGATGGAATGAGCAAACTACAGTCGAGTGAGTAGTACATCTCTTCTAAGCAGATCGAACATTTATTATGCATATCTATAAATCGATAACATAACTCATTAATCTCAAATTCACTAAACGATATATGTAAACTATAAAAAAAAATGGATGACATCGTTCCTACCAAACTTTTTACCTATGAGATGAATTAACAATATCCACTCAACAATAACAAAACAATAGCAATGGTCCATTCTATTTGTTGAGAGCGCGTAGTGGAAGTCCGATACTTTCACTTGGGGAGATCGCCAAGAGGGAGCCCAAGTCCGAGCCCGTTAATATATATCCAGTTGGACCCATCTTTTCTCCTATGTGGGACTTCTCTAACACAACTCACACGTGCATCCTAACAATCTCCCCCTCACGTGTGAGCTCCAGTGTTAGGTTTGCTCCCCCTTAATCCAAGTATCCTTCCGCACTAACTTATCTCAACTTGAATCTTCATCAACGCCCATCAGGCTCGTTGCTACACCACAACGTCCACCGGCCTGGAAACCGCGTTGGCTCCATCTCAATCTTGAATCTCCATCAACGCCCATTGGGCCCGCACTGCTACACCACCGGCCTGGAAACCGCGTTGGCTCCATCTCAATCTTGAATCTCCATCAACGCCCATCGGGCCCGCACTGCTACATCACAGCGTCCACCGACCCGGAAACCGCGTTGGCACCAAATTCTTTCTTGAGACGCGATCACCAGATTCCTTCTTGAGATATTTGCCAGAACAGATCGAAGGCCCACTAATCAACCATCGGCTCTGATACCATGTGTTGAGAGCGCGCAGCGGAAGTCCGATACTTTCACTTGGGGAGATCGCCAAGAGGGAGCCCAAGTTCGAGCCCGTCAATATATATCCAGTTGGACCCATCTTTACTCAAAGCTTAAGCCAATGAGTTATGGGCCAACTTGGGCATATTAACTGCTCAGTACCACATCAATTCTCCTATGTGGGACTTCTCTAACACAACTCACACGTGCATCCTAACACTATTGACCAATCTCAACACGATCAAATGTCAATGGTTCATTCTATCGACTAATCTAATGCTCACAATGTAATTATAGTCTCACTTAATGGCCGTGACAAAGGTGACCAAAATTTTCTCTCCATCTATGTCAGTCGGTGGTTCGGCCAAGAAGAACGTCTTGATAACAGTATGCATACTTAGCTCTCGGTGGGTTTTATTGACATGAGAACAATCTTAGTAACAATATTTTGCAATAATCCATAATCAGATCTAGAATCCATTTCAAAACTCAAGTTTGATAACCAAATCATTTCATTTTTCTGGATTCAATTCGTCAAACAAAGAATCTTTCATAATTAATATTCAAAGTAAAAAACTTTCCTCGTGATTATTTCATAAAAGGTCTCACAAAACACTTACATGCAATCAACTCAAACTGTGATCAAAAGATATCCTGCCACTTCAAATAGACAAAACGGTAGTAAATTACTCGATCCATTTTTATGCGACCAAAAATCATTTCTTAAGTCCTAATATAGCAAATTCATACCGCTTTTAAAATATGAGTTTATAAACTCGAAGAAGGGATAGCACACTTACCCGGAAAATTTGAAAATCAACCTATCAAGGTCATTCGAATACACGAACTTGAATTCCTATCAATTAATGGAAAAACCATATAAAAAATCCGAGTAATACAATACTTTAACAATAAACTCAACTAAACTACTCTTATTCTTCGATCAATAAACTCATATGTGCAAACAAAGAAGCTCATTCATAGCGAATATTCATTTTTGTCCCTTAAGCATATTGTCCGCTTCGTGTAACTCGCACTCGAAACTTCATAAATTTGTTTTGATCAAACGGTATTTCGGAATAAATTTTCATCATAGGAAAATGTTTTTCCAACAGCTGTCAGAAACGATATAATGTTAAACGTAGATCCAAGCACTGTCACTGCGTGTTTTGCATAAAACACTCATTGATTGAGAGATCGTATGGTAAAAAAATAGCCGATAGTTTTGTTCAAACCCAACACATAATACCCTAAACTATTGTTTCCATATAAATCCACAGTTTGACAATTCCTCAAATGAATCCAAAATTCACATAGCTTCGAACGTACGAACTAACTTAAAGAATTACTCCGATTATACTTGGCTTGAATATTTACCGGGTATTGTGATTCGGAGTTGTTTGGGCTTGTTAGGACATCCAAAATTGCTACGCAAGAAAATTTATCTCTTTTTTTTTCCCTCCTTTTCCTGTTCAACGGACGAGCTCCCTCTGATTTGATTGTCCTTGTTTTGTTTGCTAGTCTCCTCTTGCACCGTCTGTTGAAGAAGAAAGAAAAATAGGCTGGGGCTTGGACTTTAGGGCACATGAGCTGGGTTTATGGTCCCATGTATTTCAGTTCATCATGTTGAGCTTCAAAGTCGTGGCATGTTGTTTGTCATCCAGGTCACGGCGATTCACGGTGGTTGAAGGTCCAATGTGTTTCTCCACCGTCGAAAACCTCCAACTACGTTCCTCCCCACTTGGCCTCTCGTTAGAAAGCCAACAAGAACTGAAGTCCCACAAAGCATTTTGTCCTTTGTCTGTTCAGGGATATATGAAGGTCCACGTTGTCACTTTTACATTTGACGGACAAGATGAAACCATTTAAACCCCACAAGCATGCATCACGTGGAAACAACACCAGCCGTCCACCAGTCTCTCTCTTCCTGACGCAGAGAGAAGCGAATCTTGGAAACAATTCCAAAGAAAACACGAATTTGATTGAATAATGATGATAAGATGTCGATTACAAAATATGGACGTCATATATATAGAGATAGGACTCCTTTAGGCATCAGAATAACTAAAGACAATATTATCAAAATCATATATATCATATCCTAATATAGAATTCGAATCAAAGATAACGTAATTTCTAAATATTCTAAATTGCCTAAAATAAAAAACTGCTTGAAAAGATAATACGCTATTTGTCCTACATCATTCTCTTCTTCTTCTGAAGAACTCGTCCTCGAGTTCGTCATGTTTGGATCTGCTTCCTCCTATACTTCTAGTGCCGAAGACAAGAAACAATCGGAAAGGCCGTCGAACTGTCCAATCTATTTGTTATTTCGTCCATGAATAAAGCTTTATTTGGGCTAGCATTCATCTCCTTTTGACCACGTGATATGCCTCTTCTCATGGGATCTCCAACCAAAGTGTCCACACAGATATCTAGCCCAAGGATTCTTAAAATATAGTCTGTCTCAAGTGTGCTTTTAAGTCCTTTGGCCGCAGTAGCTCGAACAAGATTAGTCCACCTTAAGTCACCATCATTGCACAATTTGGCAGGATACATATATTCGTAATTAGTGGCAATATCCAACGCATCTTCACATGAGAAGCTCAAGCATCGAACGTACTCACTTTTGCCGACCACGTGTCTGCTATGACTTGATGAATTCGGAAGATGTGCAGTAAGTGGCTCAGTTTCGTCTCTTAAGTCTTGTATGTTGGACTGTTTTGCAAAAGCCTCAGCTAAAGAAGCATCTAGTTTATGCACTTTAATTTCAGAGCCAAAACAGAGTGAAGAACTTGGATCATAGAGACACCGCCATATACGCCTTCCAATGTGCTCCCAGATGACGTCGTGCTGTGGTCCATCCAGTCCCCACACGCGACATGAGTCATCCTCGCCAGCAATAACAATCAAATTATCAGATATATAACAAACCCAAACTCGAGCACTGTGGCAGAAAAGCAATCCAACCTCTCCTGTATCTTTAGAATGTTGCGACTTGCAAGCAACTTCCCAAATATGTGCACTATGATAATCAGATACAGAGATCAGTTTGGAGTAGTCAAAGGACCATGCAATTCGAAATCTTGAACCTGTGAGCTCAATCGAAGATGGAGAATCATGATGGCAAACCACTTTCGAGATCAAAATCTCATTGTTCGTCTCGTTTGCTAATACAACATCCTTAAACAAATTGGTCAAACACCCGACAAAGTTAACCTCATTGTTGTGCTGATCGCACGTCAATTCCACCAATTGCTTCGGGTCGATGGTCTCACCGACCTCCTCCGCGCCTCCATCACCGTCGTCAGCATCTGGGTCGAAAATCGGCGCCTCATCATCGAACACGGTGGAATCCCAATCATCCATCTCGCATGCCGGCATCTGCGCCGCCATCTGGGAAACGTCGTCAAGGGCAACCTCGTGTTCTAGACTTGGTTTCTCGACGGAAGTCTCGGCTTCAGGAACAATCTCCGGGTCCTTTTGCTCCGTCTCTCCTTCCACCCTCGGTTCGTCCTCTAGTTTCTCCAAAATCTGATCCTTGCCTTTTGATTCCCCGGTTTGGAGGGCTTTGGAGGCTATGGCAAGAGATTGGGGAAAAGAAGTGAAATTAATCCTAGCCATCGGCTCATCCATCGGCTTCTCCTTGAATGCGGTGAAATCCCAATGCATCCGCGTCGCCACCTGGGGAACGGTTCCAAGGACGACCTCACCGCCCTTCACCGACTCTTGTTTATAGTCAAGTGGAAAGAAACGTACCTTTAACATTCGTTTCATCCGTCTCCACGTTCGGATAGAAGCTTTTCCTTGACGGCGTCGGGATATTTGTGTCTGTTCCCACCAGGCTAAAGCGCTGCGCGTCAATTTTTTCGCCACGAATTCAACTTGGTCTTCCTCATCGATCTCCATGGCTTTAAAGAACTTCTCAACTTCCCAGAGCCATTCTCGGAAGTCTTCGATATCCGAATTGCCATCGAAGGTTGAGAGATGAACATTCAATCGATATTGATCAGAATATCGTTGGTAACCTACATATCGTCGACTTCCACGAACATGCTCATCTCGGAATCCAGCATACCTGCGACCTCTATGAATAGGCATGTCCTGGAAATCTTCTTCTTCAAAATCCTCGACATAGTCTTGACGCTTGTGTCGGGAATTTCCTCTACGCTCCATGGCAACTTCGGGATCACGAGCGACAGGAATTCGCTCGGCTGGAAGAACACCAGGTGCTTGGTTTGTGGACAAACGCTGGATGGCCTCAAGGATCTCTTGAAACCTCCGGTCGGATTGACCCACGAATTAGTTGAACTCAGCCCGTGTATAGGCTCGCTTTCACGGCCCTTAGCTACGGGGAGATTAATATTCACGTTATCAGTTATCGTCACAGGAGAAACCTGCTCTGATACCAAATGACGTAGAGAGAAGCGAATCTTGGAAACAATTCCAAAGAAAACACGAATTTGATTGAATAATGATGATAAGATGTCGATTACAAAATATGAACGTCCTATATATAGAGATAGGACTCCTTTAGGCATCAGAATAACTAAAGATAATATTATCAAAATCATATATATCATATCCTAATATAGAATTCGAATCAAAGATAACGTAATTTCTAAATATTCGAAATTGCCTAAAATAAAAAACTGCCTGAAAAGATAATACGCTAGTTGTCCTACATCACTTCCCCAACACTATATAGAGACCGCCTCGCATCGTTCACTCTATAGCCCAAGACAGTAGCCCTTCAATCTAGTCAGATTCGATTCCATCGCATACTTTTAGTACTGTTCAACTAGGTTTCCTAAAGCTTCTGGTCATTGTTTGAAGATCATGGCCTCAACAATCATGAAGCACTCGATCCCTGCGAGTCCTAGGGCCGTGGTCGACATTAGTTCCAGGAAATCTGTTGTGAGAGGACTTGTCCCTGCGAACCATAGTCCTAGGTTGGCTCCCCCAGTTGGCTTGCGTGTGAAGTGTATGGCTAAGGTAAAGTAGCAGAATTTCGATTAGCCTTGTCTATTACGTAGGGAATGTGATATTGTAAAGTTACTTGAATCAACATTGGTACGTGGTGAATATTGCAGGAGAGCGAGCAGGATCTGAACCCATCCTCGAAATCGAACTCCAAGGTATATTTATGCTCGAGTCGTCTTGATGGGATTTATCGCACACCGAATCAGAACGATCACACAGAAATCAAGAAAATTGAATGACGCGTGAGATTACCCAGGTTCACCCCAGAATAGGGCTACGTCCTGCAAGAGATTTCACTATGATATTCGGTTTACAATCTCTCAACTCGTACAATGATTAGCAAAAAACGAGCAAAATATATATGCCATAAACGGGCCTAAAACCTAAACCTAGCGAAACCTCTATTAAGCTCACAACATACGGGTTCACTTAAATAAAAGCCCAAACCCGTTGAGGTTTCGGGGGCGCTGCCCCCGAACCCCTGCCCGCTCACCGGCGAGTGGGGCAGCCGTCCGCTGACCGGGCAGCGGAAGCCCCGCCCGCTGACCGGGCAGCGGGACATCCGTGTCGGGGGCGCTGCCCCCGAACCCCCGCATCCCGCGCGCATGGGTCACATGTCGTCGGATAACACTTTGGTTTCCCTAAGCTCACGTGGGCGTACCCGGTGTGAGAAACAAGGGTCCCCGAAGTATTCGCCAACTCCAACACGTCTAACACTTGAATACGAGTCTCCTAGTACTTGAATGAGTTTTGGGAAGCCCCGCTTTTTCCTGTTTAAAGAGTTTAAACTTTAGGATTGAAGTTTCTCAATGATAAGTGTTGTTAGAAAAATTGAACGGGTAATACTCTGTCGATCAAATTTGAATCAAGTGAGATAGTCGTTCTAGTGATATGATTACTTTTTTGACAAATTATAGGTCATCTTGTAGCTGTTTCAAACACATAGACTTCAAAGTTAGTTGGATGTCAAGTGTGAGAAAAAGAGGTGGTGTGTGTAATGAGCATGGCAATCCACGATATGTTGTAGTTATATCTCCTTCAACATTGACCAAAGATTGGTCAATTAATCTCACCAAAATCATGTGATCATGTTGATAGGTGAACACCGACTTCACGCATGTGTTCGCATTCAGCGGGCCGGCGCCAGAGAGGATCAATGGCAGACTCGCGATGATTGGCTTTGTGGCGGCCATTGCGGTTGGACTGTCCAAAGGCCAGGACTTGTTCGCTCAGATAAGTGAAGGTGGCATCCCGTGGTTCATAGGGACGAGCATTCTTCTCTCGGTTGCATCCCTTGTTCCGCTATTTCAAGGAGTTACGGTTGAGTCAGAGTCGGACGGGGTGATGACTTCCGATGCGGAGTTGTGGAATGGAAGGTTGGCGATGTTGGGACTGGTCGCGCTGGCCTTCACCGAATATGTTAAGGGAGGAACACTTGTGTAGGGTTTCGGAATTTGAGTGTATACACTTGTAAAGTAGATGAGAATGTAATCCTCAGAAGCCAATAAAGTGAACCATCGTCTTAATACAAATATTGTGCACAATGTCTTCTTGGTTGGATATCAAAATACAGTAGTAGTAATACTATAGCTCGTTCTCCCAAAGGTCAAAACTCCTTCCGTAGGAGGAAACATTGATTGGTATGAAGCGAAAGTATAGAAGCGTCGATTAATCTATGAAAAAATGGTACTTGCAGACTAAAGAGCAGTAGGCACCTTTGCCAAAGAGTTAACGATGAGACCCAAATGAATAAAAGGTGAAGCAAGGACATACTTAAGGATCTCAGGGTTTTCAGAAGTAAATCAACTAAAGCAACAGTAATTGTAATACTTGTGCCTATTTGACCTTTTAACTGGTCAAAAAGTAAAAAAAGTTGTAGTAAAAAGGAAAAAGAAAAAGGTGGAAAGTCCACATTTATAAGGTCGAAAAGAAAAACAACAATCAGAGAGAAACGCAAACAAAGAAGAAAGAAGAGAAAGAAAGTGAAATGAAAAAGGGAAAGGGTACACGTCACGGAATATGGCCAAGTTAGATTAACTTTATTTCGCAACATCCCGTGAGGCTTAAGCCATTTGTTCGTCTAATCGAAGTAATTTTCTTGATTTAGGACAACTTCAAAGTTATGTAAAATTTGAACTATGAGGTTTGATTTTCGAGTTGTTAAGTTGCGGAATTACATGGAAAGGATATATTAGGATTGTTGATGTTGTCTTGAATTTCAAAAGAAGTCAAGGAAGGCTTAAAGATATGTCAAGATATTTCAGAATAGTTAGGGATAATCACTAAAGATTTATTAGTTAGTTTCCTAAACTGATAAAATCTCTAGAGATACCAATCTGATGATCTTTATTATTCAGCAATTGTACCTTGTATCTTTCGACGCTCAGAAAATAAGAAATCGTCTCTCTCTCGTGGACGTAGGCGGACTTTCGCCGAACCACGTAAATCTCTGCGTTCTTGATTATTCTTGTTTTTTCTTTTCATCTCATCTAGTTAGAGAGCTCTTCCGCGCACAACAAGGATGTTGCGAGGCCGTGAGCAAAATCGAGTAGGAGAAATGGATTAATTGGAGCGAAATTCTAAAGTTTTGTCCTTAAGCTCCCTGTTGCGGAAAGCTTTGAATAATCGGTAGGGCAAACTTATGTGAGTCAATTTAAGCTTCTTTAGGAGTTTTTTTAATTTTTTTTTATCGAAAGGAGATCCATAGTTGAGGTAGCGTGTTATTCGATTTTGACATTGTTTCTCGCTTATTTAATTGAATTGCAAGTTTTGACAGTTCGAGTTGTTATATCTAGCGATATCACCAAAGGGGTGTGAATAGGTGATTTTAAATAAATTTGACTAGGAATTAAAAAAAAAAACTAAGTCAAATTATACATAGATCCAAAATCTAAATATAAGTCATACCGAAAAAATCCCACTATCAAAATTTCCTTCTAATAAGTAAACGTCCTCGTCTGACTTGCTTTTAGATGTCCTTCTGATAAGTAAACACTCTCGCTTACTTACGAGCAAACTACAATCTAGTGAGTAGTACATCTGTTCTAAGCAGATTGAACATTCACTATGCATCTCTATAAATCGATAACATAACTTATTAATCTCAAATTCACTAAACGATATATGTAAACTATAAAAAAAAAAAAAATTGATGGCATCTTTCGTATCAAACTTTTTACTTATGAGATGAATTAACAATATCCACTCAACAATAACAATGGTCCATTCTATTAACCAATCTCAGTACGATCAAATGTTAATGGCTCATTCTATCGACTAATCTAATGCTCACTATCTAATTATAGTCTCACTTAATGCCCGTGACAAAGGTGACCAAATATTTCTCTCCATCTATATCAGCAGTGGTTCGGCCTAGAAGAACGTCCTGATAACAGCATGCATACTTAGCTCTCAGTGGGTTCTAATTAGGGGTGTCAAAATGGCCCGCCCCAGCCCGAAAATTTAGTTAGTTTTCGAGCCTTTTTAGGACGGGCCGGGCCGAGCTGAGCTTGGTACTCGGGCCGGGTCGGCCAGACGTTCGGCTTTTTCTAACACCCATATTTTTCTTTTAATTTAATTTTTAAATTTTTTCTTTTGATATTTTTTCATTTGATAGGTTTGTTAATTGACTTTGATTAAAAAAAAATGAAAAAATGAAAAGAAAAAATAAATCGGCCCGGCCCAACCTGAATTCGGTACTGTTCAGCTTCGGGCCGGGTTGCTCAGCCCATTGACACCCCTAGTTTTAATGACATGAGAATAACAATATTTTGCAATAAGGCATAGTCAGATCTAAAATCCATTTCAAAACTCAAGTTTGATAGCCAAATCATTTCCTTTTTCTGGATTCAATTCGTCAAACATAGAATCTTTCATAATTAATATCCAAAGTTAAAAATTTTCCTCGTGATTATTTCATAAAAGGTCTCACAAAACACTTACATGCAATCAACTCAAACTGTGATCAAAAGATATCTTGCCACTTCAAATAGACAAAACGGTAGTAAATTACTAGATCCAATTTTATGCGACCAAAAATCATTTCTTAAGTCCTAATATAGCATATTCATATCGCTTTTAAAATATGAGTTTATAAACTCGAAGAAAAGATAGCACACTTACTCGGGAAATTTGAAAATCAACCTATCAAGGTCACTCGAATACACGAACTCGAATTCCTATCAATTAATTGAAAAAACCATATAAAAAATCCGAGTAATACAATACTTTAACAACAAACTCGACTAAACTACTCTTATTCTTCGATCAATAAACTCATACGTGCAAATGAATAAACTAATTCATAGTGAATATTCATTCTTGTCCCTTAAGCATATTGTGCATTTCGTGTAACTCGCACTCGAAACTTCATAAATTTATTTTGATCAAACGGTATTTCGGAATCAATTTTCATATAAGGGAAATGTTTTCCTAACAGCTATCAGGAACGATACAATCTCAATCGTAGATCCAAACACCGCCACCGTGTATTTTGCATACAGCACTCATTAATTGGGAGATCATGTGGTAAAAAAATAGCTTACAGTTTTGTGGCTTTCGGGATAACAACTCTCTTCATCAAACCCAACACATAATACCCTAATCTATTGTTTCCATATAAATCCACAGCTTGACAACTCCTCAAATGAATCCAATTCACATAACTCCGAAAGTACGACCTAACTTAAAAAATTACTCCGATTATATTGGGCTTGAATATTTACCGGGCTGTGCGATTCGGAGTTCATTGGGCTTGTTAGGACGTCCAAAATGGCTACGCAAGAAAATTTATCTCTTTCTTGGGTTTTTTTTTTATGATTTAATTAAAAAAATTATTTACGAAATTAGGTAAAGAAAAAAATATTTACTGATTTGGGTCTCGTGCGACACATATAATTAGTGACGAATTCTATGACGAACGTATCATTAGAAATGTACGCTACATATTTTGCGATGAAATTTGTAACAAAGCTGATGTTTCGTTGCAAATTAGTGAGGATTTTTTTTCTTCGCTAATTTTCCGTAGCTAAAATCTTTTTTTACATTTTTTGATTATTTTATATTTTTAGACAAATGTTTTTTTTTTGTATTTGTCGCCAATTTGCGATAAATTTCTATGCTATATATTTTGCAACAAACGGGTCGCAAATATCGTCGCGAAATATATACTTTGAATCCCACAAAAGACACAAGTGCTTTGTGAGGCACTTTGCTGTGGGTCTTGCGCGGCACTCAAAGTACATATTTTACAACGAAATGTGCGACACATTTGTAACAAATTATAAAGCGTACATTTCCAACGACACGTTGGTTACCGTGAAGCAGTCAAAATATATATTTTGCGACGAACTTGGCATTTATATGGACATTGCACCAAGCTTGTATTGTGAAAACATAGATGCCACTCATGTCTGTGCAAATCCTGTCTTTCATTCCCCAATGAAACACATTGAGATAGATTACCATTTCGTTCGGGAACTTGTCAAAGCCGGCAAGATGCAAGTCTCCCATATTTCCACCCATGATCAACTTGCCGACATTCTCACCAAATCATTAACAAGGTTACGGACAAGATAACTACGAGACAAGATGGGCATTTCCTATGGACGTTCCATCTTATGGAGGCGTGTTAAGATATGAAATCTTTTCGTATCTTTTTGATTTTCAGATTAGCTTACCAACAGTAGATGAGTTGGTATTCCTTGATTTTTGGCATTCATTGATTCTTGCAATTATAGATGAGTTGGCATTGCCTTAATTTTTTGCTCTGCCATATAGATTGTATTTTCTCTTCTCTTTATAAACTTGTACAATCTGTAAATGAAAGTAATGAAAATCATTCACGTTTGAGCCTTCTCTTTTAGTTAGAACGTCCAAAACGGCAACGCAAGAAAGTTTATCTCTTTCTTCGTTTTCTTCTTTTGCTGTTCACTGGACGAGCTCCCTCTGATTTGATTTTCCTTGTTTTGTTTGCGCGAGTGCTCTTGCACCGTCGGTTGAAGAAGAAAGAAAAATGGGTTGAGGGTTAAGATTTTAGCGGACGTGAGCTGGGTTTATGGGCCCATCTATTGCATCATGCTGAGCTTCAAAGTCGTGACATGTTGTTTGCATCCGGGTCACGGCGATTCACGGTGAAGCTGCAATGTGTTTCTCCACCGTCGAAAACCTCCAACTACGTTACTTCCCACTTGGCCTCTCGTTAGAAAGCCAACAAGAGCTGAAGTCCCACAAACCATTTTGTCCTTTGTCTGTTCAGGGATATTTGAAGGTCCACGTTGTCACTTTTACATTTGACGGACGAGGTGAAACCATTTGACCCCCACAAGACGTGGAACCAACACCATCCATCCACCGGTCTCTCTCTCTCTCTCTCTTCCCCAGCACTATATAAAGACCGCTTCGTATCGTTCACTCTATAGTCCAAGACGCTAGCACTTCAATCTAGTCAGATTCATACCATTGCATACTTTGAGCATTGTTCTACTAGGTTTCCCAAAGCTTCTGGTCATTGTTTGAAGATCATGGCCTCAACAATCATGATGCACTCGATCCCTGCGAGTCCTAGGACCGTGATCGACATTAGTTCCAGGAAATCTGTCGTGAGAGGACTTGTCCCTGCGAACCATAGTCCTAGGTTGGCTCCCCGAGTTGGCTTGCGTGTGAAGTGTATGGCTAAGGTGAAGCAGCAGAATTTCGATTAACCTTGTCTATTACGTAGGGCATGTGATATTGTAAAGTTACTTGAATTAACATTGGTACGTGGCGAATATTGCAGGAGAGCAAGCAGGATCTGAACCGATCCTCGCAATCGAAACCCAAGGTTTATTTATGCTTGAGTCTCCTAGCACTTGAATACGAATCTCCTAGTACTTGAATGAGTTTTGGGAAGCACTTTCTTATGAATGCCGCTTTTTTCTATTTAAAGAGTTCAAACTTTAGGATTGAAGTTTCTCAATGATAAGTATTGTTAGAGAAATTGAACTGGCGATACTCTGCTAATCAATTCCGTATCAAGTAAGATAGACAGTCGTCCTAGTGACCTGATTACTTCGTTGACAAATTATAGGTCCTGTTGTGATAGTTTAGAACACCAAGACTTGACAAGTTAGTTGGATGTCAAGTGAGTAAAAGAATTGGCGTGTAAAGAACAGTGCATACACGATATGTACAAGCAATATATCCTTTAACATTGACTGAAGATTGGTCAATTTTTTTCCCGAAAGATTGGTCAATTAATTTCACCAAAACTGTGTGATCATGTTGACAGGCAAGCACCAACTTCACAGATGTGTTCGCATTCAGTGGGCCGGCACCAGAGAGGATCAATGGCAGACTCGCAATGATTGGCTTTGTGGCAGCCATTGCGGTCGAACTGTCCAAAGGCCAGGGCTTGTTTGCTCAGATCAGCGAAGGTGGCATCCCATGGTTCATAGGGACGAGCATTCTTCTCTCGGTTGCATCTCTTGTTCCACTATTTCAAGGAGTTACGGCTGAGTCAGAGTCGGACGGGGTGATGACTTCTGATGCCGAGTTGTGGAATGGAAGGTTGGCGATGTTGGGACTGGTCGCCCTGGCCCTCACCGAATATGTCAAGGGAGGAACACTTGTGTAGGGTTCTGTTGTCAAAGTAGATGAACATGTAATCTTCAGATGCCAATAAAGTGAACCACTGTCTTAAATTTTGCACAATGCCTTCTTGGTCAGATATCAAATTACAGTAGTAGCAACACCATAGCTCATTATCCCAAAGGATGTGTTAATGTATCATTCAACATGGATTATACTTTCAAGAAAACTCCTTCCGTAGGAGGAAACATCGATTTGTATAAAGCGAAATCAAAGAAGCGTCCATTAATCTATGAGATGTTAATTGCATACTAATAAGCCGTAGGCACCTCCGCCAAAGAGTAGAGGATTTGACAAAAAGGTGAAAACAAGGATGCACTTAAAATCAGAAGGAAGTCAGGGTTTTCAGAAATAAATCAGCTCAAGCAACAGTAATTGTAATATTTTGCCAATTTGACCTTTTTTAACTGGTCAAGAAGTCAAAAAGTTGAATAGTAAGAAAAAAGAAGAAGAAAGAGGTAACGAGGAAAAGAAAACAACAATGATAGAGAAATGCAAACTAAGAAGAAAGAAAAGAAAGAATGGGATAAGAAAAAAGAAGGGTTAAGATCTTGCTAAGCCGGATTAACTTCGTTTCACAACGTATAGTAAAAACACTTTGTTCATCTAATCGAATTAATTTTTTAAGTAATGGCATAAATTAAAAGTTACGTGAAAATTTGAACTACGAGTCTGATTTGGGAGTTGCTAAGCCGTGGAATTATATGGAAATGATCAATTAGGGCGTTATAGAGCCGTTGAGTTCGAGGAAAATCGATTTGAGAAACGGATTAGTTGGAGCGATATTCTAAAGCTTCGTGCTCAAGCTCCGCGTTGCGGACAACTTTGGATAATCGGTTTGGGTGAGCTTGTTGACGCGTGGAATTTATTTTGTTAGCATTAAGCTTAATGTAGCTAATTCGTAGTTGAGGTAGCATTTTATTCGATTTTGACGTTGTTTCTCGCTTATTTGATTGCATTTCAAGTTTGGACTGCTCAAAAACCTTCCTTATATGATATTGGACATTCCCAAGTGAGTAATGTTGCATCTTCTTTGAATTTTAGTAATCATATTTTGAAAATGAAAAGCATTGGACATATAATATATGTGCAAAGCGTTATTTGGTTAAAAGGCAAAAGTGATTTTTCTAACATATTTGATGCATAACTGGATCGGACATTTGCTATCCTATTTCTCATTTGAAATTGTTTAAGAAATGTCTGTGAAATGTATTCTAAATGATTTGAGAAATGCTTTTCGAAATGTGCTTTTGGCTAATAAGCGGAGTTGCGAAAGATTATCTATTTTGATTGATCAAATGTATTTGGTTTGAGGGATGGGTTTGATTGCTAATACTGGAGGATGATAGTTTGGTACTCAATATTGGCTTTAGATTATCCTTTTGGACCGAGTCACTAGTTGTTAATAAATGGAAACTTTGCCAAATGAGAATCTTATTCTCCTTGTGACCATGCTTTGGTATTTGGCTATATGTTGGTCAATCAACATATTGCCAAATGGAATGAACCATTTACATGTGATATGACGGAAATTGAATAATGGATTTGACCATTGATGTTTAAATTGCAATCCCAAATTAAATAAGTATTTTTTTTTTGTATTAAGTTTTGTTGAAATGAAACAACTCATATTTGATTTGATATGTATACTATATCTTGGGTTTGGAGTATGAGTTTATAGTATAGCTTTATGAAGATGAATAGTGGTTGCTCGATCGGCTTGGAAGTGATGTATTACTCCCTTGCTTATACCATTTGTCTTAAGTATTTGACAGAAAACTAGAAAATATGGGGGAAAATCATTGTATTTCTCTGATCTCTATTGTACATGTACAAGTGTGTATTTAAAGTACAAAAAAAAGAATCAGAAAAGATATACACAATATTCAGAAGAGATATATGCAATATTGTCGTATCAATTAGAACCAGAATCGGATCATATCAAATCCTTTCTCCAACACTCCCCCTCAAGCTGGCGGCTTGTATATGTCGAAGACGCCCAGCTTGCTTAGCAGATATGTGTGCTGTCTTTGACACAATGGCTTAGTGAAGATGTCCGCAGGCTGTTCCGTAGTTCCAATTCCTCGAGTTATGACTATTCCTTCTTGAATCTTTTCTCGAGTGAAGTGGCAATCGACTTCTATGTGCTTCGTTCTTTCGTGAAAGACGGGATTTGCTGCTAGCTTGAGTGCGGCATCATTGTCACAAAATAATTCGCTCGCTCCATCAACCCGTACGCCAAAATCTGAAAGTAAACCGCGTATCCAAACTATTTCGCAAACAGTTTTTGCCATAGCCCTATATTCAGACTCGACTGATGATAACGAGACGGTTGACTGCTTCTTCGTCTTCCATGAAATCAAGGATCTTCCCAATTTAATACAGAAACCCGTAATGGATCTTCTAGTCATTGGGCAAGTAGCATAGTCTGTATCACAATAAGCTGTCATCTTCATGTTGCAATCACGAGATAAAAGAATTCCAAGTCCTGGATATCCCTTTAAAAATTTCACGACCTTTAGTGACGCATTCATATGAGACTGTTTCGGGCTATGCATGAACTGACTGAGTATCTGCACTGCATAACATATATCTGGCCTAGTCATGGTGAGATAAATCAGCTTTCCAACGAGTCGTTGGTATCCTGATGGATCCCTAAGTAATGGATCCTGATTAGGAGATGAAGGTGAGCTCATATCATGTTCAAGCGTCGTTAGCTTGATATTTTGTTCAATAGGTATGACTGCTGGCTTACATCCTGAAAATCCTGCCTCTAATATGATTCCCAAGACAAATTTTCGCTGGCTGAGGCGTATTCCCTTGTCTGACCGAGCTATTTCAATACCAAGAAAATATTTGGGAGGTCCCAAATCTTTGATATGGAAGGTAGCATGCAGATATTCTTTAAATTTTCCAACGGCAGAATCATCATTTCCCATAATTAGTATATCGTCAACATATTTTAGCAAGTATATGGACGAAGTACCTTTGGTCCATGTGAACAAGGCATAATCATGCTCAGAGTGTTGGAAATCTGCACCTGTGAGCGCAGTAGTAAATTTGGCATACCACTGTCGAGATGCTTGTTTAAGTCCATACAGGGATTTACGGAGACGACATACCCGAGACTCCCCCTGTCTATGTAAACCCTGTGGAAGTTCCATGTAAATTTCTTCATCTAGATCACCATGAAGAAACGCATTATGGACATCCATTTGATGCAATGTCCAATTACGAAATGCAGCAATTGTCAGAAAAGTGTGAACAGTGACTTCCTTAGCAACAGGGGAAAAAGTTTCGTGGTAGTCAAAACCCTCTCGTTGCGTGAATCCTTTAGCAACAAGTCGAGCCTTATAGCGCTCAACGGAACCATCAGTCTTGTATTTAATTTTGTAAACCCATTTACAACCAATTGGTTTTCTATGAGGAGGCAGAAAAACAATATCCCAAGTATGATTCTCGATGAGGGCATTTAATTCAGCCTTCATAGCTTGTTGCCATCGTAAATCACATGCTGCTTCCTCATAAGAAGAAGGCTCTTGTTCTTCAGAGATGCGACTAATGCAACATGTGTGGTCCGGCGATAGTCGACTAAATGAAACATATGAAGATACAGGATAATGTGTACCTGGTGAACTCAATGTGGGACAGATATAGTCCTTGGTCCACGTTGGGGGGCGGGCATGTCTCCCAGATCGTCGAGGATGTGGAGTGATCATTTGCTCAGGAATCGATGAAGATGTTTCATCTGGCTGCGACGAAGAGGATCCACCAATATTTAAATGTGAGGATGAAGTAGGTGAACTGTCCTCTTCAGGGGAAGACATGAATGATTCGCATTCGCGGTTAGTCGACACTTCTGATAGGAACTGCCGATGACTCGATGTTGTTATGGACGACTCGAAGGTAGACGCCATCTCCTGGAAGGGGAACTTATCTTCATGAAAAATAACATCGCGGCTAATAAGAAACCGACCTGTAGATATTTCCATAACACGATAACCTTTCTACAGAGAAGGATACCCCATGAAAATACATCGAAGAGCACGGGGACCCAATTTGTCCCGAGGGCCCACAGTTGTCACATAACATAAACAACCAAAAACTCTTAGGTTTCCAATATCAGGTTGTTTTCCGAAGAGCATCTCAAATGGAGTTCGACCTTCAAGAATTCGAGTTGGCATGCGATTAATTAGATAGGCTGCCGTAACCACACAATCACCCCCAAAAAGTTTCAGGAATGGAAGCTTGATATTTGAGTGCTCTGGCTACTTCTAGAAGATGTCGATGTTTGCGCTTAACAACTCCATTTTGCTGAGGAGTGTAAGTGCAAGAGCTTTCGTGAAGTATCCCATGATGGGAAAGAAAAGATTTGCATTCAGCAGTAAAAAAACTCGCGCCCATTATCTGTGCGAATTCTTTGAACAGATTTATCGAATTGATTCCTAATCAAGGATAAGAAATTCGACAGATGAGAAAATGTTTGATTTTTGGATTGCATGAGAAAAACCCAAGTGGCACGAGTGTAATCATCCACGATGGTAAGAAAAAAATGAGATCCATCGCGATATTGAGTGTGATAAGGACCTCAAATATCTATATGAATTGAAGAGAAAGCACTATTAGTTCGAGATGTACTGGTCGGAAATGATGCTCGCGATTGTTTTGCCAAAGGACAAATTGTACAATCTGGATGAGGAAAACAAGCACTATGCCCCAAACGCTGGTGAGAAAGAAGAATTTTATTACTAGAGGAAGCATTATTTAAAGAAACAATTTCATTACAAGAACTGCTCTTATTTAACGAATCAAAAGCTCTTGAAAAACTAGTCCAAAAATAAAGTCCTTGTGCAATCCTACCCAAGCCCATCAGTTTGCCAGTCGAATGGTCCTGAAAGAAACAATTTTCAGAATTGAAGTTGACACAACAAGAATTATCTTTGTAGACTTTGGATACAGATATGAGGTTGAACTCGAATTGAGGAATATATAGGACATTTTTAAGAGTAATGTTTGGGCTAAGATGAACTATACCAACCTTTGTGACATGAGTGACATTCCCATTGGGAAGACGTACAGATATGGAAGACTGGGGTTTTTTTATGAACAATAGAGAAAAACTGCTCATTGCAGATTATGTGGTCACTAGCACCCGAATCAATTATCCATGCATCAACTGTAGTAATATTGGTCTCACAAAATGAAGTACCTGAGAAACCTGCAGCTTTATCGATGCTCTTCAATTGACTCAATGCTTTCATAATATGCTGATATTGGTCTTGGGTTATTGTCTGATGAGTCTTATCATTCCCTTGTGCTGAAACCTGATAGACAGAAAACTCGTTCTCCTTTTTTTTCTTTATCAGTTGGTTTACCATGTAATTTCCAGCACGTGTCAATGGTGTGGTGTGGACGCTTGCAATATTCGCATTATTTACCTTTTGCCTTAGTATTTTGCCCACCCGTTTTCTGTGATGACATGGCATTACGTGACCCATTGAATGGTCTAAAAATTTGGGCTGATGTAGCCTCATGGGATGCGTTGGACTCTGCCACATAAAAAGGTGAGTAAGAGACATCTGACCCATGCCTTTGATCTGAACCATTGATTCGCAACCCTTTAGGGTTTGTGATATCCTCTTCCTGCCAACGAGGGAGGTGTGCGGCATGGTGTGACCCAAAGCTTTGAGCTCGCTGCGGCGGCTTGAATTTGTCATAAGCTCGTTGCAACGGTCCCACTGGAGCGGCAAGGATTATACTCTCCCCGGCTTTGACATATTCCGTTGTCACAAGGCGCTGGTGTTGACACCTGATTTTTGACCCAGCCTTTTTCGTTTTTATTTTTTGAAAAATCACAAAAATTCATAAAAAAAAGTCAAAAAATTACAAAATCGACTTTGGCGGCCTTATCCAAGCCCAAGGAACCATTCCTGACAAAAAAATAATTTTTTACATTTTTCATTTTTTTTAGTATTTTTAGAAAATAGAAAAATACTCAAAAAATCAAGAAAAATAGCATTTGAGGTCAAAAAAATATGGAAAAATAGCCAATATTTTTATTTTTAATCCCCTGTATTTTTGACCTCACAAAAAATCCAAAATCAGATTCAATTTTAGGTGTTCCTTTGTAACCCGTAATATTGAATTTGAGAAAAAAAAATACCAATTGAGTCTTTTAATTTGCAGTTTTAGCATTTTCTAGGATCTTGACATTCAATCTAATTGTACCATATTTCAATTTGACCTAATTGCTCGGACAAGTTGTTCAATTGCAAACATAATTGCATTTTAGTCCTTGAATTTGTGCATAATTGAAATTACTTCCAATTCGAGGGCTATCCTTATAAATTGAACATGCTACTCAATGATTTTTACCATTCTGAATCGATTGGGATGGGTAATTTGGCCCAATTTGGTCATTTGAACCTTCAATTGCACAATCCCTAATTTTGCAATTAAATAGAAATTTGGAGTTTTTATAGAAATTGAGGTTGAATTTTGGGCAAAACCACATTTTTGGATAAAATCCATGCCCTAAGCTCAATTCTGAAATTTAATTGCAAAAATTCCCAACAGATTTGGATTAATTTTGAAAATCCCAATTTGGAACCGGTTCGGACCGGTTAGACCGCCGGTCCGACCGGTCGAACCGGTCTGCAACAGTGTCTTCTTCTTCCCCGAGAGTCTGTACAAATGAACAGTAAAATGCCGAGCTTTGATGGCCAAATTGACGGACCAATCGGCGATAATCGAAGACACACTTATGGGCGTTTGATTCCTTAGGACATTTCCCGTCGATTGGGACCAAAATGAGGATCAATGGTCGCCGGAGGGGAGAGTAATCGGACGGTCAATCTCGCAAGCCTGCAAAAGTCAACATCTCCTAAACTCAGTGCAAATTCATGCAAATTCGCACGAATTAGGAGCTGTTGAAGAAGTAAACGGACGTAGACGGGACACCCATTCCCTCCGTCGCCGTTTGGACCTAATGGCACGTGTAATCACGTGCCATTTCGAGTTCGTTGACCCTCCCGATTGGCGGCAAAGGCTTCTTGAAATCCAAAGAGCTATATAAGCTTGTGATCGTTTTCTGTTGAGGGGATTGGTCAATTCGGTTAGTGGAGGACGAGCAGAATCGAGAGCGAGAGAGAGCACAAAACAGAGCTCGTTCTCCGACCCCCGTCGTCGAGAACTTGAGCTCAAATTGCAGAGCGCCGGTTAGGCCTTCCCAAGCCAAACAAAAGCTTCACGGTGCTGCTAGAAGGTCGCCTAGAATCCCCGGAAGCGATCGCAGTCGCCCAACCACGTGGAACCCGCGAGAATAGGTGAGTCGCAGTCTCGAGTTCTTCTTTGAGCATTCATGGCGATTCACGCATTTCTTGATCATTTATGCAATTAGTGTGTGCGTTTCATTCCCTGAACATCACTGACTATCTCTGCATCTTGGTTTTGCATTGATTTTGTTCGAACAACCCGAATCGAGTCTTTGAACTTAGCCTTCATAGCCGACCGCTGTTCATCCATGCCCAGCCAAATCTGGGCCGAGCGAGCTCAATCGGAGCTCGAGGTAAGTCTTCTAAACTCCCTCTGATGCTATTCTATGACTGGATTGCCATGATTTGTTACGAATCGAGCTATTGAATCTCCAAGGCCGTACTTGGCGCAGTGCATGAGATTCGTGATTTAGTGATCGATGTGCTTCAATTCCCATATATATGAGATTGGATGATAAGACGAGTCGATTGCCGTTGGTCTGGCATGATTTCATCAAGAATCCACCGTCAGATCATCACCGGAGAAGCACAGCCGTTCATTTCGCCGGGGTTGGGAGGTTGAAGACGAAGCTGACGTGGCGCGGTCAACCGGTCAAACTCCTAGTTGGCATTCGGCCATTGGTCCACGTGTCTGTCGAGTCAGCTCGACCGTTAGTCTGTTAGGGTGAGTCAGCGTAGATCGGACGGCTCAGGTTAATCGAGTCCAATGAATGGTGACCGTCTGATTAATAATTAGGATATTCGAAAATAGTTTCAAATCGGAAAATAAAAACTGGTTGAAACGGCGCCGTATGGTTTAGGGGATAGGCGACGTCGTTTTAGGTTAAGCAGGAACGGACGGTCTAGATCTAGTCCTATGTTTTAATCGTGGCCATAGGTTCGAGTAGTTAGATCAGACGTCCCTGATCAGGTTTTCGTTTAATCCAGGCCGTAGATTCCAGTCAAATGATCCGATGGTTGTAGATTAGCCATGCGTTTCGATGAGGACCGTCGGATCAGAGTTGATAATTCGAAAATAGAAAAAATGGCGAATACGACGTCGTTTTGGTTTTAGGCTTCGCGGGTCCGGGTCTGGGCCGGGTTCCGGCCCGAGTGGGTCGGGTTGACCCGGTCCGAAGTATTTTTTTTTTATATAAAAAAATCAAAAAAAAAAGAAGAGGATTTTTAAATAAAAAAAAATCAGAAAAATTCTGGAAAAATTATAAAAAAATGCTAGAAAATCCTAGAAAATTCCAAAAAAATGTGGAAAAATTGTGAAAAATCCTAGGTATTCTAGAAACCCCCAAAAATGGAGGGTTGACCACAGACAACTGGTCAACCCTATTTTTGGGGTTTCTTATCCGATCTTCCGAGACTTGACGACATTACCCTTTAAGGGTAAGTCGCATTTGCTGTGTACGTGTGATAAAATCGATAATGCCAAAGTAAGAATTAGGGTCGAGTAAGCGACCAATTCTTAGGTTTGGGTTTTCGAGTCTCGCCCCTTTTCTCAAAATGACGATTTTGCCCCTCAATGGGAAAATCATCTTTCTTGTCTCAATTGAGTTCTGAAAATTGCTTAAAGTTAGGGTTCGGGTCAGGTGGACGACCAGCCCTAATATTTAAGATTTTCAGTTCTCATCTTTGTCCAAAATGACGATTTTACCCTTCAGAGGGTAAAATCACTTTTAAATTCCAGAAAAATCCTGGAAATTCCCTAAAAATAGGAAATGGATTGGATTGATAGCCAATCCTATTTTCCCTGTCCTTTCACTTCCCAATTCATCTAAAATGACAGATTTACCCTTTCAAGGGTAAATTTTCCCCGAATTATTCAAAATTACGATTCTGCCCCTCATGGGCGAATCATGTCCAAATCACTCTTAATCCTTGATTGATATTTCTCTATGCTAATAGGGCCTCATTAGGGATGCCATGCTGCTTTCATGTGTTTTATCCGCATGTACTGGATCCTTGATTTGCGCACTTATTTCTATTGATTGTGATTGATAGGGTAGTATTTCCCATCTGCATGAACTCCTAGATTTAGGATCTGTACCCCACTCGTCTGTATGAAATCCTAGGATCAGATAAACCATTCAGCTTAGGTACCGAAAGGGCGTCAACTCTGACAGTTGGCGTAACTAAGTCCCCGAACCCACTTCTCTAGTTTCCGCAGAATCGAATAGACCCCTCCCAACTATTCGTTAGGGTTTTCGATCGTACCCTCCACGAAACGATTGGTGGCGACTCCTTGGCATGCACACTCATCACATGTCACTAGATCGCACTGAAGGTCGATTACGTATATCCAACAGTTGCGATTTGGGTAATGGACCTTGGGAGAGGCCCGTGTCCGATCATGCAACATCGGACGGCCCATTAACCCTCGCTAGCCATGATGGCGCTCGGGAGGGTCGCGACAGACTGGCGACTCCACTGGGGACGAATTCGAACCCAGAATCTCTGGTTACGAATTCCAGAGGACTTGAGCCGAATAAAAAGTAGTTTGGTTTATCTGACCTTATTTTTGCAGATGCTCTCGAAGGTGAGGTACGTACACTAACCTTTGTGTTAGATGTTTTTGCAGATTGGAGAAATAAGGGGTGGAGTGATTGTTGACCGCTTTCCTGCAGGTTGGAGTTGGGAATGTATGTTTATTTTATGCATATACTGATGCGGTGTTTCGATACAAACTGCTATGCATGACTCTGCATTGTGATGATCATGACACATTCACACACTAGCGGTCAAACCCCGACTGCAACCACCCCTAGGTTACCTTAGATAGGGAAAGGGTGCGAAAAGAATCTTGTGTTTGATGGCACTTGAGACTTTCGTACTCGTTCCCGCCTACCATCTGCATTGGCGATATCTAGCCCTCTTGGGTAGGTACCCTTGGGGAGGAATCTGCCTCGTGTGGATCGTGGGAGCCTGAGCCATAGGTTCCTCACCTGATTTTTGATTTCTTAGAGTATACCCACTTGTCTCATGCGCATGTCTATGGATGGTTGGTATACCTAAAATTGCCCATTGATAAGAGGGGGACATTCCACATTCCCCCATGTATGGTTGGTAAGGCATTTATTTCCGATGTACTTTACTACTCCCTGCTCCATAATATGACTCATACATTACATTCATATGCATTCACATCATGCAAATCGCTCAAGTGACTAATTGAAACAGCAATGGTAATAGGGTAGAATGTCGCTGTTCCCTAAGAGCTCGACAGAATTGGTGACCTTCGAATACCTCAGGAAAGTCACTCGCCCCGGACCAAACACAAGACTACACTTCACTAGATCGTGCATGGTCGGGAGCTGACTGGACGTAAGCTAGGATATGCGGAAGACTGTCAAACCCGTTACTATGTCGATAACCTCAGATTTAAGCGAGAGGCAAACGAGATGTTCAAGAATTATCTAGAGATGAAGAGACAGCGTCGCAACCAGCTGGCCAGGGAGGCATACGCCCTTCGGAAGGCCGAACTACTGACCAAAGAAAGTGTGCCCATGGCCACTTTCTAGGGAAGAAAGAGGTGCCCCGCGACCAAGACAAAACCAAAGCGTATCACGCTCAAGAAGGCGAAACCCGAGAAGGCTCCTGAAGTCGTCGTACCGTGGACCAGAGAATGGCCAGAGGAACTACAGCCTCTCAACCAAAACACTGAAGACGACTCCCTTACACTTGATTAGAGGAAAACTCCCGACCAACTGTCATTTGGATAGACCCCTAGGAAAAGAGTGATTTGGATCATCACATTCCAACGGTCTTTTACAGCTTTCTTGTTTGAAAGATCTCTCTTTACCTTTCTTCCATTAGGCATCTTGATTGTAATAAAAGTTCACTCCACTTTGTTCTTTTGATGTATTGACCAATGGAATGTGACGTTGCTATTTCCCTTAGTCACTGAGTAAACCTGACTAAATTGCATAATTCACTTCCTTGAAATTCAAATTAGGCTTTGAGTCAGGCTTTCAAGACCTGAAAAAGATCATAATTTCCATTTCTTCAATTGAACTATGCAATCGAGTTAGCTCATGCATACCTCATGACATCTGCATGTTCATACGTTTAAAGTAATTTCTGACGATTGACTTTTCAAAATCATTTGCATATTTTAGATTTGATGGGAAAGAATGATATTCAAGTATTCAAAATCCCCCGGGCCGAACTCCAATCATGGTGGGACAACACGGGCGAAGCCAGCCAAAAGTATGCTGAATCACGACTAGGATACCTACTGGACCTGCTGAAGATTGAGTGTCCACCTGCCTTTATTCAAGCCATGGCGCTCTATTGGGATCCTACCACTGCTACATTTTGCATGGAAGGACTAGAGATTACTCCCACTATCGAGGAATACAGCGCCGTCATCGGAGTTGAGTTCACTCCTACGCTCGTCCGACCCCCTATAGGATTCGAACCCCTGAGTCAAGTGGCTGAATTCCTTGACACAGGCCTGAATGAAGTCAAAGCAGATGCAAAAAGCAATTCTGGACGAGTCTCATTATCTTTCCTTATAGACCGATTTTCCCGCCTCCCTGCTGCTAAAGGAACCAAATCTGGTATAGCCTTTGTCTTGGCATTCTTTAGCTTTGTACTATTCCCGATCTCATCTGTCACCTTTGACCCTATCATGGCTGTAGTAGCTAGACAAGTCTGTTGTGGGTGGGATTACTCAAACATCCTCCTTGCCGAGACATTCCTTTCCTTAAATCGCTTCAGGAAAAATAAAAAGGGAATCTTTAGAGCCTCTAGTGATCTTCTGTATCTGTGGTTCACTTCCCATATCAGACAATTTCACATTCGCATGGATGGGTTTCACTGAAATCAGCCCCGATGCGCACCCTCTTAAAACCTTTGTCAGAACCCATACACGTGTTCCTAAGTTCAACTTCATAGAGTGGAAAAACTTCCTTAAAATCCTAAAACCCGAACAACTCCGATGGCGGCTAAGGTTGCCAACGCTGAGCAAAGTCAGATTGACCTGCGATGACGGGGGTCCAGTCTCTTTGCTAGGATTCACGGGCGCTACCGCATACTATCCAAGGAGGGTGATTCGATAGTTTGGAGCTCTACAGGAGATCCCTTCTCCAACGCAACCTGGTATCTTTTTCTTTGACTTACCAAGCCAGACCCTCACAGAGGAGGAGAAGAGACAGTTTGAAGCCAAGGTGGCATCCATCATACGCTCTTTGAAGAGTTCTCAGGCTGAAGAAATAAGTTGGCCAGAAAACATGACTCGTGAAGAAAACATTCATAGAGCCACCGCAAAATACATTCAACACTTCAAAACGACCCGACGAAGCCTTGTCGAGCCCTACATACCCGAATACATCGTGCCGTACGTACCTGGAATAGAGCTGTACATACCCGAAGACATGGGACCGCTGTCATATTCAGAAGACGAGGAGTCCCAGACTGAAGAGGGGAATCCATATTGGGATGATGAGGATACCTTAGGCCCCAAACGTCCTAGACTTGAATAGGCTATTCTGTCAAGTGTAAAATAAGCAAACATTGTGATATCTTCTCATACATTCTCATTTCTGTTATATACTATCTTGGACACATGAGCATGAATATGAACATATTTTGCAAATACATAAAAACTATCATAAGAAATTACGCTTCTTTTAATTTCATGAATTCTTATCAGAAAATGATTAAAAGAACTGCTTACATGAGGCTAAGGCTCACGAGGTAGTCCTTTTTCTCATCTACTGGTAAGAAGCATGCAACTAAAAGGATTAGCTGCTTCCTTTTGTCAAAAACAAAAGAAATACTCACTGGGAATCCTTCTGAAACAGGTACCCTCTCATCACGGAACTACCAACACATCGTTTCCGTACCCGCTTTAAGACAAGAATGGAGCAACAAGAATTGACTCCGCGTGTGGGCATGTTGGAATCTCAGATGACCGCCTTAGCAACTATGATGGCCGACATCAAGGCCATGCTGGAGGCCACCCAAGCTAAACAAACCACGGCCCATAACCAGAACAACTCAGGCCCTTCTTCGGTACCTGATGTAGCAGATAGAGAGGTAACAAGGGATACCCAACATACAGAGGAGGATGTCCATGAACCAAACAGCCGATCACAACCAAAGGCATCGCCTATTGTTATCAACCTCGAGAAGGAGGAGAAGGGGAAGCAGACCATGAAAACTGAAGCGGAGGCTAAAAGGTTGGCCAAAATCGAGGAGTGCCTAAGCAGTCAAGGTTACGAGTTATCCCGCTTCGACAAGATATCTCCTTTCGCTAAGGTAGAGACTCCTCCTGACTATAAGGAGCCAAAGTTTGTAAGAAAATACAATGAGACAGGTTGTCCCCGAGCACACCTCAAGTATTACCTGCGCAAGATGGCGCACTATTCAGATTATATTCCGCTACTAATGAACACATTCCAAGAGAGTTTGGCTGGCGCCGCTCTGGCCTGGTTCATTGAGCTAGACCTAGAAGATTACGATGGGTGGGAGGATCTTGCAGAGGACTTCCTCAGACAGTACAAATTCAACACGGCTACGGCCCCTACAAGAGAAGACCTTCTGCGAACTTCAAAGGCAAGAGGTGAACTAATCAGGACATATGCCCAGAGGTGGCGAGCCTTGGCCACCCAAGTAAAGCTATCAATCCCAGAAGAGGAGCTGATTGACTTATTCCTGAAAGCACTCCCCTACGAGTACTTTGACAGGCTAAACACTTCCGGGTGTCAAACATTCGCACACTTGATTAAGGTTGCCGAAAGACTAGAATGGGCCTTGAGGGAAAGAAAGCCTCATGAAGCTTCTAGAAGGCAATACCCCTTAAAAAAGGAGAGAGAAGCCGGACTCGACATAGCATTTATACCAGATCCCCACAAACCCAAGACGTTCGGCAATTCCAACCAGGCCAAAGGAGGATCGTCCTGGTCGACACCTAAAGTGCAAGAGCCTAGAAGAAAGCAACTCCAAAAGCAATTCTCTCAGCTCCCGAGGCCTTTATCCAAGTTGCTCCCGATGCTGCTAGAGCAACACCTGGTGGCGAAAGAACCGCCTAGGGCAAACACTGCAAGGTATCCTGGCTTTGATGAGAGCCAGAACTGTGCCTACCATATGGGCGAGAGAGGGTATAATGTGGATAACTGTTATATCCTTAAGCTGAAAGTGCAAGCCCTGATTGATAGCCAGATTCTAAAATTTGACAATGCGGCCCCAAATGTACAAGAAAATCCACTGCCAGATCATCAAGCAGTAGGAGCAATATTCTCTGAAGGGGAAGATGACTACCTTAAGCTGAAGGTAGATGTGTTTAAGCTGACCGACCTGCTAATAACCGCTTCATCATACCCAAAAGCAGGAGCGATCTCGACTGACCAAAAGAGACTATGCATCGCTAAGATGATGAGCTTGGGGATAATGTTTAATATCACCAATGAAGAGTTCGAAGGAGTCAAAGCTTCTTTATCTTTGGAAGGTAGCTACTTCGTGATCAAGACTGAGCAGGGTAATACCTGGGGTACCTCACATGAGAATCTGGTAAACAGTCTTGGGCCGGTCACTCAGTCAGAGGAAGAGTTCGAAGAAGACGAACTGGAAGCCAAGAGACGAAGTCTAGCAGACTTCAAATTTATGGCCAACGCACTCGAGAAGGGAGAAATTATAGACAACCTTAGTCAAGATTCTGGGGGGTACAACTTCAAAGTGAAATATTCAGCCCCTCCCAGCTTTTATCAGAAAATTGAGGACACCATACCAGACGGATGGGGAGGTATGGATGATCCCCCTCTACCAGAAACCTCAAAAGACATGGGAAAACCTTTTACAAAGGGCTTTGACGACACCGTATCGATGATCGAAACCGTCTCGACCGTGGTAATCAGGTTGGAAGAACTGGATAACCCGAGCAGGGTGGAAAATTGCCTAGTCAAGCCTATCGTGATTCAATTGCCTCAAGAGGAAGAAGGCGACACATCTAAACCGTAGATATCTCATCAGACAACTGTAACTATAAAAGTCCCCCCAGTAAAAGAATACGATCCTAGAGCAGTCCATTGGGACTATGGAACCACACAGGTAGACGCGGTAATGAGGTCCGGACGATTCTATGCCCCTAGGGAGGGCGAATCCGAAAAAAGGGAGGTCTCAAATGAAGACGAGGAAAAGCTCATATCGATCATAAAAAACCAGCGAGTTTGAGGTGATAGAACAGCTGAGGAAGTTACCCGCTCAGATATCCCTATTAGATCTATTCATCAATTTTGAAAAACACAAGAACGCACTGTTGAGGATACTTAATGAAGTACATGTCCCTAAAATAATTAATGAGGTACAATTAGGGGACTTTGTGGGGACGATCCTTTTAAAAGACCAATTGAGCTTCTCTGACGAGAACTTCCCCATGGAAGGAAAAAGGCATAACAAGGCCTTGTATATTTCCGCGCAATGTAACGAAAAAAGAGTGGCGCACGTATTGATCGACAATGGATCAGCCTTCAACATTTGCCCTTTGGCTACTCTGAGAAGATTGGGAATCAATGAAGAAACGGTTAAAACATCCAAAACGACTGTGAGAGCTTTCGACGGGATGAAGAAGACTGTGGTGGGTGAGATTGAGCTTGACGTGTCCATCGGCCCGACAAAGTTCTCTATAAACTTCCAAGTGATGGATCTGCCCAGTGCATTTGGGTTCTTGTTGGGAAGGCCTTGGATCCATACAGCAGGAGCTGTCCCTTCAAGCTTGCATCAAAAGGTACGCTTCGCAGTAGATGGGAAGGTGATTACTGTACATGGAGAAGTCGACCTCCAGACATACGAGAACAGTGCCATACCTTATGTTGAACCCGAAGTAAAAACAGAGGCGAGCTATCATTCCCTAGAACTGGTAGCAACAATTCATACCCCGGCAAGGACAAGGCTAAGAACCCCCTACATCTCAGAAGCCAGTCTTCTACCAGCTAAGATGCTACTGGCATACGGATTCAACCCCGAAAAAGGCCTAGGCAGACACAATCAAGGAATAAATACCCCACTGCAGTTAAAAGCTAACCCACATAGAATGGGCTTGGGGTATCAGAAATATTACATGGATGGATCTGGCCCAAAGACAACAGGCCGAGGTCGAGGCAGAAGCCTGGGACGCCTAGGAGGCCGAAACAGCCCCAATGACTCATTCATCGGTTCTCCAACTTGGAAAGGCAGGTCTCAAATGTTCAATAACCCTTTGAATGCCCACTTCAACCAGAACTCTAAATGGTTGTCTGAAGATGTCACTTCACCGATAGAACCAGATCTGACAAATCGTTTTCTCAAAGATGACTCTGTGAATGTCATCATGGAGTGGTTGGACAATGGAGTCACTTCCTCTGAGTAAAGAGCCTATTCCTTTGTCTTTAAATACCGCATTTAGAACTTTCTGTATTTTGTTGTATTTTCTTTCCTTATTGTACGTATAGGGAAACGCCTTTGGATCTCTGGCCGTTGGTCCAAATAACACATCTTGTAACGCGGCCCATCTTGCATTCAATAAAACCACGCATATTTTGTTAAGGACATATGGAGCCACGAATCAGCCCAATGATGATACTAGTCTTCCACACAGAAGCTTGAGGCCTGATTTGCCATATGATTCCTGATTTCCAAAAAGATTTCCATGGGGCCGGGATGTCCAATGACATAAGGATTAGTCCTGTTTGTACCTATACCTGTTTCGAAAACTCTTTCTAAAAGACTTTTCATGATCATGCATGTCATTTCTACGGAGCACAAACTAACCATACTCATGACATTTCAGGCATATCATCTCAAACATGCATACCAGGTTATTACGAGATTCGGATCTCTCCATTAACCATTCTTATAGCATTGAGGAAGGTGAAGACGAAGGTTATGCGTCTATCCGCAGAGATTGGAATGCCTTTGAAGAATCGAAGCCTCCTACCTCAGAAGAACCAGTCATTATCAATTTGGGAGACGCCGTGAACATCAAAGAGGTCAAGATCGGCGGACACCTATCCCGAGATGAGAGGCTCGAGCTCATAAAATTACTGAGAGAATATCAAGACATCTTCGCATGGTCTTACGCTGATATGCCATGCCTTGATCCTCAGATTGTGGAGCATGCATTACCCACGGATCCCGGTGTCAAACCTGTCAAGCAAGGCAACAGACGGATGATGGCCGAGTTGGAAGACAAGATTAAGGAAGAAGTCATGAAACTTCTCAGGGTAGGCTTTATTGAAGCTATCACATACTCAGACTAGATTGCGAATATAGTCTCCGTCATGAAGAAGGATGGTAGAGTGCGAATCTGCGTAGATTATCGAGATCTGAATAGAGCAAGCCCGAAAGATGATTTTCCACTTCCCCACATTGATGTGTTGGTGGATAGCACATCAGGTTATGAATTGTTCTCATTCATGGATGGATTCTCGGGATACAACCAAATATTCATGAAACAAGAAGATAGACCCAAGACCGCTTTTACCACACCATGGGGAAACGTTTGCTACAAAGTCATGCCCTTTGGATTAAAAAACGCCGGGGCTACCTATCAGAAAGCTATGGTCACATTATTCCATGATATGATCCACAAAGAGATTGAAGTATATGTCGATGACATGATCGCCAAATCCAAGAAAGGACAGGATCACATACAAGTGTTAAGGAAATTGTTTGAGCGCCTGCGCAAATACAAGTTGAAGTTGAACCCTAACAAATGTGTGTTTGGGGTAAGATCTGGGAAACTTCTTGGATTCATAGTCAGTAACAGGGGGATTGAGATTGATCATTCAAAGATTCAAGCCATCCACGATCTGCCAACTCCCTCCACAGTAAAAGAAGTGAGAAGTCTTCTAGGGAGATTGAACTATATTGCTAGATTTATCAATCAACTGTCTGATGTGGCTAAGCCAATCTTCAAATTGCTTAAGAAAGGCACGAAAGTGACATGGGATGCCGAATGCAGCAGGGCATTCCAAATGATCAAGAACTATCTAGTCACACTGCCGGTACTTGTGCCACCAATTCCTAGTCACCCATTGACCTTATACCTAACTATACAGCAGGAGTCCTTGGGAGCCTTACTTGCCCAAACAAGCCCGATATATGGTAAAGAAAGGGCTATCTATTACCTGAGTAAGAAATTCACGCCATCTGAAGCAAAATATATACCAGTTGAAAGGGCCTGTATAGCAACGGTATGGGTACTTCGTAGACTGAGGCAGTATACCCTACACCACCACATTCAGCTCATAACAGAGAACGATCCTGTCAAATACCTCCTGGAGAAACCCGCTCTAATTGGAAAATTAGCAAAATGGCAAGTGATGCTGTCTGAATTTGACATCAAGTATTCTCCACAAAAGTCAGTAAAAGGAAGAGCTATAGCTGACATGCTAGCAGAAAATCCGTCAAGCGATGAGTCCCCTGGAGTAATGAGCACAGAAGGTCAAATTCTGAACTTAGCAGAGGACAAGTGGATCATGTATTTCGATGGTGCTGTCAATCTATCAGGGACAGGCACTGGGGCAGTACTAATATCCCCCAATAATCAACACTATCCTGTGGCAGCAAAAATAACTTTTCCTTGCACCAACAATATCTCAGAATATGAGGAGTGTATTCTAGGCCTACGATTGGCCATTTCTATGAAGATACCTAGGTTGCAAGTTTTTAGAGATTCCATGCTCATTATCCTACAAACACAGGGAGAGTGGAAGATGAAAGATGCAAAGCTCATCCCTTATCACGAATACCTTGAAGAATTGATACTTAAGTTCGAAGAAGTGTCATTCGAGTACCTATCAAGATCTCACAATCAATTTGCAGATGCGTTAGCCACCTTGGCCTCGATGTTGCAAACAACTAGAGGGTTGGATATAGAACCCCTAAGGATCGGCATAGTTGAAAAACCAGCTTATTGTATGCTAATCGAAGAAGAATTTGATGGAGAGCCATGGTATTATGACATCAAGAATTACCTCTCAAAAGGGGAATTCCCTGAAGGATGCCAGCCAGGAGACCGAAGATACATAACCAAGATGGCCAGCAAGTTCTTTCTCAATGGACAAATTTTGTACAAAAGATCCTTTGATTCTACTCTATTGAGATGTGTAGATGCCAAAGAAGCAAATATCCTCTTGAAAGAGATCCATGAAGGAATATGTGGGCCTCACATGAACGGCCACCTCCTCGCCAGGAAGATCATGCGGCTTGGCTATTATTGGATGACCATCGAATCAGATTGCTGTCAGCACGCCCGGTCATACCACCAGTGCCAAATATACGGTGATAAGATCAATGCACCCCCAAACGAACTACACCAAATGTCTGAAGTTTGGCCTTTCTCTATGTGGGGCATAGACATGATAGGGCCTATTAATCCCGTGGCTTCAAATGGTCATCGCTTCATCTTGGTAGCGATTGATTACTTCACAAAATGGGTAGAAGCCAGCTCTTACAAGAATGTCACTGCAAGAAATGTGGCAAGATTCATCAAAAGAGACATCATATCCCGGTATGGTACCCCTCAAGCGACCATCACAGATAACGGGTCTAACCTAAACAACAAGATTGTCGATGATCTACTGGATCACTTTAGCATTCGACATCTGAATTCATCTCCTTACCGCCCATAGATGAATGGGGCAGTGGAAGCAGCCAACAAAAACATCAAGAGAATCTTGGCTAAAACAGCAGAAAACTACAGGGATTGGCACGAAAGGCTGCCCTTCGCCTTGATGGCCTACCGAACGTCGATCAGGACTTCTACAGGGGCAACTCCCTACAGTCTGGTGTATGGGACGGAAGCAGTTCTACCCGTAGAGGTTAAGATTCCCTCTTTGAGAATCTTATCAGAAGATAAACTCTCTAAGTCAGAGTATTTCAAACACAGATATGAACAGCTGAATTTAATAGATGAGAAACGTCTTAAAGCCATTTGCCATGGACAAACTTACCAGAAAAGGGTAGCCAGGGCGTTCAATCGAAAGGTCAAGACCAGAAACTTCAAAGTAAATGACTTGGTAATTAGGAAAGTTTTGCCGAGTACTACCCATCTAGGGGGAAAATTCACTCCGAATTACGAAGGCCCCTACATTATCAAGAAGATCCTCACGGGAGGAGCATTAATTCTTGTAAACTTCGAGGGAGAAGAACTGGGGCACCCTGTAAATTCAGATGCTGTGAAGAAATATTACCCTTGAAATAAAATCAGATTCCGGTCATATGACTTACCCCGAATTGAGCCTACTCTTCATGATAGTCATTGCATAAGCATGTTATGCATCCATGCATACATTAGCATGTGTTCAATATTGTAGGACTCAAGGAAGCAAGGTCCTCGAGGGCAAATACCAAGAATGTCCGATGAAGACAGCAGACAGCAAAACGAAGAGCAGGAAACTTCAAAAGAAGGGCACAGTAGCACGTTCCAAAATGAATGAAGCCAATTAGAATGCATGATCAAGAGGACTTACTGTCATAGTGACCAGGTACATGTCCTATTTCTCCAAAGACTGAGAATTTCAAGAAATTTTAGAACAACTTAATCATCTTGTGTTATTAAGAGACGATGCAGATTTTCATGAATCTATCCATTTCCATTGGAGCGCATGATCAAGGGTAAGGTGTATCGTTCTAATTTTCTGAAATTCGAGAGCATATACCGACAGATTCCTTTTATGTTTTTCAGGGATCCCTAGCCACGCGGGGCAGGTAAACATTCATTTCCCAATCTCTTAGGTTTTAAGACTGTCAGAATCCTTATTGCTAGAATTTAAAGGCTTCTCAAAATCTAGCATACACTCAAATCTCATGTCTAGAAAGACGCAAAATTCTCACAGTCATGTCATTGGCATTCATGTTTAAACTTGGAGGATATCTGAACATGATTGAAATATGCATTGTGCATCATAAATCCCCTTGGATGGTAAGTTTTGGAGAAAAACAAAATGAACTTTTTCAACAAGAGTTGTTTAAATTGTTTAAAAGGATGTTTCCTCAGACAAGAGGCAAGCTGGATCCAAACACGTCCTATACACACTTGAGAGATGAGTGGAGTGGTAAGGATAGCAAGACCTATACCTACGGACGTAGGGGTTATTCGCAGTGATTACATGGATTGAGACGACGGAGGCATTCGTTTCTCTATCATAAACACTACAGGTGACCATTGATAACCCTTCGAACGACGGTTTCATTCTTTACCCCTGTCAAGAACCACCCCACAATGGGGTAAACTGGAGATACGTCAGCGGTATCAGGAGGTAAATGGGTAGAAGTTCTCTTGCTCAGACTTGCATCAATCTTCATGTGTTGCTTGTCATTTTAACTTCTATGGTAATTCAGGTGCTTTAGGATGATGAAAAGCATTCGTTTCTCTATCCTATACACTTTTACTCTTTGCACAGCCCAGTTGAGCCTGTATTTCGTTTCGCAAAACCCATTGGTGATCATTGCATATTCCAAGACGGAAGCGACGTCACTTCAAAAGCGGAATAATTCAAAATACAGGATTTATGAAAAATCCCTGGATTAATGTTTGAGTGCTGAGATTCAAGTTATACATCTAGCACACTCGTTTGAAAATTTCGATTCCCAAAAGAAAGGAAAAGATGGGATTTAAAAAAAAATCCAATCTTAGGCATCAAGAAAAAGCAAAGTGCCTGGTAAAAGCAAGGCCAATGCCCATCTAAATACTTGTATACTTGTGAGTCATGTGTTTGATCTTGTAAATGCCAAATGATGGCATGATACCTTTGTATAGACCACTAGTGAGATTCCAAGGGAGCTGGACTGCGAAAGATGCTCCCAATCATGTCACATTCAGATGATGAAAGTATAAACAAGATGTTGACGCCATCTCAACATGAAAGAGATATTCTCTAAAGACAAATGTACGTTTCAAAGACTGACAATGCTCTTCAAAGACTATCAATGCACTTCAAAGACTGAAGACGCTCTTTGAACCAGAAAGGGCAAGATGACGGCAAACTTGCAGTGATCACCAATGTTAAACCCTTCGTGTATTCTGAGCCAAAAATAAGCCTTTTTCGGTCCCCAATCCCACCTACGTTACAACCCTGAAAAGCCTTTTCTGATTAAGGCACTTGGATTGACATAGGGTTTAATGTCTAAGCTTAGCTCGAAGAAGTTCGAGCAAGATTATTTCTTTCTCATTTTGCAGGTTTCTTGACTTGTAAACCTGGAGCAGACATTGAAGACTTCTCTTCGAAAGCCTTGACTTGCACGCAAGTCCCCCTTTGAAAACCGTTGACCAAGCCCAACATTACGGTCCCTTGGAAGTCCTCCTGATCGATCGAGGTGTATTCACTGCGAATGGTCCTGAACCCTAGGCGCATGTTTGATAGGAAATTCGAGTGCATTCTTGGTAAAAGACAATTATCTCAAAACGGTGAGAAGTCCTTTTTGATGAGAATACTCCAACGGACGTTTTAACCAAATTCTTTTGGGTAATTTCAGATTGTTTGATTCAAACTTTCCTCACAAGGAATTTTTGATCACTTCCGTATATTGCAAGGTGTTTCGGATAACCTCCAGCATCATAATGCATTCATTGAAATTTCTCATGACTATAATATAAGTCATAAAGTGCTGTCAGTTTGACATTAGAGACCATTAATGTGCCTTTGGTAAGAAAATTCTCAGATTGGAGCTTCTGTAAGATCCTTGATGACTTCGGCTCCTAAAATGGCTTGTATCACTCTTGGTGAGAAACGATTTACATGTCTAAAACTTCTGATAGATTTCTGGTAACCCCAAATCTCAAAAGAACACAACCTCTCTTGGTAAGAAAGAGTCTACATGTTCAAGCTTCTGTAGGACCCCTGGTATCCCCAAACCTCAGAATGCTACTTCTTTTGTGAAGAATATATTTCAAGTTTAAACTTTTGCAGGACTCGTGGTAGCCCCAAGTCCCAAAATGACACATTTCTCTAAGAAGGAGAGTTTATATGCCTGAGCTTCTGACATATTCTTGGTAACCTCAGATTCTAGAAGGATGCCTTGCTCTGTGAAGAAGAACTTTCAAGTTTATTTTCCTGCAAGATCCCTGGTAATTCCATATCTCAGAAAAACACATTCTTATGAACAATTTTGTAGGTTTGATCTTTCTGCAGGATACCTAGAGCTCCCAAATCCCAGAATGTCACCTCCAATGTCAAAAGGACAATCTCCGAAATCATCCCTCTGTGAGATTTCAAATTTACAGGTTTGATCTTTCCGCAGGATGTCTGGAGTACCCAGATCACAGAATGTCACCTCCAATGTCAAAAAGACAAATTTCGAAATCATCCCTCTGTGAGATTTCAAAGTTACAGGTTTGATCTTTCTGCAGGATGCTTGAAGTACCTAGATCCCAGAATATCGCCTCCCATGTCAAGAAGACAATCTTCAGAAATCATCGCTTCATGAGATTCTAGTGTTACAGGTTTTGATCTTTCTGCAGGATGCTTGGAGCTTCCAGATCCCAGAATGTCACATTCAATGTCGAAAGGACAATATTCAAGATAGTCTCTCTGCGAGATCTCAGGTAGCTCCTAGATCCCAGAAGAATCTTACCAAAGTTTTTGCAGGTTTAAGTTTTCTGCAGGATACTTGGAATCCCCAAATCTCAGAATAACTCCTTGCATGTCGAAAGGGCAATTTTCAAAGTCTGCTTGCTGTAAGGTTCTAGGTAACCCCTAAACCCAGAATAGCTCATTTGGTGAAGCCTAAAGTTTAGGCGCACCTCATTTGTATAAATCATAGTTAATTCCTTAGAATATATGATCAGAGTATTCGACAATCCCTAAGAGACTGGGTGCGTCATCCATAGGTTCCTAGCAGAAAGGAGTCCTATTCTCGGCCTAATCCCCCTGAAGGATCAAAATGTCCGACAATCCCTAAGAGACTTGGTGCGTCATCCATAGGTTCCTAACAGAGAGGAGTCCTATTCATGGTCCGATCCACCATACGGATCAAAACTCCTGACAATCCCTAAGAGATTGGGTGCGTCATCCGTAGGTTCCTAGCAGAAAGGAGTCCTACTCATGGTCTGATCCACCATACCGATCAAAACTTCTAACAATCCCTAAGAGATGGGGTGCGTCATTCACAGGTTCCTGTCAAGTATAGGAATCTCATTCTGGTACGGCCTACCATACAGGCTAGAGTTTAACCGCCCTAGGATACTCAAAAGACGAGTCCTTGGGTATTCACTTGAACCCGCTATACACCGCGCATGCCGCACGAGCATTGGGCAGGTGATCAACAGGTAAGTAACAGGTGGGTCTCTCTACTTTCTCTCTCACGTTAGCAAAGGAATGAGCAGCAGAACTTCCACCAGCGGGACAAGAAAGATTGAGTGTCAATGTTCGTTTTTTCTTTTCCCCAATAGAGTCGCTCTAGACTCAGGTGTCACCTGTCTTTGAGAAAAAACTCTCATGAGATTCCTCTCAAAGAGGGGCAGCTGTTGACACCTGATTTTTGACCCAGCCTTTTTCGTTTTTATTTTTTGAAAAATCACAAAAATTCATAAAAAAAAAGTCAAAAAATTACAAAATCGACTTTGACAGCCTTAGCCAAGCCCAAGGAACCATTCCTGACCAAAAAATAATTTTTTACATTTTTCATATTTTTTAGTATTTTTAGAAAATAGAAAAATACTCAAAAAATCAAGAAAAATAGCATTTGAGGTCACAAAAATATGGAAAAATAGCCAATATTTTTATTTTTAATCCCTTGTATTTTTGACCTCACAAAAAATCCAAAATCAGATTCAATTTTAGGTGTTCCTCAATAACCCGTACTATTGAATTTGAGAAACAAATACCAATTGAGTCTTTTAATTTGCAGTTTTAGCATTTTCTAGGATCTTGACATTCAATCTAATTGTCCCCTATTTCAATTTGATCTAATTGCTCGGACAAGTTGGTCAATTGCAAACATAATTGCATTTTAGTCCTTGAATTTGTGCATAATTGAAATTACTTCCAATTCGAGGGCTATCCTTATAAATTGAACATGCTACTCAATGATTTTTACCATTCTGAATCGATTGGGATGGGTAAGTTGGCCCAATTTGGTCATTTGAACCTTCAATTGCACAATCCCTAATTTTGCAATTAAATAGAAATTTGGGGTTTTTATAGAAATTGAGGTGAAATTTTGGGCAAAACCACATTTTTGGATAAAATCCATGCTCTAAGCTCAATTCTGAAATTTAATTGCAAAAATTCCCAACAGATTTGGATTAATTTTGAAAATCCCAATTTGGAATCGGTTCGGACCGGTCAGACCGCCGGTCCGACCGGTCGAACCAGTCTGCTACAGTGTCTTCTTCTTCCCCGAGAGTCTGCACAAATGAACAGTAAAATGCCGAGCTTTGATGGCCAAATTGACGGACCAATCGGCGATAATCGAAGACACACTTATGGGCGTTTGATTCCTTAGGACATTTCCTGTCGATTGGGACCAAAATGAGGATCAATGGTCGCCGGAGGGGAGAGTAATCGGACGGTCAATCTCGCAAGCCTGCAAAAGTCAACATCTCCTAAACTCAGTGCAAATTCATGCTAAATTCGCACGAATTAGGAGCTGCTGAAGAAGTAAACGGACGTAGACAGGACACCCATTCCCTCCGTCGCCGTTTGGACCTAATGGCACGTGTAATCACGTGCCATTTCGAGTTCGTTGACCCTCCCGATTGGCGGCAAAGGCTTCTTGAAATCCAAAGAGCTATATAAGCTTGTGATCGTTTTCTGTTGAGGGGATTGGTCAATTCGGTTAGTGGAGGACGAGGAGAATCGAGAGCGAGAGAGAGAGCGCAAAACAGAGCTCGTTCTCTGACCCCTGTCGTCGAGAACTTGAGCTCAAATTGCAGAGCGCCGGTTAGGCCTTCCCAGGCCAAACCAAAGCTTCACGGTGCTGCTAGAAGGTCGCCCAGAGTCCCCGGAAGCGATCGCCGTCGCCCAAGCACGTGGAACCCGCGAGAATAGGTGAGTCGCAGTCTCGAGTTCTTCTTTGAGCATTCATGGCAAGTCACGCATTTCTTGATCATTTATGCAATTAGTGTGTGCGTTTCATTCCCTGAACATCACTGACCATCTCTGCATCTTGGTTTTGCATTGATTTTGTTCGAACAACCCGAATCGAGTCTTTGAACTTAGCCTTCATAGCCGACCGTTGTTCATCCTTGCCCAGCCAAATCTGGGCCGAGCGAGCTCAATCGGAGCTCGAGGTAAGTCTTCTAAACTCCCTCTGATGCTATTCTATGACTGGATTGCCATGATTTGTTACGAATCGAGCTATTGAATCTCCATGGCCGTACTCGGCGCAGTGCATGATATTCGTGATTTAGTGATCGATGTGCTTCAATTCCCGTATATATGAGATTGGATGATAAGACGAGTCGATTGCCGTTGGTCTCGCATGATTTCATCAAGAATTCACCGTCAGATCATCACCGGAGAAGCGCAGCCGTTCATTCCACCGGGGTTGGGAGGTTGAAGACGAAATTGACGTGGCGCGGTCAACCGGTCAAACTCCTAGTTGGCATTCGGCCATTGGTCTACGTGTCTGTCGAGTCAGCTCGACCGTTAGTCTGTTAGGGTGAGTCAGCGTAGATCGGACGGCTCAGGTTAATCGAGTCCAATGAATGGTGACCGTCTGATTAATAATTAGGATATTCGAAATTAGTTTCAAATCGGAAAATAAAAACTGGTTGAAACGGCGCCGTATGGTTTAGGGGATAGGCGACGTCGTTTTAGGTTAAGCAGGAACGGACGGTCTAGATCTAGTCCTATGTTTTAATCGTGGCCGTAGGTTCAAGTAGTTAGATCAGACGTCCCTGATCAGGTCTTCGTTTAATCCAGGCTGTAGATTCCAGTCAAATGATCCGATGGTTGTAGATTAGCCACACGTTTCGATGAGGACCGTCGGATCAGAGTTGATAATTCGAAAATAGAAAAAATGGCGAATACGGCGTCGTTTTGGTTTTAGGCTTCGCGGGTCCGGGTCTGGGCCGGGTTCCGGCCCGAGTGGGTCGGGTTGACCCGGTCCGAAGTATTTTTTATATATAAAAAAATCAAAAAAAAAAAGAAGAGGATTTTTAAATAAAAAAATCAGAAAAATTCTGGAAAAATTATAAAAAAATGCTAGAAAATCCTAGAAAATTCCAAAAAAATGTGGACAAATTATGAAAAATCATAGGTATTCTAGAAACCCCCAAAAATCGAGAGTTGACCACAGACAACTGGTCAACCCTATTTTTGGGGTTTCTTATCCGATCTTCCGAGACTTGACGACATTACCCTTTAAGGGTAAGTCGCATTTGCTGTGTACGTGTGATAAAATCGATAATGCCAAATTAAGAATTAGGGTCGAGTAAGCGACCAATTCTTAGGTTTGGGTTTTCGAGTCCCGCCCCTTTTCTCAAAATGACGATTTTGCCCCTCAATGGGAAAATCATCTTTCTTGTCTCAATCGAGTTCTGAAAATTGCTTAAAGTTAGGGTTCGGGTCAGGTGGACGACCAGCCCTAATATTTAAGATTTTCAGTTCTCATCTTTGTCCAAAATGACGATTTTACCCTTCCGAGGGTAAAATCACTTTTAAATTCCAGAAAAATCCTGGAAATTCCCTAAAAATAGGAAATGGATTGGATTGATAGCCAATCCTATTTTCCCTATCCTTTCACTTCCCAATTCATCTAAAATGACAGATTTACCCTTTCAAGGGTAAATTTTCCCCGAATTATTCAAAATTACGATTCTGCCCCTCATGGGCGAATCATATCCAAATCACTCTTAATCCTTGACTGATTTTTCTCTAGGCTAATAGGGCCTCATTAGGGATGCCATGCTGCTTTCATGTGTTTTATCTGCATGTACTGGATCCTTGATTTGCGCACTTATTTCTATTGATTGTGATTGATATGGTAGTATTTCCCATCTGCATGAACTCCTAGATTTAGGATCTGTACCCCACTCGTCTGTATGAAATCCTAGGATCAGATAAACCATTCAGCTTAGGTACCGAAAGGGCGTCAACTCTGACAGTTGGCGTAACTAAGTCCCCGAACCCACTTCTCTGGTTTTCGCAGAATCGAATAGACCCCTCCCAACTATTTGATAGGGTTTCCGATCGTACCCTCCACGAAACGATTGGTGGCGACTCCTTGGCATGTACACTCATCACATGTCACTAGACCGCACTGAAGGTCGATCACGTATATCCAGCAGTTGCGATTTGGGTAATGGACCTTGGGAGAGGCCCGTGTCCGATCATACAACATCGGACGGCCCATTAACCCTCGCTAGCCATGATGGCGCTCGGGAGGGTCGCGACAGCTGGTTCTCCTCTTGGACGGCCAACTGGTAAATTCGACCGAGCGGAGGTACGGGCTCCATGGCGAGAATCTGTGAGCGAAACGATGCATAGCTTTCGTTTAGAATTAGGAGGAAACGAGTTACCTTCTCCCGTTCTTTGATTTCTCGATACTGTTTGAGCGTCGTCTCTAGTCCTATGAGCTGTTCCTCGGCCGCTTCGAGCTCATTCCATATGGCCGAGAGCCGGTTAAAACAAGCGGTGACTGAAAGGTTCCCTTGCTTCAATTCCTACAAGGACTGGGTCAGCGATAAAAGTTTAGCTCGGTCGAGCTTGCCGTACATCTCACGTATGTTATCCCAAAAGGTCATCGAGTCTTCAGTAGGTAGTAGTCCAGCCGCGACCTCAGGTGTCAAACAATTTCCCATCCAGGTACGAACTAGTTGATTACATTTGCGCCAATGTCGTTGCAACCGCGCATCAGTTGGGAAGGGGACAGTGCCGTCAAGGAAACCGTCCTTGTCCTTTGTCACCAGGGCTCGTCGGAGATCTCTAGCCCAAGTAGTATAGTGATCTGGTCCGGCGTGCTGTAGATTAATGAGACGGAGTTCCGGTCCATCAGCCGGCGATGTGTAGAGAGGGTCTCCTTGCTCCGGACGACCGCTGACAACTGGAAAAAAAGACGGCATAAGACCAGGTTGAAAACCGGGGCAAGGATTTGTCCCTTGATCCTCCTGATTCAATCCGGGTATAGGCTGGGATCCAATGCCTAAATCTGCTTCTTCTCTGGGCACGCCATATTGGGTCCCTGTTTGATTTGATCCGGTGGTCCATTGGCCTTGAATGGGAAACCAGTGGACTGGTGGCCATTGGGTGGAACCGGGAATCTGAACTGGAGCAGGAGCAGATCTGGCAGAATGCTGAGTGGAAGATCGTTCTTCTTGAGTCGGATTGATTTGATCCAGAGCTTGATTTCCAGGTGAGTTGGAGGCCTCATCCATTGTGGGGTCATGGGTTTCTCCGGAGTTTGCGTTTTGGTTTCTCGTCATGGTATTGTAGAGTGTGAATACCTACTTGAGTCTCGACTTGTTTTGCAAAAAAAATTCAGAGTCGCAACAACAAGTCAGAGAACAAGAACAGAGGCAATTCAAGAAGATTTTTCGCGGAAGCTAGGTCAAGAAAGGTGGCTCTGATACCATAACAGAAAACTAGAAAATATGGGGGAAAGTCATTGTATTTCTCTGATCTCTATTGTACATGTACAAGTGTGTATTTAAAGTACAAAAAAAGAATCAGAAAAGATATACACAATATTCAGAAGAGATATATGCAATATTGTCGTATCAATTAGAACCAGAATCGGATCATATCAAATCCTTTCTAACCAGTATTTTTCAAGTTCCTCGGTTAGCAGCAAATAGAATGAAATGCTTTTATGTTATTGCAGGGGCCATTTTGATAGGGAGTATTCTGGGTATGTACCGAGATGAGTTTGTTGGTTTTAGTTGTTGATTACAAATATACATGTTCTTTCTTATGGATTATAGAAACTCTAATATCGGAACCAACCTATTAATTCATTATACATGTGCATATGCGGAGACACGTGTCTGGTAATAGACTGTTGATTGTGTCTGAAACTGCGTCTCGGGCTTTTTTAAGGCATTGAGTGCCCATGCTCCGAATTCTCGTTGCAAATTACAAATTCTCGAAGAGAGCTCTAGATCCTTCCTAGAGAACGAGCCCTCTGGAACGCGAAGAGAGACGAGAAAGGACTGGCGTAACCTAATCATGGTGGAGCTGCAAAAGTCAGTGCCATGTCGTTTTCATCAATTTCACGCCAAAACTAAGTTGCAGGTCCAATGTGGTTTCTCCCACTGTCGAGAAAAACCTAAACGTACGTTGGTTCTCCCTTGGCCTCACGTCCGAAAGCCAACAAGAATCGAGAGTCCCCACCAATCGTCGTCCCTTTATTTTGTTCAGGGCCATTTGAAGGTCCACGTCGTCACTTTCACATTAGACGGACAAGGTGAAAAACCATTTAACCTTCAACAGAAATGGATCACGTGGAACCACCACCATCCACCAATGTCTCTCTTCTCTCTCTCTCTCTTCCCCGGCGCTATATAAATGCTGCTCCATTCCGCTAACTCCATAGTCCGAACACAGTAGCACTTCCATCTAGGCAGATTCGATTCATTTGCAACACTCTTTGGTTATTGTCCGAAGATCATGGCCTCAGCAAACCTGATTCGCTCGATCCCGGCGAGTCCTAGCACCGCGGTCAATTTTAGTTCCAGGAAATCTGTTGTGAGAGTGCTTTTCCCTGGCAACCATGTTCCTAGGATGGCTCCCCGAGGTGGCTTGCGCGTGAAGTGTATGTCTGAGGTAAAGCAGCACTATTTCGATTGATCTGCGTTGTTGCGTTGGTAATATGGTGCTGGAATGTCCGTTGTATAGACATTGATGCGTAGAGAATATTGCAGGAGACCAAGCCGGAAGATAGCACGGAAACGCCGGCTTTCGATACTCCTCCTTCATCCCCTACGCCAACCCCTTCTTCATCCCCTAAGCCGAACCCATCCCTGAAACCGAAAGCAAAGGTATATTTTTCGCTTAAGTGTCCCTAGCAGGTTCAAGGCTGCATTACTCATGTTGCACTGAAGCTTTTGACTTGAAATTTGGATAAGTTGTTAAATAAATTGAACCAGTGATACTTTGCTGATCAAATAATGATAAATGCGGTAGTCGCCCATTCTGGTGAGGGACAAATAACTACCCTTGTGTAAACTAACGCTACCCGACCACATTGACAGGTGAGCACCAACTTCACGGATCTGTTCGCGTTCGGCGGGCCGGCACCGGAGAGGATCAATGGAAGACTTGCGATGATTGGCTTCGTGGCAGCCATTGCGGTCGAGCTATCCAAAGGCCAGGACTTGTTCGCTCAGATCAGCGACGGCGGCATCCCGTGGTTCATAGGGACCAGCATTCTGCTCTCGGTGGCATCTCTGGTGCCGCTGTTTCAAGGAGTCACGGCCGAGTCCAAATCCAACGGGTTGATGACTTCAGATGCTGAGTTGTGGAACGGAAGGTTGGCGATGTTGGGATTAGTTGCATTGGCCTTCACGGAATATGTTAAGGGAGGAACACTTGTGTAGGGTTTTGGAATTGAAGTTACATACTCGTCAAAATAAACCAGAATGTAATCCTCAGGAGCGTAATATAAATTGAAGCATTCTCTTAATACAATTATTAGATCTCAAACCAGAGCTTGTCATACTATAGATCATTCTCTCAAAAGGATATTTCCAACAGATTATTCAACAAGGAGAGCTCCTCCCGCGAAGGAAACATCATAAAGGATATCGGCAAACACGGCAATAATGAAGATGAAATGGACGAGTTCGGATCATCCCTAAGACGAGTACAATATCAGAGAAATTCTCAAAAGCAACAGATTTTGCAAAGCAAAAACTAGATCAAACTTCAAATTAACCTAACGGTAGGGGTGTTCTCTAAGGGTGATCATGGTTCCAGGGTGGAACCTGTAGAACCGGACCGATGGGAACCGATTGGTTCCAGGTTCCAAGGTATATAGGGTAGGTTCTAGGGTCCAAAAATTAGGGAACTTGCTTTAACGGATAGGTTCTATGTAGGTAAAATCTGAAACCTGAAGCAAGCTTATATATATATATATATATATATATATATATATATATATATTATATGTATTCATGTCATTATGAGGTATTTCATAAGGATAATGATAAGTATGTAATCCGGAACTACTTTATCATTGAGTCTCTTACTTTGTTATTGTTTCATACTTTTCGTATGTCTAAATATGAGTTGTTGTTAATAGATTTTAGTAGTATATGATGGTCATTAGATGTAATTAGTCACAGTGATCGTTCAACTAAGAACATATGTGGAACCTGGATGTAACCTGGAACCGACCTCGGAACCTGGGATAAGGTAGGTTCTAGGTTCCAAGATAGAATAGGTTCCAAGTTCTCAAAAATAAGGAACTTGTATAGACGGATAGGTTTTAAATTCCAGTTGGAACCTGTACGGAATCTGGAACCGCTCACTCCTAGATCATGATAGTTTTGTTACACTTGTGAAGCCGCATCGCCTCCGCTGTACGCCGGTGAGGTCCTACTGGTTCCAGGGATGCTCCTGACCCAACCTCTTAATTTGCGAGAGAATTGAATCAGAGCATATGGGGAGCGTGGGACGCAGGCGACAGCTTATTGGCTTAGAAACGAAATTTTCGGTTTCTTGGCGATATATCAGCCGTAGATTTGCTTCCATGCTAATTCTCTATTGTTATGTGATAGGCTCTGCATCCATGGTTCACTGGAGAGAACTTAGGGAAGAACGACGTTATATATCAGAAATTTGTTGACTTCATCAAGTAGAGGACAGATACCAGGTGACAATTTCGGGACGAAATTTTAACCACATAATAGTAGTTTTAGTGTTACTATGCCATTAGTCGTCAATTTCCCACAATTAGGATAGGTATGTCAAATCAGGCAGTTGTCGAGTGCTACAAACTCACGATAATGGTAGATTTAGAGCTGATCATCGTAATATAGCCGATTCTGCTTTCGTTTAGAAGAGTCATCGAGTTATGGATTCATGAGCCGATAGACATTGCCCAATAGTAGTCGAATTCGACACATATTTCGATCACTGGTCTAGCGTGTCAAATAAGTGGATCGCGTGTTAGCTTCATGGTAGCCAATGATCCCAGGTGCTTCGAGTGCTCATCAACCGAATTCTGGTAGAAGCTCAATTTCTCAAGAGAGCTCTAGATCCTTCCATTGGGAATTCCCCTTTCAAACGTGAAGAGAGACTAGAAGAGAGCGGCATGTCGTGCTTGAGCTGCAAAGTCGTGGCAAGTTGTCCTCATGAAGTTCACGGCAATTGACGGTGGTACTTGGAGAGTCCTTGTCTGGTCCAATGGTTCTTTACCAAACTCGAAAACCTCCAACCGCGTTGCTCTCCTCTCTTGGCCTCACGTTCGAAAGCCAACATTAACAGAAGTCCCCACAAACCATTGTCCTTTGTCTGTTCAGTGCTACCTGAAGGTCCGCGTCGTCGCTTTCCCATTAAACGGACAAGGTGGAACCAATGCCATCTCTCCACCAGTCTCTCTCTCTTCCCCAGCACTATAGCAATACCGCTTCGTATCATTCACTTTATAGTCCAAGACAGTACCACTCCATTGGAGTTTTTTTTTTTTTTTTTTGGGGGGGGGGGGGGGGGGGGGGGGGGGTTTAAAGTAAGATATGTATGGAAAAAAAAACACAGAATACATACAGACCACCGCCGCACGCCCACCGAAGTGTCACTTAAGGCGTAAGGGAAGCTCAGGTAAGAAAGCCGGAAAAAAACAAAAAGCTACGCAAAGTGGCAGCTAGACAAAACAAAAAAAAAAACCTGTATAACCTATACAAGAAGCTATACAAAGACCCGAAGGCCAAACAAGGCTGCCAAAATGCAACAGCAAGAGAGGCCGATCCTCCACTAAACATCATTCCAAGATCGCTGAGGAGATATCCAAGAAGCTTGCATCCTTCGGTTTCTGGCATTGTCATCAACATAGCTAAACGTGAGAACCTTATCCTTAACACCTTATGTACATGCTCCTTAAGGGATGTCAAATTGAGTTGCTTGTTACGGAAGATGATATGATTCCGCTCCGTCCATATAATGTGGCAAAGGGCACCAAAAGAGAATCTAGCAATGCATTGGTGGAAGGAGTGGCCACGAATGTGCCTCATCGCCCACCGAAGGTTGTCTTGCCAAGAGGCATTATGCCAAGCCAAGTTACATTTAACCGACCAAAACAAAGCAAGGGCGCTTGTGATTCCACAACCAAAAAAATAAATGATCAACAAAGTCGGGACAACAACTACAAAATGCACAATTACCTTCCTCGATACGATGATAAAAAGGGATTGCCTAACATTTCCTCAAAAGGTTAGGCCTTACCTTTGAAATCCAGACCGTCCGTGTTATGAATGGACAACCGAGATTATTACTAACAAAAATATATAAAAACAAATTCAAAAAATTACCCCATAAAAATAGGAGATCTGAGCTGTCCGTCGAAAAACGGACAGTCCGGATCACAAGGGCAGATGCCTAACCTTCTGAGGAAAGATTAGGCTGGGGCGAAGCACACTCAACATCTCCTTCGAAACATGGGCTCTTTTTTTCAGCAACCTTCATCTCCGCCGCCTCCTTCTCCTCCGTCTTCTTTGCTTCGTCCGCAAACTTCTTCGACTGCACCCATTTCTTCTTCTTCTTTGCCGACTTTTCCCTGTTATGCATAAGGCCGGGTCCTCCCGAAGGAGGGCCGGTGACGGGGTAGGGGTGGGGTTGAGGGTTCCTCGTAGAAAGGGGGTTGAGCGGGCAAGGAGGAAGCGAGCAAATGCCATAGAAAAAGCTTAGAGAGGAGAGAGGGAGAGGAAGAGGAAGAGGAGAGGAATCGGCAACCTGTTGAGAGTGGTAAGCCACAAAATGAAGGAGTGTCAAGGAGCATGGTGATGGTCCGAGACGAATGAGTGCCAGTGGACAATCTGACCTTTATGCCGGAAATACTCCCAAGCCGAAGCTGAGGAGAATGCGCCAGAAGGATGGGCAAGGCAAAGCAGGGTGTCATGACTCTCAGGGGTGAGAGACGGCTTGGGATCAGGCCAAGTTACCACAACGGTGTTCACTCTCGAGAGACAGTGAGTTGTAGATAGAAAATCCCGAACCGTGGTCATCCGAGATATACCAGACCTATATATGTCTAGGTCAGAAAATAATTGTATAAAGGATCACTCGGATGCCAAGAATCAAACCAGAAAGATATACTGCCGCGTCCCACCCGCCAGTGAAAGAGTATTGTTTTCTTAGTTATCCCCAAAATTTTGATCATTGTTTGAACGTCATGGCCTTAACAATCCTGATGCACTCCATCCCCCTACTAGTCCTAGGACCGTGACCGACATTATTTCCAGGAAATCTGAGAGGAACTTTGCCTGCTGACCATAGTCCCAGGTGCTGGGAGTGTGCAGCAGAAGTCCGATACCTTCTTTCGGGAAAATATCCAAGATAGAGCCCATGTCCGAGCCCATTAACATATCCAGTCAAACCCACTTTACCTCAAAAGCTTAAGCCAATGAGTTATGGGCTAACTTTGGTATATTAACTGCTCAGTACCTCATCAATTCTCCTATGTGTGACTTCTCTAACACAACTCACACGTGCATCCTAACAATCTCCCCCCTCACGTGTGAGCTCCAATATTAGGTTTGCTCCCCCTTAATTCAAGTATCCTTCCGCACCAACTTATCTCAACTTAAATCTTCATCAATGCCTTCGGGCCCGTTGCTACACTACAACGTCCACCGGCCCGGAAACCGCGTTGGCTCCATCTCAATCTTAAATCTCCATCAACGTCCACCGGCCCGGACTTCTGCTGCACATTCCCAACACTAGGTCGGTTCCCCTCGAGGTGGCTTACGTGTGAGGTGTATGACTGAGGTAAAGTACACATTTTTCGAATGATCTTGGCTATAACGTCGGCAATGTGATTGAATTAACATTGGTGCGGTGTTGAATGTTGCAGAAGGGCAAGCTCGATCTGAACCCATCCCGGCAATCGAAATCAAAGGTATATTTATGCTTGAGAGTCTCCTGGCTCATGAATACGAGTTTTGACAAGGCATTACTTAATACACGTAGCTTTTATCTACTTAAAGAGATTAGGATTGTACTATCCAAAGGCGAGGACTTGCTCGTGCAGATCAGTGAAGGTGGCGTCCCGCGGTTCATAGGGACGAGCATTCTGCTCTCGGCCGCATCCCTTGTTCCTATTTTTTCAAGGAGTCATGGCCGGGTCTAAGTCCCGACGGGTCGAGGACTTCTGATGTCAAGTTGTGGAATGGAAGGTTGGCGACGTTGGGACTGGTCGCGCCGGTCTTCACAGAATATGTGAAGGGAGGAAACACTTGTGCAGGGTTTCAGAATCGCAGTACTAAGAAAAGTAGATCAGAATGTAATCCTCAAAAGCCAATGAAGTGAACCATTGTCTTAATACAAAGACTGCCTTCTTGGTTAGATTTCACATTACAGTAGTTGTCATGCTATATAGATCATTATCTCAAAGGTTAGTTTTCAATGGTGTTATTCAAAGTGGGAGTGTACTTCTAAGAGAACTCCTTCCGTAAGAAGAATTGTCGATTCGTTTGAAGCGGAAGTAAAGAAGTGTGTGTTAGAGGTGGCAAAATGTGTCAAGAACCCATAGTTTAACCCACATTTTTTCTTTTTCTTTTTTATTATAAAATCTGCTGCCGCCCGGTTGCTGCCACCCCGCCCGCCTGGTATTTGGAAGAATGATCAAAACCAGGGGACAAGCTGAAGGAGACGAAGGAAAAGGAGGATGGAAGCAGATGGCCTTTGCTAGATGCTCAAGAAATTTTAAAATCCGCTTTCGCCTTAGTTGGTCCTTCCTCGTTGCGGCAATCAATCCACAATTGCGAGACTTAAAACTCGAATGAAGAAATGTGTAGACGCTCCTCGTACAGTGCTGATCTGAAAATTCTCATCTTTGGGCCTTTCACGAGCAACCGCTGTTTCGGAGTCACTTATTGTTACTAGAACGGTGATTTTGTCATCGTCTTGCTTCACATGAATGATTCAGAACTACTCGAGTAGTGTTCTGACTTTCTCTCTCTCTCTCTCTCTCTCTCTCTCTCTAGATGTTGAAGTGGTGGATGATGGTGAGGCTTGGAGCTGGTGGGTGATCATGTTATTTGTGCTTTTAGCTTTCCGAAGATCATTATGTTTCATCTGTTTTTCGCATTTTCGAACATCCATATGAATCGCACTGATGCAGTGTTAAAAGTATGTGTCCTGAGATGGCAACCGCCAGCGGCGGCACGGTGGTGACGGGGTGAGCCGCCATCAGTGATGGGCAGCAGCAGCGAGGCGGGCACCGGTTGCCATATGCCCGTCGAAGTTTTAATATTAGATTATTTTAGTAATATGGATTATGTATGAGTTGTGTTTGGGTCAGGCCGGGCATATGACGTTAAATTTGCACTGCATGAAAATATGTCAAAACGTGTTAATGAGTCAATATGAGTCGGATGATATTCGATCCGATCCAAATCAAATCCGATCACTCATTTGACACATCTAAAGTCGATAAACAAAAACGGTGAACGGACATAATTGTCTTAGGATTTTCCAGAAGTAAATCAACTAATTCAACAGTAATAATGATGGACAAACCAGATGCATTTGAGTGCTCGTGCTCCGAATTCTTGTTGCAGTTACAAATTCTCAAAGAGAAGCTCTAGATCCTTCCAAGTGGACGAGCCCTTTGGACCATGAAGTGAGAGAGAGGAAGGATCCAATGGGGTTTCTCCACCGTCGAAAACCACCAACTACGTCATTCCCCCCTAAACCATTTGACCTTTATTTGTTGGACCCGGGCTATATGGAGGTCCACGACACGACGTCACCTTTCCATTCCCTAGACGTTGAAGCAAACGCCACCCACCTCTCTCTCTCTCCCGGCGCTAAATGAATGCCGCTTCCTTCAACTCACTCCACAGCCCGAGCACACCAGCACTTCGATTTAGTCAGATTCGATTCAATTGCAGCAATTTCAAGTGTTGTTCTACCACCGTTCCCAAAGCTTTTGGTCGTTCTTTGTAGATCATGGCCTCAGCAAACCTGATTCGCTCGATCCCCGAGTGTCCTAGGACCGCGATCGACATTAGCTCCAGGAAATCTGCTGTGAGAGAGCTTTTCCCTGCCGACCATGTTCCTAGGATGGCTCCCCATGGCGCCTTTTGCTTGAAGTGCATGTCTGAGGTAAAGTCGAACAATTTCGATTGATCTGAGTTGTTGCATTGGTACTTTGATACTGGGATGTCAATTGAATAGACATCGGTGCGTGGTGAATATTTGCAGGAGGCCAAGCCGGAAGGTAGCACGGAAACGCCAGCTTCCAACATTCCTTCTTCATCGCCTAGACCGATCCCATCCCCGAAACCGAAATCAAAGGTATATTTTTGCCTTAAGAGTCCCATATCACATGAATACGAGCTTTGAGGAGGCATTACTTGCAGGCGTCGCGTTATCTACTCAATGAGCTGAAACTATTGGATTGAAGTTTTCTAATGTTAAGCGAGAAGTTAAATTGGTGATACTATGCTGATTAAATTTTGTGCCGACAGTAGTCGCATATTCTGGAATGCATGCTCACAAAAATGAATAATTACTCCTTGCGTAAACTAACGCTTACTGATTACATTGACAGGTGAGCACCAACTTCACAGATGTGTTCGCATTCGGCGGGCCAGCGCCGGAGAGGATCAATGGCAGACTCGCGATGATTGGCTTTGTGGCAGCCATTGCGGTCGAACTATCCAAAGGCCAGGACTTGTTCGCTCAGATCAGCGATGATGGCATCTCATGGTTCATCGGGACAAGCATTCTGCTCACGGTGGCATCTCTGGTTCCGCTGTTTCAAGGAGTAACGGCAGAGTCAAAGTCTGATGGGTTTATGACTTCCGATGCCGAGTTGTGGAACGGAAGGTTCGCAATGTTGGGGCTAGTTGCGCTGGCCTTCACCGAATATGTCAAGGGAGGAACACTAGTGTAGATTTTTGGATTTAGAGTTATATACTCGTGAAAGTAGATCAGAGTGTAATCCTCAGAAGCATATATAAACTGAAGCATTCTCTTAATACAAAACTGTGCCGAATTCCGCCTTGGTTAGATCGATCTCACATCTAAGCTTGTCATACTATAGATCATTTTCTGAAAGAATATTTCAATGGATTATTCAACATGGAGCATACAATAAAGAAAACTCCCTCTTTGAGAAGAAACATCGATTAGATGAAGTGGAAGTGAAGAAGCGTCAGTTCACTTTTTGAGATTGTAATTGCAGATTAATAAGCCACAAGCACCTTTGCCAATGAGATCACGATGAGACTCAGATGACTATGCGTGAACGAAGAAAATAACTAAATCAGAAGGATCTCAGGCTTTCAGAAGTAAGTAAATTGAAGCAACAATAATAAGATGGATTTAGCAAATTCGGATCATCCTTAGATGAGGACGCTGAATTCTCAAAGCAACAGATTATGTAAACAAAACTAAATCAAACTTCAGCTCGTACCCTTCCAAGTAAAATGGTGGAAATTCACCAACTCAGCAACTACATATATCTGGAGAATATTAAGTGCAATCACCCATTGCAATATTTATCAGCACTTTTTTTCACCTTTCATTTTTTTGACTGTCTAGAGAGCGAAAGCACGATTTCATGGACCCAGATTGTGAAAACTCTCCCCTTTATTTCACTTCCATCAGATATGTAGCAATCGATTGATTAATTAACTCACAGCAAAATATATCTTCGAACAAACCACTCAATCATGATGGAACTATCACAACCGAAGGATTCCTGTCCAATAACACATTAGAAACTGTAGTGTCCGATGAAACAACATTGGAAAAGGATCTGACCTAAGCGGACAAGGTTTGCTTTTAAGAACTGCAATCTGGGGCCGGCAAATGGCTTATGACCAACGGCGGACGTATAGCTCGGTGGTTTGCCGCCTTCTCTTTACGGGCTTTGAACATCTCTTCTGTTTCAACCACGACTAGCCTCTTGACCTAATCACGTAATAGATTCTCCAAGTAAGCAAATACTGTTGATAAACAAAACCAAAATGCAGCTTCTGACTAATCATTACTTGTTGCAACATTCCCCTAACGGTAGGGGTGTTCCATCTCATAACAGTTCGGTTACACTTGCGAAGCCGCAGCGCCTCCAATGTACGCCGGTGAAGTCTTCTGGTTCCAGGAATGCCCCTAACCAGGGTTATGTACAAGTTGGGGCTCCATGCAATCGGCACGCATGCCTTGTAAGCTTTGAAGGCATTCATGCTTTCCCCTTTCTCAGCAACACTAAAGGGGACATCAAATTAGTTTTTTCCAAGACAAACCCCAGACAGCGATGAATGAATACTAGAATGAACACATGCACACCCACGCATACAAAAACAAACAAAGAGGATGCCAAAGAAAAGCAAAATATTACAAGATTGGGTAAATAACAGGTATCCCACCAATCACTATCTCCTTGATTTTTCACCGTGATGAATTATAGAACAGAGGTAATACACATGAATAATTGAGAAACTAGCAAAGTTTCAGAAGGAACCAGTTAGATTCATTTGCAGGACACTGTGAGAAGAATCAGTGCAAAACATGGTTAAACTAACACTACATTACTAGGCAAGGTCGCATACAGATTGAATTCTTCAATCTAGGGATTCAATCAATATAGAGTAACTTGAGATGCTGCTTGATTATTCAATATTCGATTCTAGGTTGGTAAAAATTAAAGCATGCACCATAGAGCAAGAGGCCTAAACACTTTCTGTGTCTCTTTGTATTTAAGATATGGAATAGGACATAGTCTCAAACATTGTATTATATTTGGCCATTGTCGTTTTCTTGATCCCATCTCTCCTCAAGTAATTTGCGCGGATTTCCAGACACAAAACAACTGGAGCTAGTAAAAGCTGAAGCTCACATCTGAAAACCATTCCATTTTTTTTTATGGCTATAATCTTCGCTTCAATGAAATTTGAGGGGAAAAATTAAAAGGAAATAGAGAGGTTGATCAGAAAAATGCAGCAAGAGTAGCAAGCTCGCGGTACTGGCTCTGCTCATGGAAAAACTATGCAAAATTATCCTTGTCGTTTGAAACTGAAGATTCGAACTGCCTGATCGCCAACCTAAGAATCTGAGGCTCCACAGCTCTTCTCTCTCTCCCCTAAAGTGGAGAAAAATATAACATCAAAGCTCTAACAGGAATATGGTCGAACATCTTGCGGACATCGGGACTCAACATAAAACATCACCATCGATTCTCATCCTCCCAACTGGAATTGCATAAGAACTACACCCTAAAGAACGAAACGGGCCCGAAAACGCATGGTAACACTAACCCAAGGACCCAAATCAAGAGACGAACTAGTGCCGAACTCGCATGGACAAATTGGGAACAAAACCCCGTAAACTCTTGGCATTAACGTGACCGGAGGAACGGGTGCTAAAACCAAGTGATGGCGGAAAATCAAGAAGCACACCCGTATGAAAACTCGAAACGAGCATCAGAAGCCACACATACCTCCACGGTCCGTACACGGCAGTAGCGCTGCAACACTAGAGAGTTGGAACTGGGAAGGCGAAGGCGAAGGCGAAGGCGACGGAGGCACGCAGAGACTAGAATTTGGGAGGGGAAGTTTCTGCTTTTGTGATTGGGCCTTGAGACACAATGGAACCCAATCAGAAGCCTCACTGAAAGATGGGCCACGTACTAGGTAAAAAGAAGAGGTGGACCGGCCCGATAAAACATCGAAACCGGTTTGACCGAGTTGGTAAATTAATCGGCCATCTCAGAAGGTCTCGAATTCAAATCTTGCTTGACTAGCTTCTTGGGGGGTTAAGTAAGCAGGAAGAAATGTCGAGCGACTACCCTGAACCGTGGCATGGACAGTATTCCTTTGATCGAACCCGACATGTTGACTTGATCTATCGTATCAAAACTGGCTCTGGATTGTGTTTAATGAAGCCAAAAGGAGAACAAGTATATACGATTTCGAGTGAAGCGGCGTAGTTTGAACTTCAAAGCTGGATTATCGCCCGCAAGCAACTGTGATGGCCGGGTAAATAAAATGCGCTAAAAGTGGGTTGAGAGAGAACTTTGAACTTGCCATTAGGTTAAGATCCAAATTGGGTTGATTTGCTCTGCCTTTGTCGTACGAAGTCCTATTTTAGCATGCAATTAGTGTTGAAGATCATGTCTCGAATTTGAATCGAATCGTGTGAGAACTTGAATCGAACAGAAGCGCTCAGAGCGTCAAAGTCTGACGGAAGTTGAACGTCCAAATACACCGCGGCAGACATCCACATTCCGGTGGGAGATTTCCCATTTCGTATGGTCGGTGTTTTGTCCACGATGGGCACCCGTATTAGGAAGAGAAAGTCCAACTCGGACTTGAAGCAGACATGGGATTTCTCACACGTTAAGATTATTGCTTGTCGAGGGTGTGCCACAAACTCGTCCCCACATGAATCTCTAAGATGCCAACAAGCAAAGTACATAAATTTTAAAGCTTGACTAGCTCACCAGAGTAGATTAAAAATCTGACACTCCACACATGCGACGCTCGCGGTCGACCAATTTACCACAGCAATGCGTTTCATGGCATCATCTTCGCTAAACCTCCGGTGGGCAACAACATTCATACCGAGTTCATGCCCAAAAAGACACAGATAATCGAGGGTCAAATCACCAACTAGAAAGATCGTCAAAATAGAAAAGAACAAAAAAAGGCGCCAAGCATAAGTCACACAACCGGTTTTATTCGTCTGTCTATCCAGTATCCACAAGGACCAACACAATGCGGCGGAAGAACCGAAACCAGGCAACCGTATAAGCATTACAACTCTGTGATATATGAGCAAAGTCAAGTCCAAACTAATTATTCAAGCTGAGAAACCACATATATCTCATGAAGCCCAGCAGGGATACACACATTAAGCTGCGGCATCAACAGCATGATCACTGAGTTCCTTCTGCACAAAAGTTTGAAGGTACTCTTTCCTGCAAGGAAGAATTCTTCTCTAAGACTCGAGAGTAACATGTTGTCTGAGAAACACCAGAGAAACGGGAGATGTGAGCAGCTAGAAGGAAGGGATAGATCAATACCTCGCAGGTAAATGGTCGTGAGGACGATTGAATGGGGTCCAAACTGGATCACCAACAAACAGTCGCATAGCCTATAGAAACGATCACTTAGCAGAGAGTAAACAAAAATTCTTTCCACTAATTAGAAAATTCATTCTTCCACTGATTATGAAACAGCTGCAAAACTTTAGAAGACCCAAATCTAGTTCCCTCGCTCACTTCATGTGTCTGCGGGTGTTTTTTGCGTCCTCCATGTGTTGGATCAAAGAAGTGAACAGGGGTATACATGTACTGTAAATACCTTAATGTAATTATCCGAATCGAGGGTAAAGCGATGGTACATTCCAGCCGGTAAAACAATCATTCCACCTTTCTTTACCCACACACGAATCCAAGCATCATTCCGGTCCCTAACATCAAAATAACCTGGAGAACAAGGTAAAAATTAGAGAATTTAATAGAAACCAGAATATAGGAAGCTGAGAGAAGAAAATCAGGGACTTACCACTTCCAGCCACGCAGTAACGAATCTCCTCATCAGTGTGGAGATGCTCCTCAAAGAAGTTCTTAATCTTCTCTTCATAATTTGGTAGCTTCTTGGGGCAAACTTCGCAGAAATCCTGGGCAAAAACAAAAGAAGTTTTATGCAGTCAGACTTAGAAAAAGATTGACATTGGAAGTGTCCAGCAGATTAGGAGGGACAAATGGTCCTAAGTGGGATTATCACATTAGGCAGAAAATAGACATCAGTCTCTTTAAAACATGTAAGCATTGTCACTTAACAATTACATTGATTAATTTTCAAACTCCATCATTCACCAAAGGATAAATTCAACAAGTATGGAATGTATGATCATGAGCCAGATCTAGCTCCACAACATTAATTCTATCCTGAAGCAATTAAAAACTACCAAGATCAGTCAAAATGCGGCATAATAATATGAATTGAATCAGATAAATCGCCACATACCATATAGGAGTATCCACGATCTTCACGAATTTTCTTCAACTCCTCATCAGTTTCATAGTTGTCAGCATCCAATCGCCAGCTGAGAACGCCAAGTTCTGCAAGAACATGATAGCTCCTACTGAGTTGTAAAACAAAATTGTTTGATTGTATCTTACAGCCTTGCTTCCTCAAAATGCATACCATCAAGCTGCTTCAAGGAAACAAATTCCTTAGGTTCACGGTGATGCGGAAGTCTTTGGTCTTCATCACTGTCATCCATATACCATGCTTGAATGACTTCCTCTCGAGGATCCTACCAGCACATAGTTTGAAAGCATTATCACAAATGCAGAACAGACATTGAAGGACCCACAGTACATCACAAGATTCACAACACAAATTTGACCAACCTCTTCCATCCTCAAAGAAGGATGGTTGAAAATGGTTCTATCCCAAAATTGGTTTCCTACCTAAAATATTTTATAAGTTTCCTAGTTCTCATGCTTAGATCGTGATCACCATTTCAGATTCCTTCATCGAAATCACCCTCAGCTATAAAATTAATTTATCAGGTACTCCAACTTAACTGAAAGAAAAGCTAACATATACCATGTATAGCAAATTGATCTTCACAATACGCAAACCGGTGCACGCTGTTAGGTGTAGACGCATACATGACACAGATAACCAACATGCTGTGAAAACCCAAGAACAAGTTCGAAAGAAGAAGTGAAACAGATACATATTTAAAAATATTCAAGAGAAACAAGTACCCTATATTCCGCATTGAACATAAGGACCTGAAACAGCTAAAGCTTTAAATATATCTACGAGAAACAAGTATCCAATATCCTGCATTGCCTATAAGTCTATAAGGACTTAAAAGTGGGCTGGAATATATTACTCCTCTCCTAGTACACTTATGCCTCTGTCCCACAGTTCAAGCTCTAACGTTGGCACCATGTAAAGAGCTAATGACATCCGCCAGAAAAGTGGCTATCAGCTCTTAAGTCAACTATACCTCCACACCTTCTTTCCACCAAACTAATGATTTTTCTTGACTTAGCTTCATTATATAAGGTACTGGCTGGATTTTGTTTTCCAGTTGGTTCCAAGACTCAACCTTCATGGACATTAAAGAGGACTAACCCACTCGAGATCCCAAATAGCCACTTGTAAGCTATCAGAACGTGTGTGTATCACTCTATCGAAGCATTTCTTGCCTGTAGATCTCAAACCCATCCAATATACCATGGCCATAAGGTGGCGTGACCTACATCTAAATCCGAGATGGAAGGACATCAAGCAAAACTGGTTCAATTAGGAGTAAGCTTCAAGTTGGTCACATCACATAAATCATATTGGAATTTGTCTTCTTTGGAGACTTCTCTTCATGATGCTTCTCAATTCTTCTCTAGCGCCTACCACAGACATCATCTGTTCAAGGGTTCGAGTTTCCAGTTCCGTAAATCCAAAAACTACGGCAAACAAATCCTAACTCGGCTCCAAAAATGATGGGTTTCCACCGAAACAACAACTTTCCCAAGAACCAAGAAGCCCAGCAACATCGACAAACTCAAGAAACAGAGTCAACTAGAAAATCCCAATAAAAGAAAACCGGGCGCCCTAATTTCGCTCGACTTGAATTCATATCCTCCCTCCTCTCTTGACCGATCGAGTCTAAAGAAAAGCAATTCACAAGACAACAACTCGAAGTTGAAGCCGAATACCTTGTCGGGGGCGACCATTTTCGTCGATATCGCAGGTGGGCAATCGACAGCTTTTAGGCGACGCGATAAAGCGAGGAGCAGAGGAGCAAGTTGCGCACTTTATATGCAAGAACGGATTTTTATACTCTAATTTTAGGAAAAACATTTAAAGGGTAGAGAAATCTGACTAAGGGATTTGTTCGTATAGAAAAATCCAGAGAAAAACAAAGCTTTTGTGTCCAGGTTCATTGATCCAGGACGACTGATGGCGGGGTCAGCTCACGAAATTCTATTCTGAGGCACACAGACAGGATGATAACGTGTTTTGGGTCTCTTTGAGTTTTTGTTTTGTCGAGATTTGACTATGACTATGGCATATCAGCATATGTGGTGTTGAGAAAAATTCAGGAAGTTTATCAAATCTAACTTTAGTAATTAGGTGTTAATACCATGGAAAACTCTAAACTGATATGTCAGTGACAAATCTAACCAAATTATTTTTTTGACCATAAAAAACTCCAAACTTGTACATTTGTGACAAATTTACCCTAAACTAGTACACCAGTGATAAATTTTTCCTCCGTTAGTTTTCATTAAGTTTAACCGTCAAATTGCTGAGTCAGATGACATGTGACAGTTCATGAGTATACCAATTTAGGATTTTTTTACCCTTTTTGGTCCTTAGTGTATCAATTTGAATTTTTTCTTGATATTAACCCAATTTAACGAAGGGTAAATGTATTACAGATATATCAGTTTGAGATTTTTTATTGTCGAAAAAATTAATTTATGGTAAATTTATCAAATGTGCACCAATTTAGGGTTTTTGATAATCAAAAAATAGTTTTGGGTAAATTTGTCACAGATATACCAATTTGAGATTTTTCGTGGTATTAACCCTAGTTATTACCATTTCTTACGATGAATAATATTCGATGGTAAAAATATAAGTGGATACAGATCTTCTTTGAAATTTTGAAGGCTGCGTCCTGTTATCCGAATTTGATTTGGGATAGAATGTTATAAGGTAGGATTAAAAAAATTTCCGGATAGTAGAGAATCTGGTCATGTGTCTTGTACAAGTTTACATAGAATTAAAATTCTTTCAAATGATCCGATATCTCCGGCTGCTTCAGCCTCCACCTGCCACTTTTGACACTCCCCGCAGCGCCCTTAGTCTGCCGTCCCATTCATTCGTGGCCGAATTCCATAAAAAAAACTTCAACTTTAGTTCTAGACCCAAATCTACCCCAAACTTTTTTTTGTCACTTAAAAAACCTCAAACTTTCAATGGAGTCCCAAATCTACCCACAGTGAAGATTCCATCCAACTTACACCGTTAAAATTCACGTCTAATTCCACTTTAATTTTCGTTTCTTTTCTGTCGTTTGACATTTTCTCTCCCCTCACCCTCGCCAAAGTCAGAACTCTCCCTCTTCTCTCTCTCCATTGAACCCAAAGCAAAGGTCAGCACAAAACTTCATTTTCTTCTTCAGCATACGGTGGTCGCAGCTCCTCACCGTCGCCTCCTCCACCACATCGGACCACACCTTCTTCTTCATCCCCGACTCCGTCGCCTCCTTCGGCCCCACAATGCTCACCGAGGGCTTCGTTCTCGTTCGCGCGCACTCTCCCTCCTCCTCCCGACGGCCTGAGAAGGTGCCCTGGCGGCTAGCGATGATGGACGAGACTGTTGAGACAGCCACGAGGGATCTAACGAGCAGAGCACGGAGGACTACTCAGAGAAGTCAAGATGGAGAAGTTCCACGGTGATGACGCTCGGATCTGCTTGTCAGTGTTGACGCAGACGCAGTGCCGTCCGGCAGTGGCAATTGAAGATGGAAAGTTGACTAGGTAGATTTGGGACGGTGTTGATGGAGCTTATGTAGGACGCGGCCGAGGTTCTCCCGGCGGAGAAGGAGTCACTGAAAGTGGCACGGATGGTGGCGGCGCGATCGGACTCGTAGGCGATGGCGGAGGAGTTTCCCGTGGCAACTAGATTTTGACGGGTACGGTCGCGCTTGCGGCAGCGACGGCGTTGGCGGAGTCCGAGGAGTGGCAGGAGCTGTAGGAATCACCGACGGAGGTGGAGATGCAGTCGGAGTTTCAGGTGGCGGCGCGGACGAAGGAGGTGGAGCTACAGTAGAAGGTAGGTTGATGCCGGCGAAGCTGTAGGAATCACCGACGGAGGCGGAGATGCAGTCGGAGTTTCAGGTGGCGGCGCGGACGAAGGAGGTAGAGCTACACTAGAAGGTAGGTTGATGCCGGCGAAGCTGTAGGAATCACCGACGGAGGCGGAGATGCAGTCGGAGTTTTAGGTGGCGGCGCGGACGAAGGAGGTGGAGCTACAGTAGAAGGTAGGTTGATGCCGACGAAGGACTCGAGGACGCTCGACTTCCCGAAGGACCAGCTGCCGACAATGATGTTCTTCGGGCGATGGTTTCCCTCCTCCATCACCAAATGGCATCGAAGCTTGTGGAGCAGGGAGCAGGGGAATTAATGGGAGAGAGAGAAAGCGAAAGAGAGTGACAAGATACGAGAGAAAGTTCTGACAAAGTTGAACGTGGGAGACAATGAGGAGAGAGAAAAAGTCGAATAAAAAAGAAAGTTTGGCAATTATTGACTTTTTAACGGAGTGAATGGGAATGAAATTTAACGGATGGGCATATTTGGGCCTTCATTAAAAGTTCCGGATTTTTTATAAGACAAAAAAAAGTTTGGGGTAGATTTGGGTCTAGAGCTAAAGTTTAGGGTTTTTTTTATGGAATTCGGCCATCATTCGTGGCCCTCTCGATCAACTTCTTCGTGCTTGCCATTGTCTCCCATTTGAGTTGCATTTTGGTTGGAAACCTAGTCATCCACTTGAGTCGTCGCTCGATTACTCACTCAAGGACGAACCGCAAAAGAGCGTATTTACTCGGGTTTTTTTCCGATTTGATTTTTTTAAAAAATATTTACAAAATTAGATTTAAAAAAAATATATAATTACCGATTTAGGTCTCGTACGCTGGGGAGGGGAGCGCGCAAGTGTTGCTGTGTTTGCTTGCTTCCCTTCCTTTTTTTTTTCTTGTTTGCTTTTTTTTTAGAAGCCATGCACATTTTTTTTTGTTAGAAACCACTCTTACTTTTGTGCTGTTGCACAAACAAATTCAAAAAAATATTTGTTGTCAATTTGCGACGAATTTCTACGTTATATATTTTGCGCAAATTTCGTCATGCGACACGTTCATATTTTGCGACAAACTCATACGATATGTTTGTCGCATGATATAAAGCGTACATTTTTAACGTTCGTCGCAGAATATATACTTAGTGTGCTTCACGGTGACGTCTAACGTGCCATTGAAAATGTACACTTTATAGTTTGCGACAAACGTGCCGCACATTTCGTCGCAAAATATATACTTTGAGTGTTGCGCAAGACCCGTGGCAAAGTGCCTCACAATGCGCTTGCGCCTTTTATGGGACTCAAAGTATATATTTTGCGACTAAATTTGCGGCATGTTTGTTGCAAAATATATATAGCTTAGAAATTCATCGCATATTGGTGACAAATACAAAAAAAAAATGTCTAAAAATATAAAATAATTGAAAAACAAAAAAAAAAAGATTTTAGCTACAAAAATTAGCGAAGGAAAAAATATCTCGCTAATTTGCAATGAAACATCATATTTGTTACAAATTTCGTCGGAAAAAATATAACGTACATTTCCAACGATACGTTCGTCGCTAAAAAAATTCATTGCAAATTAATAATAAATATAATTTTTTTCTGTTGCACAAAAGTAAGCGTGGCTTCTAACAAAAAAATGTGCATGGCATCTAAAAAAAAAAGCAAACAAGAAAAAAAAAAACGAAAGCAAGCAAATTTGCTTGTTTTCCACAGCAGCACTTGCGCACTGCTTGGCGCACTGCTTTAATCAGCGCGCGGGTCTCGCGCGCTCCCCTCCCCAGCGCGCGAGACCTAAATCGGTAATTATATTTTTTTTAAACCTAATTTTATAAAAAAAATTTAAGAATTAAATCGGAAAAAAATCCTATTTACTCACCCGATGTAGATCGACGCCAAAAAAAAAAGTGCCTAGAAAGAAATACGACAAATAAACGAAATTGTGGTTCTCTTTTTGTTTGTGCGATCCAAATGCAAAGATAACATTGTTTTATTTTCACAAACCCATCTCTATACTAGAAGCAAAATCACAAGAGAAAACCGATTTTACTGGAAAATGATGGAGGGAAACAATTTGAAGGTATCATGGAGAGTAAAGAGAGTACTTAGACAACCTATTAGGAAGGGTTCGACGCATAACCACAACGAAGTAAAACATAAAAAAACGAAAATGAGAAAATGAGACACGAGATTTTATGTTGGTTTGCCCTTAAATTAGGGTTACGTCCAGTAGAGAATTCCGCTATAATTAGCACATCGCACTTCTCATTATATCACCCAATTACAAATGAAAAAAAAAACGACTATATATGTAGCAATAACTATTCATGGGCCTAAGTCCAAACTATCAATGAAAAATTGTGGACTTAAATTGTAAAAGCTCCAAATTTCATATATAAAAAAAATTAAGAACAAGATTTAGGTTAGTATAAATATCATTAACTATAGATAAATTACTATTTGTTCCTAAATATCCTTATTAAAACACTTATTCTTGAAATAGCAGGAAAGTACAGCTGCTATAACTCTAAATGAAAATACGGATCACAAAGTTAAAAAAAAAATTAAGAGGAACTATTTTAACATTTATGAAGACAAAAAAAAGTTACTTAACAAAAAAAAGTAAAATAAATAAATCATTTTTATTTTAGGAAATTGGATTGAAATTAAAGATAATCTAAAATACCAGCAATGTTTTGATGTTGAAAATTTATTGATAACATCGAATGACTCATATTCAAAATTGGGAGAATTGATTGAATGAACTAAGAATTCATGGACTATATTAGATATTTACGAATAATTTAAGTATCTGAACAAAATTAAAAGTTCAAAAATGATATTGTATATCAGGTTAAAATATATAAATTACTAGGGTCAATTTTTCAATTAGATTGTTAAGGGGCGATAGAGACACATTGTAAGTTCTGATATATCGATTTTGCTCCCAATTTAGGATCACTGCATTGCAAAAAATCAGTCCACGTGGTTGGCTGTAAGCCTGCCAACTGTTTGGAGGTCCAATCACTTGATAATTGTATACTCAAAGTTTATGTACAGTCAACGGTTCGGATTTCCTGGAAAAAAATATTTTTGCTTATCATAACCGTTTGTTTTTCCTAGGATCCCACATTCTTAAAAAGCAGTTGCCTGTCCTAACCGTTGACTTTTTTGTACAAGACCTACCTTATGCTTAACTGAATGGCTATTTTCGTTATGATGAGTGGTTTGTGGATATAAGTCCACTCTTTTTTTTTGTTGCCCGGGATGATGGATCGCGTGAGTTAGGTCGTATGAACATTGGCCTAATTCCCTATAAAAATCTCAACTTAAGGTTTCGTATTAATTTTGTCCCGAACTCTATTTTGTATAAAAAAATCTCAAATTTTATGTCCAGTCCAAATCCGCCTTGAACATTTTTTTTTGTCTTAAAAAAAAAACTCAAACTTTAGGTCAAGTCTCAAATCTATCCCGAACTTTTTATTTTTGTCTAAGAGAAAAGTTATCAATTTTTACTCTAATAAAAAATCTGCCCTCGTTATCCGCCTGTCCAAAAAATAGCTAATAGTCATCTTTAATTTTCATATTCTAGAATGGTTTCATTTCGCAGATAATTCACATTGCTGATATGAATTTGTTATCAACGTTGAAAGGCAAAGTCAAAGTTGGGACCGGATCATTGGGGTATATTAAAAAATAGATTGAAAGTTGGTATTTTTTTTTTCCAGGCAAGCAAAATTCGCGGTTGGAGTTAGGATTGGACCTAAAATTTTGAGATTGTTTTTTAGACAAAAAAATTTCCAAGGCGGATATAGAACAAGACCTAAAGTTTGGGATTTTTTTATTTTTCTGTGCCAAAAAGAGGTTTGGAGCAAAATTGACAAAACATAAAATATTTTTAGAGGATTAGGCCTGAAAACCCACATAGATCAAGTGCATCGCGCATCTAATGAGTCCACAGGATCGCCCATAGATTCATTGATATGCCTTTGACTAGAGGTGGCAAAATGGGTCTAGAACCCACATTTGGCCCATATTTGATGGTGGTGGGTCAAAAATGGGTTAGTTTAAGTACTTAAATGGGTCATAAATGGGTTGCTTAAAAACTTTATGGGTCATAAATGAGTTTCAAATGGGCCATAAATGAGTTAGCTAAGAAAACTATCTTAAGACAATCATAAATAAGTTTTGTGAATATTTTTTTAAAAATCTAATTTTTTAATTTTTTAATAATTTGTTTTTTATATAATTTTTTTTCTTTTCTATTTTCTTTTTTCTCCTGCCTTGGCCGTCGCTCTGCTTTGGCCGCCAATGGTCACCGTTGCCCACCTCCGGTCACCATCACCAACAACCACCCTCCACCGTCGCCGGCCGTCGACCGCCGCCACAGTGCGTGTGCAGTTGCCTCTACGAACATTGCTTTACGCCATTAATAGAGACGACGCCAAATTCTGATTTTGGTTTTGGATGAGGAGTACGTGCCGGTGCTGTATATTTCCAGATCGACATCATCGATATAGCGTTGCGTGGAAAAAAATCGACCCACGCTTCGTTTTTCCCGATCAATTCATCCGAACATGACGAACTAGGGTGGGGTACAGTTGAGCCTACTTGAATAGCAATTTTTGAATACCGTAGCTTAACTCAACTCGATCGTACAGTCAAATTGAAGACCGTCACAAGCTTGGGCCGTAAGAACTCAGATTATTTTATTAATTTCTTGGATATGAGGTTAGCAACGCAAACTATAAAGATTTCGATGTCTGATTTAGGCAGCTATAGATATTTTGAATGCAACTAACGGAAAAGCTCAATTAGTATTGAAGTCTTTTAACTTAACTCGGCAAGATAAACCAGAATCGAGTACGAGTCAGCGTCGAAACCTGCCGGAGCACCTCCCTTCCCGAGCTCCGGTTACGCCCCCTACGCCTTCAGAAGCGGCAGCCCGTGCGGGGAGAGCTACAGCTTCGGCGACGGAGGTGGCGAGCAGCAGTTTGAGGGGACGACAATGGCAGGAAGCGAGCAACGGTCAGCAGTGGCGAGCAGAGGTCGCAGGTGGCCGGTTATAATAAAAATTTATTTTATAAAGAAAAAATTTAAATTTTTTCAGAAAAAATTCAATTGCATTTTTTAGCAATATAATTTTTCTTAATAAATTATAAGAAATAAATATTTCATAATTTAACTAAATATATAAGTATTTAAGTAATACGGGTCGGGTCGGGTATGGGTCGGGTCGGGTATGGGTCACTAAATTTACATTGGATGAATATGGGTCAAAACGGGTTAAATGGGTCAATATGGGTCGGACCATATTCGACTCGACCCATACCCGACCCGACCCGACCCACCCATTTGACGCCTCTACCTTTGACAAATCTATATCCTCATGAATTAGAAGTGTCGCTAGCAGTTGCTGACCGAATCAAAACATCGGTTTTCAATCCAGAAAGTACAGGCAATGCATAGAGAGCACAGTTGTCAAGGCGTCGCCTAGGCGACGCCTTGGCGACAAAGCGACCTTGGGCGACCAAGGTGTCCTGTCGCCTTGCTAGGTCTCCTCAAGGCGGGCGCCTTGGTCGCCTAGACGTCGCCTTGTGGACGCCTTGGGCGCCTAGGCGACGCCTTGGGCGCCTTGCTGGTTCTCCTCAAGGCGGGCGCCTTGGTCGCCTAGGCGTCGCCTTGTGGACGCCTTGGTCGCCTAGGCGACGCCTTAGGCGCCTTGAGAAATACAAATATTAAAAATTATTTATTTTAATAATATTTCGTGCATATATTTACTATATTAAAAGTTGTTTATTTTTAATAATCTTTCATGTATATATTTGCTCTGTTAAATCATGAATGTAAGTTTTGAAGTACAAATATAAAATATACAAATATACATATATATTTAAAAATTTAGCTACATTGTCGCCTTATCACCTTGCGGACGACTAGGCGGGCGCCTAATCGCCTAGGCGTTTTAGAGGCCTCTGCTCGTCTTGTCGCCTTAACAACTATGATAGAGAGGCGACATCCGAACACGAAGCTTCTGTATTACCAGCGTACATTCCGAAAGCATGTGACCGGCAATGCCACGCAGCTCATGGGGAACTAATGAGCTGCGAGCGCGGCGCCCGCTTTCTCAGTCAAGCTCCTCGTGTACTGCTTCCTTGCCAGGTGCTCTTCCCGCGGCCGATTAAAAGACGCCCACACCGGCTCGCCAATAAACAGCCTCATCAACCGCGCGTCAACGACATAAGACGGCGATGAATCGTTGCTGCATTGTGTCAAACTCCAGATGGCCTCACTCAACCATAGAACTAATGCATTTAACAAGATAGACAAAGATTCTAATACCATGATGTAGTTACTAGTGTCGAGAGTGAACCGGTGGTAGATTCCAGCGGGGAGAACGATGAGGTCGCCGGGTTTTACCCACATCCTAATCCAACGGTCCTCCTTGTCACGGATATCGAAGTATCCGCTCCCTTCTAAGAAGTAGCGTATCTCTTCATCCCCGTGTATGTGCTCCGTCCAGAAGTTCTTGAGCTTCTGCTCGTAGTCGTCCACTTTCTCCGGGCGCAGATCCACTAGATCCTGAGAACATTCCGACAGAAGGAAATAGGCGCTCCGATCAGCATCCTAGGAAGTAAAAGGTAACATGATAGCTATCGGCAACCACAGGCGATGGCCTGGCAATTGTCCTGATTCACTCCTTATCTAATTAAACCAATGTTCGAAATCAAGGTTGTTCCCACTTCCCAGCACATTATTTCATAGATTTGTCTTAGGCGTGCATGATAATCATTCTATTTTTGGAATCAATTTCTGACAAGAAATAGATTAGATTTTTCTATTTCTAGTTTCTGGATGAGTTTTTGAGCAATATATATATCACGTTTGATAACAACATAAAATGTATGTTCCTGGTACAGAAGTTCATTTGATAACGATTGAACATTTCTATTTCTAGAATATTATTAACACAAAATCTTTTACAAAAAATTTATACTTATTTTTTAAATAATAATTTTGTTATGAGAAAATATTGTTTACTCTTTAAAAATAAAAAAAAATCATCATTTATTTTTTACTCTAGCGGCATCGATGGTTGTGGCGGCTTGCGATGGTGGGCTGCGGCGCTCGACGGAGGTAGGCAAAGGGCGATGGTCGACGGTTGGCAGAGGCTGATGGGGGCGGCAAGCGATTTGGGGGTGGTCTATGGCAGCTGGGTTGGCGGCGGGGATACTGGGTGGTGGCGAAGGTTGGCAATGGGCGATGGTTGGCAGCAACTAGCAGTGGTCATGGTGGTGGGTGGCGGACGATGGAGGTTGTGACAGCTGTGGTTGCAACGACGACCAGCGGTGGGGGTCGGCGATGGTCGACAGTGAGTGTGAAGCGACCGGCGGACGTCGGTGGTGGGTGGTGACCGACAAATGAAGGGTGACAAAGGTAGTGTGACGAGGATTTGAAAAAAAAAAAAACGAAGGGCTTTGAGAGGTTATTTCTCATTTCTGTTTCTAGAATAGAGAAGCTATAATTTTTAGCTTCTCATTTATCTTTCAAATCTATTTTTGAAACAAAAAATTTGATCCAAAAATAGAAAAATAAAATTGCATTACCAAACAAACTTTTGTTCCAAATTTGTTTCTAAAATAGGTTTGGAATAGAAATAGAGAAATAGAATGGTTATCACGCGTGCCCTCAATCTACACTAAACTTACTCTGCTCCTCGTCGCATCTGTACCTATCTAAGTCGAATCTGTGGCCTCCCTCACTAAATCTGCCGTAACATAATCTCTAGTTGCACCTCACAATCCTCCCTAACAGCTTTATACTTCATTCTAAGATCAAGGGTCAAACTTATGCTTTGATGCAGTCAGAGTCATCTAAGTGTCAAAGTTTCTTCACCAAGTCTTCTCTCATCTATTAAAGCATCGAACATTTCGAGTGCTCCAAAAACGGGTTGCACCAGAAAAGCGTTATGATGGATTCAATCCTCATTACACATGCGAAATCAAAATTGTTACGACAATGCGGAAACTAAGACGAAATTGAGACAGATGAGAAGAACGGAACACCAAGATTTACGTGGAAACCCTTGCGGGAAAAACCACGGGAGAGAGGAGAGGCAAAATCCACTATGAGAATCAAGGGGATTACAAAAGAGGCAACGTAAGCTTCTCTCTTTCAGATAGAATGAGCAAAGAGCAATATTTATAGTATTACCCCTCAAACCCTAATGTTGGCCCAAGGCCCATAACTTAAACCTATTACCTATTCAAGGCATACATAACAAATCTCCACCTTGACTTGAATTCCCAAGTAGACATAAGTATTAAGACAATCTTCTCCTCCCACCAGCATAAAACTCAGCTGCTGCAAACATTAACCAAATCCAAGCAGTGCTTGAATTTAGTAAAGGGCAATGACTTTGTCAACATATCAGCTGGGTTGTCTTCTGTACCAATCTTCAAGACCTTAATGTAGCCATCAGCAAGAATGTCTCGAATATAATGATACCGCACATCAATGTGCTTTGTTCTCTCATGATACATCTGATCTTTAGTAAGATGTATAGCACTCTGACTATCGCAATGCACAATAGTCACATCATCATCCATACTGAGCTCTCCAAATAAGCCTCTTAACCATATAGCTTCTTTGATTGCTTCTGTAATAGCCATATATTATGCCTCTGTAGTAGACAGAGCAATTGTATGCTGCAAAGAAGCTTTCCAACTGATTGCACAACCCCCAACAGTAAATATGTACCCTGTCAAAGACCTCCTTTTATCAAGGTCACCAGCATAATCAGAGTCGACATATCCAGTAAGAGTTTCACAGGTTTTCCCAAACTCTAAACCATAATCTGAAGTACCCTTCAGATATCTCAAAATCCACTTCACTGCTTGCCAATGAATTTTACCTGGGCATGATAAATATCTACTTACCACGCTAACAGCATGTGATATGTCAGGTCGAGTGCAAACCATAGCATACATAACGCTACCAACTGCACTAGAATATGGAATACTTGACATATACTTTAATTCATCATCTGTATGTGGACATAAATCAGCTGATAGTCGAAAGTGAGCAGCAAGAGGAGTACTCACTAGTTTGGCATCTTTCATGCCAAAACGATCTAACACCTTCTCAATGTAGCTTTTCTGTTAAAGATACAATTTTCTTCTTTTCCGATCTCGCTGAATTTCCATACCAAGAATTTTCTTTGCAGAACCTAAATCCTTCATATCAAATTTAGCGCTCAACTGTGCCTTCAAATTCTGTATATCAAATTTATCTTTTGCTGCAATCAACATGTCATCAACGTATAACAGCAGATAAATATAAGATCCATTTGGAAGTTTGCACAGATATACACAACTATCATATTTGCTTCTACAATAGCCAAGTTGCACCATAAAAGAATCAAATCTCTTGTACCACTGTCTAGGTGATTGCTTTAAGCCATAGATAGATCTTTTCAATAAACATACATGATCTTCCTTACCTTCAAACTGAAAACCCTCAGGTTAACCCATATAGATTTTCTCTTCAAGTTCACCATGCAAGAAAGCTGTTTTCACATCGAGTTGTTCTAACTCTAAATCATGCATAGTAACTAACGCAAGAAAGACCCGAATAGAGCTGTGTTTAACGACGGGTGAAAACACATCATTAAAATCAACTCCCTCAATCTGACTATAGCCTTTAGCGACTAGACGTGCTTTAAATCTAATGTCTTCAACTCCATGAATACCTTCCTTTCTTTTGAAAACCCACTTGCAACCCACAATCTTCTTTCCATTTGGTGGTTTGACAAGCTCCCAAGTTTGATTCTTTTCAAGAGATTCCATCTCTTCATTCATAGCAACTAACCACTTTGCTGAATCTTTGGAGGAAATAGCTTCCTTGTACGTTTTAGGCTCAGCATATTCTATCGACTCTGCAGTTGAAAGAGCATAAGCAACAAAATCTGAATATCCATACATCCGTGGAGGTTTCACTATTCTTCTCGGTCTATCTTTGGCTATGGAATAATTTTCTTCTTCAGATTCTTCAATCTCAATATTATAAGTCACTGACTGAACTGGCTGTGAAGAAGATACTTCAAACTCCACCTTCTTTGGTGCACTTTGTAGATTTTCCTGACAAGTATCTAATGATTTCTTGACAGGATGAAGCATAGCAGACTCATCAAAAGTAACATCCCTGCTAATTATAATCTTAGATGAATCAGAACACCAAAGCCTATAACCTTTTATACCAGAACCATAACCAAGAAAAATACATTTTTTCGCTCTAGGCTCTAGTTTTCCTTCACTAACATGTGCATATGCTGGACATCCAAAAACTCGAAGAGAAGAATAATCAACAGGTTTACCTGACCATACCTCCTCAGGTGTCTTGTTATCAATAGGCATGCAAGGAGAACGATTTATTAACCAACAAGCAGTATTGACTGCTTCAGCCCAGAATTCCTTGCCCAAACCAGCGTTAGACAACATGCACCTTGTTCTTTCTAATAAGGTTCTGTTCATACGTTCTGCAATACCATTTTACTGCGGAGTATACACTGTAGTATGATGCCTCACAATTCCTTCATTCTTGCAAAACTCATTAAATTCGCCTCCACAAAATTCTAGCCCATTATCTGTTTTCAGCCGCTTAATTTTCTTACCAGTCTGATTCTCAATTAATGTTTTCCATTGTTTGAATGTAACGAAAACATCACTTTTTGCCTTGAGAAAAAATACCCAAACTTTTCTTGAAAAATCATCAATAAAAGTGAGTACATACCTGGAACCAAGGCCTTTAGATGGAACTCTAGCAGGCCCCCAGAGATCAGAATGAATGTAATCCAGAGTGCCCTTTGTGTTGTGAATTCCCGTTTTGAAACTGACTCTTTTCTGTTTCCCAAAAACACAATGTTCACAGAAATCCAGTTTTCCAATTTTCTGACAACACAGGAGACCTCTTTTACTTAGCTCATCCATCCCTCTAATACTCATGTGGCCTAGTCTCATATGCCATAATTTAGTATTATCTGAATCTGTCATATCAGAAGAGACCGCAGCTGAACCAGTAACAGTAGAGGCTTGCAGCTGATACAAAGTACCAATTTTATGCCCTTTCATCAGCAAAAGTGAACCTCTCAAAATTTTCAGAACTCCAGTCTGTCGCGACCCTCTCCCGGAGGCTCGGATCCGGGAGCGGGCTAATGGGCCGCCCGATCGCTGGTTGGATCGGACGCGGGCCTCTCCCAAGGTCCATTACCCAAATCGCAACTGCTGGATATACGTGGTCGACCTTCAGTGTGGTCTAGTGACATGTGATGAGTGTACATGCCAAGGAGTCGCCACCAATCGTTTCGTGGAGGGTACGATCGGAAAACCCTATCGAATAGTTGGGAGTGATCTATTCGATTCTGCGGAAACCAGAGAAGTGGGTTCGGGGACTTAGTTACGCCAACTGTCAAAGTTGACGCCCTTTCGGTACCTAAGCTGAATGGTTTATCTGATCCTAGGATTTCATACAGACGAGTGGGGTACAGATCCTAAGTTTAGGAGTTCATGCAGATGGGAATTACTATCATATCAATCACAATCAATAGAAATAAGTGCGCAAATCAAGGATCCAGTACATGCGGATAAAACACATGAAATCAGCATGGCATCCCTAATAAGGCCCTATTAGCCTAGAGAATTATCAATCAAGGCTTAGGAGTGATTTGGACATGATTCGCCCATGAGGGGCAGAATCGTAATTTTGAATGATTCGGGGAAATTTTACCATTAAAAGGGTAAATCTGTAATTTTTAGATGAATTGGGGAGTCAAAAGACCAAGGAAATAGGATTGGCCATCAATCCAATCCATTTCCTATTTTTCGGGAATTTCCAGGATTTTTCTGGAATTTTAAAAGGGATTTTACCCTTGGAGGGGTAAAATCGTCATTTTGGACAAAGTTGAGAACTGAAAATCTCAAACATTAGGGTTAGTCGTCCACCTGACCCAAACACTGACTTCAAGCAATTTTCAGAACTCGATTGAGACAAGAAAGACAATTTCCCCACTAAAGGGCAAAATCGTCATTTTGAGAAAAGAGGCGGGACTCGAAAACCCAAACCTAAGAATTGGTCGTCTAATCGACCCTAATTCTCACCTTGGCATTATCGGCCTTATCTAGCATGCACACAAGAGGCGACTTACCCCTAAAGGGTAATGTCGTTAAGTTTCGGAAAATTGGATAAGGAACCCCAAAAATAGGGTTGACCAGTTGTCTGTGGTCAACCCTCGATTTTTGGGGATTTCTGGAGTGTCTTAGGATTTTTTCATATTTTTTTTGGAATTTTCTGGCATTTTCTAGCATTTTTTGGATTTTCTGAAATTTTTCTGATTTTTTTTTATTTTAAAATCATTTTCTGATTTTTTTTATTTAAAAAAATGTTATTCGGGCCGGGTCACCGGCCCACGAGCAACCGGCCCAACCCAGATCCGGCCCGCGTGACCCGCGCCCCCCAAAACGGCGTCGCTTTAATTTTTCTGTTCAAAATCTTTAATTCCCGCCTAATATAAACCAAGGGCCCAGATTGTACCACGTGGTGATTGATTGACGGCCTGATCTAGGGCTGGCAACTGACGGTCCAGATTGAAAATCCTAATCGAACCACGACCGTCCGATCAATTTATCTGAAAGTAATTTTTATTTACGAAAATTGCGAGATCTCAACACGTGGCACACTATGTACCGTTGGATCAAGTTTGTTTTTTTCGTTGCAACCGAACGGCTGACGTGGCTGCCACGTGGGCGCCACGTCAGCGCCACGTAGGCGTTGACCAGTCAAATTTCGTTGACTGGTCAACAGAGCTGCCGGGGAAGACGACCGGCGCTGGCTCTGTTTCGCCGGCGCCTCGTCGGAGGCCGTTTTCTCCTCGCTCAGACCACGAAATTGCATGAAACTTCCGCCATTCGACTCGTACAGATCTCATCTACCACATATCCAAGCCTCTACACAGCAGATCATCATTTCATCTACATGCTACTTCCGGCCGAAGTTAGGCTCCGGCGTCTATTCGTCCTAGCAATATCTAGCGTTATCTAGCTAAAAGAATCAATCAGGAAGCATCACCGTGGGTTGAGGAGACTTACCTGGCCATCACGAGGGCTCGGTTCAACCTAGAACGAGTTATAGCATTCATGGCCGGTTGGTCAAAGTCGGGGTTGACTCAGTGGTTTTATGCGTCGAACAAATGAAAATGAAACGAAGCGAAGATCAGTAGAGTTCAAGGAACGAGTTAAGACCGAAAACACACGCAATGGTCAACTAAATCATGAATCGCCATTAGAGGCCGAGGTCAAGCTCGAAAATGTTCCTCACCTGTTTCAAAAGCGTCTTTGAGTATGGCTTGGTCTGATGCCTTCTCCGGGCTGAGACGAAGCTAGTGTGAGCGATGACGTCAGTTGTCGTCGTCTAAATCGCAGGGAATCCGAGCTTGAACTGCTCGGGTTCCAAGCTCCAATGGACACGCGCGCGCTCTCTCTCGCTCTGTATCTCTCTTCCTCTTTCTCTCTCTGTCACGGGCTCCTCCTCTCGCGTCCCCTCTCTCTCCTTTTCACTCTATCTTTGCCCGCTCCCTCTCTCTGCGAGCACTTTTTTTTCTCTCTCTCTCTCTGCGTCTCCCTCCTTCTCTACCCTCGCGCGAACAGACTCCTCTTTTTGTTGGACGTTCTTGGTCCTTGCTCGCGTCCGTTTGGCGAACGCCCCTCCTCCAACTGATTTCCTCTAACTAACTCGTTTTCTTTTTGCTAACTGACTTCCCCTGCTTCACCCATTTTCTTCGCCCACTGATCATCGCCTCTTCATTCGTTCTTTTCTCTTTGTTTTTTGGGCGAACAGGCGGAGCGGATCCCTCTCTGTGGCTGACCGGGTTGACTGATTCGGGTCAACCCGATTCAGTTGACCCAGTCCGATATTTTCCAAATTTCAATGCCAAAATGAGCTTGAATCACCAAATTGATCCTGAAATCGGACTCTGTGACACAAATTCCATCTGAAATAGGTAAACTATGGTAAAATTGGTTTTAATTTGTGCGAAAGCCCCAAATTTAAGGCAGGATCCGAATTTGATTTTTGTCAAATTGAGGGCCCTAATGGGCGAATCGACCTCAATTGGACTGACCGTTAGATTTAGGGGATCGAATACTATAGGGGGGAAACTTTGGGGTTCAATGGGTGTCCCTCAGAAAAGTTTAATTTCAGAATTGGCATTATAGGGACTAAAATGAAAAGATTTTTTTTGTGCAATTAGGTCCCTAAAGCCAAAATTGATCAAATTGGCACACAATTGAACCCAATTGAAATGTCGGGCAATCAAGTTGAATGTCAACACTTGGAAAATGCAAAAGTTTGCAAATAAAAAGACTCAAAACATATTTTTTGACAAATTTAACCCTGTGTGTTACAAAGAAACACACAAAATTAAACTTGAATTTCGACTCATGATGAGGTCAAAATGACAAGGTATTTAAAAGAAAAATATTAACTATTTTCCTGTATTTTTGTGACCTCAAATTCTATTTTTGTTGATTTTTCTAGTATTTTCCTATTTTCTAAAAATACTAAAAAAATATGAAAAATGTGAAAAATTATTTTTTGTCAAGAATGGTTCCTTGGGCTTGGCCAAGGCCACCAAAGTTGATTTTGTAATTTTTTGACTTTTTATGAATTTTTTTGTGATTTTTCAAAAAAAAAAAAAAAAACTGAAAAAGACTTGGTAAAAAATCAGGTGTCAACAGCTGCCCCTCTTTGAGAGGAATCTTGTGAGAGGTTTCTCTCAAAGACAAGTGACGCCTGAATCTAGACCGACTCGACTGGGGAAAAGAAAAACGAATCTTGACACTCAATCTTACTTGCCTCACTGGTGAACGCTCTGCTCTTCATTCTTTTGCTGATGTGAGAGAGAAAGTAGAGAGACCCACCTGCTATTTACCTGTTGGTCACCTGCCTGATGCTCGTGCGGCATGCGTGGTGTATAGTGAGTTCAAGTGAATACATAGGGACTCGTCTTTTGAGTATCTTAGGGCGGTTAAACTCTAGCCTGTATGGTAGACTGTACCAGAATGGGATTCCTATACTTGAGAGGAACCTGTGAATAACGCACCCAGTCTCTTAGGGATTGTCGGGGTTTTGATCCGTATGGTGGATCAGATCATGAGTAGGACTCCTTTCTGCTAGGAACCTATGGATGACGCACCCAGTCTCTTAGGGATTGTCAGGGTCTTGATCCGTATGGTGGATCAGACCATGAGTAGGACTCCTTTTCTGCTAGGAACCTATGGATGACACACCCAGTCTCTTAGGGATTGTCAGGGATTTTGATCCGTATGGTGGATCAGACCATGAATAGGACTCCTTTCTACTAGGAACCTATGGATGACGCACCCAGTCTCTTAGGGATTGTCGAACATTTTGATCCGTCAGGGGGATCAGGCCGAGAATAGAATTCCTTTCTGCTAGGAACCTATGGATGACGCACCCAGTCTCTTAGGGATTGTCGAATATTTTGATCCTTCAGGGGGATCAGGCCGAGAATAGGATTCCTTTCTACTAGGAACCTACGGATGACGCACCCAGTCTCTTAGGGATTGTCGAACATTTTGATCCTATATTCTAAGGAATTAACTAGGATTTATACAAATGAGGTGTGCCTGACCTTGAGGCTTTACCAAATGGGCTATTCTGGGTTTAAGGGTTACCTAGAACCTCATAGAAAGCTGATTCTGAAAATTGTCCTTTCGACATTGGATGTGACATTCTGGGATCTGGGGACTCCAGGTATCCTGCAGAAAGATCAAACCTATAAATTTGAAATCTCACAGAGGGATGATTTCAGAGATTGTCCTTTTGACATTGGAGGTGACATTCTGGGATCTGGGAGCTCCGGGTATCCTGCAGAAAGATCAAACCTATAAATTTGAAATCTCACAGAGGGATGATTTCAGAGATTGTCCTTTTGACATTGGAGGTGACATTCTGGGATCTGGGAGCTCCGGGTACCCTGCAGAAAGATCAAACCTGCAAAATTGTTCATAAGAATATGTTTTCCTGAGATATGGAATTACCAGGGATCTTGCAGGAAAATAAACTTGAAAGCTCTTCTTCACAGAGCAAGGCATCCTTCTAGAATCTGGGGCTACCATGATTCCTATAGAAGTTTAACCAAGAACAGTAGCATTCTAGAATCTGTCAGAAGCTTAGGCATATAAACTCTCATTCTTAGAGAAATGTGTCATTCTGAGACCTGGGGTTACCAGGGGTTCTGCAGAAGTTTAAACTTGAAATATATTCTTCACAAAAGAAGTAGCATTCCGAGGTCTGGGGATACCAGGGGTCCTACAGAAGCTTGAACATGTAAACTCTTTCTTACCAAGAGAGGTTGTGTTATTCTGAGATCTGGGATTGCCAGGAATTCTGCAGAAGTTTAGACATGTAAATTGTTTCTTACCAAGAGTGCTGCAAGCCATTTTGGGAGCTGAAGTCATCAAGAATCTTGCAAAAGCTCTAACCTGAAAATTTTCTTACCAAAGGCACATCAATGGTCTTTAAGTGATATGTGATGTCAAACTGACAGCACTTTATGACTTATATCATAGTCATGAAAAAATTTCAATGAATGTATTACGAGGTTGGAGGTTATCCAAAACACCTTGTAACATACGGGAGTGATCAAAAGTTCCTTGCGGGGAAAGTTTGAATCAAACAATCTGAAATTACCAAAAGAGTTTGGTTAAAATGTCCAACGGAGTATTCTCATCAAAGAGGACTTCTCACCGTTTTGAGGTAATGGTCTTTTACCAAGAATGCACTCGAACTTCCTATCAAACCTGCGCCTAGGGTTCAGGATCATTAGCAGTGAATACACCTCGATCGATTAGGAGGACTTCCAAGGGACCGTAATGTTGGGCTTGGTCAACGATTTTTAAAGGGGGACTTGCGTACAAGTCAAGGCTTTCGAAGAGAAGTCTTCAATGTCTGCTCCGGGTTTACAAGTCAAGAAACCTGCAAAATGAGAAAGAAATAATCTTGCTCGAACTTCTTCGAGCTAAGCTTAGACATTAAACCCTATGTCAATCCATGTGCCTTAATCAGAAAAGACTTTTCAGGGTTGTAACGTAGGTAGAATTGGGGACCCAAAAAAGGCTTGTTTTTGGCTCAGAATACGCGAAGGGCTTAGCATTGGTGATCATTGCAGGTTTTGCCGCCATCTTGCCCCTTCTGGTTCAAAGAGCGTCTTTAATCTTTGAAGTGCATGTTTTTCTTTAGAGAACATCTCTCTCATGTCAAGACGGCGTCAATACCTTGTCTATGCTTTTGTCATCTGAATGTGACATAATCTGGGTGTATCCTTTGCTGTCCAGCTCCCTTGGGATTTTCTTTTATAATCAGATCTCACTAGTGACTTATACAAAGGTACCATGCCATCTTTTGGCATTTATAAGATCAAACACATGATTCGCAAGTGCACAAGTATTTGGACGGGCATTGGCCTTGCTTTTACCAGGCACTTTGCTTTTTCTTGATGCCCAGATCTGATTTTTTCTCTTTTTTCTTTTTCTCGTCTTTTGTCGAGATCCCACCTTTTCTTTTCTTTTGGGGATCAGAATTTTCAAATAAGTGTGCTAGATGTACAACTTGAATCTCAGCACTCAAACATTAATTTATGAATTTTTTACAAATCCTGTGTTTTGAACCCTTCCGCTCTTGAAGGGACGTCGCTTCCGTCTTGGAATATGCAATGATCACCAACGGGTTTGTGAAATGAACGTATAGGCTCAACTGGGCTGTACAAAGGGTAAAAGTGTATAGGATAGAGAAACGAATGCTTTTCGTCATCCTAAAGCACCTGAATTACCATAGAAGTTAAAATGACAAGCAACACACGAAGATTGATGCAAGTCTGAGCAAGAGAACTTCTAACCATTTATCTCCTGATACTGCTGGACGTACCTCCAGTTTGCCCCATTGTGGGGGTGGTTCTTGACAGGGGTATATAATAAAATCGTCGTTCAAATGGTTATCAATGGTCACCTGTAGTGTTTATGGTAGAGAAACGAATGCCTCCGTCGTCTCAATCCATGTAATCACCGCGAATAACCCTTACGTCCGTAGGTTAAGGTCTCGTTATCCTTACCATTCCACTTATCTCTTAAGTGTGTATGGGATGTGTTTGGACCAGGCTTGCCCCTTGTCTGAGGAAACACCCTTTTGAATGATTTAAACAACTTTTGTTTGGAAGAGTTCATTTTGCTTTCTCCAAAACTGACCCTCCAAGGGGATTTATGATGCACAATGCATATTTCAATCATGTTCGGATAACCTCCAAGTTTAAACATGAATGCCAATGACATGACTATGAGAATTTTGCGTCTTTCTAGACATGAGATTTGAATATATGCTAGATTCCAAGAAGCCTTCAAATTCTATCAATAAGGATTCCGACAGTCTTGTAAACCTAAAAGATTATGGAAGGAATACTTACCTGCCCAGCGCGGCTAGGGATTCCTGAAAAACATAAAAGGAATATGTCAGTGTATGCTTTCGAATTTCAGAAAATTAGAACGATACACCTTACCCTTGATCATGCATTCCTATGGAAGTGGATAGATTCGCGAAAATCTGCATTTTTCTTAACAACACAAGATGGTTAAGTTGTTCTAAAATTTCTTGAAATTCTCAGTCTTTGGAGAAGAAGACGTGCATCTGACCACCATGACGTTAGGTCTCCTTGATCATGCGTTCCAACTTATCGCGACCCTGCTTCCTTGGATCCTGCAATATTGAACACATGCTAATGTATGCATAGATGCGTAACATGCTTATGCAAAGACTATCATGAAGAGTAGGCTCAATTCGAGGCAGGGCATATGACCAGAATCTGATTTTATTTCAAGGGTAATATTTCTTCACAGCATCTGAATTCACAGGGTGCCCCAATTCTTCTCCCTCGGAGTTTACAAGAATTAATGCTCCTCCCATGAGGATCTTCTTAACAATGTAGGGGCCTTCGTAATTTGGAGTGAATTTTCCCCCTGGATGGGTAGTACTTGGCAAAACTTTCCTAATTACCAAGTCATTTACTTCGAAGTTTCTGGTCTTGACCTTTCGATTGAACGCCCTGGCTACCCTCTTCTGGTAAGTTTGTCCATGGCAAATGGCTTTAAGACGTTTCTCATCTATTAAGTTCAGCTGTTCATATCTGTGCTTGAAATACTCTGACTCAGAGAGTTTATCTTCGGATAAGATTCTCAAAGAGGGAACCTTAACTTCTACCGGTAGAACTGCTTCTGTCCCATATACCAAACTATATGGAGTTGCCCCTGTAGAAGTCCTGATCGACGTTCGGTAAGCCATCAAGGCGAAGGGCAGCCTTTCGTGCCAATCCCTGTAGTTTTCTGCTGTTTTAGCCAAGATTCTCTTGATGTTTTTATTGGCGGCTTCCACTACCCCATTCATCTGTGGGCGGTAAGGAGATGAATTCAGATGTCGAATGCTAAAGTGATCCAGCAGACCATCGACAATCTTGTTGTTTAGGTTGGACCCATTATCTGTGATGATCGCTTGAGGGGTACCATACCGGGATATGATATCTCTTTTGACAAATCTTGCCACATTTCTTGCAGTGACATTCTTGTAAGAGCTGGCTTCTACCCATTTGGTGAAGTAATCAATCGCTACCAAGATGAAGCGATGACCATTCGAAGCCATAGGATTAATAGGCCCTATCATGTCTATCCCCCACATAGAGAAAGGCCAAACTTCAGACATTTGGTGTAGTTCGTTCGGGGGTGCGTTAATCTTATCCCCGTATATTTGGCATTGGTGGCATGACCGGACGTGCTGACAGCAGTCTGATTCGATGGTCATCCAATAATAACCTAGCCGCATGATCTTCCGGGCAAGGAGGTGGCCATTCATGTGAGGCCCACACGCACCTTCATGAATCTCTTTCATGAGAATATTTGCTTCTTTGGCATCTACGCATCTCAGTAGAGTGGAATCGAACGATCTCTTGTATAGAATTTGTCCATTGAGGAAGAACTTGCTGGCCATCTTGGTTATGTATTTTCGGTCTCCTGACTGGCATCCTTCAGGGAATTCCCTTTTCAAGAGGTAATTCTTGATGTCATAGTACCATGGCTCTCCATCACATTCCTCTTCGATTAGCATGCAATAAGCTAGCTTTTCAACAATGCCGATCCTCAGAGGTTCTATATCCAACCCTTCAACCGTTTGTAACATCGAGGCTAGGGTGGCTAATGCATCTGCGAATTGGTTGTGAGACCTTGATAGGTACTCGAATGACACTTCTTCAAACTTGAGTATCAATTCTTCAAGGTATTCATGGTAGGGGATGAGTTTTGCATCTTTCGTCTTCCACTCCCCTTGTGTCTGTAGAATAATGAGCATGGAGTCTCCAAAGACTTGTAACCTAGGTATCTCCATAGAAAGGGCCAGTCGTAGACCCAGAATGCATGCCTCATATTCTGAAATATTGTTGGTACAAGGGAAAGTTATCTTTGCCGCGACAGGGTAATGTTGACTATCTAGGGATATCAGTACTGCCCCAGTGCCTGCCCCTGATAGGTTAACAGCACCATCGAAATACATGATCCACTTATCCTCTGCTAAGTTCAGAATTCGGCTTTCTGTGTTCGTTACTTCAGGGGATTCAGTGCTCGATGGGTTTTCTGCCAGCATGTCCGCTATAGCTCTTCCTTTTACCGACTTCTGTGGAGAACATTTAATGTCAAATTCAGACAACATTACTTGCCATTTTGCCAGTTTCCCAATTAAAGCGGGTTTCTCCAGGAGGTATTTGACGGGGTCATTCTCTGTTATGAGCTGAATGTGATGATGTAGGGTATACTGCCTTAGTCTTCGTAGTACCCATACTGCTGCTACGCAGGCCCTTTCAACTGGTATATATTTTGCTTCAGATGGCGTGAATTTCTTACTCAGGTAATAAATGGCCCTCTCTTTTCCATCTATCGGGCTTGTCTGGGCAAGTAAGGCTCCCAAGGACTCTTGTCGTATGGTCAGGTATAAGGTCAATGGGTGACCAGGAATTGGTGGCACAAGCACCGGTGGTGTGATCAAATAGTTTTTGATCATTTGGAATGCCTTGCTGCACTCGGCGTCCCACGTTATTTTCGCGCCTTTCTTAAGCAATTTGAAGATAGGCTTAGCCACATCAGACAGCTGATTGATGAACCTGGCAATATAGTTCAATCTCCCTAGAAGGCTTCTCACTTCTTTTACTGTGGATGGAGTTGATAAATCGTGGATGGCCTGGATTTTTGAGGGATCAATCTCAATGCCCCTGTTGCTGACTATGAACCCAAGGAGTTTCCCGGATCTTGCCCCAAACACGCATTTGTTAGGGTTCAACTTTAACTTGTATTTGCGCAGGCGCTCAAATAATTTTCTTAATACCTGTATGTGATCTTGTCCTTTCTTGGATTTAGCGATCATGTCATCAACATATACTTCAATCTCTTTGTGGATCATATCATGGAATAACGTGACCATAGCCTTCTGGTAGGTAGCCCCGGCGTTTTTCAATCCATAGGGCATGACTTTGTAGCAAATATTTCCCCATGGTGTGGTAAATGCAGTCTTGGGTTTGTCTTCTTGTTTCATGGAGATTTGGTTGTATCCCGAGAATCCATCCATGAATGAGAATAATTCATAACCTGCTGTACTATCCACCAATACATCAATGTGGGGGAGTGGAAAATCATCTTTTGGGCTTGCTCTATTCAGATCTCGGTAATCTACGCAGATCCGAACTTTTCCGTCTTTCTTCATGACGGGGACTATATTTGCAACCCAGTCTGAATATGGGATAGCTTCAATGAAGCCTACCCTAAGGAGTTTCATGACTTCTTCCTTAATCTTGTCTTCTAACTCGGCTTTCATCCGCCTACTGCCTTGTTTGACAGGTTTGATGCCAGGATCCGTGGGCAATGCATGTTCCACAATCTTAGGATCAAGGCCTGGCATATCCGCGTAAGACCATGCGAAGATGTCTTGATATTCTTTTAGTAGCTTGGTGAACTCGAGCCTTTCATCACGGGATAGGTGTCCGCCGATCTTGACCTCTTTGACGTTCACGGTGTCTCCCAAATTAATGACAATTGGTTCTTCTGAGGTAGGAGGCTTTGATTCTTCGAAGGTGTTCCAATCCCTACGGATAGACGCGTAATCCTCGTCTTCATCTTCCTCAATGTTATAGGAGTGGTTAATGGAGGGATCTGAATTTTGTAACAACCTGGTATGCATGTTTGAGATGATATGCCTGAAATGTCATGAGTATGGTTAGTTTGTGCTCAGTAAAAATGGCATGCATGCTTATGTAAAGTCTTTTTGAAAAAGTTTTTTCGAAATAGATGTAGGTACAGATGGGACTAATCCTCATGTCATTGGATATCCCGGCCCCTTGAAAATCTTTTGAAGATTAGGAATCATATGGCAAATCAGGCCTCAAGCTTCTATATGGAAGACCATTATCATCATCGGGCTGATTCGTGGTTCCATATGTCCTTAACAAAACATGTGTGGTTTTATTGAATGCGAAATGGGCCGCGTTACAAGATGTGCTATTTGGACCAACGGCCGGAGATCCAAAGGCGTTTTCTTATGCGTTCAATAAGGAAAGAAAATACAGTGAAATGCAGAAAGTTCTAAACACAGTATTTAAAGATGAAGGAAGAGTCTATTTACTCAGAAGAAGTGGCTTCACTGTCCAACCACTCCATGATGACATTCACAGAGTCATCTTCGAGAAAAGGATTTGTCAGATCTAGTTCCATCGGCGAAGTGATACCCTCTTCAGATAACCATTTGGAGTTCTGGTCGAAGTAGGTATTTAAGGGATTCTTGAACATTCGAGACCTTCCCTTCCAGGTTGGAGAACCGATGAATGAGCTATTCGGGTTGTTTTCGCCTCCACGGCGTCCCAGGCTTTTGCCTCGGCCTCGGCCTGTTGCTTTCGGGACAGAATCAATCATGGGATACTTCTGATACCCCAAGCCCATTTTATGTGGATTAGCCTTCAATTGTAGCGGGGCATTTATACCCTGATTATGTTTGCCTAGGCCTTTTTCAGGATTGAACCCGTATGCCAGCAGCATCTTAGCTGGTAGAAGATTGGCTTCTGAGATGTAAGGAGTTCTCAACTTCGACCCTACTGGGGTATGAACTGTTGCTACCAACTCTAGGGAGTGATAGCTCGCTTCAGTTTTCTCTTCAGGCTCAATATAGGGAATGGCACTGCTCTGGTATGCCTGGAGGTCGACTTCCCCATGTACGGTAATCACCTTCCCATCTACAACGAAACGTACTTTTTGGTGCAGGCTCGAAGGGACAGCTCCTGCTGTATGGATCCAAGGTCTTCCTAGCAGGAATCCAAATGCACTGGGTAGATCCATTACTTGAAAGTTTATAGAGAACTTTGTCGGGCCGATGAATACGTCAAGCTCGATCTCTCCCTCTACAGTCTTCCTCATGCCGTCGAATGCTCTTACAGCTGTCTTGGATGTCTTGATCATCTCTTCCTTGATTCCCAGCCTCCTTATGGTAGCCAAAGGACAGATGTTAAAGGCTGATCCATTATCGATCAATACGTGTGCCACTCTTTTGCCGTTACATTGGGCAGAGATGTATAAAGCTTTGTTGTCCCCCCTTCCTTCCATGGGGAAGTCCTCGTCAGAGAAGCTCAACTGGTCTTTTAAGAGAATTGCCCCTACAAAGTCCCCTAGTTGGACCTCATTAATTGTTTCAGGGACATGTACTTCATTGAGTACCTTCAATAGTGCGTTCTTGTGCTTTTCTGAATTGATGAATAGGTCTAACAGGGATATCTGAGCGGGCATCTTCCTCAGCTGCTCTATCACTTCAAACTCACTGGTTTTGATGATCGATACGAGCTTTTCGGCATCTTCCTTTGAGACATCTCTTTTTTCGGATTCACCCTCTCTGGGGGCATAAAATCTTCCAGACCTCATTATTGCATCTACTTGTGTGGTCCCATAGTCCCAATGAACAGCTTTGGGATCATACTCTTCTACTGGGGGGACTTTTATCGTTACAGTTGTCTGATGAGGTATCTCTGGTCCTGACGTGTCGCTTTCTTCCTCCTGAGGCAATTGAATTACGACAGGCCTCACTGGGCAATCTTCTACCTTGCCCAGGCTATCCAACTCATCCAATCTGATCACCACGGCCGTGGCTACTTCGATCATCAATATGGCGTTGTCGAGTTCTTCCATACTGTTTGAGGTTTCTGGTTGGGAGAGATCATCCATACCTCCCCATCCGTCCGGTATGATGTCTTCAATCTTCTGATAAAAGCTGGTAGGGGCCGAATATTTCACCTTGAAATTGTATCCTCCAGACCTAGGTTGTCTATAATTTCGCTCTTCTCAAGTGCGTCAACCATAAATTTGAGGTCTGCTAGACTTCTCCTTCTGGCTTCTATTTCGTCTTCTTCAAATTCTTCCTCTGACTGAGTAGCTGGCCCTAGGCTGCTTACCAAGTTCTCATGTGAGGTACCACAGGTGCTACTATGCTCAGCTGTGATCAAGAAGTGGTTTCCTTTCAAAGATAGAAATGCTTCAATCCTTTCAAATTCTTCATCAGTAATATCGGACACTATCCCCAAGCTCTTCATCCTGTCGATGCACAACTTCTTTTGGTCGGTTGATATCTCCCCTTCTTTTGGGTATGATGAAGCGATTGTTAGCAGGGTGTCCAGCTTAGGCACATCTATCTTCAGTTTAAGGTAGTCTTCTTCTTCTTCAGTGAATATTGCCCCTACTGTTTGGTGGTCTGGCAACGGATTTTCTTGCACATTTGGGGCTGCATTGTCAAATTTCAAAATCTGACTATCAATTAGGGCTTGCACTTTCAGCTTCAGGACATAGCAGTTATCCACATTATGCCCTCTTTCGCCCATATGGTAGGCACAGGTCTGGCTCTCATCAAAGCCAGGATATCTTGCGGGGTTTGCCCTAGGTGGTTCCTTTGCCACCAAGTGTTGCTCCAGCAGCATCGGGAGTAGCTTGGATAAAGGTCTCGGGAGCTGAGAGAATTGTCTCTGGGGTTGCTTTCTTCTAGGCTCTTGTACCTTTGGCGCTGACCAGGATGATCCGCCTTTGGCCTGATTAGAATTGCCAAATGGCTTTAACTTGTGGGGATCTGGTATAAATGCTATGTCCAGTCCGGCTTCTCTTTCCTTTCTCAGAGGATATTGCTTCCTAGTAGGAGCTTCCTGAGGCCTTCTTTCTTTCAAGGCCCATTCCAGCCTCTCAGCAACCTTAATCAGGTGTGCGAATGTCTGACATCCAGAAGTGTTCAGTCTGTCAAAGTACTCGTAGGGGAGTGCTTTTAGGAATAAGTCGATCAGCTCCTCTTCTGGAATTGAAGGCTTTACTTGGGTAGCCAAGGCTCTCCACCTCTGAGCATATGTCCTGATCGATTCGCCCCTCGCTTTTGAAGTTCGTAGGAGGTCTTCTCTTGTTGGGGCTGTAGCCGTGTTAAATTTGTACTGCCTGAGGAAGTCTTCTGCAAGGTCCTCCCATCCGTCATAATCCTCTAAGTCTAGCTCAATAAACCAAGCCAGAGCGGCGCCAGCCAAACTCTCTTGGAATGTGTTCATTAACAACGGAATGTAATCCGAGTAGTGCGCCATCTTGCGCAGGTAGTACTTGAGGTGGGCACGGGGACAGCCTGTCCCGTTGTATTTTCTCACGAACTCTGGCTCCCTATAGTCAGGAGGAGTCTCTATTTTAGCAAAAGGAGATATTTTGTCGAAGCGGGCCAGCTCATAGCCTTGACTGCTCAGGCATTCTTCGATCTTGGCCAATCTCTTAGCCTCTGCCTCTGTCTTCACAGTTTGTTTTCCCTTCTCCTCTTTTTCAAGGTTGATGACAACAGGCGAGGCTTTTTGTTGTGCCCGACTATTTGGTTCGTGAACGTTTTCCTCTGTATGTTGGGTATCCCTGGTTGTTTCTTTATCTGTTACATCAGGTACCATGGAAGGGCCTGAGTTGTTCTGATTGTGGGCGGTTGTCTGTCTAGCTTAGTTGGTCTCCAGCATGGCCTTAATGTCAGCCATCATAGTTGCCAGGGCAGTCATCTGAGATTCCAACATGCCTACGCGCGGAGTCAATTCCTGCTGTTCCATTCTCGTCTTTAGGCGGGTACGGAAACGATGCGTTGGCAATTCCGTGATGAGAGTGTACCTGTTTAAAAAGATCTCTGTGAGTGCTTCGCATTATTTAGCAAAAAGAAGCAGCTAATTCTTTTAGTTGCATGCTTCTTGTCAGTAGATGAGAAAAAGGGCTACTTTGTGAGCCATAACCTCATGTAAGTAGTTCTTTTAATCATTTCCCGACAAGAACTCATGGAATTAAAAGAAGCGTAATTTCTGACGATAGTTTTTTATGCATTTGCAAAACATGTTCACATTCATACTCATGTGTCCAAGATAGCATTCCACAGAAATGAGAATGTATGAGAAGGCATCACAATGCTTGCTTATTTTACACTTGACAGAATAGTCTATTCAAGTCTAGGACGTTTGAAGCCTAAGGTATCCTCATCATCCCAGTATAGATTCCCCTCTTCAGCTTGGGGCTCCTCGTCTTCTGAACATGACAGTGGTCCCATGTCTTCGGGTATGTAGGGCTCTATTCCAGGTACGTACGACACGATGTATTCAGGTATGTAGGGCTCGACAAGGCTTCGTCGGATCGCTTTGAAATGTTGAATGTATTCTGTGGTGGCTCTATGAGTGTTTTCTTCTCGAGTCATGTCTTCTGGCCAACTTATTTCTTCAGCCTGGGAATTCTTCAAGGAGTGTATGATGGATGCCACCTTGGCTTCAAATTGTTTCTTCTCCTCCTCCGTGAGGGTCTGGTTTGGTAAGTCAAAGGAAAAGACACCAGGTCGCGGTGAAGAAGGGATCTCCTGAAGTGCTCCAAACTGTCGAATCACCCTCCTTGGATAGTATGCAGTTGCGCCCGTGAATCCTAGCAAGGGGACTGTGCTTCCGTCATCGCAGGTCAATCTGGCTTTGCTCAGCGTCGGCAACCTTAGCCTCCATCGGAGTTGCTCAGGTTTTAGTACTTTGAGGAAGTTCTTCCATTCTACAAAGTTGAACTTAGGAACACGTGTATGGGTCCTAGAAAATGTTTTAAGAGGATGTGCATTGGGGCTGATTTCAGTGAAACCCATGCGGATGTGGAATTGTCTGATATGGGATGTGAACCACAGATACAGCAGATCACTAGAAGCTCTAAAGATTCCCTTTTTGCTTTTCTTGAAACGATTTAGGGAAAGGAAGGTTTCGGCAAGGAGGATGTTTGAGTAATCCCACCCACAACAGACTTGCCTAGCTACTATAGCCATGATAGGGTCGAAGGTGACAGTTGAGATTGGGAATAGCACAAAGCTAAAGAATGCCAAGATAAAAGCTCTACCAGATTTAGTTCCTTTAGAAGCAGGAAGGCGGGAAAATCGGTCTATAAGGAAGGATAGGGAAATTCTCCCAGAATTGCTTTTCGCATCTACTTTGACTTCATTTAGGTTTGTGTCAAGGAATTCAGCTACCTGACTTAGGGGTTCAAGTCCTATAGGGGGTCGGACGAGCGTAGGGGTGAATTCAACTCCGATGACAGCGCTGTATTCCTCGATAGTGGGAGTGATCTCTAATCCTTCCATGCAAAATGTAGCGGTGGTAGGATCCCAGTAGAGCGCCATGGCTTGAATAAAGGCAGGTGGGCACTCAATCTTCAGTAGGTCCAGTAGGTATCCTAGTCGTGACTCCGCATACTTCTGGCTGGCTTCGCCCATGCCATCCCACCATGATTGGAGTTCAGCTCGGGGGATCTTGAACACTTGAATATCATTCTTTCCCATCAAGTCTAAAATATGCAAATGATTTTAAAAGGTCAATCACCAGAAATTACTTTAAATGTATGAATATGCAGATGTCATGAAGCATGCATGAGCTAACTTGATTGCATAGTTCAATTTGAAGAAATGGAGATTAGGACCCTTTTTCAGGTCTTGAAAGCCTGACTCAAAGCCTAATTTGCATTTCAGGGAAGTGAATTATGCAATTTAGTCAGGTTTACTCAGTGACTAAAGGGAACAGCAATGTCACTTTCCATTGGTCAACACATCAAAGGAGCAAAGTGGGATGTACTCTTATTACAGTCAAGATGTCTAATAGAAGAACGGTAAAGAAATGTTTTTCAAACAAGAAAGCCATAAAAGACAATGGAACGTGAGGGTATAGATCACTCTTCCTTTAGAAGTCTATCCAAATGACAGTCGGTCAGGAATTCTCCTTTAATCTAGGGTAGGGGAGTTATCTTCAGTGGTTTGGTCGAGAGGTTGTAGTTCCTCCGGCCACTTTCTAGTCCAGGGTACGATGACTTCGGGAGCCTTCTCGGGTTCCACTTTTTTGAGTGTGATGCGCCTTGGCTTGGTCTTGATCGCAGGGCGTCTCTTCCTACCCCAAGAAGTAATCATGGGTATGTTCCCTTTGGCCAGCAATTCAGCCTTCCTGCGAGCGTACGCTTCCCTAGCCAGCTGGTTGCGACGTTGTCTCTTCATCTCCAGACAATCCTTCATCATTTCATCTGCTTGTCGCTTGAATCTGAGGTTATCAGCATAGTAGCGGGTTTGACAGTCCTCAGCATACCCCAGCTTACGCCCAGTCAGTTCCCGACCATACACGAATCTAGTAAAGTGTAGCCTCGTGTTTGGTCCGGGGCGAGTAACTTTTCTCAAGTACTCGAAGGTCACCAACTCCGTCGAGCTCTTAGGGAACAGCGACATCCTACCCCATAATCATTGTTGTTTCCATTAGTCACTTGAGTAATCTTCATGATACAAATGCATATGGATGTATGCAATGTATGAGTAATATCATGGAGCAAGAAATAAAAAACATTTAGAAATAAATATCTTACCAACCACACTTTGGGGGATGTGAAATGCCCCCTGTATCGATGGGTGGTTTTAGGTATACCAACCATCCATGGACATGCGCATGAGACAAGTGGGTATACTCTGAAGAAAATCGAAAATCAGGTGAGGAACCTACGGCTCAAGCACCCACGATCCACATGAGGCAGATTCCTCCCCAAGGGTACCTCCCCAAGAGGGCTAGATATCGCCAATGCAGATGGTAGGCGGGAACGAATACGAAAGTCTCAAGTGCCATCAAACACAAGATCCTTTTCGCATCCTTTCCCTATCTAAGGTAACCTAAGGGTGGTTGCAGTCGGGGTTTGACCGCCAGTGTGTGCGATGTGTCGTGATCATCACAATGCAAAGTCATGCACAGCAGTTTGTATCAAACACCGCTTCAGTAAATGCATAAAGTAAACATACATTCCCAACTCCAACCTGCAGAAAAGATGTCAACAATCACGCCACCCCTTATTTCTCCAATCTGCAAAAACATCTAACACAATGGTTAGCATACGTACCTCACCTTCGAGAGCATCTGCAGAAAATAATGTCAGATAAACCAAACAATTTTTTAATGGGCTCAAGTCCTCTGGTCTGCGAAACCAGAGATTCTGGGTTCGATCCCCAGTGGAGTCGCCAGTCTGTCGCGACCCTCTCCCGGAGGCTCGGATCCGGGAGCGGGCTAATGGGCCGCCCGATCGCTGGTTGGATCGGACGCGGGCCTCTCCCAAGGTCCATTACCCAAATCGCAACTGCTGGATATACGTGGTCGACCTTCAGTGTGGTCTAGTGACATGTGATGAGTGTACATGCCAAGGAGTCGCCACCAATCGTTTCGTGGAGGGTACGATCGGAAAACCCTATCGAATAGTTGGGAGTGATCTATTCGATTCTGCGGAAACCAGAGAAGTGGGTTCGGGGACTTAGTTACGCCAACTGTCAAAGTTGACGCCCTTTCGGTACCTAAGCTGAATGGTTTATCTGATCCTAGGATTTCATACAGACGAGTGGGGTACAGATCCTAAGTTTAGGAGTTCATGCAGATGGGAATTACTATCATATCAATCACAATCAATAGAAATAAGTGCGCAAATCAAGGATCCAGTACATGCGGATAAAACACATGAAATCAGCATGGCATCCCTAATAAGGCCCTATTAGCCTAGAGAATTATCAATCAAGGCTTAGGAGTGATTTGGACATGATTCGCCCATGAGGGGCAGAATCGTAATTTTGAATGATTCGGGGAAATTTTACCATTAAAAGGGTAAATCTGTCATTTTTAGATGAATTGGGGAGTCAAAAGACCAAGGAAATAGGATTGGCCATCAATCCAATCCATTTCCTATTTTTCGGGAATTTCCAGGATTTTTCTGGAATTTTAAAAGGGATTTTACCCTTGGAGGGGTAAAATCGTCATTTTGGACAAAGTTGAGAACTGAAAATCTCAAACATTAGGGTTAGTCGTCCACCTGACCCAAACACTGACTTCAAGCAATTTTCAGAACTCGATTGAGACAAGAAAGACAATTTCCCCACTAAAGGGCAAAATCGTCATTTTGAGAAAAGAGGCGGGACTCGAAAACCCAAACCTAAGAATTGGTCGTCTAATCGACCCTAATTCTCACCTTGGCATTATCGGCCTTATCTAGCATGCACACAAGAGGCGACTTACCCCTAAAGGGTAATGTCGTTAAGTTTCGGAAAATTGGATAAGGAACCCCAAAAATAGGGTTGACCAGTTGTCTGTGGTCAACCCTCGATTTTTGGGGATTTCTGGAGTGTCTTAGGATTTTTTTCATATTTTTTTTGGAATTTTCTGGCATTTTCTAGCATTTTTTGGATTTTCTAAAATTTTTCTGATTTTTTTTATTTTAAAATCATTTTCTGATTTTTTTTATTTAAAAAAATGTTATTCGGGCCGGGTCGGGTGACCCGGCCCACGGCCCACGAGCAACCGGCCCAACCCGGATCCGGCCCGCGCGACCCGCGCCCCCCAAAACGGCGTCGCTTTAATTTTTCTGTTCAAAATCTTTAATTCCCGCCTAATATAAACCAAGGGCCCAGATTGTACCACGTGGTGATTGATTGACGGCCTGATCTAGGGCTGGCAACTGACGGTCCAGATTGAAAATCCTAATCGAACCACGACCGTCCGATCAATTTATCTGAAAGTAATTTTTATTTCCGAAAATTGCGAGATCTCAACACGTGGCACACTATCCACCGTTGGATCAAGTTTGTTTTTTTCGTTGCAACCGAACGGCTGACGTGGCTGCCACGTGGGCGCCACGTCAGCGCCACGTAGGCGTTGACCAGTCAACTTTCGTTGACTGGTCAACAGAGCTGCCGGGGAAGACGACCGGCGCCGACTCTGTTTCGCCGGCGCCTCGTCGGAGGCCGTTTTCTCCTCGCTCAGACCACGAAATTGCATGAAACTTCCGCCATTCGACTCGTACAGATCTCATCTACCACATATCCAAGCCTCTACACAGCAGATCATCATTTCATCTACATGCTACTTCCGGCCGAAGTTAGGCTCCGGCGGCTATTCGTCCTAGCAATATCTAGCGTTATCTAGCTAAAAGAATCAATCAGGAAGCATCACCGTGGGTTGAGGAGACTTACCTGGCCATCACGAGGGCTCGGTTCAACCTAGAACGAGTTATAGCATTCATGGCCGGTTGGTCAAAGTCGGAGTTGACTCAGTGGTTTTATGCGTCGAACAAATGAAAATGAAACGAAGCGAAGATCAGTAGAGTTCAAGGAACGAGTTAAGACCGAAAACACACGCAATGGTCAACTAAATCATGAATCGCCATTAGAGGCCGAGGTCAAGCTCGAAAATGTTCCTCACCTGTTTCAAAAGCGTCTTTGAGTATGGCTTGGTCTGATGCCTTCTCCGGGCTGAGACGAAGCTAGTGTGAGCGATGACGTCAGTTGTCGTCGTCTAAATCGCAGGGAATCCGAGCTTGAACTGCTCGGGTTCCAAGCTCCAATGGACACGCGCGCGCTCTCTCTCGCTCTGTATCTCTCTTCCTCTTTCTCTCTCTGTCACGGGCTCCTCCTCTCGCGTCCCCTCTCTCTCCTTTTCACTCTATCTTTGCCCGATCCCTCTCTCTGCGAGCACTTTTTTTTCTCTCTCTCTCTCTGCGTCTCCCTCCTTCTCTACCCTCGCGCGAACAGACTCCTCTTTTTGTTGGACGTTCTTGGTCCTTGCTCGCGTCCGTTTGGCGAACGCCCCTCCTCCAACTGATTTCCTCTAACTAACTCGTTTTCTTTTTGCTAACTGACTTCCCCTGCTTCACCCATTTTCTTCGCCCACTGATCATCGCCTCTTCATTCGTTCTTTTCTCTTTGTTTTTTGGGCGAACAGGCGGAGCGGATCCCTCTCTGTGGCTGACCGGGTTGACTGATTCGGGTCAACCCGATTCAGTTGACCCAGTCCGATATTTTCCAAATTTCAATGCCAAAATGAGCTTGAATCACCAAATTGATCCTGAAATCGGACTCTGTGACACAAATTCCATCTGAAATAGGTAAACTATGGTTAAATTGGTTTTAATTTGTGCGAAAGCCCCAAATTTAAGGCATGATCCGAATTTGATTTTTGTCAAATTGAGGGCCCTAATGGGCGAATCGACCTCAATTGGACTGACCGTTAGATTTAGGGGATCGAATACTATAGGGGGGAAACTTTGGGGTTCAATGGGTGTCCCTCAGAATAGTTTAATTTCAGAATTGGCATTATAGGGACTAAAATGAAAAGATTTTTTTTGTGCAATTAGGTCCCTAAAGCCAAAATTGATCAAATTGGCACACAATTGAACCCAATTGAAATGTCGGGCAATCAAGTTGAATGTCAACACTTGGAAAATGCAAAAGTTTACAAATAAAAAGACTCAAAACATATTTTTTGACAAATTTAACCCTGTGTGTTACAAAGAAACACACAAAATTAAACTTGAATTTCGACTCATGATGAGGTCAAAATGACAAGGTATTTAAAAGAAAAATATTAACTATTTTCCTGTATTTTTGTGACCTCAAATTCTATTTTTGTTGATTTTTCTAGTATTTTCCTATTTTCTAAAAATACTAAAAAATATGAAAAATGTGAAAAATTATTTTTTTGTCAAGAATGGTTCCTTGGGCTTGGCCAAGGCCACCAAAGTTGATTTTGTAATTTTTTGACTTTTTATGAATTTTTTTGTGATTTTTCAAAAAAAAAAAAAACTGAAAAAGACTTGGTCAAAAATCAGGTGTCAACACACCCTCAGCAGTAAATCTACAACCATTGGCGTCAAGTGTACCCAATGAAATTAGATTTTTCCTCAAATCAGGCACATGCCTGACATTATCTAAAGTTCTGATCATGCCATCATGCATCTTAATATTAACTGTGCCAATCCCAATAGCTTTGCATCTAGCATCATTACCGATGAGAATAACTCCACCATCATGTTCTTTATACGTAGAGAACCATTCTCGATGAGGACACATATGATATGAGCAGCCAGAATCAAGAATCCAACTATCACAGAATTTATCTTTATTAACTGCAATCAAAAGCCAATCTTTGTCTTCTTCTTTAGCAACATCAGCTTGAGCAGGATTTTCGTTTCGCCTATTCTGTCTATTCTGATAGTTGCGATTGTTATGACGATTGACATTCTCATGATTCTGTTGATTCGAATTATTTTCTCTTTGCTCATTTGCCTTTAGTTTTAGGCAATTGATCTTAATATACCCTGGGGACTTACAATAGTTGCAAATCATATCTCTATGCTTAGACTTTGACCTGCTCCTGCCACTATTTCTTCTCTCAACAGACCTTCCCCGAGCAACTAAACCAGCCCCATGATTATTACTACTATCAGAAGTCAATTCTGTATCAAGTTTCTGCTTATTTAGCAGACTAGTCTTGACATATTCAAAATCAATAGTTTCTCTGCTAACAATCATGGTCTCTCTAAAATTCTTATAAGAGGGAGGTAGTGAAACTAGCAATAAAAGAGCTTGATCCTCATCTTCAATATTAACGTCAATGCTTCTTAATTCAGCAATAAGAGCATTGAACTCAGAAATATGAGATTTGAGAGAAGTACCTTCAGTCATACGAAAAGAGAAGAGTCGTTGCTTGAGTCTCAATCGATTTGTGAGAGACTTTGTCAGAAAAATACTCTCCAACTTCGTCCATAAACCTGCGGCTGTTTTTTGATCTAGTACCTCCTGCAAAACTTCATTCGTGAGGCACAACTGAATAGTGGACAAAGCTTTCTCATCCAATTCTTCCCATGCTTCATCTGACGGTTCCGGCTTTTTAAACAAAGTTTTCTTCAAACCCTGCTGCGTAAGAACGGCTAACATACGAACCTGCCACAAGTTGAAACTGCGCTCCCATCAAACTTTTTGATATCGAATTTCATTGCTGAACTCGAAGCCATAATTTATTTCGAATCGAAGAAGCGTGCACGAACTCCTCGGACAACACGAATCGAAACCCCTCGAAAAATTGACCTTCCAAAGCAAACTCCACGAGCGTTGATGAAGAATCGTTGAATGTGGATGAAGGGATGAGGTTTCAACGCCACTAAACAAACTCCAAGCGAACGTGCACAAATTTGGGTGGCGACCAATTTTGCGGCTTCGTGAACGTGGCTTCGATCTGCTCCAATTAGTGCGCACTAATCTCACGAAATTAATTTTCTAATTTGAAACTTGCCCGAGACTGCACTGATGAGGATGAAAAGGTCCCAAAACAAGACTGTTTGGGCTCAAGGAATTATGTATTCCAAGTTTGACAGCTCTAAGGTCAAACAATCTGCTAGTGCAGCGAAAAAAAAAATATTGTTTCCTTTTTGTCTTCGTGTGGCCCACCAATAAAAACGTCCCTTTGCTTTGGGTTGAATATTCAACGCTGCTTTGGGGACAATACTCAACAATGCTTAAAACTTTAAACAGGAAACTTCACAACAAGAAACTGTCTGCACGGACCAACTTCAAAAAACCGAGAAGCTCGAGCTTGAAGACCTGCGAGAAACTCGAGCTTGAAGACTTGAAGATCCGGGACGTTGAATCGTCCAAAACCGAAGCTGTCCAGCAATTCGTCCAAAACCGAAGAAGACGACTGAAGTCAGCTGGGATGTCCGCCTAATTCACCGAGATCCAAATCGACGAAAAATCCAAATCGCCGAATTCACCGAAAATCCAAATCGCCGAAATCCAAATTGACGAAATCCGAATTTCTGAACTCTCGTGTCTCTCTTTCGTCGACGGATGAACCTTAGGCTCTGATACCAGTTTGTTACGACAATGCGGAAACTAAGACGAAATTGAGACAGATGAGAAGAACGGAACACCAAGATTTACGTGGAAACCCTTGTGGGAAAAATCACGGGAGAGAGGAGAGGCAAAATCCACTATGAGAATCAAATGGATTACAAAAGAGGCAACGCTTCTCTCTTTCAGACAGAATGAGCAAAGAGCAATATTTATAGTATTACCCCTCAAATCCTAATGTTGGCCCAAGGCCCATAACTTAAGTCTATTACCTATTCAAGGCATACATAACAAAGATCATGCGACCGACGCCCCAAATAGTTTCTCGAAGCGAAAAGGCTATCTGCGCATCAGCTTAGACCGCGGCGCAGCAACAATTGGAGAAGCAAGCCCGATCGTGGCCGGGAATTTTCAAATTCCGAAACCAGGAAGATAGATCGAGATTGACAAACCCGCGAACAATGTAATTTGGCTGTGTCATATTACAACGACGTAAGGAACTGATGCATCTAAAGACACCCCTTTTTTTTTTCACGGGTTGCGAACTAAAGGGCTTCCTCAACTCCTTTAGAAATAGATTCTCTCAAAGTCTCATCAAGTTTAAGAGCAAAACAAAATTTTGTTCTCACAGCTGCAGCAAAAAAAGCGAAGATAAACACTATTGAATTGAAAATTGAGTATGAAGATACCATGTGATTGTACCCTCTGTCCTCTCTGATCTTCCGCAGTTCCTCGTCCTTCTCATAGTCGCTCGGATCCAACTTCCAGTAGAGAACCCCCCATCTGCAACCCCTCAAAAAAGCACTTCCACTCAATCATCCCATCAACATCAGCGAATTCGCGGTAATTGAATGCATCTTCAGAGAGAGAGAGAGAGAGAGAGAGGACCTACTAAGTGGTTCGAAGAGACGAACTCTGGAGGGCTGCGATGGTGAGGGAGCCTCTTGTCGCCATCGCTCTCGTCCATGAACCACGCCTGCTCAAAATTTTCACAACCCCCACGAAGATTTCAGTCCGAATCACATTCTCCTCCCAAATCCTCTCGCCCTCAACTGAACACGAATTTGAGTAACCGAAGCTCACCTCAAGCGCCATTGCCGAACTGGAAACCTAAGCTTCGAAGGACTCGCGCGCACGCACAGAGCAGCAGAAACCCCGGGAACGGGGACAGGAACATGGACATGGCTTCATGGGGGAGGATCGAGGACGGACCTCGCCGTCGTGGGTTCCTCGCTATCCCAGGAACAAGATCAACCATTCCTCGCCTGCCACGTGTGTGCTTGGATTTTCAACTGCGCACGCATGCACATGTGTAACATATGATTGGAGTATGACGTGATATCTTCTTCTTTTCTTTGAGTTTTTTCCCCCCCTGAACGTTGGAGTATGCCTGATTCGTGGCTATCTCCTTCTCCCCTCCTTCAATATTTTACTTTACACTCTAATGAAAAAGCCGAAAACCAATGGAAAAGAGTATAATGCATATTTGAGGCTAATTTGCTCTAGTAACTTGAAAAAAAAAATAGGCTTAAGTTGAAACCACTTCAATCACAATATTTAGCACCCATCATCTTGTATAGGCTAGTGTCAGGGGCAATGCTCGGTCAAGTCCTGTGCGGCGGCATAGGCTCGTAGCATTGTTGGATCACTTAAGCTAAGCCTTGCCAAAGGATCGTCACTTACGCTCATAGCCACTCGGATCGTAGAGAGAGGGAGAGAATTGAGAGAGAGAGAGAGAGAGAGAGAGTTATGGGAGAGAAATGTGAGTCTATTGCATTTTTTTTTTTTGGGGGGGGGGGGGGGGGGTGGTATCGCGCTAGTTGCTGCGCCGCAGTCTAAGCTGATGCGCAGGTACCCTTTTCGTATGGCAGGGTATCATCATTCGTTCATGGAGTCTTGGACAACCCTTGGTAGGGTATCATCATTCATTCATGGAGTCTTGGACAACCCTTTGGATGACTCTTGGGCTAACCAGATTCATCAAGAGATCGTGGTCGGCCACCCGCTGGGGGTTGCGCGGATCATGCGCTGGTTCTTGTACTAGAGATCTTGTTACTGGGTCACATGCTCGACCACTTCGGTTCATGCTCGGCCATGTTGGGTCGTTCCGGATCGGCCAATGTGCCTGATTCATGGCCTGTATCACGCCCAGTCCCCAGTCTGATTCGTGGCATGCATCAAGGTTTGGCCGGTCAGTCGTGTCATGGCTCATTTAATGGGGGCAAAAGAATGGTATTACTATTATTGTTGAACAAGCATAATATATCTTAGATTTTCCAAGAATAATTGCACCCAATTTTTTTATTATTCTAGAATTTATATACGGAGGGATGTGGGGGATCGAGATTTTGCAGTATTCCTCCATTAATCTATTATTGCCTTTTATGTGGAGGCTACATTAGTCAATAGTTATTTAATGTTCAATTAGGTTGCGTGCGATGTGAAAGTAAATTCATCCTAAAATATGTTACCAGAATCCTCGTAGATCTTAAGGTTAAACTATGTTTATTTTTGGATTGCTTGTGCTACTTTCCTTTAATGAATAATAGCCGCTAGTTGCCAAATAGTATCAAAAAGGGCTCTCATGATATATTTTCATTGACCGCGAATATATTTTTGTACCTTATATAAATCGATATCGTAATATATCCTATTACCCTATATAGTCATCTTAAAAACCTAAAAATACCTCGTCTAAACTCTCTATTCTCTAAATTCATAGTGAATTTTTTGGTAGCTGGCTTTCCTCACGCCGTGAAGTAGATGGTGAAACTCATTGATCTCTCTGGTAATTTTCTTCTTCTCGCATTTGATTTTCTTATTATTTTCACTTTAATTTATTCCGAATCTAATTCTTTTTTTTTCCCTTAAATTCCCTCCGCAAAATAATAACTCCCCTATTCTAAGTTCTAACTCGTTATTTCTCCCTAATCAACACCTAAGAAGAGACTAGATGGTGCTGTGGTTAAAGCAAAGTGAGATTAACATAGGATTGACCAATCATTCAAACACACCCTCATGATCAATCCCCTGTTCTGACACTTGCTTCTTGTCATCGCAGGAATGGGCAGATTGGCTCCCAGCCGGGATCGCCGGATGCGGAGGTGGCCGATCGTCGCCACCCTTGCTCTCTTCTTCCTCCTCCTCACGTCGACGTTGGCCAGGCCAGTAGCCCAAGAGAGCCTCTCGGTAATGCGTGGGGGACTTTCCTTGAGAGCTGCTGAGTCGGAGCGGGCCGTGGCTCGGAGGCAGCTCGTGGGGCTGGGTGGGGCGCTGCCATCGTGCATATCCAAGTGCGGGAACTGCACGCCTTGCAAACCGGTTCTCGTGCCGGTCCAACCCGATCTGAGCATGCCTCCGGAATATTATCCGGGGGCTTGGCGATGCAATTGCGGGGACAAGCTGTTCATGCCCTGAAGCAGAGATACCCAAAAAAGGGGAAAAAAACTGAAGTTTTTATTTATTCTTATGATATTTTATTTTAGTGAAGTGAAAACTATTTGGAGTTTATTATGGAATATATGAATATTTCTAATATTTATTAATATTTATTGAGACATCGATTTTTGGTCGGGACGGGAACATATTGGTTGAGAATGCAAGGATTTCCTTACAACACTTGTTTTTGTGCTTTCCTTCTTTTCACTTGCATTGATTCCTGGGATTTTTCCCTTTTTCTTGTGTTATTTACTGCCGGTTTCCTTGACTTTTATTAATATCAGAAATCACACAGGGATCTTGTGCTTCGTTATGTATTAAATCTACCATGAAAGTCTGGTATTGTTGTGGCTCTTTTTTTTTTTTTTTTATGGATTTATGTTGCATCTCACTTATTGCGATTGAATTTGTAAATGTAGTTTTGTTTAGTGTGAAATTTATAGATAAGAACATGCGAAAGGAAATTGTATGTTTTGCATGTCATAATGAAAGCTATTATAAGTTCACTATCCGAGGAAATTAGATATTAAAATATCATGCCACAATTAATTATGATTAATCAAGGAAATGTAACTAAAGCGATGCGGAGGATCTCCTAGAGATATTTTCAAAACTAAAAAGTATATACGAAGAATTTCAAAGATATCTCCAACATTTATGATTGAATTTATGGATGGATCTAGCCATCCCAATTCAATTATTTATTATGCAAGTTGGGACCGCCCGCCTGAAAAAACCGAGCGATACGCGGGTGCGAATTCAGACGAGATCGATAAATTTCATGTCAAATCGGGAAAAAGAGGAGGCTTCCTTTCTCTTTCTCAGCCAGTCGACTGAGGATATAGCGGGAGAGAGACTTTTGTTTCTTGAAGTGGCAAGTCTTTTCATGGCGAGAAACAAGAAATGAAGAGGGACTTTGGGCTGACACGATTTCTTCTGAAAAGCGATGGAGTACCCTTCCTTTCCCCAGCGCTTTGGACGATGCAGATCTTCACTGTAATGCTGTAAAAAAGGAAAAAAAAAAAAAGGAATAGCGTATAGCTAAGTGTTGTGCTTTCCACAAACGTCTGATAACCTGGAGTACTAAAGTCGGTAAGTCGATTATCAGATACTGTGCGAAGCACAGGTCAGCCTGACATGAGCCGAAACTCTGATACTTCACTTCATATGCGGGATGCTACTATACGTTCATAGCGACAGTAGCCATTCAAAGATAATGAAGGGTCTACATTCTCCATTAGTATCCCTCTATGGTCTCTCCAGATGTTTTTCTTCCTAGAGAGAGGGAATACGAAGGGAAGAGAGTCCCTCCACCATAGTGGGAATCCCTTTCCCTGTCTTCCCATGAGCCTTTTAAGGGCCTGCTGAGGTCCAATCTTCACTACAATGCTGTAAAAATGGAAAAAAAAAAAAATTAGCCAAGTGCTAATGTAAGGCTTGGGTGGTATATGAGGAAAATGTTTGATTTGTTTTGGCATCAGCAGTGAGCATGAAGTTCGATTTACTTTGAATCGAATTGAGAGTTTGATTCTGTCTGCGCATGCCGTTCTGTCGTGAACGACTACATAATTACGACTCGTAAGCTGACATGCGAGATACTAAGACCTGATGGAGGAAGGATTGTGGCTCCTCGACAAGTATGCCCTCATTGGCGGAGTGCGGCATTGGTGATGGTCGGCGATGCAGAGGTGGCGAGTGACTGGGGTGGAGGTGGCGAGGGGTAATATTAATTTTTTTTGTAAATTTTAAAAAAAAAATTCAATTGCATGAAAGTGTTTAAGCCATATTATTTTTCTTAATATATTATAAAAAATAAATATTTAATGATTTGGTTAACTATAGAGATACTTAAGTAATAGGGGTGGGGTCGGTTATATGTTGGATATGGATTGGGATGAGTATGGGTCGTTAAACTTATATTGTATGAAAATTGATCAAAACGGGTTGAATGGGTCAATATGGGTCGAATCATATTTGACCCGACCTACCCCTTTAACATATCTAACTAGAGCTGATCATCCCTAATGAAAAGGGCATGTCTAATATGAAAGAGAGAAAGCTACATGTATTCAGATTTCATTAAGAAAATCTTACTAAATGATAGTACAAATGCACAACACTTTTTCCTAATCTCTGTTCTTCAAGCTTCAGCAACTATCAAGCAAATTTATTCTATTAGAAGTGGCGTAAAAGATGAATCAAACGTGAAGTGATTTGTAATATATCGACAAAATTAGCTGATAATATCCTAAACACTAAAACAAAAGACCTCGATGGTATCGACGGATCTCCGTCGAAATTCTTCCATGTCTTTACAGTAATTGTCATTTTGAAACGTCCGGGGACTATTTTAAACTCAAGAAGGAATTAATTATTTGCTAAAATTGGAGTAAAACGGCAAACATAGGATGGAGCTATTTCCACCCCTAAATGGCTCCGTATCCAATCTTCTCAGAAAATAAAAATACAAAATATAGAAAAAATGATAAATAACGTACCCGCACATATAACATAGGGACAGATGCGTTGGAAGTCCTAAAACTCATCGTGAAAGTATAATTGAGTCTTAAAACTTTCAAAAGCTATATTTAAGTCTTAAAATTGTTTAAGAAAATGCAATTGAGTTCTAAAACTTTCAAAGAATACAATCAAATCCTAAAACATATCAAATTAATGAAATCAAATCCTTCCGTTGATTGCACTTTTTGGAGTTTTAGGACTCGATCGGATTTTCGAGACAAATCTCCCAACTTGATTGCACATTTTGAAAGTTTCAAAACTCGATTGCATTTTCATGATAAATTTTAAGACTTGATTGCACTTTTTGAAAATTTTGAGACTAAATTGCACTTTTACGATAAATTTTAAGACTTTTAGCGTACATATCTCTATAACATATGATCATGATATCTTCTTCTTTCTTTGAGACATTTTCTGAATGTTGAAGCATGTCGATTCACAGACCGTCCTTTTTTTATTTACTCAAAGGCTTGATCGATGATTATTTCATCCTAGCAACGGCCACCGTGGTGACCTGGCCCGTGGGAGCATCTCATCGAGGACATATGTTGGTTCGTGGATGTGAGGCCACTTTTTTTTTTTTTTCCTTAAAATGTTGGAACGCCTTAGTTAATGTTGTGTGCAGACTGCACACCCACATAGATCAAGAGCAGACAAATTTACATCCTCGTACACAAGGAGTGTCACCAGGAGGTGTCGAACGAAACAAGAGCAGGACTACGGAGAGATGATTGTATAACGGACATCCGTATTCAATCCAGAAAGTACAGAGTATAAGTAGTGAGGCGCCAATCGAACACGAAGCTTGACCAGTCATTCCTCAAAACTCATGAGAACTAATGAGCCGCGACTGCGACGCCCACTTTCTCAGTCAAGCTCCTCGTGTATTGCTTCCTTGCCGGGTGATCTTCCTGCGGCCGATTAAAAGCCGTCCACACAGGTTCACCAATAAACAGCCTCATCAACTGCAAGTGAACAACATAAAGCAGCAATGAGCTTTGGATGCATAGGTCTCACTCAACCAAAGAACTTGTGCATTTACAAAATCAAATCACCGCAGATTCCGATACCTTGATGTAGTTACCGGTGTCGAGTGTGAACCGGTGGTAGATTCCAGCAGGCAAAACAATGAGGTCGCCAGGTTTTATCCATATCCTAATCCAACGGTCCTCTTTGTCTCGGACATCGAAGTATCCGCTCCCTTCTAAACAGTAGCGTATCTCTTCGTCCCCGTGTATATGCTCCGTGTAGAAATTCTTGAGCTTCTGCTCGTAGTTGTCCACTTTCTCCGGGCACAAATCCAGCAGATCCTGAGAACATTCCGACAAGAGGAAATAGGCCACAGAGTGGGTCTCTGATCAGCTTCATAGGAAATAAAAGGTTACGAGAGAACATTCGGGGAATCACAGGCAATGTCTACGCCATCAGCCGATTAACTCCTCATCTAAGAGAGTTGATGTTCAAGTTGAAGGTTACCCCAGCACAGTATTCGGCGGATTGTCTCAATCTATACTAAACTTAGTCTGCTTCTCAATCTATACCCATCTAAATAGAATCTGTGGCCTCCCGCAGAAAATCCACTGCAGCACAATCTCTTAGAACACCTCGCAAATCTCCATAAACAGCTCTATACTACATTTGTAAGTCCAAAGAGTCTAAGCTTCTAGTTCATTCACCATGTCCTCTCTCATCTGATAAAGCATCGCACATCTCCAGTGGCGGAAAACGGGTGCATCAGAAGTAAACAGCATTTGCCAAGATATGCAAATGCTATGATGGAATCACTCCTCATTACACATTGCGAATTAAGATCACACAACCGACACACCAAATAATTTTTCCAGAGTGAGAAGGTAGATAATAGATATCTGTGCATCAACTCACACGGTGTCGCAGTAGTAGGTGGAGAAGCAAGCCAATCGAAAACACCAAAATTCGAAGCCGAAAGACAGGCTGACATTGACATCAATCGAACAATGTAATGGGCTCTGTCATATTACGACCATTAAGGAACTGATGCATCATAGGATACATTCATGGATTGCAACCTACAGGGGCTTCCTCAACTCTTCTAGGAAGAGATTCTCTCAAAGGCTCATCAAGTATAAGGGCTAAACAATCCTCATCCTACAATTGCAACAAAAAACGCAAAGATGAACACTACTGAATTTAAAAAGCAGCATGAAGGTACCATATAATTGTATCCTCTGGCCTCTCGGATCTTGCGCAGTTCCTCATCGTTCTCATAGTCACTTGGATTCAACTTCCAGTACAGAACCCCCACATCTGCAACCACTCAAAAGCTCTTCGACTCAAATCATCCCATCAACATCAATGAATTCGCAGGAATTGAATGCATCTTCAGAGAAAAAGAGAGAGAGAGAGAGAGGTGACCTGCCAAATGGTCCAGCGAGACGAACTCTGGGGGGCTGCGATGGTGAGGGAGCCTCTGGTCGCCATCGCTCTCGTCCATGAACCACGCCTGCTCAAAATTTCACGACCCCCACGAAGATTCAATCCGAATACCATTCTCCCAAATCCTCGCACTCTCAACCAAACATGAATTGAGTAATCGGAACTCACCTCAATCGCCATAGCTGAACTGGAAACCAACTTCGAAGGACTCGCTCACGCACAGAGCCGCGGGAGAAATGAGGAGCGACCCGGACATGGCTTTATACGAGGACACCAAGGAAGGACCTCGCCATCGTGTGTTCCTCGACTTCTCCCGGGGAATAAAATCAACCTTAAGTCCTCTCCTCGCCTGCCACGTGTGTGCTTGGATTTTCACTAGTGTTTGTGGTGTGCAATGTTCATCATTTGGCCTACTAACAAAAATAATAATAACAATAATAATCTCAATTTCGTGAAAAAGTAAGATGAGCAATCGGATCCATTCATTTCGAAAATACTTTCTGAGAAAACAGATAGACCGGCATTCGTCCTTACAGGAGACAACCCCTCTTGAACTTCATACTATAAGCGTCGCGTGCTCGATCACGGGCATGACGTGCTAACGGCCTGAAGCGCTATTCTTACATGTTGCCTTCCGAACAAGCGGGTTAGACCAGAAGGCTCAACCAAGAAAGAATTACCGGAGTTTTCTACCTAGTAACATTCTCAGAAGGGACCCTTGCGTGGGTCCTTATAGTCTTTCATTCACAGAGAACTCGGCTGATCACCAGCTTTGAATCTGGTTTGACCTTCAAGTGTCAGACACAGAGGTAGAGTGCCGACGGACAATCGACTCTAGGGAGAGAAACTACCTTGATTCACTAACCTAGCCTAGGAACATCAATTCCTACAGTGGCAGGTAGTTGAATTGAAGGAAAGCGGCAGGTAATTGAATGGGTTCTGTCGTACCTGAACGGAGGAACCGCTGTCTCTTTTCATTTGTTTTGGGTATTACCAAACCTAAGGAGATCGTTCTCGGACGATTCAAAGAAAGGGTGGACTGATCCATGACAGCAAGTAGCTCTCTATGCGAGGAAAAGGGTAAAGATAGGCGGATTGATGCATCTGAGCAGACATGGAATACTAAGTGCTTGGAATATGAGTACTATGAGGCTTGGGCAAGAGAGCAGGTTAAGGAGGTCAAATCAATTATTTTTTTTATCCCTTTCCTCGTGTGATGATGGAATGGAAGAAAAGTAATGAAAACCACGATGGCTACTGATAATCTCTTTTTCCTTTTCACAATTAGAAAGCCTTTAACCCTTCTTTCTTCAAACTAATCGGTAATAAAGCGGTTTTTACCTTACCTAACCTTAGATGGAAAAAGAAGTGCTTAAAGAAAAGGCGCTTTCAAAGTTGACGCGTCAGATTTTAAGGCACCACCAAGCGAGATCGAGACTAGCACCTTGAGTAGGTTGGGCTCCAAACCTGCGTTGCTTTTCTTCAAATATGCCAATAAAGGGGTAAAAGTGGAAGTTCCGGTGAAAATTACTACAAGAACGACAACCAAGCTAGAGATAATTTGTATGCAAAATAAGCCTACAAGACTGCCAAACAACCGAACCAACAGGCTTGAGGATAAGCTTGGATACCTGGATCAATCTTATTCCATTGGTTTCATCGTAAGCCAGGTGTTGTGTAAGCTCCCGAGTAAAAGATTGGGACACCAATCCAGATCGACCTAACATATTGGCTGGTTCGATTCAGGTCAGTTCCTAAGGGGCATTAACTCGGTTCCCAATTCCAAAAACCCAAGTTACAAGTTTTGGTCTAAAACCTACCCAAACTAGATTTGATCATCCCTAATGAAAATGGCATATCTAGCATGACAGAAGGAAAGTTACGTGTATTCAGATTCTATTGAGAAAGCCTTGCTAACTGATGGAACAAATGCACAAGACTTTGTTGTTCTCTAAGAGGGTAGAAGTTCGTATCTTAAGATTGTTGTCATCTATAAGCAGGCTTTGATGTTCGTATAGAAAATTAGGTTGATAGACAAACCTAAAACTAATTGCAAATGAGTAATCTGAACGCAAATGAATGATCCGAGCCCAACGAATTCACGTTGTGTCCTTAAGACAAATTTGTCCCCTCAACCGATACCAAAGGTTCTTGGACAATTGCCTCCTAAGATAGAACGGATCGTCTTTTCTTGAAAGCGGTACTTGTTTCAGACGAAACCTTCGAACACAATTTCGCAGAATAATCACACAAAATGATGACAATGAAGAATGAATGACGAACATAACAGTTATTGTATCTAATGCGATGGTGAATGCTTTATATATTTATAGATAGTGAAATGAAGAGTCAAAAAGACATATGGTTTTATCGAAAAGGTTCGTCGACGAAAATGCACGATTTCGTCGAAAGAATTCGACAAAACGTCACGAAGTCGTACGGTTTCGATGAAACGTTACGAAGTTGTACGGTTTCGTCGATTAAGGGTTACGAACCAAAACAACTCTTCATTTCTCATTCAACTTCTTATGGGACTTTGAGACTAAAGTTCCAACAATCCCCCACATGAATGAGAAGTTTAATTATCAAAACTCACCATGAATGTATGACATGCAATATGTGAATATTCCATGACAGAACGTTGCATCGGGATAAGTAGTCTAAGACTTTGAACTTTTCCTAGTGAGACCTATTGAACTTACTCGGTCATTTAGTAGACTTGATGTCTTTGAACTGTCGACCTTTGGTGTAAGTCTAGACAATAGAAATCACACAACTATCTCTAGAACAAAGTTGGTTCTAATTGTTGTGTTCGTTTTGGCCATGAACACCGCCTGGTCTCATGAATGCTTTAGAGAATTCGACCTTTTAAATTTTCACAGAAGTGGCCCTCACTCTACACTCACATATGTGTGGCATATCATACATTCGATTCATAATCATTAAAAGCTTACGCTTAACCTCCACATATTAGTATTGTCTCTATACGGGAATGAGTAAGAATTTATAGTACTTTACACCGCCTTTATAACTTGGTTGTTCCTTTGAACCTAGATCTTGAGATCTCTAGTCAACTAGGTAGGGTTTCCGCTATGATGACTTATTTGATAAGCCTTAAACCCATTCCCCTTGATGTTTTCACAACCATATCTCTAGTTAGGCCTTTTGTTAATAGATCCGCAACATTATTCTTTGACTTCACATAGTCAATTGTGATCATTCCACTAGAGAGTAGTTGTCTTACAGTATCATGTCTTCGACGTAGATGTCGAGACTTATCAGTATACGTAATATTCATCGCCCCCACACTTTGAAATAATTCTTGAAATCTTTCCAAGACAGTGCTAACTTTCCAATGAAGGCAGCCATTTGAAGTGATTCACTTAGAACCATAACTTCTGCATGAATGTCATGCATGATCACTTGAACTTCTAGAACTTGACTTAAGACAGTTTTGAAATCAACCATCTTAAAGTCCAGAAATTTGCCAAATTCAAAGTCGTGAGATAGAACAATTTCTTATTTTGTCATCTCTTGAAATCAGCCTTATTGAACTTTGCTGGCTTCTCTCCATGAGTTGGAAATATACTCATTAGGCATCATCGATATTGAAGCCATTTCTGAAACTAATACTCTTGAAAAACACACGTATATAGGGTTTCATATGCATTTTTCCATCCATAAAGGCCTGAAAAATGTAGTATTAATATACCACAATGTGGAGCATCCTCATACAAGTATGCCGGCACCAGGAACGCCCAAATCGGAGTTCAAATGCCCGCTTAAACACCCGTTTAAAGGTCTGGTCAACGAAGGTCAACGCGAGTCAACGGTCAACGAAAAGTCAACTGGTCAGACTGGACCGAAACTGGTTGAACCGAACCGATCGGGTCCAGTTCACTTCGAACGAGGGATGCTGATGTCATGATGATATCAGCGTATGATTTGACCAAAGTTAACTGTCGCGCTGTTTTGCGCCAGGCGCGTTACGCCCACGAGTTATTGTCTCATTATCATGCATTTTGGTTCAATTTGCCAAAATAAAAATTCTAAGTGAGAATTCCATCGAATTCTATCAACCTACGAACTCCCACTAGAAAAATAATTACGCTCTCGTGTAATCATAAAAACATAGCATGATGCGAACTATATAAATAATCCAAGCATCAATTATAATCAAATACGGAATACTAGACGTAGTCTAGTATTTATCAAATTGCATGAAATGACAAGATAGTAAATAAAGTGAATAGTGGTAGCATCGTAAATAACCATCTATTGCAAAACAATGAATAAGCAAAGGGTGCATGCGCCTTTTTAAACAAGTGACACAAATTTTTTTTTTTCATGCAAAAATAGAACATGTTCCTCTGATCTCTATTTGAACACAAGCATTCAAACGTAAAAGAACAAGCACGCGTCTTTCTTCCTTGCACGTCCGTCGCGACCGTTCACCCCCTTTTTTATCCTTTTTTTTTTAAAAACTCCATTTTTCGGTGAACCAGAGGACACAATTCTTCAATATCCAATATTGGTTCGATGACATTTCTATTACAAAAAAACAGAACACTTACAACGAAAAAATAACTATACGAACCAAGCAAAGAAAATAAAATTTATCTTAAGATTGTTGTTCTCTAAGAGGGTAGAAGTTCGTATCTTAATATTATTGTCACCTATAAGTGAGATTTGATGTTCATATAGAAAATTAGGTTGATAGGAAAGACAATCCATTATATCCTGGGAGGCAATTGTCCAAGAACCTTGGGTACCTATTGAGGGAACAAATTTGTCTTAAGAACACAACGTGAATTTGTTGGGCTCAGATCATTCATTTGCATTCAGATTACTCGCTTGCGATTGATTTCAGGTTTGTATATTAACCTAATTTTCTACACGAATCAAGTCTCGCTTATAGGCGACAACAATCTTAAGATACAAACTGCTACCTTCTTAGAGAACAACATATGGTTTCATCGAAAGGGTTCGTCGACGAAAAGTAGAGTGTCAGAACTGAACGACGAACCAAACCAAGAACCGAACTGAACTAAAATTTGTACATTTTCTGTTCAATTCAATTCTCGGTTCGGTTAGAAAAAAGAAGCACAATTATTTAATTGATTCAGTTTTTTTTTTTTTTTCAGTTCAGTGAACTAAACCGAACTATTCTTTGGGCCTATGCACTTCACAAGCTCAAGTTCTCTGAAACCTAGAATAGCGTTCCATGATTTGTCACTCCTCAGTCGACACTCTCACTTCGTCTCCTCACTCTCACCCCTCGTCATACAATCTTGCGCACGCCTTTAGATTGAAGCTCGCCATGGTAGGTGGTGCTGGTCGCCGGAGCGCATGGGCCCGGGAGCCTCACCTTCGACCTGAGCAGCGGGGGCTCATACACCGACGTCGCCGACCGGCAGATCCTGAAGTGGGAGGGTGACTAGTGCGGGTGGGTCAACTTCGCTTTCACTTCCTCTCAGAGGTAGGACGTCAAACCGCTATTCTGCTCGTGCTCAACTTGCTTTTTCTTTTCTGCTTTTGGTCTTTCTTGAGATAAAGTAGTGATTTTGCTCTTCATTGTTGATTTGTTCGGTCGTTCTGGTAAATTTGGGGAAACACTGATGTTAGTTTTTTGTTTCTTTTGGATTATGTGGTACCACCATGGGAGGCTCTACCGCTGCTAATTTCTCTCATGTCTCTGCTTCATCGTGCCTTCGAGTTGAGCTGCTTACTTTGAATTTGATGTTTTTTGCTGAATCTTTAGCTGTAGACAGGATTATTCTGTTTGAGACCAAATTGATTGTTCAAAAAGGCTCCTAGGTTGTTCCAACCCTTCGTCTCTTACATCAAATTCATGAAAGACTGAGATTTTGAAAGGTGGGTATTCGATCACTCTTCCCCCACCGGCCAAAGATCTCTTCTAGTTCACCAAATCCACCCTCGAGAGGTAATGGTTCTATTCTTTCTTTTGCCTTCCCATTGGTTTTCTACAAGTTTAGTTGTTGCTTCAGCTGTTTTTGGTGTTCTGAATTTTGATTTCTTGTAGGGACTTCCATTGGCAGCGTGGGCATTCAAGGCCTTGCCTACGGGATTATGGTAATGCATATGTGTCCTTTCATTTATGGGATCCACAAAAAGAAAATTGGTCACACCTTTTTTGCATGAATACCCTTCAAGCTCATTTCCAATTGGTTTTCCAAATTCTGTAGCTCTTTCACACTGAGACTAGAGAATTCTTGTCCCATGCCTGCATGTATGGAATGTAGAAAAGAAGTCCATATTGTTGACTCTTGGTGTGATATATTCTCGGGGTTGGATTGATCATATCCCTTGGAATTGTCCAATAATTACTATAAGTCTTATCTTTTGAGTTAAGCGTCAACTAGCAATCTGTTATATCTCACTGCACGTTTTGCATCTTCTGATAACGATGCAAGTGAAAACTTAATTTTGTCATATCCTCATTTTAGTAAGAGATGAATACTCAGGCACTGGGCATAATATGTTCATAGTTTGAAGGCACACTCGCGATTAGTCTTCTTAGCACAGTAAAAAAATTGTTAAGTCTATGCCAGCATCCTGTTATTCTTGCAAGACCACTAGCATGAAAAACTTCCGTTGCTGCTTTTATCGGTGTTTTCTTAGGCATAAGATTGCAACATTATTGATATGTGCCATGTTTTTCTGGAATACATCATCAAGAATGATCAAGCACCTCGATCTTTTCCTCTTTGCCGCAAGCTCTTGATCATCATTTTCGGTAGTTCAGTGCTTAAAGTGTCTGTTCCACTGGGGATAGATTCCATGGTGCTGCTAGCAATGTGCTGAAGCATGTCCCTGAGGACTTCTTCTATCCTCAAAGAGGGAGAAAGAGACCCAAACAGAGATTGTGAAGTGTTTTTTCACCGCAGGATCATCAAAGACACTGAACTTTTTTACTAGATATGAGGAGCATGAAGTGGGGTTATAGCTACGTTGCATAAGATACTTTGGACTTGGAACAGTTCCAGTGGAGCTTTGAAGCACTAGGACTCACATTTTGACAAGTTCAATATTTTATTGATGGCTTTGCTTTTCTTGGCAATTTTTGTCCAATGAAACTCATTTTATTGGAAAGTCAAAAGTTTCTTCTTTGGTCTTGGAGATTCCCTTGCTTGTGGCGAGGAAATTTGGACAAGAACATGTAGGGAAGTTATTCCCCATACTTGTTTTCCTGTTTTTGCTAAAATTCCTGTTCACGTTTGTATTTTGAGCTCCTGTTTCTACTGTCGCAGGCCATGGACTCGAGGCGCTATACTGCCATGTCACGAATCAATATTTGTGCTATAATCGAGCTTGATTAATATGCAACCTAGATGCCTTAAAAGCATGAAAACTTATTGGTTTTGACAGAACTTGTAAGTATTAGTGCATGTTATGATGCAAGTAATGAGCAAGTTTGAACTCAGGAGGCACACGACCAATTCAATTGGTTGGATACAAGCCAAGCATTTGACTGCAATAATTGCTTCACGGTTCGCCAAACTGCAAAACATCTCCTTCCCTTTTATTGGATACAGATCAAGCATTTCTCTATAGATGCATGTGGGAAATCTTGATCTTGAATGGAAGAATTGCATGAGATGAAACTCTACAGCATTGGGACTTCTATAACATTTTCACAATTTTAATGTTTTATGAGTTGACTAGCATGAGTTGAAGATCTTGTTGAATCTGACACGGCCAGATATGTAGCAGAGGCCAAAAAGAAAATAAAAATAAAAATCGAACCGAAAACCGAACCGAATGTTTCGGTTCGGTTCGGACTAATTTTGGTTCAGTTCAAGGATTTTTCATAATGGTTCAGTTCAGTTCAGTTATTCAAATAATGTAACCAAGTCCCCGAACTCATTTTCTCTGGTTCGTAGAGATAAAATAGTTCTCCCGCTATTTTATATATGTTTCTAATCAACCTACCGTAAATGATTAGTGGCGGCTACCTAAGTTGCGATTTGGTAGAATTTGGGACGGTTCGAGTTAGGTTAGTTAATTTAATTGACATAACAATCCATTAGCCTAATTTTAGAACGCGACAAAGCTTAAAAGCAATTCGATAACTACTTATTGATTCTTCGGAAAACCCTATAATTCGAAGAGTTAACTAATACGCTAGAAATCACCCCTACATATTTCATAAAACGCCGCACTTCGAACATTATTATTATGTAAAAATTTTCAGATGTTACACATCAGCCATCGTAGAAATCTGGGAAAAAAAAACTAAAGAATAATTAAAAAATTAAAAAATTATTTAAAAATATTCATGTCAGCACCTACTATGCCACGTAGGCGGTCTGGCATTCACGTCAGCAATATCCAACCAAAATTAGCCGAAATGACTGAATTAGCTTTAGGTTAAAAGGTTTAAGAGTAAATTAACACCATTAAAATGTTTAAGACTAAATTGACAACAATAAAATAGGTTTAGGATTTTTTTGGACCCTTTTTCCGATTGAAGTATGCGGTGATATATTCTTCTTTCTTTGAGATTTTTTCTGAACGTTGGAGCATGTGTGATTCATGGCTTTTTTTTTTTTTTGGATTTTTCACTCCATAATGGAGAGGCCAAAACCAAATGGAAACGAGTATAATGCATAATTGAGGAAATATAAGCTATTACTATAGAAGTCATTTTAAGAGCCTATAATTACCTCGTCCAAATCCTATATTCTTACAGTTCATTGCGGATTTTTTAATGGCGGACTCTCCTCAGTGTTGACATTCAAATCCAATGGGGTCGCTCGATTTCTCTGGTAAATTTTTGGGCAATTTTCCAAATTATTATTTTTTAAATATTTACCAAATTAATATTAAAAAAATATTTACCATTGCCGAGCGGCACCCAATTCGCTAGTTGGGCCCCGCTCAGCTGTTCAATTACCGAGCGGGACCTCGGCCAGCCCCATTCGGCGGCCCGTATGCCGAGCGGGGCCCCGGCCGGCCCAATCGGCAAATGGGGGAAGATAATTTTTTTAATAATATTTATTTAATTTATATATATTTATAAAATTATCAATTAAATAATAAATTATATTGAAATTACGTAAACTTTGAGAAAAAAAAACCACTACATAATTCATATTACACCAGTAAAATTTACTTTTAATTTATATTTTTTTTATAAAAGTAACAATTGAATAATAAATTATATTGGAATTACGTAAACTTTGAGAAAAAAATACAAGCGCTACATAATTCATATTCCACCATTAAAATTTACTTTTAATTTATATTTTTTTATAAAAGTAACAACCGAATAGTAAATTATATTGGAATTACGTAAACTTTAAGGAAAAAAGACAAGCACTATATAATTCATATTCCACCATTAAATTTACTTTTAATTTATATTTTTTTATAAAAGTTTCAATTAAATAATAAATTATATTGAAATTACGTAAACTTTGAGAAAAAAAAAAGGCAAGCGCTGCATAATTCATATTCCACCATTGACTTTTAATTTATATTTTTTATAAAAGTTTCAATTAAATAATAAATTATATTTGAAATTACGTAAACTTTGAGGAAAAAAAGACAAGTACTACATAATTCATATTCCACCATTAAAATTGACTTTTAATTTATATCTTATATAAAAGTTTCAATTAAATAATAAATTATATTGAAATTACGTAAACTTTGAGGAAAAAAAGACAAGAACTACATAATTCATATTCCACCATTAAAATTGACTTGTAATTTATAATTTTTATATTATCAATTACATAATAAATTATATTGAAATTACGTAAAATTTGAGAAAAAAAAAAAGACAAACACTACATAATTCATATTCCATCATTAAAATTGACTTTTAATTTATATTTTTTATAAAAGTATCAATTAAATAATAAATTATATTAAAATTACGTAAACTTTGAGGGAAAAAAGATAAGCACTACATAATTCATATTCCACCATTAAAATTGACTTTTAATTTATATTTTTTTATAAAAGTTTTCAATTAAATAATAAATTATAATGGAATTACGTAAACTATGAAAAAAAAGCACTACATAATTCATATTCCACCATTAAAATTGACTTTTAATTTATATATATATTTTTTTATAAAAGTATCAATTGAATAATAAATTATATTGGAATTATGTAAACTTTGAGGAAAAAAAAGACAAGCACTACATAATTCATATTCCACCATTAAAATTTACTTTTAACAATTAGTGGTTTTCATATTTTACTAAACTTATGTTTTTGCCCTCAAATTTTTTTTTTTTTAAATTTTCCTAGATTACCCCATGGGACAAGCGAGTCCCCGCATGTCGGACACCGACACGTGTCCGATACGCAAAAAAATATCGAAAGCACATGTACGTGTAACATAGCAGAGACGTCGATTGTAGCCTCTCATGGTTAGATGATTGACGCAAGTATTCACCAAATAAGAATTGGGCAATTTTCAAAATTAGAATTTTTAAAAAATAATTTACCAAAATAGCATAAAAAAAATCAAATTGGGTACCGCTCGGCATAAGGGCCGCCGAGCGAATGGAGGCCGCCCAGCCCGCTCAGCACAAGGTGCTGCTGCAACTACCGCAGCATCACCACTTGCTGTTGTGGCTTGCAGCAGCAGCACTTTGCTGCAGCACCACAAATGGTGCTGCTGATTATTGGTGCTCTTTGCACCAATAATGGCTACTGCAAGTGGTTCGGCTCTGCTTAATATTCCCCCCCCCTTCTCCTCTTATTCTTCCCTTCACTTCTCGCTCTCATGCTGCTTTCTTCCCTCAGTCTCATCTGAAGCTCTCACGCTCCTCTCGTCCCTCACTTTCGTGCGATCGTTTCCTTCCTCACTTTCATCTCAATTTTTGTCGCGCTCTTACTCCCTCACTAAGCTTTCGCTGGTTCTTTCCGTCGCAGTAAGTGTATAGCACAGCTGGTGTTATTTATATTGTTAATATGTTTGTTGTGTTCGAGCAAAACTGACGTTTTTATCTGGTGTTTTCTCTTGGCAGGTTAAGCTTTTAAATTCGGTGCGTGCTTTCTTTCGATAATTTGAGGTAAATTTCATTGTAATAATTTTTTACATTTTCGTAAGCATAAATTTATTTATTTGCTTTTTATTTATATCTGCATCATTTCGGTAACTTATAGGTGTTATTAATAATATGTTTTAAATTTTGTCAAATGTTATGATAATAGTTATAATGTGTATTTGGTTTTTATGTAGTCGTTAATAATATTTACTGTTTGAGGAGTTCAAAATGAATTTGTCAACTAAAAAAAGAGAGGATAAGATGGCACGAGAAGCGTGGGCGGGGTTCGAACCGGTCCGAAAAAAAAAATATAGAAAATTTTAAAATTCGAGTAAATAAGTAATTTGTAAATTAAAGGCTGATTAAAAAAATGTTGAAAAAATCATAGAATACTTTTAAAAATTCGGCAAGAAATTTAAAAATACAAAAAAGAAAACATGTTAAATTAGTGTAGGGTTCCTGTGTTACCCGGGTTCATGTAATATGGGCCTCGAACTTTTGAGAAATTACAATTTGATCCTTGAACTTTTTGAAAATTATAATTTGGTCCTCGAACTTTTGGAAAATTACAATTTGGTCCTCGAACTTTTGAGAATTTGGTCCTCTAACTTTTCAAAAATTATAAATTGGTCCTCGAACTTTTGGGAAATTACAATTTGATCCTTGAACTTTTTGAAAATTATAATTTGGTCCTCGAATTTTTCAAAAATAACAAATTGGTCCTCGAACTTTTCAGAAATTACAAATTGGTCCGATTATGAGTAATTCTCATTGTGACTATTCGATTAATATGCACAGAATGAATATTTACTAACTTATATACTTGAAATAATTTGTAATATTTTTATTTAACAGAATGTCGACAACACCTTTTACGATTGTGTAGTGGGGAGGCAGAGTAGTTGAAAATGAACATTGACATGGTTACGAAGGGGGACAATCTATCATGTTCGAGTTTGCAAACATATCGACATTCGATGAGTTATGTGCTACGATTGAGAGCGCATTGAATCTAATAGGAAACCAGTACATTGAAAGGCTGATATGTAAATATCCAGTTGTAGCCTATGTAGCATCGATACCCCTCATGGGTGTGCGCATCGGTATCGGACGCGTATCGGATACCGACACGCGGCGATACGCGTTCGATACGCGTTGACCGAGTGTCGGGATTCCGACACTCGATCAACGCATGCGATACGTCGACGATACGCATGTCCGAGTATCGGACACGCGAATTCTAATATATATATATATATAAAGGAAAGAAAACGCGTGAACCACTTAACCCTAAATGGATATTAGACAGAAACAGAATCACTTCCTTCGCTTTTTCGTCTCCTCTCTTTGAGTCTCTCTCTAATGTCTCCATCTCGGTCACTCGATGCTCGCTCAAATTCAATTATCTCCCTCGATAACCATGATATCCGACTTGGTCGCTTGCTCGAAGTGAGTCGTCTCCCTCAGAATGCAATCGTCGCTGATCGACTACTCAGTTTTCACCCAGGTCTTGTTCCGAGCTCTATCAAGATTTCACAGCCAAATCCATCTCCGAACAGGTTACCATCTTCTCTCTCTTAGTGGTTCTTGGCTATCTGTGTCTGTGTTGAGCTGATTGTGACCATCTTCTCTCACCCAGGTCTTGTTCCGAGCTCTATTCAGATTTCGCGGCCAAATCCATCTCTGAACAGGTTACCATCTTCTCTCTCTCAGTGGTTCTTGGCTATCTGTGTCTGTGTTGAGCTGATTGTGAAAATAGATTCTCTGCGAGAGTTGATTGACCAGCTTAATTTGAAAAGGTGCTAAAGGCTCTATTTTTCTGGCTAGCTTTGTTGATATGGGAGCTCTGTTGTGGTTCTTGGGGCATGGGTTTGGACTTACCAGTCCTAAGCTAAAATCCACGAAATTATATTCCTGAATTTAGGTTTTCCTGTTGCCTTGCCTTTTTAATGGAATGATTCAAATGAATTTCACGAGGGAATGGTTGTTCTATTTCCCCATTTCCTTTTTGAAAGTCATGTAGGCCAAAGGGATTATATTTATAGCGATGCGGGTATGATCAAGTTCTCTGTCTTGCATGTGTGCAATTTCGTTCAAGCCCAGATTAGCTATTTTTGCATCATAGTTTTTGACATCTTGTAATTATATTTTTTGTAGAATGACTTCAAGCATGGATAGTAGTGTTCCTGTTCCACCACCTACATCTAGCGATGAAGATTCGAATAACCCACTATGGAGGTGTGTTACTAAGTCAGGTAATCCTAGCGAGGCGGGGGGAAATATGTCTTGGAAATGTAAATTCTATGGAAAAGATGGTAAGAGTTCATACACGAGAGTTAGGGCCCATTTGTTGAAGATAAGTGGAAAAGGAATTGCAAAATGCAAAAAATTAGGAAAAAAAAAGATATTTTAGAGATGGAAAGATTAGAAGAATAAGAAGAAGTCAATTCTAGATTGAAGAGTAAGGCGCCTAGAAACGTACCTTTGCCTCCTCCTAGCTTTTCAGTTAGTAGTGGTAGTGGGATTGATTCATCATTTGACCCAAAGAAAAGGAAGATTGGAAGTGGGAGTGGTGGAAGATCAATTGAAAAGGAATTCAATATGACTCAACGGGAACGTTTAGATTGTGAGATTGCTCGGATGTTCTATTTGGTGGGCTTGCCATTTAACCTTGCAAGAAATCCTTACTTCCAATCTTCTTTCACTTATGCCGCAAATCATAATATAACGGGTTATGTACCTCCAAAATATAATTTGTTGAGGATCACTTTGCTGCAAAAAGAGAAGGAAAACATTGATAGATTGTGTGCACCTATTAGAAATAGGTGGAGTGAGAAGGGTGTAAGTATTATGAGTGATGGGTGGAGTGACTCACAAAGGAGACCACTTATTAATTTTATGGCAGTGTCGGATGGAGAAGCTCTGTTTATAAAATCGGTTGATTGTTCAGGAGAAACAAATGATATGCTTTTCATTTTTAACTTATTGAAAGAAGTTATCAATGAAATTGTGCATGTGAATGTTGTTCAAGTTATTACAGATAATACTTCAAATTGTAAGGCCGCGGGACAACTCATTGAACAAGAGTTTTCATCCATTGTTTGGACGCCTTGTGTGGTGCACACCATAAATCTAGCTTTGAAGAACATTTATGCCGCAAAGAATATGGAGAATAATTACTTGTTTATGAGGAATGCAGTTGGATTTCAGACATTATTGCGGATGTTATGCGTATCAAACATTTCATCATGAACCATTCAATGAGATTAGCTATATATAATGAGTTTGTTAGCTTGAAGTTGCGTTCCGTGGCGGATACATGTTTTGCTTCGATGGTTGTGATGCTTAAGAGGTTCAAGCTAATCAAATGTGGTCTTCAAAGGATGGTTATTTGTGATAAATGGAATATTTATCGAGATGATAATCAAGAGAGAACTAAGTTTGTCAAGGACAAGGGGCTGGATGACTTTTGGTGGAATTCGATTGATTATATACTTTCATTCACGGCTCATATATATGACATGCTTAGAATTTGTGACACCGACAAGCCTTGTCTTCATTTAGTCTATGACATGTCAGATTTAATGATTGTTAAAGTGAAGAAAGCTATATATGCGCGATAAGTGAAGAGGCTAGATGAGGGATCTACATTTTATGAAGTGGTTCATACAATTCTTGTGGATCGTTGGACTAAGAACAACACTCAACTTCATTGCTTGGCACATTCCTTGAATCCTAGGCGAGTTCTAAAATTGTATGAGAATATTACATTATTAATTGGTATCTTTTCTTTGACATGATAATATAATACTCCTCTTACTTATTATGGTTTTCTACTTTCATTTTTATAGGTACTACAGTGAACAATGGCTCAATGAAGAGCCTACTCGAGTTTCCCCACACAAGGACAAAGAGATCAATCAAGAAAGACAGAAATGCCTTAGGAAATACTTTCCTAACTTGGATGAGCGCAACAAGGTGAATTTGGAATATGTGGATTTTGCACGCAAAAATGGAGATTTTAGAGAATTTGATTCCTTTCATAATCGATATGCTATGGATTCTAAGGCTCAGTGGGTTATTCATGGTGCAAGTACACCTATGCTTCAAAGTATAGCCTTAAAGCTTCTTGCACAACCTTCTTCTTCATCATGTGCCAAGAGGAATTGGAGTACTTACTCCTTTGTGAATTCAGTAAAAAGAAATAAGATGACCCCAAAACGTGCAGAGGATTTGGTTTTCATTCATATCAACCTTCGTATTTTATCAAGAAACAGTCCACAATATGCAGAAGGAGAGACCAAGATGTGGGATATTGGTGGAGATGCATTTGACACGTTTGAAGATGTTGTGGTGCTTGAAGTTGCAAGTCTTTCACTTGATGAGCCGGAGATTGAGTCTGTTATTTTTTCAGGGGAAGTGGATAATGTAGGTGTAGAGGAATGACTTCTTGAGAGCATTTCTTCACAAAGTGCAGTAGAAACGCCTCTCAAAAGAATTGGTGAGTCACCCATTCGCTCCTTGATTTTCATGTTGCTCTTATGAAAGCTAACATTGTCAATTAGAAGAGATGTCTTTAAGATTCTTAGAGGACCTCATGTTATCTCCTTTTGTAATGCATTCTGTTTATATGTTTTTTGAGACTTAAAGCTCAATGTAATGAAGTTAATGTTTTGAAGAGTTTCTGGTTAACTCACACTGCATGTTTTTTGGACTTGAGAAAATGTGTGCGCGATTAGATCAAAATATGCTTTTCGGATGTTTTTAAAGAGATCGTGTCTTATCATTTTGTGAATAAACTTGTCTTCTCTCATGCAGGCTCATCCCATTTTTTGCCCAGTAAGACATGTGGAAGCAGTAGAAATTGTGCCGAAAGATATTGATTCATATGGCTCTTTGGATGTTAGCAGACTTCGATTCATATGAATCTCTATGTTAAAGGCATTTATTTTTTGACTAAGTCTTTGTAACCTTACTAGATGTGAATTAAGGTCGCAGGTTGGACAGTGTGACAATATCTGTAACCCTTCTCCCCCCCCCCTTTTGGCCATTTCTTGTTACAATTCCTGACGTCTGTTTTGGACATATGTAAAAACTCACCCTTTACTGTTAGTATTAGTGTACATGACGTCTATTTTGGCTTTATTTAGTTTTTATATTTAAAAATATATGTTAAATACAATGTATCCCCGACGTATCGAATTTTTCTGTTTTTGAGAAATGATGTATCGCCGTATCATGTCGTGTCGTGTCCGCGTGTCGGTGTCGGTATCGGTGCTACTTAGGTTGTAGCATACAATTGTGTTACATACGAAATGACGGAGGTGCATAATGATGGTACAGTTACAATGATCCAACAGTAGTACGTCAGGCTGGTATGTTAGGAATTTCACAGTTCTATGCAATTGTAGCTGAACACCAAGTGCTACATGATTCTGAGGAAGGTTTCAATGTTGGTGAAGACGAACAAGGTGTGCATAATCAGTACATGGAGTCCGATGATAATGATGATAATTATGCTTATGATGACGGTGATAGTGATAATGATGATCATCATAACGATATTGATGATGATGAAAATATTGATGAAGAAGATGATGCTTGGATGGACACTGCTGACAGCGATGAACAGGATGTCGGAGGAGACAACGGTGAGCAAGATGTCGAAGGTGACAGCTATGAAGAAGATGTCGGAGGTGATGATATAGAGGCTTACTACAACACCCATTGTAGTAATCCCATTACGCCGTTCGTACGTCCAAAGCCCTATTCGGAGATCGATTTTGATTTGATGCGAGACAATACAACTGCGAAGCCGAGCAGTAGGGTATTTGATCCCGCGAAAGAATTTTCCATTGGCATGTTATTTTCCTCGCAGGACGCAATGCAGTCGGCTGCGAAAGAATACTATATTAGAAGAAATCATAAGTTTCATTGCAATGTGACAAATCAGAGAGAATATGTGATAAGGTGTGGTAATATGAATGGAGTGTACCATTGGAGGCTCCGCGCGACTACCAAACGCGGTGACTCGTTTTGGAAAATAGCTAAGTACAGTGGGCCACATACATGCATTAATCTGCCATGCATTAATCCGGCATTGTCACGGGATCATCGGCACGTTAATCAAAAATACATCTGCAGCTTTATAGAATCAATGGTCGATGCCCAACCAGATATCAAAATCAAGTCACTCATGGCCGAAGTTCATGACAGACTGAACTTCCAACCTAGTTACCGTAAAACCTGGAAGGCTAAACAAATGGCGATTGCCAAAATTTTTGGAGGATGGGATGAGTCATACGATAGATTGAGAAAGTACATGAAAGAAATAGAACGTAACAATCCAAGTTCTCATTTTGTTATCGATGGTAAGGTGAAGCAAGATCAGAGCCGTATGCATTTCAACCAAATGTTTTGGGCGTTCCAATAGACGATTCAAGGCTTCAAACGATGTCGTCCTGTGATATTTATCGATGGCACTCATTTGTACGGGAAATACAAAGGAACGCGTCTTTGTGCGGCCACACTTGATGGCAACAATCACATTTTTCCTTTGCATTTGCTGTGGTTGAAATAGAAATGTAGACAATTGGAAGTGGTTTATGCATATGTTACGGCGATATGTGATACATAGGAGAAACATTTGTGTGATATTAGATAGGCATGCCGGGATTCAACAAGCAATGGACACAACATGGTGGCGTTCTCCACATGCCCATCATAGATTTTGCATTTGGCACCTTGCGAGCAACTACAACAAACAATTCAAAAATGCCGAAGGCAAAAAATATGTTCGGATGGCAGGTAAGATTTACAATTTTGTAAATTTTACGAAAGTGCGTATTCATAAATTTGAATGAGAGTTACTAATTATGTTTGTAATGTACAACTTACGCGTATCAAAAACACAAGTTCGATTGGCTTATGAGCCGAATTAGGCAGTTTGACCCCGAAACAGCTGCATGGTGTGATCAGCTCCCAAAAGAAAAATGGATAAGAGCTCATGATGAAGGGAAGAGATATGGATCGATGACGATGAATCTAGTTGAATCTGTGAACGGGATGTTGTAGGGTTTTCGTGGGCTGCCAATAACAACCATGGTGGAAAATATATTCTATCAGTTAAACCAATATTTTGACACGAGACGAACAACATACATGAATCAGCAGGCGGAAGGATTTGTATATACACATTTTGTGGGTGAGGCTCTCCGGAAATACAGTGAAAAGGCAAATGGGCATCAAGTTAGACGTTTTGACTCTGAAAGAGGGATTTTCGAAGTGAGAACTGCAAGTAATAGATCAAGAGGATCAGGGGGCCACAAACAGGTAGTGAACTTAGACAAACGAATATGCTCATGTGGGAAATTTGAACAGCTGAAAATCCAATGTTCCCACGTAATCGCAGCTTGTCAAGCATATGGAATTAACCACAACATGTACGTAGATGAATGTTATACGTTGGCCAAAACCCTTCAGTGCTATCAATACTCATTTGAGCTATTGGGAAATCCTCATTACTAACATGAGGACAACGAGCTGCCATTAGTGCCAGACCCGCTTCGTCTTCGTCAGAAAGGAAGGCCCCGTGCATCACGAATAAGAAATGAGATGGACTGGACAACGCCGAGCACATTGCGTATCCATTGCAGAAACTGTGGCAAATCAGGGCACAATAGGCAAACTTGTAGACATAGACCGACTCAACAGTAGATCGCATTTGTTCGATAAACTTTTTGTAATAAAACTATATTATTATTCGATCGATATTTATTATGTAATTTTTTCCTATAACAAATATGTGAAATTTTCGTAATTGTATAATATCACAATTGCGCGATATTTGTTCAGTTCACATGTTCCATGTCTACATTAGATATGTTAATTTGTTATACTGTTATAATATCACAATTGTGTAGATATGGATCAGAGGTCTTACATTCATCTAGGCCCTGAGGATGATTCGCTACTCACTGGCCAAACCCAACATAGATCAGAGCACTTATGGAGCGGTGAGGTCAGTAAAAAATTTATAGTTGATCTGTTGTTTATAACCACTTTCGACGAAATTGCAAGTAACTGTTTATGTCACATTTCACAGATACATTCGGCTCGGCCCCTTAAGTGGCAGCGAGCGATGCTACACATAGGCGACCTTGATCCGCGCATACACACGTATCTGCAAAATTCTGGATTTTACGGTGTTTATAATATGGGTTTCGTCCAGCTCGATTGGCATTTGATTACTGCACTGGTGGAGCGGTGGAGACCTGAGACCCACATTTTCCATATGTCGGAAGGTGAATGCACGATCACGCTACAGGACATCGAAGTGCTTACAAGGCTTCCCATCGATGGAGAAGTAGTTACTTGGCCCCCTGTTATGGATTGGGGCGCTACCTATGATGATTTACTTGGTGTTCGGCCACTAGAGTTGCGCGGCTCGCAGATAAGTTTGACCTGGTTGGCACAACGCTTTGCAAATCTTCTGGCGGATGCAAATGACGTCGTCATAGTGTAATATGCGAGGGCATTCATTCTCCGACTACTTGGAGGATCTATTTTCATGGACAAATCATGTGCCTAAGTTAGTTTGCACTTTCTCCCACTACTATCGAATATCCAGGCCCCTACGCTGTATAGTTGGGGTTCGGCAGCACTTGCGTGGTTACCCACCATGAGGTAAAGCAAATGGGCGGTGCGTTACAGGTATTGCAAATTTGGGCGTGGGAGCACATCACATGTATCTCCCCATCCGTGAGCTAGGATGTTCCTTTCCCAAATACGTCTCTCAGTAGTCGGTATGTGATCTATTACATTTTCAGTTCGCACTCATTAATTCTTTTCAGTGTGTGTAATATATGAAAGTATAATATTTTTTTATTTTTTATTTTTTTTTTGTTTTTGTAGCTGGACTCTAAGCATACACACAACGGAGATCCCCACGCATACTTTGACACATCTGCACTACCAACTTGACAGATTGACATCCGAAAATGTAAGTAATGATGGCAACGAATGAGTTTAATTATTCGTTTAATTTTATATGTTTTAATATGATGTTAGCTTTTAAATTAATCATTCATTTAATTTTAGATGCTTTAATATGATGTTAGCTTTTAAATTAATTATTTGTTTAATTTTAGATGTTTTATTACGATGACAGATTACTTGTGAGCCCTATACTGATGTCATTTGTAGTCTACTGGCGTACTGCCGGCAAGGACATCGTTATTGGAAGGCGAAGGTCCCTCTCATTTGCCACTGGATAGTTGAGTGGCACTACCCAGACCGAGTACTTCGGCAGTTTGGTTTGCAACAGAAAATACCTAAAGTCTCAAGGATCATACTTCCTTTCATGATATTGATAACGCCGTCCAGGACGAATTGGGTGATAGGCACATAGACAGCATCAATTTGTGGGGTAGACGTCGAGCATGTATCATCAATGGTGATCGTATAACGGAGGATCTCCGCTTTTATTCAGGATATTTGGAGTGGTTCCGTAGACATACACGGAAATGGATTTCTGTTACGTGAGCTGCAATGGGTTCAACGGTTTGTGCAAACACTCTCAATTTAATTCATTAATTATTTTTTTCGTAACATAAGTTATTGGCATTTGATAATTTTTGTTAATTTTTTAATATCATTACCAGACTGATGGCATTGAACACGCGGTGCATATAATGAAGGGGTCTCGATCTACTGAGGACTTGGATTACATGGAGAGTCTACTTGAGGCATTGCTATATGCCCAGAAGGAGGAGAGGCGGCTAGTCACAGCCATGCCACCACCACAACCACCGATTGCAGCGGGACCCGATGAGTCGGATGTGGATGTCCCATCCGAGCCTGTTCAGTCGTTCAGGAGGACCCTTTGAGCTCGTCCAGTAGGTCATGTTGTCCCTCACACCATCGAGTATCATACGACATATTTTGGTGAAGGATTCGAGCAGTCTGCCGGCCCATTTACTGAGGGATCTGCTTTTGCGTCTCCTGACTATACACAACAGCGGACTCCATATACTCATCCGGCTTCATATGAGGATTTCCCTCCTTACATTCCAGGCCTTCCTACAGTTGGACATGCACAGTCTGGCCGTGGCATATTTCCACAAGATATGCCTTCATCATCTACTCAACCTCCTCGTTGGCGATATCACCTTCGACGTTTCGAGCACCAAAGATAACCTGATTGTGGAATAGGAGGTCATGTTGGAGGACGACATCGTCACCATATGTAATTGTGGTTGTTAACAAAATTTCATGTTTTCCATGTCTCAGCACCCATGTCTCAACACCTTTATTTTATGATTACTAATTATTTACGTAATTTCAATATAATTTATTATTTAATTGATACTTTTATAAAATATATATATAAATTAAAAATCAATTTTAATGGTGGAATATGAATTATGTAGTGCTTGTTTTTTTCTCATAGTTTACGTAATTTCAATATAATTTATTATTTAATTGAAAATTTTTATAAAAAATATAAATAAAAAGTCAATTTTAATGGTGGAATATGAATTATGTAGAGCTTGTCTTTTTTTTCCTCAAAGTTTACGTGATTTCAATATAATTTATTATTTAATTGATACTTTTATAAAAAAATATAAATTAAAAGTCAACTTTATTGGTGGAATATGAAGTATGTAGTGTTTGTCTTTTTTTTTTCTCAAAGTTTACATAATTCCAATATAATTTATTATGTAATTGATAATATGAAAATTATAAATTACAAGTCAATTTTAGTGGTGGAATATGAATTATGTAGTTCTTGTCTTTTTTTCCTCAAAGTTTACGTAATTCCAATATAATTTATTATTTAATTGAAACTTTTATAAAAAAAAATATAAATTAAAAGTCAATTTTAATGGTGAAATATGAATTATGAAATGCTTGTCTTTTTTTTTCCTCAAAGTTTACGTAATTTCAATATAATTTAATATTTAATTGATACTTTTATAAAAAAATATAAATTAAAAGTCATTTTTAATAGTGGAATATGAATTATGTAGCGCTTCTCTTTTTTTCTTCAAAGTTTACGTAATTTCAATATAATTTATTATTCAATTGTTACCTTTATAAAAAATATAAATTTTTTTCCTCAAAGTTTACGTAATTCCAATATAATTTATTATTCAATTGTTACTTTTATAAAAAAAATATAAATTAAAAGTAAATTTTAATGGTGGAATATGAATTATGTAGCGCTTGTCTTTTTTTCCTCAAAGTTTACGTAATTCCAATATAATTTATTATTCAATTGTTACTTTTATAAAAAAAATATAAATTAAAAGTAAATTTTAATTGTGGAATATGAATTATGTAGTGCTTGTCTTTTTTTTCTCAAATTTTACGTAATTCCAATATAATTTATTATTTAATTGATACTTTTATAAAAAAAATATATAAATTAAATAAATATTATTAAAAAAATTTGCCTTGGGGACTCGCTCGGCGGCCCATTTGCCGATTGGGCCGGCCGGGGTCCCGCTCGGCATATGGGCCGCCGAATGGGGCTGGCCGGGGTCCTGCTCGGTAATTGGGCCGCCGAGTGAGGCCCAAATGGGGATTTAGGCCCCAATCGGCAGCCCAATTGTCGATTGGGGCGCCCCGCTCTGCAATTGGGCTGCCGAGTGGGGCCCAACTAGCGAATTGGGTGCCGCTCGGCGGCCCAATTACCGAGCGGCAACCAATTTGGTAAATATATTTTTTAAATATTAATTTGGTAAATATTTTTTTTTAAAAAAAATAATTTGGGAAATTGCCCTAATTTTTTTTTCTCACATTTAACTTGAATTGCAAGATTAGTTTTTACATACTTTTAAATTCATTTATCCTTTTTGTTAATTCCGACCATATAACAATAACTTCCCGATAATAACACATTAATTTTTTAACAATAACTTATTATTGAAGTTTGTTTGTAAAACCAGTAAAAGTGCCCCTTTTTCAATCTGATATAGGATGAAAAGAAGAGTGCAAGTAATCTTATTAGTTAGAATGTTATTTTAGTCTTTCAAAATGAAGAAATGGGAAAGTGGATTACGCCCCATTATACTCGCGTGCGAGTGCGTGATTATTAGGTGCACTTTGCATGATTGCGTGGTTGCGGTTAATTATTGGCACTAGTCAACAATCATTTTATTTTTTTATTTTTATTTTTCAAAATTATAATAAAAATGAATTGTTGAGTCCTAAGAAATAGTGTGACTATTCACGTTGGAGTTTCAGTTAATTTTATTAAATTTATTTTCGAATTTTAATTAGTTGATAATGTCCAATGATTGCAACTTTTCAAACATAACAATTCTTTTGGACAACGAAGAGGTGTGTCCGAAATAATTGTTCTGCGGACATGAAAAGATATGTCTGAATTAATTGTTCTACGGACACGAATAGGTATGTCTGAATTAATCGTTCTTCGGACATGAAGAGTTTTGTCTGTATTTTAGTTTTTCAGACATAAAAAGTTGTCTTCCTTCGACTATTGTATACTGAGTGATTCGATTTATTTTCAAAAGTTTCGATTTCACTTTTTTTCCTCTAGAACAGCTATCTCCTCCTATTAAATTATAAAGAAATGTCAAAATTACTATCGATTATATTTATTAAAACAAATTTATATCCTGTAAGATATTTATCTAAAATCACTAGCAATGTTGTATGGCAAATAAATTTTTAAAGACCGCGTCATCACGCATCAAAATTTGACTTCATTTCATCTTATTTCAATGGATATTTTCCAGCAATCAACGCCTAGGAGGAGACAAGATTAGTGCGGTGGTAAAGCAAATTGAGATTAAAATAGGATCCACCAATCATTCTAGCACACACCTCCTGATCAATCCCAATCAATCAGATGTAGAAGTAGGGCCCACCTACCCCTCCCCCTAAGCCAAATAATAAAACAAATCACATCTGTCTTTGACTTTGACTCCCACACTCTTACAATAAAAAAATAAATAACAAAACCCTTCAATCATATCAACTGTAAATCGAACCAGTTCTCTCTCTCTCTCTCTCTCTCTCTCTCTCAGACGCACATTCAATCTCCTCTCTTCCGTGAGAGGGAAGCTGAGGGAGACTTTTCAAAGCAACCCACCAAGCCTCATCATCACTTTGCCTCGCTTGCTTCTTGACACCGCGGTAATGGGCAAGTCGAGCCGTAGCCTGGGCCGCCGGACGCCGCGGCAGCGGCCGGCCGTCGTCGCCCTCGCGCTTCTCCTCCTCCTCCTCCTCCTCACGTTGGCGTCGGCCAGGCCTCTAGCCCCAGAGAGCGTCTCGATAATGCCCGGGGGACTATCCGGCGGTAGGAGAGCAAGTGGGTCATCGTCGGGGGCTGAGTTGGAGCGGGCCGCGGCACGGAGGCTGCTCGTGGGGCCAGGTTCGGCGCCGCCGTCGTGCAGATCCCGGTGCGGGAACTGCTCGCCGTGCAAGCCGGTTCATGTGCCGGTCCAGCCCGGTCTGAGCGCGCCGCTGGAGTATTACCCGGAGGCTTGGCGATGCAAGTGCGGGAACAAGCTGTTCATGCCCTGAAACAGAGATGCCCCCCCAAAAAAAAAGAGAATAAAATTGAAGCTTTTATTTATTTTATTTTAACTTTTTGTGCAGTGTAGTTTATTGTAAGTTTATAATCAAAATATAATTTTGTAATATTCTGTGAGACATTGATGTTTGGTCGGGACAGGGAACATATTGGGAACGCAAAGATTTCCTTTGACGACACTTATTTAAGTGCTTTCTTTCTTTTCACTTGCATTGATTCCTTGGACTTTTCTATTTTTCTTGCTTATTTATTGCCAGTTTTCTCGGCTTGCATTAATGTCAGAAATTACACAGAGATGGTATGAGACAAATTGACTCTCACCTCGTGTTCGTTATGAATTAAATCCACCATGAAAGTCTGGAGCCGCATTCACAATAACAAGTGACTCAAAAATCTGAGTGTGACATTAAAAAAAAAACATTGATATGGAGCATTTTTTTTATACAGATTTATGTGTCGATTACGGCGATTTAATTCATGAATGTAGTTTTATTTAGTGTGAAATATATAGATAAGAACATGCCAACGAAAACTGCATAGTTTCTGTGTTCTTACGAGTTTACTATCTAAGAAAATAAAATATCACGATTTTGATTGCAATGGATTATGATTAATCAAGGGAGATGTACAATTCATGAAGACGTATGTATAGTTAAAGCAGATATGGAGAATCTCCTGGAGATATATGCACAATTTAAAAAAAATGAAGAATTTCAAAGATATAACAGTGAGAATAAGATGATTGGCTTAGGACACGAGGAATAATAACGTAAACGGAAGATGATTTTTCTACTTTTACTTCTGAGAGAAGTAATTTTTTTTTTTTACTTTTTTAAGTGTCTTCAAAATTATTTTTGGAGAAAAAAAATGCTCTAGAAGTAGAAAAACGAAATTGAGTAAGCAAATGTATTTTTGCTCCAGAAGTTGCATTATCAAACGAAATTATGCTCTAGAAGAATATTTGAAGTAGAAATTCTACTCCAGAAATATTGTCACGCGTGCCCTAAAGAACTTGATTAGTACTTATTATTTATCTCCATGGTTGGTGATGGTACTATCGATGGCTATACGGGTATCCAAAATACACTTCAACGTGTCTAGAAATCCATCTAAAATAATTCGCAAGTACTAAAATCAATAGTTACACAAATATCTTTGTTCATATTTAAATGTTTTTTCTTACAAAAGTAACCAAAGCGAAGCCATGCTAGTTTTTTTTTTTTTTTGGTAACCAAGCTTTCCCACGTGCAATGGACTATTTCTCGTGATGGTGCGGGTATGAACATCATTGCCACCGGTTAATCTTCATCATTAATATTTTTATTCTCTCAAGTTAATGAAAACATTGTAATTTCCTAATTACAAAGATTGGAAAAGAGAGTTGGGGACAAAATGTCAAATTGAAAGTGACCTGACTTTGGACCACCAACTGGATAAAAATTTCTTAGTCTGTTCGGAATCTTTTTGGATGAGATTTTCATTATATGTAAGAATGTTCTGATATAATTGGGGCCAGATGTTTCTTTTAGTGAACTATATGTGTAGTTTCTTGTTAAAACATAATATGAAAGAAATAATTTTCTCAACATGAGGAAATTATAAGAAATTTGATTGGACTAATGTTGACACCTACATTTTTTTGGCCAAAGGTCATTTCTATATATTTCTTAGTTGGAACTGTTTTAGATTATTTAGGTATTTAGAGTTTCCTAAAATTGGGACTAGGTTTCTCGATATTTATTCCCAAGCAAATGAAAAATAGAACAAATATTATCATGTTATCAAAGAGACTTATAGGTCATTTTAAAGTATTATGCAGTGAGAATTTTCGGTCATTTTAAGTCGTAGGTTCATGAAAATAGGGTGGATTCTTGTGCCTTACTCAGCTCTAATTGGCCCTCTAATAATTTAGTGGGGGCCCTAATATCATTTCATTAATGAGGAGAAATCAAGCTGCTGTCGAAAGAGTTTGAGAGAACCCATGCAAAGCGTTGGCTATAACGACCGGTTGGATAAGGGCAGGGAATGGACACCGGGCTAGAAGGCCTGGATAAGGAGCGATTTTTAGTAGGTTCTAGGATAGAGAAGGGGGCATGAATGAATCGAACTACGCACCAAACAGGAGGATAAATTATGAAATATATACAACACATACATAGGGGAGATCAATTCAGGGAAGAAAAAAAAACACACACACGCACATATATGCACCATTTGACGTAATAACAATGCTTTGAGCATGCTCAGGTAAGAGCACTTTCTAGATGTGTGACATCCTAGGAAGGTGCGCACTTGTACGCTAAAGCAAAAAATCATGACGCCAGGTGTGAGATGGCTCAAAGCAGACATTATCTCATTGAGTTAATCCAAGATGTCATATAAACGCTATTTAGTGATCAGGTTACTTTTGTCCACCTAACAATCCCTTTTATTATCTCGATTCTTGTATCAACAGGCACAACAACCAAATAATGAAAAAACAAAATGCCCAAATCGATTCATCAATATCCTTATGCATAATTCATTGACTCGAGTCGACAGCCACATTTTCGGCATCTGCACAAAACATATTCCCATTCTCTTAGCGAAATTGTCATTGAATTTCCTCTCCTTCTCTCTCTCTCTTCTCTCCCTCTCAGCCTTAGAATATGAAGATAGAAGAGGGACATTGTCGATGGCGATGGTGATGAGGGAAGGGAATAGGATTTTGAGGGTTGTACATGTACACTGTAACAACGGAAGCAGAGCATGTGAACAAACATGTGGGGGCGGGGATTCCATCTTACCTATTCTCGTGTCCTGTGCTTGGGGAGGAAGCCTCAAAAAGTAGCAAGAAACGACACCCATCTCTCTCTCTCTCTCTCTCTCTCTCTCTCTCTCTCACCCTGATCAATCACCTGCAATTCTACTCTCTCTTCTGTAGCTTTTCGACAATAATATCCTGCGACTGTTGAAAGATACGACAGCATTCCTACGGTATTTGACTTTTTCTGGATCGCCGTGTCTGACCAGAGAGTGCTGGAGAAGGCGGTCTCCGCATCTTTCCTCATTTCCCCCCGGTGTAGGACACATTTTTCTTCAGCAAATAATGATTTGCGCCTCAAAAAGGACGTTTTCTTTGCCATGTCCCTTTGCAGTCGAATTATTTGCAGCAAGAAAAGGGCCTTCTTTCCAAATTAATTTTTTTTAAAAAAATATTTACCAATTTAATATTAAAAAAATATTTATCAAATTGGATGCCAATCGCCGCCGATTGGCACCCAAAACAGGGACTTGGGCCCCAATCGGCGGCCCAATTGCCGATTGGGACAATTGGGGCACCCAATCGGCACTTGGGCTGCCGATTGGGGCTCAATTTTTTTTTTTATTTTCAACGGATTCGTCTTGAAAAATTATACGAAATAAAAAAAAAATCATTCCAAACGGACACCTGAGCGATGAGATATGCCCTTTCAAAGTATTAATCCATTGGATTTTTAAAACTTTGCTAATTTAGGCATCCAGTTAAACGAATAAATTATAAAAGTATCAATTAAATAATAAATTATAATTGAAATTTTATTAATAAATTAGGCATCAATTGAAAACTTTTATAAAAAATATAAATTAAAAGTCAATTTTAATGGTGGAATATGAATTATGTAGTGTTTTTTTTTCCTCAAAGTTTACGTAATTTCAATATAATTTATTATTTAATTTATATTTTTATAAAAAAAAATATAAATTAAAAGTCAATTTTAATGGTGGAATATGAATTATGTAGTGTTTGTTTTCCTCAAAGTTTACGTAATTTCAATATAATTTATTATTTAATTGATACTTTTATAAAAAAAATATAAATTAAAAGTCAATTTTAATGGTGGAATATGAATTATGTAGTGTTTTTTTCCTCAAAGTTTACGTAATTTCAATATAATTTATTCTTTAATTGAAAAATTTTATAAAAAATATAAATTAAAAGTCAATTTTAATGGTGGAATATGAATTATGTAGTGTTGTTTTCCTCAAAGTTTACGTAATTTCAATATAATTTATTATTTAATTGATACTTTTATAATTTATTCGTTTAAATGGATGCCCAAATTAGCAATGTTTTAAAAATCCAATGGAATAATACTTTGAAAGGGCATATCTCATCGCTCCGGTGTCCGTTTGAAACGAATTTTTTTTTATTTCGCATAATTTTTTGAGACAAATCCATTGAAAAAAAAAAGAAAATAAAAAAAATAAATTTGAGCCCCAATCGGCAGATAAAAAAAATAAATTTGAGCCTCAATCGGCACTTGGCAGCCCAATTGCCGATTGGGCCCAATCCGCAATTGGGCCGCCGATTGGAGCCCAAGTCCCTGTTTTGGGTGCCAATCAGTGGCCCAATTGCCGATTGGCACCCAATTTGGTAATTTTTTTAATATTAAATTGATAAATATTTAAAAAAAAATTAATTTGGAAAAAGGCCCGCAAGAAAAAGGCGTGGTAATTAATGGAATGTAACAGATGGTCTAAAAATCGACACACAAATTTACGTATGATTTTTATTATGGTTTCCAAAGATTTGAGTAATATTCTATATTTTGGCGGAAGATAAAAAAATAATTAATTTGTTGCTTTAAGTTAAATTGTAATGGAAAAAAAAAAGGGGGCATGGAGGTTCTACTATGCGATCTGAATAATCCGATGGGATCACGACACCCTTTTCGTTGGAATGTGATAAGGTAGTTTACCAACTTGATGATTCAACGTGTTTGTGAAAACAAATGTATCACCTATCCGCAAATGAGTACATAATCAAATATTGTTCTTCGATCCCTCCACTGCCCATGAAGAGGGAGGACAGTAATGTTCGTCGTTCATTTTAACGTGCTCTTGATTAGAGGTAAGCAGTTTCAAGATGCGTAAATTCCTGACTTAAAATTTGAAACCTATCATACTATAATCAATTTCCAGTTTGTTGAACCTAGAACATATCCTGTATATCTTCGAATTGATTTTGGAACCGAGTTTGCCGATTAGATCAATTTTCAGAGTTTATCCAGAAAACACCCAATTTTTTTTTTCCTTTTTTGGTTTCAGCACTCTTTAGAATATTTATCTACAAAGTTAAAAGCTGATGGTGACAGGTGGCCAAGACGATCTCAATGCTTCAATACTACATTATTAATAGTGTTGTATCTACTAAACAGATAAGAAAAATATGAGCCCCACCCATCAATTTCATTTCTCGCACATATAAACAATAAACACCCTCTTGGCAAATTCTTCTATATTCAAGCAGTCGCGAAATTCCCCAACTGGATGAATAAGCAACAAGAGGCGGCAACAAGATGCAATGCATGAGTAAAAGGAGAAAATTATTGGTTATCTCGGTTTGGTTCAGCGGCTCGGTCCGATTCTCCAGTTTGGTCCGATTCCTAAGATTTGGAATCGGGATTGGACCAGAACCGGCTAGGCAAGGACGACTCCAAAGCCTACTCGGGACCTGTGCTTACCCCTAATCCTTGACCAAAGTTTCTCAATTGCACTGAAGTGTTTAGTATAATGACTCAATCCAATTCATTTGAACCAAGCCCCCCAAAAAGAGTGCTCGGTCACCATGTAGGTTGGATCTTTTACTTGAGAAGGTCCCCGAGCTCTTGCATTCCCAACAGTACTAAGACTACCACAATAAAACTATTGAAGGAGGTTCATCTCTAATACCATCCGTAACTACCGGTAACATGGCCATATAATATGATTACCATTTGAGAGCGGATATTACCTATGATAACATTACGAGATCTCGCATGTCTCGCCGTGTCGCTTTCCTAAAAGAAGCTAAGCATTAAGAAGTGAAGTCCCATCCACCTTACCTCTTGAGCCATGTCAATCCCTCCTTGCTGGTTCTGTACTTCCTTGGAACCTTGCTCCTCATAGTCCGGTCACCCTCCATCGCGCCAGCCTCCGAAGTGATATGGTGGCGGCCCACGCCAAAATAATTGATGCAGGAGAGGAAATGGCCTCCCTGTTTCACCAAATCGAGATCCAAACACGTACTCCTTTTAGGTATAAAGCCCCCCTTGGAGATCCATGACCGTTTTGCAGAATAAGGTCCATTTCTATTCTAATTTCTTCTTTTTCTTCTGGTTCTTCTTCTTCTTCTCAAGACCCTACATACACACCCCTTCGAAATTTGATGAGTTTTTTGAGAAATTCTCAAATGTTCAAGTCCCCACTATGCTGTCGATGTCCTTCAATGGGACCAAAGTGGCCCAACAGTAAATTTCCTTTTGTTTACTGTAGAAACTCGACATTGCATTTTGAATTTTTTTTTTATTCCCTCTTTTAGTTTTGGGAAAGTGACTAGGCAAAAAAAAAAAAAAAATTGCGCATCGAACAGGTTTCGTGGTAACTGGTAAGGCACTATGAATTCATTTGGGATTGGAAGAGTTTGGCGGCCTAACTCTAATTCAAATGGGTCATGCCAACAAGAGAAGTATTAGTATAGCGAGTATTAAATGTCTCTCTATTTCCAGGGTAACACAAAATTTCCCATTTCCTTGTCAGGGACTCAGTGGGAGTGCTTAACTATCAGACCGGAGTAATAATTTTCTCTTTCATTTCGATAGAACTTGACACTTCATTGAAGAAGATTTCTCCTTTGTTTTGTGAAAAGTGGGGGGTCAAATCATGCAATTCCGTTTCCTCGATTTGTTTCTTCAAGAAAGAAAACCAGAAAAGAAAAAAGAAAAAAAAATGAGGTTTGCCCTAAACAATGGAATTGGCCATTCCTTGGCAAAATGTTAAAGAAGCTTACTGCATACAATATCCTACACTTACTGTCTTAGAGAGAAAGAAGCTTAATGTGGGATGTGGTTCATACTCCCTATTAACAAGAAAGTATCGGGGATCCTCTTCCCCGGTGACGCAGGGCAACACCCACGAGTAGTCAGGGGATTTTTATAATTTGAGTTCATATTTTTTTCATTGGTTGTTTGAGGTAAGGCTTATGAGTAGCCATTGTTATGCGACATATCTTTTTTCTTGTAATTGAGTGATGTACGAGAGGTGCGTGGTTCTAATTATAATAAAATCATCTGTTGGACGTAGTTTTAGTTTAAGGGTGAATTAGGATAAATATTGTCTCGATTTTTCTTTCTCGCTTTACATTTTACTTCGTTGTGGTTGTGCGTCGAATCCTAATACTTAACTCACACGAGCCTCCTTGCATAATTTCTCTGCTCTTTGCTCGTTGTCTGGGCGCTCCATTCATTGCTCCTATCAAGCGACAACGCAACCCTTTCATTCATTTATGTAATGTGATTCTATGTCTCTAATTATTCATATTTCGTATCCGGTATTTTTTCCTCAAGTGTTTTCGACGTTTTAACCATTTCGTTGATCGGCGTTTTAAACATTTTGATGCCGTTTGTTTTCATTCCAAAAGCTTTCTGACACAATAAAAGGAATCACTCCGTATCTTTTGTCATGAACAATCACAAAAGTTATTAGGCCTATTCCAAAAGTTTTTTTCAAAGATGATTGTTGGTATTGCTTGAAAATTAGTCAATGCAAAAAGTTTTCGTCACCGATAATAGTTTATATTTAGATATTTTCATGGACGATAAAAGTAATTTCCATTTATTCATTTTTGAGGCAATACATCCTTCATTTTTAGAAAAAAAAAATATTTTTTAAAGTATTAATTCTTCGCGAAACAAACGAATTAGTAAATCACCGGGCGAAAGTTGGTCCAAAGATATGATAGCTCAATGAGATTTGGTTTTTAATGGGTTTTCACAAGACCCAATATAGACCCACTTTTTTTTTTTATTCCAAAATATAGACCCACTTAAGAAGAACCAATTTAACAAAATAGTAAGGCCCAGCTCGAGCACGCTCGAAATGGAAGACGAAGGCGTGTCCATTTCCTTCTCTCCGTGAAGGTGCTGCCCGCGAGAGGCTTTCGCTTCGTCCGCCACTGAGCCCGGACCGTTAACGGGCGTCCCAGGTTCTTTCTTTCGTGCCTTTGCTCGTATCTTGTCTTAGTCATAGGCTTTTGTTTACCAATGGCCCGGGTTTTGTTTTGACTCTCTAGTCAACGGCTTGGTATTCCCATGTACTAGACGGATGATAATTTATCCGTGCTTCTCTAGTGTTGTTTTCTTGTGCCTGGTTAGCGTGAATCGGTGCTTGTGATAGTGATCGAGCGCGATTTCCAGTTCTTCTTGAGCATACGTCGGCTATATAGGCTTGCGCACCAACTGTTTGTTCTAATGTTTGATGGAGAGAGCGCTCCTGATAGGGTCTGTGTGAAGCTGTGTAGATGCTTCAACTTGTTGGAGAGATGTAAGAAAATCTTCACCGAACTAGAGTCGTCCCTGTAAAAAGCCAGTGCCAGTTTGGTTTTCTTTATTCAATTTTATTGGATTCGCTTTAAGGATTTTTGAGATCAGAATCCATTGCCACACAAGGATATGATTGATGTAGAGAGACTAGAGAAATTCAAATAAAGCATATGAAGACCTCATTGGCAAATGGGTGGGAATGGCCGGTTTGGATGATATCTTCGCTTTAACCAACATGCTCAACTTTGGCTCAGGCCGAGCTCAGTTTGTACGTTTAAATGTATCCTTCTGAGCTCTGCACGAGTTCAGGCCATACATTAAGCCTGGCCATTGGTTTGGTTTCACCTGGCTTGGTTCGGTCCCGAGCATTTAAAAATATATTTTAAGCTGCGAGCGAATCTGAGCAACACATTAAACCTGGTTTGGAAGCTTCAAGGAGGGTCCAAATACTAAAATTAATTTCCCATAAAACCGGTCTACCGTGCATATGTGAGTGGAACAGTGAAGCGGTTAAGCAGATATTGTCGACACCTAAATTTTGGCATCCTATTTAGAAAAATTAGGGACTGACCCCTGCCCCTAATAATAATTAATTTGCATATAATTTATAGGAGCGTTCATCATAAATTTGCATTTTAATTTGGACAGACGGGGTATAGTTCCTGAGCTTTTATCAATTGGACGAAGACTATAAGATAGCAAAGTTCCGGCCAAGGCCATGGTGTGGCCTAAATTCATTTAGAGGGAGGGGGTAATATTGAACCTTAATTCAGCCCAGTAGAATCTAGTTACAGCAGCCCATTATTAACAAAGCCCAAATTAAGCACATGAGCGCGGCTTAAAGACGAAACTCATTAGTGGGAGGGGGGCTTTGGGCCTCTTCTGCTGTCTTTTACTAACCCTAATATTACACTTCTCCCTCAAATCTCAACTCTCTCTCGTTCTAACAATCCCCTCTCTCCTTCTTGTTTAGTTTTTCTCCTTTTAGGTTTTGATTTTGCTTTTGCTCTTTCATTGAACATAAAGTCGAGAAAATAACTGAAAATGTAGACATAATTCTCATAGACAGGTACGATAGAGACTAATACTCAGTAGACTATATAAAAGTTGGCGATTTGTAACTCGTTTTCTGTTTCCAGAGTAAAATAAAGCGAGTTGCTTGACGGATTAGTTGATGTGTCTGACTTATATATATTTAGCCCGAAGCACGTTGTTTTCGTTTTCCTTATTGAACAAACAAATATCTAGGTCTATGGTTTATTTACACGAGCAAATATATGATTGTAGATGTTCAACTGAAATTAGGATGCCATGACTACCAGTCCTTGATGAGTTGAAGACGTGTAACAAAAAGTCTTGATCTTCCAGAGTATGTGGTTTACATACATGAACAACAATATGATTGCGAAAAATACAAATGTCTTAAGTATAATCTCTAAACATTACGAGACAAGGACTTGGGGACGAAAAGTATTCCATTTTGATTTCTCTAACCGCTGATGTGAATCCTCGAAAGGTCTTGGTCTTTGTTTAATGTTTTTGGTTGGTGAAAGTCTTGATCTGCCTTTAATGTTTTTTGTGAGGTTAAAGTCTTGGTCTTCGTGGACTTTTATGGTTTTCTCCCTCCATTAGCTCGTTATCACTTTGCTTTACCATTACCCTTGGTCTTTCTCTACAGTGACTATTTCACCAATGGCCATTGAGTCTTTTCCTGTTTTTCCTCCCCTTTCTTGGGTTCCTTCTTAGCTTCCTTCTTGTTGAGTTATGTCTCGAGTTTAAGCGGATATGCACTTCCTTTATTTTGGATATCTTTGGTCGTTCAAAGAAACTCAAATATATTTGAATATATATTTTGAGTATTCTGTTAAAGGAATATCAAGCTTGGTTTATTCGAGGGACTACTGAAGCCGCACAAGAATAGAAGCCGCACGGGAAACGCAGAATAGAACGTGAACTACGTTCCTTGGTTCAGCCATTTTGAGAACAAACAAGACAAATATCGGTATTTCTCTGTGAGTCTTTCTAAGTGAGAGTTCTATGAGAGATTGTGAGATATTACTTGTGAGTTTGCTTTGGGTTTAATTTAGGTGCGGGAAACACTTGAGTGCATGAGCGATTGTAAATCTGACTCTCCGATTATAGTGGATTATATTGCTGGCTCTCCCCGTGAATGTAGGTACCGATCTCGGACCGAACCATGTAAATATATGGTATCATTTATCATTTCTCATAATTTCTCTAATTTCGTCTCGACTTATTTGCAAGATCTATTGGCGTTTCCGCGTTATTATCTAAACAATATAAACAAATCATTTCAGTAAATTATTTTCTTAAACATATGCCAATCTTTAGCACTGTAAGTCTGTAACTGCCGCATGAAAGCCTAGATTGAACATCATTCACCAATAACTCGAAAACAAAGACATTGAAATCACGAGCTCGAAATTATGGAGAAAATATGCGTGAGCTTGAAATTGATCTTTGAATAAAAATCGCTTCTTATCCTCTGTTTTATATGGCCACAAGAAAAGGTCCTCTGTTTTAAACACAAGCCAAGAGTTTTGATCTAAAACAGAGGTCAAAAGGTGATTTTTCATCGTATAACTAACTTAAGAGTGAACATAGATTATCATTCAGAATTTCTTACTTATGAGTGTTTTGTTAGCATCTTTTGCATCTGTACAGACTCAGTAACCTTAATCCATAATTGGTGAATAACTGAATATACAATCAATGTAGGCATTTGCATGGTAGTTACGTGCTGAAAATTCGCAACAAGATGGGCGGTAATGATCTACTGAAGGGTGTTGAGGTAGTAGTCGATGATCAGGAACCGCTTGATAGGAGAGTCGTGGTCCTTTGCACGATTTTCCTGTTCATAATTGTGATGCCTGGAGTATAGGTTCTCTTATAGGTTGTTAGTTGGCCATGCGTAACCCTTTTTCTTATCGAGTGATGAATGGAGCAGACCACAACTAATAGGACTGTCAAATAACCATATCTGTGCAACTTGCACCGACTTAAATAATTGTTTTGAAACCTAGAGGATACGCTCAACAATGGCATCTTACTTCCTGTCATACATCTACAAGTCATCAAAGATAGCTAACTTTGTTTGTTTGATGAAGAGAGCAGAAACATGTGATTTCCCACTTAGGCACTGCGCTGCCTAGTTTGGTTTATGATTTTTGTGTCCGGTTTTTGTACCTAGATGTTTGAAAAGTATATACAAACTTACCATACCCAAAAAAACATGTAATTTGAGCTAAACAAGAAAAAGAGTCCGACACACTTAACTAATCCATCAAGCAAGTCATTGCCGCCTATCTTCTTGTGAATTTGGGTCACTATAATTGCCACGCAAAAGCCTATAACTAACAAAAAGCCGACCAAGCACTTCGTAGGTTATAAATTTTTTTTACAATGATATGCATGCCCTCCAAGTTGGTCATGTGAAGAAATATCACCTCTTATCCTCTGTCTTGTATGGCCCCAAGAAAAAGGTGCTCTCTTTCAAACGACAGCCAGAATTCTTGATCTGGAAAAAAAGGAAAACAGTTGATTTATCTCACTCAAGGAGACAATGTGCATCAAAACATAGGCTCTTCGTTCTAACCCAAATTGCTTGTTCTGATTGTATACTCATAAAGTACTTTTCATCAGGAAGACTAAGACTTTACTGGATATTATGTACTTTTTTTTTTGGCCTAGAAAGTGAAGCAAAACTGAAAAAGAGCTAATGGGGATAGGAAATTTAATCATCCAGGAAGACCAAGACCTTTCCAGGACGTAAATTGGTTTCATTGCTTCACTTTTCACATCCCTCCTCTTCCATCACTATGTGAATGTCTCTTTTCCCATTACGAGTAGATTTTTCACGCCTTATATGTCTTGCTTAAAATTAACAATACCATAAATTAGCATAAGAAATGTTAGGATTCACGTGTGAGTTGTGTTAGAGAAGTCCCACATCGGAGAATTGATGTGGTACCGAGCAGTTAATATACCCAAGTTGGCTCATAACTCATTGACTTAAGTTTTTGAGTGAATGTGGATCCAATTGGATATATTGACGGGTTCGGACTTAGGTTCCCTCTTGGCGATCTCCCCAGATGAAAAATATCGAGCTTCCGGTGCGCGCTCCCAACATATATTATGGAAGCATAGGAAGTTCCCTAATTCCTCCTTCCATGTGGAAGAACAGACAAAATTGGCCGCCTCCTATGTCCTGTAGTTGTACAACGATAAGTCTTGGTCTTCCTGGGTTTGTGGCTTATATGGATGAACAAATATATAACGGTGGAAACTACAAATATCTGAGAGATAGTATAATCTCCAGCCGCTGAAGTGCATCCTCGAAAGTCTTGGTTTGATCTTTTTGGCAGGTGGAAGTCTTGGTCTTCCTGGACTTTATAGTTTTCTCTTTCTCTCCATTAGCTCATTATCACTTAGCTTCACCATTACCCCATTCTCGTCCCCATGGTCAACAGTGTTCTCCTCCTGCTCGTCCGAACCCAGTGCTCGTGCTTGCTGGATTGCTGCTGTTGATCTAATCCCATTCACTGGTCTGCTCCGGGAAGTCTACTCGGAACTGGTAAGAGTCATCTATCTACTTGCTCTCTTTTTCTGCTTGGAAAGCACATGCTCTCTGAAAGATTCCGCTTATTGATCGCATATTTCGTATGCGATGAATGTAGGCTTTAAGTAGCGGTTACTGAAAGATTTTGTGAGACCACAACCAACTGCTCTAAAAGCTTAAGCTAATGGAAGAATGCGTGGTTTAATATTTATATATTCCAACACTCCCCCTCACGCTTAGTCTGGTCTTTTTTGCCTAGTACTAAGCGTGGACATATTCATTGGGGAGACAAATAGGGGCCTGAAAAGATTTGAACTCAGGACATCCTGCTCTAATACCATGAAAGATTTGTGAGACTACAACCAACTGTTCTAAAAGCTTAAGCTAATAGGAGAATGCATGGTTTAATATTTATATATTTCAACAGTTACAGTGCTGTAAATTTGCAGCAATAATTTGCTGAAGGGTGCAGAGGTAGTAGGTGATGATCGGGCATCGCTTGATAGGAGATCGTGGTTCTTCTTTTCACTAGTGGGAGGCGTAAAGTATAACTTTGAGTATGTCAGATATTGTTAGTTGGTGATTTTGGTGGGTTCGCTAGAGTAAGATAAAGCAACTTGCATCATGGATTAGTTGGTGTGCCTGACCCTTTTCTTGTTTAGCCAGAAGTAAAGCGCTTTGTTTTCCTTATTGAACACACAAAGGTAATATATCGCCAAGATTTCGTGATCCGCTGCCGACAAAGGTCATGTTTAAACATTACGAGACAACACTTGTATATTGAAAGTATTTTGTTTTGATTTCCCGAACAATGATGTGCATCCTGGACTTTAGTATTCTCTTTCCATTAGCTCCCTATCACTTTGCTTTTGCCATAACCCTTGTTCTCTAGAGTGACTGATTCATCCATTTTTTTTTTCCCTCCATCAGCTCATTATCACTTTGCTATAGCATAACCCGTGTTGTTCTCTACAGTTAAAAAGCTACTGTGACTTGGGAGTAGTTGTAGTGCAATGCATTTCTTGTCATTCCAACCAATGGACCTCCTCCTCTCGAGTCGAGTCAAAATCATTGGGTTGCGTCCGCTCATGGACAGGAAGAAACTGGCTAATCTTTCATCTCTAGATGCGTGCCCTCCTCTACTCAAGGCCAGTCTTCGGTGGAGAGCACGTGCCTTAAGGGTGGAGAGCACGTGCTTTCGGGACGATCATGAATCCCAAAATGCTTCATGAAGAGAAGATTATTTATTGTTAATTGGCGATTTTTGACAGATGCACTATTTCCAGAGCAAAATAAAGCAACTTACATAATGACTTAGTCAGAGTGCCTGGTGAACGGATCCCCTGTCAAGATTTATATCTTGACAGGGGTGCCCCTGTCAATCGGGGCCATCCATTCAATGATGGATGGCCCCGATTTGATGGGAAAAGAAAGCAAAAAAAAAAAAAAAAATTCAGCCGCAATTTTGAAAGATCTGAGCCGTCCGTTGTTGATCGGACGGCCCAGATTCACCTGGGTACACCCTGCCAAGATTGCGGCTTGGCAGGGGATCCGGAGTGCCTGACCCTCTTTCTTGTTTAGTCCAATGGGAGCAGGATCCCCTGCCCTAGGGCAAGGGATCCGGATGTGCTTTGTTTTTCTTATTGAACAGACAAAGGTAATCCTTAAGCATCACGAGACAAGCACTTGCGGATGAAAAGTATTTTTTTTTAAATTTATTTTGCTTTCTCTAGCCAGTAGCCACTGATGTGCATCGAGGAAAGTCTTGGTCTTTGTTTAATGTTTTTGGTTGTTGAAAGTCTTGGTCTTCCTGCACTTACAGTTTTCTCTTTCCATTAGCCTTCACTTTGCATCGCCATGCCCCTCCTTGGTCTCTGCACTGACTAATTCACCCATTTTCTCTCTCTATTAGCTGATTCTCACTTTGCTTCACCATAACCCTTTGTTCTCTACAGTGACTTATTCACCCATGGACATTGGGGAGATTGCTTTGGGTTCCTTCTTTCAGGTCCTGCTCGACAAGATGGTTTCTCTGGGAGTGGACTACGCTCAAAGGAAAGGAGTCAGCACTGCCCTGCTTAATAAGTGTAAGAGGATGCTAGACACAATCAATGCAGTGTTGGATGATGCTGAGGACAAGCAACTGAGCGGTAACCGTCCAGTTAAACTGTGGTTGGACGATGTTAGGGACTTGGCCTATGACATGGAAGACTTGCTCGATGAGTTTGCGATTGAAGCCGCTAAAGCCAGGTTGGAGGTAGAATCCAGGACAAGCAGAGGCCAGGTGAAAAGGAAGTTCTCTTTCTTTGGACTATATAAATCCCCCGTATCCAATCCAAACCCGTGCTCGCTCGTGTCTGAAAACGAGGTACAGGAGATCAATGACAGGTTGGAAGAGATTGTCAGCAGGAAGACTTTTCTAAGCTTGAGAGAGAATGCTATGGACAGATCCGACTACACCAATAGAAGGAGACCCAGCACTTCTTTGCCGGAGCCTCGATTTTTTGGCAGAGAGAAGGAAGAAGCAGACATACTTGAACTATTGACTGGTGAAGCCGAAAATGCCGATTCCACCTTGGGCATAGTCCCCATAGTTGGGATGGGCGGTATTGGAAAGACAACTTTGGCTCAACGGTTGTATAATCATGCGAGGGTGAGTAGCTGTTTCGAGACAAGAGCATGGGTTTGTGTTTCAGATGTCTTTAATGTTCTCGACATAACAAAGACTATTTTGCGTTCAATCACCGGGTTGTCCAATGAGGGCGAAGATCTTAATGGGCTTCAAGTTAAGTTGAAGGGCAATCTATCGGGGAAAAAGTTTCTTGTGGTTTTAGATGATGTTTGGAATGAAAACTATGTTGAATGGACTTCTCTCTTAAAGCCATTTGAAGCGGGGACCCAGGGAAGCAAGATAATCATCACGACTCGCAACCGTACGGTTGTTTCTACAACAGGAGCTTCGCCGTATCCTTTGGAGGAGCTGCCCCTTGATAACTGTACAAGCTTATTAGCCTTTCATGCTCTTGCAGCAACAAATTTTGAGAGGCATCCGGATCTTGAAACCATAGGCAAGAAAATAGCTAAAAAATGTAAAGGTTCACCTTTGGCAGCGAAGGTATTGGGCGGTCTCCTACGTGATAAACGGAATCCCGAGCAATGGGAATCTATCTTAAATAACCAAATGTGGGATCTTCCTACAGGAGAGAATGATGAGGTTCTTCGAGTTTTGAGACTAAGTTATATCCACCTTCCTTCTTCTTTGAAGAGATGTTTTGCTTATTGTGCGGTATTTTCGAAAGATTATGAAATTGAGAGGGATGAGCTGGTCCTCTTATGGATAGCGGAGGGCTTTTTAGCTGGACGAAGAGCAAACGAGAATATCTTGACATTGGGACGGGCTCACTTTGATGAGTTAGTATCCAGATCATTTCTTCAACAATCAAGTGTCAACACATCTAAGTTTTTAATGCATGATCTTTTGAATGATCTAGCAAAGTCAATTGCGGGCGCAATATGCTTTAGCTCTAGTGAGTTTCAGCTAGCGGGTAAAGAAGATGACGCATCTCTTGAGAAAGCTCGTTATGCATCATTCACCTCGTTGCAGTCTGTTACGTCAAAATGCATGATAGCATATCACCGAATGAAGGTACTAAGAAGTTTACTACTACTGCATGATGGATTTATTTGGGATGCCAAATTCCACATTTCCAACAAAGTGGTGGATGACTTGCTAAGAAAATTGAAGTATTTGAGGGTGCTCTCGTTATCTCGTTGTCCCATCATAGAGGTACCGAATTGTGTTGGTGATTTAAAGCATATTCGATATCTCAATTTCTCGTACACTGATATCGAAAGGCTACCTGAGTCAATTGGTAGCTTGTGCAAATTACAAGCTTTGATCTTAAGAGGTTGTGAAAAGCTTTCTATGTTGCCTCAAGGAATCACAAAATTGGTCAGCTTACAATTTCTTGACATTAGAGATACAAGAAGTCTAAAAGAGATGCCATTGAATATCAGTAATTTGAGGAATCTTATAATCTTGTCTAAGTTTGTGGTAGGACCAGATAAAGGGGCAAAGTTAAAGGAGCTAAAGAACTTGCCACATCTACAAGGAGAATTTTTTATATCAGAATTGCAAAAGGTAGAAGAAGTTAGAGATGCAGTTGATGCTAATTTAATTGGAAAGCGAGACCTTAGTAGCTTATTCTTGCATTGGAGTGAAAACTTTGGAAATTTGAGGAATGAAAGGCGTGAAGCACTGGTGCTCGAGTCTCTACGTCCTCACACTAATGTTGAAAGTCTCACTATCTCGTATTATAGTGGTGCAGTATGCCCGTCATGGTTAAATGGTCCATATTCTAAGCTAACGTCTTTGTGCTTGCGGGACTGTTATAATGTTACATCGCTGCCCTCACTTGGGCAACTACCTTCATTGAGAGAATTATCTCTAGAAGGTCTACACACAGTAAGAATGATAGGATCTGAATTTTATGGAGGTAAAAGGCCTTTCTCATCCTTAACAACTTTGAAGTTCGAAGAGATGTTGGCATGGAAGGAATGGTCTCCTTATGTTGGGGGCCTAGAAGAAGAAGTCCCATTCTCCTGTCTTCAGCATCTTGTTGTCCGGAGCTGTCCTTCGTTGGTGGGGACATTGCCTTGTCAACTTGACTGTCTCATAAAGCTTGAAATTCATTCATGCCCGCATTTGGATAACTCGGCCAGTGTGGTTCGTCTTCCATCTCTCCGCGAGTTATACCTTGAGGATTGTAGCAAGGAGATCTTAAAGAGCTTGGTCGACTTAACTTCTTTGACCATTCTCGAAATTGAAAATCTTGCGGAGCTTGTATGTTTTGACTATGGGTTTGTGAGTTGCTTGGTCAAGCTAAAGGAGCTAAGTATAACAAGATGTGACAAGCTAACATCCTTGTGGAAAGATGAAAATGAAATGCTAAATCTCACTTGCCTCCAGAAATTAGCCATCAAAGTCTGTCCTCGATTCACATCATTTGTGGCGGAAGAAGGGGAGATGGAGCTGCCCTGCAACCTCGAAAGGATGGAGTTGAGTGATTGCATGAGTTTAGAAAAGATTCCAAGTAAGATGCAGACCCTCGTAGATTTGAGGATTAGGAAGTGTCCGAAACTCATGGGATTAACCATGGCTCCACATGACCCCACCAGCAATAGCTCGATGCCTCAACTTGATGCTCTGAAGACACTTGTGATTGAGGAGTGCGAGGGAGTGGAGTCGCTGGAAGAGGTCAGCGTAGCAGAATCGCTAGAGCATTTGTATATTTACAACTGCGAGAATCTGAGAAGCCTACCTCAACGCCTTCCCACGCTCCCCCATCTCACTGAATTGGAAATTAAGAATTGTCCAGCACTGGAGATAGAGGAGTTCCCTCCACTTCCACTCACCCTCTCATCTTTCACACTTGATAAGTGTCCAAAGATAAAGTCAATTGCCCGTTGTAACATTGCCAACTGTAAGAATCTCACTTGTTTGGAAATAAGGGGGTGTCCAGCATTGGAGATAGAGGAGGGGTATTTCCCTCCCCTTCTCTTTCCTTCCTCTCTAACCTATCTTTGGATATCAAGTATGAGGAAGGTGGAAAGACTATCAAGTGGTCTTCCCAACCATCTCTCCTCTCTCAAATATTTATTTATTGTGGATTGCCCCAAGTTGAGTTACTTGCCAGAGGATGGCCTCCCTCCCTCCCTCCAACAATTGTGGATAGAAGGATGCTCAGAGAATTTGAAAGAAGGATGCTCAAAACTCACTGGCCACTATTGGCCCCTCATCCAACACATCCCTTTCATCCACATTGAGGGACATCGGATCCAATAAAAGATTAGTCTCCGTGGAGTGCTGTTTTGTTCCTCAGGTAAAGATGCTGCTTCCAACTTCTTTCCTTCCTTTCGCCTTTCATTCTTGGATGCATCAATTTCGTTTCTCTTCCTTCCTTCTTCACTTGGATGCCTAATTCGAATTTTATTTTGCCTTTTTTTTTCCCCAGAAACCACCGACTGAAGGTCGGAGACTGACATTCAATTATTCATCCCCTATCTTCAGACTTCGACTCTGCTTCATGCCCATACAAATCCTCAACAAAAAATGCACTATCACCACAAATAATTGCCTTCCCTAATCATATTCCTCCGTGTTTTCACTTTCAGTGAATTGATATCGATCTTGGAAGGATCACTTACGAACCGCAATTGATGCATCCAGCACATCCCGATCATCGAGATTGATCACGTTCCATCCAATTAATCGAAATCGATCTTGCCCCGATCCTTATTCTCCGTGGACTGCTGTCTTCTTCCTCAGGTAAATATGCTTCCAACTTGTCCCCTTCTTTCGCCTCTCATTTGTTAACTGCCGCTACTCTTCCTTTGATGTCCAGTCCGTTTTCTAGGGTTGGGGCAAGCTTTTCTTCTTCGACGCATCAATTCCGTTACTCTATTTTCATTTCTTTTCCCATTTTGACAAGTGTCATAGAATTTCCAGAACTGAAGGTTGCATAGAATTTGGGTGCGTGTTCTCGTTTGGGTTGGATCGGCTCTGCTTCTCGTTGGACAATTTAATGCTCACAGTGCCGCCTCTTGCTATATTGATGACATTTCTTCAACTCTGCTTGTTGCCCAAACATATTGTGAACGAAAACGCACTTTGCTTTGCATGAGGATCACCAAGAATCTTAGTGTTCCACGAACATTTTCATCTGCATCTTCAGCGTTTGTCGTATCTTCTCTTCAGAACATCTTTTTCTTGTGCCCTGCCTCATTGACTCTGGTTGTTTTGCAGATGCCCATTGTCATCTGCATTATCTGGTGCACTGATATGTTCTAAACTTTTTCTTCTAGTCAACATGATCTAGATAAGAATAATTTTTTTTATTAGTTATGTGGAATCTGTGATATGATTGTGAAGAAACGGGGGATGCTGTTTTTTTGTTATGGTTTTCTTAAGAATGGAGAACCTTCTTTTCACTGATGATGATCCTTCGCACCTTCGCAGTATGAATTAGTCGATCTTGCGATAAAATCCTGGGAAAAGGTTCATGCCCGCATTTTTATTCCATAAATCACCTTCCGTTTGGGCCTTGATCCCTGGTGGGTTAGGAACTGTAACTTCCAGCTTGCTAAAAATTCTTGGCTAATGTACCTATGCTTGTTTTAGTTGAGATTATAACTATATGCTGCCTGCCCCTGTGTTTGCATTGTCGGCCGTTATCTCTGGGGAAAATCTATTTACTTCTGTAGAGTATCAGCTCTTTGCATTTACTCTGCCATGGAATATGGTTGCGTCATGCATTATGTCATTTTACCTCACAATACCTTCATATGTGGCATTCTTCCTGCAGGGACTTACTGGAACAATAGCTTCGAGCTCACTTGAGTTCCTTTGGTGTAACTGGAAATCTTGCACTTCAACCACCGTGTTTTGTCTGATACATCTCACCCCTCTCTGCTACTGTCGGATATATAAACTTTTTGTTGAAGCAATTTTCGTATGACATCTTACATCTTGAAGCTCTATTCGAGGTCAGTTAATTTGGAATCTGAACTATGGTTCACTGTGTAATTTCTCCGGAGTTTTTCGAATGTTTTTGCGCATATAACATGGTGTTTTGAACATATAAACAGGTGGTCAGAAAAGTAGTGTTGTTTTTGCCAAGATAAACGTTCAAGAAACCTCACATAGTTTTGCTTGATGAGCCATTTAATCATCTAGTAAGTTTTACTCATTTGTCTCCACCTTATGACTTTGATTGCTTTTTCAATTAGCTTGTCATTTTTCTTGTACTAATTGAACTTATCGGAATCTGGTCTTTACGATGAAAATGTAGTAAAACTATTTAGTGGTCGAAGCTGTAGGGAGCTTTTGTCATCAGACATCTAACTTATAACGAAAAAGAAACAAATCTAATTGTTCTAACTAGCAAAATATTGGGAATAAAACAGTTATATCAGCTTGAACAGTGTTTTTGTATTACCGTGACTATAGTTTTAAGTATTTAAGACATAAGTGCCTATAGGCAGTATTGGGCTTTGCACATAATTAATGTGGACTTCAAGTTCTATTTTAATGACCAGAGGCTACTAAATTGTTATTGTCAAATTGTTAGTTTCTTATCTAAAGATAAATGAGTATGATTTTTCTTTAATGACCAGAGACGTTGAGTATGGATGCGGTTGAGTCGCTCATTCAAGGTCCAGTCTTGTTCCAAGGAGGAATTCTGATGGTGTGATTGATTTTTGTGCCTAAGTACTTTAATTTGACCAAGGATGGATCATTTTCACAACAGATAGCCCTCTTTTCACCTTGATTTTGCAGGTTAGTCACGATGAGCTTCTAATATCTGGAAGCTTGGACAAGTTCTGAGTGGTTTCTCGAGGCAAGGTGGCACATTTCCATGGGAATTTCCAAGATCATGAGAAGATACTACAGTTCTTGTCGAATCAGGCAAGTTTAGTTTCTTGTCATCAGCCAAGGGTCGTGGTCACATTACCTAGCCAAACAGAAAATGAGGCGTTGCAGAGAGAAGGAAAAAGAGGACAAAGAGAGGATGGCTGCTGATATACAGGATGTACTGGCGGTCCTTTATCATTTAAACTGAATTCGGGCTCGTGGAAGGATGAGTTCAAGTTTTTGACATTGAGTATGCAGTATCATTTGCCAATAACTTCAGGGGCAACTAAGGGTTCCTTGTTTGGCACATTTTAGATGAATTATAGGTGAAATTTTTCATGCTTAACAAAAAATTTGTACCGCTGATGATTAGGGTTCTCCCATACTTGTGGGTTAACATCATCATAGGAGTTATTCAGTGGAAAAAAACTGCTGTCGAGCGGCTATGTACATAATTTTGTTTGTTTGATCACTCTTACAGTTGTTTATTATGCATGAAAGATAATTTTTATTCAGGACTAACTGATCATCCCTTCCCATATAGATATATTACTTATTTTTTTGCGTTCATCTCATCCCATGAGTCATTCTTCAAGTTGAAGAGTCTCCTATACAAGTGCAGTATGATTCTAATTGTATTGATTACTGATGATGGAGATGTGCGAAAGCCAGGGCATTAAGGGAAAAAATGTGGGGATTTTACTTTTTTTTTATCAATATATATTGTTAATTTGTGACTGAATCATTTTGGAGTTGGTTAATACTTGAAGCAAGAAATTCTAACACATCCCTGAGATCTCCATTGATTGCGTTCGGATCCAATGAATTGAAATCGATCCTTATTCTTTTCTTCCTCAGGTAAAAATGCTTCCAACTTGTTTCCTCCTTTCGCCTTTCATCTTCGATGTACAATCAGGTAAGTTTTTCTCCTTGGATGCATCGATTTCGTTTCTCTTCTTAACTTGGATGCCTAATACGAATTTTATGTTACCTTTTTTCCCAGAAACCACCGACTGAAGGTCCGAGACTGACATTAAATTATTCATCACATAACTTCGACCCTGCTTCGTGCCCAAACATATTCTGAACACAAATGCACTATCACCAGGAATAATTGTGCCCCACCATCATATTCCTCCGCATTTTCACTTTCAGTGAATTGAAATCGAGACTGATGGCGATCACATCCAGTCAATTGAAATCGATCACACCCAATCCGTGGACTGCTTCTTCTTCCTCAGGTAAATGCTTCCAACTTCTTTCCTCCTTTCCCCTTTCATTTGTTAACTGCCTGCGATTCTTTCTTTTGTTGTACAGTCAGTTTTCTAGGGTTGGAGTAAGTTTTTTGTTCTTGGATGCATCAATTTCGTATCTCTTCTTCAATTCGACGCTTAATACCAACTTATTTTGTTTCTTTTCCCATTTCGACAAGTGGTCGCATAGAATTTCCAGAAACCACCGACTGAAGGTTGCATAGAATTTGGGTGCGTGTTCTCGTTTGTGTTGGATCTGCTCTGCTTCTTGTTGGACAATTTAGTGCTCACGGTGCTGCCTCTTGCTATATTGATGACATTTCTTCAACTCTTCTTGTTGCCCAAACACATTGTGAAGCAGTCGATCTGGGATAAAATTCTGGGACAGTTCATGGCCGCATTTTTATTCCATAAATCACCTTTGTTTGGGTCTTGATCTCTGGTGGGTTAGGAACTGTAAATTCGAGCTTGCTACAAATTTTTAGTCAACGTAATGTACCTATGCTTGTTTGGTTGAGATTGTAACTATATGCCGCCTGCCTCTGTGTCTGTATTGTCGGAAGTGACCTTTGGGGCAAATCTACTTACTTCTTTAAAGTATCGGCTGTTTGCGTTGACTTCACTAAAGAATATGATTCCATCATGCATTACCTGAAAATACCTTCATATGTGGCATTCTTCCTGCAGGGAATTCTGGAGCAAAAGCTTCAAGCTCACTTGGGTTCCTTTGGTGTGTAACTGGAAATCTTGCGCTTTAACCACTGTATATTTTGTCTGATGCATCTCCTCCCTCTCTGCCGGATATGTAAACTTTTTGTTGAAGCAATTTTAATATGACATCGTGAAGCTCTATTAGAGGTCAGTTAATTTGGAATCTGAACTATGGTTCAATGTGTAATTTCTCTGAAGCTTCTTGAATGTTATTGCGCATATAACATGGTGTTTTGGACATATAAATGGGTGGTCAGAAAAGCAGTGTTGCATTTGCCAAGATTACTTTCAAGAAACCTCACATGGTTTTGTTTGACGAGCCATCCAATCATCTGGTAAGTATACTAATTTTTCTCCACCTTATGATTGAGATTACTTTTTCAGTTAGCTTTCTTATTGTCTTGCACTGATTGAACTTATTGGAATCTAGACTTTACATTGAAAATCCAGTAAAAGTAAAACTAATCAGTAATCACAGCTACAGGGAGCCTCTGTCATCATACAACTAACTTACATAAGAATAGAAATCAATATACTTGTTCTAATTTGAAAAGCATTGGGAATAAAATACTTAAGCTATCCCGATCCGTGCTCTTGTAGAACAGAAATTTATAATACCAAGTAGTTCTGATATCTGTGCCTATGGGCATGGGCTTCGCACATAATTAATGTGGGAATCTCTTTGTTTATAAATGTGCACTTTTAGTGTGCTATAATTGACCAGTGACTACTTAAGTTTCATCGTTATAGATGGGCAGTTTACCGTCTAAGGATAGATGTGTATGATTTTACATTTTTTACTATCCCCAACTGTAGGTTTTGGATGCGGTTGAGGCGCTCACATAAGGTCTGGTCTTGTTCCAAAGAGGAATTTTGATGGTGAGATTGATTTTCTTGCCAAAACACTTCAATTTGGCCGTTGATGGATCGTCTTCACAGCTAATAGCCGTCTTTTTCACCTTGATTTGTAGGTTGGTCACAATGAGCTTCTAATATCCGGAAGTGTGGACGAGCTCTGGGCAGTTTCTCAAGGTACGGTGGCGCCTTTTCATCGGAATTTGAAGGATCATGAGAAGATACTGTTGAATTAATATCTCAAGTTCGAGCCTTATCATGGAATCTGATTCGTTGGAAGATTTTGATTTGCTCAAAATCTGGTATGCCCCTATCCGAATCAAATTAGTTTCTTCGTAATTAGCCACGAGTGCTTTGTTGCATGTGTGACTCCAAAGTTCTGATCTTGGAAAGTTTTGCACTATAAGACAAAATAAGTGGTTGCACACATGTTCATTTTCAGGGGTAAAAAGGTCCAGACACCGTGGGTGCATAGGTGAGGCCTCCAGACTGCGACTCGAAGGATGAAAAGAGACCAGCAGAGAACTTCTCTTTTGGCCCGCACGGACACGTTTGAACATGGTGATTAGTGCCAGAGAGTTTTACTTCCAGTTGAGTTTTTTATTAGTAAATATTTTGGGTTTGGGTATAATCTAGGTGTGGGAAACACTCGGGCGTGAGAGCGATTATAAAACTGATTCTTCGATTATAGTGAATTGTTTCTTGCTGGCTCTCCCCGTGGACGTATGTATCGATATTCGGACCGAACCACGTAAATCTCTTGTGTCATTATTTCTTGTTTATTTCTCTGATGATTTTGCATCGATTTATTTGTAAGATCCTTCACAAAACACAAGACGGGGCTAGCCAATCTCTAATTAGCTGTGCGAAGATATTCTTCACATTTTAGCTGTTTGGCATTGTTTAGAAGGATTAATTCAGATAATATTTTTCATGATCAACAAAAATTAATTGTATTTGCAACTCCAAGTACAGAATTGCTTTCAGTAACTGCTGAAGTTAGTGTGCACCATCATTGTGTAATAGTTGGGCTATAAAAGGTAGGGGTGAGCAGTTCCAGGTTCTGGGTAGGTTCCACCTGGAACTTATCCGCTGGTACAGGTTTCTCATTTTTGGGAACCTGGAACCTATCCGGGCACCGGTTCTGGTTCCGGTTTCGATTTCAAGGTACTCGAGAACCTGCACTTAATCATCCAAACTCTAAAGTACAAAAAAAAAAAAAAAACTCGCGGAAATTTCTAGTTATGAATAACAATGAAATACACTAAAGAACTTTAAAAAAAGCAAAAACATATGGATGCACAACGATGGAAAAGATGAAGACAAAGCTGTGTCTATGAACTTAAACATTCGGCAACCACTGCTGTTTCTTGCCGAATGAATTACCCAGATGTCAAGAAGCTGGAATCCATGAACGACAATGGCCTAAAAGGAGAGTATTGTCAAAGGCACGTGACTCAGTCAATTGCCAGCCGTGGGAATTATGTTACATAAAAAACTATGAGTCGCTTGAAGGGAAGCGCTTCTTAAAATACCTGAAGTGTTTCAAAAATAACATAGGGGCTCAAAAAGAAGCAACAAGAACATCGAAGACTCCAATGTTTTCTGAATCATTAGAGAAAGTCTAATCCTGCAAGCACACGGAAGGCAACATCACATTGATATAGACAAACTTGATAAAAATAAGTAATTCATAACTATTTTTGGAGTACACCAGTTCCGATTATCGCATAGAGAGCAAGTCTAAGAAACCAGCAACAGAATCTCATAAGCTACTCTTAAATTATACATCGTTGATCAAACTCAAAAGTGAAATCTCAGCAACAGAATCTCATAAGCTACTATTAAACAAGATCATATAGTACTGCATATAGCTGCAGCAGATAACTGCTACATGCGACCAAAGACACTTCCATTACACCATTAGTTTCTAAGACCAACAAAACAAGAACGTATCAAGGCAAAGTGGACACTACAGCAGCAGCATACTCCCTCAGCGCAGTTTCTTCCCTGAAGTGAGAGCAACAAAACAAGAACGTATCAAGGCATTGACAAAACCCCTCGATCACCGATACCCAGTCTAGACGCAAACTGAGAGAGTTTGCGTCGGGACAAAGTGCTGAAAATTAAATCAGTACTCAATCTGAACGCCCATGGAAGATAAAAAAAGACAAGTGTAAAAGTCGGGCATGGACCTTAGCCTCATGAGACATACCAAGTGATTTGATGATGATCATGAGCAAAATCCCATTTCCTTCGTTCTTTATCTACCACTTGATTCCTAAGGCAATCACGGAGTCTTGTTGATGCACTGGTGGTATCAAATCGATTCGCAGAAAGTTGATTCAGTTTCCGACCTTGAAAGATCAATGGAGGGTTGAGGGACAGAGTCGACGAAGCAAGACGAACAGCAAATCGAAATAGCTTGGGGCAGGCGGTCGACCTACCTTGCGAATTCAGAGCAATCGTTCTTGGAGGACTCAACTTCTTGGGCTGATTCGATGAATCGCTCAGCGTCTTCGACGAAGACCATGGGATTGGGGGGGACTGGGAGGAAACATGAAAGGAAACTGAGAGGCTGCGGCGTCGAGCTGAGTAAGTAGGGCAAACAACAAAGTGCTACGGTGCGGAAAGTACAAAGTAGGGTTTTCGTTTAATAAGTTCTGGTTCCGGTTCCGGGTAGGTTCCATAGTGGAACCTGGAACCGGAACTGCCGGTTCCTCAAAATAAGGAACCGAGAACCGGAACCGGGGACATCAGAACCGAGAACCGAACCGGAACCGGCGGTTCGGTTCTCCGGTTTCCGGTTCTACCCGGGAACCATGCTCACCCCTAATAAAAGGGTCGAAGCAAAGAAAACCGTAGGAAGAAAGAAAAAAGAGGACCGGCCAAAACAGGAAAGGAAAAGCAAGGGGAAAATTACCAAAAAAATTCTAAACTTATCGCGATTGTGTCAATTCAGTCCTAATTTTTTTTTCCAAATCAGTCATAAACCTTTTGTAATTATTCCAGTTTAGTCCATCCGACGATTTGTAATCAGAAAAGTCCAACGTGGAATCCTAGTCAGTATCAGCCCGTGCTGACTGGCACTGACATGGACGCCGGAGGGAAAAACTACGTCGTTTTGCTCGTTTAAATTGTGAAGACTTGATTCGCCCACAATCCGGTCTGAGACCTGGTTCGTTCGTCGCTCGATAATTGCCTAACGCCTTTACCCAGATTCCTGCGGTGCTCACTCGATGCTTGCTCGTGTTTGCTGCACTTTGTGACACGGCGAGCCGGACCTCAACAGGTTGTGGGCTAATCGGGTCTCGACCGGGTTGTGGGTTGTGAATGGGGTCTTCGCAATTTTAATGGGCGAGTTTGAGATTGCGACAGACGAAGGCGTTGGGCGAAAGGAGGCTCGATTATCCGAGGAAACTCACAAATGAACGCCTTCGTAGGATGAGATCGAATCTTCGAAAGTTACGCAAGAATTTTGGACGAGATGTAATTAGGGTTCACATATTCACTGAAGATGATTTGGGAAAGAAACCCACAGTTTTGGGTTTTGAGAAATCCAGTCAAGTGCTGCTGTTTTGGACTTCTTGAAGATTTAGGTTTTTTTTTTTTTTTTTTTTTTTTTTTTTTTTTAAACGAGCAAACGACGTAGTTTTTCTCTCCGGCGTCCATGTCAGCGCCGGTATCGCCGGCCGACGTTGACTAGGATTCCACACTGGACTTTTCCGATTACAAATCGCCGGATGGACTAAACTGGAATAATTACAAAAGGTTTATGACTGATTTGGCAAAAAAAAAAATAGGACTAAATTGACACAATCGCGATAGGTTTAGGACTTTTTTGGTAATTTTCCCGAAAAGCAATACGGAATGAAAGTGAGAGAGAAGAAGGCCGTCGCATGCACGCATCAAAAGTCTCGACAAGTCGGATTGATTCCTCGATAAGGATCGGAAGCTTTTCATTCATCTAATTGAATGGATTCTCTTGGTTAAGCTACGAATTCGGATTTAGACTGTATTTTAGGTTGCTGGGTTCATTCTAGGTTGTTAAATTGCAAAATCGTGTCGTAATGAGACTTTAGAAAATAGCTAGTTGTTAACAGTTTGGTCCACCATCGATCTAGGATTGCCGAGACCGATTTCGAAACCCTTTTTTAAGCCCGGGATTGAGCCGGACGTCCAGGCGGTCCGGTCAGGAGAGTGGGGCGTCCAGCCCACCTCCAGTCTTTTTAAGTTTCTCCAGGCTAATAACAAGCAAAATTAATACCAAGCTTTACTGCGTTAGTTGTTACGCTTGGACGGCAAATTTTGTACGATAGAACAATGCATAAAGGAAAATGAATATACAAATTGGGCATGCTATAAGGAAGAACGGAAATAATTATGTGATAGTCCTTAATTCACCGTGAGATTAACAGCTTATTTTTTTTATAGAAATAAATAATTAATAATTATTATGGGGTCTAATCCTTCAAGAGCTTCCCTTTTTTGGTTTGGTTCTATCCTATGCTCTTTTTCTATACAAGCCACGCTATGTGCGCTATGTGCCATGTGCATATTATGTAACCCAACTTCTTCCTCACGTGTCCCCACACCACTCTCCCCAAAGGCGGGGATTCAAACCCCAAGCCACTAGGGCAATCCCCTAATGATTAATCCTTCAAGAGTTTGTAACTCAAAACATGCTAGTACTCTCACATTCACTCAAGAACTATTATGTTATGCTAGCAAAGCCCAAGAAAAAATGTACTAAATAAAACATTTTAAAATGTCGTGTCATACTAGGAGAATGAATCTATTTATGTAATATTCACGAGAGAATATAGTTTAATTTCCCTAAGTGCACCCTTAAAAATCTATTTTTTGTCATTTTAATGAAAATGCAAACCAAAATTACTAGCATGCAAGATATGTTTTCTCAGATTGTCTTATCTCCATGTCATAAAAAAAAACGACATAAATAATAAATTGTGTCAAGGATTATTTAAATTCACTATATATATGCAATGTAAGTATTTTAACATGCTGCAAAACCATTAATTCGAGAGAATCCTATTTGTCCTAATGTAGCAATTATCATGACGCAAAAAGAGAAATACGAAATGCCGATTTTAATATGCGAAATGTGCAAAAATTATCCACATGCTTAGAAAAAAAAATGCAAGAGCACAATGAGACATGCAAATATCAAACTTTTGAAATATGCAAATACTCAAGGCGCAATGTTCTATATGGCGAACTAAGAAGCCCCGGCACGCTAAGGTGGTGTGCAAGTCAGTGTCAAACACCGACACGCACGCGGTCAACGCGTTGGACACGCGTGTCGAGCATGCTAAAAACCCTTTCAACTAAAAAAAATAAACTACACATCATTTTAGCCAGTAAGCTGAGAGAAGTATACATTTTCATCTCATCCTTGTCATCTTAAAGAGCCATCTTAGTTGTTCTCCTTGCTAAGCAACTAATATGGTGCTGCTTCCTTCGACTCGTAAGCTTCCAAAGCCTCTTCTTTGGCTTCTTAAAAAGACTTTCTTTTTGTCTCTCTCCCTCCCCATCAATGTTGGACTCAATAATTCTAAATCCAGCAACTCCATTTGATTAAGGATAACAATGGGGCACAATATTTTGATTCAACTAGAGGTTTGTGCAATATCAGAGTAAAATTTGCAGAGCATTGACATTGGGGCAGCTTGACAATCTAAACCTTTTTTTTTAATCTCCTCTCTAACTCGAACTTGGACAATAAGGAAAACCAGTCTCCTTGATCCAATGAATTGCACGAGCAAGACTCAACAGTGAACTCATTTGACACTGGCGAGCCGTTAATAGCCTTATACATAACGAGGTCACATCACTCAGCTAGTCATGTTCAAGTCATTTTGCTCTTGTCTATCTCCCTCACAACCGATGTGAGATCAATTCTAGGCTTTTTTTAATTATTTATTTGTTTGCAAATGTGAATCAAATTAATTTGATTGAAATAATAAAAAAATGGTAATTTATCATATATATGTAACTATATAAATTTAATATACAACGTGTCCAAATTCTCTATTTTGGAGAAATGACATGTCGGTGTGTCATATTGTAAGTTTTAGGTGGCCAGAAAAGCGGAGCTGCATTTGCCAAGATAACTTATCACGAAACCTCACATAGCTTTGCTTAATCAGCCATCCAATCATCTGGTAAGTTTTACTAATTTTATTCCAACTTCTGACTTAAATTACTTTTTCAGTTAGCTTGCTATTGTCTTGCACTAATTGAACTTATTGGATTCTTGTGTTTCCATTGAAAATACAGTAGGACCAATCGGTGATCACAGCTACAAGGAGCCTCTCTCTTCATTGTCTAAGGATGGATGTGTATGATTCTGCGTATTTTACTGTCCCTAACTGTGGAATTTGGATGCGGTCGAGGCGTTCATCCAACGTCTGGTCTTGTTCCAAGGAGGAATTCTGATGGTGAGATTGATTTTCTTGCCGAAACACTTCAATTTGACCATTGATGGGTCGTGTTCACAGCTAATAGCCGATTTTTTTCCTTGATTTGCAGGTTAGTCACAATGAGCTTCTAATATTCGGAAGTGTGGACGAGCTTTGGGCGGTTTCTCAAGGTACGGTGGCGTCTTTTCATGAGAATTTTAAGGATCATGAGAAGATACCGTTGAATTAATATCTCAAGTTCGAGCCTTATCATGGAATCTGATTCGTTAGAAGATTTTGATTTGCTCAAAATCTAGTATCCGAATCAAATAAGTTTCTTTTCTTGGGCGGGAGTTCTTCGTAATTATCCACGAGTGCTTTGTTGCATACGTGACTCCAAGTTTTGATCTTGGAAAGTTTTGCACTAAAAACAAACTGGTTTGTGGTCAGTGGTCGCACATGTTTCATTTTCAGGGCAAAAAGGTCGAGAGTCCGTGGGTGTATAGGTGAGGCCTCCAGACCGCGACTTGAAGGATAAAAAGAGACTAGTAGAGAAGTTCTCTTTTGGTCCGCACGGACACATTTGGACATGGGTGTTTGTGCCGAGAGTTTTACGTCCAGTTGAGTTGCTTTGTTCGTAAATATTTTGGGTTTGGGTGTTAATTTATTAGGTGTGGGAAACACTCAAGCGCGTGAGCGATTGTTACACTGATTCTTTGATTATAGTGGATTGTTTCTTGCCGGTTCTCTCCGTAGATGTAGGTACTGATATTCGGACCGAACCACGTAAATCTCTTATGTCCTTATTATTCATTGTTTATTTCTCTGGTGATTTTGCATGGACTTATTCGCAAGATGATCCGTTATGAAACGCAAAACACGTGGCTTAGCTAATTTTGGTTGCGTAGTCAAAGGGGAAAATTACCAAAAAAGTCATAAACCTATTGTAATTGTGTCAATTTAGTCATAAACTTATTTTTTTTTGCTGATTCAGTCCTAAACCTTTTGCAATTATGCCAATTCAGTCCATCCGGCGAATATTGGCCGGCCGGCGCTAATGTGGACACCGACCGGCCGGCGACATAATATTTCAATAATATTATTTTATTTTATTTTTTTCTTTTCTCTTTATTTTTTCCCCTCTACTATTCTTCTTCCCCAGAGACTGTTCTTTTTGCTCCTAGAGATTGAAGATGACGGTGGTTCTCCTATCTTGTCGTCGTTGCGACTCCTTCATTCTTAGGCATCTGGTATCAGCAAATCGGACAAGTGCCGTGCCTCGCCTCGCCTCGCCGTGGCTGTGCAAAGGCGGGCTGAGACACCGCTCTCCTCCTTCGCTTTCGTTGTGTCGTCCTTCCATCTCTCCCTTACGGCGGCTCCTTTATCCTTGAGCATATGGAATCGACAACCTCGCCATGGCTGCGCGAGGCCATGCCTCGTCATCCTAGATATGGCGAGGCTGGACCTCATGCCTCGTCGGGGTCGGACTGGCTAGGTCGTGCCTCGCCGGGGCCGGCCTGGCGAGGTCGAGCCTCGCTAGATCTAGGCTGGCGAGGCATAGCCTCGCGCAGCTGCGAGCTCGCGTAGCCGGCGAGCCACGAGATCAAGCCTCGCCGCACGGGCTTGTGTAGACGCGGTGAGGCTCGCCCTTACCAGTGGCCACGGATACAACCTTTGTCGGAGGCCCATCGCCTCTGGATAGCTTCTCGATCACAAGACAAAACAGTTCGAGCGAGATCATTCCTGGTCGTCGTCATCTTCACGCGAGGTCGTTCATGGCCATCATCATCTTCATCAGGAGGAAGCAGAACAGTCTCTGGGAAAGAAGAACAGTAGAGGGGAAAAAAATAAAGAGAAAAGAAAGAAATGAAAAATAAAATAAAAATAAAATATTCAAAAATATTATTAAAATATTATATTGCCGGCCGGCTGGTGTCCATATCAGCGCCGGCCGGCTGGCCAAAATTTGTCGGATGGACTGAATTGGCACAATTGCAAAAGTTTAGGATTAAATTAGAAAAAAAAAAATAAGCTTAGGACTAAATTGGCACAATTATAATAGGTTTAAGACTTTTTTTTTTGGTGATTTTCCTCGGTCAAAGTTAAAGTTGATCTTTCTTGTATTCAAATGCCCACGCCATCATTTGAAAACATTTTAGCAATCCTCCGTATTAGTTTTCATGTGCAGGGAGGGAGGGAGGATCAATCTTGGTGGCTACTCTGTGGACGACTGTGTAAGCTGCGAATTCAATCCGTATACAACAACCTAAGATCATCACGTATAGATACACGAATCACACATTCATAGAGTTAAAGAATTGACATACCTTGTAGTGGAACCGTCGTTCTTAATGCGGAATTGCGACGATCCGATGATCAAGATATTCTCCTCTATGAACCCCCTTATCGCTGGCTTCAATGAGACGGCCCCTCACACATCGTATCTGACGGCTCCTTATGTGAGATTATGCGGACATCAGGGTTTAGAGGAGGGACTTGAGCTCTATTTATAGAGAATGAAACCTATCCTCTCATCAAAGATTAGATTTATCTCGGCCCATACTATCCAGCCCCATATCCGACTAAATTAAGAAACTATATATATCTTTCTTTATTACACCAATTAATAATTACAATAACAATTAATAAAGCCCACAATTGAATATTAAAATATAATATTCTAACATTCTCCCACTTGGGTGAAATTAATTGAAATTGTACTGTATATGTGCATCTTTATATTGGTCTAGAGATATTTCCCAATAGTCAATCCGATCCCATAAAGTCTTAAGCACCGAACCATGCCAGTAACTGCATCAGAAGACACAGAGCCATCCACGACCACAAATGCTCTTAACTTTACTGATATGGATTTGAAATGGTAGTATGGCAAACAGATAACATCTCAAATAACAGAGACACCTTATATGTTATCCTCTTTGTTAGTCACCATTCTCTCACCTTATGTGTCACGAAACCGAATGTGTCACAAGAGAACATCTTTACGGTTCCAATGAACCAACATATGTCTTACCTTTACAGTTAACTACACTTTACGTGTAACAAAACATATGCTTTTGGCTAAAAGAAATGCCCCAATCATCACTCAAGGTTTACACGATGCCTTGAGATTTTCAACTGATACATGTATTCAACTCCCTTTAATCATTATAGCTTTATTGCATGCGATGGAGTTGATACATACCTAGATGTTGCCAAATGTAACAAACACAGATGTAAACTTTATTAAAGCAAATACCGAATGCAGCTCCCACTGAACAACAGCACCTCATGATGCTTACTCAACCCATCAATCAACATGTCATACCAGCATCCCGCGATGCTTTTATGTTTGCGACATGTCATCTAAATGTGTATGGCCATAGACCTTAAGTTAGTGAATCTGCAGCCTTATCATCTGTGTAATAAGCTCTACTGTAGCGTCACCTTGTTCATATGTTACCTTTATGGTCAAAAGCTTGACCGCCAGATGTTTAGACCCCTTGAGACATCTGCTGTTGGTAATGAACAATACTGCAGAATTATAGTTAGAATACAACTGTATGGGTCTATCCACAAAATTAAATATGACCAACTCTTTAATGAGATTTCGGAGCCAAATAACTTGAATATCAGCTGAAAAGCATACTAAAAACTCCACTTTCTTGATCGAGGATTGTCGCGACCCTCTCCTCGAGCGACTGTCGGAGGGGGCTAATGGGCCACCCGATCGTTGCCTGATCGGATGCGGGCCTCTCCCAAAGTCCATTACCCAAATCGCAACGGCTGGATGTACGTGGTCGACCTTCGGTGTGGTCTGGTGACAAGTGATATATGTACATGCCAAGGAGTCGCCACCAATCGTTTCGTGGAGGGTACGATCGGAAACCCTATCGAATAGTTGGGAGCGATCTATTCGATTATGCGAAAACCAGAGAAGTGAGATTGGGGACTTTGTTACGCCAACTGTCAGAGTTGACGCCCTTTCGGCACCTAAGTTGGATGATTTATCTAGTTTTAAGATTCATGCAGACGAGTGGGGTATGGATCCTAAATCTAGGAGTTCATACAGACAGGAATGGCTACCCTATCACTCACAATCATTAAAAGTAAATGCGCAAATCAAGGATCTAGTACATGCGGATAAAACACATGAAAGCAGCATGGCGTCCCTAATGAGGCCCTATTAGCCCAGAGAAGTATCAATCAAGGTTTAGGAGTGATTTTGACATGATTCGCCCATGAGGGGCAGAATCGTAATTTTGGGAAATTTGGGGACAATTTACCTCAGAGGGGCAAAATCGTCATTTCAGATGAAATATGCAGTCGAAAGATGGTGGAAATGGGATTGACAATAAAATCCTTCCATTTCCTATTTTTCTAGAATTTCGAGAATTTTTCTAGAATTTAAAAGTGATTTTACCTTTGGAGGGGTAAAATCGTCATTTTAGACGAAGATGAGAACTGAAAATCTCAAATATTAGGGTTGGCCACCCACATGACCAAAACCCTAATTTTAAGCAATTTTCAGGACTCGATTGGAATGTGAAAGACGATTTACCCATTGAGGGTTAAAATCGTCATTTTGAGAAAATGGACGAGACTCGAAAACCCAAGCCCAAGAATTAGCCGCCTAACCGACCATAATTCTTACCTTGGAATTATCGATTTTATCTCGCGTACGCAATAGAGGTGACATACCGCTAAAGGGTAATATCGTTAATTCTCGGAAGAATGGTTAAAAAATCCCAAAAATAGGATTGACCAGTTGTCTATGGTCAATCCTCAATTTTTGGGGATTTCTGGAGTATCTAGGATTTTCCCACAATTTTCCTATATTTTTTTGGATTTTCTGTGATTTTCTAGCATTTTTTGGATTTTCTAGCATTTTTTTGATTTTTTTTTTAAAAAAATCATTTTTCAAATTTTTTTGTTAAAAAAAATGATTCGGACCGGGTTGACCCGACCCACTCGGGTCGGAACCCGGCCCAGACCCGGACCCGGACCCGCTCAGAACCAACCTCTAAAACGACGTCGTCCCACGTTTTTTTATTTTTCTGTTTCTCGGATTTAATCCGACGGTTCTTATTGAACCACGTGGCTAATCCATGGCCACCGGATGATCTGACTGGAATCTACGGCCTAGATTAAACGAAGACTCGACCAGGGCCGTTTGATTGACTTACCAAAATGTACGGTCAGGATTAGAACCTAAGACTTGATCTGGACCGTCCACCCTCACTAACCTAAAAGACGTCGCTTGTTACTAACCTAAACGGCGCCGTTTCAATTTGTTTTGATTTTCCGATTTTAAAACTATTTTCGGATAATCCTAATTACTAATCGAACGGCCACCAATTTATTGGACTCGATTAATCCTAGCCGTTGGATCTAATCCAACTCAGCCTAACAGACTAACGGTCGAGCTGACTCGACAACCACATAGAACAATCACGTGTTGCCACCTAGACCTTTGACTCGTTGACCCGCCACATACGCATCGTCTTCAACCTCCCGACTACGACGGAATGGACGGCTGGGAATTCTCCGGCTCCGATGAACGGCCAAACCTAGACCGATTGACACGAGACCAACGCCAATCGACTCGTAATTATCTCTAGTTCAACATATCTAAGAATCGAAGCATTTCGTCCACAAAATCAAGAACAGATAAGCTCGAACCAGTATGGGCATAGCTGCCCCAATCATACGATTCATGGCATATTAGACTGATTCATCAACACAGAGGCATCATTCAATGTTTGGAAGACTTACCTCGAGCTCCGATTGAGCTCGCTCGGCCTAGATTTGGCTAGGTGAGAATGAACAGTGTTCAGCAATAAAGGTTGAATTGGAAGACTCGATTCGATGTTTTAAGACAAAATCGATTGAAAACAGATATGTGACGATGGTCAGTAACATTCAGGGAACAGAACGCACACGCTAATTGCAAGGATAAACGTGAAACAAGCAAGTCGCCATTGATGCACAATGAGAGGTTTGAAGCTGCCCCTCACCTATTCCCGCTGTTTCAGGTTGCGCGGCCGATGGCGATTGCTTCCTGGGAGCCTGGACGAACTCCTTACGACCTCGTCGCGCTTTGGTTTAGCCTCGAGAGGCCCAACCGGTGCTCTGCAGATTCGACCTTCGCCCTCGACAATGGCGATGGAGGGCGAGCTCTCTCTCGTTCCTTCTCCCTCTCTTTCGATTCTGTTTTCTCTCCTTCAACTGAATCCACCGCCCTCCTCTTCTCGAAGGTCCAATAGCCTTTTTATCCGTTTTGAATCTTGGCGCCGAATCGGGGAAAAGAGGATTGGTGACCTTCGCACGTGAAAACACGTGCGAAATGGTCACCGGCGACCGGTAATCGACGGGCATGAAATGGCAAATTTGTTCGGGACCTCCGGTGATCGCATTTGGCATGAATTTAGCGTGCATTTGACTGTACCTTGAGCCTGTAAATGGCCGATGCTTTCACAGCCATCGCCGGCGATGCTCGGGTAGACCCAAGTCATCGGACCGGTCTCGTTCGACAGAGGACTTCACGGCCAACAAAACGCCTCCACCAATTTCACCAATTGATGCCGATTGATGGTCCAATTTTGCCATCAAAATTCAACTTGCAAGTCTGCAAATGGCGCAAGAAGCTTTGGGGAAGAAGGCACTGTAGCGAACCGGTCCGACCGGTTCCGACCTGTTCCGACCGGTCTGAACCTGTTCCGACTTAAAATTCCCAAATTAAACCCAAATCGGTGGGGAATTTTTGCAATTGGACTTCAGAATCGAATTTAGGGCATGAATTTTATTTAAAAATTAAATTTTGCCCAAAAGTTCATGTCAATTTCAACAAAAACCCCAAATTTTCATTTAATTGCAAATAGGGGAATTGTGCAATTGAAGGTTCAAACGATCAAATTGGACCAAATTACCTATGCCAATCGATTCAAAACGATGAAAACCATTGGGCAGTGTGTTCAATTTACAATGGTGGTCCTTGAATTGAAAGTAATTTCAATTATGCCCAATCTCAAGGACTAAAATGTAATTTAGTATTCAATTTTGCCCAATTTATGCAATTAAACATTCTGTGAGGGCAATTGGGTTAAATTATAATAAGGGACAATTAGATTGAATGTCAAGATCCTAAAAAATACCAAAATTGCAAATTAAAAGACTCAATTGACATTTTTTTACCAAATTCAATCATATGTGTTACAAAGGAACACATAAAATTGGCTATTTTGGACTTTTTGTGAGGTCAAAAAGACAAGGGATTTAAAATAGAAATATTGACTATTTTTTCATATTTTTGTGACATCAAATGCTATTTTTCTTGATTTTTCTAGTATTTTCCTAATTTCTGAAAATATTAAAAAAATACGAAAAATATGAAAAAAAGTTTATAAAAAATGGTTCCTTAGGCTTGGCCAAGGCCACCAAAGTTGATTTTGTAATTTTTTGATTTCTTATGAATTTTCTAAGAAATAACTAGAAAAAGGCTGATCCAAAATCATGTTTCAACAAGGATTACATAGATTTTTGTTTTCGCTTTTCTGTAATACTGCACTTCTCTTTAGATATTTAAATATCTGTAGTTGTCAACTGCACATTATCCCGACAGCCAACAAAGCCTGAATCTGAATGCTCTAATAGCTGTAGGCCTTGAATGTTTCTATAAATTAGCATATAATCTTTTGTCCTTTTTAAGTATCTCAAAACTTTCATAGCAGTAATCCAAGAAAACCACTTTCAAACAAGATATCATCTGTGTAAGACACAAGGAAAACAAATTCCTCCTATTGATCTTGCAGTATATATATCAATTTACTTTGTTCTTAACAGAACAGAATATAACAACAAAATTATGAAACTTCAAGCAACAATTGTCTAAAAACTTACTTAAACCCATAAATAGACCTTTTAGTCTAGAATACCCATGAACATGATCAAACTTTATTTCATGGCATTATATGGAACTCATCTTTCTGTACGCACAAGTTTATCTGAATTATCTTCTGCAAAACCTTCGGGTTACAAAATATAGACTTCCTCGAAGTATCCAATTAAAAAGAAGTTTTAATATCTGTATGAAAAAGCTCCTTACAATAATGAGATATTAATTCATTAATCACCATGAAAAACTCTTTATGAGAGACTGAATGAAAATTATTTTAAGTCTACTCATTCTTTACAAGTGAAAAAATTTGGCTACCAATCTGTCTTTAAACTTCTCAAATAAAACACTGATCAAAATATAATTGGATATAATAAAGTAGACAAAAAACTTTCATCTGGAGTCCCTTTAATTTTTACAAACCCAATTACAGCAGATAGACTTATAACCTTGAGGCATACTAATAAGCTTTCAAACACCATTTATTTCATAGTCTGTATCTCGTCCACCATGCACCCAACCACAGTTCTAATTATGAACAAAAAATAGCGACTATATAAATTACTAGATTAATTACACAGTCAATTTTGTAGTCATGCTCTTCCGGATAGACTATACAGTGTGACTTGATACAACTGATCGTTTCTTCCTGATAGATCTTTTAAAAAGAGCTACTTTAACCTTTATTCTGCGCTTGTGGGGTCTGATAAACTTTATCGAGAATTGTCTCAATAACAAGGTCCCGAACCCCAACAGAATCAAATCATAACTTAGAATGCTCCATGATCATCTGTATAGGCAGGAAGAACGACACAGTGGTGCCTACCACACCAGTACCTTTAATAGCATGTGAGCAACTACCCTTATTCGGCTATATCAAGCTCTAACAATTTAGCTATCTATAATTCTACAATTTTTGTTCTTCTTTTGGGATGATAAATCAATGCCTCTTTAGATGAACTAGGTAAGGTACGAAATAAAACTGAGTGGTTCTAGAATCCAACTTATCCAATGTTGGATTATGTAATTTTATTTCTACATGAACACCTCAAACCTTAATATGGTTCAAACTAGATTAACGTTCAATCTATGTCTAAAAAGAATTCAATGAAATAGTTTTGGTAGAAACATAATGGGTTACTTTCAAGGTTTTACCCCACAAAAATCATATAAGTTGGTTTCATTAATCATACTCATCATAATATCCTTATGGGTGTGATCGTGCCTTTCGGCCACCCTTTTTGATTCAAGAACATAAAGAATAGCAAACTAAGTCACTATCCCAGGATATTTTTTTTTTAGTATTCGGTAAATGGCCCTTTAAGCTATCCAGCATTGCCATGTCAACCATGATACTCACATCCTTGATCAAAACTGGCATTTTTTTTTAAAGTTTATTGACTATAGTCAGAAATATATTGAACTTGTCACGGAAATGAAACTTTTCTTTAATCAAGTATAAAAAACGTATAGAGAAAAATCATTATTTAAATGTGATAAAAACTCTACACAATATTACCATATGAGATCTACTTATACTAGTATAAATGACCTTCAATAGGTCATAACTGTCGACTACAATTTCATCATTTATCTTAGTTATCTTACCTCTGCTTCAATCTGCGCATGTGTCTAGATCACTTTTAAGAGTGAGCATAATGCTTTCCTTTATCTGTCTTTTCACTCTTTCTTTACTGATGTGACTAAGAAATATATTCCATAATGCGCATGATTGTTCCTTAGGCAGAGATCTTTTGCAAACAACGTTTCTACTATATAGGCGACGTATAATTCATTGGGAGATAAACATAATCTGTACAATCCATTGGACATAGAGTAGTACCCAACTTTATTAAAAAAATAGTAATTATTTTATTTAAAAACCCAAAAAGAGTAACTACACATGTCCATACTTCATACGGAAAATAAATTCCGTCTTTAAGAAGAGTACATAAAATATGTTTCTTAATGTCACAATAAAATCAGAATCCGGAATGACATTCCCATCAATTCAACATCAACTTTATAGTTGTTTCCATAACGAGCTTGATTCAACCTAATTTGGTACTTTTTAGTTTATGAATTCCTATATGGTAAACGCAACATTATATGTCGCACCACTATCTAGCCATCACAAACCAGATGAGGCTTTAGATAGAATGAATTCACATACCGACACCAAAGAATCATTACTTTATGCTCATACTTAGATAACCAAGTCTTTGTATTAACTGTAGCATTTCTTTATGTGACTGTTCTTCTTATAAAAGAAGTAGCAATCACCATCCTTCTCAAAGGATGCTTTTCATGGATTCAAATCATCAGAATGACCGGTGGTTTACTATAATACTTTATGAGTATGATTGCAGAACCGCTTAAAATGCAATTCCACCAACTTTAATACGTAATTTTTAATCTTAATAGAACCATTACATCTGATGTTGAGAAGTCATTGCAGATATTTACCACTCTTAGTAATAGACGAGATATAATTTCAAAGCCTTCAAGGCTCTTGATTTACTTAGCAGTGCAGTTAACTGGCAGAAAATACTTTTCAAGTGTTCTTTAATGGATCGCTTCATATCAAATAAGCGAATCCGATCACTCTTTACCCAATAAGCACATAATGCTTTTGAAAGTTCTCACTAATGAAAGTGAGAACTACGGGGTCTTTCTTGACAAGAGTAATATAATTATTTTCCAATCCTTGTAAACAGATAAACCTCATCCAGTTCTTAATGAATCTCAATTCTCAATGTTAACAGAGTTGCCGTTCACAGAAACGATGACTAAAAACAAGCAATGTTTTTAATTAGCATAATGTGAAATTTCACCTTGAGAGATACATACATCATCATATAATCATATTTGGGCAGAAAACATGACATGTAGTTGTATACTCCCTACATTACAGCGGCCATGAGAATTTATTTCAATCTTCGTTAATCATCACCTTTGGGTGTATGACAGCACTTAGACCAATCAATCCTCAACCATATGCTGTACATGTAACCCTCCATGCAATAATACGCAATTACCTCATTTGGGAGTATAACTACGCATTAAAACAGGAGACATCCCAATACTTTGTATAATGTTCTTTATTAAACTCAACTAAGTGTGCCGCTTTGGCGATCACAACCCATTTACCTGAAATTGGGATATAACTTTATATTTCACATTTACTGTATGCATGTAATTTCAGAAATTAGGGGCAATTTTCCTCAAAATTATATGCCTTGCTAATTATCATCGATACAACCAACAATATGTAAACGATAAATCATGCTCCACATAACTGCATGTGGTACTTTCATATAAACTTGTGCCTGTATTTCATGAAACCATAAAGAAATACCTAGTAGAGCATGAGTATACGAGCATGTCGATATCTGAAATTTGCCGATCCAAGTTGTCACGCGCGCCTTATTCTCTCTACGCGTGGTTCTTCTTCATGCGTGTGGTCACGAAAGGAATTTCCTCAATTTAACCGAGTCAGAAGGAATTTCCTCAATTTAACCGAGTCAGAAAACAAGCAATCGGATAAGCATCAAGTCATAATATAGCTTAGCTTAAAATGAAATAACAATCTGATTTCGTTGAGATTGAAACTATTTCAGACGAATGGTTAATTTAACTGACTCCAGAACCGAGCTCAAGAAATCCCAACATGCTAGTCCTCCATTCTCATGGCCGAAAGAGAATTTTCGAACGCATTATCACCTTTTGATATGAAAAGAAGTCTTGTTTTGTGCAGACTTTGATTCAAAGAAAACGAAATAGCTTGCACAATCCCATTACCATGCCCACTTTATATGGTTTCTAACTTTCTTGTGCAGAAAAGCCACGAAAAAATGAAAAAACCTTTACTGGACACTCCTTGGCCGAAGATGTCAAAAAGTGAGTCAGTTTCTTTAATCTTTTCTCTCTAACGGCCTGCACAATACTGTTGCAAAGAAGCCTGACTCGCACGAAGCAAAATAAATAAATAAAAAAAACCGTTACAGGTAAACCGCTGAACGCGTTCTTGTCCGCAAGCGGCACATTAAAGCTGCACTCGACGAAGAAGCCATGGCCGCACGAAACAGAATAAAAATCGCAAGACGTTGGACGCGTTCTTGAATCCCGATTTTTTTTTTAAATCAATCAAAAAACATGATTCGAAATCTAAAACGTGTAGGCTCTGATACCACATGTAAGCTGCGAATTCGCTTAAGCTTTTAGAGCAGTTGGCAAGTGGTCCAACCAAAATCTTTCATGGTATCAGAGCAAGAGGTCCTGAGTTCAAATCTTTCCAGGCCCCTATTTGCCTCCCCAATGAATTTGTTCACGCTTAGTACTAGGCAAAAAGACCAGACTAAGCGTGAGGGGGAGTGTTGGAATATATAAATATTAAATCACGCATTCTTCTAATAGCTTAAGCTTTTAGAGCAGTTGGTTGTGGTCCCACCAAATCTTTACACGTATGCAGTGACCTAAGATCATCTTGTATAGATACACGAATCACACATTCATAGAATTAAAGAATTGACGCACCTTGTAGTGGAACTGTCGTTCTTGATGCAGAATTGCGACGATCCGATGATCAAGATATTCTCCTCTATGAACCCCCTTATTGCTGGCTTCAATGAGACGGCCCATCACACGTCGTGTCTGACGGCTCCTTATGTGAGGTTATGCGGATATCAGGGTTTAGAGGGGGGACTTGAGCTCTATTTATAGAGAATGAAACCTATCCCCTCATCAAAGATTAGGTTTATCTCGATCCATACTATCCAGCCCCATATCCGACTAAATTAGGAATTTGTATATATCTTTCTTTATTAGACCAATTAATAATTACAATAACAATTAATAAAGCCCACAATTGAATATTAAAATATAATATTCTAACAGACTGGACGTTTCTTGGAATGTTTTATCTCCATGGCATATAAAGCGAAAGAAATAATCGATTATGTGAAGAAATATGGAAATTCACTATTTATGCAATGCAAGTATTCTAACATGTCGCAAAGACGTTAATACGTGAGAATCCTAATTGTCCTAATGTAGCAACTATCATGACGCAAAATGAAATATGAAATTCTAATCTTAACATGTGAAATGTGCAAAATTACCCATATGCTTAAAGAAAAATTGCAAGAGCACAATGAGAAATGCAAATATCATGCTTCTCTAATATGCGAATATTCAAGATGCAATGTTCTATACGGCGAATCCCAGACTAATATAAACATGTGATTATCAACCATACTGCAATCTCGGATTTGAAAAGGCAAATCTAGCATAGTCCTCGTCCTAATCAAGGATTCCAAAATGCGTGCTTCTCGGGCCGAACTGATTGTCAACGAGGAAACGAAAGACAACCGATGATAAATCGAAATGATCAGAGATTAGAGTTTTGATCGTCACGGCAGTAAAAATCCGAGTTTTGAGATGCCGATTTGAGCTTCAGTCCTCTCCGAGTCACTGAATTTGATGTCCTATGAGTGGTGCATTTTCCCCCCTCCTTTTACTTCCCTCAGATCCTCTATTTCTTCTTCTATTTTTCTCTGTTCTTGTTTAAATCACCAAATCCTCTTCTCTCTCTCTCTGTTTCCCCTCTCCTTGCTTTGTTCTTTCACAGGCAAAACACATCATTTCCACCAGCCTCTGTCTCTCCTCTGTTCTTTCTTTCTTTTCTGTCTTTTTTTTTTGTTCAGCCCCTTCACCTGTTTTTCTTCATTTCATCCTCATCTTTCCACATCTCTCTCTCCCCCTCGACAGCCATGGCTGCTCTTTTAGCGCCATACACACACTTGCAGACTTCAGTTTGCAGATTAAGACCCATGAAGAGAGCAGTGGCTTCATTGACGAAGAAGAAGAAGAAATTGAAACAAAAGACAAAAGAACAAAGGCAAAGTTATTATGCTTATATGGAAAATAAAATAAAATGACGTGGACAACAAAAAACCAAGTGACACAACATTCAATTTAGTGGAGGCATAGCATTGACCACAATTGAAAAAACTTTGAGACACTTGATTGAATAAAAAAAAATAGGTATTTGATTGTAAAACAGACAAAAGTTTTAGGTACTTGTGGCCCATCTTTTTTGTTTTTTTTTTGGTTTTGCTAGCACGATTGTCTTTGGGCATCAGTGAGTATACAGTATGTTGCAGATCACAAATTCATAAATGAGTGGACCTGCGATATTCTTTAACTAATAGTTATTTGTTTTATGACCCAAGACAGACCGTTAATCTTACCACCATTCAGAGACTAATTACATAATCAATTCAAAGAGTGTCCCCACGTCCAAATACCAACCAACTCTCCAAAATCTCAACCGTGTTATAAAATATCGCGCTGCAAGTATATAACAGAGAGAACAGAGAGTAAGTAGAGAAAGCCAGAGGAGAAATCTCTTTATTTTAACTTATCTCTTTTGACAAAAAACTAAGCTCCTATTTATAGGAGAATAAGAATGCACTTATCATTAATACTAATGTATTGAATTAATACATACATTTGATAGGGAGATGAACATACATTGGATAGGGAGATGAACTTAGAAATGTACCATAAAAGGTACATTAGATAGGATGAATATAATGAATATTCATTCATGTATTTCAAATATTCATGTATTTCATAACACTCCCCCTTGAATATTCATTGTGTTCATCATATTATGAATGTTCATAGAATGATACTGCCTCATTAAAAACCTTAAGCCGGAAAAACCCAGTGGGACAAAAACCAGACAAAAGGGAAAAAGAGTGCAGTGCATAGTTCATAATATCTCCCCCTTAATTAAACCATATAGCCACTGCTGGGGCTAGTCAATCTTGCATCTTGTGAACTCGCCGCATACCAATGCCATATACTAATTTTTCAAAAATTGACGTTGGCAATGATTTAGTAAAAAGATCTGCAAGATTATTTATGGATTGAATCTGTTTAACATCAACTTGTCGACTTTCTTGGAGTTCGTGAGTATAGAAAAATTTCGGCGAGATATGCTTGGTCATATCACCTTTGATATATCCTCCCCTAACTTGTGCAATACAAGCAGCATTATCTTCATAAATTATAGTGGGAAAATTTGCAACCGGTGTTAAACAACAAGAATTATGAATATGCGTTATAACGGATCTTAACCAAACACATTCTCTTCCAGCTTCATATAAAGCAATAATCTCAGAGTGGTTAGAAGATGTAGCTACTAGCGATTGCTTAGTAGAACGCCAAGAAATGGTAGTGCCGTTATAACAAAACAAATAACCGGTTTGAGAGCGAGCCTTATGTGGATCAGATTTATGTCCAGCATCAGCATATCCAACTAAACCAGATGTAGTGGAATCCTTGGAATAATATAATCCCAAATCTATGGTTCCTCGGAGATAACGAAAAATATGTTTAACTCCATTCTAGTGTCTCCGAGTTGGCTTAGAACTAAAACGTGCCAATAAATTTACCGCGAAAGCGATATCTGGTCTCGTACATTGTGCCAAGTACATTAACGCCCCAATTGCATTGAGATATGGTACTTCAGGACCAAGTATCTCTTCATTAGATTCTCTAGGACGAAATGGATCCTTTTGGGGATCTAGAGACCTTACAACCATATGGGTGCTCAATGGGTGAGACTTGTCCATGTTGAAGCGTTTAAGTAATCTTTCAATGTATGCTGATTGATGGACAATTATTCCATTTGCTTTATGCTCAAGCTCAAGACCAAGACAAAGTTTAGTTTTACCCAAGTCTTTAACTTCAAACTCCATTTTCAAATGCTCAGCAGTTTTAGTTAACTCTTTTGGAGTTCCAATTAAATTTATATCGTCGACATAAACTGCTATAATAGCAAATCCGGTTTCTGATTTCTTAAAAAACACGCATGGGCAGATAGGATCATTCTTGTACCATTCCTTAATTAGGTACTCACTTAGGCGTTGGTACCACATGCGACCAGATTGCTTTAACCCATACAAAGATCTTTGCAACTTTATTGAGAATAAGTTGCGGGGAGTGCATGCTTCAGGCATTTTAAATCCCTTAGGAATTTTCATATAAATATCAAAGTCTAATGAGCCATATAGATAAGCCGTCACAACGTCTATAAGACGCATTTCCAATCTTTCAGAGACTACAAGGCTAATTAGAAAACGAAATGTAATCATATCCATCACAGGTGAATATGTCTCATCATAATCAATCCCAGGTCGCTGGGAGAATCCTTGAGCAACGAGTCGGGCTTTATATCTCACAACCTCGTTTTTCTCATTTCATTTTCGGACAAATACCCATTTATATCCAACAGGCTTTACATTGTCGGGGATTCGAGTTACAGGTCCAAAAACCTCTCGTTTAGCTAGAGAAGCTAATTCGGCCTTAATTGCTTCTTCCCATTTAAGCCAGTCATGCCTTTGACGGCATTCAATAATAGATTGTGGCTCACAATCATCATCCATAATTTTATGAACAACTGAGAATGCAAAAACATCATCCATGATGATTTCATTCCGATCCCAAATCTCATTATAATATGTAATGGAATTCTCAGTATTCCCGGGGTTGGTGATCATTTCATGGGTTTGTACCTCTTCAGGGGCAATAAGCGCTTTGGGAGCAAGCACAATATTTGGCTCTTCTAGAGTGGATTCCTGATTCTTTCCCCTTCGTTTTCGAGGAACAGTGTCTTTTGATCATATCGGTCTACCATGCTTCAAATGTGGTGGATTTTGATCCATTTTATCCTGTCCTTCGGGAACAACTATTATAGCTGGAGCATTTGCAGTTGGAATATGAGACTTCGTTACCTTAGTAGCATCATTAAATGCGTCAGGAAGTCTATTGGCCATAGCCTGTAAATAGATTATACGCTGCACCTCGTTTTTACATTCAGGAGTTCTTGGGTCTAAATGAGATAAATCTTTCTCATTACATGAGATGACCTCAACTGGTTTCTTCTTTGCAGTCATAGGTGTCCCAATTTATAGAAACATTGTCTCATCGAAATGACAATCCGTGAATCTAGCAGTAAAAAGATCACCAGTAGTTGGTTCCAAGAACCTAATAATGGATGACGAATCAAACCCAACATAAATGCCCAAACGGCGTTGGGGACCCATTTTAGTTCTTTTTGGTGGTGCTACAGGCACCTGTACTGCACAACCAAAAGTGCGTAAATGTGAAATATCAGGTTCATAACCAAGAACCATTTGAAGGAGAGATTGTAAGAGACTAGCAATGGGGCGCAATCTAATTAAGGCCGCCGCATGCAAAACTGCATGACCCCATGATGTATCGTTGAGATTTGTTCTCAATAATAGAGTACGGGCAATGATTTGGATGCGTTTAATCAAGGATTTTGCCAATCCATTTTGAGTATGAACATATGCGACTAGGTGCTCAACCTTGATTCCGAGTGAAGCACAATATGTATCAAAACTCTTTGATGTAAATTCACCAGCATTATCCATCCTTATGCTCTTAATTGGATAATCAGGGAAATGTGCCCGGAGCTTTATAATCTGCGCAAGTAAACGTGCAAATGCGACATTGCACGTAGATAATAGGCAAACATGGGACCATCTACAGGATGCGTCCACTAGTACCATAAAATATCGAAACGGTCCACTTGGTGGTTGTATTGGTCCACAAATATCACCCTGAATTCTTTGCAAATATAAAGGAGATTCAAGATTAACCTTTGTTAGAGAAGGTTTGATAATGAGTTTTCCTTGTGAACAAGCTTCACAATTATAATCATTGGACAACAAAACCTTTGTATCCTTTAAATGGTGTCCTCTTGTGTTCTGAATTATTCTACGCATCATTGTAGCGCCAGGGTGACCAAGGCGATCATGCCACAATCCAAACTTATCAGGATTTACCAATCTTCAGGATATGGTGGCATAGGTTTCAATGGCTTTAATCATGACACAATACAAACCGTAGGAGAAGCTTCTAGCTTCTCATGGATGGTCTTCAGGCCCATCTTATAAGAGGTAATGCCGAGAAAATCCTTATTTTGCTCATAAATAGTATCAATATGGTACCTATTTCGGTGTACATTTTTGAAGCTAAGTAGATTCATTTTTGATCTACTGCTTAGAAATGCATTCTCAATATGCAGGATGGTGCCATTTGATGTAGCTAGCAATATTTCCTAGAGGGGGGTGAATAGGAGATTCTGAACACAATTGAAATTTCTTGCGGAATGAATAAAGTTCAGTGTACGATTAGGAACAAAAGCAGTATAACAGTGCGCAGAAAATCTAAACACAAAGGTAAGAGTTTAGAGAAGATGATATTGCACACGATATTTATAGTGGTTCGGCTTAGATCAAGCCTACGTCCACTCTCCCACGATGACAGCCGATTGGCTGGATTTCACTATGAAGAATCAAGAGGATTACAATCACTCAAGTGTTTTGTTTCTCTCTCTCACACAGATTTTCACAGTGAAGGACTTTGAGTAAACAGAATACTCTCTTGGATGAAACTCAAATTATGCTTGCACTTTGGATTGCTGTTCGCACGTCTTCTCTTACTAGTCAATCATTATTCTTCTTTTATACTCCCCTGCCTCCCAACTAGCCGTTGGATTCCAGCCAAGGGATCGCTCTTCAATCCTTAATTGGACGTCATCAATCGTGATTGAACGAGACTGTATCTTCAGAAGATATGTAGACCGTTGGGTAAGACATTGAACCCTTCTGATTTAGTCGCCCATACAACTGAATCTCCAGCTTCCATAAGTGTGATAAGTTTGAGTTGATTCCCGAGGATATATTCCTTAGAGAATGATATCCCCTTATAGAAAGTCTCTTAATTGATTAGAGGGGATATCAGGATAATTGAATATCACTTGCCTTGATCGGAAACCTGCCATACGTGGGTCTTCGTGTTTTGTAAAATGCAGAAACTGATCTTTCTTCAGATTCGTCTAAGAGAGATTTGATCAATTGGCACGGAATGGTAATAGGAGATTTGATGTGATCCATCTGTCACTGTTTAGATCGTCAGGAGCATTTCCATCCGACCCTCGGTCAGAAGTGCTTTCATCTGATCCCACGTCAGAAGCACTTCCATCTGACCCTTCGCCAGAAGCACTTCCATCTGACCCTTAGTCAGAAGCACTTCCATCTGATCCTTCGCCAGAAGTACTTCCATCTGACCCTTAGTCAGCGCGACAGAATTGGAATTACTCAACCTGCTGCTTACACATTCTTCCTGCATCACATTTCATTAATCAATATCTTTTGAAGGTTTTGTCAGAATCAAAATATAGGAGAATTTCCACAACAATCTCCCCCTTTTTGATGGTGACAAAACTTCTCCAGTTGCAAATTTAAAGGAAAATTTAACCAGTGATAATATGATAAAAGTGAGTAGCCATCACATTTGCTCCTGCAGGTAATCATCATTAGATAACCTGTAATGAAAGTGTTCTCATAGGAGAGCATGATCAGAGTGAGATTATCCTGCAATAATCCTGCATGAAACTAAACTTCTTAGAAGATTGTCCTGCTAAACAGTAGGTTAGGTCTTCTCCTCCTTTCCTCTAAATTGAAATATAATTAGAGATAATCTATTGAGACTGCATAAAAGTAATTTCAACTTCTCCCCCTTTTTGTCAACATCAGAAAGAAATATAAAAAAAATGCTTGAAATAATGACGCGTTCTAGAAAATGAAAAAGGGAAAAAGTAGGTGAGTTTTTAAGAAGAGGGATGATCTTCAGGCTCAATATCAGCCTCCCCTCGGGAAGGTCCTGCAAAGCTTCTTCCCATCATCTGAGCATGGTCTCTTACAGCTTGAGAAGATGGCTGGTTTGAAGCTGTTCTGTCCGTTCTAACCAGTGTGTATGTAGGCAGGTTGGCTATCTCATCACAAAACATTCTCCCATAAAGATCAATGGACTTTTCCAGCTTAGTCACCTGACTAGTCAAACCCTGCAGCTTCCTATCTGTCGTCTGTTCAAAAGCCTGCATTTGCTGATTAAATTTTGTTTCCATGGCAGCCATCGTCTGAAGAAGAGTATTTTGGATATTTTCAAAAAGCACTTGAAGTTCCACTTGTGGTTGTGAAGGTGCAGGTTCGTGAGTCTCCCCCTCAATTTGTGCCTTGGTGAAAGCTTGAGAGGCTAGGACTTCAGTGATAAAAACATCTGATGTAACAGGCTCTTTCTCCCACTGATTTATAGCCCGTTTCCCTTTTGTGTTTGAACTTGGCACGGAGACTATCTCCTCATCAATGTCCATTGGAATGGACTGTGCACTGGACAGCTGATCTTCTCGTGCAAATGCTGAAGCTAGACTAGCAGCATCTTTATGAAGTGTTCCTCTGGTGGAAGAGACAGAGTAAGCTCCAATGTCATCTTGTTCTTCCTCCTGTTCTTTTGACCCCAACGTTGCTAGAACTTGTGCTAGCAGTTGCTCATGATCACAGTTGACATTTGTGATGTCATACTCTGTGTCATCTTCAATTCGTGCAGCTTGCTCCTCATCCCACATCGTGAGGAATTCTTCCTCAGTCAGATCACAGGGATACACAATTTTTTCTTGTGGTTGTATTCCTGTTTCATCTCCTTCTTCCTCATCTCCTTCAGCACTATGATTTTCGGACTTACCATCTGCATCTGATCCACCTGGAGATTGAGTGGCTTCAGAATCATATTCTCCTGTTTCTCCCTCACTTGCTTCTGAGTCCTGATCATTAGGACTGTCTGAATGTTGTCCCTTAACAGCCATGACTTTTCTCTTCTTTGGAGATTTCTGCTTTGACTCTTCCTCGAAGGCCACAATGACTAGTTCATTGTTCTTTGTTCTTTGTTCTCCATCCAGCAGGGGTCATCTTGTACCCCATCTTTGTTACCATAGTCTCTCCAGCAGTCATTAGAGGAATTTCTTGCTCGACAAAGGCACCTAGGCCATCAATCTTGAAGTAATTGATTATTTTGAAGATCAATGCGGCATAAGGAAGTTGGCCCTTTGGCTTGAGAGCTGATCTGTACATATGCAATAGTACTGTATGAGCAAAAGAAATCCTCTGTCCTGTCAAGATTCCCCATAACAGCTTTGCCTCGTACTTTGATATATATGTCTTTGATGCTACCTTAGGTCTGAGACATTCAATGATCACCTTGTGCATCATGATATGTTTCAAGGGAAAGTCCGTGTATGCAATATGTGACTTTGATTCCCTTGAGAAACTCGATTTGCCAGTCAGGAAGCAGAAAGCTTCACTTGCAGTGACATCTAGGGGTTTGAAATCTCCCTTTCTGGTTCACATGATTGCAGCCAATTCATCAACAGTCAGAAAATATTGCTTTCTTTGGACTGTGAAAGCCAGAGAGTTGAAGTTGACAAACTGAAGATTTGAATAGAAGTAAGCTACCAAATCAGGAAAAGTGTAGCCTCTCCTAGTTATAAACTGATCTATCTTCATCTTTTCTAGATGCTTCCTCAGATAGATGCCATTGCTGTCAAAGTACTTTAACTCAAATACCCTTTGTGGTATTATACCTCTCTGTTTCGTTGCTTCAAACCTTTCTTTGTGAGCCTGATTCTGGAACAATGGATCATGAAAGCTTTTATCCAAATTAAAGCCTATATTTTTCACAAAGTCATTGAACAGAATGTCATCATCATCTTCCACCTTTGCCTTCGTACCGCCAGGTCTAATTGGGGAACGTCTTCGTTTCAAGCTTGTCTCTGCCACTTTCTCCTTTCCTTTTCTAGAGACAGATGCATGTTTTTCTACAGCAAGTGGTTCAACGATTTTTCCAGGCAAGCTAAGAAACTCCAAAAGTTCGCCCTCACTATCGAAATGGTGAGTGTTCAGCAGTTTTCTAAGTTCGTTACCAAAATCTCCTGCGGCCTTGATCCTATCATACATTGGCTTAATAGAATGAGCCATAGATTCTTTTCCTTCAAAGGCAGACAGAGACAGACCTTTTATCAGGCGGAGTGCTTCTCGCTGTTCGTTGATTTGGGTTTCTGTGAGTTCCGCGCCGCTTGCAGTTGAGGCAGAGAACTTCCTCTTCAACTGAGGCGTCTTCTTCGAGTCAGAGGCTGATTTTGGAGCCATTGATACGTAGAAAGTTTGAAACTTTGAGTGAAAGAGTGTTGCTTTGAGGAGGAAATCGAGAGCGATAGATTTTCAACACGGTTTTAGGGTTTTGATTTGAGAGAATTTTGAAAGTGAGAGAACAGAGGTGACGGTTCAGCATTTTTATAAAAGATGCGGTTATTTTTGGAAACACAAAAGAGAATTTTGATTTAAAAAGAAATTCTTTTAATAATAATAAAAAATATTCACGATCAATCAGATATTATGAGATATCTATTCATATGAGGAACTTACCTAAAAGATAGCTTTTAGAGATAACTAACCTTTTTAAAAAGAAAGTATGAATTTTTCCTTACGCGCCTTTTTGACGTCCTTTCTGATGCTCCTTCTGATGCTTCTACTGACGCTCCTTCTGACGTTCCTTCTGACTCTCCTTCTGACGCTCCTTCTGACGTTCCTTCTGACTCTCCTTCTGACGTTTCTTCTGACGCTCCTTCTGACTCTCCTTCTGACGTACCCTGTTCTAAGGTATACTTAAGAAGGAAGGTTAATAATGGATAATTCATTTCTGATAAAATTAAAACTCTGTTTATCAAGTGGTTTAGTAAAAATATCTGCAAGTTGATTTTTCGTATCAATGTATTGAATGTTAACATCACGATTTTGAACATGATCACGTATGAAGTGATGCTTGATCTCAATATGCTTTGTTCTTGAGTGAAGTACAGGATTCTTTATGAGATTTATGGCACTTGTGTTGTCACATAGGATTTCCACAGTTGATTCTTCAACACCATAGTCTTTGAGCTGCTGTTTTGGCCAAAGTATTTGAGTGCAGCAACTTCCAAGAGATACGTATTCTGCTTCAGCTGTACTAAGTGCCACTGTATTTTGCTTCTTTGAATACCATGAGACAAGCATGTTTCCCATGAGCTGACAGGTTCCAGATGTACTTTTTCTATCAATTTTGCAACCTGCAAGATCTGCATCTGAATATCCCTTTAGTATAAAATCAGAAGATTTAGAATACCACAAACAATAGTTGGGATAAGTCCCTATGTATTTGATTATTCTCTTGACTGCTGATAGGTGTGATTCTCTTGGACTTGACTGAAATCTTGCACATAAGCAGACACTATATAGGATGTCGGGTCTTGAAGTTGTGAGATAGAGTAATGATCCAATCATACTCCGATATAGTTTGGAATCGACTTCCTTTCCATCTTCATTTTTATCTAATTTGGAAGAGTGAGACATAGGAGTTTCTATCTTCTTGCCATTCTCCAGACCAAACTTCTTCACTATTTCCAATGCATACTTCTCTTGAAATATGAAGGTTCCTTTCTGAGATTGATGAATTTGAAGACCAAGAAATAACCGTAATTCTCCCATCATACTCATCTCAAATTCATCCTGCATTGTTTTAGAGAATTTCTTGCAGAGAAGTTCATTAGAGGAGCCGAATATAATATCATCAACATAAATTTGAACTAAAAGGATATCTTTACCTTTTCTTTGAATAAAAAAAGTGGTGTCTACATTACCTTTAGTGAAGCTGTGTTGAGATAAAAAGTTGCTTAACCTTTCATACCAGACGCGGGGTGCTTGTTTCAATCAATAGAGTGCCTTTTTTAAGACATATACCAGATCCTTTTGTTTCGGTTCTTCGAAGCCAGGAGGTTGTTCAACATATACTTCTTCTTTGATGTAGCCATTTAGGAAGGCACTTTTCACGTCCATCTGAAAAAGTTTGAAGTCATTGTAACAAGCATAAGCAAGAAGTAGCCTAATGGCTTCTAACCTGGCAACCGGTGCGTAGGTTTCATCATAGTCTATTCCTTCTTCTTGAGAATATCCTTTTGCTACAAGTCTTGCTTTGTTTCTCACAACTTTTCTTTTGTCATCAAGTTTGTTTCTGAATACCCATTTTGTTCCAATTACTGGACGATTTTTGGGACGATTGACTAGTTCCCAAACATTGTTGACTTTGAACTGATGTAGCTCTTCCTGCATTGCATTTATCCAGTTTTCATCTGCTAATGCATCTTCAATCCTTTTTGGCTCCCATTCAGATACCAAGGCGATGTTGCTCATTGCTTGCTTGAACTTGGATCTTGTTTTTACGCCATCATTTATGCTGCCTATGATAAGTTCCTTTGGATGACTTGACTTATGCTTTCAGTTTTTGTCAAGGCCATCATTTGAGGATATTGTGGATTCATTCTGATCATCTTCTGGTCTTTCTTCAACTGAGGAAGTTTCCTTCTGAACATTCTCCGAACTCGTATTCACATTTGATTCTGCTGGTGAGTTCGTGACTTGATGAAGTGTATGCATTTGAATGAATTCAGGTTCGTCATCCTGGTTGCTTTCATCGAACTTGATGTTCACTGATTCCTCAACAATATGAGTGTTCTTGTTGTAGACTTTGTAGGCTTTGCTTGTTGTTGAATATCCCAAGAAAATTCCTTCATTTGATCTTTCATCAAACTTTCCAACTCGATCATTAGCATTCTTTAGAATAAAGCATTTGCAACCGAATACATGAATGTATGCAACATCAGGCTTTCTTTCTTTGAAAAATTCATAGGGAGTTTTCTCAGAAAAAGGTCTGAGGGAAATTCGATTTAAGATGTAACATGCTGTTGAAACGGCCTCAGCCCAAAGGTTAGAGGCAATTTTACTTTCAATAAGAAGAGTTATGGCCATTTCTTGCAACGATATGTTTTTCCTTTCTACTACCCCATTTTGTTGCGGAGTATAAGGTGCAGAGAAGTTATGCTGAATTCCGAACTTAGTGCAAATTTTGACCTGTTTTGATCTTTTAATAGGTCTCCAAATTTTCTTGCAGTAATCCTTAGTATGGCTAGGATCACCACAATTCACACAAGGTTGTCGAATGTAGGATCTAGTAAAATGCTTATGAAAATGATGCTTGTAATCGGAAAACGTTGGTTTTCGAAATTCAGTTTTAAAGATATTTCTTTGGCGACTTTCCTTTTTAAAACCTAACCCTGATCGATCATTGACGGGTATTTGTTTTGAAATAATGCTATTCAGAGTTACTGAGCTTTGTGAAAACCTTTTTGATATAGTAGAAGTTTTTTCTTTCAAGGAAGCATTTTCTTTTGAAAGTAAATCATGATTTTCTTTCATTTGGTGAAACTCTTGTTGTAGAAAAATAATTTTTTCTTCTTGAGACAAATTCTGTTGTTTTAAAGAAGCATTTTCCTTTTTCAAACAAGAAACTTTCTCAAGAGATTCTTTGTAGTTTCTACACAATTCATCAATATATTCAATAACTTCATCAGGGAGTTCAGATGAACATACCTCAGTTTCTGAATCTGAACTTGAGTCTGATTCGGCCATGAGACAGATGTTTGCATAATCATTTTCACTTTCATCAGAATCACTTAAAGTTTCTGCCTTTAGAGCCTTCTTGTACTTCTCATACTTGAGTTTGTCCTTCTTCAAAATTGGGCAGTTCGGTTTGATATGTCCCGCTTTCTTACAGTGGAAGCAAATCACGTTTTTGCTATCTTGTGAGTCGTTGCTTGATATTTTTACATCATTCTTCTTCCAAGGTTTCTTTCCTTTGATGTTTCTGCCTTTCCGAGCCATCTTCCTAAATTTCTTGACCATGAGGGCTAATTCTTCATCATCCTCATCTTCATCATCTGTGTCAGAAAAACATTGATTAATTTAACTTTTTAAGGCAATAGATTTTTTACCTTTCTGTTCTCCCTTTTTGTTTGCTCGTTCTGTTTCATAGGATTGTAAAGTGCCGACTAGCTCATCCACCGAGAGTGGTCTAATTGTTTGGCATTCTTGAATTGATGGCTTGATGTAATTCCAATCATCTGTGAGTCCACGTAGTATCTTCCTGACTTGCATTGGTTCAGCAATAGGTGCACCTTGTCTTGCAAGTCCACTTGCCAAAGTCTGAAACCTGTCTATCATATCTGCAATAGATTCATCAGGCTTCATTTCAAATGCTTCATAGTCACTCAGTAAAATACTGAGCTTTGTTTCTTTCACACGATTTGTTCCTTGAAAGGTAACATGAAGTCTATCCCATATTACCTTAGATGATTCTTCCTCTGAGACACAATTATAAAGAGGAGTAGATAAGGCACAAAAGAGAGCATTGACAGCTTTAGAATCGATGCCTTTTCTTTTAGCCTTTTCAGCATCAGTCATTGTTGTGACAGTATTTACTCCGTCAGCAGAGGTTGGATTTGTAGTATTTGCAGGAACTATTCCATTTGTAACGACATCCCACATCAGATCATCATAGGCTTTGAAGAACCACTTCATCTTGTTACTCCACATATTGTAATCCTTTCCATCAAAGTATGGTGGCTTGTTGGCAAAGAGCGAATCGCTTGTTCCTGAAGAGTGATTGCTAGACATAGTAGATCGTTAACTCTGAAGTCAATAAACACTTCGTAAAATGAGCAACTTGCTCTGATACCAATTGATGTAGCTAGCAATATCTCATAGAGGGGGGTGAATAGGAGATTCTGAACACAATTAAAATTTCTTGCGGAATGAATAAAGTTCAGTGTACGATTAAGAACAAAAGCAGTATAACAGTGCGCAGAAAATCTAAACACAAAGGCAAGAGTTTAGAGAAGAGGATATTGCACACGATATTTATAGTGGTTCGGCTTAGATCAAGCCTGCGTCCACTCTCCCACGATGACAGCCGATTGGCTGGATTTCACTATGAAGAATCAAGAGGATTACAATCACTCAAGTGTTTTGTTTCTCTCTCTCACACAGATTTTCACAATAAAGGACTTTGAGTACACAGAATACTCTCTTGGATGAAACTCAAATTATGCTTGCACTTTGGATTGTTGTTCGCACGTCTTCTCTTACTAGTCAATCATTATTCTTCTTTTATACTCCCCTGCCTCCCAACTAGCCGTTGGATTCCAGCCAAGGGATCGCTCTTCAATCCTTGATTGGACGTCATCAATCGTGATTGAACGAGACTGTATCTTCAGAAGATATGTAGACCATTGAGTAAGACATTGAACCCTTCTGATTCAGTCGCCCATACAACTGAATCTCCAGCTTCCATAAGTGTGATAAGTTTGAGTTGATTCCCGAGGATATATTCCTTAGAGGATGATATCCCCTTATAGAAAGTCCCTTAATTGATTAGAGGGGATATCAGGATAATTGAATATCACTTGCCTTGATCGAAAACCTGCCATACGTAGGTCTTCGTGTTTTGTAAAATGCAGAAACTGATCTTTCTTCAGATTCGTCTAAGAGAGATTTGATCAGTTGGCACGGACTGGTAATACGGAGATTTGATGTGATCCATCTGTCACTGTTTAGATCGTCAGGAGCACTTCCATCTGACCCTCGGTCAGAAGTGCTTTCATCTGATCCCACGTCAGAAGCACTTCCATCTGACCCTCAGTCAGAAGCACTTCCATCTGACCCTTAGTCAGAAGCACTTCCATCTGATCCTTCGCCAGAAGCACTTCCATCTGACCCTTAGTCAGCGCGACAGAATTGGAATCACTCAACCTGCTGCTTACACATTCTTCCTGCATCACATTTCATTAACCAATATCTTTTGAAGATTTTGTCAGAATCAAAATATAGGAGAATTTCCACAACACCATTTGGCAAAACAATTGTGGCATTCCCGAAATCATCAATAATCTTAACATGACCTGATATTGTATGAACATGTGCTTTACGCAATGTCACACTCTAGAAAAAGTGTCTACTATGAAATATGGAATGCGTTGTTGCACTATCAAGCAAACAAACATCTTCCTTTTTCTCGGTATTTTCCATTTGCATTTATGTTGACAACTTCAAGTGTCAAGTATCATAAAATTTGTATATAAGTTATAGGATCAAATAAAATATTAAAAATAACAAATATAAGGTTCATAAGCATTTCATTACATAACCATATTAGAGAATAATAAAAGAGTAATACATTTAAAGAAAAATAACTAGAAAGAAGTTATCATAAAACTCGAAGCCTAAGTTGTCATCCACCAGTCTGATGCCTGATCAAAGCAATCAGAGGTCCTCAAAGAAATCAGAGACATCCAAAGATGCATTTGCTGCTTTAGGAGCAAGAGGAGTCCCACCAACAGAGATATTGTTGGCCTCAACAGTGGTTATTGCAGTAGGATTAATTTCAATGGCGTGAGATTCACTACGCTTGCCCGTATTTTTTAAAGATGCCTGGTATAGATCAGCAAAGTGCTTTGGCGTACGACAAGTATGTGACCAGTGCCCACCCATGCCACAACGATGGCAAATACTTTCATTAGTTACCTTCATTGGCTTCTTTTCTTTGTCATGATACGGGCCAAGGTTAGATTTCCTAGGGCGGTTAAAATTCCTGCCACCCCTACCCCTTCGAGGATTATGTCCTTGCCTGCGCTTATAGCTCATAAAATGGCCAGTATTTTTCTCATAGTTGGCATGTGCTTCAGGCAATGCTTTTGAGCCAACAGGTCTAAGATCATAATTTTTGAGCAGCAGTTCATTTGTTTGCTCAGCAGTCAGGAGCACAGAAATTAATTCATAGTATGTGGCAAAATGACGCTGCCGATATTGCTGTTGCAATACAATGTTCGAAGCATGGAAGGTGGAGAAAGTTTTCTCTAATAGCTCCGCATCAATGAGCTTGACACCGCATAACTCAAGTCGAGAAATAATATCAAATAAAGCGGAGTTATAGTCAGACACTGATTTAAAATCTTGCAGCCTGAGATGCTGCCAGTCATACTGCGCTTTAGGGAGGATAACAGTCTTGGTATGATCATACCTATCCTTCAACCTCCTCTACAGGGTCTGAGGGTCTCGAACGGATAAATATTGAGTCTGCAGGCTCTCATGCACATGACGACGAATAAAAATCAGTGCATTTGCTCTATTTTTATCATTTGAGGTTCCATCTTTTGTGATTGCATTAGCGAGACCTTGCCCTTGGAGGTGCATTTCCATGTCAAGGCACCAGGACAGATAATTATTTACACTCACTTCCAGGATGTGGAATTTGGGCTTTTCAATATTTGCCATAATTCTGTACCAAAAGGAATCCTTTAAAATAATTAGAAGGATTTCCAAATATCCACCGCCACTTCAGGAGCAGAAGGACACTTTTAGATTTGAAGTTGGTTTCAGACCAAAAAGATAATAAAAGATGAAGAATTGATAGAAGAAGATGAAGTATAAGTTGATTAAAGAAAACAAAGAGAACACTTACCTACTTTCTCAGTTGGTAGATCTTCGTGCTGATAACGTGTTATAAAATATCGTGCAGCAAGTATATAATAGAGAGAACATAGAGCAAGTAGAGAAAGCCAGAGGAGAAATCTCTTTATTTCAACTTATCTCTTTTGACCAAAAAGTAAGCTCCTATTTATAGGAGAATAATAATGCACTTATCATTAATACTAATGTATTGAATTAATACATACATTTGATAGGGAGATGAACATACATTGGATAGGGAGATGAACTTAGAAATGTACCATAAAAGGTACATTAGATAGGATGAATATAATGAATATTCATTCATGTATTTCAAACATTCATGTATTTCATAACAAACTGTTCATTTTTGGATCAAACAATTCATATTTCTCCACAAATTATGCAGAAACAATATGATGCCACACAAAGTGTTGGTAGATAGTACGAATTTAAAACGACAAAACACATCAAGCCACAATCGTTCACCAGCAAAAGAATTTTCACAAGATAAACTCAAGTGTGATCTCCACGGGAGCAATGTCCGGCGTGTCCTTGAGAGCCATCAAGTCCTGCTCGTCACCTTCCAAATAGGCCCTCAAGAACGCAACAGCCACCCCTCCCACGAGCCTCCTCATCGGCTCTCTCGCGCTCCCGCTCTTGCACATGCATGTCGCCATCCCCTTCGTCACATCATCTAGCATGTCCATGTGGCCATAATCCTTAGCAACAATGTGACAAGCAGGTGGTCGGCACTCCTTGAAGAAGTTCACGTGGTTCAACCCCTTCGGCGCGCACGCGGGGAACACTTTGTACATCTTGTCCTCGCCCAGGCCCGACCCAATTATCATCACGGGCATTTTCAGGTCTAAGGACTGCGCGACGTGAGTGAGGACGCGTGGTCGAGTCTGGCAGTTTCCGCAGCACGTGCCCATGCCGTCGACAGGATCGATGCCGAGCAAGGCCGTGAAGGTCAGGGTGAGTGGGGTTGATGATTTTTCGAGAGCAAGGGCGAAGGCGCCTTTGCCTCCACGGTTGTGGCCAGCAAAGGCGAGCTTGGTGACGTTCGAGCGGACCTGGGGTGGGAGGACTGCGGCGAGGCCTTGGGACAGCCAGTTCGTGGTCGCCGCTGCGGCGTTGATCTCCTTGGTGCCGTCACACCAAGAACAGGTGTAAAGCTGTTGAAGATGAAAAACTTATCTTGATGAGTCAAATACATTAGATTAAGTTGAAAGATTATGAGCCCTTTGGTGTCTATCCCCGACAAGAAGATATATTATGGAACGAATGCACGACATGACAAAAGCACTAGATATAATCGACCAATTAAAATTCAGATATATATAAACACACATACAAACATGACATTACGCTAATTACAATGACATTCGTAGCAAATAAAGAATCCTGATTAATTGGGCAATACGCTGCATCATTAAAGTCATGAATACTCTTTCCTGATCTAGACCCAGATCATGTGTAACATAACAAATGGGTAAATTGTGTCCGGCGTAAGTTATATATGAATGTGGATCAAATTGACCCTTAATTAATATGTTCTCTTTTGACAAAAAAAAAACTAATATGTACTCATTTTCAGTGAATACATAAAATACATTTCAAATCCAATCCAACTCAAACCTAATCCAAGTATACCCACACAAATACTCCACTGGGGGTGCACTGCAACCATTACTCCACATCTATTGGTGTTAGCGACTCTGTGCCTTCACAGCCCACCACTTTGGTGTCGTGAAAAATTTAGAAAAACTTTCATAAAGAAATATTCCAAAACTTTAGCTAATTAATAAATTAATTTCAATTTATTTTTTTATTGAAATAATCCAGAAAATTATAACAACAGCAAAAGTTTCATTTCCTTCGCTCTGTGAAGGTCCTGCTCTGCGAGATGCTTTCGCTTCGTCCTCCACTGAGCTCGGACTGTTAAAGGGCGTCCCAGATACTTCCTTTTCGTGCCTTCGCTCGTAGTCTTGTCTAGTCAATAGTCTTTTGTTTGCCAATGGTCCGAGGGTTTTGTTTGACTCTCTAGTCAACGGCTCGATATTCGCATGTACTAGACGGCTGATAATTTATCCGTGCTTCTCTAGTGGTGCGTTTTTCTTGCGCCTGGTTAGCGTGATTCGGTGTTTGTGACAGCGATCGAGCGCGATTTCCAGTTCTTCTTTAGCATACATCGGCTCTCTAAGCTTGTGCATCAAGTGTTTGTTCTAATGTTCGATAGAGAGAGCGCTCCTTATGGGGTCTGTGTGAAGCTGTGAAGATGGTTTAAGTTGTTGGAGAGACGTACAAAAATCTTCACCGAACTAGAGTCGTCCCTGTAAAAGCCAGTTTTGGCTTTATTACTCAATTTTATTGGAGTTCGCTTTAGGGATTGTTGAGTTCAGAATCCATTGCCACACAAGGATATGATTGATGTAGAGAGACCAAATAAATTCCAATAAAGCACATAAAGACCTCGTTAGCAAATAGGTGGAAATGGCCGGTTTGGATGACATCTTCGATTTACCCAACCTGCTCAACTTTGGCTCAGGCCGAGCTCAATCCATACGTAATCCATACGTTTTAAGTGTATCCTTCTAAGCTCTTCATGAGTTCCGGCAATACATTAAGCCTGGCCACTAGTTTGGCCTAGCTTGGTTCAGCCCTGAGCATTTAAAAATATTTTTTAAGCTGCGAGCGAGTCTGAGCAACACATTAAACAATAAACATGATTTGGAAGCTTCAAGGAAGGTCCACAAACTAAAATTAGTTTGCCACAAAGCCGGTCTATTGTGCATCGAGGATGTTGTTGATACCTAAATTTTGTCGTCCCATTTAAAAATTTATTGCGTAGAAAATTAGTTACCAGGCCCCTGACCCTAAAAAATTAATAATTAATTTGCATATAGTTTGTAGGAGCATTCATTATAAATTTGTATTTTAATTTGGACCGACGGGGCATAGTTATGAGCATAAATAATTAATTGGACTAAGACTACAAGAGAGCAAAATTCGGCCAAGTCCATGTGGGGAATGGTGTGGCCGAAATTCATTAGTGGGAGGGGGCTTTGGCCTTTTACTTTCTTCTGCTAACCCAAATATTACCCTTCTCCCTCAAATCTCAAATCTCTTTCGTTCTAACAATCCCCTCTCTCCTTTTTTTATTTTATTTTTTATTTAGACATAGTTCTCATAAACAAGTACGATAGAGATTAATTCTCAGTGGATTTTTAACTCGCTTACTGTTTCCAGGGTAAAATAAAGCGAGTTGCTTGATGGATTAGTTGGTATGTCTGACTTATAGATATTTAGCACGATGTTTTTGTTTTCCTTATCGAACAAACAAAGATATGATTTATGGTTTACTTACACGAACAAACATATGATTGTAGATGTTCAACAGAAATTAGGATGCCATAACTACGAGTCTTTGATGACTTGAAGATGTGTAACGAAAAGTCTTGACCTCCCCGAATTTGTGGTTTATTTTATATACATGAACAACTATATGATTGCGAAAACTACCTATGCCAATCTCTAAACATCGAGACAAAAGACTTGTGGACGAAAAGTACTTCATTTTGATTTCTCTAACCACTGATGTGCATCCCCGACAGGCCTTGGTCTTTGTTTGATGTTTTTGGTAGGTGAAAGTCTCGGTCTGCCTTTAATGTTTTATGGTCGGTGAAAGTCTCGATCCGCCTTTAATGTTCTCTACAGTGACTGATTCATTTTTTGTTTGGGGGGGGGGGGGGGGTGTTTCTTCTTAGTTTCCTGCTTATGCTAATTTGTCAATCTTAAGCAAGACATACAACGCCTGGAATATCTACAAGTAATGGAAAAAGTAGGGATGGAAGAGGAGGGATGTAAAAAGGGAAGCAATGAAGCCAATTTGCGTCCTGGAAAGTCTTGGTCTTCCTGGAATTGATTAAAGTTTCTTTCCCACTAGCCTTTTTCTCCTTTGCTTCAATTTCTAGATCGCCCAAAAAAAAAAAAAGGGTTCATGTTATCCAATGAAGTCTTAGTCTTCCTGACGGCCACGAGAAGCAATTTGAGTTTGACCTAAGAGCCTATATTTTCATGCACATCGTGTCCTTGAACTAGATAAATCAACTGTTCTCCTTTTTCTCCAGATCAAGAGATTTAGTTGTCGTTTGAAAGAGAGGACCTTTTTCTTGGGGCCGTCCAAAGCAGAGGATCAGAGGTGATATTTCTTCACAAGACCAAATTGGAGGGCATGCATATGTTTGTCAAAAATTTATAACTTAAGATGTTTGGTTAGCTTTTTATTTTATTTTATTTTAGCTATAGGCTTTTAAGTGGCAGATATAGTGCCAAAAATTCGCAGCAGGATCGGTGGCCATGATCTACCCAAGGGTGTTGAAGTAGTTGTTGAAAATCGTTACTCTCGAAAGGACCATCCTTCTAACATGCTTAGTTAGCCCGAACCAGCTTGCTTAATGGATTTGATTTGTGACTCGTTTACTATTTCCAGAGTAAAACTAAGCAACCTGCTTGACGGATTAGTTGGTTTGCTAGACTCTTTTTCTTGTTTAGCTCAAATCACATGCACGTTTATGTTCCTTTTATCAAACAAACAAAGTTAGCTTGTCTTTGATGACTTGTAGATGTATGACAGGAAGTAAGATACCATTGTTGAGGGTACCCTCAAGGTTTCAGAACATTTATTTAAGTCCGTGCAAGTTGCACGAAGATGCTTATTTGACAGTCCTAGTAGTCGTGGTCAGTTGCATTTATCACTCGACAAGAAAAAGGGTTAGGCATGGACAACTAACAACCTATAAGAGAAACTATGCTCTAGACATCACCCTTGTTCCCGATCATCACTACTACCTCAACACCGTTCAGCAGATCATTACTGCCCATTTTGCTGCAAATTTTTATAACATAACTTCCATGTAAATGCCTACATTGATTACATCGAAATCCTAAGATTACTGAGTATGTACGGTCGTAAAAGAAGCTAACAAAGCACTCATAAGTAATAAATTTTTAACGATAATCTGCGTTCACTCTTAAGTTGGTTGTATGATGAAAAATCGCCTGTTGACCTCTCTTTTAGATCAAGACTTTTGGCTTGTGTTTAAAACAGGGGACTTTTTTTTGTTGCCATCCAAAACAGAGGATAAGAGGTCATTTTTATTCAATGATCAATTTCGAGCTCACGCATATTTTTTCCATAATTTCGAGCTCGTGATTTCAATGTCTTCATTTTTGCGTTATTGGTGAATGATGATCAATCTAGGGTTTCCCGTGGCAGTTATTACAATGCTAAAGATTGGCATATGTATAAGAAAATATTCTACTGAAATGATTTGTTCATATTATGAAAGCATAGGAAGTTCCCCAATTCCTCCTTCAATGTGAACGAACAGACAAAATTAGATTTTTCCTTAATTGAACAGACAAAGTTAGCTGCCTCCGATTACCTGTAGTTGTACAACGAAAAGTCTTGGTCTTCCTGGGTTTGTGGCTTATATGCATGAACAAATATATAATGGTGGAAGCTACAAATATCTGAGAGATAGGATAATCTCCAACCACTGAAGAGCATCCTCGAAAGTCTTGGTTTGATCTTTTTGGCAGGTGGAAGTCCTGGACTTTATAGTTTTCTCTCTCTCCATTAGCTCATCATCACTTAGCTTCACCATAACCCCATTCTCTCGTCCCCTTGCTCAACAGTGTTCTCCTCCTGCTCGTCGGAACCCAGCGCTCGTGCTTGCTGGATTGCTGCTGTTGATCTAATCCCATTCACCGGTCTGCTCCGGGAATTCTACTTGGAACTGGTAAGAGTCATCTATCTACTTGCTCAATTTTTCTGCGTGGAAAGTACACGCCCTCTGAAAGGATTCCGCTTATGGATCGCATATTTCATATTCTCTTTCCATGAGCTCAATATCACTTTGCTTTGTCATAGCCTTTGTTCTCTAGAGTGACTGATTCATCCATTTTTTTTTCTCCATCAGCTCATTATCACTTTGCTTTAGCATAACCCGTGCTGTTCTCTACAGTTGGAAGTTATTATGACTTGGGAGTAGTTGTAGTGCAATGCATTTCTTCTCGTTCCAATGGACCTCCCCCTCTCGAGTCGAGTCGAGTCAATATCATTGGGTTGCGTCCGCCCATGGACAGGAAGAAATGGCTAATCTTTCATTTCTAGATGCGTGCCCTCCTCGAGTGAAGGCAAATCTTCGGTGGAGAGCAGAGTGTTAAGGGTGGAGAGCACGTGCCTTCTGAACGATGGAATTTGCAATAGGTGTGAGGATTTTCCGTAATGCACCGGGCATGAGCAGTGAAATCTGGTGTCATCCAATCCGAAACACAAACACGCACGTCTTGAATCTCAAAGGTTTCGTACAGTTTGGGGTTAGCTAGCTCAGCCGAACCGACACGGCAAACGGGACCCAATCGAAGATCTGGAAGTCACTGCTCTTTTCCACAGCCCCGGTCAGTGCGTTTGGGGGGGCAATACCTATGTCACCGACGACGTCATCCTCTTAATTAATATTTTCCCCCTTTTTTCTCGACACTTCATACGCGTCAAACACGTTCGCTCTTTTTGATATAAAAAAAAAAACACGTTCGCTCTTTCCGTCCCAAAAAAATAAAAAAATAAAAAATAAACGCGTTCGCTCGGTCGTTTTCCTTTCTCATAGTTAGAGCTTTGCCTCTCAAGGTTCTGAGTTGAACTTCTGACCCATGATACCCGTACTCGATACGTACGAAGAGAGAGAGAGAGAGAGAGAGAGAGAGAGAGCAACTTTTAACCTCTCATAAAATTATAAAAAAAAAGAATTTCTAAATAAAGGCCTAAATGCCATCTCCTTTTTTTTTGGTTGCAAATTCTCATAATCTCTTCCACGCTATCATTAACTCCAACGAACTCTCCGGGAAGAGTTTGCAGAAAAGTTCTTTTTGACTCCCTCATAACATCTCCGGCGATAATTTTAACATATGTTCCTTCATGGCTTCATGCTTGTCAAAGAACAATGGACTTCAGTTGGAAGAGAAGAGAAGAGAAGAAAGTCTTGGTCTTCCTGCACTTACAGTTTTCTCTTTCCATTAGCTAACTTCACTTTGCTTCGCCATACCCCTTGTTGTTCTCTGCACTGGCTATTTCACCCATTTTCTCTCTCTATTAGCTCATTCTCACTTTGCTTCACCATAACCCTTTTTCTCTACAGTGACTTATTCACCCATGGACATTAGGGAGATCGCTTTGGGTTCCTTCTTTCAGGTCCTGCTCGACAAGATGGTTTCTCTGGGAGTGGACCATGCGCAAAGGAAAGGAATCAGCACTGCCTTGCTCAGTAAGTGGAAGAGGATGCTAGACACAATCAATGCAGTGTTGGATGATGCAGAGGACAAGCAACTGAGCGGTAACCGTCCGGTTAAGCTGTGGTTGGACGATGTTAGGGACTTGGCCTATGACATGGAAGACTTGCTCGATGAGTTTGCGATTGAAGCCGCTGAAGCCAAGGTGGAGGCAGAATCCAACACAAGCAGAGGCCAGGTGAAAAGGAAGTTCTCTTTCTTTGGACTATATAAATCCCTTGTATCCAATCCAAACCCGCGCTCGCTCGTGTCTGAAAACGAGGTACAGGAGATCAATGACAGGTTGGAAGAGATTGTCAGCAGGAAGACTTTTATAAGCTTGAGAGAGAATGCTGTGGACAGATCCGACTACACCAACAAAAGGAGACCCAGCACTTCTTTGCCGGAGCCTCGATTTTTGGGCAGGGAGAAGGAAGAAGCAGAAATACTTGAACTATTGACCGGTAAAGCCGAAAATGCCGATTCCACCTTGAGCATAGTCCCCATAGTTGGGATGGGCGGTATTGGAAAGACAGCTTTGGCTCAACGGTTGTATAATCATGCGAGGGTGAGTAACTGTTTCGAGACGAGAGCATGGGTTTGTGTTTCTGATGTCTTCAATATTCTCGACATAACAAAGACTATTTTGCGATCGATCACCGGGTTGTCCAACGAGGGCGAAGATCTTAACGGGCTTCAAGTTAAGTTGAAGGATAGTTTATCGGGGAAAAAGTTTCTTGTGATTTTAGATGATGTCTGGAATGAAAACTATAGAGAATGGACTGTCCTCATAAAGCCATTTGAATCGGGGACCAAGGGAAGCAAGATAATCATCACAACTCGCAATCGTACGGTTGTTTCCACAACAGGAGCTTCGCCGTATCCTTTGGAAGAGTTGTCCCTTGATAACTGTACAAGCTTATTAGCCTTTCATGCTCTTAGAGCAACAAATTTTGAGAGGCACCCAGATCTCGAAACTATAGGCAAGAAAATAGCCGAAAAATGTAAAGGTTCACCTCTGGCAGTGAAGGTATTGGGCGGTCTCCTACGTGATAAAGGGAATCCCGAGCAATGGGAAGCTATCTTAAATAACCAAATGTGGGATCTTCCCACAGGAGAGAATGATGAGGTTCTTCGAGTTTTGAGATTGAGTTATATCCACCTTCCTTCTTATTTGAAGAGATGTTTTGCTTATTGTGCGGTATTTCCAAAAGATTATGAAATTGAGAGGGATGAGCTGGTCCTCCTATGGATAGTAGAGGGCTTTTTAGATGGACGAAGAACAAAGGAGAATGTCTTGAAATTGGGACGGGCTCACTTTGATGAATTAGTATCCAGATCATTTCTTCAACAATCAAGTGTTAACACATCTAAGTTTTCAATGCATGATCTTTTGGATGATCTAGCAAAGTCAATCGCGGGTGGAACATGCTTTAGCTTTGGGGAGTTTCAGCTAGCGGGTAATGAAGATGACGCATCTCTTGAGAAAGCTCGTTATGCATCATTCACCTCGTCAAAGTATGTTACATCAAAATGCATGAGAGCATATCACCGAATGAAGGTACTAAGAAGTTTACTGCTACTTTATGATGGATCTAGTTGGGATGCCAAATTCCACATTCCCAACAAAGTGCTGGTTGACTTGCTAAGAAAATTGAAGTATTTGAGGGTGCTCTCGTTATCTCGTTGTTCTACCATAGAGGTACCGAATTGTGTTGGTGATTTAAAACATATTCGATATCTCAATTTCTCATACACTAATATCAAAACACTACCCAAGTCAATTGTCGACTTGTGCAAATTACAAGTTTTGATCTTAAGAGGTTGTCAAAACCTTTCAAAGTTGCCTCAAGGTATCACAAAGTTGGTGGAATTACAGGTTCTTGATATTAGAGATACACGGAGTCTAAAAGAGATGCCGTGTGGCATCAGTAATTTGAAGAATCTTACTATCTTATCCAAATTTGTCGTAGGAACAGAGAAAGGGTCGCAGTTAAAGGAATTAAAGCACTTACCCCATCTTCAAGGAGAATTGATCATATCAGAATTGCAAAAGGTGGAAAAAGTTACAGATGCAGCGGATGCTGATTTGTTTGGAAAGCTAGGTCTTACCAACTTGTCCTTGCATTGGGAAGAAAATTTGGGAAATCTCCAGAATCATGAGCACGAAGCACAAGTGCTGGACTCTCTGCGACCTCACACTAATCTAGAAAATCTCACCATCTCGCGCTATGGTGGTGCAAGATTCCCCTCGTGGTTAGATGGTTCATCCTATTCTAAGGTAGCGTTTTTGTGCTTGAAGGGCTGTCCTAATGTTATATCGTTGCCCCCACTTGGACAGCTACCTTCACTTAAGGAATTATCTCTCGAAGGTCTACATGCAATAAGCAAGATAGGTTCAAAATTCTATGGAGGTGAAAGATCTTTCCCATCCTTAACTACTTTGAAGTTCGAAGAGATGTTGGCATGGAAGGAATGGTCTCCTTATGCTGGGGGCCCAGAAGAAGAAGTTCCATTCTCCTGTCTTCAGCATCTTGCTGTCCAAAGCTGTCCTTCGTTGGTCGGGACATTGCCTTGTCAACTTGACGGTCTCATAAAGCTTGAAGTTCATTCATGCCCGCATTTGGATAACTCGACCAGTGTGGTTTGTCTTCCATCTCTCCGCGAGTTATACCTTGATGATTGTAGCAAGGAGATATTGAAGAGTTTGATCAACCTAACTTCTTTGACCGTTCTCAAAATTGAGAATCTTGCGGAGCTCGTTTGCTTTGATCCTGGGTTTATGAGCTCCTTGGCCAAGCTAAAGGAACTTCGTATAGAACAGTGTGACAAGCTAACATATTTGTGGCAAGATGGAAATGAAATGCTAAACCTTACTTGCCTGGAGAGAGTAGCCATTGGAAGCTGTCATCAATTGACGGCTTTTGTGGTAGGAGATGGAGAAAACGAGTTGCCGTGCATCCTTGAGAGCATGGAATTGAGGAATTGCACGAGTTTAGAAAAGCTTCCGAGCAAAATGGACACCATCAGGAAGTTGTTAATATCAGGGTGTCCAAAACTCAAGGGAAAAACAATTCCTCCAGATGACCACAGCAGCAATAGCTCGATATCTGAGCTTGAATATCTTGAGATAGGTGGGTGTGATTCCCTGACGTCGTTTTGCTTTGCCGATGGTAGACTCGTTGCTTTGAAGACGCTCATAATTAGGGGGTGCAAGGGGGTGGAGTCGCTGGAAGAGGTCACCGCGGCAAAATCGCTGGAATCTTTGACTATTAACTGGTGCGAGAATCTGAGAAACCTACCTCAGCGCCTTCCCATGCTCTCCCATCTCACTTATTTGAAAATAAGCGGGTGTCGAGCATTGGAGATAGAGGAGGACTCCCCTCCCCTTCCCATCACCCTCTCGAGTCTTACTCTTTGGAGTTGTCCAAAGATAAAGTCTATTGCCAGCTGTAACATTGCGAGCTGTAAGAATCTCATTGAGTTGGATATATACGACTGTCCAGCAGTGGAGATAGAGGAGGATCTCCCTCCCCTTCCCATCACCCTCTCGTCTCTTTGGCTTGTTGAGTGTCCGAAGATAAAGTGGCTACCAAATCAGTGGCATCATCTTACCTCCCTCCAAGAGCTATGGATTATCCAATGCCCAAATATCAAATGCTTCCCCAAAGGAGGTTTCCCTCCCAATTTGAAGCGACTTAGAATTGGAGGGTGCGAGAATGTGAAGGAGCTAGTGAGAGAATGGGGCTTGCCCCTCCTCACCTCCCTCCAGTATTTGACAATCGACTTTGGAAGGAGCTACATGGGTGGAGAGGAGGTGTGCTTTCCTTCTACTTCGGAGGATGCGTGGAGTCTTGTCTTTCCTTTCTCTCTAACTAAACTTTGGATATCAAATATGAGGAAGGTGGAAAGACTATCAAGCGGTCTTCCCAACCATCTGTCCTCTCTCACACATTTATGTATTGTCGGTTGCCCGGAGTTGAGGTACTTGCCAGAGGATGGCCTCCCTCCCTCTCTCCATGAATTGTGGATAAATGGATGCTCGAAGAATCTGAAAGAAGGATGCTCAAAACTCACTGGCCACTATTGGCCCCTCATCCAACACATCCCAATCATCCTCATTGACGACGTTCGGATCCAGTGAATTGAAATCACGCCCAAGGATGCTCGAATCGATCACGCCCGATCCTTATTCTCCGTGGACTGCTGTTTTCTTCCTCAGGTAAATATGCTTCCAACTTCTTTCCTCCTTTCATCTTTCATCTTCGATGTACAATCAGGTAAGTTTTTCTTATTGGATGCATCAATTTCGTTTCTCTTCTTCACTTGGATGCCTAATACGAATTTATTTTACTTTTTTCCCACGGACAAGTGTCTCGTAGAATTTCCAGAAACCACCGACTGTGGGAGTGTGTTCTCGGTTGGGAGGGGGTCTCCCACCCACGGTCGAAATGTTTAGCAAATGCACTAAGAAGAATAGGGGATCCTCTTCCTAGACTGTAAAGTTACCCAAATGGGCACAAGCGTTTGCTTCTCGTGAGTACAGCTAAAATTCATAGCTCAATTAGCTGCTTGAATCCCAGCGAGAGTTTCCTTTAGTCTCCAATTGAATATTAAGAGCATACAACACGCATTCACAAGCGATGTGGGACAACAACAACAACTTCAACACCAACCATCTCCCCTTTTTCATTTCTGGCCTCAAACCCAACAACGGTCAGTATCCGCCCATTCTTGACTTGACTTCCATTTTTACCCACAACACACTCCAAAAGAGCTTTTCTAACCTGTACAACTGAAAGTTTTAGCATCTGGTGATTTTTGGGTAAAGTCACTGCATTTCTAGCTTTCCACATATACTAGCAGGTGTAGGCAATCATTAGAATTTTTCGGCGAGAAAAAAATCTCATCGGAATGATTCTTGTCTTGTTTGTTCATTTTTTGTAGCTGTCAGGTGGTTATGCATGTAATTCGGGTTGTCAAATTACTCGTATAGTTGTTCATTATGAATGTAAGATAATTATTAGTCTATACTGATTGATTGTCCTGTTCCAGATTTCCAGATGATAAATATGAAGAATGTTGAAGGACTATCAACGGTGACGGACATGAGATGCGTAGAGTCTTCTGTTTCCTTCCTCCCTAACCGCTCTTTATATGAGAAATATGAGGAACGAGGAAAGACTATCAGGTTTTGTTTGCAGTCATCTCTCCTTTTCCGGACAGCTATATGTTGTACATCAAGTTGAGGTACCTGCCTGCGGATGACTTCCCTTCGTCCCTCCAAGTATTTCACATTGTTCAATGTGAGATTCTGAAAGATCAATGCTCGAAACTCCTTGGCGACTATTGGCATGGCACCTCATCCAATATATCCTTCTCATCATAATGGATCGAGTTGGAATCCAATAAGAAGATTTCTCTCCGCGATCAAATTTTTGTTCTTCAGGTAATGAATTCGACTTTCTTTCTTCCACACTAGTCGTTTAGCTACTGCCGCTTCCATGTTTTCCCATGGACATGTGTCACGGGCCGATTGATCACAAGCTCTCTCGGCACCGTGCGGCACTCAAGATTCACACTCGAGTCAGCCTTCTCACCCGAATAGCTCACACACTCCGCTCAAGCACAACTATCGATCAAGGCAAAGAGAGAGTGAGGAGAAGCTTTCTTTCTCATTCAATTTTCGGGTCTGTCTCTACAAGGGGTTCACTTCCCCTATTTATACACAAATGGCCGGCCACAAGGTGGTCCCCCGAGGATCACTATTCACGGCGGCTCACCTACTAGTCAAGGCCGGCGTGCTGGTGTTTTTCCCATTCAAGCCAGCCACCGTCCATCTAGTCTTTGCCAACTTCCACCAACTTGTCAAGGCTGGCGTGCTAGAAGTTTCCAAGTTGTCAGCCCGCCACACTTGACCGTCGCTCGCCCGCCCGATCGATCGCTGGGCACGTTCGGGCCGATCGTTGCTCGTGCGCTGGTCGATCGCTGGTCGATCCTGCATCGTGCAAGGATCGATCGCCCGGCCAGTCTGCATCGTTCACTGTCCGCCCGCTTGTCTATGCCGCTCGTTCACTTGGTCGCTCGCTCGGCCGAGCGCCACGATCCGAGGATCGATCCCCTGATCGTGCATGGTCGTTCATCGCTCGGCCGCTTGGCCGCTCAGCACGATCCGCGGGTCGATCACCCGGTCGTGCAGCATCAGCCCCCGCTTGTTCACCCGATCGCCCTGCACGATCCGCGAGTCGCCCGTTCGCTCGTGCAGGGTCGTTCATGGATCGGCCGCCCGGCCGTTCCGCACGATCACCTGGTCGTGCCTCATCGATCATGAGTCGATCCGCTGGCTGTCCCGGATCATATCCCGATTCAAGGGTTGGTCGATCATCCGCCCGCTTGGCCATTCCTAGGCGCATTTCCTCATGATCCACGGGTCGATTGGCTGATCGATCCCGGGGATGCATCGCGGTCAAATTTTCATCAAAATTAAACGGACCGTGATACTCTCCCGCAGCAATTCGGGCAACGCCCTCGTTGCCACGAACCTCCTGGAATAACTTGATTTCCTTACGAAATTGCCAAAGAGCTTCCTCCGGCTCCCAAGTAGCTTCCTCCTCGGTGAGGCCACGCCAGTGGATCAAGTACTCCATCTTTGGTTTTCGATACCTCTTCTCAATCATTCGATCAGCCAAGATCTTCTCAATCTCCCGATCGTAGGATGTCTTCGCTCCAATGGGCGCTCGTTGTGAATCCCCACGATCAAGCTCAGCCTCATCCTCATTGTATGGCTTAAGCATACTCACGTGGAACACCGGGTGTACCTTCAGTTTAGCCGGCATCTCCAGCTTGTACGCCACGGGTCCAACACGCTTGATCACTAGGAACGGCCCCTCATACCGACGAATCAACGCCTTATGCACGTTCTTATATCGCAGAACCTGGTGCATCTTGACTAGCACGCGATCACCAACTTGGTACTCCACATGCCGCCGCTTCTTGTCCGCCCATTTCTTCATTCGTTCGGCCGCCCTTTGTAAACAAGCCCGTGCTATGTCAGCACGTTCTAGCCATTCCTGCGCGCTTTTGTAAGCCGCCGGACTACTCCCCTTGTAGCCCGTTGCAACCGTGCTCGGAGTGAGCGGTTGCTGCCCCATCACAATCTCGAAGGGACTCTTGCCAGTGGACTCACTCCGCTGCAAGTTGTGAGAGAATTGGGCAACATCCATCAGCTTCGCCCAATTACTCTGAGTGGCATTCACATAATGCCGCAAGTAAACTTCCAGGATCGCATTCACCCGCTCCGTTTGGCCATCGGTTTGCGGATGTAAACTGGTTGAGAACTTGAGGTCCGTCCCCATCAACTTGAACAGCTCGGACCAGAATTTCCCCGTGAACCGGGGGTCGCGATCGCTCACGATCGATCGAGGAATACCCCAATACTTGACAATGTGCTTCATGAACAACTTGGCTGCTTCAGTAGCTGGGCATTCCTTCGACGTTGGCACGAAAGTCGCATATTTGGAGAAACGATCAACAATTACCATGATCGTTTGGCAGCCATCAGACTTAGGCAGCCCCACAATGAAGTCCATGGAGATACTCTCCCAAGGACGTTCGGGAATGGGCAGCGGCTCCAACAATCCAGCCGGCGCCCTTTGCTCCAACTTGTCCTGCTGGCATACCAGGCAAGTCCGCACATAGGCTTCGACATCATCTCGGAGTTGAGGCCAGAAATATCGATCTTCCACAAGTGCCAATGTGCGGTGGATCCCTGGATGTCCTGCCCACATTGTGTCATGGCACTCCTTCAATATTTCTCGCCTTAGGTTCCCGTAGAGTGGCACATATAGTCGCCGCCCCTTGGTGTATAGAAGATCATCTTCACACCAAAACCGCCTCGTCTTGCCCGACCGAGTATAATCGAGAAGGGCTCTGGCCGTCGGGTCATGTTGTAGCCCATCTTTGATCCTCTCATTCCAAGAGCAATCTGGCCGGCTCCCCACAGCCGCCAATTCCGCCTTTCGACTCAAGGCGTCCGCCACAGAATTGGCCTTCCCCGGCTTGTATTCGAGCACATAATCGAACTCCGCCAGGAAGTCTTGCCACCGAGCTTGTTTCGGGCTCAGCTTCTTCTGGGTTTGGAAGTAGCTCGTGGCTACATTATCCGTTCGGACCACGAACCGTGATCCTAGGAGGTAGTGACGCCATGTGCGAAGACAATGCACAACAGCCGTCATCTCCTTCTCTTGGACCGTGTATCGCCGCTCCGTCTCGTCCAGCTTTCGAGACTCGAACGCCACTGGGTGCCCATCCTGCATCAAGACACCGCCAATTGCAAAATCTGAGGCATCAGTTTCAACCTCATATGGCTTGGAGTAGTCGGGCAAAACCAACACAGGTTCCTCGACCATAGCTCGCTTCAGCCGCTCGAATGCCGCTTGGCACTTCGCCGTCCACTCCCACGGTCGATTCTTCTTCAGCATGTCCGTGAGTGGCACGGCTATCTCTGAGTAACCCCGAATGAACCGGCGATAGTAGTTCGCCAATCCGAGGAATGATCTCAGCACCGGCACCTTTGTGGGAGGCTCCCACTCGACAATGGCCCGGATCTTGGCCGAGTCCATTCGAACACGTCCCTCCCCTACAATATGCCCTAGGAACGGGACTTGCCGTTGTGCAAACACGCACTTTTCCCTTTTTACATACAGCTCATTCTCCCTTAGAACTTGGAACACGCACTTGAGGTGTTCAACGTGATCCTCAAGTGTCTGACTATATATTACAATGTCATCAAGATAAACGACCACAAATTGATCAAGGAAGGGTCGCAATACCTTGTTCATCAAAGTGCAGAATGTGGCCGGGGCATTGGTCAGGCCGAATGGCATGACAAGGAATTCATACGAGCCGTAGCGCGTTACACACGCCGTCTTCTGCTCATCCCCCTCGGCAATTCTCACTTGATAATATCCTGACCGCAAGTCCAGCTTTGTAAACCATCGTGCACCACCTAGTTGATCGAACAAGTCCGCGATGAGCGGGATAGGATACTTGTTCTTGATCGTCAATTTGTTCAACGCCCGGTAATCGATGCACATCCGGAGTGAACCATCTTGTTTCTTTTGGAATAGGACCGGTGCACCAAATGGAGACTTGGATGGTCGAACATATCCAGCTTCGAGCAACTCCTTGAGTTGTCTCCTCATTTCCTCAAGTTCCGGGGGAGCCATGCGATAGGGCACCATGGCTGGAGGTCGTGCCTCGGGGACCAGCTCGATTCTATGATCGACTTCCCTCTTGGGTGGCAACTTCTTGGGTAGCTCCGAGGGCATTACATCAGGGAACGAGGTTAGCACCTCATCCACTTCCCCCGGCACCTGGTCCGGGGCGCACTCAGCATTACCCGCCACCAAAGTTGCCAAGAACGTTGCCTCGCCCCTTCGGACACCCTTCGACACTTGCATGGCCGAGAGATTCTTTTGGTTCCGCCCGGACTCACGCCGCGCCGGAACAATGCACTGACCACGCTGGTCTAGTATCACTATGCAACCGAAGGACGGGATCGGAAAAGCCTTTACCCTGTCAAAGAATCTCATACCTAGGACAAGATCATAGTCGTCCATAGGGATTACCTCAATTGATTCTTGGCATCGAAATGACCCGAGCTGCATCTCCACATTGCGGGCTAATCCGCTCGTTGGGATCTCCTCCGAGTTCACCGTCTTGAGCCAACCGGCTCTCTTCTCGACCTGCAAGTTGAGTTGCTTGGCCGCCTCATCCGACATAAACAGATCAGAGGCGCCCGTATCTACAAGGGCATTCACCTTGATTCCATTGATCATCACGTCGACAAACATGAGCCTTGTAGACGGCTCAACATTTCGCATGTCGATGTTGTTTAGGATCTTGAATGATCCTAGCCGGGCTTCATCCCCTGGTCGCCCTTCTTCGCTTTGCCCCTCCGTAGCCTTCCCTTTGTCCGTCACCTTCATGGCCGTGACCTTGCCTTGGCTAGGACAATCCCGGGCGCAGTGGGGGCCGGAACATTTGTAGCATTCGAGCCGCCTTCCTTTCATTTGGCTTGCTTGGCTCGACTCCGCTCGATATTCTGTACGTTCCCTAGGGTAAGTCGGTCGTGGCTTGGCCGCTATGGGTCGTTGCGGTTTGGCTCGATCTCCCGCAGCAACAGCCTTGCCGCCTCTAGGCTTGGAATCCGCCCGATCCGCCGGGCTGGACCTATATTCCAGAATACCTTCGGCCACAGTCATGGCCGCTGCGAGCGTCGTTGCATTTTGTCGCTTGAGCTCCATCTTCACCCACGGCTTGAGGCCGCCAATGAATTGGTAGTATGCCTCGGTTTCAGCCATGGACGGGATTTGAAGTTTCAACTCAGAAAACTTCCTTACATATTCCCGAATCCCAGCCTTATGTTCAAGGCGTCGCAGCTCCTCACGAGCTTCTTCCTCCGCATAGGCGGGGTAGAATTGTTTCCGGAACTCAGCTTCAAAGGTCTCCCACGTCTCAATGGGAGGTTGTTCACGATCAGTCTTCCTATTGCGCCACCATAGCAACGCATTGCCATTGAGGTACATGGCCACCGTCTTCACCCGCCTAAGATCGTCCGTCTCACCACGGACATCAAAGTACTGGTTCACGGTATAGAGGAAGTTATCGACTTCCTTGGCTACTCTCGAGCCATGGAACTCCTTAGGTTTCGGCACATCAACCCGAAGGTCAGCGTGCATGGTCACCGCGCCATGAGCACACGCCACCTCTAAGACCAGCACCTTGGTCTTTAACTCGGCCATCTCCGCGCGCAAGGCCGCAATCATGGCTTCCAGGGCATCACGATGTTCGTCCGTGGTAGAAGTAAGAGTACCGAGCAACTCACCACGGAGCTCAGCCACTTCGTCTCTAAGCTCGAGCACCTCATCTCGCAGCCCCTTACGATCCGTGGCTTCCTCCTCGTTGCTAGACTCCTCCTCGTCACCTTTGCCGGCACGAATCTCTTCCAAGATCTGCTCGACCTTGTTCATGCGGTATTCCATATCCCGCGTCACTCCTCTGGACACCCCACGTTCCTGCCTTGTTCGCGCCGCGGTCGGCTCAAGGGTCCGTCCGGCACGATCATCCACAGACTGCTCAGCCTCGTGCGTCGTTGGATCGGCACCACCTTGACTTCTCGCCATCTCGCCGAGAATTGAACCGCTCTGATACCAACTGTCACGGGCCGATTGATCACAAGCTCTCTCGGCACCGTGCGGCACTCAAGATTCACACTCGAGTCAGCCTTCTCACCCGAATAGCTCACACACTCCGCTCAAGCACAACTATCGATCAAGGCAAAGAGAGAGTGAGGAGAAGCTTTCTTTCTCATTCAATTTTCGGGTCTGTCTCTACAAGGGGTTCACTTCCCCTATTTATACACAAATGGCCGGCCACAAGGTGGTCCCCCGAGGATCACTATTCACGGCGGCTCACCTACTAGTCAAGGCCGGCGTGCTGGTGTTTTTCCCATTCAAGCCAGCCACCGTCCATCTAGTCTTTGCCAACTTCCACCAACTTGTCAAGGCTGGCGTGCTAGAAGTTTCCAAGTTGTCAGCCCGCCACACTTGACCGTCGCTCGCCCGCCCGATCGATCGCTGGGCACGTTCGGGCCGATCGTTGCTCGTGCGCTGGTCGATCGCTGGTCGATCCTGCATCGTGCAAGGATCGATCGCCCGGCCAGTCTGCATCGTTCACTGTCCGCCCGCTTGTCCATGCCGCTCGTTCACTTGGTCGCTCGCTCGGCCGAGCGCCACGATCCGAGGATCGATCCCCTGATCGTGCATGGTCGTTCATCGCTCGGCCGCTTGGCCGCTCAGCACGATCCGCGGGTCGATCACCCGGTCGTGCAGCATCAGCCCCCGCTTGTTCACCCGATCGCCCTGCACGATCCGCGAGTCGCCCGTTCGCTCGTGCAGGGTCGTTCATGGATCGGCCGCCCGGCCGTTCCGCACGATCACCTGGTCGTGCCTCATCGATCATGAGTCGATCCGCTGGCTGTCCCGGATCATATCCCGATTCAAGGGTTGGTCGATCATCCGCCCGCTTGGCCATTCCTAGGCGCATTTCCTCATGATCCACGGGTCGATTGGCTGATCGATCCCGGGGATGCATCGCGGTCAAATTTTCATCAAAATTAAACGGACCGTGATACATGCGTCACAGAAATTTCCACAAACCAGCTACCGAAGGTCCAAGATTAATATTTCAGTTGCTCTGTTTTGGTTGACAAGGAAGTAAGCAATGAAAAAGTTATAATGCCAACGGGGTGCAGCAAGACTATTCCTCAAAATAAATAATACCTACATGGAATTGCTCGCAGAGCTGGAATTGTAATGTGTGCATCATACGTGCCCGTTTATATTGATTATATATCTAGAACTTGAACAAAAATTGCTAATCTTTGCACTTGGATGACGCACGACGAATTTGTAAATGGAAATGCACTATGCTTTGTGAGAGAATCATGAAGAATTGTTGCTCTTGAATTAATGTTGTTCATCAATTTAAGCATTTGCTGCATTTTCTCTTCCAAATATCTGTTTCTTCGGCGCCAGCTCATTGACATGAATTCTCTCAACTCTGCTTGTTTTGCAGAACATCCCACTGTCATCTATGTTTGGCAACTTCTCTCGGGAGGATCAACTGCAAACACTGCCTAGGTAGGCAACTGCTGTATTTATGTTCACCTTTTGCAACTTGACAAAAGAAAAAGCACAAGCTATTTATTTTGGTAGATGCACTGATATGCTCTAAACTTCTACATTTTCCTCTATTGTGACATGCTGTAAATAGGATTAGCCTGTATCATATTCTAAATCAATTTAAGAAGCTTTCTTGCTTCCAATAACATCTACTTTAAAGATGCCAAAATAGGTGTCACTGGCAAATATGACAACTACATTTCAATGCACCCTGCTCCTATTTAAATCTGACTTTCTTGTCAAAGTTCACAGTTCATTTCTCTTCCATTTAAATTCCCACACCATATGCTGGATCATTTTCTTTCTGTTTGTTGTAAAGTAAAGGCGAAGACGAGCAATTGGGAAGACTATGCTTTGTTACTCTTTTGAGTAATCTTAAAAGTTTACTCAAAAGATAAAAAAAAAAAAAAAAGATTGCTGCCTGTTCGTGTGTGCCCAAGAGGAGAGAGAAAGCTCCCGCCCAAGAGAGAACACGAAGGAGAAGAAGAAAAAGGGGCACGGTTTTGCGGTCGCGGTTTGCTGAGGAACGGATCAAGTGAATTGAAATCGATGACATCCGATCCTTATTCTCCATGGACTGTTGTTTTCTTCCTCAGGTAAAAATGCTTCCAACTTCTTTCCTTATTTCGCCATCCATTCTTCGATGTACAGTCGGTTTTGTAGGATTGGGGTAAGTTTTTCTTCTTGGATGCACCGATTTCGTTTGTCTTCTTCACTTCGATGCCTAAGACGAATTTATTTTGCTTTTTCCCCAACGGACGAGTGTCGCGTAGAATTCCTAGAAACCACCGACTGAAGGTCAGTGACATTCAATTATTCATCCAATATCTTCGACTCTGCTTCATGCCCAAACAGATTGTGAACGAAATTCCTCCGCCTTTTCAGAATTTATCGTATCTTCTCTTCCCGAGATATTTTTTCTTGAGTCCTGCCTCATTCACTCTGGTTCGTTTTCTGCATTGGCGAAATCTCTTACAAGGATACGAATATGATCTGGATAAGAATAGTCTTTCCAAAATCTAAAAACATGATTAGTTTTGTGGACTCTGTGATATGATTGTCAAGAAAGGGGGATGCAGTTTTTTTTTTTTTTGTTCTGGGGCAGCTCATGGCTCTAATCTGTCAATACAACTCCAATTCATGACAGCACTGAATAGATCACCTTCTGGTTGGGTCTTGATCTCTGGTGGGTTAGGATCTATTGCTTACAGCTCGCTAGAAATTGTTAGCCCATATTCTTATGCTTATTTGGTTGAGATTGTAATGATGTGCTACCTGCCTCTTTGTTTGCCTTGTCCGCAGTGACCTCTGGGGCAAATTTACTCAGTTCTTTAATGTGTCAGTTGTTTACATTTACTCTACCGTGGAGTACTATTTCCTCATACATGACGTGATTTTATCTGAAGATACCTTCTTATGTGGCATTCTTGTTGCAGGGAGTTCCGGAAAAGAAGCTTCATGCTCACTTGTGTTCCTTTGGTCTACTCGGAAATCTTGCGCTTCAACCAATATATCCAATCATCTGGTAAGTTTAACCACTCGTTAATGAGAGTTTTACCGTTGTTATTTTGACCCAAAAAAGATAAAAACAGTATATCCAATCATATGGTAAGTTTTACTCTTTTTTTCTACCTTATGACTTAGGTTGCTTTTCGGTTACCTTGTTATTGTCTTGCACTAATTAAACTCATTGGAATCTGGTCTTTATATTGAAAATACAGTAGAACCAATCAGTGATCGCGGCGACATGGAGCCTCTGTCATCATACGTCCAACTTATAATAAAATAGAAACCAATGTAACTGTTCCAACTTCCCAGATTATTGGGATAGAATAGTTATGTTAGCCTGATCAGTGTTTTTGGATTACAGTAGTCTACACTAAGTAGTTCCGATATCTGTGTGTATAGTTCAAATTGAAATCTATTCCAAAAACAGTATATCCAATCAGTGATCACGGCAACAGGGAGCCTCTGTCATCATACGTTCAACTTATAATAAAATAGAAACCAATGTAATTGTTCCAACTTCCCAGATTATTGGGATAGAATAGTTATTCTAGCCTGGTCAGTGTTTTGGGATTACAGTATTGGGCTTTGCCCACATAATTAATGTAGAAATTTCTCTAAATTGTTATCTTTGTAAATTTTTAGTTTCTTGTCTAAGGATAGGTTTTTTACTGTCCCCAACTGTAGGATTTGGATGCGGTTGAGGCATTCATCCAAGGTTTGATCTTGTTCCAAGGAGGAATTCTGGTGGTGAGATTGATTTTCTTGTCAGAACGCTTCAATTTGACCATTGATGGATCGTCTTCACAGCTAATAGCCGTCTTTTTCACCTTAATTTGCAGGTTAGTCACGATGAGCTTATAATATCCAGAAATGTGGATGAGCTCTAGGCGGTTTCTCAAGGTACGGTGGCACCTTTCCATGGAAATTTCAAGGATCATGAGAAGATACTGTTGAATTAATGTCTCGAGTTTGGGTGTTATCATGGAATCTGATTCATTAGAAGATACCGTTCAAAATCTGGTAAGCCCCTATCCGAATCAAATTAGTTTCTTTTCTTGGGCGGGGGTTCTTCGTAATTATACACGAGTGCTTTGTTGCATGTGTGACTCCAAGTTTTGATCTTGGAAAGTTTTGCACTACAAGACAAAGTGGTCATGCATATGTTCATTTTTAGGGGTAAAAAGGTCCAGACTCCGTGGGTCTGTCGGTGAGACCACCGGATCGCGACTCGAAGGATAAAAAGAGGCGCAGAGTTGTTCTCCTTTGGCCACAGGACCTGCGTTTGAAAAAGGTGATTTTTGCTGAGAGTTTTACGTCCAATTGAGCTTCTTTCTTTATAAACACTTTGGGTTTGGGTGTAATTTAGGTGTGGGAAACACTCGAGCATGTCAGCGATTGTAACTATGATTCTCCGATTATAGTGGATTGTTTCATGCCCGCTCTCTCCGTGGATGTAGGTACCGACATTCGGACCGAACCACGTAAATCTCTTGTGTCCTTATTAGTTCTCGTTTATTTCTTTGATGATTTTGCACCGGGATATTTGCAAGGTTCGCTACGAAACATAAAATGAGGCTTAGCTACAAGGCTTTGTTAGAATATTCTGTTTTAATATTCAATTGTGGGCTTTATTAATTATTACTGTAATTATTATTTGGTCTAATAAGAAAGAGATATATTATTTCCTAATTCAAGTAGGATATGGTGCTGGATAGTATGGGCCGAGATATTCTTATCCTTGATAAGGGGGTAGGGTTCATTCTCTATACATAGTGCTTAAGTCCCTCCTCTAAACCCTAATGTCCAGATAACCTCACATATAGAAATCGTCAGAAACGACAGTGAGGGGCCGTCTCATTAAAGCCAGTGATCAAGAGGGTTCATAGAGGAGAAGCTCGTAAGCGTTGGATTCTCGCAATTCCGCATCAAGAACGATGAATCCAAAAACAATGTGTGTTAATTCTTTAACTCTATGGAACAGGGATTTGCGTATCTGTACGTGTGTATTTTGGGTTGCTGCATAAGGATTAAATACGCAGCCTACATGTGGTATCAGAGACTGCGCGTATTAGGTCACGAATCGCGTTCCCGATGTATTTTTGAAATTTTATTTTTATCGAAATTCAAAGAAAATTATATATTCGGAAAGAGATCGTCGAGACGAGAAAAACCATCCAAGAATCATCGCCGGCGACCGCCGAAAGCACCGCCATGCGCGGCCGAGAGATACGGCCCATTGGGTGCGTGGCGCAACGCGCGGACCCAGGCCCGCACGTGCGTGACACGTGCGGGATGACGTCATCCGACGTCGTTCAGCCGGGTGCAGACCCGACCCGACCCGATCCATTGCCCCAACCCGGAATGGTTGACCGTTGACTCGGACCTTCCGGTCGGACCGGTCGTTGACCGGTTCGATCGGATCGCCTCGACCGGGTTCGCCAAACCGGTTTATGGTAGCGGACGAGCCGGTCGGACCGGTTTCAAAATCGGCTGGACATATAGAACACGTGCGCAGCACGTGTCTGTGCGTGAGCCTCACGCGCCGAAGCTTCAGGCGGCACGTGAGGGGGCGTGTGAGCTCCGATGGAGATGATCCAGGTACCGGCGTGCTCGTATGCTCATGCTCTACAGGATGGTACATTTATTTTTCATGTTTGGTATTTTCATGGATGGAAATACGTACGGAACGCCAAATACGAGGGTATTTTGGGGTATTTTTGAGGTATTTTTTGGTATTACCGTAAGGATTTATGAAATACAGGTACAGGCTTACATGAAAGTATCACGTGGAATTATGTGGAAATTTTTATCAATTTCATGTTTGTGGTTTGACATGAATTATTAAGGTATCGATGAAAAATTAGCAAAGCGTGTAATTTTGAAACTGATTGCCCCAATTTCTGAATTGCATGCATACAGTGGATGTGAAATATGAAGTTATATCCCAATTTTAGGTAAATTCAGTTGGGTTGTGACCGCCAAAGCGGCACGCTTGGTTGAGTTTAATAAAGAATATGTTAAATAATATTAGGATGTCTCCTGTTTTAATGCGTAGTTATATTCCCAAAGGAGTAATTGCGTATTCTTGCATGGAGGGTTACATGTACAGCATATGGTTGAGGATTGATTAGTCTGAGTGCCATCATACACCCAAAGGTGGTGATTAACAAAGATTGAAATAAATTCTCATGGCCGCTGTAATGTAAGGAGTATAAAACTGCATGTCATGTTTTCTGCCCAACGGTGATTATATGATGATGTATGTAGCTCTCAAGGTGAAATTTCACATTGTGCTAATTAAAAATATTGGTTATTTTTCAGTCACCTTTTCTATGAACGGCAACTCCATAACTATTGAGATTCTTATTGGTAGCAATTTTAAGAAGTGAAAAGAGGATTTTCTGTTTGGTATGGAACTGGCAGATGTTCATGCTGCTCTTAGTGGGGATAGACCCGCAGCTCTTGCTGAAACTAGTACAGATGCTCAAAAGGCACAGTTTGCTGCTTGGGAAAAGAGCAATAGGATTTGCTTGTTGTCAATGAAGCGATCCATACAGGAACATCTTAGGAGTGATTTTGCTGCTGACATCACTGCTAGACAAATGATGGATGCCTTGGTGGCTAGAAATCGTGAATCCCCTAATGCTGAAGTTGGAACACATATGTCAGGATTATTTAGTTTGAAGTATGATGATTCTGCTGGTGTTAGGGACTATGTCATGAGGATGGTAGATATGAAATCAAAGCTCAAGGAGCTTAATGTTCCCATTCCTAATGCTTGTATCATACATTTTGTGCTGAATTCTCTTCCACCTGAGTTTGGTATTATCCAAACACAATATAACACTGCTGATCGGGCATGGACAATCAACGACTTGATTGCAAGGGTGGTGTCAGAAAAGTCCAAGCTGAAGAAAAATAACGTGCATATGGCTATGTATGCTGCTTCAAGTTCTAGTGTCAAGAAGGGCAAGGGCAACAAGAATCGTAAAGGAACTCATTCATATGCTGGTCATCATGACAACTTGGGACCAAAGAAACCGACCTTTAAAAAGGACGGTAATGCTGGTAAGGATGGTCTTTGCTTTTTCTGTAAGAAGGGAGGACACGTAAAGAAAGACTGCGCTAAGTATAAGAACTGGTTATCTAAGCGTGAGCCTAAAGGTAATGGATCTTTGGCGTTGGTTTGTGAATCTAATCTGTCTGAAGCCCCATCTTGTTCGTGGTGGCTAGGTAGCGGTGCAACTAACCATGTTGCATTCACCATACAGGATTCATAAACCGGAGGAAGCCAAATAAGGATGAATCAAAGCTCACCGTAGGAAACAACAATAAAGCTGATGTTGAGTTTGTGGGAGATGTTATTTTAATTCTAGATTCTGGTTTTAATTTAACGTTAAGAAATACATTTTATGTACCTTCTTTCAGACGGAATTTAATTTCCGTATCAAGTTTGGACATGTGTGGTTATTCTTTTGAGATTTCAAACTCTGCAATTTCTATTTCTTTTAATTCAAATAAAATTGGGTATTGCACTATGTCCAATGGATTGTACAGAGTATGTTTGTCTCCCAACGAAATATACGTCGCTTATACAGCTGAAAAGGTTGTTTCCAAAAGACCTCTACCTAAGGAACAATCATACGCAATATGGCACAAACGTCTTGGTCACATCTCTAAAGAAAGAGTGGAAATACTGATAAAGACTAGCATTCTACCCACTCTTATAAGTGACCTAGACCCATGCGTAGACTGCTGTAGAGGTAAGATAACCAAAATAAAGAAGAAAACAGCAGTCCGTAGTTCTCACTTATTAAAGATCATCCACACAGATAAAGTGGACCATATACAGCAACATTGTGTAGAAATTTTTATTTCATCACATTTATATATGACTATTCTCGATATGGTTATCTGTACTTGATTAAGGAAAAGTCTGAATCTCTTGACAAGTTCAAGATTTTCCGGACTGAAGTTGAGAAACAGCTGGGGAAAGTCATAAAAATTGTCAGATCTGACCGCGGTGGTGAGTACTATGGTCGACATGGTGATGCTGGACAGCTTAAAGGGCCATTCGCCAAGTACTTAGAGCATTCTGGGATTGTGGCTTAGTTTACCATGCCCGGTAGTCCTGAACAGAATGGAGTAGCTGAAAGGCGTAATCGTACTCTCATGGATATGGTAAGAAGCATGATTAGCAGAACTAATTTACCTGGTTTTTTTATGAGGTGAGGCTTTGAAAACGGCGCTTTACATATTAAATCGTGTTCCTACTAAATCTGCGCCGCTTACCCCTTTTGAATTGTGGACTGGACGGAAGCCTAGCTTGAATCATCTAAAGGTTTGGGGATGTCCTGCAGAAGTAAAATTGTATAATCCAACTTTGAGCAAGTTGGATCCCAAAACCACTCGATGTTATTTTGTCTCTTATCCAGATCATTCAAAGGGATATCGATTTTATAATCCCAATGGAGGAATGAGAATTGTGGATTGACAGACAGCAAAGTTCCTCGAGCTTGATGTAGCAGAAAACGGTGATTGTTCGCAGACTATTGAGGATAACAGCACGGTGAGTACTCCTATGTCGTTTTCTATACCTATACAGACAGTTCAGGAAGTTCATGTACCATAGATTGAACCTGTTGAGGCTCAAGAACCTGTTATTGAGGCAATTCCTGATGAAGTTCCTCAAGCTTATCAGGAACAGAATGAAGTAGAAGATGCTCCTCTAAGGAGATCTGTTAGACAGAAACGATCAGCTATACCACCAGAATATATAGTTTATCTGGGAGAACAGGATTATGATATTGGTTGTGTTGTTGATCCAGTGACTTATACAGAAGTAATTTCTTGTCCTCAATCTGATTTATGGTTAGATGCAATGAAGGATGAGATGTTGTCTATGAAACATAATGATGTCTGGGAGCTTGTTGAATTACCTGAAGGTTACAAACCTGTTGGTTGTAAATGGGTCTTTAAGACCAAAAGAGACTCCACAGGAAAGATTGAAAAATTTAAATCTAGACTAGTAGCTAAGGGATTTACTCAGAGGGAAGGAATTGATTATGAATCAACTTTTTCTCCAGTTTCTTCTAAAGACTCTTTTAGAGTAATTATGGCTTTAGTAGCTCATTTTGATATGGAGCTTCACCAGATGGATGTTAAAACTGCTTTTCTGAATAGAAATCTTGATGAACAAGTTTATATGGCACAACCAGAAGGTTTTACAACAGATGATACAGGTAATCTGGTTTGCAGATTGAAAAAGTCTATCTATGGTTTGAAGCAAGCCTCTAGACAATGGTATTTGAAGTTTCATAGTGTTGTTACTTTTTTTTGGTTTTGTTGAGAACAAGCTAGATCAATGTATATACTGTAAGGTCAGTGGGAGAAAGTTTATTTTTCTCGTTCTTTATGTTGATGACATTTTGCTTGCTAGTAGCGACATTGGGTTAATGCATGAGACCAAAAGAATGTTGTCGCAAAATTTTGACATGAAGGATCTAGGTGAAGCATCCTTTCTTCTTGGCATTGAGATCCACAAGGATCGTTCTCACCGTAAATTGGGCTTATCTCAGAGGGCTTATATTGATCGTGTTCTAAAGAGATTCAATATGCAAGAGTGCAAACCTAGGAATGCTCCAGTTTGCAAAGGTGATAAATTGAGTCTTTCACAATGTCCTCATTCAGAAATTGAGAAAGCACAGATGAAGGATGTACCTTATGCTAGTGCACTTGGTAGTGTCATGTATGCTCAAGTTTGTACTAGGCCAGACATTGCTTTTGCAACAGGACTTCTAGGCAGGTATCAGTCAAATCCAGGACATGATCACTGGATCGCTGCCAAGAAGGTTTTGAGGTACTTAAAAAGAACTATAGACTATATGCTGATTTACAGATGTGTTCAGAACTTGCAACTAGTGTGATATTCAGATTCAGATTATGCTGGTTGTGAGGATGACAAAAAGTCGACAACAAGGTATGTCTTTATGCTAGCAGGTGGTGCAGTATCATGGAAAAGTGAGAAACAGAAAACAGTATCATCCTCCACTATGCAAGCGGAGTTTATAGCATGCTTTACAGCTGCTACTCAGGCTATTTGGCTCCGGAATCTCATTAGGGAGTTAACCGTGTTTGACTTTATTGATAGACCCATACAGTTGTATTGTGACAATAACTCTGCCGTGTTGTTCATTAACAACAATAGAGGTCTCAAGGGGTCTAAGCATATGGAGGTCAAGTTTTTGACCATAAAGGAGTCCATGCAGAATGGTGACGTTGCAGTAGAGCATATAACTACAGATGCTATGATTGCTGATCCATTGACGAAAGGTCTACGCCCTTGTGTATTTGAACGACATGTCATTAATATGGGCTTAGAAGCATCATGGGATGCCATTGTTTAGTGGGAGCTTTCTAGTTTTTGCTCTAATAAAGTTTACAATGTTATATTACTTTTAGTAATGATTTTGATATGTATTGAACTTTTACATTCTTTGAAGTTTTTTGAATGTGATATTGAATGCATATCTGTTGAAAATCTCAAGGAATTGTGTAAACCTTGAGTGATGGCTGGGGCATTTATTTTAGCCAAAAGGCATATGTCTTGATACACGTAAATCATAGTTAACTATAAATGTGAGAAATATGTTGGTTCGTTGGAATCGTAAAGATGTTCTCTCGTGACACATCTGGTTTCGTGACACATAAAGTGAGAGAAATGGTGACTGACAAGGAGGATAACATATAAGGTGTCTCTGTTATTTGAGATGTTATCCGATTGTCATACTACCATATCAAATCCATATCAGTAAAGTTAAGAGTATTTGTGATTGTCGATGGCTCTGTGTCTTCTGATGCAGTTACTAGCATGATCCGGTACTTAAGACTTTATAGGATCGGATTGACTGTTGGGAATTATCTCTAGACCAATATAAAGATGCGCATATACAGTACAGTTTCAATTAATTTAGCCCAAGTGGGAGAATGTTAGAATATTCTGTTTTAATATTCAATTGTGGGCTTTATTAATTGTTACTGTAATTATTATTTGGTCTAATAAGAAAGAGATATATTATTTCCTAATTCAAGTAGGATATGGTGCTGGATAGTATGGGCCGAGATATCCTTATCCTTGATGAGGGGGTAGGGTTCATTCTCTATAAATAGTGCTTAAGTCCCTCCTCTAAACCATAATGTCCACATAACCTCACATATAGAAATCGTCAGAAACGACAGTGAGGGGCCGTCTCCTTGAAGCCAGTGATCAAGGGGGTTCATAGAGGAGAAGCTCTTAAGCGTTGGATTCTCGCAATTCCGCATCAAAAACGATGAATCCAAAACAATATGTGTTAATTCTTTAACTCTATGGAACATGGATTTGTGTATCTGTACGTGTGTATTTTGGGTTGCTGCATATGGATTAAATACGCAGCCTACAGGCTTAGCTATAGAGAGAAGGCAAAAGAGGACGAAGAAACAATTGTTGCTGAGATTCATATCATACTTACGGTTACAATGTAAAATGACATAATCATTTTCGAAAGAATCTTTTTTTTTTCAAAAGTAACATTTTATTTCATTCACTTTCTCGACATACAAACGAGAAATATCGTATTTCAATTGCAAATCAAAATACATTATATACAATTTCAAAACAAAACAAGCTCCAGACAATCAGAGAAATCATTAGAATAAAGTTATGGTTTATACGATCAAAGAGCACATCTATGACTTCTTCATCCCTAATCTGCGGTCGATCACTGAATCCGTCTTCAATGATAGTGATGAGCACACATCGAGAGTTTCATCTGTTGTTATTGTTTTACCTTTCGGCGATGCATGTCTAGGTTTGATGTCCTCAACATCATCACCGAGCAGAGTAAAAGGTTTAAACGGGTATAGTTTTGACACGAGCGAAACCTTCACGAAACTACTCTGATTTTATTTGAAACTGGACTTATTCAACAATGAAACTCGAGAAGAGCGAAATCCCGAAAACTTACACATAGAAAACCCCAAATCTAAACTAGATTGGGCTAGAAATCTCCCAAAAATGAGAGAGAAAAACTTCCAGATCTTAAGCTAAATCGAAAAAAAAAAAAGAGAGCTGTTAAACGAGAGAAAAGCAAACAAAAGAGAGAAGGAAATAAAAAAACTTAAGAAAATGGTGAGGGGGACGGGGAGAGACTCTCTCCCTCCCTCAGGAAATGTTACTGGCACAGTACATTATTTTGAAAGACAGTGAGCACAACTTGCACACGTCGTTTTATGCGAATGTCTAAATGCTTTTGTGTTCCCGCGAAAAAGAGAGGAGATTTTATATTTCATATTGGCACGACCATTAGCTTCAGAGGCAATTAAGGGTCTATTTCTCGATAAATTAGCTGTACGAAGATATTTTCCCCATTTTAGTTGTTGGGAACTGCTTAGGAGAATTAATTAAGATAATATTTTCATGATCAACAAAAATTAATCCTACTTGCAACACTTAAGTACGGAATTGCTTTCAGTAACTATGTTGTAGGCCATGCCTAGCCCCAAAAATAAAAATACTGTAATGAATTTTCTGTATGTGAATTGGTTAGATAACATCCCTTTAACATATTCAGGTCAATATTCAAATTGATTGTGCAGTCAAAATTAAAGTTAGATCTTTCTTCTATTCAAATGCCCACTCCATCCCTTGACAACATTTTTAGCAATCCTACACATTACTTATCGTGTCCATCATGTCAATAGACATGCGGCCATGTTGGTAAATGGATTGGTGATAAGGACATTAGTATCATAGGTGCGGGGATCGACTCTCATTTTCTGCAAAGAAATAGAGCAAAAGTCAAAGTTAGAGATGGGACAGACAGGAAAAAAAAAAGGCGAAATCGTCTCGTAATGGAACTTTAGAAAATAAGAACACTATAAAAATGTTTCATGACGCAAGATCTCACCTATTGCCACTAACACTAGGCCACAATAAACTTTTCATGCCAAAAAAACTTAAATGTTTGGTCAGTTATTCGTGGCAATAGGCAATATTCTTTGGCGACACAAACTATTTTGGTGATTAATATGTGACATATCGGGATGAAAACTTGGCCAAAGTCCCATCATTAACCATGAAAATGTTATCCGATGCTAAAAGTGAATCTATCTTGCCTCGAAACATAAAACATATTGAATGATTCGTCATTGTGATTCATCATCCGATCGTCTTTTGTTTTTGTTTTGGATGTTACCGCTACTTGTCTAAAATTGATCTTGATCACTTTATTCGTGACTCTGTTTCGATGTGGATATTTGACAAAAATAGCTAGTTAATAAATTTTCTTTCGATTCAAGTTAGTTTGCAACGTCTAGATTGAGCATTTGAATTCTTAATTTTTTGTTAACAGATTGGTCCACGTCAAGGATTGCCGAGGTCGGTTTTGGAACCCTTTTTAAGCCTGGGAATGGGCCAGAAGTCTAGGCGGTCGTGCAATGGGGACATGCCATAAGGAATAATGTACTAAATAAGTGTATCAAAATTTCCTAATTGCAATCTCAATAATTAATTATTTTAATCGAAATGCAATCTAAAATTACTAGCATGCAAGATACGTATTGTTGGATTCTAACATATTACGTGAAGAAATTTAGAAATTCACGGTATGTACATGTAATATCCGAACGTGTTCCTAAAATGTTAATTCATGAGAACCTAATTATCCTAATGTAGCAATGATCATAATGAAATGAAAATCTGAGATACTAATTTAATATGCGAAATGTGCAAAATTAGTGATATGCTTAAAGATGCAAGAGAACGATTAGACATTCAAATATCAATCTTTTTTATATGCAAAATATTCAAAATGCATCGTTTTGTATGGAGAATCCCTAACTAATCGAAACATGTGACTTATTAACCAAACCGCAATTCCGAATTTAGGCTCAACTTGTTTCGTAAAAATGGTTGATTTTAAAAATATTTATCAAAAAAATGATCATTTGTATCATAAATGAAAGAACAAAAATATTTTCATCATTAACAAACATGTTTTAGACATAAAATGTTGTTAATAATAAAAATATTTTTATTGATTGATTATTTCAAGTGACACAAATAATTATTTTAAAAAATTCAAATAATTTACTTTTCGTGAAACAAACGAACTCTTAAAATATAAATCTAGCATGTCAACAAGATAACATAGTCCTCATTGCTTTGCCTAATCAAAGACTCCCAAATGCATGCTTCTAGGGTAAATTTGCCGAAAAGATTATCTGGGAAGCGAAAGACAACGGATCAAAAATCGAGAAGTCCAAAGATTAGAGTTTTGATTGCTACAACAGTGAAAACAGAAGCTTCGGTGTGCTGATTCGATCTTCACTCGCCTCCGTCTCCGGTTTGACCTTATTTGTATGTTTCCTATGTTGACATGGACACTTATGGGAAAAGTGTTGCCCACATTATTAGCGAAAATTAATGGTTGTGAGGCCCGTTGTCTTCCACATCTCTCTACCCCTCGATACTCGACAGCCATGGCTGCTCTTTAAGCACCATCAATACCATTGCAGACTTCAGTTTGCAGACCCAAGAATAGAGCAGCGGCTTCATTGACGAACGAGAAGAAACGAAGAAGAACAAAGAAAAAACAGAAACAAAAGAACAAAGAACAAAGAACAAAGAAGACGTTATTTTTGCTTATATGTCAAAAAATAAAATGACGGGAGGTTCATGTCATCAATTTCACCTATCACTTGAATCATCCCGACAAAAAACCAAGTGACATAACATTCAATTTAGTGGAGGCATAGCAATTCAAAAAGTTGAGATCCTTGGTAAAATAATATATATATTTGATTGGCAAAGAGACAAAAATTTCAGGCACTTGTGGTCAAGTTATCTTTAAATTTTTTTGGGCACAAGGGGCATAAGTTTTTGGGTGGCTGTGAAAATAATAGTATGTTGTAGACCACAAATCCTTGAATAAGTAGACTCCACGATAATTATTAATTAATCATTTTTTTATATTTTTTATGTGTGACTCAAAACAGACCATTACCATTATCCAAAGATTATTACATAATTAATCCTCTTTTTATTTTTTTCTACTTATTTTTTTGCGTTGCTTATGACTACACTTGCGACGTAGGTGAGGATAGGTGATGGGGTCTGGAAATTTCCGCAGTATTTGCCTATCCCAAAGAAAGGATCGATGATGACCAAGGCCATGAACGGCAGGGCGAGTGGGGTTGATGATTTACCGAGGGCAAGCACAAATGCGTCTTTGCCTCCGCGGCTGTGGCCAACAAGGTCGAGCTTTGCAAGGTTCGACCAGACTTGGGGAGGGAGGAGCGCAGCAAGGCCTTGGGACAACCTATGGCGTTGATCTCATCAGTGTTGTCCCCCCCAGAAGAGGTGTAAAGCTGTTGAAGATGAGAAACTTGTTTTGATGAGTTAAATTCATTAGGTATATTCAAAATATTATGTCTCCTTTGATGTCAATCATGACGAGATATTATGTGAAGAATTTATCATATGACAGTAGCACATGATATAATCGACCAATCAAAATTGAGATGCATATGCACACGACACCAATTACGATGAGATTGAAGCAAAAAATAATAATTATGATTAGTTGGACACATCACATGATTACTGCCATGTGACATATTCTTCATATAAATTATTATGTCCTGATCTAAGCCATGGTCATGTATATTTGTCACATGAGTGAATTGTATTAGGCATAAATTATATATATGAACGTGGATCAAATTAACTTGCTGACTCATATACACTCATTTTTATTGAATACATAACATGCGTTTCAAACCCGACTCGACTTAAGCCTAATCCAACTCTACCGAAAAAGTACACCTGGAGTGCATTCACTTTGGTACGGCGTGCACTTAAGTGCCTTAACTTTCAAAGTGTGCACTTGAGTGCCAAAAATTTGAAAAAGTGTTCACTTAAGTGCCACCCGCTGACATGGCCGCCAGAAATGCTGACGTGGCACCGGCTAACTGATTTTTCTGAATATTTAATGTACACGTAGCATTTTATTTATATTTTATAAAATTTTAGAAAAATAAAAAAGGTAAAAAAAAAAGATAAAATCAATGAATTTTTATTTTTTTAAGAGAAAACCCTAAGGTTTCTTGGTGATGGCCGGCGAGGGTTGCCTCCGGCCACTACCGACCGGCCCAGGGGCCAAGGTCTGCTTGCCCTAGGCCGGCGAGGCAGCGACGGCCCTGATCAATGGCCGTCGCGGCCCCCACAGTGGCGAATCGAGGGCTCGAAGCCCTCGATTCCACCAGCCCAGGCTGCGACGACCGTCGCCTAGGGCAGTCGCGACCTCGTGGCCTAAGGCGAGCCACCCTAGCCTGGCGAGGCTACGACCGCCCCAGGCAATGGCCGTCGTTGCCTGGGCTGGCGGAATCGACAGTTCGAAGCCTTCGCTGGCGAGGGCTTCGAGCCCTCAATTCGCCACTGTGGGGGCCGCGACGGCCGTCGATCAGGGCTATCGCGGCCTCGCCGGCCCAGGACGAGTCGACCCTAGCCCCTAGATCGGTCGATGGTGGCCAGCGGCAACCTTCGCCGGCCACCACAGAGAAACCCTATTTTTTTAAAAAAATTTCATTAATTTTTTTGCCTTTTATTTTTCTGAAATTTGAATAAAAATAAAAAAAATCATAAACTATTAAAAAATGTGAAGAAATCCCACATGGCACTCAGAAAATGAATAAAGTAATAATGAAAAATCCACGTCACCCCTTTCCCGACGAAATAGCACTCAAGTGAACGTTGTTACTCCGATTAGGCACTCAAGTGCATACTTTGAAAGTTAAGGCACTTAAGTGTACGCCGTACGAAAGTTAAGGCACCCCAGGTGTACTTTTCCATAACTCTACCCAATCAAATAATCCACTTAGGGTGGCACTACTACCATTATTCCACACATAGTTGTGCGACGCCTCTATCCCTTCACTGCCACCACTTTGTTGTCGTGGAAAGTTTGGAAAACTTTAATTGTTGGGTACTAAATCCTTTCATACTAAGATCTAATTCGCGAAAAAAATGCCCAATTGGATCACTTGAATCACCAATCGTCCAGATTATATTACTAGAGCGTACCTTAACTTTCACAGGTTAAAAGCCCTTTGCGATCTTGGAGTCCCTCTCTCATCAATGCCAAATCAACGATGAGTCGAGAAGAAGTGTATTGTGTTTTCTGTGTATGGGAGCGACAGACTGAATCGATGGGGGAAGAACGACAGACTGAACGTCAGTTATTGACTTACATTAAACCAACGTGATCTTTCACGTTTAAATTCAGATAACTGTCAAACGGGGTGTGGTTGCCCGCATAGGCGCACACGGTAACCCTATGGATCCTACTTTATAATCCAATATCTCCCACTCGCCCATATAAGGCAAACAACTCCCACTCACCCATAGAGGACAAAACACAACTCTTAATATTTTCGCAAAGTTCATATTGGCAAATAACCCGTACGATCAGCATACTCTGAGAGCTCGTTGTCATTCATCCGTTGGGAGTACATGACAACTCTAAAAATGGACATAATCAAAGATAGATTTTAGTATGTTGTACCCTAGATCGATTAGTCACATTTATATCTCTCTAGATCTCATTTAAAATTTGATATATTATATTCACAGTTAGGATCACACTAAATAATCATAACTGATCGGTCTATGAATATAATTCATAATGTGACTTAAAACTCCAAATCAATCTTCCTTCTCCATTAGACCTCTCAATCTCAATTCAGCTCGCTTTTCTGGAAGTGTCCATTTATATCGAATCAATTTCATGACCATAGGTAACACTCTAAGATAGCGAACACTAAATGGAGATCTAGAGAATAATGAAGAGTCATGAGAGTACTAAAAATGAGGAATTTTATCCTTGAGAGTCTCCCACAGCTTAAGAAAGTTAAGATCATAACTTTTGCCAACTCTCATTAGTTGTCCATGTATACGTAATATGAAATACGTATTATGGTATTTTCTCCTTCCCCATGGAACGTATGTCTTCCTATTTTAATACCGTACAGATGATCATTTAGACACACTCAGTAGCTGACTTGAATTCCCGTAACAACTCCAGCCAAGAGTTTCCATCAGAACTCTCATCTGGTAATAAGGACAAGTAAGGTGAAATATGTGGGCTATTTCACTTTCGGACATTATAAATTTTAAGTTCTCATCCTAACATTCTGTTAATGCGACATAAATATTTTAAGCTTGAGCTCTCAATTATCACATAGATAATAAGCTTAAAATTGCCTCATCTCTATTAGTCACACAGTGAACAAAGGCGATTACCCTCTGTTGACACCTGATTTTTGACCAAGTCTTTTTGAGCTTTATTTTGAAAAAATCACAAAAACATCCATAAAAAGTCAAAAAATTACAAAATCAACTTTGGTGGCCATGGCCAAGCCCAAGGAACCATTTTTGACCAAAAAATAATTTTTCATATTTTTCATATTTTTTTTAGTATTTTTAGAAAATAGAAAAATACTAGAAAAATCAACAAAAAATAGAATTTGAGGTCACAAAAATATAGGAAAATAGTCAATATTTTTCTTTTAAATCCCTTGTCATTTTGACCTCATCAAGAGTCAAAATTCAAGTTTAATTTTGTGGGTTTCTTTGTAACGCACAGGGTTGAATTTGTCAAAAAAATATGTTTTGAGTCTTTTTATTTGTGATGTTTTGCATTTTTAGAATCCTGACATTCAACTTGATTGCCCGACATTTCAATTTGGTTCAATTGTGCACTGATTTGATCAATTTTGGCTTTAAGGACCTAATCGCATAAAGATTCTATTCATTTTAGTCCCTATGATGGCAATTCTGAAATTAAACTTTTTTTAGGGACACCCATAGAACCCCAAGACCCATACCCTATAGTATTTGACCTCCTGAGTCCAATGGGGAGCACAATTGGAGCCAATTCCTCTGTTAGGAACCTCAATTTGGCGACAATCGATTTCGGATCCTGCCTTAAATTTGGGGCTTTCGCACAAATTAAAACCAATATAGCCCAAATTTACATCTTTCAGATGAAATTTGTGTCATAGAGTTTGATTTCATGGCCAATTTTATGATTTATGCTCATTCTGGCACCGAATTTGGGGAAAATATTGAACTGGGTCAATTGGGTCGGGTCAAACCCAACCTAGTCAACCCGGTTGACCAAGTCAAATCAAACAAATGGAACAAAACCGTTTGTTCCTCTGCTTTGGCGAAAGAGAGCAAAACAGAACGGAGGGGGGGTGCTTCGCGCACGCTCAGGAAGACAAAAAAGAAAAACGGAAGGAGGATCAGTTGGGGAAGATCAGTTGAGGGAGTCGGTTGAAGGAGGAAGAACCGAACGTCCAAAAAAAAAAGGAACGAAGAGGCAGAAAGGGAGGGAGTAGGCGAGAGAGAGGGCTGGCGGGGAAAGAGCGAGAGAGAGGAGGAAGTCAGTTGAGTGAGGGGGATTCGGTTGAGAAGAATTTCGCAAGAAGAGAGAGCGGGCAGAAGGAAGAGAGGACCTCAGAGAGAGAGAGAGAGAGAGAGAGAGAGAGAGAGAGAGAGGGGAAGCTCGTCCGCCATCGAAGGAGCTCACGGCCCAAAGCTTCAAAGGCTCGGCCAGTGCATTCCGAGCTTCATGAAGCCACGCCGTCACCATCTTCGACTTCGTCTCGACCTAGAGAACGCTACGAACTAGCTCGTTCGTCAGTTTATCACAGAAAAAGGTAAGTCGAGTCTCTAAGCTCGAGCTCGGCCTTTAATGGCAACTTAAGCTAGAGCCATCCATTCGCTGCGATTGTGGTTGCAATCTGTTTGTCTCGCTTCCCTGAGCATTTTCACTTTTGATCGCATGTCATTCCATCCTCTAAATCGTCGAGTCTGCCCCCCACCATGACCGATCGGTCGCGAGCTCCACGGCTCGTTTTCGACCAAACCGAAGCTCCGCAACCTCAAGGTAAGCCTGTTCTGACTCCATAGATGCTGTATGATAGTTGAAAATGCTCGTTCAATGCTAGAAACGGTTAGGACGATCCTCTCGCCGGAGGATAGCTTTGGTCGAAGTTACAGTTATAGAAAATCTTGTGCTGCTGTTGTGAGGCCGTTATATGTTGTAGAGGAGATGCATGTGAGTCGAATGGCGTTGGAATGATCGAGTTTGGACGTCGGAAGGCCGAGATATGGCCCTCCGACGAGGCGCCGGTCGTCTTCTTCAGCGAACCTGTTGACTGGTCAACGAAAGTTGACCAGTCAACGCCCACGTGGCGGCGCCCGCGTGGCAGCCACGTCAGCCGTTCGGTTTAAAAAATAAACCAAACTTGATCCGACGGTGGTTATTATACCACGTGTCGAATCTTGCCTTTTTCTGAAATAAAAAATCTTTTTTCTGATAATGGATCGGACGGCTGTAGTTCAATCAGGTACTCCAATCGGAACCGTCGGTTTCCAGCCATAGATCTGGCCGTCCGTGCGTCGACACATGGCGCAATCTAGGCCGTAGGTTTGAGTTTGGGCGGGAATCCGAAAATTCAAGCGGGAAGAGTAAACGGTGCCGTTTGGATGCGGGTCGGTTCCGAGCGGGCCGGACCGGACCGGTCGCCGTGGGTCGTGGGCCGGGTCACCCGACCCGGCCCGAATAACATTTTTAATAAAAAAATCAGAAAATGATTTAAAAAATAATAATAATAATAATCAGAAAAAATCCTAAAAAATCCAAAAAAAATGCTAGAAAATTCCAGAAAATTCCAAAAAAATGTGGAAAAATTGTGGAAAAATCCTAGACACTCCAGAAATCCCCAAATATCGAGGATTGACCACAGACAACTGGTCAATCCTATTTTTGGGGTTTCTTATCTGTTCTTCCGAGACTTGACGATATTACCCCTTAGGGGTAAGTCGCCTCTGCTGTATACGTGAGATAAGACCGATAATGCCAAGGTAAGAATTAGGGTCAGGTAGGCGACTAATTCTTAGGCTTGGGTTTTCGAGTCCCGCCTCTTTTCTCAAAATGACGATTTTGCCATTTAATGGGAAAATCGTCTTTCTTGTTCCAATCAAGTCCTGGAAATTGCTTAAAGTTAGGGTTTGGGTCAGGTGGACAACCAACCCTAATATTTAAGATTTTCAGTTCTCATATTTATCCAAAATGACAACTTTACCCCTCCGATGGTAAAATCGCTTTTAAATTCCAGAAAAATCCTGGAAATTCCCGAAAAATAGGAAATGGATTAGATTGATGGCCAATCCTATTTCCCCCGTCTTTTGACTTCCCAATTCATCTAAAATGGCAAATTTACCCTTTCGAGGCGAAATGTCCACGAATAATTCAAAATTACGATTATGCCCCTCATGGGCGAATTATGTCCAAATCATTCCTAAGTCTTGATTGAGATTTTTCTAGGCTAATAGGGCCTCATTAGGGATGCCATGCTGATTTCATGTGTTTTATCCGCATGTATTGGATCCTTGATTTGCGCATTTACCTTTAATGATTGTGAGTGATAGGGTAGCCATTCCCATCTGCATGAACTCCTAGATTTAGGATCTGTACCCCACTCGTCTGTATGAAATCCCAAGATCAGATAAACCATTCAGCTTAGGTACCGAAAGGGCGTCAACTCTGACAGTTGGCGTAACTAAGTCCCCGAACCCACTTCTCTAGTTTCCGCAGAATCGAATAGACAGCTCCCAACTATTCAATAGAGTTTCCGATCGTACCCTCCAAAAAACAATTGGTGGCAACTCCTTGGCATGTACACTTATCACATGTCACTAGACCACACTGAAGGTCGACCACGTATATCCAGCAGTTGCGATTTGGGTAATGGACCTTGGGAGAGGCCCGCGTCCGATCATGCAACATCGGACGGCCCATTAACCCTCGCTAGCCAGATACTGCTCGAGAGGGTCACGACAGACTGGCGACTCCACTGGGGACTTATTCTAAACCAGAATCTCTAGTTACGAATTCTAGAGGATTTGAGCCGATTAAAAAGTTGTTTGGTTTATCTGACCTTGTTTTCTGCAGATGCTCTCGAAGGTGAGGTACGTATGCTAACCATTGTGTTAGATGTGTTTGCAGATTGGAGAAATAAGGGGTGAAGTGATTGTTGACATTTTTTCCTGCAGGTTGGAGTTGGGAATGTATGTTTATTTTTATGCGCATACTGAAGCGGTGTTTTGATACAAACTGCTGTGCATGACCTTACATTGTGACGATCACGACACATCGCACACACTAGAGGTCAAACCCCGACTGCAAACCACCTCTAGGTTACCTTAGATAGGGAGAGGATGCGAAAGGATCTTGTGTTTGATGGCACTTGAGACTTTCGTGTTCGTTCCCGCTCACAATCCAAATTGGCGATATCTAGCCCTCTTGAGTGGGTACTCTTGGGGAGGAGTCTGCCTCATTTGGATCGTGGGAGCCTGAGCCGTAGGTTCCTCACCTGATTTTTTATTTTTAGAGTATACCCCACACTTGTCTCATGCGCATGTCTATGAGAGGTTGGTATACCTAAAACCAAAAAAATCGTGGATCACTGTAAGTATGACTTCTCTCTCTACTTGTTCACTTCCTAGTGAAATTTCATGATAGAAAATTCATGGAAATCAACCGAATGCCCTGGGTGTTTGAGTTTACAAATGAAAGTTTTTGACAATGAATTTTAGATATAAAAGTGGGAACACTTCTAAGCCGTCCCTACGGAATAGATGGTTCATCCAAATTTTCAATCATGGATTAAGATGACATTTCTTTTTGTCTAAAATTCTTCCAATTCAAGATTTTGGGGCATAAAGTTAAGGCCATGTTTGCAATCACATTTTGTGTAGTGAGTTCTTAAAACAAAGATCACATGATTTTCACAAGAAAAATGTCACAAAGCAATCTTTCAAGATTAATGCCCCCGTTTGCGTATTAAACGTTTGGAATTAAATGGGTGTTTGGTTGATGACCATGGATCGATCTTTTAATGACGTATCCTCTTATCTTGAAATCTTGGCGGACATCAGATGCCCGTAAATAAGGATTATGGGATATGTATTGTCGCCTCGCTTTCATTACAAGAGGCGACCTCATTGAGAGATGTCTTTGCTATGTAAAATGCTAAGTGTGTCTCCTTTCTGACAGGTTATACATGACATACATTTATTGAAGATTCCTTCATCTAATCGTATGCGAGATGTGATCGAACGATGGTAAAACTGTAATCGTTCCTCACAATGTGGAATGAGGAGCAAGTTGCACGATTTGCAGATGACACAGAGTATGATACCCAAATCGTCAACTGTGATCATGAGGAATTGCTAGCTAAAGTTCTAGTAACACTGGCGTCAACAGAACAGGGGGAAGAACAAGATGACATTGAAGCTTACTCTGTCTCTTCCACCAGGGCTACAATTCCCAAAGATGCTGCAAGTCTAGCTTCAGCAATTGCCCAAGAAGATCAATTGTCCAGTGCACAGTCCATTCCCATGGATATTGATGAAGAAATAGTCTCCGTGCCAAGCTCAAAGGAAAAAGGGAAAAGAGCTATAATTCAGGGGGAGAAAGAGCCCGTTACATCAGATGTATTTCTAACTGAAATCCAAGCCTCTCAAGCTTTCACCAAGGCACAAATTGAGGGGGAGACTCACGAACCTACACCTTCTCAACCACAAGTGGAACTTCAGGTGCTGTTGGAAAATCTCCAAAACACTCTTCTTCAGACAATGGCTGCCATGGAAACAAAATTTGATCAGCAACTACAGGCTTTTGAACAGAAGACAGATAGGAAGCTGCAGGGTTTGACTAGTCAGGTGACTAAGCTGGAAAAGTCCATTGATCTCTATGGGAGAATGTTTAGTGATGAGATAGCCAACCTGCCTACATATACACTGGTCAGAACGGACAGAACAGCCTCAAACATGCACTCGCCTCAAGCTGTCAGAGATCATGCTCAAATGATGGGAAGAAGCTTTGCAGGACCTTCTCGAGAGGAAGCTGATACTGAGCCTGAAAATCATCCCTCCTCTTAAAAACTCCCATATTTTTTTTCAAAGCTATTTTTTTCTTCTTTCTGATGTTGACAAAAAGGGGGAGAAGTTGAAATTATTTTTATATTATCTCAATAGATTATCTCTAATCATATTTCTTTAATCATATCATATTTCAATTTAGAGGAAAGGAGGAGAAGACCTATCCTACCGTTTTGCAGGACAATTTACTAAGAAGTTTAGTTTTGTGCAGGATTATTGCAGGATAATCTTACTCTCAAAATGCTCTCCTATGAGCACAATTTCATTACAGAATCTCTAATGATGATTACCTGCAGGAGCAAATGTGATGGCTACTTACTTTTATTATATTATCACTGGTTAAATTTTTCCTTTAAATTTGCAACTAGGAGAAGTTTTGTCACCATCAAAAAGGGGGAGATTGTTGTGGAAATTCTCCTATATTTTGATTCTGACAAAACCTTCAAAAGATATTGTTAAATGAAATGTGATGCAGGAAGAATGTGTAAGCAGCAGATTGAGTGACTCCAATTCTGTCGCGCTGACGAAGGGTCAGATGGAAGTGTTTCTGACGAAGGGTCAGATGGAAGTGCTTCTGACGAAGGGTCAGATGGAAGTGCTTCTGACGTAGGGTCAGATGGAAATGCTTCTGAGTAAGGGTCAGATGGAAGTGCTCCTGACGATCCAAACAGTGACGGATGGATCACATCAAATCTCCTTATTACCATTCCTTGTCAACTGATCAATTTCTTCTTAGACGAATCTGAAGAAAGATCAGTTCCTGAATTTCACAAAACACGAAGACCCACGTATGGCAAGTTTCCGATCAAGGCAAGTGATATTCAATTATCCCGATATCCCACCCTGTCAATTAAGGGACTTTCTATAATGGGATATCATCTTCTAAGGAATATATCCTCGGGAATCAACTCAAACTTATCACACTTATGGAAGCTGGAGATTCAGTTGTATGGGCGACTGAATCAGAAGGGTTCAATGTCTTACCCAACGGTCTACATATCTTCTGAAGATACAGTCTCGTTCAATCAAGATTGATGACGTCCAATCAAGGATTGAAGAGCGATCCCTTGGCTGGAATCCAACGGCTAGTTTGGAAGCAAGGGAGTATAAAAGAAGAATAATGTTCGACCAGAGAGTAAGTGAGCGAACAACAATCCAAAGTGCAAGAATAATTTGAGTTTCATCTGAGAGAGTATTCTGTGTACTTAAAATCCTTCACTGTGAAAATCTGTGTGAGAAGAAAACAAAACACTTGAGTGATTGTAATCTTCTTGATTCTTCATAGTGAAATCCAGCCAATCGGCTGTCATCGTGGGAGAGTGGACGTAGGCTTGATCCAAGCCGAACCACTATAAACATCGTGTGCAATATCCTCTTCTCTAAACTCTTACTCTTGTGTTTAGATTTTCTGCACACTGTTATACTGCTTTTGTTCCTATTCGTACACTGAACTCTATCCATTCCGCATGAAATTTGTAATTGTGTTCAGAATCTCCTATTCACCCCCCTCTAGGAGATATTGCTAGTTACATCAATTGGTATCAGAGCAGGTTGCTCATTTTACGAAGTGTTTATTGACTTCAGAGTTAACGATCTACTATGTCTAGCAATCACTCTTCAGGAACAAGCGATTCGCACTTTGCCAACAAGCCTCCATACTTTGATGGAAAGGATTACAATATGTGGAGTAACAAGATGAAGTGGTTCTTCAAAGCCTATGATGATCTGATGTGGGATGTCGTTACAAATGGAATAGTTCCTGCAAATACCACAAATCCAACCTCTGCTGACGGAGTAAACATTGTCACAACAATGACTGATGCTGAAAAGGCTAAAAGAAAAGGCCTTGATTCTAAAGCTGTCAATGCTCTCTTTTGTGCCTTATCTACTCCTCTTTATAATCGTGTCTCAGAGGAAGAATCATCTAAGGCAATATGGGATAGACTTCATGTTACCTTTCAAGGAACAAATCGTGTGAAAGAAACAAAGCTCAGTATTTTATTGAGTGACTATGAAGCATTTGAAATGAAGCCTGATGAATCTATTGCAGATATGATAGACAGGTTTCAAACTTTGGCAAGTGGACTTGCAAGACAAGGAGCACCTATTGCTGAACCAATGCAAGTCAGGAAGATACTACGTGGACTCACAGATGATTGGAATTACATCAAGCCATCAATTCAAGAATGCCAAACAATTAGACCACTCTCGGTGGATGAGCTAGTCGGCACTCTGCAATCCTATGAAACAGAACGAGCAAACAAAAAGGGAGATCAGAAAGGTAAAAAATCTATTGCCTTAAAAAGTCAAATTAATCAATGTTTTTCTGACACAGATGATGAAGATGAGGATGATGAATAATTAGCCCTCATGGTCAAGAAATTTAGGAAGATGGCTCGGAAAGGCAGAAACATCAAAGGAAAGAAACCTTGGAAGAAGAGTGAGGTAAAAATATCAAGCAACGACTCACAAGATAGCAAAGACGTGATTTGCTTCCACTGTAAGAAAGCAGGACATATCAAACCGAACTGCCCAATTTTAAAGAAGGACAAACTCAAGTATGAGAAGTACAAGAAGGCTCTAAAGGCAGAAACTTTGAGTGATTCTGATGAAAGCGAGAATGATTATGCAAACATTTGTCTCATGGCCGAATCAGACTCAAGTTCAGATTCAGAAACTGAGGTATGTTCATCTGAACTCCCTGATGAAGTTGTTGAATATATTGATGAATTGTGTAGAAACTACAAAGAAGCTCTTGAGAAGGTTTCTTATCTGAAAAAGGAAAATACTTCTTTAAAACAACATAATTTGTCCCAAGAAGAAAAAATTAGTTTTCTACAACAAGAGTTTCACCAGATGAAAGAAAATCATGATTCAGTTTCAAAAGAAAATGCTTCCTTGAAAGAAAAAATTTCTACTATATCAAAAAGGTTTTCACAAAGCTCAGAAACTCTGAATAACATTATATCAAAACAAATACCCTTCTATGATCGATCTGGGTTAGGTTTTAAAAATGAAAGTAGCCAAAGAAATGTCTTTAAAACTGAATTTCGAAAACCAACGTTTTCCAACTACAAGTATCATTTTTATAAGCATTTTCCTAGATCCTACATTCAACAACCTTGTGTGAATTGTGGTGATCCTAGCCATACTAAGGATTACTGCAAGAAAATTTGGATACCTATTAAAAGGTCAAAATATACTAACACAGAAGGACCCAAGAAAACATGGGTACCAAAGAAACAGTAAGTTGGTTATCTATTGCAGGTACCAAAGAGAAGGAAGAACAAGTGGTTTCTGGATAGTGGTTGTTCAAGTCACATGACTGGAAATCCAGATGTATTTATATCCCTCTCAGATTGTGATGGAAGAAGTGTGTCGTTTGGAGGAAGGAACAAGGGTAAAGTGATCGGGAAAGGAAATGTAAAGATTGGAAATCTGACCGTTAAAGATGTCTCTCTAGTCAAAGGATTGAACTACAACTTGATTTCTGTAAGTCAACTCTGTGACTCTGGATATGATATTCGGTTCCAAGTTCTAAAATGCACAGGTATGAGCAAGGATAAGAAGCAATCCTTCACGGGACGAAGGCATGGGAATATTTATCTTTTAGACATTAATGCTGACTGTGAACATGCTAAATGTCTTATTTCTGTTAAGGATGAATCTGATCTTTGGCACAGAAAGTTAGGTCATATTAGTGTGAAACATATTTCAAAGCTTTCCAAGAAGGGACTTATTCGAGGATTACCTCAAACAAAATTTGAGAAAAGTGGACTATGTCATGCATGCACACTAGGTAAGCAGGTAAGAAGTTCTTTTAAGTCTTTAAATCAAGTTTCCACTAAGCGTTGTCTGCAGCTACTTCATATGGACATCTTCGGACCAAATAGAACTCTAAGCATTGGAGGTAAGAAATATTGCCTTGTCATAGTTGATGACTTCTCTAGATTTACATGGGTTTCATTTCTTGCTCACAAAAACGAAGCTTTCATATCCTTTTCAAAACTTGCTAAAAGAATTCAAAATGAAAAGGGTTACACTATTTCCAGTTTGAGAACGGATCATGGGAGAGAATTTGAAAATCAAAATTTCTCAGATTTTTGCACTAATTTCGGAATTCAGCATAACTTCTCTGCTCCTTATACTCCACAACAAAATGGGGTAGTAGAAAGGAAAAACAGATCGTTGCAAGAAATGGCCAGAACTCTTCTTATTGAAAGTAAAATTGCCTCTAACTTTTGGGCTGAGGCCGTTTCAACAGCTTGTTATATCTTAAATCGAATTTCCCTCAGACCTTTTTCTAAGAAAACTCCCTATGAATTTTTCAAAGAAAGAAAGCCTGATATTGCATACTTTCATGTATTCGGTTGCAAATGCTTTATTCTAAAGAATGCTAATGATCGAGTTGGAAAGTTTGATGAAAGATCAGATGAAGGAATTTTCTTGGGATATTCAACAACAAGCAAAGCCTACAGAGTTTACAACAAGAACACTCATATTATTGAGGAATCAGTGAACATCAAGTTCGATGAAAGCAACCAGGATGATGAACCTGAATCCATTCAAATGCATACATTTCATCAAGTCACCAACTCACCAGCAGAATCAGATGTGAATACGAGTTCGGAGAATGTTCAGAAGGAAACTTCCTCAGTTGAAGAAAGACTAGAAGATGATCAGAATGAATCCACAATATCCTCAAATGATGGCCTTGACAAAAACTGGAAGCATAAGTCAAGCCATCCAAAGGAACTTATCATTGGCAGCATAAATGATGGTGTAAAAACAAGATCCAAGTTCAAGCAAGCAATGAGCAACATCGCCTTGGTATCTGAATTGGAGCCAAAAAGGATTGAAGATGCATTAGCAGATGAAAACTGGATAAATGCAATGCAGGAAGAGCTACATCAGTTCAAAGTCAACAATGTTTGGGAACTAGTCAATCGTCCCAAAAATCGTCCAGTAATTGGAACAAAATGGGTATTCAGAAACAAACTTGATGACAAAGGAAAAGTTGTGAGAAACAAAGCAAGACTTGTAGCAAAAGGATATTCTCAAGAAGAAGGAATAGACTATGATGAAACCTACGCACTGGTTGCCAGGTTAGAAGCCATTAGGCTACTTCTTGCTTATGCTTGTTACAATGACTTCAAACTTTTTCAGATGGACGTGAAAAGTGCCTTCCTAAACGGCTACATCAAAGAAGAGGTATATGTTGAACAACCTCCTGGCTTCGAAGAACCTAAAGAAAAGGATATGTTATACGTCTTAAAAAAGGCACTCTATAGATTGAAACAAGCACCCCGTGCTTGGTATGAAAGGTTAAGTAATTTTTTATCTCAACACAGCTTCACTAAAGGTAATGTAGATACCACTCTTTTTATTCAAAGAAAAGGTAAAGATATCCTTTTAGTTCAAATTTATGTTGATGATATTATATTCGGCTCCTCAAATGAACTTCTCTGCAAGAAATTCTCTAAAACAATGCAGGATGAATTTGAGATGAGTATGATGGGAGAATTACGGTTCTTTCTTGGTCTTCAAATTCATCAATCACATAAAGTAACCTTCATATTTCAAGAGAAGTATGCATTAGAAATAGTGAAGAAGTTTGGTATAGAGAATGGCAAGAAGACAGAAACTCCAATGTCTCACTCTTCCAAATTAGATAAGAATGAAGATGGAAAAGAAGTCGATCCCAAACTATATCGGAGTATGATCGGATCATTACTCTATCATACAGCTTCAAGACCCGACATACTGTATAGTGTCTGCTTATGTGCAAGATTTCAGTCAAGTCCAAGAGAATCACACCTATCAGCAGTCAAGAGAATAATCAAATACATAGGGACTTATCCCAACTATGGTTTGTGGTATTCTAAATCTTCTGATTTTACACTAAAAGGTTATTCAGATGCAGACCTTGCAGGTTGCAAAATTGATAGAAAAAGTACATCTGGAACCTGTCAACTTATGGGAAACATGCTTGTCTCATGGTACTCAAAGAAGCAAAATACAGTGGCACTCAGTACAGCTGAAGCAGAATACGTATCTGTTGGAAGCTGCTGCACTCAAATACTTTGGCTAAAACAGCAGCTCAAGGACTATGGTGTTGAAGAATCAACTGTGGAAATCCTATGTGACAACACAAGTGCCATAAATCTCACAAAGAATCATGTACTTCACTCAAGAACAAAGCATATTGAGATCAAGCATCACTTCATACGTGATCATGTTCAAAACCGTGATGTTAACATTCAATACATTGACACGAAAAATCAACTTGCAGATATTTTTACTAAACCACTTGATAAACAGAGTTTTAATTTTATCAGAAATGAATTATCTATTATTATCCTTCCCTCTTAAGTATACCTTAGAATAGGGTACGTCAGAAGGAGAGTCAGAAGGAAAGTCAGAAGGAGCATCAGAAGGAGAGTCAGAAGGAGAGTCAGAAGAAGCATCAGAAGGAGCATCAGAAGGGACGTCAAAAAGGCGCGTAAGAAAAAAAAATTCACACTTTTCTTAAATCAAAAGGTCAGTTATCTCTAAAAGCTATCTTTTAGGTAAGTTCCTCATATGAATAGATATCGCTTAATATCTGATTGACCGTGAATATTTTTTTTTAAGAATTCCTTTTTAAATCAAAATTCTTTTTTGTGTTTCCAAAAATAACCGCCTCTTTTATAAAAACGCTGAACCGTCACCTCTGTTCTCTTACTTTCAAAATTCTCTCTAATCAAAACCCTAAAACCGTGTTGAAAACCTCTCGCTCTCGATTTCCTCCTCAAAGCAACACTCTTTCACTCAAAGTTTCAAACTTTCTACGCATCAATGGCTCCAAAATCAGCCTCTGACTTGAAGAAGACGTCTCAGTCGAAGAGGAAGTTCTCCGCCTCAACTGCAAGCGGCGCGGAACTCACAGAAACCCAAATCAACGAACAACGAGAAGCACTCCGCCGGACAAAAGGTCTATCTCTGTCTGCCTTTGAAATAAAGGAATCTATGGCTCATTCTATTAAGCCAATGTATGATGGAATCAAGGCCGCAGGAGATTTTGGAAACGAACTTAGAAAACTGCTGAAAACTCATCATTTTGATAGTGAGGGCGAACTTTTGGAGTTTCTTAGTCTTCCTGGAAAAATCGTTGAACCACTTGCTGTAGAAAAACCTACGTCTGTCTCTAGAAAAGGAAAGGAGAAAGTGGCAGAGACAAGTTCGAAACGTAGACGATCCCCAATTAGACCTGGCGGTACGAAGGCGAAGGTGGAAGATGATGATGACATTATGTTCAATGAATTTGTGAAAAATATAGGCTTTAATTTGGATAAAAGCTTTCCTGATCCATTGTTCCAGAATCAGGCTCACAAAGAACGGTTTGAAGCGATGAAACAGAGAGGTATTATACCTCAAAGGGTATTTGAGTTAAAGTACTTTGATAGCAATGGCATCTATCTGAGGAAGCATCTAGAAAAGATGAAGCTAGATCAGTTTATAACTAGGAGAGGCTACATTTTTCCTGATATGGTAGCTTACTTCTATTCAAATCTTCAGTTTGTCAACTTCAACTCTCTGGCTTTCACAATCAAAAGAAAGCAGTATTTTCTGACTGTTGATGAATTGGCTTCAATCATGGGAACCAGAAAGGGAGATTTCAAACCCTTAGATGTCACTGCAAGTGAAGCTTTCTGTTTCCTGACTGGCAAATCGAGTTTCTCAAGGGAATCAAAGTCACATCTTGCATACACGGACTTTCCCTTGAAACATATCATGATACACAAGGTGATCATCGAATGTCTCAGACCCAAGGCAGCATCAAAGACAGATATATCAAAATACGAGGCAAAGTTGCTATGGGGAATCTTGACAGGACAAAGGATTTCTTTTGCTCACACTGTACTATTGCATATGTACAGATCAGCTCTCAAGCCAAAGGGGCAACTTCCTTATGCGGCGTTGATCTTCAAAATAATCAATCATTTCAAGATTGATGGCCTAGGTGCCTTTGTCGAGCAAGAAATTCCTTTAATGACTGCTGGAGAGACTATGGTAACAAAGATGGGATACAAGATGACTCCTGCTGGATGGAGAACAAAGAACAATGAACCAGTCATTGTGGACTTTGAGGAAGAGTCAAGGCAGAAATCTCCAAAGAAGAGAAAAGTCATGGCTGTTAAAGGGCAACAAACAAACACTCCTGCTGATAAGGACTCAGACGCAAGTGAGGAAGAAACAGGGGAATATGATTCTGAAGCTACCCAATCTCGAGGTGGATCAGATGAAGGTGGTGAGTCTGAAAATAGTAATGCTGGGGGAGATGAGGAAGAAGGAGATGAAACAGAAATACAACCACAAGAAAAGGTTGTATATCCCTGTGATCTGACTGAGGAAGAATTCCTCACAATGTGGAATGAGGAGCAAGTTGCACGATTTGTAGATGACACAGAGTATGATACCCAAATCGTCAACTGTGATCATGAGGAATTGCTAGCTAAAGTTCTAGTAACACTGGCGTCAACAGAACATGGGGAAGAACAAGATGACATTGAAGCTTACTCTGTCTCTTCCACCAGGGCTACAATTTCCAAAGATGCTGCAAGTCTAGCTTCAGCAATTGCCCGAGAAGATCAATTGTCCAGTGCACAGTCCATTCCCATGGATATTGATGAAGAAATAGTCTCCGTGCCAAGCTCAAAGGAAAAAGGGAAAAGAGCTATAATTCAGGGGGAGAAAGAGCCCGTTACATCAGATGTATTTCTAACTGAAATCCAAGCCTCTCAAGCTTTCACCAAGGCACAAATTGAGGGGGAGACTCACGAACCTGCACCTTCTCAACCACAAGTGGAACTTCAGGTGCTGTTGGAAAATCTCCAAAACACTCTTCTTCAGACAATGGCTGCCATGGAAACAAAATTTGATCAGCAACTACAGGCTTTTGAACAGAAGACAGATAGGAAGCTGCAGGGTTTGACTAGTCAGGTGACTAAGCTGGAAAAGTCCATTGATCTCTATGGGAGAATGTTTAGTGATGAGATAGCCAACCTGCCTACATATACACTGGTCAGAACGGACAGAACAGCCTCAAACATGCACTCGTCTCAAGCTGTCAGAGATCATGCTCAAATGATGGGAAGAAGCTTTGCAGGACCTTCTCGAGAGGAAGCTGATACTGAGCCTGAAAATCATCCCCCCTCTTAAAAACTCCCATATTTTTTTTCAAAGCTATTTTTTTCTTCTTTCTGATGTTGACAAAAAGGGGGAGAAGTTGAAATTATTTTTATATTATCTCAATAGATTATCTCTAATCATATTTCTTTAATCATATCATATTTCAATTTAGAGGAAAGGAGGAGAAGACCTATCCTACCGTTTTGCAGGACAATTTACTAAGAAGTTTAGTTTTGTGCAGGATTATTGCAGGATAATCTTACTCTCAAAATGCTCTCCTATGAGCACAATTTCATTACAGAATCTCTAATGATGATTACCTGCAGGAGCAAATGTGATGGCTACTTACTTTTATTATATTATCACTGGTTAAATTTTTCCTTTAAATTTGCAACTAGGAGAAGTTTTGTCACCATCAAAAAGGGGGAGATTGTTGTGGAAATTCTCCTATATTTTGATTCTGACAAAACCTTCAAAAGATATTGTTAAATGAAATGTGATGCAGGAAGAATGTGTAAGCAGCAGATTGAGTGACTCCAATTCTGTCGCGCTGACGAAGGGTCAGATGGAAGTGCTTCTGACGAAGGGTCAGATGGAAGTGCTTCTGACGTAGGGTCAGATGGAAGTGCTTCTGAGTAAGGGTCAGATGGAAGTGCTCCTGACGATCCAAACAGTGACGGATGGATCACATCAAATCTCCGTATTACCATTCCTTATCAACTGATCAATTTCTTCTTAGACGAATCTGAAGAAAGATCAGTTCCTGAATTTCACAAAACACGAAGACCCACGTATGGCAAGTTTCCGATCAAGGCAAGTGATATTCAATTATCCCGATATCCCACCCTGTCAATTAAGGGACTTTCTATAATGGGATATCATCTTCTAAGGAATATATCCTCGGGAATCAACTCAAACTTATCACACTTATGGAAGCTGGAGATTCAGTTGTATGGGCGACTGAATCAGAAGGGTTCAATGTCTTGCCCAACGGTCTACATATCTTCTGAAGATACAGTCTCGTTCAATCAAGATTGATGACGTCCAATCAAGGATTGAAGAGCGATCCCTTGGCTGGAATCCAACGGCTAGTTTGGAAGCAGGGGAGTATAAAAGAAGAATAATGTTCGACCAGAGAGTAAGTGAGCGAACAACAATCCAAAGTGCAAGAATAATTTGAGTTTCATCTGAGAGAGTATTCTGTGTACTTAAAATCCTTCACTGTGAAAATCTGTGTGAGAAGAAAACAAAACACTTGAGTGATTGTAATCTTCTTGATTCTTCATAGTGAAATCCAGCCAATCGGCTGTCATCGTGGGAGAGTGGACGTAGGCTTGATCCAAGCCGAACCACTATAAACATCGTGTGCAATATCCTCTTCTCTAAACTCTTACTCTTGTGTTTAGATTTTCTGCACACTGTTATACTGCTTTTGTTCCTATTCATACACTGAACTCTATCCATTCCGCACGAAATTTGTAATTGTGTTCAGAATCTCCTATTCACCCCCCTCTAAGAGATATTGCTAGTTACATCAGTCAAAACTGCTGAAGGCCAATGATGCGAGGCTTGTTTTCCCTATAACATGAAAGGAGCTGCGTCTTAATCAGGAGCCACCCATGGGGTTTCCAAAATAAGATGAATCGACAATGATAAGCCCAGAACAAGACAACATGAAAAATGGGCAACCTGATTTGGATGGACCTCTCTAAGTCGAAAAGGGTGTATTCGTTCCAAATTAAATTGATTTGTTTAAACAATGACATGGTCACTCACACTTGCAGGTGATTATAAAAGATGAATGAGGATCGTTAAGGGACATTCCTTCATCTCTGATGCTCAAAATGATAGGAGCCGAGGAAATATACTCTGGGGATAGTAAATCTATGATCGTTTCAATTAGAGCTTTTTGTGTAACAATTGACTTATTCATTCCTCATGTTATGTAGGTGAAATAAAAAGATTGCGTGGGGCCGACATTCGTTTTTTTTTATAAAAAAAAAAAGACTCAACTGTGAACCCTCAAAACTGGAGGCCAATGTAACATGGCATGATCTCCAATTGAAGCACGTCTCAAGGAGTACAAATACTCGTGTTTCTCACCATGAAATTGATGATCACTCAACCACAAAAGGGTGTATATCGTTCCTCATTTCAATCCTCTCAAGCTATGAAATGATCATCTCCTTTTCTATATGTAGGGATGAAGAAAACTGAATGCTTATTTGTGAAGCAACACTTCAAGGTGTAAATGTACACAAATAGAGATAAATCTACACTTGTGGATCTCGAGTAGTAGGATGCTTGAGGAGCGGCCTGAAGTCATGACAAATCAAAAAGACCATGGAGAGATGATCGTTGCCCATCTTTGAATCAAGAGGGAGTACATGTTTTAGTAATTGATTTTCATAATCAAAAGTCAAACATTTTTTTCTTCCTCTCTAAATAGATTGAAATGCATCAATAGAGCGAAAGTGGCGAAAGATCACCCAACCTCAAGAAGGAGAGTGACAGAACCCCAAAAAGTGTCGAGCATCGTGCAACATCAAATGCCGAGACCTTCGGATAATTACGATGAAGTTTTATCCTCTGATGTCACAAAAGGGAGTAAATTCTCCCTTATTCTGATTTCATTCCATACGAATGACTGAGATGCTTCTCTTTCATGTACAGAGAATGTTAGTTTAAGACAGGTGTCAGAATACATTGAAAGGCGCGAAACGCCAAAATACTCAGTTGCTGGGGGCAAATCATTCCCCTATCCAGAAAGCATGCCAAAGCCGAAAACATCATATTCATCATGGCGATACATGGGGCGAGTCCCTGAAACAATGGTTATCACTCATGGAACATAATGGAATGAAATCCATCCATTGAATACAAAAAGCGTTTCACCATAGCAACAATGCTTCCAAGAAGAACAATGCCGAGCCATTTCTCTTGGTAGAAAAGGACGTATCGTTCCTAAATAAGTTTCAATCAGATTTGGAAATAATATTTCCTATCTTTTTCCTCTCAGGTGATAAACAAAGTCAAGACACCCAAGAAGCAACGACTTCAAATGGCAGAACAGGGAGTACCCGCTTTTCATATCATCTCACACATGCATTTAGGATAGATGATTTCAAGAGCGTCATAATAGCTCAATCTGCGAACAAAATTCTCGAGAAAACTTGAAAAAGTTTCTTAACAATTAGAAGTCTCTTTGAAAAGAGCATTCGAAAAGAAAGAATTCAAACTTTATAGATTGACATGCTTGATAAGAAATGCTCTCTGTGAATAGAGTGAAAGGCGCGAATCCATTTTTTCGTTGCAAACAAGAATCATCTTAGATCACTTGCATCATACATATCATGCATGCATCATTTATATGCATATTATTCCTTGAAAGATGTCGACAGGTCAAGGCAAAAGAATCCAAGTGAAAGGAAAATGTCAAGACCCAAGGAACGAAGGGTAAATTGTATCAATTCCAATTGCCCATTTTGTATGCTGTTCAGACACGAACGTTCTTTCCTTTGATAGGGAAATATCAAATAGTTCAATGGCAACTATGATGGCTGATATTAAGGCAATGCCGGAAGCCTCCCAAGCCAGACAGACAGTAGTTCCTAACAACTCAAGTCCATCACTTGCACCCGATACAGCTGATAAAGAAACAGCAGGAAATACTCAACGTACGGAGGAGGATATCCGTGAGCCGAATACCCCGTCGCAACAAAAAGCGTCCCCTGTTGTTATCAACCTCGAGAAGGAGGAAAAAGTGAAGCAGACTATAAAAACCGAAGCGGAGGCCAAAAGGTTGGCCAAGATCGAGGAGTGCTTGAGCAGCCAAGGTTACGAGTTAGCTCGCTTCGACAAAATATCTCCTTTTGCTAAAGTAGAGACTCCTCCTGACTATAAGGAGCAAGAGTTCGTAAGAAAGTATAACGGGACAGGCTGTCCCCGTGCCCACCTCAAGTATTACCTCCGCAAGATGGCACACTATTCGGATTATATTCCACTGTTGATGAACACGTTCCAAGAGAGTTTGGCTGGCACCACTCTGGCTTGGTTCATTGAGCTAGACCTAGAAGATTATGACGGATGGGAGGATCTGGCAGAAGACTTCCTCAGACAGTACAAGTTCAACACGGCTACAGCCCCAACAAGAGAAGACCTTCTACGAACTTCAAAGGCGAGAGGCGAATTAATCATGACATATGCCCAGAGGTGGCGAGCCTTGGCTACCCAAGTAAAGCCGTCAATCCCAGAGGAGGAGCTGATTGATTTATTCCTAAAGGCACTCCCCTACGAATACTTTGACAAGCTAAACACTTCCGGATGTCAAACATTTGCACACTTGATAAAGGTTGCTGAAAGGCTAGAATGGGCCTTAAGAGAAAGAATGCCTCATGAAGCTTCTACTAGGAAGCAGTATCCCTTGAAAAAGGAGAAAGAAGCCGGACTTGACATAGCATTTATACCGGATCCCCACAAGCCCAAGCCGTTTGGCAATTCCAATCAGACCAAATGAGGATTGTCCTGGTCGGCACCGAAAGTACAAGAGCCCAGAAGAAGGCAACCCTAGAAGCAATTTTCTCAGCTCCCGAGGCCTTTATCCAAGTTGCTCCCAGTGCTGCTAGAGCAACGCCTGGTGGATAAAGAACCACCTAGGGCAAACCCTGTTAAATATCCTGGCTTTGACGAGAACCAAACCTGTGTCTACCACATGGGCGAGAGATGACATAATGTGGACAACTGTTATATCCTTAAGCTGAAGGTGCAAGCTCTGATTGACAGTCAGATTCTGAAGTTTGACAATGTGGCCCCAAATGTACAAGAAAACCCACTTCCAGATCATCAAGCAGTATGAGCGATATTTACTGAAGCGGAGGAAGACTACCTTAAGCTGAAGGTAGACGTGCCTAAGCTGACCGACTTGCTAGCAGCCGCTTCGTCATACCCAAAAGCAGGAGAGATCTCTGCTGACGAAAAGAAACTATGCATTGCCAAAAAGATGAGCTTAGGGATAATGTCTGATATCACCAATGAAGAATTCGAAGGAGTTGAAGCTTCTTTATATTTGGAAGGAAGCTACTTCGTGATCAAAACTGAGCAGGGTAGCACTTGGGGTATCCCACACGAGAATCTGGTAGACAGTCTCAGGCCGGTCACTCAGTCAGAAGAAGAATTCGAAAAGGAGGAACTGGAAGCCAAGAGACGAAGTCTAGCGGACCGCAAATTTATGGCCAACGCGCTTGAAAATGGCGAAATTGCAGACAACCTTGGTCAAGATTCTGGGGGGTACAACTTCAAAGTGAAATATTCAGCCCCTCCCAGCTTTTATCAGAAAATTGATGACATCATACCAGACGGATGGGGAGGTATGGATGATCTCTCTCAACCAGAGACCTCGAAGGACGTAGAAGAACTTTTTCAAAAGGGCTTGACGACACTGTATCAATGGTCGAAGTCGCTACGACAGTGGTAATCAAACTAGAAGAGCTTGACAGCTTGAATAAGGTAGAAGATTGCCTAGTCAAGCCTATTTTGATTCGATTGCCGGAAGAGGAAGAAGACGGCACAGCTGAACCAGTGACGTCTTATCAGACGACGGTAACTATAAAAGTCCATCCGATAGAAAAGTATGGTCCTAAAGTGGTCCACTAGGACTATGGGACAGAGGAAGAAGACGATGATGAAGGTTATGCATCTATCCGCAGGGAATGGAATGCCTTTGAGGAATCAATGCCTCCTACTTCGGAAGAGCCGGTTACTGTTAGTTTGGGGGATACTGAAAATATCAAAGAGGTCAAGATCGGTGGACATTTATCCCGAGATGAAAGACTCAGGTTCACAGAATTACTGAGAAGGTCGCTAAGATGTCATGTAGCAAATTCCAAAGATGTCGAGCTACCAAGAGACCAAGTTGGGGGCAAGATTCTCATGCGCCACCAAGACAGCATATTGGAGCAAGTTATCAAGCCCAAAGACGACAAGCATCAAGACATCCCCTATTGGGACAAAGCAACCGAAAGACACGATTTCCTTGATCAACGGAAATGCAATACCTCAAGGGGAGTATCACGTTCCTTGGTGATTTATGTAAAGTTAAACATGGATGAATACTCATTGCTTCATGTACAGGTACAAAGACTTCTTCAAATAGGATTGGAAATCGTCAAATGATATGAAAAATGCTAAGGCATTTGGCCAAGGTAAACGTCACCCAACTGGGGCAAATGGATTGTTGATGTTATCAACACCTTCAAGCATGGATGGAGGGATTCGACGAATGTTGTCCATATCAGCATACAATATTGGAATGGACTCAATCAATAGAGAAATGTCGACAATTGACAAAAGAAGGAATACGCCATTAGGACATTATCAGGGGTCCAAAAAAGAGGAGAACATCACAAGGATGGTCACAAGTGACAAAGATACATGAAGCAAACGATTTTCTCAAGCATTGGAAGGATGACACTTCAAAGGTGGAAAGTAAAGTGAAGATCCAAGTAAGAGATAACCCAAATTGGACAGGATATTGCATGAAAATGCAAAAATGAACAGAGCCATTTAGCTGGGGCAGCACCACCTAACCATGACAAGTCATGCCTAACTGGGGCAAGCGAATCATCTACGTGACTGGATGAAAAAGTGGCATTTCATTCCCAGCAAGATCGATGAAAGTGATTGAAGAGTCGTTCACATCAAAGTCGAACCTCAAGACACAAACTTGAGTGAAGGGTAACTTTGTGTCGTTCTAATTTGGTCCTCAATGATCTTTCTCCTAATATGAATTTGCCCTAATTTCAACAGAAAATTATTGGCATTCAAAAGGACTCAGAGGGAAAGAACTCGCCGACTCAACTTCAAGGCGAGATGATCTTTGGAGATAACAGCTTCGGAAGTCAAGCATTCAAGAAATGATCTCTAGCTATAAGATCAAGTGGAGGGTAAAAAGTATCGCTTCCACACCACATGCTTTAGCATACATTTTGATAAGAATTCATTTTTCCTTGAATAAGAAACTTCGAAGAATGGCATGGAAGACGTTCAAAAGATGAATGAAGCCATCGAGCAGGATTCATTGCCCCAATCAGACGAAGAGATCATCGCCGTAGGTCGAAATGGCCGTTTTCTATAATCTACATATTGGCGTTCAGATTGGAATGCATGATCAAGAGGACTTACTGTCGTGGTGACCAGGTACATGTCCTTTTTCTCCAAAGACTGAGAATTTCAAGAAATTTTAGAACAACTTAACCATCTTGTGTTGTTAAGAAAAATGAATATTTTCACGAATCTATCCACTCCCATTGGAGTGCATGATCAAGGGTAAGGTGTATCGTTCTAATTTTCTGAAATTCGAGAGCATACACCGACATATTCCTTTTATGTTTTTCAGGGATCCCTAGCCACGCTGGGCAGGTAAGTATTCATTTCCCAATCTCTTAGGTTTTAAGACTGTCAGAATCCTTATTGCTAGAATTTGAAGGCTTCTTGGAATCTAGCATACATTCAATTCTTATGTCTAGAAAGACGCAAAATTCTCACAGTCATGTCATTGGCATTCATGTTTAAACTTGGAGGTTATCTAAACATGATTGAAACATGCATTGTGCATCGTAAATCCCCTCGGAGGGTAAGTTTTGGAGAAAACGAGATGAACTTTTCCAACAAAAGTTGTTTAAACCGTTCAAAAGGATGTTTCCTCAGACAGGAGGCAAGCTGGATCCAAACACGTCCTATACACACTTGAGAGGTGAGTGGAGTGGTATGGTAAGGACAGCGAGACCTTGACCTACGGACGTAGGGGTTATTCGCAGTGATTACATGGATTGGGACGACGGAGGCATTCGTTTCTCTATCATAAACACTACAGGTGACCATTGATAACCCTTTGAACGGCGGTTGCATTCTTTACCCCTGTCAAGAACCACCTCACATTGGGGCCAACTGGAGGTAGGTCCAGCAGTATCAAGAGGTAAATGGTTAGAAGTTCTCTTACTCAGACTTGCATCAATCTTCGCGTGTTGCTTGTCATTTTAACTTCTATGGTAGTTCAAGTGCTTTAGGATGACGAAAAGCATTCGTTTCTCTATCCTATACACTTTTACCCTTTGTATAGCCCAGTTGAGCCTATACGTTCGTTTCACAAACCCGTTGGTGATCATTACATATTCCAAGGTGGAAGCGGCATCACTTCCCGAGCAGAAGAGTTCAAAATATTGGATTTGTGGAAAATTCCTGAATTAGTGTTGGAGTGCTGAAATTCAAGCTGTACATCTAGCACACTCATTTGAAAATTCTGATTCCCAAAATAAGGGAAAAGATGGGATTTCAAGAAAAATAAAAAAGAGAGAAAAATCCGATCTTGGGCATCAAGAAAAAGCAAAGTGCTTGGTAAAAGCGAGGCCGATGCCCATCCAAATACTTGTACACTTGTGAATCATGTGTTTGATCTTGTAAATGCCAAAAGATGGCATGATACCTTTGTATAGGTCACTAGTGAGATCTGATTGTAAAATTAAATCCCAAGGGAGCTAGACAGCAAAAGATACTCCCAAATCATGTCACACTCAGATGATGAAAGCGTAGACAAGATGTTGACACCGTCTCAACATGAAAGAGATATTCTCTAAAGACAAATGTGCGCTTCGAAGACTGACAATGCTCTTCAAAGACTATCAATGCACTTCAAAGACTGAAGACGCTCTTTGAACTAGAAGGGGCAAGATGGCGGCAAACTAGCAGCGATCACCAATGTTAAACCCTTCGCGTATTTTGAGCCAAAAACAAGCCTTTTTTGGTCCCCAAACCTACCTACGTTACAACCTTGAAAAGCCTTTTCTGATTAAGGCACTTGGATTGACATAGGGTTTAATGTTTAAGCTTAGCTCGAAAAAGTTCGAGCAAGATTATTTCTTTCTCATTTTGCAGGTTTCTTGACTTGTAAACCTGGAGCAGACATTGAAGACTTCTCTTCAATAGCCTTGACTTGCTTGCAAGTCCCCCTTGAAAATCATTGACCAAGCCCAGCATTACGGTCCCTGGGAAGTCCTCCTGATCGATCGAGGTGTATTCACTGCGAATGATCCTGAACCCTAGGCGCATGTTTGCTAGGAAATTCGAGTGCATTCTTGGTGAAAGACCATTATCTCAAAAACGGTGAAAAGTCTTTTTTGATAAGAATACTCCAATGGACGTTTTAACCAAACTCTTTTGGGTAATTTCAGATTGTTTGATTCAAACTTCCCTCACAAGGAATTTTTTATCACTTCCGTATGTTGCAAGGTGTTTTGGATAACCTCCAGCATCGTAATGCATTCATTGAAATTTTTCCATGACTATAATGTAAGTCATAAAGTGCTGTCAGTTTGACATTAGATATCACTTAAAGACCATTGATGTGCCATTGGTGAGAAAATTTTCAGATTGGATTTTCTGCAAGATTCTTGATGACTTCGGCTCCCAAAATGGCTTGTGGCTCCCTTGGTAAAAAACAATTTACATGTCTGAACTTCTGCAGGATTTCTGGTGACCCCAAATCCCAGAAGAACACAACCTCTCTTGGTAAGAAAGAGTTTACATGTTCAAGCTTCTGTAGGACCCCTAGTATCCCCAGACCTCAGAATGCTACTTCTTTTGTGAAGAATAACTTTCAAGTTCAAGCTTCTGCAGGATTCCTGGTAACCCCAAATCCCAGAAGAACACAACCTCTCTTGGTAAGAAAGAGTTTACATGTTCAAGCTTCTGTAGGACCCCTGGTATCCCCAGACCTCAGAATGCTACTTCTTTTGTGAAGAATAACTTTCAAGTTCAAGCTTCTGCAGGATTCCTGGTAACCCCAAATCCCAGAAGAACACAACCTCTCTAGGACTCGTGGTAGCCCCAAGTCCCAGAATGACACGTTTCTCTAAGAAGGAGAGTTTATATGCCTGAGCTTCTGACAGATTCTTGGTAACCCTAGATCCTAGAATGCTATTGTTCTTGGTTAAACTTCTATAGGAATCATGGTAACCCCAGATTCTAGAAGGATGCATTGCTCTGTGAAGAAAAGCTTTCAAGTTTATTTTCCTGCAAGATCCCTGGTAATTCCATATCTTAGGAAAACACATTCTTATGAACAATTTTGTAGGTTTGAGCTTTCTGCAGGACGCCTGGAGTCCCCAGATCCCAGAATGTCACCTCCAATGTCAAAAGGACAATCTCCGAAATCATCCCTCTGTGAGATTTCAAATTTATAGGTTTGAGCTTTCTGCAGAATACCTGGAGTCCCCAGATCCCAGAATGTCACCTCCAATGTCAAAAGGACAATCTCCGAAATCATCCCTCTGTGAGATTTCAAATTTATAGGTTTGAGCTTTCTGCAGGATACCTGGAGTCCCCAGATCCCAGAATGTCACCTCCAATGTCAAAAGGACAATCTCCGAAATCATCCCTCTGTGAGATTTCAAATTTATAGGATGCTTGGAGTACCTAGATCCCAGAATATCACCTCCCATGTCAAAAGGACAATGTTTGAAATTATCTCCCTATGTGAGATTCCAGTATTACAGATTTGATCTTTCTACAGGATACCTAGAGTCCCCAGATCCCAGAATGTCACCTCCAATGTCAAAAGGACAATGTTTGAAATTATCTCCCTATGTGAGATTCCAGTATTACAGGTTTGATCTTTCTGCAGGATGCCTAGAGTACCCAGATCCCAGAATGTCACCCCCATGACAAGAGGACAATCTTTAGAAATCATCTCTCCGTGAGATCCCAATGTTACAGGTTGGAACTTTTTGCAGGATACCTGGAACTCCCAGATCCCAGAATGTCACCTTCAATGTCGAAAGGACAATATTCAAGATAGTCTTTCTGCGAGATCTCAAGTAGCCCCTAGATCCCAGAAGAATCTTATCAAAGTTTTTGCAGGTTTAAGTTTTCTGCAGGATACTTGGAATCCCCAAATCCTAGAATAACGCCTCGCGTGTCGAAAGGATAATTTTCAGAATCAGCTTTTTGTGAGGTTCTAGGTAACCCCTAAGCCCAGAATAGCTCTTGTGGTGAAGCCTAAAGGTTAGGCACACCTCACTTGTATAAATCCTAGTTAATTCCTTAGAATATATGATCAAAAACTTCTGACAAAATCTGCTTTCTGTGAGGTTCTAAGTAACCCCTAAACCCAGAATAGCTCATGTGGTGAAGCCTCAAAGTTAGGCACACCTCATTTGTATAGATCCTAGTTAATTCCTTAGAATATAGGATCAAAATGTTCGACGATCCCTAAGAGACTGGGTGCGTCATCTATAGGTTCCTAGCAGAGAGGAATCCTATTTCTCGGCCTGATCCCCCTGAATGATCAAAATGTTCGACAATCCCTAAGAGACTGGGTGCGTCATCTATAGGTTCCTAGCAAAGAGGAATCCTATTCTCGGCCTGATCCCCCTGAAGGATCAAAATGTTCAACAATCCCTAAGAGACTGGGTGCGTCATCTATAGGTTCCTAGCAAAGAGGAGTCATATTCATGGTCTGATCCACCATACGGATCAAAACCCCTGACAATCCCTAAGAGACTGGGTGCGTCATCCATAGGTTCCTAGCAAAGAGGAGTCCTATTCATGGTCTGATCCACCATACGGATCAAAACCCCTGACAATCCCTAAGAGACTAGGTGTGTCATCCATAGGTTCCTAGCAAAGAGGAGTCCTATTCATGGTCTGATCCACCATACGGATCAAAACCCCTGACAATCCCTAAGAGACTTGGTGCTTCATCCATAGGTTCCTAGCAGAAAGGAGTCATATTCATGGTCTGATCCACCATACGGATCAAAACCCCGACAATCCCTAAGAGACTAGGTGCGTCATTCACAGGTTCCTGTCAAGTATAGGAATCTCATTCTGGTACGGCCTACCATACAGGCTAGAGTTTAACCGCCCTAGGATACTCAAAAGACGAGTCTCTAGGTATTCACTTGAACCTGCTATACACCGCGCATGCCGCACGAGCATCAGGCAGGTGATCAACAGGTAAATAGCAGGTGGGTCTCCCTACTTTCTCTCTCACGTCAGCAAAAGAATGAGGAGTAGAGCGTTCACCAACGGGACAAGAATGATTGAGTGTCAAGATTCTTTTTTCTTTTCCCCAGTCGAATCGGTCTAGACTCAGGTGTCACCTGTCTTTGAGCGAAACCTCTCACGAGATTCCTCACAAAGAGGGGCAACTGTTGACACCTGATTTTTGACCAAGTCTTTTTCAGCTTTGTTTTGAAAAATCACAAAAAAAAAATCCATAAAAAGTCAAAAAAATTACAAAATCAACTTTGGTGGCCTTGGCCAAGCCCAAGGAACCATTTTTGACCAAAAAGTAATTTTTCATATTTTTCATATTTTTTTAGTATTTTTAGAAAATAGGAAAATACTAGAAAAATCAACAAAAAATAGAATTTGAGGTCACAAAAATATAAGAAAATAGTCAATATTTTTCTATTAAATCCCTGGTCATTTTGACCTCATCAAGAGTCAAAATTCAAGTTTAATTTTGTGGGTTTCTTTGTAACGCACATGGTTGAATTTGTCAAAAAAATATGTTTTGAGTCTTTTTATTTGTGATGTTTTGCATTTTTAGAATCCTGACATTCAACTTGATTGCCCGACATTTCAATTTGGTTCAATTGTGCACTGATTTGATCAATTTTGGCTTTAAGGACCTAATCGCATAAAGATTCTATTCATTTTAGTCCCTATGATGGCAATTCGGAAATTAAACTTTTTTTAGGGACACCCATAGAACCCCAAGACCCATACCCTATAGTATTTGACCTCCTGATTCCAATGGGGAGCACAATTGGAGCCAATTCCTCTGTTAGGAACCTCAATTTGGCGACAATCGATTTCGGATCCTGCCTTAAATTTGGGGCTTTCGCACAAATTAAAACCAATTTAGCCCAAATTTACATCTTTCAGATGAAATTTGTGTCATAGAGTTTGATTTCATGGCCAATTTTGTGATTTATGCTCATTCTGGCACCGAATTTGGGGAAAATATTGAACTGGGTCAATTGGGTCGGGTCAAACCCAACCCAATCAACCCGGTTGACCAAGTCAAATCAAACAAATGGAACAAAACCGTTTGTTCCTCTGCTTTGGCGAAAGAGAGCAAAACAGAACGGAGGGGGGTGCTTCGCGCACGCGCAGGAAGACAAAAAAGAAAAACGGAAGGAGGATCAGTTGGGGAAGATCAGTTGAGGGAGTCGATTGAAGGAGGAAGAACCGAACGTCCAAAAAAAAAGGAACGAAGAGGCAGAAAGGGAGGGAGTAGGCGAGAGAGAGGGCTGGCGGGGAAAGAGCGAGAGAGTGGAGGAAGTCAGTTGAGTGAGGGGGATTCGGTTGAGAAGAATTCCACAAGAAGAGAGAGCGGGCAGAAGGAAGAGAGGACCTCAGAGAGAGAGAGAGGAGGGGAGCTCGTCCGCCATCGAAGGAGCTCACGGCCGAAAGCTTCCAAGGCTCGGCCAGTGCATTCCGAGCTTCATGAAGCCACGCCGTCACCATCTTCGACTTCGTCTCGACCTAGCGAACGCTACGAACTAGCTCGTTCGTCAGTTTATCACAGAAAAAGGTAAGTCGAGTCTCTAAGCTCGAGCTCGGCCTTTAATGGCAACTTAAGCTAGAGCCATCCATTCGCTACGATTGTGGTTGCAATCTGTTTGTCTCGCTTCCCTGAGCATTTTCGCTTTTGATCGCATGTCATTCCATCCTCTAAATCGTCGAGTCTGCCCCCCACCATGACCGATCGGTCGCGAGCTCCACGGCTCATTTTCGACCAAACCGAAGCTCCGCAACCTCAAGGTAAGCCTGTTCTGACTCCATAGATGCTGTATGATAGTTAAAAATGCTCGTTCAATGCTAGAAAGGGTTAGGACGATCCTCTCGCCGGAGGATAGCTTTGGTCGAAGTTGCAGTTATAGAAAATCTTGTGCTGCTGTTGTGAGGCCGATATATGTTGTAGAGGAGATCCATGTGAGTCGAATGGCGTCGGAATGATCGAGTTTGGACGTCGGAAGGCCGAGATATGGCCCTCCGACGAGGCGCCGGCGAGGGAGCGCCGGCGCCGGTCGTCTTCTTCGGCGAACCTGTTGACTGGTCAACGAAAGTTGACTAGTTAACGCCCACGTGGCGCTGACGTGGCGCCCGCGTGGCAGCCACGTCAGCCGTTCGGTTTAAAAAATAAACCAAACTTGATCCAACGGTGGTTATTAGGCCACGTGTCGAGATCTTGCCTTTTTCTGAAATAAAAAATCTTTTTTCTGATAATGGATCTGTCGGCTGTAGTTCAATCAGGTACTCCAATCGGAACCGTCGGTTTCCAGCCATAGATCTGGCCGTCCGTGCGTCGACACATGGCGCAATCTAGGCCGTAGGTTTGAGTTTGGGCGGGAATCCGAAAATTCAAGCGGGAGGAGTAAACGGTGCCGTTTGGATGCGGGTCGGTTCCGAGCGGGCCAGACCGAACCAGACCAGTCCCCGTGGGTCGTGGGCCGGGTCACCCGACCCGGCCCGAATAACATTTTTAATAAAAAAAATCAGAAAATGATTTAAAAAATAATAATAATAATAATAATAATAATCAGAAAAAATCCTAGAAAATCCAAAAAATGCTAGAAAATTCCAGAAAATTCCAAAAAAAATGTGGGAAAATTGTGAAAAAATCCTAGACACTCCAGAAATCTCCAAAAATCGAGGATTGACCACAGACAACTGGTCAACCCTATTTTTGGGGTTTCTTATCTGTTCTTCCGAGACTTGACGATATTACCCCTTAGGGGTAAGTCGCCTCTGCTGTATACGCGAGATAAGACCGATAATGCCAAGGTAAGAATTAGGGTCAGGTAGGCGACCAATTCTTAGGCTTGGGTTTTCGAGTCCCGCCTCTTTTCTCAAAATGACGATTTTGCCCTTTAATGGGAAAATCGTATTTCTTGTTCCAATCGAGTCCTGGAAATTGCTTAAAGTTAGAGTTTGGGTCAGGTGGACGACCAACCCTAATATTTAAGAATTTCAGTTCTCATATTTATCCAAAATGACAACTTTACCCCTCCGATGGTAAAATCTCTTTTAAATTCCAGAAAAATCCTGGAAATTCCCGAAAAATAGGAAATGGATTGGATTGATGGCCAATCCTATTTTCCTCGTCTTTTGACTTCCCAATTCATCTAAAATGGCAAATTTACCCTTTCGAGGCGAAATGTCCCCGAATCATTCAAAATTACGATTCTGCCCCTCATGGGCGAATCATGTCCAAATCATTCCTAAGCCTTTATTGAGATTTCTCTAGGCTAATAGGGCCTCATTAGGGATGCCATGCTAATTTCATGTGTTTTATCCGCATGTATTGGATCTTTGATTTGCGCATTTACCTTTAATGATTGTGAGTGATAGGGTAGCCATTCCCATCTGCATGAACTCCTAGATTTAGGATCTGTACCCCACTCGTCTGTATGAAATCCCAAGATCAGATAAACCATTCATCTTAGGTACCGAAAGGGCGTCAACTCTGACAGTTGGCGTAACTAAGTCCCCGAACCCACTTCTCTGGTTTCCGCAGAATCGAATAGACAGCTCTCAACTATTCGATAGGGTTTCCGATCGTACCATCCAAGAAACGATTGGTGGCGACTCCTTGGCATGTACACTTATCACATGTCACTATACCACACTGAAGGTCGACCACGTATATCCAGCAGTTGCGATTTGGGTAATGGACCTTGGGAGAGGCCCGCGTCCGATCATGCAACATCGGACGGCCCATTAACCCTCGCTAGCCAGATACTGCTCGAGAGGGTCGCGACACCCTCGTGAATGGGCTAATCTCTCATTTGTCCGACATACCTTTTTCAATACAATGCACCAAGCATTATCATGCATAAATATCAAATAGACTTATAGACTTTCATATTGACAAACAACATCATCAATTGTTAATTGTTTAGGGAAAAATACAAATATTCAATACATCAATATCGACACAGTCCTAGAGTCTTTACATGATCAAGAAAGATATCTCTAGAAATTGGCTTTGTTATAGGATCTGTTAACATTTTATGCGTAAATACATACTGTAGGTTTACTTCCTTTCGTGCCACCATGTCCTTGACATAGCTATACTTAATGTCTGTGTGTTTGGGCTTGCCATGGAACTTAGGATCCTTAGTGTAAGCTACTGCTGCCTGACTATCACAATAAACCTTTATAGGGTTTGCAGCATATCTAGTAATACCCAAATGATCCAGAAATCTTCTAAGCCAAACACCTTCTTGTGCTGCCACTGATAAAGCCACGAACTCGGCTTCCATGGTGGATAAGACTATACGCTGCTGTTTCTTACTGCTCTATGATATGGTGCCATTATTCAGTAAGAATACATTTCCAAAAGTGGATTTCCTCTCATCCAAATCTCTTCCCCAGTCAGCATCAGTGTAGCCCTCAAGGTGCAGATCACTTCCTTGATACTTCAGCTAGTAATCGGCAGTTGCTTTCAGATATCTCAAGATTCTCTTAACGACAGTCCAATGTGCTTGACCTGGATTAGATTGATACCTACTGACCAATCCAACTGCGTAACAAATTTCAGGTCTTGTACACATCATAGCGTACATGAGACTTCCAATAGCACTGGCATATGGAATGTTTTTCATACGTTCTTGTTCTTGTGAAGTTTTTTAAGGCATATTTTTCGACTCAACCCTTCACCTTTTGCAATAGGAGTATCAATGGGTTTGCAATCTTGCATACGAAATCGTTCAAGGACTTTATTAATATAAGTCTCTTGCGAAAGAGACAATAAGCTTTTCGAACGATATCTCGAAATCTTAACTCTGAGAATGTACGTAGCCTCGCCTATATCTTTCATTTCAAAATTTGAAGATAGCCAACCTTTGACTGTCTTGACAAACTCCATATTGCTTCCGGCAATCAGTATGTCATCAACATATAACGACAAAATCACAAAGTGACCTTTGGATCTTTTAATATACACGCAATTATCTTCATTGATCATCTCAAAATCATATGCCACTATGGCATTATGAAAGCATATATTCCATTGTCTAAAAAACAGCTTAAGGCCATACATCGACCTTAGAAGTCGACATACCTTTTGTTCTTGGTCTTCTTTAACAAACCCAACGGGTTCTTCTATATAAATTTCTTCTTCTAATTCTCCATTGAGGAAAGCAGTCTTTACATCCATTTGATGTAATCTAGATCCAAACTGGCCATTACTGCTAGAATAAGGCGAACAGAAGTAAATCTAACCATATGAGAAAAAGTTTCCTCATAATCAATTCCTTCCTATTGGTTGTATCCTTTCGCAACAAGGTGAGCCTTATGCCTTTCAATTGAATCATCAGCCTTGCGCATTATTTTGAGAACCATTTGTTCCCAATGGCTCTTCATCCTTTCAGAAGATCAACTAGTTCCCAAACGTGGTTTGATTTCATTGACTCCATTTCTTCTTCCATTGCTTTCATCCATTTTTCCTTATCGGGGCAAGATAGAGCCTCATTTATATTTCTTGGCTCATCCTCTTCTAGTGGAGCGATCATGAAAACTTCTCCTTCAATTTCAAAACGTCGTCAAGGAATGCTTTTGCGACTTTTTCGCCGTGAAGAAGATTGCACCAAAGGTACTTCATTCTCCATTATGCCCCCACTTGGACAACATAATGGTATTGATTCATCAAGTGATTGCAATGGAGACTAGTTCGCTCGCAACTCCCCACTTTTCACATTGCTTCCACTTGGATCATTATATCCAGCAGTTCCATTATCCTGATATAAGATCTCAAATAGGGAACAATCTTCACCTATTTCGCCCTTTCTTGGAAAATCATTCGCTAATAATGTGACATCTCTTGATGCAAATTCAGTCACGCTTCTACTTTTTTGCTCACCTATGAACACATATCCTTTAGAGTGTTCTGAATATCTTATGAAGATACTCTTTTTGCCTTTTGGTCCCAATTTTTCATATTTATGAGAGGACTCATGAGTATAGGCAACACAACCCCAGGGTTTAAGAAAACTCAAATCAGGTTTTCGACCTGTCCACAACTCATATAGAGTGGAAGAGACTAATTTAGAAGGTACTCAGTTAAGTACATAAGCAGCAGTCAACAAAGCATCACCCCAAAAGGTAATTGATAAACTAGCTTGCGCCATCATAGACCTAACCATTTCAAGTAAGGTTCTGTTTCTTATTTCAACTACTTCATTTTGTTGAAGAGTATATGGAATGGATAACTGTCTATCTATTCCCTTTTCATCACATAAATATCTAAACTGATCAGATAAATACTCTCGACCTCGATCAGATCTCAAAGCATTTATTTTCTTATCTAACTGATTTTCTACTAAGGTCATAAACTTCTTGAAACAACTTAATGCTTCCTATTTATGAGAAATCAGATAGACATACCCATATCGAGTATAATCGTCAATAAATATGATGAAATAAATAGCACCGCGCCTTGCTTTCACATTCATTAGACCACATATGTCTGTATGGACTAATTGCAAAGGAAATTCAGCTCTAGTGCCCTTTCCAAATGGCTTTCGCATGGTGTTCCCAGCTAGGCAATGTTACAAACATGCAATTCTATTTTCTCAATATTACCTAATAAGCCATCTTTGGCTAATCTATTCATTCTCTGTTGGCCAATGTGACCAAGCCTAGCATGCCAAATATTCACATCATTCTTACTAGAATTGAAAGATGTAAATAAGGAATAACATACATTCACACTAGCATGTTCAATATCCAATACAATAAAACCATCCACGAAATAACCTGAACCATAAAAGGTTGTTCCCAAGAACAAATCCACACCACAGTTATGAAAATTCATGCTAAAACCAAATTTGACTAACACTAATACAGAGACAAGATTTCGATGAATCTCTGGAGCATATAGAACATCATGTAGGAATAAAGTGCGTCAATCACGCATGATAAGTTGGCAAGTGCTAATTCCTTTTACTTCCACTCTGAAATGATTTCCCACATAAATCCATCTCTCTCCACTTTAAATTCGTCGAAATTCCTCGAAATTCCACAAATGCACTTCTATCTCTGGCTACATGGTCTGTGGCTCCTGAGTCTACAGTCCACAATGGATGAGATTCAGTTAAAAATACAAAACTTGATACATAATAAACACTTTTAAGTGTACTAAGGGTTTCTACCTTCTTCGGCTCACCATAATCACGAGCGAAGTGACCATTCTTGCCACAGTTATAACATTTCATCCTTGAAATGCTTTTTTCCACGGGACGCTTCCCTTTTTCATGCTTCTCAAACATTGATTTCTTCACAGATGGTTTCACACTTTTACATTTCCATTTCATGAACCTGTCAGAACGCTTGCGCTTGAAGCCCGAAGCTCCATGTGAGCTAGATCCAGCAATATAAACATCAGATTGCATTTTAGCCGCCAGAAGATAGTCCTCCTCCAGCTCCAGATGGCGCATAGCATCCTTAAAGGTTTTGACGTTCACGTTGTGGGTCAGGTTAACCTTCATGTGCTCCCAATTGTGGGGTAAATAGTGAATTACAACATGCACTTGTTGTTCATCAGACAATGTGTGAACATCATCCTTCATCTCGCTAATCATGTTTGACATCTTCCTTAAATGTTGCCTCATATTCTGCCCATGTGGCATTTTATATGTGTCAAACCTGATTGTAAGCTACCTCAGCTTAGTGATAGAAGTCTGTCCAAATCGAGCCTTCAAGGCGTCCCACATTTCTTTAGCATTCTCATGCTGCCTGAACTCTCGCATAATATCATTATCCATACTGCTCAACAACGTAATGCGGGCAGTTGAATTCTTTTTCTTTCATGTAGTGAAGGCTTCCTTATCCCTTCTATGTTGTGCAGTATTACCATTCTCTGGTTCAATCATAGTCAGGTTAAGAGCTTCCAATGCCTCTAGCTCTTCAAGCACATACTAGGTTTTCATGCTCAATATTTCATAACTATCTCCATTCAATTTATCACCCTTGTTGAGGTCAGCAACAATGTTATTTGAAACTCTAAATTTAAGACACTTTGCACTGATTTTAAGTCTATTCATATGCAACAAATGCAACTATATTTATGCATCTTGATTATATTTATATATAATTTTAGGAAAGATCTCAAAATCAATGGTTCACTAAGTTCTCCATCATCATCTACACATTCTAATCTAAAACCAATATTAATACAATCATCCAAATGTGTTAATCAAACAGTTACTAAAACTTATGATCACTCCCACTCTAATAAATATACAACAACATATATATTACATTATCAACAAATAACATGAATTCAATGATATCATGTCCCTAAAAGTCTCCTAACCAAAAGATGAAATAAAGCTTTACAAAATAAGAGTTTAAATCTAAATGCAATAACATGTGATCTTCTTTTTTTCAGTTTCAACAATAACCCAAGTAACTTCCATCATGCAGGGTAAAGAATCCATAAGGTATCGAGGAGGGTTATTGATCAAATCAGGAGCCCACATTAGCTCCTTTGAAGAAGACCTCTGAAGACCCTTGCCTTTGTTCCAGGGCGCATTCTATTTACGCCAAGACCCATTCATCCCCAGCGACGACGTCTTCGTCACATCAGTTCGTATGACTTTGTCTAGGAAATGCAGTACACACTTCTCGTATGTTTTATGATTACACCAAGAATCATTAATCATATCATGCCATTCTTCAGGCATAGTGTTCCTCAGCGGACGAAAAGCATCTTCTGGGGCCATTACTTTTGCATTCTAAATGATTGCTTGGATCATTTTGTTGACTTCTATGACATGGGTCATTATATCAGAAACATTATCCCAGCGATAATGATTCAATCTTGCAATAGTCTCCTTATGTTCTTGTATTACATCAGGTTTCCTTGGCCTCTAGGGAGTCTTTATATTTCCTCTTACCCATGACAATGTTCTTGCAACAAATGCAGAACAAAATGGATTACAAAAATCCAATAATTATGAACATATCATAATTAAAATAATAGGTGAAACAAGGTATAAAACAATCCCCACTTGAGTTGACCGACTTTTTTTTTCGAGAAAAAGTCAACTTTGGTCAACGACCGGACAGGTCAACAGTCAACAATCAGACGGGTCGGGTCAGATCCGGGAAAACAAAATTCTCGTGCTGGGTCAGAACGAATATGAAAAATGAGCCGGCCCTCTTTTTTTTTTTTTAATAAATGGGCCAATCTAGGCCCGAAATGCACGCACGCCAAGCGTCCACGTGCATCGTACGTGGCTGACATCAGCATGACGTTAGTCACGCGGGCGACGCTTCGCCCATGTGAGCCGCACGTGGCGTGTGAGGGGCGACGACTATGGCTCCGCCGTCACGTGAGCCACCTTCCGGCCTCCTCCGGCGACCATCCACCCATCAAAATTCTCCTCTCATCGAGACAAACACAATAATATACTCAAACCTCAAATTTGACGATAAAAAAGAGTCGTCTCGACGAGCCCGTTCCAATTATGTGTTCAGAATCCTTTTTCGATGAACGAAACTCAAAAAAATTACTCATGAACAGTACATCACAATTAGGGCTAAAATCACTTAATATTTCGAAATTAACACACAAATCAATCAAGAAACAAGTAATCATGCTATGATACCAATGTTTGGTACTAAACCCTTTCATACTAAGATCTAATTCGCGAAAAAATACCCAATTGGATCACTTGAATTACTGATCGACAAGAGTACATTACTTGAACGTACGTTAACTTTCACAGGTTAAAAGCCCTTTGCAATCTTGGAGTCCCTCTGTCGTCAATTCCAAATCAACGATGAGTCAGGAAGGAGTGTATTGCGCTTTCTGTGTATGGGAGCGACAGACTAAATCGATGGGGGAAGAACGATAGACTGAGCGTCGGTTATTGATTTACATTAAACTAACGTGATCTTTCACATTTAAATTTAGATAACTGTCAAACGGGGTGTGATTGCCCGCATGGGCGCACACGGTAACCCCATGGACCCCACTTTATAATCCAATATTAATAAATAAATTCGGATTAAACTTTAAATTTGGAGTCTTTTAAGAAATTAAGCCTTCACGTCGGACCCAACTCGTACCTAATCGAAGCCAACCCATTCATATGCCCCATCTCCTAGGGTGCATTAACCACATCTATCGGTTGATACCACCTCTATGCCTTCATTGCCGCCATTTGTTGTGCCGTTAAAATTTCAGAAAACTTTAAAATGTACATTTGAAAATTTTGGCAGATTAATAAATTATATCTAAAAATCTACATTAGTAAGTTACAATAAGCCTAGAAAATTAAATAAAGAGCAAGACGTTTATCAATAAAAACCAAGAAAATTAAGAAAACATATATGGTAAGTTCAAATTCATGACTACCTCAAATGAGGTTGAGATCTTTGCCTGTGTTAGATTCGCAAAGTATCGTATGTGTCGATTATATGTTTTTTTATCTATTAACTCTTTTATCCGCTAAAAGCGCATCAATGCACTTCAGTTGTAGTTTAGCGTAACAAAAAGTAAATTATCATGACTTGTGATATATGTGTCATAATAGGTTCATAACTCATTTTTTAACTCATTTTTATGACCAGGTCATAAATGGATTGGCTAAAATGTTAGAAACTTATTTAAATCGAGTTTCTTTTTTTTAAATGTAAATAACTCTTGTACTTGTCCAAAGTGTACCAATGCACCCGAGTTGTAGTTTGGCGTAGGGGTGAGCAAAAAATGCACAATCCAACCAAACCGGACCGGACCCTACCCAACCAGCTGATTTTGGATGGTAACTAGTGGGTACAGTTCGGTTCTCGGTTTCAAATTTCTAGAACTGGTGTGTACCGGTTTAATTTATGGTTTCGAGTGCGAACCGTCCAACCGGCCTAACGAACCGACCGCTTTAAGAAAATTGTGTTTGTGTTTGGTGCAATAAATGGCATCATAATGTCGATTTTATATTTACAGCTCATGGATGATGTTTTGTATTTCAACGGAGGAGATTAAATATTTGTGGCATGCATTTCCAACATTTTTTGTCCTTCTTGTGGTTATAAGCAAATTGTATTGGGTTTCTTTGGTGGTGGAGGTGGCGGCTTTGGTTCATCTTGGGGGGCAGGCTAGTAGAGGTGCAGTAATCTGAGGAGGTTTGGGAGAACCATACTCAACCATGTATTGCCAGCGTCCGCCGTCTTCACCAAGAGGACCCACGATTGGATCACCGTCTAGGTACCTTTGGTAAAAGGGAATCTTTCTTTCTTTTTTCTTTTTCCTGGAGGAAGGTCTGTCTGTCATCCTCATCTTCTGGGTTCATACATGAGGAACAAGAACATTCAACGTCCCAAAAATAGTGTCCGGAGGGATCCTTGAAATAATGGATGGGTCGTCCATAGTCATCAAAGGATTGGACATGAGTTTTGGGATTGGGATCTTCCATACTGACTGATTCAGTTGGACACGGGGTAAAGCACAAGATGGTAGGGAATGATGAGAAAACAGAGGAAGAATTCCTTTTCTTTGGTGAATTTAATGGTGACGGTACCATCTTTTTTCTTGGTGTACTGTGGCTCAAAAGATTGGACAGGTCTAGAATTCTGGTAAAGTTTTTCATAGTTGGTCACCCAACTATTAGGGAGGAGTTTGACAAGCTGGTCTCTTGGAAGTTGACGAAGGATGTGAATACATGAAGTCTGGTCGTTGTCAACAGAGATAAGCAGAGCATCATCTGCACTTGGAAGGTTGAGATCAATGACATGGTTTTGTACTCTATACACCATCTGGTAGTGAAGAGTAGCAATTATGGCTGATGTGGTTTGAGGAGCACCAGTGATCTGCAACTGGACCTTCAAAGTAGAGACAAGGTTGGGATCTGCCAAGACCATGTTGAAATTTGGGAAGAGAGTGACAAATATTGTGCCTGCGTTCAGAGTGGTCTGAACCGTGCCAATGCAAGCATGCTGATATTCCAAGAAGCGAGTATCAAGGAGAGCAACCCGAGCAACAACGGGCAAACATTTTCGTCCATGCAAGGATAGGGCCAAACGGATAGCGCCAAAGTGGAGGTGGGTATAACCCTATTGAGACCACTGAGCAGGAAACTCAAGTGGAATCTGGAGAGTTACAAACTGCTCTTGCTGCGTAGACAGGATGGGGTGCTGGTCAAATTTAGTGGACTGAACATATTCTTTGACAGAACGAGGAGTTTGTTTGATGGAGCGGATGTGAGAGAATGATGGTGGTTTACAAAAAGCGAAGTAAGGGTTCATGAATGGGAGTTGTGTTTTGAGATTTTGCGATCATCAGTGACATAGGATACCTCATAAAGATAATCTATTTTGGAGGAAGTGGATCTGCGGAGTTCGGGTGGTGGAGGAAGTGAGATTGTGGTTTCTAACTGGACAGGAGCTTGAGTTTCTCCTTTCCTTTCAGTAGGTCCCGAATATAAGAATATTAATCTTAACTCAGTTTCGACGATGTATGACTCTGATACCAGTAAAGGCCTATGAAAATGCATCACAATGTCGTGTTTCCAAGAAATTGCATCACAATGTTGTGTTTCTCTTGATGCTCTCACCCGTGAATAGCGTAACCGCGGTCCAATTGGAAACTGGACCAGACCAGTGGTTCGGTTCTCGATTGGATTCATGAAACGAACGGATGGTTGAAGGTTCACATTTTTAGGAACCGGTCCTTAGCGAACGATTCTCGGTTCCAAGGTGAGAACCACCCATCCTGGAACCAATCACCCCTAGTTTGGCGAAGTAAAAACTGAACGATCGTGGTTCATGACAAAAGGTGTCAGAATGTGTCCAAAACTCATTTTTTAACTATTTTTTCATACTCGGGTCCTAAATGAGCTGGCTAAAATGTTAGAAACTGATTTAAAGGATCCAAGAAAATAATTTGTGTTGCCGAATTCAAGAAATAAATGGCTAAGTATAAAGGGGTTAAAACTACCCATTCCAGGCCCATTTTTGTTACAACATAATTTACCCATCTAAAAACTAGCCTCCTCATCCTCTCCCTACTCTACATGTATCAGATCGAGCTTTGCCAATGACTATCACAACACTATTTGGCGAGTCATGTCGAAGACGATTGGAATTTCACGGGGTTAGTCTTTTCCTGGGAGAAATCGCAATCCGAGTGAATGGATTTCGTAAGACAATTGATCAATCGTTATGATTCTGGATAAGAAAAAGATGGAACCTCGAAAAGCGAATGAGGAAATCGGATCTTCTTTTCTTTTCACGGCTCCCTCGATCCCCCTGCTCTAGCAAGGCTTCAGCGGGAGAGGAGGAGGTTCATGATGGTGGTGGAGAGGGAGAAAATGTAGACACACTATTCGCATTATGGAGTTATCAATTGATTTTGAATTTATTCAATCATTTTCAAAAATAAATTTTTTGAACATCCAAGCGTTCTCCACAATCAACTTGTCAAAACTCTAATTTGATCTGTAAGTAGATTAGGGATTCATCTTTCCTTTAAAAAAAATAAGCATTGATTTTTTTTTTTAAGGATGTTTGCTAGCCTATGTTACACGGACACGGGACACGACTCGCGACACGACACGATACGATACGCCGACACGGCAGTTCTAAAAAAATAGAGAATTCCGACACGTTGGGACTCAATTGTATATTATATATATATATATATATATATACACGATAAATTATTATTTTTATGATTTCATAAATAATAAAGTATAAAAAGAGCCAAATAAAAAAAAAATAATGAAGTGCTACTATCCATGCCTGTGCAACACTTGAAGAAAACGTGAATGTGGGAGCTAAAACCGAAACCCACCAAAAAAAAGAAAGAAACACAAGAAGACGAGAGAGAGAGAGAGAGAGAGAGAGAGAGAGAGAGAGAGAGAGGGCTTAAAAGTAGGTGAGGAAGTCAGGATGATGAATCCCCAAGAGTCCCACATCGCCCAAAGTCAGTGAAATTGGGGAAAAATTGCCTATAAATTGGCGGCTCAGCCCCATGAAAATTGAAGAAACCGGGTGGGCCTCAAGGGGCCGGGATGCCTTAAAGGCCATTTGGAGGCCTTTGGCCGGATTTGAATTTTGAAGTTAGACAATTTTGCTTAGGACACGCGAGTCCAAGGTGTTGACTGGCAGACGCGGTCAGGACACGAGTTGACCACGTGTCGGCTCGCGTCCGAGCGTGTCCAACGCGTAACGTAGTTGCTAGCATAACAGCCTTGAGTCAGAATAACAGTATATAGTGAACTACAAATTTTTAAAAGAGTTGAACCTCATAATAGTTTTAATAAATAATTTTTGTTTATTTTTGTGTTTCATAACAGACCGTTAGTCTTATAATTACACAAAAACTATTACATAATTAATTCTTAGTTAGTCTTATAATTACACAAAAACTATTACATAATTAATTCTTAGTGATAAGTTGACCAATGTAATGCTTCGCTTGTTTGGCAAAAAATTTCTCATTTCTAAAAAATATTTCTCAAGAAGAAATGTTCGGAAGAATAATAATATTTTATAGAATTTGGTTGAAATCTAAAAGTGAGTTGTAAATTATTATGTCATTTGTAAAGGAAAACCTACTTTAACTTTCCTAAATTGACATGCGCTATTCGGACCCGGATCCCCTGCTTGTATGGCAGGGGATCATTATCATGTGGACCCTTAGATCTTCCCCCCATTTTTAGGAGGGGAAGATCTAAGGGTGTTGGTTGTTATGATCCTCTGCCATTATGGCAGAGGATCCAAAGGCTGCGCTATTCAGGCGCTAATGATAGACATAGGCAACTAGGGAACCGAGCCAAGATCTACAAAAGCTAGGCTTGAGACCCCTTGATGGACTTGGGGTTGAGTGTCAGGGATTTGACTCGATGCACCGGGTTCGAGCACTGGGCTCCTGAGCATGGCCACCAAGGTCCTGACCTGCCTAGATTGACACGTGCCCCAGCTCCAGGAATCGGAGCCTGAATCCCGGAGAATCAAGCAAGGCCAGACCTATATGGACCTAGGCCCGGCCTCTATGACTAGGAGCTCGCGCATTAGGGAGCCGAGTCCCAGGCCCGGCCTAGGTGGACCCATTCTTCAGAGGCAACAATTTGAGAAGAAAAATTGCTAAGCCAGGAAAGATGGCTCTAGAATAATTTCGGGTTGGACCTTTTTTTCACTTCATCTGACTTGATCCACCAGTTTTGGCGGGCCTGATACGGAGAGAACCTATCTACAGTGGGGGATGAAAAAGAAGGCAGCAGAGGTTCGAAAGTGTTTCAGTTTTTCTTGGAATTTTGTCACATGTCGAAGTCAAATCCTTGTTGACTTTGTTTTGCACCTTAGCCGACACATCTTCGCGCGCGTCTTGGATACGAAGCTCTTTCTATCTTCTTTTTGCCTTTCGCGGGTTATGGTTTAGTTATGAATCTGGTCAAGAACTGCCACAAAGAGAGTCACTGTCCAGATTCACTCCAACTTAGCCGCACCCCCTGATTCACTTTCCTAAGGAAGAAGGAAAAAATGAATAAAGGATTCTCCATTCCAAAAGCAGATGCACATCGTCCCCTGCTCCTAAATCCTGTCCTAGTCCCCCCAATCTTCCGTGGATCGCCACCATGGATGCGCAGAACCAAGAGCACAGGAGCTACTGGAGATGGAGTAAGCAAGACTTTTTCCCCGAGGAATCCTTCCTCAACCTCGCCTCCTACAGGAAAGCCCTCTCTCAGACCTGCCCTCGCCTCGGGGATCGCTTCCTCCACCGGTCCACTCAGTCCAAAGAGCTCGTCGAGCTCAAGAAGGAGAGCGAGAACGACATGAAACGCTGCCTCAGCTGGTGGGACCTCATCTGGCTTTGCTTCGGCTCAGTCGTCGGGTCGGGCATCTTCGTCATCACCGGCCAGGAGGCCCACGACCACGCCGGCCCCGCCATCGTGCTCTCCTACGCCGTCTCGGGCCTCTCTGCATTGCTCTCCGCCTTCTGTTACACGGAGTTCGCGGTCGAAATCCCTGTCGCAGGTGGGTCTTTCTCTTATTTACGTATCGAACTGGGCGATTTCATCGCTTTCATTGCGGCCGGTAATATTCTTTTGGAGGCTATTGTGGGCGCGGCTGGCCTGGGTCGTTCTTGGACATCGTATTTCGGAAGCATGATCAAGAACGACCCTGATTTCTTTAGATTCCATGTTAAGGGTTTGGCCGAGGGGTTTAATCTTCTGGACCCGCTGGCTGTTGGGGTGCTTGTGACGGCTAATAGCATTGCGATGGCCGGGACAAAGCAGGCCTCTTGCTTGACTTGGATCAGTTCTGTGATTAGTGCGGGGGTCATTGTGTTTATTCTAGCAATTGGGTTCTCTCATGGGCATGTGTCGAATTTAGTCCCCTTTTTCCCTCAAGGAGCAAGTGGGGTTTTCGCGGCCGCGGCCATCGTGTACTGGTCTTACACAGGGTTTGACATGGTTGCGACCATGGCCGAAGAGACCAAGAAGCCATCCAGGGACATCCCAATCGGTTTGGTCGGTTCGATGACTGTGATCACTGTGATTTACTGTTTGATGGCTCTCGCACTGACCAAGATGCAGAAGTACACCGAAATTGATCGCAATGCGGCCTACTCTGTCGCTTTCTCGAGGATCGGCATGAAGTGGGCTAAGTATGTGGTCAGCATTTGTGCCCTCAAGGGAATGACCACGAGTTTGCTGGTCGGGGCTCTTGGGCAAGCTCGGTATATGACTCAGATTGCCAGGGCTCATATGATCCCGCCCTGGTTCGCTCTTGTTCACCCGAAAACTGGCACTCCTATTAATGCCACTCTATCGATCACCGTGCTTAGTGCTGTTGTGGCATTCTTCTCTAGCCTGGATGTCTTGTCTAGCGTGTTCTCCTTCAGTACGCTGTTAATTTTTATGCTCGTGGCTATTGCATTGCTGGTGAGACGGTATTATGTTAAGGGCGAGACCCCAAAGAGCGACCTTCGCAAGTTTTTGGTTTCTCTGTTTGTTATAGTTGCTTCTTGCATTGGAGGGACAGCAGTTTGGGCCTCAAACACTGGAGGATGGATTGGTTACGTAGTTGCTGTTATATTTTGGTTCTTGGGCACTTTAGGAATGCAATTGCTGCCACAGCGGCGTGCTCCACAGTTCTGGGGGGTTCCACTGGTTCCATATTTGCCGTCGTTGTCAATTGGGATGAATATATTTTTGGTTGGTTCGCTGGGCTCTGAAGCTTTCTGGAGGTTCTTCATATGCACTGCGGTGATGATCCTTTACTATCTGTTGGTTGGGCTTCACGCAACTTATGACGTGGCTCACCATATAGAACAGGAATCAAAAGTCGAAGATGGAAAGGAGAATGTGGATCATGGTTTGTCATAGGGGATGGTCTGGGATAGCCTTGGACATTGGACAGTACTATCCCTCTTCCAGTTTTGAAATTGCTGATGGGTCGGATACTTTTGCAGGATCTGCAGATCGTGGCTTTGCTTTGTATCAAATTTTCCTTTCGATTATCTCAAACGTCATTTGAAATAATCTTTAATCTTCAGCCACAACACATCGTCTTACTTTGCTACTGCTGGGTATATACATGCTGACTGCAGAATTTGTCCTTCATCGTTCTGTGAATTAGATCATATCTGCCTTTTCTTCTCTTTGAGCATACTGTTATTTTAAGGATTACAGAGTTCCATCATTAGCTAGTGCCTCTTGTGGCTTTTGAAAACTCTGGTCAGCTGGGTGCTCATTGCTGAGGATTTTTAAGACAAAAGTTGCATGATTTTGATTGAATTTGCTGTTCTTTTTGGTTTCGGAAGCTGGGGCTGTACCATGAGAAAAGCTGAAGAAAGTTCTGAGGACTTCCGTTAAGCCATGTTAAATAGAGGAATGCTATTGAAATGACAAACATGTGATTGTTCCTTTTTCTGTCATGTATTTATTTTTGGTTCGGTAACATTTTGTTCCGTCCGGGTTCCAGTCTACACCTCTCTCACCCGTACTGTTGAGCCACATGTACAGTGGTATCAATTTACAGGGTATCTCGATGTACCGATCGACATCATGAGGGCACCTGATGTGATCCTTATAGCATTACGACGAATGCACTTATTTACTGCGGTCTTGGCATTGTCCTGAATCTGAAGGAGCGCAACACAAAAGGAAGCAATGTCAGAAATGCCTTCTTTTGATGGGCATGGAAGCTGCTCTTCATTTTTACTGTCATCTGCAAAGCAGAATGTGTCCATTTCAGATTTTCAGAAGAAAGCATCATTTTTTATATACATATATTTCTCACAATAATGGTCTGCAACTGCTTCATCCCGCAAAATCCTTCTCTCTGATATCCGACGAAGTCAACACAGGAAGTTACATATGGGCATGGGAGAGTCAGAACTCCGTGATACGAAAGCGATCATGCAGTGACAAGATGGAGTCATCACTATTCTTACTTTGTTAGATCTGTTTCTTTGATAAGTGAGGCGTGAGCAGAGTTAAGCAAATCTATTGAAGCTTCCTCTGGCCATTGACTTCTAGTAAGTCGAGATTCACGAGCGTAGGAAAAACTATCGATGATGATGTCAACATGTAAACATCGTTTCCAAATGTTCGTTACCTGTTTCCAATATTATGTACATGTTTTGCAAGCCTTTTCTTCTTTTCTAACTGTAGACTAGCCCCTATTACAGGGGAATTGAAGCATGTGGAAACGTTGCTTACAACTAGAGTTGGATGTTTAATATCAATTGGTCAAGCACCACACAGAAGACCTCCAAGAATACCTTTCAAATCTGGAGGCAATTTCTGGAGTACCCTTTTGCTCTTTCAGATTCCATGGCACACTAATGGAGTCTCCAACTCACCACCTGTCCATAGCCCAGAAACCGTATGGGTTACCAATTATCGGTTCTGATACCATTTGTTGAGAGCGCATAGCACGAGCCCGATACCGATACCTTCACCTGTCTTCACCCAAGAATATCGTCAGAAGCTTAAGCTAATGAGTTATAAACTAACTAGGATATAGTTACTCCTATACACCATATCAATTCTTCGATATAAGAGTTCTTTAACGCAACTTACTCACACATGCATCCTAACACCCTCCTATTGAAGTTACGATTCTCTACCCCCTCCCCATGCATGTTGATCTTAACTCAAGAAAGAAGTTTTGGCCAAAAGAATCAACACAGAGAACTCAACTCATGAGGGTCAAGAGTCCCAGTCCGATTGCCGTCTCTTAGAGTTCAAACAAAGTACCATAGAAACCATTCAATCTCGAGGGTGGAGGTTCGGTACAAAGCCTCGTATCCATACACTTGCAAAGTTATCAATAAGCATTGCGATAGTCATGACGCATGAGTGACGCCACATCTTATGTGCCGTGACACTATATTGTTTTTGACTTATTTGATAATCGATCATGTTTTTTGCATTTTCTTTTGATTTGAGGATTTCAGTGTTCATTTTTTCTTTGTTTTTTTTTTGGTAAGGTAAGTATGTATTCACTTTTCAAATCACTTGGTACAAATGGAGAGCCGGACACAAAAATTATGAATCAATATTGGCAAAAAGCCAAGATGGGTTCAATGGTGACCGGTCGCAAGAGGAAACTACGCTTGATACGAGTCTACCTAAGGGTGTAAAGAGGAAGGGATGAACTCAAAAACGGCCAAACAGGCAGCCGAAAAGATCCCAAACCGGGAGGAAAAGAAAACTTTAAATTTATTTAGGGTAAATCTGTAACTGATACAGGGTAAATCTGTTACAAATTAATTTAGGGTAAATATGTTACAAATGTACCAGTTTAGGTTTTTTATGGTAAAAAAATAGTTTGAAGTAAATTTATCACAACTGTACCAGTTTGAGGTTTTTTGTGGTGAAAAAAATAATTTGGTGTAAATTTGTCATAGGTGTATCAGTTTAAGGTTTTTCATGGTATTAACCCTTTTTTTAAAATTTTAAATATTTAAATGTTTTTTAGTTTTACTTTTCATACAATGTTTGTGCAGTGAAGCTAATTTTAAATATTTAGATATCTACGTTATAACTAGCTTATACTGATATTAACCTAACACAGGCTCCTTCTTGTCGTTCCAAGTATATTAGCGATCATGGTTTTACCTCGCCATCACCTATCCATGGTATCTCTAAGTTTCATCGAACTCCTCGTTCTACGATTGTTCACCTTCTTCTTTAGTACCTCTAGCTTGTAGATACTTCAACGCCCAATGCGTTGTTCACCATTGGTAGAATAATAACGTACTTCCCATCTTTAGATGATCTTGACAGGACATCATCTGCATAATGACTTGTGCATTTTTAATAAGCATCCTTTGGTTAATTTGTTATCTTCAAATCATCATAAGAAATTATTCTAATAGGTTTAACGCCGATTAATTAATAAAGGGTGCATGACAAAAGTTTGTTCCAGAAAGAGTTTCTGGAACAGAAATAGGTTTTTGTATTTCTATTTCAGAATGAGTTTTTAAGCAAAATAAATGCGTTTGATAATTGCAAAAAATTTATATTTCTGGAATAGAAATTTATTTGATCGGCGGAGGCGACGGCGGCGGGGGGGACCGGCAGCGGCCGTCCAGCGACTGGAGGAGACCTCCTGTGACCGGCAATTGTTCACCGGCGACCTCTGGCAACCGTCGGCGGCCGGCCGGCAACCTCCGGCAGTCTACGAGGGCAGTAGGGGGTCAACGAGGTGCGATCGGTGGCGGCCGTCGTCGACGAAGATTTCTATTTCTATTTCTCGAAGAAGTAACTTTATTTTTGTTTTTCATTTCTGCTTCAAACATGAAGTCTATCCCAAATAGCTTTTGCAGATTCTTCTTCTGACATACGATTGTACAGAGGGGTTGATAAGGCACAAAACAGTGCATTAACTGCTTTGGAATCTAGGTCTCATCTTTTAACTCTTTATGTATCATACATTGTTGGTGTAGGGGTAGCTTCATTTCCCGTAGTAATAACAGGCACAATACTAGTTGTAACAACATCCCACATTAGATCATCATAAGTCTTGAAAAATCATTTCATTTTGTTGTTTCACATATTATAATCATTTTCATCAAAATATGATGATTTGTTGGCAAAATGTGAATCACCTGTTCCTGAGGAGAAATTACTAGACATAATAGATCGTTAGCTCAGAAATCAAAGACACTTCACAAACAAGAGCAACCTGCTCTAATACCAATTATAGATGCTAGCAATAACACCTAGAGGGGAGGTGAATAGGTGATTGCCAAACTAATTGAAATCTATTGCGAAAATAAAACAATTTCAATCCACGATCAAGAATAAGAAGAATACAATAACGTGCAGACAATCCAAACACAGAGATAGAGTTTAGGGTAGAGAAGGTGCACGCTGAGTTTATAGTGGTTTGGCTTGTTAGGCCTACGTCCACTCTCTCACGATGACAGCCGATCGGCTGGATTTCACTAGAATGATTTGATGAAGATTACAAGTGATAACCAACACTCAATCTCTCTTACAAATTCTCACAGTGAAAGAAATTGAGAACTCTCAGAATAATTTTGTGAATCTGAACAACTCTTGCACTTTGAAATTTTGGTTCTCTTCATGCCGCCTCGCAGATCATCATGGCTCTTTTTTTTATACTCCTTTGCCTCCAAACTAACCATTGGATAATCCATCAAAGGATCATTTTTCAATTTTTGATTGGACATCATCAATCATGACTGAATGAGACTATACCTGAGAAGATATGATAACTATTGAAGTAGAATATGAACCCTTCTGATTCAGTCGCCCATACAACCAAATCTTCAGTTTCCAAAAGTAGAGTATATTCAAATAAGTCACAAGATTTATTCTTGGAAGGTAATATCCAATCGTAGATTTTCTCATGAATTGATTGAAGGAATATCTTGTCAATCAAATATCACAAACTTCCATAAAGAAACTTGCCTTAATCGAAAACCTACCATTCGTGGGTCTTCAGAATCTATTTGTTGATAAGTGCAGAATCTGATGAGTGTTCAGAAGCAATATTCAGAATAAGACATTTTGAATCTGAGTAGATAACTTGGAATGGTAATACTGAGCTTCAATAAAGTCTAACTGACACTACATATAGTTCTTTAGACGAATAAACATTCAAATGAAAAACCATGTTCCATCTGATCTTTAGAAGCAACTCCATCTGAATGTATTCAGAAACACTCCATCTGATCGTCTTCAGAAGCAACTATATGATTACTCCTTCTCGAGTCTTAATGCCAAAAAGAGAACAATACGAACTTCTGTTTACACATTCTTCCTGCAAAAAAACATTACAAATATCACACAGATTCTTATTAGAATAGATAGTTTTGTCAGAATCAAAATAGAGAAAAGATTTCCACAACACAGAGCAAAGGCGATAGTACAATGACCATTTTCATAATTTCCCTGCTACCTTATAACATGTGAACTCGCTTTGATACTGTGGTCCCAGGAAGGGGTGGATAAAGTAGGGATGAACCTATGCTCGGGTTGAGACCATTGCCTTCATTGACACTAGCGGGGATCCATAAAAAGTGAAGTCGATATTTTCGGATGCAACCGTCAATGTAGAGAATAAACGATAGCAAAGTCGTGAAAACCATAAAAGCTAACCGCTTGGCACTTAAGTGATCATTTTGAAAGTTTTGATATTAAAGTGAGCGATGTACACAAGTTTTGGTATTTATAGTGTACTTAAGCCAACCTCCGTTTGTAACTTCCGTTTATAACCTCTGCCAAAAATTATTGATTGTAGGCTTTAAATAGATATATCGTACTTTTCAGAGACCCCCGCACAAAAGAAAAAAGGTTATCTTTATCTTTACTTTTATGTACTACACTTTATTTTTCTTAGCTGTAATTTTCAGATTAACATCGTCGATTAAATTCCAGCGTAATATCATTATCTGATCAATTTTTAATGTCGATTAAATTCAGGTAGGATCTGTCTGCATTTGATTGCGTTTTAATGAAACTTTGGGATATTATGAAGTCAAAGGATTCAACGGATCGCAATTTGATGTTGTGGTTTGTCCGGAATGAGCAATTCAAGTTTGGTGCACAATATGTTCCACGTGAAGAGTGAATTTCGGGGACTAATTTCCTTAATTTTTAGCTGTCGGATGATGTTAGCTATATTGAAACTTTCGTAGTACATTAAATAATCTTCATTTTGACTAAAATAATATGTTAATCAGAGTTCGTATGAGCAAGTTGAGGAAGTTTTCGCAATTAGTATTGAAAAATTCGAGTTTTGAGGATTTTGATGTCGTGGGATATAAGCATATAAACCTAGATGAGTGATGTATATGTTCATCATCACAATGGTCATATTTTGATGTTCCATATGTTCCTTTTGTATATCTTCAAGTCTGTTTAGTAGCTTTGGCAGCGTTTTGCCTCCTCACTTCCGACTATCTCATTTGAAAATAAAAAAGAAGGATAAAACAAAAAGTTAGAAACAAGAAAAATAGAAAAGGAAGAAGATCATATAATACGTCCAACAGTCTCGAAAGTGTTCAGAAGGAACTTATTAAACTGCAAAGCATGGCCAATGAGGTGATGGGCGCGTTCGGCACTTATCTAGGTATGCATGTAGTGGTTTACACGCTTGGTAGTTTGTTGTTTCAAATGTGTTTCGTAAGAAAGGGGCTGCATGGATTGATATTGTGCTAGTGGTGGGATTTGCCATCGTATTGGGAGCCAAGTTTATATGTCTAATTGCGAGGTAAAAAATATTGCTAAGGGCAAAAGACCTTATTTAGAAAGGTAATCGTTTACGTGAGGAAGCTGAAACATTGGCGAGCAATTTACCTACTGGTGCTTTACATGCAGAAGCTGCAAAGTCTATAAGCAATTTTCCCACTAGAACCTGAAGTTGGGGTGCATGTTAATGATGCGGCAACAGTACCATAGAACTCCAAAACCTTATGACAACCATGTTGAAGACCCAATTCGTAAAAGAGTAAAATTGCTTGCAATGCAAGGTGATTTGGAGAAGAGTCTATTAAAATTTACATGCGGTTCACTTTGGGTAATGACCATACCACCGTATTTATGTTTATAGTATTTGGTGGGCTAATGTTCACCATTTATGAATATTGCAGCAAGATAGTATCCCTTGTGCCTTTTAAAAAAAAATCCTAAATTATGTTTAGCTAATACTAATTTTGGGTCAAGTTGTTATGTTTTTGCACACATAAAGCGTCAAAAGCTCCCATACTAAACATCATTACTTCCTGAAGTTCCTTTCTCAACATCCTTACTTCATGCTTAACTCATGCTTAACTCAGTATGGAGTACTTTTAAAGATGATTTATATCTGTTGTCAAAAAAAATTTGTCCTTTCCAACTTTGTAACGACTAGATGATAGTGTAAATTTTAGATTGGCATAAGTATAGTATAACATGCAGCAAATGAAGAATAGGTTAAAGTGGGTTTAGAGAAAGACTTACAAGTGTGGAGGGAAAAATTGGTGAGATGGTTACCCAAATCTCTTCATCTGATAAGTGATTGCTGGACGCATTATATGATCTTGTTCCTTTTCTATTTTTCATGTTTCTAACTTTTTGTTTTATCCTTCTTTTTAATTTTCAAATGAGATAGTAAAAAATGAGGAGGCAAAACGTCGCCAAAGCTACTGATTATATTAAAAGCAGATCGAAGGTATATAAAAGAAACATATGGCAAATCAAAATATGACCATTGTGGTGATGAACATATATCTCACTTATGTAGATTTGTATGCTCGACCCCATTGCATCAAAATCCCCAAAATTCGATTTTTTCGGTACTAATTGCGAAAATTTTCTCAACTTGCTCATACAAACTCCAATTAACATAATATTTTAGTCAAAACGAAGATTATTTAATGTACTACAAAAGTTTCAATATAATCAACCTCATTCGACCGCTAAATACTAAGTAAATTAACCCCAAAGTTCATTGTTCGCGTGGAACATATTGCACACCAAACTTGAATTTCTCGCTTCAGGCAAACCACAACATTAAATTGCGATCCGTCAAATCCTACAGCTTCATAACATCTCAAAGTTTCATTCTAACTTAAAAACGCCATCAAATGCTCAAAAAATCAGACACAACGACTCAATTTCCTTTAAAATTTGAGTTGATGCCATAAAATCCGAAAATCACGTCAATAAGAGGAACTAGAGGGTGAGAACTTACCGAACATTGTACAAAAGGAACATATGAAGCATCAAAATATAGTCATTGTGGTGATGGACATATACATCGCTTATCTAGGTTTATATGTTCAGGCACCACGACATCAAAATCCCCACAACTCGGATTTTTTAGCGCTAATTGCGAAAAGTTTCTCAACTTGCTCTTATAAACTCCTATTAATGCCATATTATGGTCAAAACAAAGATTATTTAATGTACTACGAAAGTTCTAATGTAGCCAACCTCATCCGACAGTTAAAAGTTAAGAAAATCAGCCCCCGAAATTTACTATTCACGTGAAACAAATTGCGCATCAAATTTGATTGCTCTCTTCAGGCAAACCACAACATCAAATTGCGATCCGTCAAATCCTACAGCTTCATAACATCCTAAAGTTTCATTCTAAATCAAAAATATAACCAACGCTCAAGAAATCGGATATAGAGACTCAGTTTCCTTCAAAATTTGAATTGGTTCCATAAAATCCGAAATTCACTTAAATAGGAGGAAAGAGATGATGAGAACTTACCGACAATAGTACAAAAGGAACATATGAAACATCAAAATATGATCATTGTGGTGATGAACATATACCTTGCTTATCTAGGTTTGTATGCTCAGGCTCCACGACATTAAAATCCCAAAAACTCGAATTTTTCAGCCCTAATTGCGAAAACTTCTTCAATTTGTTCATACGAGTTTTGATTAACGTAATATTATAGTTAAAACGAAGATTATTTAATGTACTACATAAGTTTCAATATTGCCAACCTCATCCGGCTGCTAAAAACTAAGGAAATCAGACATTGAAATTTACTGTACACGTGGAACAGATTGCGCATCAAATTTGAACTCCTCGATCCGGGCAAACCACATTATCAAATTGCGATACATCGTCGATATCAAATGGGATACATCAAATTAGCATGTCCAGTAATTGAATTCTACAATTTCATAACATCCCGATGTTTCATTCTCAACCAAAAACACAACCAAATACTCAAGAAATCGGATACAGCGACTCAGTTTCCTTCAAAATCTGAATTGGTGTCATAAAATCCGAAAAATCATATTTTGTGGAACTCTATCTAAAGTTGATTTTTTTTTTAATAAGAAGTTAGGCTCAATAAAATCACAATAAAAAAATGAGAAAATGAAGAAAAACAAAAGTAAGGAAAAGACGCAAAACAAATTCTTTCCAGCTTTCTACTTCATTGAGATCCTCAAGCGATTGCCGATGGAATCACTGCTTCGATGCAGGTGCGTTTGCATCGATCTATTCTCGAAGCCTGACATGTCATGTGCCTAGATGCGGATTTAGATTGGTATGATCCTATACAATATTTTTCATCTTTGTTCTCTAGTGAGTCTCTTCTTCTGCCTCTCAATCTCAGCTCAAAATTCCATTTGGTACTCCTGATAATAAATACGAGATTGTGGGATCAAGCAATGGTGATTTATGTCACAGAGATTTATCATTTTGACTATGGTGCGACCATATATTTGTGGAATATATCCACTAGAAAGCATAAGATGGTTCGACCAACCAGTCTGGACCATCTGATTCTTTGCATGGACACCAATTATGTAGTTCTAGAGTTTGGGTTCAACTAGATGTAGCCGGTTCCGGTTTAGGAACCGGCGGTTCCGGTTCCACAAAAAGGCGGAACCCGATTTTATAAAATTGTTTTAAAAAAAAAAAAGTGGGGAAGAAGAGAGGAAGAGACGTTAGCGCTTCCCCTGGCCAGGCAAGCCCCACGTAGGGCCAGACTTACCTAGGGAGGAGCTGTGGCTGTTCCCCATGCAACATGGAGAAGAGCCGTGGGGGCCCGCCTTAAGAGCCATGGGGACCCGCTTTTCCTGGGGAAGAGCCGTGGCTCTTCCTTAGGCGACATGGGGAAGAGCCAAACGTCTCTTCCTTTACCTATTTTTTTTAATTATAAAATCCACAGTTTCGAAAAATATGGAACTGGAACCGGCCCTTGAAGGCCGGCTGCAGTTCGGAACAGTGGACCCGGTCAACAGGCCGGTTCTGGGTCCACAGTTCCGAATGGCCATGTCTAGGTTCAACTCTCTGTTTAAGGACTATAACATTGTGAAGATTATGCACTTTTCAGATGAATATTTTCAATGGACTACGCATCGAGCTGAGATTGAGATATATTCCCTCTTTACAGTTTCGTGGAAAACTTTAGAGTGCGACTTTCCCGCAGTGCGCACTACTATGGGCGGTGTCTTCTTAAAGGGGAATCTGCATTATTGGTTTTCTGTTCAGTCCGCTCGTCTGAAGGACGGAGGTGGATACGCCTCAATTGTCTTATTCAATGTCGCTGAAGAGGCTTTTGATGAAATGGCCAAGAAACCAAAAAAAAAAAAACACAAACTGTGAAACAAATTTGAAAAAATATTTCTGAAAAAGCATGATATCATTATAATAAAATAAAATAATGTGCCAAATAATAAATTGGTAAAATATCTGCAAAGAGTATTTAATTGAAATTGAAATATGTTTATATCTTGAAAATCATTCAAGATATGATTTCATGTTTTTCTCTCAAATACTTTTTCATAAATAACTAATAATTTGTTAAAGTTATTTAATTTTTGCTCATGTTTTAACATCATTTGCTTTATTTTGGTCTTCCTTGTGGGGTTGGCCTGCAATTTTCCAAAGCACTGTACTTTAGCCACGTTTTGCAAGATTAACAGCCAGACGCAATCGCCACCAGGCCAATAAGATGAACCCTTCTTCGTAAATCGTACTCTTGTGTTCGTATCATGTGTCCTAAGACGATGATCACAAGCATGTTGATACCAGGGATTGTGTGTCTGCAGTTTCAACAAAGCTCTGTATTGTTAGAAATTAAACTAAATTCATGAACGTTGTCCAGAATCGATGTCGATGCTAATGATCGTTCAACTCCCAAGACGTATGCACAAATTTGCACACAAACCAAGACTTGTCTTTATTGTAGCGTTGCTTTTTAGAGTCATTATTGTAAAGTCGTCATTAGGTGAGTTTATCAAGAGTCAATTCCTGTACCGATACTATGTATGTACATCACATATGTTCATGTTATCAGAGTAGATCAAGAGTCATGTATCAAGCATGTAAACAAGTTTGTCTTGTAACTTTTTTGACATGGGTGAATCAAGATGAATACAAAAATATTGAAAAGCCTATTCATAGTACCACAAAGTTCTACCGAACTGCGCTTTTTTAGGATTTTTCACCTTCTACTCAAGTACATTCAGCTTGTAGATATTTAAACCGCCAATCCCTTGTTTACCATTGGTAGAATAGTGTACTTCCCATCTTTAGATGATCAAAGGACGTCGCACCAGCATCCTTTGATTAATTTGTCATCTTCAGAACATCATAAGAAATTTTCCTAACACATTTAAATCAAATTGATTACTCAAGTGATAAGCATGTTCGTCTTCTCAACTGAAGATTTGATTTCGAATCCTTATACTTGAGCATTTTCTTGGAACCACCGCGAAGAGCACAAACCTATGTTTGCGGTAATTATTTGATGTGTGCAGAAGCAGTTAACGATGATTTTACAAAATTTCGAAGACAAAATCCTCGTACTCGCATTGTGACACAAAAATCAAAAGGCGTCTCGGTCAATGTTGGTTTTGGGTGCTTAGAATATCATTATACTTAGCAGAACCTACTTTGCGTACATATGTTATTAATTTTTTTTATGGAGACTATTAAAGAGTTTGTCATTGAGGCTTTGATAATTCTATCTATAACCTTAAGAATAGACCCTTGAATGCAAATTCGAACATGTAAACATATCCTCATGAGGCAAAAGTACGATAGTAGCTTCGAAGTTTCTAAACAAATAAAAGAATGATTAGAGATTTTTCGATAGCTCGACTCCATTCGTTGTCCAAATACCCGACTTTCAAGTGTAAATTGTCAAGATTCGGATAATTAATCTGATATAATTTTTGAAATCCAATCGATCTCTCCCCCAACTCAAGATGCAATAATGTTTTCCCACCTCGACTACCTTGTTTAAAGTTTTGCGTCTGCCTGCGAAAAAGAAGCAAATCAAACGGGTCCAAGGCCCCTATCTCTTCTAAATTAAAGTCCATTTAGCAGATTCCGATGCAATTCACGGATGGATCGACGTAAATTGAACTTATGTGGGTATATTAATACCAAATGAAAATGTTCCTAATGGCTACAGGGAAAACGTAATTTGTATTTAGGGGTTATGGTCGATCCCCAATTTTCTTATGTGATCACTAATTAAATAAGATAGCCAAAATTTATGTATTAACACCTTGAGATTCATATTGGGAAGACTTCAGGAATCATCTTATTATCGGTAACCAAATCGAGTTTAGATACGAAAAGAGCACTGTCTAGATGATTAGTGTAAGTAGAACACCATCTTGCATTCTACTAGGCTCCTAGCTGGCCCTTAGAGGCTAGTTGTGACTCCCAAATAGGATAGAACTCCATAGCTTAGAATGAATCGAATTTCCCAAGGTCGTGGCCAGTAAGGGTTTAGGAAAATCCGTGTTGAGTGAGCTCGAGCCAACCTCGAGAAGAGGTGAGGCTAGTTCTCCGCTTGATAATCCGCTAAACCCGTTTTCCAGCCCACTTAAGAAGCCGTGTGGTAAGGTTGCGACAGGTTTTTACTGGGTTTGTTGAATAACAACTTATACCATTTGGCCGTTATCACCGGTAATCAGCGGTCCCCCATAGTTCTACATTAACATGAGATGATCATTAATTTCTGAGACTTGTGATGGGAAATGCCCCGGTATGTCTTGTCCATTAATTTTTTTGTCATTGTCGGGTAAGTATGTGTGCAATTTGTTTGTCTGATTACTGCTGTAATTCTATAGTTCAAAAGACAAAACAATTTTCACTAATTTTTTTGCTTTTCTCATTCGAGATTCTTTAATTATTTGTCCTTATTTTCATCTCGCATATTAATATCAATCTTCAAGTTGAACTTGAAGACTCCGTTACAATGATTGTGATTCCAACGAAAGTATTGTTTTGGGGATCTCAATTGGCCAAAAAGAAGAAGAAGAGGAATTAAAGAAAAAGTGTAGGGCCTTACTATTATGTTCAAGTCGTATAAGAGTGCTTTTTATTTTGCTTTTGAAATTTTTTTATACCTTTTTATGAGACGGTTACTTCAAGTATACTAATGGTATTACTTGCAGCAAGCAGCTCTTAACTAAGGCTATGTTTATTTCACATAAAATTTGACATTCTTGAAAAAAGACAATATTTCTCGATATTTGGCTGAAATTTGAAAATCAATCGAAACTTATTTTCCGTTGTTTGGAAAGAATAACCTGATTTTATTTTTCAAAACAGATATATTCGGGCGCTAATGCTTAGGTATGAGAAACTAGGGAACTAGGCACGGGTACAGAGGTCACGAGCCTACGATTTTTCAATTAATGAGTGTTTTATACAAAACACGCGGTGATGATACATGGATCTACGGTCAGAAATAACTCACAGTACTGTCATATTATCATGGAAGCTTTTTTCTCTATTGAAAATATATTACTAGAAACATTATAGATGTTGATCAGAAACGTGCAGAGATGGGTGCATCTATGCACGAGTTTTTTGTTCTGTTTTTAACTTCTAAGAAGCCAAAAAGTTTTTACGAGAAATTTGGGAAACAGTTAAAATAAAAGCCACTCCAAATGTGTCCCAATAAACTTGTTCTATAGATGAAGTGATAAACGGAATCAATCGCAAATTCGCAATAAACGAATGAGACAGAACCTTAGTCCCTGTTTCCTTGATTATCCAAGTACTTTCTGATGGGCATTCATTCTCACCTTGATTAACTAAAGTCGCCATTTTATTTTTGTCTTTCTATCTTTCTGTTTTTGAGAACATGTTTGGAATAGAAATTCGTTTGGTAAAATAATTTCGACTTTCTATTTTTGTGACAAATTTTCAGTCCATAAATAGATTTGAAATAGAAATGAGAAGTAATTTTTTTTTATTTTTTTATTTCTAGAATAGAAATAAGATTTTTTCCCATATCTCTCTCTCTCTCTCTCTCTCTCTCTCTCTCTCTCTCTCTCTCTCTCTCTCTCTCTCTCTCTCTCTCTCATGTCCCTATCGCAAATGATCTCCGGTCCGTCAAAATTGGTTAAACGAGTCATTCGTTAACTTTGTCAAATTTGGCTAATGAAATATGTTGACGTGGCTTTTTGATTACTTTTTCTTTCTATGTGGCGATGACGTGACTAGAACATAAAATAGAAGGCTAAAATGACGTCGTTTTCGGCAAAATCTGGATTTTAATACAAAATTTAGTTGAACAATATTAACCAAAAATTAGAAAGAAAAAAAGAAGAAGGAAGAAGCATGCAGCCCTTGCTGCCGCCACCCCCACCATCGCTAGCAGAGCCGAAGATGGTGGTCTAGTGACCCCCGCCGGCCGCAAGCGAGAAGTTATAGGCCCTCGCCTAGGTCTGGATGAGGGCTATCAACCCTTGCCACTGGCGGCGCTTGCCTAAGTTTGGCGAGGGTCACTGGACCCTAGCTGTCGCCGAACATTCCTACCAATGGTGAGGCGGCGACGATAAGGGTTGCAAGCGCACTTGTATACATCTTCATTCTCTCTTTTTTACATTTTCTTTAATTTTACTTTTTTTTTGTGTAACTTAACTAAATTTCATATTAATGCATCAGATTTGGACCAAAATGATGTCGTTTTAGTCAAGTTAGTGCCTCGTAAGATAGATAAAATAACAAAAAAGTTGACGATAGTAATTTTCGTAAGCCGAATTGGACGGAGTTAATATAAGAATTTGATTGTATCAATATGACAAATTTTAGGACTTTACTACATCCTTTTCAAGTTATAAAACTCAATTGCACTTTCAAAAGAAGCTTTAGAACTTAAGTGCACATATCCCTAACTCAACTTAACTCCTGTTTCTCAGAATCAAGACTTTTGGCTGTCGTTTGAAAGAGAGGACCTTTTTCTTGTGGCCATCCAAAATAGAGGATAAGGCCATCCAAAATAGAGGATAAGAGGTGATAAATCTTCACATGACCAACTCAGAGGGCATGCATATCTTTGTCAAAAATTCACAGCAAGATGGGTAGCAAGGATCTGCTCAAGGGCGCTGAAGTAGTTGTTGATGATCGTGAATCTCTTGACAGGACCATCCTTTGAACAGAAAAAGTTAGCCCAAAGCAACTTGATTATAGGTTGGTTGGTGATTTGTGACTGTCGCGACCCATCCGGAAGCGGACGCGGCTAATGGATTACCGATCACGGGTCTTGGATCGGTGCGAGCCCTCCCAGGCCCATACCAAATCGCGGCGGGAGTATTTTTCAGGAGGATTCAACGATAAGAGTCGATCGCTTTCGACCTTAGTGTGGTCGTGGTGGCATGTGCAACTTGTGCATGCATTTGGAGTCGCCACCGGTCTTTCTTGGAGGGTAGACCGGAAACCTTACCGATCGATTGGGAGAGATCGATCAGTTCTACGGAACCAGAGATTTTGGGTTCGGGGACTTGGTTACGCTGGTGTCGTTACCAACGCCCTTTCGGTACCTAATGCGAGTGATTTTCCTAACTAGGATTTCATGCAGGCACAATTTTGGGTGAGGTAAGTCTGACTTTGCACATTAACCAGTTTAACATGCTCACGTAATCATAATAAATAAATAGATGTCAATCACATAAATATCTATCCTACGTGGTGATCATGGAATTATGATTTAATGGGTCTCGAGCCAATGAGACCACATATAATCATTTTAATATTTTAATAACGGAGAGCCGCTCTTCGCTTCTTCTTGGTTTCTTGAACTCTTCAAGAATTGGGCCCCAAAGAGCTCGCCGACTTAAAAGGCTCCTCCACGTAATCCTCGTAGCATTTACATCAACAATTGACTATGCTAAAAATAAAGATTACATGAAAAATAAAAGGAGTACGCAGCCTCCATTTAATAATTACAACCCCAAATATATAAATAATCATCATACATTCATATATACATCAATCACATTGATTAGGGATTTTTCCATGATCACCACCCTTTCACGTAAGTAATAAATTCACAATTTAAAACTTAGGAAGGCACAATAAAAATTCTACGTTGAATCATATTCAGAATTTTTACGTAAAATAAGATAGCCATAAATTTTCGATTCAAAATTGATTTAGTCTCAATTTTTGCTACGTTGATTAATTTATCATATAAAATAATCAATCTCCATTAGCCATGTAAGACGAACAATTCGTTAATACATATTGGCCATAGTATTGCAAAAATTGCAAAAAATCAATTAAATGCACGAAAACACCTAAGGATTGGCTCTGATACCACTGTTGGGATCCACGTAACACGTAGCGGAAATAAATAACAACCCACACATGTATCTCCAGAGGCGTACTTCGTGCATTTCAATCGAAAAAAATCACAAAGTCTCAAAGGGAGTAAATAGATTACCTCTCGTAGCGTGCTTGAACGGAGGTGTCGGTTCGATGTTCTTCGATCTCAGCCTCCACAAGTGTTAGGCATCTAGTTCGGACGCACCACCAATTGACGAACGGGGAGACGACTAATAACTCCACAACAATTGTGCTAGCAATATGCGGAATCAATATTCCGAACTTAGTATATTTTGCTCGCTCAAGATTATGAGAATATAGAGAGTGTTTGTGTTCTTCTCTCTAAGCTCTCAAAAATTTGCACACTCTACAAAATGTCTCTCCCCTCCAACCTCAAAACTCTTGCCATCCTTTTATAGCCAAAAATACCTTCCAATAAATTGTATTTAAAAATAGCACTAACAATTATAAATTCTATCTAAAAATAGCACTCACAAATAAATGACATTTAAAAATAGCACTAACAATAGCACTCACAATTTATAATACAAAAATGCTATTTAAAAATAGCACTAACAATAGCACTCACAATTTATAATACAAAAATTCTATTTAAAAATAGCACTAACAATTATAAATTCTATCTAATAATAGCACTCACAAATAAGTGACATTTAAAAATAGCACTAACAACAGCACTCACAATTTATAATACAAAAATGCTATTTAAAAATAGCACTAACAATAGCACTCACAATTTATAATACAAAAATTCTATTTAAAAATAGCACTAACAATTATAAATTCTATCTAATAATAGCACTCACAATTTATGATAAATAAATGCCATTTAAAAATAGCACTAACAATAGCACTCACAATTTATGATAAATAAATGCCATTTAAAAATAGCACTAACAATAGCACTCACAATTTATAATACAAAAAATGCTATTTAAAAATAGCACTCACAATACAAAAATGCTAAAAAAGGCACTAACAAAGGTGTTAAAAATAATAACCATTATTATTATTACAAGAGTTAAAGAGGTTACCAAACAATACAAATATGCATAACGTATAAATACGTATGATGTATAAATACGTAGAGCATACGTATACATCCGTGAAACCGGGGACTAATTGAAAGAAAAATGTGCAATTAAGCCCTTTTGGTAAAAATTGATTAAATTGGAGGGCAAATTGACCTAATTGCACTTTAAGACTTTAGAATCCAATGTCATAGCTTATAAAAAGTGAGAATTGAAAACTAAAAGACTCGAAAATGATTTTTTTTTAGGCTCGGTTCGGGTTTATGTTTGTGAAGGAACATAGTGACCCGAGCCGAATTTTTGAGATTTAAAGTGACACACTTGAAGAGGAAATTAAAACAAAATTATCGAATATTTTTGGGTATTTTTCTGACCACGAATGGTATTCTTCTGATTTTTTGGGTATTTTTATAATTAAATAAACTCGAAAAATATTAAAAATACCGAAAAATATTTTTTGTTCAAAATTGGTTCCTAAGGTTAAACCAAGGCTTCCAAAGTTGATTTTGTGATTTTATGACCTTTTTTGATATTTTTAATTAATTTTAAAGAATAAAAATCACAATAATAAATGGTAAAAAAAATCAGGTGTCAACAGCTGCCCCTCTTTGAAAGGAATCTCGTTAGAGGTTTCTCTCAAAGATAAGGTGGCACCTGATTCCTAACCGACTCAACTGGGAAAATAAGAGAAGAAATGTTATGACATCGGATCCTTAAGGCTCTTGATAAAAGCTCAAATTAATCCCCGGTTTACTCTAACAATTTGAACATGGGCCGGAGTGAGAGAGGCTTACCTGAAGCTCACCTGTCAGATGCTGCCGGTTGCGACAACTTTCAAGTAGATACCTAGGACTCGTCATTCAGAATATCCTAGGGAGATTAAGCTCTGACCTGTATGGTAGGTCATACCATTATGGGATTCCTAACTGGTAGGAACCTAAGGAAGGCGCGTCCCACACTTTGGGATTTGCCAAGGATTTTGATCCGTATGGTGGATCGAACCAGAAATGGTTCACCTACTGTAAGGTTTACCTAGGGAAACGACTCTTTCCGTGTCTGGAATTTGTCAAGGTTTTGATCCGTATGGTGGATCGGACCATTAGGCTGATCCTTCAGGCGGTTTCTACCATATTTGACCCTTCAGGCGGTATCTACCGTGGTTTGACCCTTCAGGCGGTTTCTACCTTGAGTTGACCCTTCAGGCGGTTTCTACCTTGGTTTGACCCTTCAGGCGGTTTCTACCTTGTGTTGACCCTTCAGGCGGTTTCTACCTTGAGTTGATTTGAAAAGGGTGTCTCATGACGAGGGTTCTCCACGTCCGATGAGACTGCCTAAATTTGAAAATGGGTCTCATGACGAGGGTTCTCCACGTCCGATGAGACTGCCTAAATTTGAAAATGGGTCTCATGACGAGGGTTCTCCACGTCCGATGAGACTGCCTGAATTTGAAAAGGGGTCTCATGACGAGGGTTCTCCACGTCCGATGAGACTGTTTGATATTTGAAAAGAGGTCTCATGACGAGGGTTCTCCACGTCCGATGAGACTGTTTGATATTTTGAAAAGGGGTCTCATGACGAGGGTTCTCCACGTCCGATGAGACTTCCTGAATTTTGAAGAGGTGTCTCATGACGAGGGTTTTCCACGTCCGATGAGACAGTTTGATATTTGAAAAGGGGTCTCATGACGAGGGTTTTCCACATCCGATGAGACTGCCTAAGTTTTGAAAAGGGTGTCCTAGGACGAGGATTCTCCACGTCCTGCTGGGACAGTTTGCTGACTTCTTTTGAAAAAGGGTTCTATCCTCACCCTTTCTTTTGCAAGATCCCGAAATTTGCCGGGGAATTCAATTTTGAAGCAGTGAAAGATTTTATCTTGACAAAGCTTCACTTGGGTCCGTTGAGGCGACATTCTGGGAGCTGGGTTCTCCAGGTATCCTGCAGAAGTTTGAGCCTGAAAGATTTTTCTTCACCAAGAAAACGTTAGTAATCTTTGGGAAGACCACGGCTGTCCATTTTGACAAAACCGTATGTTTTAAGTTTTAATCATGAAATTTGCTGCTGGAGGTTATCCAAAGCATTCTTGCAACATGCAAATGTGATCACAAATCCCTTGCGCGGAAAATCTGGATCCAACAATTTGAAACTTCCAAAAAGAGTTTGTTCAAAACATCAATTGGAATATTTCTCGACAATGAGGTCTTCTCACCTGTTTTGCGATAGTGGTTTTTTTATAGGGGATGCACTCAATTCCCTACTAACCTGTGCCTAGGTTTTAGGCTCATTCGCAGCGCATACATTTTGATCGGTCGGGAGGTCTTCCACGGGACCGTAATGTTGGGCTTGGATATTGGTCTTCAAGGGGGACTCACTTTTGAGTCAAGGTCATTGAATGAAAGTTTTCACCATCTGCTCCGGGTTTACAAGTCAAGAACCCTGCAAAATGAGAAAGAAATAGTCTTGCTCGTACTTCTTCGAGCTGAGCTGTATGTTAACCCAAGTGTCTTAGTAAGAGAAGACTGTTTCAGGGTTATGATGTTGGTAGGATTGGGGACCGAAAAAGGCTTGTTTTTGGCCCAGAATTCATGACGAGTTTGACATTGGTGATCATTGCTGATTTACCTCCTGTCTTTTCCTTTCTGCATCTTTAGTTTTTGAGGTGTACAACCGATTTTGAGGTGTGCACCAGCTCTTTAGAGAGCGTCCCTTGTTGCATTCAGAGACCGACTCTCTCCATGTCTTTGTTCTGTGCTTGGCAGCATTTGGGGAGCAGCTTTTTTTTATTTGACTCCTTTAAGAATTTTCTTTTTTTTTTTTTTTTTTTCATCCTAGTTTCACTGGGGATCAAGCAAACAGCTTTCATGAGCATCGGCCTTGCTTTTACCAGGCACTTTGCTTTTTCTCGATGCCGTGGATTTTTCTCATTCATTTTTTAAATCCCACTTTTTCTCATCTTCATAGGATCGCGTTAGACCTATGATCAAAGGTCTAACAAGGTTAAACATTAACTTAGGAATTCTTTTGCAAACCCTAAGTCTTGAACTCCTTCGTTTCTGAAGTGATGCTGCATCCGTCTTGGAATGTGCAATGATCACCAACGGGTTTATGAAATGATTCTGCAGGCTCAACTTGGCTATGCAAAGGATTCGGTGTGTGGGATAGAGAAATGAATGCTTCTCATCATCCTATGGCACTTGGATTACCATATAAACAACACACAAAGATTAATGTTAGTCCGAGCAAGAAAATTTCTAACCATTTTCTCCTGATGCTGCTGGACTCACCTCCATTTTGCCCCGATGTGGGGTGGTTCTTGACAGGGTTAAGAATGAAAACCGCCGTTCAAAGGGGTTATCAACGGTCACCTGTAGTGTTTGGGGGATATGAAACGAATGCCTCCGTCGTCCCAACCCATGTAATCGCTGCGAATGGTCCCTACTTCCGTAGGTCCAGATTCTGCTGTCTTATCCGCTTCATTTCTCTCTTAAGTGTGTATAGGACGTGTTTGGACTAGGCTTTGCCTCTCGTCTTTTGAGAAAACGTCCTTTTGAAAGTTTTGAACAACTTTTGATTGGAAAAATCTCTTTCGTTTTCTCCAAAAATTTTACCCGTCAATGGGATTTTATGATGCCCAATGCATGTTCAGATAACCTCATGTTTCAAAACATGAATGCCAATGAAGTTAGAATCCTATGTCTTTTCTAGACATCAGATTCTAAAAGCTTTTCTTTTCTTCTCTATTTTTTATTCAACATTTTCAATGGATTGGGGAAAGGGATACTTACATGTCCCCCGCGGCTGGAGATCCCTGAAAATGCGGAAGAAACATGTTATTGTTCGTTCATGAATTTTTCCAAAAATTAGAACGATACATCTTACCCTCGGTCGTGTGCCCCTGCGAGTGCACACAGGTTGTCAAAATTTGTCCTCCTTGATGGTGAGTCCCTATCAAGGATAAATAGCAAGTGTTAACTCATATTCCCAAATTGAAGACAAATTGGGACAATACAACTTTACTCTTGGTTCTCATCCCGTTCTGACGTCGCGTATTGATATGAACCACGTCTATCAAATCCGCTTATCCATGCTTGGAATATTTGCAATATCAATGGTTCATCTGCCCCCGGTTGGGCAACGTCTGTTTTGTTATTTGAACAGATGGCTCCTTGGGTGATTTATCCACGTTTAACACCTGAGAAGGGAAAGAAATGAGACATTACTTTGGTATTCGGTTGAAGATCGTTTAGGAACGATACATCGTTTTACCAAATGGGAGGCTTCGTGACCAAACGTATTTCGTGCTGAATGGGGGTAGATCCCATTATGCTCCGCGGGTGATAGTCATCGTTCATGGAATTTGCTCCACGGATTAAGTGATTAATCCATGGCCCTTGGCTCGAAGACGTTCAAAGGGTAATGTTGACACTCAGAGCGGTTAGTTTTCAGCGTTAATTACAATGTTCCCGCGGGAACTTTACAACGAAATCCGTAACACATTCATTCGATGTATTCACCTCTCACTCTCCTGAGCCTTCTAATGATTTAGCACACGAGCTTCGAACCAGATGTCCGGTCGCCGGTACCGGTCACGACTGCGAAGATGCACTTGTTCCAAAATGCTTGACCCATAGGCTGAGTTGCTCATTCAGGAGATCGTCCGACCGCTCGAGTCGTCCAAGTTGAGCATCCTTAATTGCTGGTGACGGACTTCTCCCATTTTCGGCATGAACAACCTGGTTTCTCGGTTTATGCGTGATCCACACGCCGAGTTGCTCACTGAGGGACTCGCTTGAAATTTCAAGCCATTGACGCCCAAGTCGGGCATCCTCAACCGTTGGCGATGGGTTCCTCACACTACTTTCGACATGAACAACCTCACTTCTCGAGTTGGTATTTTCATCGTTGTCCAGTAGGTTTGTACCCGATGCTGGATTCGCCGTAGGAATAACACTAACGATCGGTTGGTGCTCAAATTGGGGAGTCCATACCTGCTGAAATTGTTGTACATACTCTTGGGGAGTACCAGGGTAACTCAGGGGGGAATTCAGCCGATCGAACCAAGAATAGATGTTTTCAAGGAGATCGTCTGAACCATCGAGCGACTGACACTCAGGTTGAGTATTGTCGACTACTGGAGAATGAATCTTTTTGCCATTTTCGTCATGGACCACCTGATTCTTCGAGCCGGAATCTCCGTAATCGTCTCGCAAGATTGTATGTGCATCTCCTGCCAGTGTTAGATCCGCTGTAGGACTAGTATTAACGGCCAGTCGGTGCTCAGACTGGGGAGTCCCGATTTGCTGAAATTGCGGTACATACTCCTGAGGAGTACTGGGATAACCCATGGGAGTACTCTGATTGATGCCTGAACAATCGACCGTGTAATTGTCAGTCCCATCGGTGTTAAGAGGTGATTGGATGCTTCCTGCTTCATGAGGATTGCGATCACAGCCATGCTCATCGTTTAAACTTGAACTGCCTCTCTCTTGGTCTAGCGCCACTCGTCCATCTCTCAGTAGTCTTTTGTAGCACCAAAGGTGGTTCCTGACTTTATTTCTATCCAATTCCGGCATGTTCATGATCTTGAGTATGCGCGATGGGCGAGCCAAACTGATCCCTAACTGTTGAACTGCATCAACAAATTTGCTATGAAGCTCCGAGGTCCAATAAAACCTTGTTTTCTTGCTAGCCGAAGTAGGGTTGGCAACTCGGCGGCTACTCTTCGTGGAATCTGGTCGTGTTGAACCGCCTCTATCTTGGTCTAGCGACGCTCGTCCATCTCTCAGTAGTTTCTTGTAGCGCCAAAGGTGATTCTTGACCATATTTTTAGTCAGTCCCGGCACGTTCATGATTTCGAGTATGCGCAATGGGCAAGCAAAACTGATCCCCAACTGTTGAACTGCATCAACAAATTTGCTATGAAACTCCGGGGTCCAACGAAATCTTATTTTCTTGCTAGCCGAAGTGGTGTCAGCAACTTGGCGGTTACTCTTCTCGGAATCTGGTCGTGTTGGAGGTTGCTCTGGAGGGGATTTAGTGGTCTCAGATCGACTGGTCATGATGGTGAGTTCATCATCGAGCGGACCCGACTTGTCATGACGCATGTTCCCTTCCACAATGGGCGTCGACTTTGACCTTATAGCACTAGTTTCCTCTTGTAGATCCTCGGCGGTACCCGCCTGTTCCGAAAGATGTTGCGAAGGGCATTGCAACAAATGAGCATTATAAACCCCCAGATCTGGCTCTTCAGTGAATACTCCGTCCGTGGGAACAGGGTTACCGCACTCCAGGCAAATAGCGATGCTTAGAGCTTTTTTGTACTGAGTGTTTTTTATTCGAAGCTTTTCATTTTCCTCCCTTACAACCGCTAACTCGTGCCGATCGCGTTGCTGCTTCAGCCGAGTTCGTTTGTTTTCAAACCAGCACTTGACCTTCCGAGGCTCCCACCCTATCTCCTGGCCCATTTTGATTTTCTGTTCCATGTCCGGATAGGGGTATTCCCTGAAAAACAATTCGAGTTTATGGACTTGACCTGAAGTGTTGCGTTTGAGATATTCCCCTTTCTGACGCTGATAACCGTCGCGGGTACTGTTCTCGTTAACCAAGCCGCGGGTTTCATCATTAGAAGGATCGGTCTCCATGGCCCTCGTGTCAGGTTCGGTCCTGAGATCTTCAAACTCTTCCAGCAGCTCAAGCTCGGAGACCTCCAAGTCTGGCGCTTCCAGTAAATGACAGAATCCCTTGAACATTTTGACCGGGATATCACTGTTTGATTTTCCGTTAACTCAGCTTTCTTTGTTCCTCCTTGGATCTTCACTTTCTCTGCAAATTCTGAGAGGTTAAAGGAGCCGGATCACCGTTCTTCGATCAAAGGTGATGGCTACCCGACGAGCGCTCTTCTCAATGTTTCGAGATTCCCACTTCGTCCTTTTGTGATGGCTACTTGACGAGCGTTTTTCTCAAGGCTTCGTAATTCCCACTTTGTCCTTTTTTGCTCTTTTCTACGTGAACGGAGCCTGAAGATCTCTTGCGTTGATTTCGCTTTGTCGAGCACTACGCTTGTCCCCCTGGCCCAGTCTCTAGAGTAACAAGCCTGCCCACCTTTCGGCGCCATTATGTTTCGTAAAACCCGAGATCACAGGACGGTGGTGGATTCGTGACTCATCGGGGATGCATTAACGAAACCCGCTTGGCTCTACTGCACATAAAATATTATTACCACTTCTCCCTGTACTCGAGCATGTATAAGGTGATAGATTGATGTCAAGAAGATTAACACTTTAGCCTTATCAGACTCAGCCTCTCAAACACTCTTCACATTCTCACTCTCTTCTCCGTCATTCCATCGCATATGGATTCCTCCTCTATGCCTGTTGCCTTACCTGAAGCTTCGACCCAATGGGAGAGATTTTACCACCTCTTGGGTAGGGGTTATGGCTACATAAACAATCATCCTGAAGCTGAGGTTGAAGTTCGTACTCTGATTCCGGCCCTGGATACTGCGTGTATTGAAGGTACGAAACTGCAAAGGGAGTTTGTGATCTTCCCAACTCTCTTTAACAATTTCATGCAGGCTTACGAAGTTGCTAGCCGGGAGGTCACTTTGGCTGGTATCGTGCGAGCCCGTTATCAGGACCGAACTGAGTCCCTGATGTTGGCCATGCTGACGGCCGATAACCATAAAAGGGCTGTTGAATACGCCCACGCCCAGGTTTCGATGCTGGTCCGTGAGAGGGACAACTTGGTGGAGCGTTTGGCTCTTTTTGACACCGCCTTTGAGCAAGACCAGCACAACTTCGTGCTGAGGTTCCAGTGTGCCTGGTTGGAGGAAAGACTTGAAGACCTGAGCATGGATATAGCTCGCGGGAGGGTGCTGGCTCATGACTTAGAGCTTGAGTTCGAGTACTATGACACCAAGGTGAACGAACTTAAGGAGAAATGTCGTCTCCTTTTCTTCAAGCTTGTAGACCTCGATTCCCGGAGTGTGGGTTGTAAGCAATGCATGGATAGCATGGAGAGTCAGTTAAGCTTTTTTGTGATGCTTGTCAGAACTCATTTTGGGTTTACTGCTCCCCCTCAGTGATCCACTTGTAAACTTTCCTGCTGAATGAAATAAATGCGAGTTTGTTTATATATGCTCTTTCATTCTGCATTGTTGACTAGCCAAGAAAGGTTTTTGCTTTCGGATCTACGCGACTCCTTTTTCGCCTGTGTCAACAGATTGACTACGCATCATTCTCACAGCCCGACGCTTTATATTTGATTGACCTGAATGCCTCGTGAGAAATAGATTTGTAGTTGCTCGAAACTTAAAGATTGCCCCTGATTTTGCGGTCATTGCGTTTGGGGCCGCTAGTAATCTTTCACTTTTGAGCTCGATCACATTCTGCTAGTAACTCATGCTATCAATTCTGCCTTCACGCGTCGGGGCTGATTTTACCTTGAACTTAATAACAAGGAATTACCGTATACACACGAGATGACGTTTGCGAAAAACATTATGCAGAATCAACTCTAGCTATTGAAGAAACAAACGCATGCACCGATGAGAACTTTACAATAGGAGATACATCCTTCTCGCGTACATCCCCTTCTTTCTTGGGGCATGTCCAATGACTAACCAGTCTGGCCTCAGCTTAGGTGTGCCATTACCAAGTGCAGATCATGGTTGCCAACCTTTAATAGCTTCCAACTGATCGAACCAGGTGTCAAGTCCTTCATCGAAGAAATCACCCGACCCCTCGAACGATTGATGTGTAGGTTGAGCTGCATCGCCCGACGGGTTCTTCGAACTGGAACCTCCATCTTTGTCTGGGATTATAAGAGGAGATTTGATCGATTGACTACCACAAGCATCTCCCACTTGGGGATTAGGGAAATAAGAGTGCTCCAAGCTTTCTCCCATTAGATCATCTGAAGCCATATGCTCTGATTGGGCAAACCCTTGAGCACTGGGCGTGGTGGGCTGATCTGCGACAGGATGAACACTGACTAGCTGCTGCTCGGACGGAGGAGTGCTTACTCGTTGCACTTGTGATGCGTGTTCTTGAGGAATATTGAAATGACTCGCGAGGATATCCTGATCAAATCCCCAATAGTCGTCCAGATTCGACCGGGCCTCATTTGTCATAAGGGTGCTGGGTTCGCAGCCGAGTCTATTGCTCGGATTCAGTTCTGCATAACGCTGTCCTAACGCCCTTCTGTAGCAACCAAGGTGATTCGCGACTAATTGCTTGGTAAGTCCCGGTACGTTCATGACCCTAAGTATGCTTGTCGGACCTATGAAGTCGAGTCCTATCTGTCGAACTGCGTCCAAGAACTTGAGATGAAGCTCCGGGGGCCAAGTGAATTTCTTCTTCTCGTCGTCCAGAGTGGCGTAGATAGCCTGCCGACTAACCTCTAACTCCTCTTGAACCGTATCTGATCTTACCGGAAGCTGTTGTGGAGGAGATTCATGGGCTTCGATGAGGTGACTCTGATCATAACGACACGTATCTTCTTCCTCCGAAGACACTGGTATAATTTCTGTAGGATCGATCTGCTCATGCGCGCCATTAGCAGGATCTGATTGTACCGGAGATGGCTCAAGGGAGCAGGGGGATAAATGAGCACCTTCCATCTTCGTAGAAGGCTTACTGGGGAACAATTTACTGAGGGTGGTAGGGCCACCGCAGTCAGGGCAGGTAATAGTACTGAGAATTTTCTCATACCACATGTTTTCCATTTGAAGGTTTTGGTTCTGCTCTTTTAGGGCCGTGATCTCCTTACGCCTATGTTGGACACCTAGTCTGAAACGTCTATTCTGAAACCAAAAATGGATTCTCATAGGATTCATTCCCAGCTTATGGCCCAATTCAATCTTTTGTTCCTCGTTTGGGCAAGGGCATTCATCGAAGAAAGCTTCAAGCTCCTGGATTTCTTTCCGAGCGTAGCGCTGGCGACTTTTTCTTTTCCGGGGTTGAGCGTCGTGGCCACTGCCGTCGTCACCACTGCGATCTTGATGTTCGTCACCGGCGATGTTGAGTTCCATGGCTTCGATGTCGAATCTGATTCTAGAGAATTTGAGGTCTTTCAACGAACTCGTCACTCGAGGTTCTCTGTTCTCTTTTGTATACTCGCTCTTTCGATTTGTTGCCTCCTTTTCCTCGAAAGCTAGGTCTGTTCAGCGTTCTGTTTTTGAAACGACGGAACTGTTTACCTCCTGCTCAGCTTTCCGACACGAAGGGGTAACCAAATCCTTCCGCGGCTTCTTCGATAGTAGCGCTCGCCTTTCACTTTTCCTCGATAGTCATGCCTGTTCAGCACTGTCTTCTCTTTTTAAGTGGCAGAGCTGTTCACTCGCCGCCCAGCTTTATGCGTGATGGAACAACACAATCCTTTCGCGGCTTCTTCGATAGTTGCGCTCGCCTTTCACTTTTCCTCAATAGTCATGCCTGTTCAGCACTGTCTTCTCTTTTTAAGTGGCAGAGCTGTTCACTCGTCGCCCAGCTTCATGCGTGATGGAACAACACAATCCTTTCGCGGCTTCTTCGATAGTTGCGCTCGCCTTTCACTTTTCCTCAATAGTCATGCCTGTTCAGCATTGTCTTCTCTTTTTAAGTGGCAGAGCTGTTCACTCGCCGCCCAGCTTCATGCGTGATGGAACAACACAATCCTTTCGCGGCTTCTTCGATAGTTGCGCTCGCCTCCCTCCCAGCTTTAATAATGGCGAGACCGAATTTGTCAGGCCTGAAATTGCGGATCAGGACATGTCTGATGATTCACGGGAGGAGCAGCCCTCGCTTTACATTAATTAACCCGGCTCCACAAGCATTATTGCTGCAACTTTTCTCCACTCTCGAGACGCTATAAAATGCGGAGTTGGTGTTTGGGAGATTAACGCTCTCATATAATTTGCTTCCATCCTCTAATCGCTCCACTACACACATCTCCGTCGAAAATGGCTTCTTCCCAAGTTCACACTTTCTCAGCCGAAGCTTTGACTCGATGGAAAGAGTTCTATAACCTCTTGGGTCGAGGCTACGCTCACATAGCCGATCATCCCGAAACCGAGGATGAGATCAGAGTCATGTTCGGGGACCTGGACATCACCTCCCTCGAGGGTACCGCGTTGGGGAGGGAATACAATATTTTTCCAACGCTCTTTACGAACTCCTTGGAGGTCTACCGCGCTGCTCATCGGGGAGTTATCGTGGCTCGTGTCTTGCGAGCCCGTTATGAGGATCAGTCCGACCGCCTAGCGTTGGCTGACTACCTGGCCGATAGTCACAAAAAGGCTGTTGAGTTCGCCAAAGAGCGGGTTTCGACATTGCTACGCGAGAGGAGGAATCTGGTGGAGGACTTAGCTCTATCTCTGGCTACCTATGAGCGCGATCGACGTAATGCCCTGCTAAGGAATCGGAGCGAGTGGCTGGAAGAAAGGCTCAACGGCATAAACGAGGATATAACTCGTGAGAATGGACTTGTTCGGGACTTGGAAGCAGTCGCCGAAGATCACGAGACTCAGGTTGTTGCAGTCAATGATGAACGCAAACGCCTCCACCTCAGGCTTGCGGACCATGATACGCGGAGTGGTGCGTATAAACAAAGCATCCATAACCTGGAGGGCCAGCTGGGCTCCTTTGTGTCGTTGATTAGGGCTCACTTCTGCTTTACTTTTCCACCCCAATGAATTGTATGATCTGGTTTGGGCAAGAATGAATGAAAGCCCCTGTGTTTGTTTTAGCTTTTATATGATCCATTTCTTCGAGCATCCGGACATCTTAGACTTGGATGAGCCGATCCATAATAAGTCGAGTAGATGTGTTCTGATTTTCTAACTCACTCATGATCAGATGAAAGAATAGCCTCAGACTTATCCAAGAAAAGATTTCTTTATGCTACTTGTTTTTCACCTGCAAATGAAAAGACCGAGTCAAAAGGAATAATCTGAAAAAGAAAGCATATACCCCTTTCAATCTTATGCTTGCTCGTAATTAATAATGACAAGAACTTTTACAAGGGTTTTAATCTTGTGCGAAAAGTTTTTATCAATATTCCTCGAAAGAAAGCATACTATTGAAAGGAATGTAATTCACGATAATTGCTTTTGACTAATATTCAGAAGAGCGAATTAGTCAAAAATGCAAGGCATAACGACGTGTTTTTAAATTTAATTGAAGATACGGCATCCAAATCAAGGCCGTTTTGTTAAGAACGAGAGCAATTTGGACATCTATCTCGTCATTAAATTCGAAATAACGTCAATACTCTTGATCAATTATCGTGGATTACTTAGTGACGTATGACATGCATGGACCAATTCAAGTGTATAATTCCTTCTAGCGAAATTGGGGTTGGATTACCCTGTACGACCAAAAAGGTCGTGTAAGATTTTCAACTTTAGTTTCCTCTAAAGGAATTATAAACTTGACTTGGGAGTATTCGGATGATTAGAGAAAATGCCACTATCACATTCCCATGACCCGTCAAAAGAAATACAACCGAGTTCCATCTGAATGTATACACCAATAGATCCCTAATACAATCACTCTAAGGGGTGAGATAGAGAAAGCCTCGATAAAAATAAACCCTATACAAGAGGACTAGTAATGGAAAATGAAACCAAGGAATGTGATCCTAACGTTTAAGGATGCCCCAAGTTCGATCTGTGACTTCCGGATCACTTGCCCCAACTCGTCATCTTCATTGGACGATATCTCAATAATGTCCATAGTAGGCTCCTTTGTTGCTCACTCGGTGTTCGCCATGGGATATCATCCTCCTCGTCTTCTATCAAGGACGTTTGGGAAAAACACATGCATCTATCCTTGAAATGGCATTTAATCTAATCACCAGAATGCAATGAATGAAATGCCTATATTTATATGAACTGTAATAGTTTTGAGGGATAGAGAGTCTTACCAACCCAACTCGTCGACTTATGTGCGATTTTAGGTGTACCAACCGCCCAAAGACATGCGCATGAGACAAGTGATGGTGAACTTCTAAAAATCAGAGGGTTTGGCACCTAAGGTTAAGGTTCCCACCTCGAGTTCTAGAAAGAGCCGATTCCATTGCACAACTATCGTTGCATTGGGACTCAATCCATAGTTCGAAGCGAGCGGAATTGAGAAGTGGATTACCCCGTGTTTTTCCTCACGGAGATTCCATTTTCAATTCCTTCTATTGTGTTCCTAAAGGCGGCGCCTGGGGTTTTAGGCGCGGTTGTGTGTGTCCATGTGTCGTGATCATCACAATGCAAGTCATGCACAACAATTTATCAATCAGCACTTCAAATCATCCACACAACATACATTCCTACGCCACACCTGCGTAAAATAAAGTTAATCACAGACTACACCCCTTATTACTCCAATCTGCAAAAACATATAACACCTATCGTGAGCGGACTTACCTCACCTTCAAGAGCGCCTGTAGGGTTAGAAAAATCACTCAATTTTTATTACGGCCTAAGTCCACTTGAGGTCTAGAACCATAGTTTTTAGAACAAGTCCCCAGCGGAGTCGCCAGCTGTCGCGACCCATCCGGAAGCGGACGCGGCTAATGGATTACCGATCACGGGTCTTGGATCGGTGCGAGCCCTCCCAGGCCCATACCAAATCGCGGCGGGAGTATTTTTCAGGAGGATTCAACGATAAGAGTCGATCGCTTTCGACCTTAGTGTGGTCGTGGTGGCATGTGCAACTTGTGCATGCATTTGGAGTCGCCACCGGTCTTTCTTGGAGGGTAGACCGGAAACCTTACCGATCGATTGGGAGAGATCGATCAGTTCTACGGAACCAGAGATTTTGGGTTCGGGGACTTGGTTACGCTGGTGTCGTTACCAACGCCCTTTCGGTACCTAATGCGAGTGATTTTCCTAACTAGGATTTCATGCAGGCACAATTTTGGGTGAGGTAAGTCTGACTTTGCACATTAACCAGTTTAACATGCTCACGTAATCATAATAAATAAATAGATGTCAATCACATAAATATCTATCCTACGTGGTGATCATGGAATTATGATTTAATGGGTCTCGAGCCAATGAGACCACATATAATCATTTTAATATTTTAATAACGGAGAGCCGCTCTTCGCTTCTTCTTGGTTTCTTGAACTCTTCAAGAATTGGGCCCCAAAGAGCTCGCCGACTTAAAAGGCTCCTCCACGTAATCCTCGTAGCATTTACATCAACAATTGACTATGCTAAAAATAAAGATTACATGAAAAATAAAAGGAGTACGCAGCCTCCATTTAATAATTACAACCCCAAATATATAAATAATCATCATACATTCATATATACATCAATCACATTGATTAGGGATTTTTCCATGATCACCACCCTTTCACGTAAGTAATAAATTCACAATTTAAAACTTAGGAAGGCACAATAAAAATTCTACGTTGAATCATATTCAGAATTTTTACGTAAAATAAGATAGCCATAAATTTTCGATTCAAAATTGATTTAGTCTCAATTTTTGCTACGTTGATTAATTTATCATATAAAATAATCAATCTCCATTAGTCATGTAAGACGAACAATTCGTTAATACATATTGGCCATAGTATTGCAAAAATTGCAAAAAATCAATTAAATGCACGAAAACACCTAAGGATTGGCTCTGATACCACTGTTGGGATCCACGTAACACGTAGCGGAAATAAATAACAACCCACACATGTATCTCCAGAGGCGTACTTCGTGCATTTCAATCGAAAAAAATCACAAAGTCTCAAAGGGAGTAAATAGATTACCTCTCGTAGCGTGCTTGAACGGAGGTGTCGGTTCGATGTTCTTCGATCTCAGCCTCCACAAGTGTTAGGCATCTAGTTCGGACGCACCACCAATTGACGAACGGGGAGACGACTAATAACTCCACAACAATTGTGCTAGCAATATGCGGAATCAATATTCCGAACTTAGTATATTTTGCTCGCTCAAGATTATGAGAATATAGAGAGTGTTTGTGTTCTTCTCTCTAAGCTCTCAAAAATTTGCACACTCTACAAAATGTCTCTCCCCTCCAACCTCAAAACTCTTGCCATCCTTTTATAGCCAAAAATACCTTCCAATAAATTGTATTTAAAAATAGCACTAACAATTATAAATTCTATCTAAAAATAGCACTCACAAATAAATGACATTTAAAAATAGCACTAACAATAGCACTCACAATTTATAATACAAAAATGCTATTTAAAAATAGCACTAACAATAGCACTCACAATTTATAATACAAAAATTCTATTTAAAAATAGCACTAACAATTATAAATTCTATCTAATAATAGCACTCACAAATAAGTGACATTTAAAAATAGCACTAACAACAGCACTCACAATTTATAATACAAAAATGCTATTTAAAAATAGCACTAACAATAGCACTCACAATTTATAATACAAAAATTCTATTTAAAAATAGCACTAACAATTATAAATTCTATCTAATAATAGCACTCACAATTTATGATAAATAAATGCCATTTAAAAATAGCACTAACAATAGCACTCACAATTTATGATAAATAAATGTCATTTAAAAATAGCACTAACAATAGCACTCACAATTTATAATACAAAAAATGCTATTTAAAAATAGCACTCACAATACAAAAATGCTAAAAAAAGGCACTAACAAAGGTGTTAAAAATAATAACCATTATTATTATTACAAGAGTTAAAGAGGTTACCAAACAATACAAATATGCATAACGTATAAATACGTATGATGTATAAATACGTAGAGCATACGTATACATCCGTGAAACCGGGGACTAATTGAAAGAAAAATGTGCAATTAAGCCCTTTTGGTAAAAATTGATTAAATTGGAGGGCAAATTGACCTAATTGCACTTTAAGACTTTAGAATCCAATGTCATAGCTTATAAAAAGTGAGAATTGAAAACTAAAAGACTCGAAAATGATTTTTTTTTAGGCTCGGTTCGGGTTTATGTTTGTGAAGGAACATAGTGACCCGAGCCGAATTTTTGAGATTTAAAGTGACACACTTGAAGAGGAAATTAAAACAAAATTATCGAATATTTTTGGGTATTTTTCTGACCACGAATGGTATTTTTCTGATTTTTTGGGTATTTTTATAATTAAATAAACTCGAAAAATATTAAAAATACCGAAAAATATTTTTTGTTCAAAATTGGTTCCTAAGGTTAAACCAATGCTTCCAAAGTTGATTTTGTGATTTTATGACCTTTTTTGATATTTTTAATTAATTTTAAAGAATAAAAATCACAATAATAAATGGTAAAAAAAATCAGGTGTCAACAGTGACTCATTTACTATTTCAGCAACTTGCTTGATGGATTAGTTGGTGTGCATAAATCTTTTTCTTATTTAGCTTAAATCACGCGTTTTTATTCTCTTTATCGAACAGACAAAGTTAGTTGTCTTTGATGACTCGCAAATATATGACAGAAAGTGAGATATCATTGGTGGGTGTATCCTTGATATTTTAGGTTTCAAAATATTTATTTTAGTCGGTGCAAGTTGCACAAAGATGTTTATTTGATAATCGTATAAATTGTGGTCAGCTTCATTCGTCACTGGACAAGAAAACAGGCCTCACTACTACTAGAAATTATACTCTAGGCATCACACTTATGAACACAAAAATCGTACAAAGGACCATGATTCTCCTATAAAGCAGTTTTCGATCATCAACTACTATCTCGGCACTCTTCAACAGATCATTGCTGATCATCTCCCTGCTAATTTTCAGCACGTAACTGCTATGAAAAGCCCACATTAATCGTATATTCTCCAATATAGCATAAATCAGGGCCATTGAAATCATAAGGTTAGTAAGAATGTAAGGATGCAAAAGAAAAAAAAAACCAACAAAACACTTGTAAGTAATAAATTTTTAACAATAATCTGCGTTCACTCTAAGTTTGTTCTCTATTTTAGATCAGGACTTTTGGCTTGCGTTTGAAACAGAAGACCTTTTCTTGTGGCCATCCAAAACAGAGGATAAGAGGTCATTTTTCTTCAATGATCAGCTTCGAGGGCACCCATATTTTCTCCATATTGTGATTTCAATATGCTTGGATTTTGCTTTTATTGGTGAATATGTGATCAATGTAGGCTCTCGCGTGATGGTTACCGTGCTAAAGATGGGGATATGTTTAAGAAAATGACGTACTACAATAACTTGACTATAGTATGGTAATATAGGAAGTTCCTCGATTCCTCCTTCCAAATCATAAGATCACCATTGCTTGTGACAGATAGCACGTGATTTCTGGGTGAAGAGCACATCTTAATGAACAATTCCAAATACAAAATGTCTAATGAATGCGTTCCTCTGCTGCACAAAAAGACCTACGACAAACAAATGAAGAGGCTGGACGGAGAGAACATAGTTTCTGAACTGTTTGGTCTTCATGCTGATCAGGATCAACAGACCATTGCCTATAATGGAGGGCCCGTCATTTCTTCGTGAAGTGCACAGGATCATCAGACCATTGCGGACGAAAGGTATTATTATTATTATTATTATTATTATTATTTTATTTTGCTTTCTCTAGCCACGGGCGAGACTCCTGCCACTGATGTGCATCCAGGAAAGTCTTGGTCTTTGTTTAATGTTTTTGGTGGGGGAAAGTCTTGGTCTTCCCGCACTTACAGTTTTCTCTTTCCTTAGCTCGCTGTCCCTTTGCTTCGCCGGCCTAATTCCTTAAAAAAAAACCCTCAACTTTAGCTTAGACCCAAATCTACCCTCAACTTTTTTTTGTTCCATTAAAAATCACCAACTTCTTATGAGTTTCCAAATCTGCCCCACCGTTAGATTTTCATATTTACTCCGTTAAAGTCCACCTCCAACTTCACCTGTTTTAATTTTTTTTTCCTTTGACATTTTCTTTACCCTGGTCATCGCCCAAGTCCCACGTCATCGTCCATCTCTTGTAAAACCTCGCCCCTCCATGAACGGCGACTGTTGCCGACGACTTCTTGTTGTTGTGGGCCATTTCTTGATTGGCCAAACAACTTGCCATTGACAAGTGACAACCAGCGCCAAGGAAGACGAGGACGAGGAGGAGGAGGCCATCGCTGCGAACCCTCCAAAGATCCCGCCGCACCTCACCCTCTCGCTACCAGGCGTAGTGGAAATCCTGGGCTTTTGATGGCCGCTGCTGCCAGCGGCAGCCTTGCGCTGGGACTCGACCTTCATGCACCCAATGGATCGGGATCTTGATACTTTCCTCTCCACCGATGCCGCCACCGAAGCTGAAGTGGAGCCCGCATTGTCGATGTTTCCATTTTTGACGGCGGTAGGCCCGTTCATCGCATTGGGAATGAATTGCGACGACTTCGAGTCTCTTATCGCAACCACAGAGCCGTAGGGCTAAGGCGGAGGACGCAGGTGCTATTGCATTGCTCCCACGAGTTCAAGAGCTAGATGACAAAGAAGATGAAGTTAGACGACCAAGTCCCATGGTCGAGTGTCAAAGCTTGTCGAGCAGGGAAAGAAACACACAGGACATTAATGGGGGGCGTGGGGGAGAGAGAGAAAGAGTGACGTGACAATATAAGAGCAATAGTTATGATAAAATCAAACTTTCGAGAGAGTGAGAAGAGAGAGAAAGCCAAATAAACAAGAAAATTGGACACGTGGCCAACATCACACATAAACAGTGCAAACAGAATACAAATCTAAGGATCGGCAGATTTGGGAATTCAATAAAAGTTGGGAATTTTTTATGTGACAAGAAAAAGCTTAGGGTAGATTTGGGTCTAGATCTAGAGTTGAGGGTTTTTTAGGGAATTCAGCCTGCTTCGCCATACCCCTTGTTCTTCTCTGCACCGACTGGTTCACCCATTTTCTCACTCAATTAGCTCATTTTCACTTGATTTTCTTTAATTAAGCTTAAATTTTTTATAAGATACATGAAAATCTGGATATAATTCTAATTGACAAGCACAATAGAGATTAATAAATGAATAATCAAAAAATGATTAAACATGAAAAAGAGTTGGAAGGAAATTACTGTATTGTTGATTATAAGCGAGGGAACCACAATCAATGCTAATTATCAGATAATATTTCATTCAAACGAAAAAAAAAAAAAAGAGCCCATGTGAAAAGTGAAGTAATAGAGCCAATTTACGTCCTGAAAAGTCTTGGTCTCCCTGAATTTAGTTTTCACTTTTGCTTTGCTTCAATTTCTTTACTAAATAGTACGAAAGAAGCACTTGTGGACAGAAAGAATCCTCGAAGTCTTGGTCTTCGTTTCGTCTCTTTGGTAGGTGATAAGTCTTGGTCTTCCTGGACTTTATAGTCCTCTCTCCCCCTTAGCTCATTTTCGTTTTTGTTCACCATAGCCCATTCTCGTCCCCCCTGCTCAACCAGTGTTCTCCCCCTGCTCGTCCGAACCTAGCGCTCGTGCTTCCTGGATTGCTGCCGTTGATCTGATCTCGTTCACCGGTCTCCTCCAAGAAGTCTGCTCGGAAAAGGTAAGAGACAACCACCTATTCTTTTTGAAATCTTTCTATTAATGGAGGAAAATCAATATTTTGAGCAAACGGAGAGGTGGCGGGCGGCTGCAACGATATCTTGGTTCTTAAACCAACATTTCATGCCTATCTATAAGCCCGTTTGCAAGATCGATAACGAGATTTTGGGGGAAGTTGGTGTCAAATACTTGCTGTCTCGATTAAAGTTGCGGCTTGATTGCATAGTTCATGGTGATTTGGTGAATATTTTTGCCATCGGTGTTCATGAAATTGCATATTGTTAGGTCACTCTCGATCACGTCTTCAAGCGTAATTTCATGAATTGACATGGGTCACATCTCATAAAAGTCATCCACGGAGTGTTACATACATTCGTTGCATTCTAGATTCGTATAATAGGTTAGTCGGTGTGCTTGGCCCACTTTCTTGTTTAGCCCAAACCATTCGTTTCCATTCTCCTTATTGGACAGACAAAGTTAGCTAGTCTTTGATGACTTGTAGACGTATAACAAGAAGTAAGATGTCTTTGTTGGGTAGATCCTCAATATTTTATGTTTCAAAAGTATTTATTTTAGTCGGTGCAAGTTGCGCAAATATGCTTATTTGCCGGTCCTAATAATTGTGGTCAGCTCCATTCATCGTCAAACAAGGAAAAAGTGTAGGCACACCAACTATCCATTAACCAGCATGACCAACTAACAATGTATAACCTATTGAAAATTATACTCTGCGCACCACACTAACGAACTTGAAAATCGTATTCAAAGGACCACGATTCTCCTATCTAGGCGATTTCCGATTAAAAACAACTACCTTAGCACCTTTCATCAGATCATTCCGCCCATCTAGCTGCAAATTTTCAGCATTGTAACTGTTACATAAAAGCCTTCATTGATCGCATATTCACCAATTAAGTAGAAAAGAAAGACATTGTAATCGGTTAAAGTACACTACAAGTGTCAAAACTTGTGTAAGACGCTCATTTTAGTGCCAAAACTTTCAAAACAATCACTTATATGCCAATTTTTTTTGAAAAATGCTCACTTAAGTGCCACTCTTATTCGAGCTGACGTAGTTCGCTGGAAATCCGATGTGGCTTATTTTTTTAATTAATATTTGAGTTGACGTGGCTCATCGAAGTTGGCACTGAAATGATAGTTTTTCATCATTTAGGTGATCGTTTTGAAAGTTTTGGCACCAAAATGAGCGCCGTACATAAGTTTTGGCACTTATAGCGTGCTTAAGGCCATTGCAATCATAAGGATAGTGAGAATATGCCGATGCTAAAAGGGGCCAACAAAACTCTCATGAGTGATAACTCTTTTGATGAAAATATGCGTGCGCTCTAAGACTCTGTTTTGGATGGGCAAAAGTAAAGGTCCGACAGCCAAAAGTCTTGATCCGAAGAGTAACGAGAGCAATTGACGCCACAAAAAGTATTGTATTTTATTTTGATTCCTCTTTTGATGGTCTTTTTTTTTGGGGGGGGGGGGGGGGGGGGGGGGGTTGGGGATAAAAGACTTTGTCTTCCTGGATTTTTATAGTTTTCTCTCTTCATTAACTCATCATCACTTGGCTTCACCATAACCTAGTGCTCGTCCCCTTCTAAACAGTGTTCTCCTCCTGCTCGTCCGAACCTAGCTCTCGTGCTCACTGGATTGCTGTCGTTGATCTAATTTTGTCACCGGTCTGCTCTAGGGATTCTGCTCGGAGCAGGTAAGAGACATTTATCTACTTTCTCTCCTTTTGCCCCTCACATTGATGCAACAACAGCAATATTTTGCTTCTTAAACCGGTTTCATGCCTATCTATAATCCCCGATTGAAGTTGAAAATCAAATACTTTATATCAAGGTCAATAACAAGTTTATAACAAAAAACTAGCATTTTGATTTTAGTTTTTTTGTTAGATGGTGATATTAGGACATTAAGATGCCTTTTTCACTGAACACGTGCTGATGTGAAATTATCTTACACGATTAAGATCGAAGCATTAATATATAATGAAATCAATATTTTTATCAAGCTTGTTGAGTAATTGTTTTACACCGTCAATGTATTAGAATTTTAGTCCATGAAATTGGTAAGCAACAATAAATATTATAAGAGGATAGCTTCATTTCTCTTCAGCAAAGGTTCACCGGAAAGTCACGTTTGCCATAATTTCGCTGTGCCAAACATAATGGATTACTTTTCATTCATATAATAAATCAATCCATGTATTTTCTTTCAAGACAAAAAAAAATGTGCAACCCTAAAAAGCCCAAGTCATCATTTTATATTCTACACTCCGAAAAGTAACTCTCTTATTTTTGTGGGACATATTCCCTTATTTATTTTGACAATGAGAAGATTGAATAATCATATTGTTACGGATATATGGCTCTAAACTCCTTGTGGATTTTTCATTATAATGTCATCAAATTGTGAAAAACTCAAGTCATTTTTTGCTTAATCGTGGAACAATGAAAGACAAAAAGAAAAGAGGAACATTTGCTTTCACCCAAGGTGAAAAAGGATAAACTTTACTGGAAGCAACCTTATTGTTTGTACTTGATACCGATCAGAATCACAAGATCCCCATTGCTTATGGCGGACAGCACGTGATTTCAGGGTGAAGTGCACATTTTAATGAACAATTCCAAATACAAAATGTCTAATGAACGCGTTTCTCTGCTGCACAAAAAGATCCTTCTGAACAATTCCGAATATAATACGTTTAATGAACGTGTTCCTCTGCTGCACAAAAAGATGTAAGATAAACAAAGGGAAAGGCTGAGATGGAGAGAACATACTTTTGGGTGGAGATCACATGGTTTCTGAACGATTCCCGAATAGAAAATGTATGGTGAACAAGTCTTCCAAGGCCGGTCTATCGTTTTATCCATTGTCAAAAGTTATTGTGACTTGGGAGTAGTTGTAGGGCAATGCATTTCTTTCTCGTTCCAATGGACCTCCCTCTCTGAGTCAAGTGAAAAATAATTGGGTTGCGTCCGCTCATGCGTGCCCTCCTCTACTCAAGGCCAGTCTTCGGTGGAGAGCACGTGCTTTCGGGACGATTATGAATCCCAAAATGCTTTGTGAAGAGAAGATTGTAATGTTGTTAGATGGCGATTTTTGACGGGTGCACTATTTCCAGAGCAAAATAAAGCAACTTGCATAATGAATTAGTCGGTGTGTGCCTGACCCTCTTCCTTGTTTAGTCCAAAGCACGTGCTCTCTAGCCACTGATGTGCATCCAGGAAAGTCTTGGTCTTTGTTTAATGTTTTTGGCTATTGAAAGTATTGGTCTTCCTGCACTTACAGTTTTCCCTTTCCATTAGCTCGTTTCACTTTGCTTCGCCATGCGGCCCATACCCCTTGTTGTTCTCTACACTGACTATTTCACCCATTTTCTCTCTCTATTAGCTGATTCTCACTTTGCTTCACCATAACCCTTGTTCTCTACAGTGACTTATTCACCCATGGACATTGGGGAGATCGCTTTGGGTTCCTTCTTTCAGGTCCTGCTCGACAAAATGTTTTCTCTGGGAGTGGACTATGCACAAAGGAAAGGAATCAGCACTGCCCTGCTCAATAAGTGGAAGAGGATGCTTGACACAATCAATGCAGTGTTGGATGATGCAGAGGACAAGCAATTGGGCGGTAACCGTCCAATTAAGCTGTGGTTGGACGATGTTAGGGACTTGGCCTATGACATGGAAGTCTTGCTCGATGAGTTTGCGATTGAAGCGGCTGAAGCCAGGTTGGAGGCAGAATCCAGTACAAGCAGAGGCCAGGTGAAAAGGAAGTTCTCTTTCTTTGGACTATATAAATCCCCCTTATCCAATCCAAACTTGCGCTCGCTCGTGTCTGAAAATGAGGTACATGAGATTAATGATAGGTTGGAAGAGATTGTGAGCAAGAAGACTTTTCTAAGCTTGAAAGAGAACGCTGTGGACAGATCTGACTACACCAACAAAAGGAGACCTAGCACTTCCCTGCCGGAGCCTCGATTTTTGGGCAGAGAGAAGGAAGAAGCAGAAATACTTGAACTATTGACCGATGAAGCCGAAAATGCCGATTCCACCTTGAGCATAGTCCCCATAGTTGGGATGGGTGGTATTGGAAAGACAGCTTTGGCTCAACGGTTGTATAATCATGCGAGGGTGAGTAGCTGTTTTGAGACGAGAGCATGGGTTTGTGTTTCTGATGTCTTTAATGTTCTCGACGTAACAAAGACTATTTTGCGATCGATCACTGGGTTGTCCAACGAGGGCGAAGATCTTAACAGGCTTCAAGTTAAGTTGAAGGACAGTCTATCCGGAAAAAAGTTTCTTGTGGTTTTAGACGATGTCTGGAATGAAAACTACGGAGAATGGACTGCTCTCTTAAAGCCATTTGAATCGGGGACCAAGGGAAGTAAGATAATCATCACAACTCGCAACCGTACGGTTGTTTCTATAACAGGAGCTTCGCCATATCCTTTGCAGGAGTTGTCCCTTGATAACTGTACAAGCTTATTAGCCTTTCATGCTCTTAGAGCAACAAATTTTGAGAGGCACCCGGATCTTGAAACAATAGGCAAGAAAATAGCTAAAAAATGTAAAGGTTCACCTTTGGCAGCGAAGGTATTGGGCGGTCTCCTACGTGATAAAGGAAATCCCGAGCAATGGGAAGCTATCTTAAATAACAAAATGTGGCATCTTCCAACGGGAGATAATGATGAGGTTCTTCGAGTTTTGAAATTGAGTTATGTCCATCTTCCTTCATATTTGAAGAGATGTTTTACTTATTGTGCAATGCTTCCCAAGGATTATGAAATTGAGAGGGATGAGTTGGTCCTCTTATGGATAGCGGAGGGCTTTTTAGATGGACAAAGAGCAAACGAGAATATCTTGAAATTGGGACGGACTTACTTTGATGAGTTAGTATCCAGATCATTTCTTCAACAATCAAGTGTCAACACATCTAATTTTTCAATGCATGATCTTTTGAATGATCTAGCAAAGTCAATTGCGGGTGGGATATGCTTTAGCTCTGGGGAGTCTCAGCTGGCAGGTAATGAAGATGATGCATCTCTTGAGAAAGCTCGTTATGCATCATTCACCTCGTCACGGTATGTTACATCAAAATGCATGAGAGCATATCACCGAATGAAGGTACTAAGAAGTTTACTGCTACTGCATGATAGATCTAGGTGGGATGCCCATTTCCACATTCCCAACGAAGTGCTACATGACTTGCTAAGAAAATTGAAGTACTTAAGGGTGTTCTCATTATCTCGTTGTTCCATCAGAGAAGTACCGAATTGCGTTGGTGATTTAAAGCATCTTCGATATCTCAATTTCTCGTACACTGATATCGAAAGGCTACCTGAGTCAATCGGCAGCTTATGCAAATTACAAGCTCTGATCTTAAGAGGTTGTCAAAAGCTTTCTATGTTGCCTCAAGGAATCACAAAATTGGTCAGCTTACAATTTCTTGACATTAGAGATACAGGAAGTCTAAAAGAGATGCCACTGAATATCAGTAATTTGAGGAATCTTATAATCTTGTCCAAGTTTGTGGTAGGACGAGATAAAGGGGCACAGTTAAAGGAGCTAAAGAACTTGCCACTTCTGCAAGGAGAATTGTTCATATTAGAATTGCAAAAGGTGCAGGAAGTGAGAGATGCAATTGATGCTCATTTAATTGGAAAGCGAGACCTTTGCAACTTATCCCTGCATTGGAGTGAAAACTTTGGAAATTTCAGGAATGAAAAGCGCGAAGCACTTGTGCTCGACTCTCTGCGACCTCACACTGATATTGAAAATCTCACTATCTCGTATTATGGCGGTGTAGTATGCCCCTCATGGTTAAATGGTCCATATTCTAAGATAATGTCTTTGTGCTTGCGGGATTGTTCTAATGTTGCATCGCTGCCCTCACTTGGACAGCTACCTTCACTTAAGGAATTATCTCTCGAAGGTCTACATGCAATAAGCAAGATAGGCTCAGAATTCTACGGAGGTAAAAGGCCTTTCTCATCCTTAACAACTTTGAAGTTCGAAAAGATGTTGGCATGGAAGGAATGGTCTCCTTATGCCGAGGGCCTAGAAGAGGAAGAAGTCCCATTCTCCCGTCTTCAGCATCTTGTTGTCCGGAGCTGTCCTTCGTTGGTCGGGACATTGCCTTGTCAACTTGACCGTCTCATAAAGCTTGAAGTTAATTCGTGCCCGCATTTGGATAACTCGACCAGTGTGGTTTGTCTTCCATCTCTTCGTGAGTTATATCTTGATGATTGTAGCAAGGAGATCTTGAAGAGTTTGGTCAACCTGACTTCTTTGACCATTCTCAAAATTGAGAATCTTGCGGAGCTTGTTTGCTTTGATCCTGGGTTTATGAGCTGCTTGGCCAAGCTGGAGGAGCTTCGTATAAGACAGTGTGGCAAGCTATCATATTTGTGGCAAGATGGAAATGAAATGAAAAACCTTACTTGCCTTGAGAGAGTAGCCATCGAAAGCTGTCATCAATTTACGTCTTTTGTGGCAGGAGATGGAGAAATTGAGCTGCCGTGCATCCTTGAGAGGATGGAATTGAGGAATTGCAGGAGCTTAGAAAAGCTTCCGAGCAAAATGGACACCCTCAGGAATTTGCTAATTGAGGGGTGTCCAAAAGTCAAGGGGAAAACAATTCCTCCAGATGACCATAGCAGCAATAGCTCGATATCTCAGCTTGAATATCTTAATATACGTGAATGTGATTCTGTGACATCGTTTTGCTTTGCCGAGGGTGGACTTGCTGCTTTGAAGACGCTCATAATTCAGGGGTGCAAAGGGGTGGAGTCGCTGTTAGAAGAGGTCACTGCGGCAGAATCGCTGGAATCTTTGACTATTGACTGGTGCGAGAATCTGAGAAGCCTCCCGCCACGGTGCCTTCCCACGCTTTCCTATCTCACTAAATTGGAAATTAGGAATTGTCCAGCACTGGAGATAGAGGAGTTCCCTCCACTTCCGCTCACCCTATCGGTTCTTGAACTTGTTAATTGTCCAAAGATAAAGTCTATTGCCAGCTGTAACATTGCCAGCTGTAAGAACCTCACTTCCTTGAAACTAACGAAGTGTCCAGCATTGGAGATAGAAGAGGGGGAGTTCCCTCCCCTTCCCCTCACCCTCTCATCTTTAACTCTTGATAATTGTCTGAAGATGAAGTGTGTACCAAATCAGTGGCATCATCTTACCTTCCTCCAGTCACTATATATTTATAATTGCCCAAATATCGAGTGCTTCCCCAAAGGAGGTTTCCCTCCCAATTTGCGTAACCTTACTATTAGTAGGTGCGAGAATGTGAAGCAGGCAGTGAGAGAATGGGGCTTACCCCTCCTCACCTCCCTCCATACTTTGACAATCGACTTTGAAAGGAGCTGCATAGGTGGAGGGGAGGGTGAGGAGGTGTGCTTTCCTCCTACTTCCTCTTCGGAGGAGGATGAGGATGCCTGGAGTCTTCTCTTCCCTTCCTCTCTAACCTTTCTTTACATAGAAAATGTGAGGAAGGTGGAAAGACTATCAAGCGGTCTTCCCAACCATCTCTCCTCTCTCACAACTTTATGGATTACCACCTGCCCGAAGTTGAGGTACTTGCCAGAGGATGGCCTCCCTCCCTCCCTTCAAGTATTGTCCATAAGAGGATGCTCGGAGAATCTGAAAGAAGGATGCTCAAAACTCACTGGCCACTATTGGCCCCTCATCCAACACATCCCTTTCATCGAGATTGATTGGGTTCAGATCCAATGATATAGAATTCGCCGTGGATTGCTGATTTCTTCCTCAGGTAAAAATGCTTCCAGCTTCTTTCCATGTACACTCGGTTTTCTTCTTGGATGCATCGATTTCGTTTTTCTTCTTCACTTGGATGCCTAATACGAATTTATTTTACCTTTTTCCCAGAAACCACCGACTGAAGGTCGGAGACTGACATTCAATTATTCATCACATATCTTCAGACTTCGACTCTGCTTCATGCCCAGCCATATTCTGAACGCAAATGCACTATCACCACGAATAATTGCGTTCCCCAATCATATTCCTCCGCATTTTCACTTTCAGTGAATTGATATCGATCTTGGAAGGATCACTTACGAACCGCAATTGATGCATCCAACACATCCCGAGCATCGAGATTGATCATGTTCCGATCCATTGAATTGAAATCGATCATGCCCCGATCCGTATCCTCCGTGGACTACTGTCTTCTTCCTCAGGTAAATGCTTCCAACTTCTTTCCTTCTTTCGCCTCTCATTTGTTAACTACCGCAACTCCTTCTTTGATGTCCAGTCCGTTTTCTAGGGTTGGGGTATGTTTTTCTTCTTCGATGCATCAATTTCGTTTTTCTTCGTCAATTCAATGCTTCATACCAACTTATTTCATTTTCTTTTCCCATTTGGACAAGTGTCGCATAGAATTTCAAGAAACCACCTACTGAAGGTCGGATCATAGAATTTGGGTGCGTGTTCTCGTTTGTGGATCTGCTCTGCTTCTCGTTGGACAATTTAATGCTCACAGTGCTGCCTCTTGCTACATTTATGACATTACTTCAACTCTGCTTGTTGCCCAAACACATTGTGAAAGAAAATGCACTATGCTTTGCATGAGGATCACCAAGAATCATAGCGTTCCCCGATCATTTTCATCTGCATCTTCAGTGTTTATCGTATCTTCTCTTTCGCAACATCTTTTTCTTGTGCCCTGCCTCATTCACTCTGGTTGTTTTCGGATAACCATTGTCATCTGCATTGGCGACGTCTAATTTTATCTGGTGCACTGGTGTGTTCCAAACTTTTTCTTCTTGTGAACATGATCAAGATAAGGATAATTTTTTTATTAGTTATGTGGAATCTGTGATATGATTGCAAAGAAAGGGAGTTGCTGCTTTATGGTTTTCTTAAGAATGGAGAACCTTCTTTTCGCTGATGATGATCCTTCGCAGTATGAAGCAGTCAATCTTGCGATAAAATCTTGGAAAAAGGCTCATGCCCGCATTTTTACTCCATAAATCACCTTCTGTTTGGGTCTTGATCCCTGGTGGGTTAGGAACTGTAACTTCCAGCTTGCTAGAAATTCATGGCGAATGTACCTATGCTTGTTTTGGTTGAGATTATAACTATATGCTGCCTACCTGTGTTTGCATTGTCGGCCATTATCTCTAGGGAAAATCTATTTACTTCTTTAGATATCAGCTTTTTGCGTTTACTCTGCCGTGGAATATGATTGCGTCATGCATTATGTCATTTCACCTTACAATACCTTCATATGCGGCATTCTTCCTGCAGGGACTTCTGAAACAAAAGCTTCGAGCTCACTTGAGTTCCTTTGGTGTAACTGGAAGTCTTGCGCTTCAACCAACGTGTGTTTTGTCTGATACGTCTCACCCCTCTCTGCTACTGTCGGATATATAAACATTTTGTTGAAGCAATTTTCGTATGACATCGTGAAGCTCTATTCGAGGTCAGTTAATTTGGAATCTGAACTATGGTTCACTGTGTAATTTCTCTGGAGTTTCTTGAATGTTTTTGCGCATAAAACATGATGTTTTGAACATATTAAAAGGTGGTCAGAAAAGCAGTGCTGCCTTTGCCAAGATAACATCCAAGAAACCTCACATAGTTTTGCTTGATGAGCCATGTAATCATCTGATAAGTTTTACTCATTTGTCTCCACTTTATGACTTTGATTACTTTTTCAATTAGCTTGTCATTGTCTTGTACTAATTGAACTTATCGGAATCTGGTCTTTACAATGAAAATGTAGCAAAACTAATCAGTGATCAGAGAGTTGCAGGGAGCCTCTGTCATCATACATCTAACTTAGAATGAAACAGAAACAAATCTAATTGTTCTAACTTGCAAAATATTGGGAATGGAACAGTTATATTGGCTTGAACAGTGTTTTTCGTATTACAGTGTCTATAATTTTAAGTATTTAAGACATAAGTGCGTATAGGCAGTATTGGGCTTTGCACATAATTAATTTTGGACTTCAAGATCTGTTTTAATGACCAGAGACTACCAAATTGTTATTGTCAAAATGTTAGTTTCTTATCTAAAAATAAATTAGTGTGATTTTGCTTTAATCACCAGAGACCTTGAGTATGGATGCAGTTGAGACGCTGATTCAAGGTCCGGTCTTGTTCCAAGGAGGAGTTCTGATGCTGATAGCCTCTTTTCACCTTGATTGCAGGTTAGTCATGAGAAACTTCTAATATGTGGTAGCGCGGACAAACTCTGAGTGGTTTCTCAAGGCAAGGTGGCATATTTCCATGGGAATTTCCAGGATCATGAGAAGATACTTCTGTCCTCATCGAATCAGGCAAGTTTAGTTCATGTCATCGGCCAAGGGTGGTTCAACAGGGTCACATTACCTAACAAAACGGAAAATGAGGCTTGGCTACAGAGAGAAGGCGAAAGAGGACAAAGAGAGGATGGATGCTGATATGCAGGATGGGACGTACTCCCGGTTACATCGGCCCTCCTTTGTCATTTAAACTGAATTCAGGTTCATGGAAGGATGAGTCTAAATTTTTTGACATTGAATATGCAGTATCATTTGCCAATAGCTTCAGGGGCAAACAAGGGTTCCTTGTTTGGCACTGTCTAGGCGAATTACAGGTGAAATTTTTCTTGCTTGACAAGAAATCTGTACCACCGAATATTAGGGTGGAAAAAAACTGCTGTCGGCTGTGTACATAATTTTGTTTGTTTGATCACTCTTACAGTTGTTTGTTATGCACGAAAGATAATTTTTATTCAGGACTAATTGATCATCCCTTCCCATATAGATATATTACTTTTTTATTCTAATGCAATGAGTCATTCTTCAAGTTGAAGAGTCTCCGATACAAGTGACAGCTTGTTTCTAGTTGTATTGGTTACTGATGAAGGAGATCTGCGAAAGCCAGGGCATTAAGGGAAAAAATATATGGGGCTTTTACTATTTTTTTTATCAATATATATTGTTCATTTATGTGACTGAATCATTTTGGAGTTGGTTAAAACTTGAAGCAAGAAATTCTCAAGTAGCCCCTAATTTTATTTGATATGAAAAACTTATCTCGAAATAAAGACGAGGAACCAAAATAGATGGCCCCTTATTTTAATTGATTTGCTCCTTGAAATGTGTTTTATGTAATCGCACCGTAATATTTCACAATGTGCATCAATCTGCCTGAAATCGTTTGGGATAGAATCTTTATAGTTTAGAATGTTGTATGATACGATATTTAAATCACAAGAACGATAGAATTAGATCTGAACAAAGCGTTTTCAGTTCTCATACTTCCTTGAAACAATTAGATAGTAAAATAATATTTTCAATTATTTTTGTGTAGGTAAAATTGGGCAAAAGCCCAGAGTGCACCAACTAATCTTCAATGTACTGAAGTACCAGCTAGATCACCTAATAAGAAGGTAGTAAGTCATTCGAAGAGCGTATATTCTTAATGCACCCCTTTATCCACTTTCTTTGATACTTCCAATATATTTTTTAGAACATAACAATCTCGCTTCATATGCATGCATAGCGCGTGCCTCGCGTATTGCACGTAATTACAAACCATAGAGATTCTATCAATTTGGAGTTGATATTTTGAGTCTCTAAAGAGGATTCCACATTAGCGAATATAGGATCTATATATGATTGGTATAATTTATTGGAGCGTTGAGAGATTTCTAAAATCAAGAATTAAAGGTCATTCATTCGAATCTAATCAACTACATTCTATCTACTCTAGATAAGAGTCACTTGCTTGGGTCAAAGGTACGTATTCTATCCAGTTTATGGGGGCTTACAAGATGTTCCATGGGTCTCTCGGCATTTGATTTTCACTTGTGTCCTGGACCATTGAAAAAAATTAGGAATGTAAATATCTAAATTTGCCTAATTGTACACTCTATGTATACCTTAATCCCCATTGTTTCCTAAAACAATAATCACCAAATTTAGTAAAAGAATATACTTTTCTTTGCACCTCATCTAAACCTAAAGGTGTCAATATGAGTCCATGACCTATTTTTAGACTCATATATATAGGCCATAAGTTTTTAAAGGTCCAAGTGAAAATGGATCCAAAAAGTTAAAAAGCTGGATCAAATGGGGCAAAAATAAGTTACACAATTGAACTCATTTTTGGCCCGTGTCCTGCAACTTTCCAAACATCACTTGTAAATAGGCATCAATTATAATACTTTATATTTTTGTTTGGCATTTGGAATTTTTTATTTGGGTTGGGCTAGGCTTGGGTTAATGGACCTCAAATAGATCAGATTATAATCTTTATTATTTTTTTTATTTTTTTAAGTAAAAGAAAGAAAGAAAAATAAAATTATAAAAATGCAAAAACCGTTCAAGCCGCCGCTAAAAAAATAAAAAATTGAAAAAAGCTAATTTTTTAAAAAAATGGAAAAATGAAAAGAACTGTTCAAGCCGTCGTAGCTGCTGTCCTCCACTGAAACCCCATCGCCGGTCCCCAATAGTTGAAAAAATAAAAAAATAAATATAAAATATATAAATTAATTTTTAATACAAATAAAAAAAATCACTAGATCTGTGTTGCACGAAAGTGTTTGAGGAATATCGTTTTTCTTAACAAATTATAAGAAATAAATATTGCATGCTTTGGCTAAATGCAAATGTGTTTAAGTAATATGGATTAAGACGGATATGGATTGTTAAAAATTGTATTATATGAAAATAAATTAAAATGAATTAAACATACCAATATGGAAAGAAATTTGACACTTATATGAAAACATACAAACGAGAACTCAATCATTATCTTGCCCAACTTCAAACAAATCATCGAGCTTGTAGGGCATTTCTACTATGACAATCAATCGGGTCAGATTCAAGAAATACTTTGTTGCAGAATATGAATAATTCGAAGAATGTACAGCATCACAATCTGGTGCAGGACTGAAACATATTTTACTGAATGGGGGGGGGGGGGGGGATTTCAGTACGAGAGTACCTGAGGAAATAAAAAAGAAATAGCCCCTCAAGATACCAACTACATAATAATATCAATCATACAATAAACAATCATTCCTGCATCAATGAGTTATCATGAAGATCACGCAACTTGCATTAGACTAATACTAAATTGATGAAAGGGGACAGAAACTTGTCAAAGTGGGGTATGATCAGGAGGAACACTGCCTCACAGGAAAGGAAAAAGAAATCGCAAGAATCTGCATCAAATGATGTAATCTGTCCTTATCTGGCCAGGATGATGTGCAGCAATATATTAATTTGGGGAAGATAATGGGCATACGTTCATTCATCATGTCATCATTATGAGCACCACTTTGCAAACAAGAAAACCTTTTTGGACCAAAGCACCAGATTAGCAAATCTCCTAAATTACCACTTCATTGTATACAAGAAAAATTATGAGAGAAAATATGAAAATGAAAACAAAGAAGATTGCCGAGTGAAGCAGAAGCAGCACCAAGAAACCCCAACTTCAACCCATTTTATACAATAGAAAGTTCAGCTCTATTTCTGCCTCTAAGATGAATATATTCTTGTGAAGCTGGTTTCCTTCAAGACGATTTTGAAGCAAAGTGATGAGAATTAGTTATCAAGAAAAGCCATATTCATCTTGTTCTGATCTTCCCGTTCCCTCTTTCAAAAGAATCTCCTGGTACCGGCACTCTCCATTGCAGAAAGCTTTCTCTCCTCTGAAAATGGTGAAAATGCAACTTTGTATGATCCAAAGCTAAAAGATTCAGAGCAAGTGAAATGAAATCCTTGGTATTGAGTAAATCATCTTATGATTTAAAAATAAATACAATAAAAGAGAGCTAAAATCACAACATGATCTAACCCCCCCCCCCCCCCCCAAAAAAAAAAAAATCACAACATGAACTTGCATAAATTGGTCCATCTTCCTACCGAATGGCAGGGGTGAATCTAATAGAACTGTAGTGATCACTTGCGGTTGAAAGTCTCAATTTCTTCTTGTATGAGACACGACTAGATAAATTCAAATTTATACGGCAGGAAACTTTATTTTCTTCCAAAAAAAGGTTTCATAATCACAATATTTTCCAATTATAGAAGCAACATGGAGTACACATGGTGACCATACTTGGAAAGGGATTCTTGGTTCAACATGCTGCGATGCCCTGGAAATCAGACTCTTGTGAAGTGTCTGAATTCAATAAAAATGAAATTAAATTGAATTTCAGTCAATAAAATTATAAGGACTTAAGGGACGATATTTGGACGAATTATGAAGTTTTGGTCGAATTAATTTAGGTTTTGAAATTTTAACAGTTGCGAATTAGGAATTCAATTCTCGTGCCTAATCCGAATCCCAACCGAGCCTAATTTATAAATTTACCAAAATTTCTCTTCGTTCAGTATACTAAAATTTCATTTTAATCCCGATTTATCGAAAGATAAAAAGCCCTCCAATAATTCACTAGAGGACAAGATATTGAATGTTGAGTTGACAATGGGACCCATTTGGGTCAAATCTCACTTACCCTCTCCCATCACTCTCTCTCCTCTCTCTTCCCTCTCTCCCGACCCCCTGCTCAGTGCTCACGCTGCTGCTCCCTCTTCTTTTCCTTTGTTTGTGGACGACCCCCCATCACCGAACACTCTCCTCTTCCTCTTGTGTTTTTGCTCAGCCACCACCTCCTAGCCGTCGACCACCACCTCCTGCTACTCCTTGCCGCCATCGTCGCCCACTCCGGCCGCCGCTCGCCGCCGGACGACCGCGAGGAAGGCTCGGGAAGCCATCCCCTGTTTCGGCCTCTGAACCCGAGCCGACTCCACGCCCTTCTCTGGTCTTCTGCGACGTCGCCGTCGCCTGCCACCACCTCATCGACGTCCCCCAGTCTCCTGAGCACCGTCCCGACCCAACATCAACGGCCGTCGGCCACCGGAGCCGCCGCAAACCACCTCAGAACCCCCTGCCCTCTGTTTTCGGGGTTTGCCGGTTTTGCTTCTGACCCGACTCGAATCGCCGCCTTCCGCCGCTCGCCGACCACCCCACCGACCATCCTCGACCTCCCTCCCGTGCCTCTGAACCGGTGGAAGCCGCTGGCCGCCTGAGGAGCTCAAAACCGGCCCGGATTCCCCTCCCCTGTTTTCGGCGCAGTCTCGGCCAAGCTACTGCTCGCCGTCGTCGGCCGCCCTCCGGCCGCCGTCCGCCACCACCACCCGGTCCCGAAGGTCACCCTCGGTCCCTAGGTGAGCTCCCTACTCCTTGCCGGCTTCGTCTCGGCCCGTGAGGCCGAGAAACCTCGCGAACAGCCCCGATACCTCTGTTTTTGCCACTACATTGATGACGTTCGGATCCAGTGAATTGAAATCGATCTTTACTCTCCGTGGGGTGCTGTTTTCTTCCTCAGGTAAAAATGCTTCCAACTTCTTTCCTCCTTTCGCCTTTCATTCTTCCATGTACAGTCGGTTTTTCTAGGGTTGGGGTAAGTTTCTCTTCTTCGATGCATCGATTTCGCTTTGCTTTTTTAATCTTCATTCCGCGATCTCCGCTCTCCGAAAAGATTCCCTCTCCCTCTCCCTCGATCTCCATCTTCTTCTTCATATTCGCTCCGGTCCTCGATTCATCCTCCTCGCAAAAGCAGCAAACACCCGCGGATCTCCATCAATTTCGTTTCTCTTTCCTTTGGAGGAGGATGAGGAGGAGGATGCATGGAGTCTTCTCTTCCCTTCCTCTCTAACCTCTCTTCACTTGAAAAATATGAGGGAGGTGGAAAGACATATCAAGCGGTTTTCGCAACCATCTCCCCTCTCTCACGCATTTATTCATTTTCAGTTGTCCAAAGTTGAGGTGCGTAACTGGATGCTCGAAGATTCTGGAAGAGGAATGCTCAAAACTCACTGGCCACTATTAGCCCCCCTCATCCAACACGTCCCTTACATCTACATTGAGGACGTTCGGATCCAATGAATTGTTTCTTCCATGTACAGGCAGTTTTCTAGGGTTCGGGTAAGTTTTTGGTCTCTGAACGCATCGATTTCAGTTCTCCTTCCCCAATTCAATGCTTCATGCAAACTGATTTTCCTCAATTGAGATTTTTCACATCGGTTTCCCCTTTGCTATATTGATGGGAAATTTTCATAGCGTTCCATGATCATATTCCTCTGCATTTTCAGCGTTTCTTGTATTTTCTCCTCCCAACATCCTTTTCTTGTGCCCTTAGCTCATCCGTGCTGTGTTTGTTTCGCAGGGTACCATTTGCGATGCTGTATTGGCAAAATCTCTTGGAAGGATCAGTTACGAATGCAGTGGGGGTAGGGCTAATTCCATCTTGATGTTATGTGCGGTGTATTGCCAAACAAAAGGAAGAAGAAAGAAGCCTTTGGTTTGTTTCGGTGCACTGTATATGATCTAAATAATAATAATAATTTCTTCCAAAATCCAAAAAAAAAAAAGGGATCAGTTATGTGGATGCTGTGATGTGATTGTGAAGGAAGGGGATGCAATTGCACATATAATGTAGTGCTTTGACCGTATAAACAGGTGCTCAGAAAACAGAGTTGCATTTGAAGAAGCCTTGCATAGTTTTGCTTGATGACCCATCCAATCATCTGGTGAGTGTTACTCATTTTTCTTCCCAACCATCTCTCCTCTCTCCAACAGTTATGGATTTACGATTGCCCTAAATTGAGGTACTTGCCAGAGGATGGCATCCCTCCCTCCCTCCATGAATTGTACATAAGAGGATGCTCAGAGGATCTGAAAGAAGGTTGCTCAAAACTCACTGGCCACTATTGGCCCCTCATCCAACACATCCCAAGCATCTACATTGATGACGTTCAGATCCAGTGAATTGAAATCGATCTTTACTCTCCGTGAGTGCTGTTTTCTTCCTCAGGTAAAAATGCTTCCAACTTCTTTCCTCCTTTCGCCTTTCATTTGTTAACTGCCTGCGATTCCTTCTTTTTGATGTACGCTCAGTTTTCTAGGGTTCTAGTGAGTTTTTTGTTCTTTGATGCATCAATTCGGTTACTCTTCGTCAATTCGATGCTTAATACCTCCTCACCTCCCTCGTGGAACTACAAATTGACTTTGGAAGGAGCATGGGTGGAGGGGAGGGAGACAAGGTGTGGTTTTTTTCCCCTTCTTTTGCTGATGATGATCCTTCGCAGTATGAAGCAGTTGATCTGCGATAAAATTCTGGGACAGCTCATGGCCACATTTTTATTCCATAAATCTCCTTTGTTTGGGTCTTGATCTCTGGTGGGTTATGAACTGTAAATTCCAGCTTGCTAGAAAATTTTAGCCAACGTAATGTACCTATGCTTGTTTGGTTGAGATTGTAACTATATGCTGTCTGCCTCTGCGTCTGTATTGTCAGAAGTGACCTTTGGGGAAAATCTACTTACTTCTTTAAAGTACTGGCTGTTTGCGTTGACTTCACTGAAGAATATGATTCCATCATGCATTGTGTTGTTTTACCTGAAAATACCTTCATATGTGGCATTCTTCCTGCAGGGAATTCTGGAGCAAAAGCTTCAAGCTCACTTGGGTTCCTTTGGTGTGTGTTAGAAAGTCCAACCCAAAAGCTTAAGCTATTAGGTGGAGGGAGACTACATGAATATAAAGAGCATACAACACTCATCCACAAGCAATGTGGGACAACAACAACAACTTCAACACCCCCTCTCACGTGCAAGCAATCTGCACGTGGAAATTAACTAATCGGGTGGGTTCACATACGCGGAAAGGAATAACACTGGCTCTGATACCATGTTAGAAAGTCCAACCCAAAAGCTTAAGCTATTAGATGGAGGGAGATTACATGAATATAAAGAGCATACAACACTCATCCACAAGCAATGTGGGACAACAACAATAACTTCAACAGTGTGTAACTGGAAATCTTGCGCTTCAACCACTGTATATTTTGTCGGATGCATCTCCTCCCTCTCTGCTACTGCCGCATATGTAAACTTTTTGTTGAAGCAATTTTAATATGACATCGTGAAGCTCTATTAGAGGTCAGTTAATTTGGAATCTGAACTCCGAAGCTTCTTGAATGTTATTGCGCATAGAACATGGTGTTTTGGACATATAAATGGGTGGTCAGAAAAGCAGTGTTGCATTTGCCAAGATAACTTTTAAGAAACCTCACATAGTTTTGCTTGATGAGCCATTTAATCATCTGGTAAGTTTTACTCATTTGTCTCCACCTTATGACTTTGATTACTTTTTCAATTAGCTTGTCGTTGTTCTTGCACTAATTGAACTTATCGGAAACTGGTCTTTACAATGAAAATGTAGTAAAACTAATCAGTGATCAGAGCTGCAGGGAGCCTCTGTCATCATGCATCTAACTTATAACAAAACAGAACAAATCTAATTGTTCTAACGTGCAAAATATTGGGAATGGAACAGTTATATTAACTTGAAGAGTGTCTTTGTATTACAGTCTATAACTTTAAGTATTTACGACATAAGTGCATATAGGCAGTATTGGGCTTTGCACATAATTAATGTGGACTTCAAATTCTGTTTTAATGACCAGAGACCTTGAGTATAGATGTGGTTGAGGCGCTCATTCAAGGTCCGTTCTTGTTCCAAGGAGGAATTCTGATGGCGAGATTGATTTTTGTGCCAAATTACTTCAATTTGACCAAGGATGGATCATTTTCAATGATAGCCTCTTTTCACCTTGATTTGCAGGTTAGTCATGATAAGCTTCTAATATCTGGAAGCGTGGACAAGCTCTGAGTGGTTTCTCAAGGCAAGGTGGCACATATTGACGGAAGGAGCATGGGTGGAGGGGAGGGAGAGGAGGTGTGCTTTCCTCCTACTTCCTCTTCGGAGGATGAGGATGCGTGGAGTCTTGTCTTCCCTTCCTCTCTAACCTCTCTTCATATTCATAATATGAGGAAGGTGGAAAGACTATCAAGCGGTCTTCCCAACCATCTCTCCTCTCTCAAAGGGTTATGGATTAGTGATTGCCCAAAGTTGAGGGACTTGCCAGAGGATGGCCTCCCTCCCTCCTTCCCTCCAACGATTGTCCATAAGAGGATGCTCGAAGAATGTGAAAGAAGGATGCTCAAAACTCACTGGCCACTATTGGCCCCTCATCCAACACATCCCTCTCATCGTCATTGATGGCGATCGGATCCAATGATATAGAATTCTCCGTGGAGTGCTGTTTTCTTCCTCAGGTAAAAATGCTTCCAACTTCTTTCCTTATTTCGCCTTTCATTCTTGGATGCATCAATTTCGTTTCTCTTCTTCACTTGGATGCCTAATTCGAATTTTATTTTACCTTTTTTTCCCAGAAACCACCGATTGAAGGTCGGAGACTGACATTCAATTATTCATCACATATCTTCGACTCTGCTTCATGCCCAAACATATCCTGAATGAAAATGCACTATCACCACGAATAATTGCCTTCCCCAATCATATTCCTCCGTGTTTTCACTTTCAGTGAATTGATATCGATCTTGGAAGGATCACTTACGAACCGCAATTGATGCATCCAACACATCCCGATTCATCGAAATCGATCTTACCCCGATCCTTACTCTCCGTGGACTGCTGTCTTCTTCCTCAGGTAAATATGCTTCCAACTTGTCCCCTTCTTTCGCCTCTCATTTGTTAACTGCCGCTACTCCTCCTTTGATGTCCAGTCCGTTTTCTAGGGTTGGGGCAAGCTTTTCTTCTTCGACGCATCAATTTCGTTACTCTATTTTCATTTCTTTTCCCATTTTGACAAGTGTCATAGAATTTCCAGAACTGAAGGTTGCATAGAATTTGGGTGCGTGTTCTCGTTTGGGTTTGGATCGGCTCTGCTTCTCGTTGGACAATTTAATGCTCACAGTGCCGCCTCTTGCTATATTGATGACATTTCTTCAACTCTGCTTGTTGCCCAAACATATTGTGAACGAAAACGCACTTTGCTTTGCATGAGGATCACCAAGAATCATAGTGTTCCACGAACATTTTCATCTGCATCTTCAACATTTGTCGTATCTTCTCTTCAGAACATCTTTTTCTTGTGCCCTGCCTCATTCACTCTGGTTGTTTTGCAGATACCCATTGTCATCTGCATTATCTGGTGCACTGATATGTTCTAAACTTTTTCTTCTAGTGAACATGATCTAGATAAGAATAATTTTTTTTTATTAGTTATGTGGAATCTGTGATATTATTGTGAAGAAACGGGGGATGCTGTTTTTTTGTTATGGTTTTCTTAAGGATGGAGAACCTTCTTTTCACTGATGATGATCCTTCGCACCTTCGCAGTATGAATAAGTCGATCTTGCGATAAAATCCTGGGAAAAAGCTCATGCCCGCATTTTTATTCCATAAATCACCTTCCGTTTGGGCCTTGATCTGGTGAGTTAGGAACTGTAACTTCCAGCTTGCTAAAAATTCTTGGCTAATGTACCTATGCTTGTTTTAGTTGAGATTATAACTATATGCTGCCTGCCTCTGTGTTTGCATTGTCGGCCGTTCTCTGGGGAAAATCTATTTACTTCTTTAGAGTATCAGCTGTTTGCATTTACTCTGCCGTGGAATATGGTTGTGTCATGCATTATGGCATTTTACCTTACAATACCTTCATATGTGGCATTCTTCCTGCAGGGACTTACTGGAACAAAAGCTTCGAGCTCACTTGAGTTCCTTTGGTGTAACTGGAAATCTTGCGCTTCAACCACCGTGTTTTGTCTGATACATCTCACCCCTCTCTGCTACTGCCGGATATATAAACTTTTTGTTGAAGCAATTTTCGTATGACATCTTACATCTTGAAGCTCTATTCGAGGTCAGTTAATCTGGAATCTGAATTATGGTTCACTGTGTAATTTCTCCGGAGTTTTTCGAATGTTTTTGCGCATATAACATGGTGTTTTGAACATATAAACAGGTGGTCAGAAAAGTAGTGTTGCTTTTGCCAAGATAACTTTCAAGAAACCTCACATAGTTTTGCTTGATGAGCCATTTAATCATCTGGTAAGTTTTACTCATTTGTCTCCACCTTATGACTTTGATTGCTTTTTCAATTAGCTTGTCATTTTTCTTGTACTAATTGAACTTATCGGAATCTGGTCTTTACAATGAAAATGTAGTAAAACTATTCAGTGGTCGAAGCTGTAGGGAGCCTTTGTCATCAGACATCTAACTTATAACAAAATAGAAACAAATCTAATTGTTCTAACTTGCAAAATATTGGGAATAAAACAGTTATATCAGCTTGAACAGTGTTTTTGTATTACAGTGACTATAGTTTTAAGTATTTAAGACATAAGTGCCTATAGGCAGTATTGGGCTTTGCACATAATTAATGTGGACTTCAAGTTCTATTTTAATGACCAGAGGCTACTAAATTGTTATTGTCAAATTGTTAGTTTCTTATCTAAAGATAAATGAGTATGATTTTTCTTTAATGACCAGAGATGTTGAGTATGGATGCGGTTGAGTCGCTCATTCAAGGTCCAGTCTTGTTCCAAGGAGGAATTCTGATGGTGTGATTGATTTTTGTGCCTAAGCACTTTAATTTGACCAAGGATGGATCATTTTCACAACAGATAGCCCTCTTTTCACCTTGATTTTGCAGGTTAGTCACGATGAGCTTCTAATATCTGGAAGCTTGGACAAGTTCTGAGTGGTTTCTCGAGGAAAGGTGGCACATTTCCATGGGAATTTCCAGGATCATGAGAAGATACTACAGTTCTCGTCGAATCAGGCAAGTTTAGTTTCTTGTCATCAGCCAAGGGTCGTGGTCACATTACCTAGCAAAACAGAAAATGAGGCGTCGCAGAGAGAAGGCAAAAGAGGACAAAGAGAGGATGGCTGCTGATATACAAGATGTACTCACGGTCCTTTATCATTTAAACTGAATTCGGGCTCGTGGAAGGATGAGTTCAAGTTTTTGACATTGAGTATGCAGTATCATTTGCCAACAACTTCAGGGGCAACTAAGGGTTCCTTGTTTGGCACATTTTAGATGAATTATAGGTGAAATTTTTCATGCTTAACAAAAAATTTGTATCGCTGATGATTAGGGTTCTCCCATACTTGTGGGTTAACATCATCATAGGAGTTATTCAGTGGAAAAAAACTGCTGTCGAGCGGCTATGTACATAATTTTGTTTGTTTGATCACTCTTACAGTTGTTTATTATGCATGAAAGATGGTTTTTATTCAGGACTAACTGATCATCCCTTCCCATATAGATATATTACCTATTTTTTTGCGTTCATCTCATCCCATGAGTCATTCTTCAAGTTGAAGAGTCTCCTATACAAGTGCAGCATGATTCTAATTGTATTGATTACTGATGATGGAGATGTGCGAAAGCCAGGGCATTAAGGGAAAAAATGTGGGGATTTTACTCTTTTTTTTTTCAATATATATTGTTAATTTGTGACTGAATCATTTTGGAGTTAGTTAATACTTGAAGCAAAAAAAAAAAAAAATACTTGAAGCAAGAAATTCTAACACATCCCTGAGATCTCCATTGATTGCGATCGGATCCAATGAATTGAAATCGATCCTTATTCTCCGTGGACTGCTGTTTTCTTCCTCAGGTAAAAATGCTTCCAACTGGGTTCCTCCAACTAGGGGTGAGCATGGTTCCCGGGTAGAACCGGGAATCGGAAAATCGAACCGCCGGTTCCGGTCCGGTTCCCGGTTCGGATGTGCCCGGTTTCGATTTTCGGTTCCTTATTTTGAGGAACCGGAACCGTATGTTATTAAACAAAAATCATAATTTCCTGTTTTCCCTTTCAGTTTCCTTTCCTCACCTCGACGCCGCAGCACTCCCAATCCCCCCATGGTTCCGATTTTGGATTTTTTATTTGCTGGTTGATGTGAATTACACAGCAGTTTTCGTAATTTTTTTTTTTTTGTACTTTTAGAGTTTGGATGATTAAGTGCAAGTTCTCGGGTACCCTGGAACCGGAACCGGTGACAGGGTAGGTTTCAAGTTCCACAGTGTGGCGGGTAGATTCTAGGTTCCAAAAAATGAGGAACCTGTACCAGCGGGTAGATTCCAGGTTGCAGGTGGAACCTAACCGGAACCTGGAACCGCTCACCCCTACCTCCAACTTGGTTCCTCCTTTCGCCTTTCATCTTCGATAGTTCGTTTGCTCGTTAATACATAATATGATATTATATACGAATTTCATTAATATTTTGTCCATTCTAGAGAACAAATTTAATAATAATAAATTGATTAAAAAACAAGAAAAAGAAATTAAAAATGATTAAAAAAGAAAACAATAAAAAAAGGTGAGTGCTTGCTTGGTATTGTGCATAGTTTAATGAAATACAATGCCAAACTTTGAAAATGAGAGATCGACCATAGTAGGCCCCACTATGATAGGGAAAAAAAAAATAAATGTTTGTCACCGTACACCTACCCCCTCTTTTTCTTGGTCGAGTTTTTCTTCATTCACGACAAAACCTAAGGAAACTAGACTTCAAGCAGGGGAAAAAAAAAGAGGTGGCTTGCCGAGCAGGCATTGCTCTAACTTTTTCCCCCCACTCGATAGTATGACTGCTGAGCAGGGAGCTATTCAGCAGTAAGATTGTCGAGCGGCCCCCTAATTCGGTAATTTTTTTTAAAAAAATCACACCTTATTAGGTAATTACTTTGATTATTATGTCTGGTTTGGAAAAAAGCCTAGTTGGTCTTTGTTTAACGTTTTTGGTGGGGGAAAGTCTCGGTCTTCAAGAAATGATTAAACATGAAGAGAAAGAGTTGGACAGAAATTACTGTATTGTTGATTGTAAGCGAGGGAACAACTATCAATGCTAATTATCGGATAATATTTCATTCAAACGAAAAAAGAAGAAGAGCCCATGTGAAAAGTGAAGTAATAGAGCCAATTTGCGTCCCCGAAAGTCTTGATCTTCCTGAACTTTATTAAAGTTTCTTTCACATCATGTCCTTTGCACTTTTGCTTTGCTTCGCTTTCTTTACTAAATAGTACGAAAGAAGCACTTGTGGACAGAAGGCATCCTCGAAGTCTTGGTCTTCGTTTCGTCTCTTTGGTAGGTGAAAAGTTTTGGTCTTCCTGGACTTTATAGTCCTCGCTAGTCTCTCCCCTTTAGCTCATTTTCGTTTTTGTTCACCATAGTCCATTCTCGTCCCCCCTGCTCAACCAGTGTTCTCCCCCTGCTCGTCCGAACCTAGCGCTCGTGCTTCCTGGATTGCTGCCGTTGATCAGATCCCGTTCACCGGTCTCCTCCAAGAAGTCTGCTCGGAAAAGGTAAGAGACAAACCAACTATTCTTTCTGAAATCTTTCTATTAATGGAGGCAAATCAATATTTTGAGCAAAAGGAGAGGCGGCGGGCGGCTGCAACGATATCTTGGTTCTTAAACCAGCATTTCATGCCTATCTATAATCCCGTTTGCAAGATCGGTAACGAGATTTTGGGGGAAGTTGGTGTCAAATACTTGCTGTCTCGATTAAAGTTGCGGCTTGATTGCATAGTTCATGGTGATTTGGTGAATATTTTTGCCATCGGTGTTCATGAAATTGCAGATTGTTAGGTCACTCTCGATCACGTCTTCAAGCGTAATTTCATGAATTGACATGGGTCACATCTCATAAAAGTCATCCACGGAATGTTACATACATTCGTTGCATCCTAGATTCGTATAATGGGTTAGTCGGTGTGCTTGGCCCACTTTCTTGTTTAGCCCAAACCATTCGTTTCCATTCTCCTTATTGGACAGACAAAGTTAGCTAGTCTTTGATGACTTGTAGACATATAACAAGAAGTAAGATGTCTTTGTTGGGTAGATCCTCAATATTTTATGTTTCAAAAGTATTTATTTTAGTCGGTGCAAGTTGCGCAAATATGCTTATTTGCCGGTCCTAATAATTGTGGTCAGCTCCATTCATCGTCAAACAAGGAAAAAGTATAGGCACACCAACTATCCATTAACCAGCATGACCAACTAACAATGTATAACCTATTGAAAATTATACTCTACACACCACACTAACGAACTTGAAAAACGTATTCAAAGGACCACGATTCTCCTATCAAGGCGATTTCCGATTAAAAACAACTACCTTAGCACCCTTCATCAGATTATTCTGCCCATCTTGCTGCAAATTTTCAGCATTGTAAACTGTTACTTAAAAGCCTTCATTGATCGCATATTCACCAATTAAGTAGAAAAGAAAGACATTGCAATTGATTAAAGTACACTACAAATGTCAAAACTTGTGTAAGACGCTCATTTTAGTGCCAAAACTTTCAAAACAATCACTTATATACCAATTTTTTTGAAAAATGCTCACTTAAGTGCCACTCCTATTTGAGCTGGCGTAGTTCGCTGGAAATCCGATGTGGCTTATTTTTTTAATGAATATTTGAGTTGACGTGGCTCATCGATGTTGGTACTGAAATGATCGTTTTTCAGCATTTAGATGATCGTTTTGAAAGTTTTCACACCAAAGTGAATAACGTACATAAGTTTTGGCACTTATAGCGTGCTTAAGCCCATTGCAATCATAAGAATAGTGAGAATATGCCGATACTAAAAAGGGCCAACAAAACTCTCATGAGTGATAACTCTTTTGATGAAAATATGCGTGCGCTCTAAGACTATGTTTTGGATGGGCAAAAGTAAAGGTCCGACAGCCAAAAGTCTTGATCCGAAGAGTAAGGAGAGCAATTGACGCCACAAACACTTTGGACAAAAAGTATTTTATTTTGATTCCTCTAACCACTGATGAGCATCTTCGAAGGTCTTGGTTTTTTTTTTTTTTTTTTTGGGGGGGGGGGGGGGGGGGGGGTTGAAGGCGAATGAAAGACTTGGTCTTCCTGGACGTTTATAGTTTTCTCTCTTCATTAGCTCATCATCACTTGGCTTCACCATAACCTAGTGCTCGTCCCCTATAAAACAGGGTTCTCCTCCTGCTCGTCCGAACCTAGCTCTCGTGCTCGCTGGATTGCTGTCGTTGATCTAATTTTGTAACCGGTCTGCTCTTGGGATTCTGCTCAGAACAGGTAAGAGACATTTATCTACTTTCTCTCCTTTTTCCCCTCACGTTGATGCAACAACAGCAGTATTTTGCTTCTTAAACCGGTTTCATGCCTATCTATAATCCCCGATTGAAGTTGACAATCAAATACTTGATATCAAGTTCAATAACAAGTTTATAACAAAAAACTGGTATTTTGATTATAGTTTTTTTGTTAGATGGTGATATTAGGACATTAAGATGGCTTTTTCCCTGAACGCACGCTGATGTGAAATTATTTTACACGATTAAGATCGAAGCATTAATTTATAATGAAATCAATATTTTTATCAAGCTTGTTGAGTAATTGTTTTACACCGTCAATGTATTAGAATTTTAGCCCATGAAATTGGTAAGCAACAATAAATTTTGAATTATGAAAATCAAATTTGTGCTTTGTTAGTAAAAGAACACGCATGGACTCATGTTTTGTTAGAAAAGAATGTATTTATACGTTAGAAAAGTTTTTGAGATTGTTCACCTTTTGTAATGCGCGTTAATCTCGTATCAAACAGACTTGGAGATGTGATAGAGAGAGTGGAGAGGGGGAAAAAATACAAAGTGACCACCTAAAAGAAGTGAAATGCTCAGACCAAAAAAGCAGAAGAAGTGGAACATATTCCCTTATTTATTTTGACAATGAGAAGATTGAATAATCATATTGTTACGGATATATGGCTCTAAACTCCTTGTGGATTTTTCATTATAATGTCATCAAATTGTGAAAAACTCAAGTCTTTTTTTGCTTAATCGTGGAACAATGAAAGACAAAACGAAAAGAGGAACATTTGCTTTCACCCAAGGTGAAAAAGGAAAAACTTTACTGGAAGCAACATTCTTGTTTGTACTTGGTACCGATCAGAATCACAAGATTCCCATTGCTTATGACGGACAGCACTTGATTTCAGGGTGAAGTGCACATTTTAATGAACAATTCCAAATACAAAATGTCTAATGAACGCGTTTCTCTGCTGCACAAAAAGATCCTTCTGAACCATTCCGAATATAATACGTTTAATGAACGTGTTCCTCTGCTGCACAAAAAGATGTAAGATAAACAAATGGAAAGGCTGAGATGGAGAGAACATACTTCTAGGTGGAGATCACATGGTTTCTGAACGATTCCCGTATACAAAATGTATGGTGAACAAGTCTTCCAAGGCCGGTCTATCGTTTTATCCATTGTTAAAAGTTATTGTGGCTTGGGAGTAGTTGTAGTGCAATGCATTTCTTTCTCGTTCCAATGGACCTCCCCCTCTGAGTCGAGTCAATATCATTGGGTTGCATGCTTTGTGAAGAGAAGAGAAGAAAGTATTGGTCTTCCTGCACTTGCAGTTTTCTCTTTACATTAGCTCACTGTCTATTTGCTTCGTCATACCCCTTGTTCTCTGCAGCGACTGATTCACTCATTTTCTCTCTCCATTAGCTCATTCTCACTTTGCTTCATCATAACCTGCGTTGTTTTCTACAGTTGACGGATTCACCCATGGCCATCGGGGAGATTCTTTTGAGTGCCTTCCTTCAGGTCCTGTTCGAGAAGTTGGCTGCCCTCGGATTGAGCTATGCGCAAAGGGAAGGAGCACCGCCCTTAATTGGAATCAGCATCGATCTGCTCAATAAGTGGAAGAATATGCTGGTTACGATCAATGCAGTCTTGGATGATGCGGAGGACAAGCAACTGAGTGGTAAAGGTCCTGTGAAGCTATGGCTGGATGATGTTAGAGACTTGGCCTATGACATGGAAGATTTGCTTGATGAATTCGAGATTGAAGCCAGCCAAGCCAAGTCGGAGATAGAATCCAGCACAAGCAAAGGTCTGGTGAAATGGAAGATCCCTTTCGTTGGCCAACATAAACCCTCCAAAGCGAATCCAGACCCGCGCTCGCTCGTGTCTGAAGCTGAGGTAAAGAAGATTAATGACAGGTTGGAAGAGATCGTCACTAGAAAGGCTCAGCTAAGCTTGACAGAGAATGCTGTGAACGTATCTGCCAACACTAACAAAAGGCTCCCCAGCAGTTCTCTGCCCGAGCCTCGGTTTTTTGGCCGAGAGAAGGAGGAAGCAGAATTACTTGAACTATTGACCAGTGAAGCCAAAAATACCGATTCCACATTGAGCATAGTCCCGATAGTTGGGATGGGCGGTGTTGGAAAGACGACCGTGGCTCAACAGTTGTATAATCATGCCAGAGTGAGTAGCTGTTTCGAGACGAGAGCATGGGTTTGTGTTTCAGATGTCTTTAATGTTCTCGACATAACAAAGACTATTTTGCGATCGATCACCGGGTTGTCCAACGAGGACGAAGATCTTGACGGGCTTCAAGTTAAGTTGAAGGGCAGTCTATTCGGAAAAAAGTTTCTTGTGGTTTTAGATGATGTCTGGAATGAAAACTACGGAGAATGGACTACTCTCTTAAAGCCATTTGAATCGGGGACCAAGGGAAGTAAGATCATCATGACAACTCGCAACCGTACGGTTGTTTCTATAACAGGAGCTTCGCCATATCCTTTGGAGGAGTTGTCCCTTGATAACTGTACAAGCTTATTAACCTTTCATGCTCTTAGAGCAACTAATTTTGAGACGCACCCGAATCTTGAAACAATAGGCAAGAAAATAGCTAAAAAATGTAAAGGTTCACCTTTGGCAGCGAATGTATTGGGCGGTCTCCTACGTGATAAAAGAAATCCCAAGCAATGGGAAGCTATCTTAAATAACAAAATGTGGCATCTTCCAACGGGAGATAATGATGAGGTTCTTCGAGTTTTGAAATTGAGTTATGTCCATCTTCCTTCATATTTGAAGAGATGTTTTGCTTATTGTGCAGTGCTTCCCAAGGATTATGAAATTGAGAGGGATGAGCTGGTCCTCTTATGGATAGCGGAGGGCTTTTTAGATGGACAAAGAGCAAACGAGAATATCTTGAAATTGGGACGGACTCACTTTGATGAGTTAGTATCCAGATCATTTCTTCAACAATCGAGTGTCAGCACATCTAAATTTTCAATGCATGATCTTTTGAATGATCTAGCAAAGTCAATTGCGGGTGGGATATGCTTTAGCTCTGGGGAGTCTCAGCTGGCAGGTAATGAAGATGATGCATCTCTTGAGAAAGCTCGTTATGCATCATTCACCTCGTCACGGTATGTTACATCAAAATGCATGAGAGCATATCACCGAATGAAGGTACTAAGAAGTTTACTGCTACTGCATGATAGATCTAGGTGGCATGCCCATTTCCACATTTCCAACGAAGTGCTACATGACTTGCTAAGAAAATTGAAGTACTTGAGGGTGTTCTCATTATCTCGTTGTTCCATCAGAGAAGTACCGAATTGCGTTGGTGATTTAAAGCATCTTCAATATCTCAATTTCTCGTACATTGATATCGAAAGGCTACCTGAGTCAATCGGCAGCTTATGCAAATTGCAAGTTCTGATCTTAAGAGGTTGTCAAAAGCTTTCTATGTTGCCTCAAGGAATCAAAAAATTGGTCAGCTTACAACTTCTTGACATTAGAGATACAGGAAGTCTAAAAGAGATGCCACCGAATATCAGTAATTTGAGGAATCTTATAATCTTGTCCAAGTTTGTGGTAGGACGAGATAAAGGGGCACAGTTAAAGGAGCTAAAGAACTTGCCACTTCTGCAAGGAGAATTGTTCATATCAGAATTGCAAAAGGTGGAGGAAGTGAGAGATGCAATTGATGCTCATTTAATTGAAAAGCGAGACCTCAGCTACTTATCCTTTTATTGGAGTGAAAACTTTGGAAATTTGAGGAATGAAAAGCGCGAAGCACTGGTGCTCGAGTCTCTGCGACCTCACACTGATATTGAAAATCTCACCATCTCATATTATAGTGGTGCAGTATGCCCGTCATGGTTAAATGGTTCATATTCTAAGATAACGTCTTTGTGCTTGCGGGACTGTTCTAATGTTACATCGCTGCCCTCACTTGGGCAACTACCTTCATTGAGAGAATTATCTCTGGAAGGTCTACACGCAGTAAGAATGATAGGATCTGAATTTTATGGAGGTAAAAGGCCTTTCTCATCCTTAACAACTTTGAAGTTTGAAAAGATGTTGGCATGGAAGGAATGGTCTCCCTATGCCGGGGGCCCAGAAGAAGAAGAAGTCCCATTCTCCCGTCTTCAGCATCTTGTTGTCCGGAGCTGTCCTTCGTTGGTTGGGACATTGCCTTGTCAACTTGACCGTCTCATAAAGCTTGAAGTTAATTCGTGCCCGCATTTGGATAACTCGACCAGTGTGGTTTGTCTTCCATCTCTTCGCGAGTTATACCTTGATGATTGTAGCAAGGAGATCTTGAAGAGTTTGGTCAACCTAACTTCTTTGACCATTCTCAAAATTGAGAATCTTGCAGAGCTCGTTTGCTTTGATCCTGGGTTTATGAGCTGCTTGGCCAAGCTGAAGGAGCTTCGTATAAGACAGTGTGGCAAGCTATCATATTTGTGGCAAGATGGAAATGAAATGCTAAACCTTACTTGCCTTGAGAGAGTAGCCATCGAAAGCTGTCATCAATTTACATCTTTTGTGGCAGGAGATGGAGAAATCGAGCTGCCGTGCATCCTTGAGAGGATGGAATTGAGGAATTGCAGGAGCTTAGAAAAGCTTCCGAGCAAAATGGACACCCTCAGGCATTTGTTAATTGAGGGGTGTCCAAAAGTCAAGGGGAAAACAATTCCTCCAGATGACCATAGCAGCAATAACTCGATATCTCAGCTTGAATATCTTAATATATGTGAATGTGATTCTGTGACATCGTTTTGCTTTGCCGAGAGTGGACTCGCTGCTTTGAAGACGCTCATAATTCGGGGGTGCAAGGGGGTGGAGTCGCTGTTAGAAGAGATCACCGCGGCAGAATTGCTTGAATCTTTGACTATTGACGACTGCGAGAATCTGAGAAGCCTCCTGCCACGGTGCATTTCCACGCTTTTCCATCTCACTAAATTGAAAATTAAGAATTGTCTAGCACTGGATATAGAGGAGTTCCCTCCACTTCCGCTCACCCTATCGGTTCTTAAACTTGATAATTGTCCAAAGATAAAATCTATTGCCAATTGTAACATTGCCAGCTGTAAGAATCTCACTGAATTGAAAATACTGGAGTGTCCAGCATTGGAGATAGAAGAGGGGAAGTTCCCTCCCCTTCCCCTCACCCTCTCATCTTTAACTCTTGATAGTTGTCCGAAGATAAAGTGTGTACCAAATCAGTGACATCATCTTACCTCCCTCTAGTCAATATTTATTTATAATTGCCCAAATATCGAATGCTTCCCCAAAGGAGGTTTCCCTCCCAATTTGCGTAGGCTTGATATTTTGGGGTGCGAGAATGTGAAGCAGGCAGTGAGAGAATGGGGCTTACCCCTCCTCACCTCCCTTGTGGATCTGACAATCGACTTTGGTGGAGGGGAGGGAGAGGAGGTGTGCTTTCCTCCTACTTCCTCTTCGGAGGATGGGGATGCTTGGAGTCTTCTCTTCCCTTCCTCTCTAACCGAACTTCGCTTAATAAATATGAGGAAGGTGGAAAGAATATCAAGCGGTCTTCCCAACCAGCTCTCCTCTCTCCTATCTTTATGGATTGAAGATTGCCCTAAATTGAGGTACTTGCCAGAGGATGGCCTCCCTCCCTCCCTCCATCGATTGTGGATAGATGGATGCTCGAAGAATCTGAAAGAAGGATGCTCAAAACTCACTGGCCACTATTGGTCCCTCATCCAACGCATCCCGAGCATCTACATTGATCACGTTCGGATCCAATGATATAGAATTCTCCGTGGACTGCTGTTTTGTTCCTCAGGTAAAAATGCTGCTTCCAACTTCTTTCCTCCTTTCGCCTTTCATTCTTCCATGTACTGTCGGTTTTTCTAGGGTTGGGGTAAGTTTCTCTTCTTCGATGCATCGATTTCGTTTCTCTTCTTCACTTCGAGGGACCGGGAGAGGTATCCAATTGGAGGTGGTGCTTCGCTTTCCTTTTTAAATCTTCATTCCGCGATCTCCGCTCTCCGAAAAGATTTCCTCTCCCTCGATCTCCATCTTCTTCTTCATATTCGCTCCGGTCCTCGATTCATCCTCCTCGCAAAAGCAGCAAACACTCGCGGATCTCCATCAATTTCGTTTCTCTTTCCTTCGGAGGAGGATGAGGAGGAGGATGCATGGAGTCTTCTCTTCCCTTCCTCTCTAACCTTTCTTCACTTGAAAAATATGAGGGAGGTGGAAAGACATATCAAGCGGTTTTCGCAACCATCTCCCCTCTCTCACGCATTTATTCATTTTCAGTTGTCCAAAGTTGAGGTGCGTAAGTGGATGCTCGAAGATTCTGAAACAGGAATATTCAAAACTCACTGGCCACTATTAGCCCCTCATCCAACGCGTCCCTTACATCTACATTGAGGACGTTCGGATCCAATGAATTGTTTCTTCCATGTACAGACAGTTTTCTAGGGTTCGGGTAAGTTTTTGGTCTCTGAACGCATCGATTTTCCTCAATTGAGATTTTTCACATCGGTTTCCCTCTTGCTGTATTGATGGGAAATTTTCATAGCATTCCAAAATCATATTCCTCTGCATTTTCAGCGTTTGTTGTATCTTCTCCTCCCAACATCTTTTTCTTGTGCCCTTAGCTCATCCGTGCTGTGTTTGTTTTGCAGGGTGCCATTTGCGATGCTGTATTGTCAAAATCTCTTGGAAGGATCAGTTACGAATGCAGTGGGGGTAGGGCTAATTCTGTCTCGATGTGTTATGTGCTGTGTTTTGCCAAACAAAAGGAAGAAGAAGGAAGCCTTTGGTTTGATTCGGTGCACTGCACATGATCTAAATAATAATAATAACCTCTTCCAAAATCCAAAAAAGAAAAGAAAAGAAAGTGATCAGTTATGTGGATGCTGTGATGTGATTGTGAAGGAAGGGGATGAAATTGCACATATAACGTAGTGCTTTGACCGTACAAATAGGCAGTCAGAAAACGGAGTTGCATTTGAAGAAGCATTGCATAGTTTTGCTTGAAGATCCATCCAATCATCTGGTGAGTGTTGCTCATTTTTCGCCATTTCATGACTTTGACTACTTTTTCAGTTAGATTGTTATTTGTTCTTGCACTAATTGGACTTATAGGAATCTGGTCTTTACATTGATAATACTGTAGAACAAATCAGCTACAGGGACTCTGCCATCTTATATCTAGCTTATAATGGAACAAAAACTAATCTAATTGTTCCCACTAGCAAAATATTGGGAATAGAAAAATTTATGCTAGCCTCAACAGTCTATAATACCAAGTAGCTCAGATATCTGTGGCTATATCACATAATTAATGCGAAAATTTCTTTGTTTATAAATGTGGACTTTTAAGTTCTGCTTTAATGGCCAGTGACTACTAAAGTGTTATCCTCGTTAATTGCTAGTTTCTTGTCTATGGATGGATAGAGTATGGCTCTGTGCTTTCACTATCCCCAACTACAGGATTTGGATGCAGTTGACGCGCTCATTCAGGGTCTGGTCTTGTTCCAAGGAGGAATTCTAATGGTGAGATTTAATTTCTTGCCAAAATACTTCAATTTAACTAACGATGGGTTATCTTCTCAGCTAATAGCCCTCTTTTTACCTTGATTTGCAAGTCAGTCACGATGAGCATCTAATATCTCTAAGCGGGGACGAGCTTTGGGTGGTTCCTCAAGGCACGGTAGCTCTTTTTCCGTAGGGGGTTTCGAGGATTTATAAGAAGATGCTCCAGTCCTTGTAGAATCAGATCTGATTAGCTTTGAAGCGATGTTGGCATGGAAGGATTGTTCTCATTATGCCGGGAGGCCAGAAGAACTCCAATTACCCTGTCTTCGGCACCTTGTTGTCCAGAGCTGTCCTTCGTTGGTCAGGACATTGCCTGTCAACTCGATCGCCTCACAAAGCTGGAAATTCATTCATGCCTGCATCTGAATAACTCAACTAGTGTGGTTAGTCTTCTATGTCTCTGTGAGTTATATCTTGAGGATATCTTAAAGAGCTTGGTGAACATAACTTCTTTGATCATTTTCAAAATTGAAAATCTTGCCCGAGCTTGTTTGCTTTGATCATGGGCATATGAGCTGCCTTATCAAGCTAAAGGAGCTTCGTATAGTTGGGTGTGACAAGCTTACATACTTGTGGCAAGATGGAAATGAGAAGCTAAAACTTACTTGCTTCCAGGAATTAGCCATCGAAAGATGTCCGCGATTCACATCTTATCAACCGATCTTTGCAACCATCTCTCCTCCCTCCAGGAGTTATGGATTAGTGATTGCCCCAAGTTGAGGTGCTTGCCAGAGGATGGCCTCCCTCCCTCCCTCCCTCCAATATCTGGACATATTGGGATGCGAGAGTCTAAAAGATGGATGCTCAAGACTCACTGGCCACTATTGGCCCCTCATCCAACACATCCTAGACTAGATCTGGTTTGGATCCAATGAATTGAAATCGATCACGCCCAATCCATGATAAAAGATTAGTCTCCGTGGACTGCTTCTTCTTCCTCAGGTAAAAATGCTTTCAACTTTCCTTCTTTTGCCTTTCATTTGTCAACTGCACGATTCCTTCTTTGATGTACAGTCAGTTTTCTAGGGTTACTTTCGTTTCTCTTCTTCCATTCGATGCTTAATACGAATTCAATTGTTGCATAGAATTTCCAGAAACCATCTCCCCTGCTTGAATCCCACGGAGAGGTTCCTTTAGCGTCCAATTTCCCTGCTTGCGAAAGTTGATTATATTCTTGCATACCACTGCTGCATCCATCTCCACTACTGCCTTGGGCCTGCTTTTTTCTTTATCCACTCCAATGCTCTTTCGAACAGAAAGTAATTGAAATTCACCCTCCTCTGCACCCAACCATCTCCACTGTTTCATTTCTGGCCTCAATCCCAACAACAGCCAGCATCCACCCAGTCTTGACTTAACTTGCATTTTTAGTATCTGGTGATTTATGGGTAGAGTTGCTGCATTCCAGCTTTCTAGATATACCAACAGGTGTGGGCAATCATTAGAATTGTTCGGCAGAAAAAAAATCTCATCAAAATGGTTCTTGTCTTGTTATATTTTGTAGCTGTCAGGTGGTTAAGCATATAATTCTGGTTGTCTAATCACTCTCATAGTTCGTCATGCATGTAAGACAATTATTAGCCAGTACTAATTGATTGTCCTGTTCCAGATTTTTGGATGAGAAATATATGAAGAATGTGGCAGGACTATCAATGGTGGTGAACATGACATGTGTAGAGGTTTCTGTTTCCTTCCTCCGTGTCCTCTCTTTGGATGAGAAATATGAGGAACGGGGAAAGACTATTAAGTGGTCTTCACAGCCATCTCCCCTCTTTCAGAAGCTGATGTACTTGCCGGAGGATGACTTCCCTCCCTCTCTCCAAGTATTCTCCCATCATTCAATGTGAGATTCTGAAAGATCAGTGCTCGAAATTCCATGGCGACTATTGGCACCTTATCCAATAAATCCCACTTAACGTAATGGATCAAGTTCGGTTCTGTTTACGTTTACTAAGAAAAGGTAATTGTATTCATCAAAGAGGGATTACAAGAATATATATAATAAACAAACCCTATGACATCAAAAGACTACTTTGCCCTCACTTAAGTGTTTCCTAACACTCCCCCTCAAGTTGGGATGTAAATATCAAATAATCCCAACTTGTTACATAGAAAACTCAATCGACTCCCCCTTAGTGATTTAGTGAAGATATCCGCCAATTGATCTTCCGTCCTTGTATGTTAAAGAATGATTTCCCCTTTCTGAACTTTCTCTCGTACGAAGTGACAGTCAACCTCAATGTGTTTAGTTCGCTCATGGAAGACATGATTATTTGCAATGTGAATAGCTGATTGATTATCACAATATGGCACCGATGGATCTGATGTTGGCAAACCAATTTCTGATAATAACATCCTCAACCAGAGCAATTCACATGTCACATGTGCCATAGCTCTATATTCTGCTTCAGCACTTGATCGAGAAACCACATGTTGCTTCTTACTTTTCCAGGCGACTAGATTACCTCCAAGGAACACACAGTACCCCGATGTAGATCTTCTATCAGTAGGACATCCAGCCCAATCTGCATAAGAGAAACCTATAGTGTCCAAATGTCCGTAATTCTTGAAAAGTAGTCCTTTACCTGGTGCTCCCTTCAAGTACTTAATAATTCTAAGTACAACATCCCAATGAGTAGTACGAGGAGAACTCATGAATTGACTGACTATACTAACAGCAAATGATATGTCAGGCCTTGTGACAGTAAGATAATTCAACTTTCCCACCAATCTTCTATACTTCCCTGGATCACGTAACAATTCTCCATGTTCTGCATCAAGTTTTACATTGGGCTCCATAGGAGTATCTACTGGCTTTGCTCCAAGAAATCCAACCTCATCAAGAATATCAAGTACATATTTTCGTTGGGATAAATTGATACCTGCATGTGAATATGCAACTTCAATACCAAGAAAATATCGTAAACGTCCCAGATCCTTGGTATTAAACTCTTTGTGCAGAAACTGCTTGAGCTGTTGGATACCATCTGAATCACTGCCAGTAATAATAATATCATCTACATATACCACCAGAAGAATACAACCAGCTGAGGAGACAGAGCTAAAAATTGAATGATCTACTTGACACCGTTTTAATCCGAACCTGATAACAGCATCACTAAATCTGCCAAACCAAGCATGAGGAGATTGCTTGAGTCCATACAAAGCTTTACGTAAGCGGCATACCAAATTCTCCCCCTGAGCAACAAACCCAGGTGGTTGCTCCATGTACACTTCCTCGGACAAGTCACCATGAAGGAAGGCATTCTTAACATCTAACTGATGAAGAAGCCAACCAAAACGTGCTGCAAGGGAAATAAAGACACGAACAGATGGAATTTTGGCAACAGGTGAAAAGGTGTCGTCATAATCAACACCGTATGTTTGAGTGTATCCCTTTGCAACCAATCGAGCCTTTAATCGATCAAGCGTGCCGTCAGGATGAACCTTAACAGTAAATACCCAACGGCAACCAACAGTGTGTTTCTCCAAAGGTAATGAAGTGAGGTCCCAAGTACGGTTCTCAAGGAGTGCCGTCATCTCAGCTTCCATTGCTTGCCGCCAACCAGGATGAGCAAGAGCTTCAGCAACACTGCTAGGCACAGAAACAGAGGACAAGGACGAGACAAATATGGAGAAACTAGGAGATAAACGATCATATGACAAGAAATTGGAAATAGGATGACGAGTACGAAGACACTCAGAAAGACCAGAATAAGGAGCATAACGATCCACTGGACGACCGACACAAGAACGTGTACCTTTTCGAGTAGCTATGGGCACATCAGGATCAAAGGATGGTGCAGCAACTGATGAGGGAACAGATGAATCATGTGGAGGTGCTGTACTGCGTCGTTGATAGGTGTGCTCAGCAAACTGAAAGCCTTGTGCGTCGTTGGAGGTAGCTTCTGGAAGTGAAGTAGGTGGAATAATTGGTATGACACAACAATTACTATCATCAGATGTTGTGGGAACATACGGAAAGGGAAAATATGACTGATCTTCAAAGAATGTCACATCTGCAGACACGAATACCCGACGACGAGCAGGGCTATAACATTTGTACCCCTTTTGAGTACGAGAGTAGCCCACAAAGATACATTTTTCGGCACGAGGATCCAACTTATCAAGACCGGGAGTAAGAGAATGTACAAAACAAACACATCCAAATACTCGAAGAGGTAAAGAAAAGAGGGGACGATCTGGGTGTAAAGTAGTGAACGGTGTCTCCCCCTTAAGAACAGAAGTTGGAAGCCTATTTATTAAATAACACGCTGTAAGAATAGCATGGCCCCAAAAATGTTTAGGTAGATTCATGTGAAATATAAGACAACGAGCAACATCAAGAAGATGACGATTTTTACGTTCAGCAATCCCATTCTGTTGAGGGGTATATGAACAGGAAGTCTGATGAATAATACCATGAGAATCAAGGAATGGCTGAAAACCAGAAGTGGTAGCAAGATATTCTCTAGCATTGTCTGACCGTAAACATTTGATGGAGATATTATACTGATTCAACACTTCGAAGTAGAATAATTGAAAACAATGAAAAATTTCCGTACGGTCCTTTATTAAAAATAACCAAGTCATTCGGGAAAAATCATCCACGAATGTAACAAAGTATCTGAATCCAGAAATATCAGAAACACGACATGGACCCCATACATCTGAATGAACCAGCTCAAATGGACTCGACACACGACTCTGAATACGGGAAGGAAAAGACGCTCTATGATGTTTACCAAACTGACATGCTTCACATTGAAAAGAACTCACAGACTCGAACTCAGGAAATATACGACGAAGTATGTTTGGTGGTGGATGACCAGCTTGACAATGTGTTCGATATACATCAGAGGATGGACGCTGCATAGTTGCGGCAGCTAACACTTTCTTGTCAAGATAGTATAAGCCATTTGATTCATGCCCCCCACCAATCGTCTGTCCAGTCCTCAGATCCTGAAAGGTACAACAAGCAGCAGAAAAAGTTATAGAGCAATTCAATTGTTTAGTCAATGAGCTAACAGAAATCAGATTATAGGGAGACTGGGATAGGTGAAGGACAGATGACAAAGAAAGAGAGGGACTCAAATGAGCAACTCCCGTACCAGTATCCTGCGATTGGGAACCATTTGCTAATGTAACCGAATTAGACAATGAAGGAGACATAGCATGAAATGAAGATAGTAAATTAGAGTTACCAGTCATGTGATTGGTAGCTCCAGAGTCTATGACCCAAGAATCAGATGTCGCAGAAAACAAACAAGACGAACTACCTTTGGAAGTTTGTGCCAAAGTAGCAGTAGGAGCTGAAGTTCCTGTCATTTGTTGAGGACGAAGCAATGCATCATACTCAGCACGTGTCAATGTAACTGAGTCTCCTACACGTTGTGTGGTGCTCGAACTAGATGGAGTCAATGAAGGAGAAACAACTTGATTCTCCACTTCAGCATAGGCAGCAAAAGTTGGTTTGAGCTCTGGGTGGAGTGAATAACAATAAGATTCCGTATGACCAGTTCTTTGACAATGGTGGCAATAGCGTGAACTGCGACTATTCCCAGAACTAACGGCACCACGACTGCTAGCTCCTCCATCACGACCTCCACGGCTACCATTATAAACAAAGCCACGTCCACGTGCTCGGTAACCTCGACCACGACTCTCACGTCCACCAGGACCATGAGAAAGCATAGCGCTCGTCTCCATTGTTGGCATGGACGAAACTTTCTCAGTAACCGTAGAACGAAGAGCTTGAGAAAAGACTTCATCCACAGTGGGAAGCGAGCTCTGTGATGTAATGTGTTGTCGAAGAGATGAATATTGGTGCCCCAATGACTTAAGATACAATATTGTCTGTAGATCCTCTTGTCGCTTGGCCAAAACACGTGGATCATCCGATGCAGGAAGATAAGTACCCAAACGTTGACAAAGAGTAGTAAACTGAGCATAATGAACATATAAAGATTGATCTCCACGCTGAAGATCAAATAATGCTTCCCAAGTATCACAGACTCTTGTCATATTATTTTGTCCAGAATAGAGCAATGCACATTTCTCCCAAACCGCCTTAGCGGTCTTACACTGAATAAAGTGGGGACTAACCTTAGGATCCATGCTATTCCATAGGAGGGTTCGAATCATAGCATCTCCTGCTGTCCATTTGGCAAGTTTCTCTTTCTTAGACGGTGCCGTTGACGTAAGGAAATCAAGCTGTTCGGTGGCAGTAAGATAGACTTCAACAGCAGTAGACCACGATGGATAATTTGTGCCATCCAACTTGACAGAGGTCAATTGAAAGTGACCGAAGGGGGATCCAGAACTCGATCCAATAGCCATGAATTTAAACAAGTCCAAATACAAAATGAACTTCACAGTAATTAAGTAACTACAACCAACGCATCTACTGCCACACAAAATGGTCCAACCTATAGGAATAACTCCACTTTACCGATCACGTCCGAACTTCCGATCTTTCTTCACACGATTCAAAACACCATTATCAATAACAACATTAATATCAACCAACCAACAGTGATCGGTAAACTCAACCAGCAGTAATCTCCAAAGCCACACCCCACAGCCAGCACCAATTTCACATCCAATCAGCCGAACCAATATACGCAATCGTAATCACCCCTTCTTCAACCATATTAGCAACAATTTCAAGCTTCAGAACACCAATTTACCTCATAGCAGTAGTAGCTATGGAATACTTACATCAGTAATCGCAAAAAGCCGTGAAAATCAGCAACGATCAGTGAAAATCAACAACAATCAGTGAAAATCAGCAAGTCTGTTCCTTGTCCAGTGACTTAGAAGACATCGACATGGGTCAAAAAGAGTGGAAACCTTCAGCCGACACCTGGGAGACTTCAATCGGCGCCGGACATGGGATCTCCAGGTCTAGGCGACCTCAATCGGAGACCTGGGTGACTTCAATAGGCGCCAGAGACTTCAATAGGCGCCGTAAATAGGATCTCCAGGTCTAGGCGACCTCAATCGGCGTCGGAAACAGGTCCGCCTGGCCTGGGCGACCTCAGGTGTGGCTCGCCTAAGTCGGGCGACCTTGGATCGTCTTCAAGAAGTCGGCGACCTCAGGTTTGGCTCGCCTAAGCCTGGGTGACCTTGGATCTGGCTCGGGCGACCACGGATCTAGGTCGCGGGAGCCAGACGACCGTCGCGGGAGCCAGGCGACCACCGCCGGCCTTGTGCGACGCCGGGACTACAGTTGCCGGCCTTATGCGACTCTGAGTGTGGGTGTGGTCAAAGACGATGATGGCTGTAGACGATGGTAGCAGATGATGCCTCTCCGCGTTTACGATGCCAGAAGATGAAGCTCTGATACCATGTGTACGTTTACTAAGAAAAGGTAATTGTATTCATCAAAGAGGGATTACAAGAATATATATAATAAACAAACCCTATGACATCAAAAGACCACTTTGCCCTCACTTAAGTGTTTCCTAACAGGTTCCAATAAGAAGATTTCTCTCCACTGTTTTAATTTTCGTTCCTCAGGTAATGATTCAGACTTCTTTCTTTCTTCCACACTTGTCCCTCAGCTACTGCTGCTGCTCCCGGATGCATTTCCATCCCGCTTCCTCAAGTCGATAAAGTCCATGTTTTTCCATAGACATGCGTCGCATAAATTTGAACAAAACCAGCTACTGAAGTTCCAAGGTTGATATTTCGGTTGCTCTGTTTTGTTTGACAAGGAAGTAAACAATGAAAGGGTTATAATGCTAACGGGGTACAGCAAGTCAACCTTGTTTCATACAAGTGACTATCCCTCGAAACAAATAATACTTGCATCGAGTTGCTTACATTACTGGAATTAAGATGTGTCAAATGTGCCGGTATATTGCTTATCTTTGCAGTTGGATGATACACCAAAGAAATTGTAAATGTAAATCACTATTCTTTGTGTGAGAATCATGAAGTATGATTGCTCTTGAATTAATATTGTTCTGCAATTTAAGCCTTTGCCATGTTTTCTATTCCAAATATCTGTTTCTTATGCCCTAGCTCATTGACTGAATTCTCTCAACTGTGCTTGTTTTGCAGAGTATCCCACTGTCATTTGTATTTGGCAAAATCTCTCGGGAGGATCAAATGCAAACACTGCTGAGGTAGGCAACTGCTGTACTTACATTCATCTTTTGCAACTTGACAAAAGAAAAACCACAAGCCATTAATTTTAGTAGGTGCTCTGATCTTTCGTGACATGCTCCACGTAAAGATTAATCTGTATCATGATGTCGTTCATCAGAGTCTATATTCTGAGTCAAGATGCTTTTTTACTTCGAACAACAGCTAATTTAAAGATACAAAGTTAGGTTTTAAAATGGGGGTTTTCGAGTTGGTAAATATGATAACTAAATTTCAATGAACCCTGCAGATTATACTTTATTTGAATCTGACTTTCTTGTGAAAGTTCACGGTTCATCTTTCTTCTATTTGAATTCCCACGCCATCTCAAAGAACATTTTCTTTTTTTGTTGTTGTAAAGGGAAGGCGGAGAGACTATGGTTCGTTACTCTCTTGAGTAATCCTAAAAGTCTCACTTCTGCCCGAGAAGGTCGTCCTCCAATATGTTAGCTGGGTCACATTGATAAAAGAAAAAAAGTCAAAAAAAGAAAGAAAGAAAAGACAAAAAGCGAAAAGTTGAAAAAAAAAAAAAAGAGATTGCTGCTTGTTCGTGTGTGCCCAAGAGGAGAGAGGGAGATCTCGGCCAACAGAGAAAACAAAGGAGAAGAAGAAAAAGGGGCATGGCTTTGTGGTATCGATTTGAGGGCAAAGGTTGTCGGAATCAGTTCGAATTCCGATATGTTATTCACGAGATGGAGGGCCACAAGTTGATCGGTTTCATTAGAGGTGATCCACCTTCGTAGCAATAAAGTCTATTGTATTGTTGATGTTGAGCTTCTAATGTATGACTAGGGAAGAAACTCTATTTGTCTTGCTATTCTTGGTGATTGGTGGAAAGTTTCTATATTGTCTGTTGTTTTTCCCTCATTGGTTTTCCATGTAAAATCTTTATGTTGTGCCTTTGTCTCCATAAAACATCAACATTATATTTACTTATTTTGAGATTATATCGCTGGAACATACTGCTGATTGTTGTTGGAGTTAAGTTGATCCTTTGGTCCAGTTTTAGGGAACAAATTGATCTGGATTGGGTTATTTCTTGGCAAATTGCTGCCCAATTCTTTCCAAGGCAGGTCTCGTCGCTATAACCCCACGAAGCTTGCCAAAGCATCTATAACGAGCAGGACAAGATACAAGCTCTACCATCACGAGTGGATTATCCTCGTGAACTCGCGTTTGTCGAATTTCAGCTTTGTACCATTAGGCTACCGTCAATGGTGATCAGCGGTCCCTCCATTTACATAATCACGAGGGCCATTCTGGGAAATCAAAATCATCGAAAGGGTCGTTCATTTTTTAGATATCATTCTTTTTTTTTTACTTATTTATCTTTTCGTGCAATTAATTGCAATCTCTCTCAACAATTTCTACGAAATTTAGATTTTTATAAAGCACATATCTTCATCTAGTTAACCCAACTCGGTTGCCTTCATTTAAATTGTTATGAATCTTCTCTTTTGTTTGACAAAATAAATCATTACTTTGCATGCAATTATTAAGTTGAACGATGAACGCTCTGATGATACCTAAATATCTCTCGCTAATGATTTAGATCAAGCGATTTTCCCAACCACGCTATGTGATACGTTGATTTATAGATGAGATATAAATAAAATAAGCATATTTTAAGTCAGCGATACATTGCAAACGTCAAAAGGGGAAGGAACTCGCACCTATGTGTGCAAAAATAACTCTTGAGAAATCTCCCCTTGTCTAAACAGCAGCTTGTGCGAAACAGCCAAATTTGCAATAACTTTCATTATTTATCATATAGTATTGTTTCTTTTTTTTTTTCTTTATGAACTCCATGATATAGTATGGTCAGATTCTGCAAGGGCAAGCCTTACCCAGGTGACATTGAGGCTCGCTCCCCCTCACAAGGCCGACCTCATCGGCCCATACATCTGGCCGGTCGCCTTTTGCTGGCCTGAGGAAGAAGAGCTAAGAGGGAAAAAAAGGGAGAAAAAAATCATTAAAAATTACCATATTAGTGTCGGCAATGTCACGTCAATGATTTTCGATCAAAACTGACTAAAAAGACTGAATTGACATAAATGCAAAATATTTAGAAATGAATTGGCAAAAAAGCAAAAAAAAAAAAATAGGACTGAATTGACAAAAAAAAGAGTTTTATGACTAAATTGACACATTGTAATAGGTTTAAAAAAAATATTCCAATGACCACATTAAAGGGGTGAATGATAACCATTCTGTTCCAGAAATAGATTTCTGGCTAGAAATAGTTTGTCTATTTCTATTTCTAGATAAGTTTTTTAGCAAAAAAATAAGTTTGATAACAACATAAAATTTCTAATCCTAGAATAGATATTTGTTTGACAACAATTGAAATCGAGCTGCCGTGCATCCTTGAGAGCATGGAATTGAGGAATTGCACGAGCTTAGAAAAGCTTCTGAGCAAAATGGACACCCTCAGGAAGTTGTTAATATCAGGGTGTCCAAAACTCAAGGGAAAAACAATTCCTCCAGATGACCATTGCAGCAATAGCTCGATATCTCAGCTTGAATATCTTGACATTAGAAGGTGTGATTCTCTGACATCGTTTTGCTTTGCCGAGGGTAGACTCGCTGCTTTGAAGAAGCTCGTAATTCAGGGGTGCGAGGGGGTAGAGTCGCTGGAAGAGATCAGCGCGGCAGAATCGCTAGAATCTTTGATTATTGAGGACTGCGAGAATCTGAGAAGCCTCCCGCCACGGTGCATTCCCACGCTTTTCCATCTCACTAAATTAGAAATTAGCAATTGTCCAGCACTGGAGATAGAGGAGTTCCCTCCACTTCCGCTCATCCTATCGGTTCTTAAACTTCTTAAATATCCAAAAATAAAGTCTATTGCCAGCTGTAATATTGCCAATCGTAAGAACCTTACTTTCTTGAAAATATGGGACTGTCTAGCATTGGAGATAGAGGAGGGAGAGTTCCCTCCCCTTCCCATATTTCCATCTTTACAAGTGTCCAAAGATGAAGTGTGTACCAAATCAGTGGCATCATCTTATCTCCCTCCAGGAGCTATCTATTTCCATACGTTTTTTTAAGGATTTCAAAGTGACCAAACTCATTGGTGATGTAACTCCATTTTCCTATTTTAAATCGACTCTTGCTCAGATTCAACAAGATTATTACGTTTTTGATTCGGACCAGCAGCGTCAACCAAAGCTTTTTCCCTTGAACCAGTCACAGACTGTGGATTCGTCATCATCTATAAACCAGGTAATGTCCGATTCCCTGAGTTCAGATGAGGTTGAAGCCGAAATGTGTTCTCCTTTATGAACCTGTTTTTCAACTTGAACCTCACTGAGTTGGTTTTCATTGATTCTGTACTTCATTCGTTATAACTCGTTTTTGAGTCAAGCCATGAGTCCGTGTTTTTGGATAGCTATGCTTTGTTCCCCAATCAGTCGCACACCACCTGTTCAATGATAAAATGCTTTTAAAAACTCTAGCTTCCTTTTTTTTTTCCTCTACCTGAAAGTATATTAGCCTAGATTAAGTCACGTCAATTGCTTTTCAAGTCATTCTCAACGTCTTCCTTTTCTCTGTCTCTGTTTCTGTCGCTGCCTCTGTCTCTGTCTCCTGCTCCATATTCTCATGGTTACGAAATGGCAGTCAGTTTTTGTATAGTCTTCGGTTGGTAGAAGGCGACAGGAAGACTTCCTTGTTCTATTTTCCCCTCGAAATTAGCCATTGCTTTTATATTTGCCAATGATTTTGCGTCTGTGTGTAGTTCGTCAGGAAAAGGCATGGAGCTTCTTCGGATTGCAAAGCTCAAGAATTACGCAAGAATTACGACCGAGACCGATGGATGAGAACTTAGCCCAAGAAAGCTTCGCTGTGATCGATGACAAGGATGACGCCGCAAAGATCAGCGTCTCTTCTCGAACCATGACGGGACGTCAAGCTCTGCAGGAGAAGTTACGGGCATGGACGGAGAGGAGGGGGAGGGGTTGATCGAGAGAGAGAAAGAGAGAGAGAGAGAGAGAGCGAGAGAGGGGGATATAAACAGTTCGGTTCGGTTATTGAACCGAACTAAACCAATAAAAACTGAATTGGTAACAACATTGTAGTTTTTTTTACTAACCGAACTAAGAACCGAATTGAACTGAAATTTTCTAAAATTTCAGTTCAGTTCGGTTCAGTTCAATTCTTAATGCGGTTCGCAGTTCGGTTCTGACGCCCCTATCCACGAGTGCTTCGCTGCATATGTGACTCCAAGTTTTGATCTTGGAAAGTTTTGCACTACAAGACAAAATAAGTGGTCGCACGTATGTTCATTTTCAGGGGGAAAAAGGTCGAGAGGCCGTGGGTGTATAGGTGAGTCCTCAAGACTGCGACTTGAAGGATAAAAAGAGACTAGCAGAGAACTTCTCTTTTGGCCGCACGGACACATTCGGACATGGGGATTTGTGCCGAGAGTTTTTTTTACGTCCGGTTGAGTTGCTTTATTAGTAAATATTCTGGGTTTGGGTGTAATCTAAGTATGGAAAATATTCGAGCGTGTGAGCGATTGTAACATCGATTCTCCGATTATACTGGATCGTTTATTGATGGCTCTCCCCGTGGATGTAGGTATTGATATTCGGACCGAACCACGTAAATCACTTGTGTCCTTATTATTTCTTGTTTATCTCTCTGGTGATTTTGCGTCGACTTATTTGCAAGAACCGTCACAAACACAAAACGTGGCTTAGCCAATCTCTGATTAGCTCTGCGAAGATATTCCCCACATTTTAGTTGTTTGGCACTGTTTAGGAGGATTAATTAAGATAATATCTTCATGATCAACAAAAATTAATTGTATTTGCAACTCTTAAGTACAGAATTGGTTTCAGTAACTGTTGAAGTAAGTGTGCACCATCATTGTGAAATAGTTGGGCTATAAAAGTGTCGAAACAAAGAAAACCTTGGGAGGAAAGAAAAAAAGAGGACCGGCCGAAATGAGAAAGGAAAAGCAAGTCGGAGCAAAAGTGAGAGAGAGAGAGAGAGAGAGAGGAAGGCTCTTACATGCACGCTTTCGAAAGTCTCGACAAGTCCGATTGATTCCTCGATGATAAGGATCGGGAGCTTTTTATTCATCTAATTGAAGGAATTCTTTTGGTTAAGCTGCGAATTCTTTTGGACACGCTTTCAAGAATTATTGAAATTCACTATATATGCAATTAAAATGCAATCCTATTTGTACTAATGTGGCAATTATCATGACGCAAAAAGAGAAATATGAATGCTGATTTCAATATGCGAAATGTGCAAAATTATCCACATGCTTTAAAAAAATGCAATCGCACAATGAGACATGCAAATATCAAACTCTTGAAAGATGCAAATACTCTAGACGCATTGTTCTATATGGCGAACTAAGAAGCCCCAACACGCTAAGGTGGTGTGCAAGTCAATGTCGGACACCGACACGCACGCGGTATTAAGGATAGCAATATCAGAGTAAAATTTGATTCAACTAGAGGTATGTGCAATATCAGAGTAAAATTTGCAGAGCATTGACACCGGGGCAGCTTGACAATCTAAACCCCCTTTTTAAAAAAAAAAAAAAAAAAAAACTATCTCATCTTTGACTCGAACTCGGATGGTAAGGAAAACCGTCTCCTTGAGCCACTAAATTCCCTGAGCAAGACTCAACAGTAAACTCATTTGACATTGGCGATCCATTAATAACCTTATTCGTTGTACCATGGTCGCATCACTCGGCTAGTCATGTTCAAGTCATTTTGCTCTTGTCTATCTCCATTGCTACCGATGTGAGATCAATTCTAGGCTTTTTAAATTATTTATTTGTTTGCAAATTTACATTAAATTAATTTGATTGAAATAATCAGAAAAATGATAATTTATCATATATATGTAACGACATTAATTTAATGTACAACGTGTCACAACATGTCAAAATTCTATATTTTGGAGAAATGACGCGTCAACGTGTCATGTCGCAACGTGCCGCATATTCGTATCGATGCTACTTAAATGGGCGAATCCCTAACTAATATAAACATGTTATCAACAAGATGACATAGTCATCCTCTGGCTAATCAAGGACTCCAGAATGCGTGCTTCTCATGGTAAATTTGCCAAACAGATTATCGACGAGGAAGCAAAAGACAACCGATGAGAAATCCAAACGATTAGAGAATAGAGTTGTGATCGTCACGGGGGTGAGAAATCCGAGTTTTGACATGCCGATTCGAGCTTCACTCCTCTCCGAGTCACCGAATCTGATGTCCTATGAGTGGTGCGTTTTCCCCCCTCCTTTTACTTCCCTCAGATCCTCTGTTTCTTCTTCTATTTTTCTCTGTTCTTGTTTAAATCACCAAATCCTCTTCTCTCTCTCTGTTTCCCCTCTCCTTGCTTTCTTCTTTCACAGGCAAAACACATCATTTCCACCAGCCTCTGTCTCTCCTCTGTTCTTTCTTTCTTTTCTGTCTTGTTTTTTTTTTGTTCAGCCCCTTCACCCGTTTTTCTTCGTTTCATCCTTCTCTTTCCCCCCTGACGTAGCGCTGTCGACCTTGGTTATGTTGACATGGACACTCACGTGGGGAAGTATTGCCCAGGTTGGCGAAAATTAATGACTGTGAGGCCCTTTGCCTTGCACCTGTCTCTCTCTCTCTCTCTCCCCAGCCCCCCAACCTCCTCCCCCCCCCCCCCCCCCCCCCGATCGACAGCCATGGCTGTTCTTTAAGCGCCATCCACACCCTTGCAGACTTCAGTTTGCAGATTAAGAACCATGAAGAGAGCAGCGGCTTTAACGAAGAAGAAGAAGAAGAAGAAATTGAAACAGAAGACAAAAGAACAAAGGAAAGGTTATTGTGCTTTATATGGAAAAAAATGACGTGGACAACAAAAAACCAAGTGGCACAACATTCAATTTAGTGGAGGCATAACACTGACCACAATTCAAAAACGTTGAGATACTTGATTGAATATTAAAAAAAAAAGGTATTTGATTGTAAAACAGACAAAAGTTTTAGGTACTTGTGGTCCATCTTTATTTTTAATTTTTCGATTTTGCTAGCACTATAGTCTTTGGGTATAAATGAGTATACAGTATGTTGCAGATCACAAATTTACGAATGAGTGGACCTGCAATATTCTTTAACTAATAGTTATTCGTTTTATGACCCAAAATTGACCGTTAATCATACCACCATTCAGAGACTAATTACATAATCAATTCAAAGAGTGTCCCCATGTCCAAATAACAACCAACTCTCCAAAATCTCAACTGTTCATTTTTGGATCGAACAATTCATATTTCTCCACAAATTATGCAGAAACAATATGATGCCACACTAAGTGTTGGTAGATTGTACGAATTTAAAATGACAAAACACATCAAGCCACAATCGTTCACCGGCAAAAAAAATTTCACAAGAGAAACTCAAGTGTGATCGCCACGGGAGCAATGTCTGGCGTGTCCTTGAGAGCCATCAAGTCTTGATCGTCACCATCCAAATAGGCCCTCAAGAACGCGACAGCCACCCCTCCCACGAGCCTCCTCATCGGCTCTCTCGAGCTCCCGCTCTGGCACATGTGCGTCGCCATCCCCTTCGTCACATCATCCAGCATGTCCATGTGGCCGTAATCCTTAGCGACAATGTGACAAGCAGGTGGTCGGCACTCCTCGAAGAAGTCCACGTGGTTCAACCCCTTTGGCGCGCATGCCGGGAGCACGTTGTACTTCTTGTCCTCGCCCAGGCCCGACCCAATTACCATCACGGGCATTTTCAGGTCGAAGGACTGCGCGACGTAAGTGAGGACGTGTGGCCGAGTCTGGCAGTTTCCGCAGCACATGCCCATGCCGTCGACAGGATCGATGCCGAGCAAGGCCGTGAAGGTCAGGGTGAGTGGGGTTGATGATTTGCCGAGAGCAAGCGCGCAGGCGCCTTTGCCTCCACGGCTGTGGCCAGCAAGGGCGAGCTTGGTGAGGTTCGAGCGGACCTGGTGTGGGAGGACTGCGGCGAGGCCTTGGGAAAGCCAGTTCGCGGTCGCCGCTGCGGCGTTGATCTCCTTGGTGGCGTCGCACCCAGAACATGTGTAAAGCTGTGGAAGATCAAAAACTTGTCTTGATGAGTCAAATACATTAGATTAAGTTGAAAGATTATGGGCCCTTTGATGACTATCCCGACAAGAAGATAAATTATGGAGCGAATGCACAACATGACAAAAGCACTAGATATAATCGATCAATTAAAATTTAGATATATGTACACACACGACATGACGGTAATTAAGGTGACATTCGTAGCAAATAAAGAATCCTGATTAATTGGGCAATACGCTCATCATTAAAGTCATGAATACTCGTTCATGATCTAGACTTGGGTCAAGTGTAACGTAACAAATGAGTAAATTGTGTTCGGCGTAAGTTATATATGAATGTGGATCAAATTGACCCGTTAACTAATATGTTCTCTTTTGACCAAAAAAAAAAAACTAATATGTACTCATTTTCATTGAATACATAAAATACATTTCAAATCCAACCCAACTTAAACCTAATCGAAATCTACCCACTCAAATACTCCACGGGGGGTGCACTGCAACCATTACTCCACATCTATTGGTGTTAGCAACTCTGTGCCATCACAGCCACCACTTTGGTGTCGTGAAAAATTTAGAAACACTTCCATAAACAAATATTTCAAAGTGTGTATATGACGCTCACTTTGAAGCCAAAATTTTTTGCTGGCTCACTTTAGTGCCAAATCTAAGAAAAAATAATCATTTAAGTGCCAACGACGAGAAATTCTGGCCAAAAAATATTTGTGCCTCGTATTTAAAAAATTTCGCTGAAACGTCATTTATAATTAAAAATCATTCCACGTTGTACTTTTTTTTAAACTCAATCCAAATGGAATTTTTCTAAAAAATTCCTTCTCAAATTTAAAAATAAGCTAAAAAACAGACAAATGAATAAAAGGGGTTGCAGCGTTGAGAACCTGCATAGCCCTGGAATTTTCACCCGTTACTCATTTTGTACTTGGACCTATGCAGGCATAGTGGGCCTAAGTGCCATGATGAGGCCATCGATCCATGTGATCAGCTTTAACCACAGGTGGGAGTGATCGGTTCCCGAGTAGTCCAGCTCCCACCTCGAAATCGAAAACCGGTCTAGAGAGACCAGTTTTGAATTTCCAGAATCGAAGATCAAACAAAGAGCCTGGAACAGAACCGGGCAGGTAAGACATGACTGGTCATATTCCCTAGCGATCCAGTGGAACTAGTCGCATGTATTTGAAAGAAATATTCACGCATTTTTCATATTCTACTACAGTTAAAGTGGGCACCCTTTTTGTATCACAATAACATTGTCAATCAAAGCAAGGTTGGATGCCACTTATCCTTACTTGCAAAAATACCAAACTGCTTCAAAAGAGGCTTCCAAATTGTGAGCATGACCGCGCTTACTTAGTCAAAAAATCTTTGCATGGTTTTTTTTTTTTATCGGAATCTTTGCACGGTTTGGTCCAGGTGGTTCGGGTGGGCAGTTCCACCCTTGAAACCTGGAGCCGAATCGAAAATTACCGGCTCCATAATGAAATCGAAATTTGGACCAAACCGGTCATTTCCTTTTACTCACCTCTAACAGCCACCTATAGAGTTTTCTTTCTCTTTTTTTATCTTTTGGAAAGTATAGATTGCTTTTCATAAACATTGGTTTATGAGTATCAAATAGTTGTTAACTTTTTAATGATCCATTTATGATTATCCTTGAGAGTTGAGCACATAATATGTCATTTGTAGAAATTGATACAATCGTTATATTATGATTAATACAATCCTTAATCATGAAAATTTAATGGTTGACAATTTACCATTACGTTAATTTTCAATAAATCATGATGCATGCATTTATAAATAGTCTCAATCTATGGATAGACCGTAAAGGCTTGTGTGGACATAAAATGGCCTCTTTTGATCCTGACTTGTCAGACCCAAAAAAACAAACAAAACAAAAAATAAAACATGAATCGAATGAAACACGTGATGCTTGAAGTGGAGACAACTTAGTATTATGGCTATGGGACCATGCATCTACCAAACCGGCCATATGAGACAACATAGGGAGATTTCAATTTCAACTTGTCAAGCGCACATTTTGAAACCATACTTTGTGAAATTTATAAAAGGATAAAATGTTCAACTTATTTACAAGTTTGTCATCTTACTTTCTGAAAATGCCTTCTCCATTTTCTCACACGCCCACCCCCTCCAACCGCCTGATATCTTCGGTCTTCACACCTACCCACCACCATCACTACCGTCAACATAAAAGTTGACAAAATGGGTCTGGAACCAATATTTGATCCATATTTAATGGTGGTAGGTCATAAATGGCTTGCTAAAAAAAAGCTAAGTGTGTCATAAATGAGTTTCTTAGAAACTTAATGATCATAAATGGATTTTAAATGTGTCATAAGTGGATTAGCTAAGATTACTATTTTAAGAGAATTTTTTTAAAACTATAAAAATTTGTTATATATATCTTTAAGAATGTATAAGAAATAATTTTCTCTAAATTGGATTTTAATATTGCAGTGTTTTAACAATATCGATTAGGTCAAGTATAGGTCACTAAATTTGTATGGCATGAAAATGGGTCAAAATAGATTAAATAGGTTAGTATGGGTCTGACAATTTTCGACCCGACTCACTCATTTGACGCCTCTAATCGACATCCACCATATCAAGCTTCTAGTAACTATCGTCCCTTCTTTGTGCCTCCGCCGACATCGCCATTGCCGTCCACTTGCAATCTCCACGATGCCATCCTCGCTCTATTTCTGTCTCCACCTGAACCATCATTCTTGGCCTCCACCCCCCTCTCTCCTCCATTTTGCAAGTTGCGCAACCGAGACACAGTCAACGACAATAGAGCATGGTTGTCGACAATGGAAGATCGGGGTTGCCACTTAGCGGCAACCTCAATTTGAGGTTGAGCCTATTAGAAGTGAGAAAAGGATAATGGAATGCTTGATTTTCCATTAAGCACAAAGCCAAATGTAAATATACATACAAGGAATGGTAGAAAAATAAATACATACAATAAAGGAAAAATTTAATCCTATATACAAAATATCAAACATGTGAGACAATCAATGAGAGTCTAGAAACAAGAGCAGAAAATCGTTGTAATATAAGAGATTTGGTGAAGAAGTCAGTAAAGTGGGCTGCAAAGGCTACAAAAGAAAGATATATAATGCGTCCTGAAGCTGATGACGCGTGATGTGACAATCGATGTTGATGTGAATTGTACGCTTATGAAAAATCGAGTTTGTGGCAATGTGAATAACACTTTTGTTGTCACAATGAAGAGGAATGAGAATAGAGGAGGCAACATCGAGATCAGCAAGGAGACAAAGAAGCCAAATAATCTCAGCTCAAGTGCCTGCCAAAGCTCGATACATAGACTCAGTAGAGGAGCGAGATACGACAAGTTGCTTCTTAACACGCCAAGAAATCAAAGAATCGCATAGAAAAACACAACATCTTGTGATGGACTTGCGAACAGTAACATTCGCCGCCTAGTCAGCATTAAAGTAAGCATGGTGAGCAAGGGAGAAATCGCTACTGACTGACTGACCAGATGAACAACATAGACAATACCAGGCGATATCAGGATGAGTGGTCGTAAGATAGACAAGACTATAAACTACAGCATGGTAGTGAATGATATTATATAGAGGCTCACCATCATCCAGACGAGGCAGTAAATGAAGTTCTACGAGAGTAGCTACAATACGAGTATCATATAACTCAGTACGAGTAAGAACTTCAGCGATGTATTTTTGCTGGGAGAGAATAATACCATGTTGACTGCAAGCAACCTCAATACTGAGAAAATAACATAAAAAAACCCAAATCTTTCATAGTAAATTGACGGTGGAGATGTTACTTAGTATAAGCACTATGAGCAGAGTCATCCCCACTAATAATCATATCATCAACATAGAGTAGCCAAATAGTACAGCCAGCAGGAGAAGTTTGAGTGAACATAGTAGGATCATTCTCACTTTGAACAAAATCAGCTGACCGAACAATATCTGCAAACGTTTAAACCGAGCTCGAGGAGTCTGTTCGAGACCATAAATGGCCCAAAAAAAGGAGAATGTGATAACTCAATAAAAATAGAGTTATTTTATATATTTTGAGCAACAGATAATGTGACATATGGGAGAAAATATTTGGATTTCATTCTATTTATTCAAATTTTCCTTATTTGTGCAGAATAATGATATATAGAGAAGATAAGGAAAAAAAGAAGAGAATCAAGATGTCACCAGCAGAATTTTTAGAAGATTGCCTTGTTTTTAGAATATCTCAATGTTATCCTTAAAGATTCAATTATTTTTAGAATATCTTGATGTTATCTTTCGGATTTTATTTGTTTTTTTTTTATGAATCTATAATGTTATTCTAGAGGGGATTAGTCTTAGAGGGACATTTGGGTTTTTATGACACTTTACTTTTTCTTCCATCGTCGTTCTGTAAGCTTTTGAAGTATTTTTGAAGAGAAGACAAAGTGGTGACAGAATTCTTGTTCTTTGATTCAAGATGTTTGGTTTAATTTATTTTTTTTGCTTATTCTTCTTCTTCTATAATGTTCTAATTTCTTTCGTTAGGGCTACGATGTAGCCTGATCATGATTATATGAATTTCATGATGTTCATGTTTTGCAAGTGATTTCGTTCATGTGAGTTATATATTATTATGCTTTATGCTTTTAAGTGACTGACCACCACTTGAATGATCCGATGTGCATGTTTGAAACTGAAAAGTGATAATATACAATTGCTCTTTATAATATATAACTATGAATTACAACGTGGATAGAAATACACCATGTTATTTGTGTAGCTTTCGGTGATAAGATGATCCAAAAGACTCATTGTAAATCGGGAATATTTATAGATTTTAATGCACTTATGTTTATTTAAATTCACATAGAGATATAATGGATTGATAAACTGAGTAGGTTTATCATGCCTATCATGCCTAGAGATAGGATAGTAAATAGCAGAGGAAATTCCGCTATCACATGTTTGATGTCGTTCTTGTATGCGTAAAAATCTGAAATTCATGTCTAGTGGTTATGGTGAAATCGGATGCTCTAACATATTTATTTGATTGATTTTATCGCATCTAATTCAGAACTTTAATCTTTAAGATTTTCAATTTTATTTTACTCTCAATTCTATTTTTATTTATTAGATAAATTTTAGAATTAGTCCATTTTTAGTATTTAATTAGTTTATTAATCATCAGTCTCTGTGGGACAATATCTTTTCTCATCATTATATTACTTGTTCGACACGTACACTTGCGTTGAGAATTTTTCGAACAGAATGGCAAGGCCAAGAGATGACTGCATATAGAGTTCCTCTTGGTGATGTCCGTGAGTCTGGTGCCTTTTTCTCCCCCTCCTTTTACTTCCCTGATCCTCTGCTTCTTTTATTTTTCTCTGCACCAAATCATCTTCTCTCTAAATCATCCTCTCTCTCTCTCTCTCTGTATTTCCCCTTTTCTTGTTTTGTTCTTTTGCAGGCAAAACACACCACTTCCACCAGCCTCTGTCTCTCCTCTGTTCTTTCTGTCTTTTTTGTCTATTCTTTTTTCTTTTTTGGTTCAGCCACTTCGTTCTTTTTCCTTCGTTTCATCCTCATTTTTCCCTCCCTGATGTGGCGCTGTCGGCTTTAGTTATGTTGACATCGATACTTACGTGGAAAAGTATTGCCCGGGTTGGCGAAAATTAATGATTGTGAGGCCCTTTGCCTTCCACATCTCTCTCCCCCGCGCCCCCGACAGTCATGGCTGCACTGTAAGCGCCATCCACACCCTTGCAGACTTCAGTTGCAGATTAAGACCCGAGAAGAGAGCAGCGGCCTCAACGAAGAAGAAGAAGGAAAAAAGAAACAAAAGAAGAAAGAACAAAAAATAAAATGACGTGGAGGTTCATGTCGCTGCAAAAAACCAAGTGACATAACATTCAATTTATTGGAGGCAAATCATTGACCACAATTCAAAATGTTGAGATACTTGATTGAATATATATATAGGTATTTGACTGTAAAACACACAAAAGTTTTAGGTACTACTTGTCTAATTATATATATATATATATATATATATATATATATATATATATATATATATAGGTATTTGACTGTAAAACACACAAAAGTTTTAGGTACTACTTGTCTAATTATCTTTATTTTTTCTTGGACTTTGTCAATACTACAGTTTTTTAGTGTTTGTGAGTATAATAGTATGTTTTCATGAATGAGTGGACCTACGATATTCTTTAATTAATAGTTATTTATTTTATGACTCAAGATAGACTGTTAATATTACCATGATCCAAAGATTATTACATAATCAACTTTCTATTTATTATTATTGTTTTGTTGTCCGTAATGGTTGCTTTGCTTGAGACTGCACTTGGCTCACCAAAGAGTGACCCCACCTCTAAATTACCAACCAACTCTCCAAAATCTCAACTTTTAATTTTTGGATCGAACAATTCATATTTCTCCACAAATTATGTAGAAACGATATGATGCCACACAAAGTGCTGGTAGGTCGTAAGAATTCAAAACGACAAAACACATCCAGCCACAATCGTTCACCAGCTAAAGAATTTCACAAGCGAAACTCAAGTGTGATCTCCACGGGAGCAATGTCAGGCGTGTCCTTGAGAGCCATTAAGTCTTGATCGTCACCTTCCAAATACGCCCCCAAGAACGCGACAGCCACCCCTCCCACGAGCCTCCTCATCGGCTCTCTCGAGCTCCCGCTCTGGCACATGGATGTGGCCAACCCCTTCGTCACATCATCCAGCATGTCCATGTGCCTGTAATCCTTAGCGACAATGTGACAAGCAGGTGGTCGGCACTCCTCGAAGAAGTCCACGTGGTTCAACCCCTTCGGCGCGCATGCCGAGAGCACGTTGTACTTCTTGTCCTCGCCCAGGCCTGACCCAATGACCATCACGGGCATTTTCAAGTCGAAGGACTGCGCGACGTAGGTGAGGACGGGTGGTTTAGTCTGGATGTTTCCGCAGCACGTGCCCATGCCGTCGACAGGATCGATGCCGAGCAAGGCCGTGAAGGTCAGGGTCAGTGGGGTTGATGATTTGCCGAGGGCAAGCGCAAAGGCGTCCTTGCCTCCGCGGCTGTGGCCAGCAAGGGCGAGCTTTGCAAGGTTCGAGCGGACTAGGGGAGGGAGGACCGCGGCGAGGCCTTGGGACATCCAGTTCATGGTTGCCGCTGCGGCGTTGATCTCCTTGGTGCTGTCGCACCCAGAACAGGTGTAAAGCTGTTGAAGATGAGAAACTTGTCTTGATGAGTCAAATACATTAGACTAGGTTGAAAGATCATGGGCCCTTTGGCATCTATCCTGACGAGAAGATATATTATGGAATGAATACACCACATGATAAAAACACGCAATGTAATTGACCAATTAAAATTCAGATGTGTATATACATGACGCCAATTACGATGACATTTGTAGCAAATAAAGAATCCTGATTAATGGGCAGTACGCTTCATCATTGATGCATGAATACTCTTTCCTTATCTAGACCTGAGTCATATGTATGTGACAAATGAGTGAATTGTGTACGGCATAAGTCATACATGAATGTGGATCAAATTGACCCGTTGACTAATATGTTCCCTTTTGACCAAACAAAAAATGATGAACCTGAGTTGTAATTTACAGCCACCACTTTGGTGTTATGAAAAGTTTAGAAAAACAATCATAAAGAAATATTCAAAACTTTAGCAAATTAATAAATTAAATTTCAATTTATTTTTTTGATGAAATAATCTAGAAAATTAAAATAACAGCAAGAAGTTCATCAAGAAAAAGCAAAAAAAAAAAAAAGGATATGCTAAAAATTATTCAATGTATTGTATGTATCACATTTTGTCCCAAATACCCTCTTGTGCTTGCCAAACTTGTACCACTGAACCCAAGTTGTAATTTAACATAATAAAACCTACTAAACAGTCATGACTCATGGGTGATGCCTATTTCAGGTGCCCTAACACATATATATCGGCTCACTTGATATTTGATCATTTATTTCCTTTTTTATGGTCTTGGCTTTTTAAATAATAACTTATTTCTTTTTATATTTGTAAACTCTTTCTAAATGTGCTTTTTTCATATATTTTATCTTAGGCTTAGTAGCACAGACCAACCAAAAATGAATTTTACAATCAAGCCGAAATCAACCCCGATCTAATTCGGACCTGGAAATATGGAGGTAATCCGGTTAGGGTATGTGAAGTTTCTGAGCTTTTCTTTGTATAGAATCTAAAATATTCGGGAGAAGGACATCAGAAGTGTCAAAGTGTGCATACGGTGCTCACTTTTATACCAAAATTTTTTGCCATTTCACTTAACTGCCAAATCAAAAAAAAAAAAACACTTAAATGCCAACAACAAGAGATTCCGGGCAAAAAATATATGTAGCATTATAATTAAAATATTTCACTGACGCGTCATTTATAATTACAAATAGTCCATGTGGCAATTTGTTTTTTTAAATCTCAGTCCACATGGAATTTTTTTTAAAGAAAATTCATTCTCGAACTTAAAAGTAAGCTAAAAAAATAAATAATTTTTTTTTTATAAAAATAAAGAAAAGGGGTTGCAGCGGCGAGGTCTTGCTGCCACCTATTTTTTTAACTTTTTAGTTTTATTTTATTATTTTAGCTTATTTTCTTTTTTTAAAATTTCTTAATTTTTTAGCTTTTTTATTATTGACTAGGATTCACCGATGAGCACGTAGGATTAGGTTATTGTTATAAAAAAAAATTTGCTACGGAAGATTTTCGCTAAGGCTCACCGGAATTGACACTCAAATAATTAGTTTTCAAAACTTAAGTGATCTAAAAAATATTTGTGCACCAAAGTGAGCATCATAAATAAAATTTTATACTTTTTTTTGGTAAGGATAAAATTTTATACTTATGGTGTCCTTCTGCAAAAAAATTTCACCCGTTACTCATTTGAACTTGAGTGACTCTCCTACACTGGACAGGACGCTTTCAAACGAGGAGGAGCTTGTCTATGCTTTACTAATTTTGTACTTGGACCTATGCAGGCATGGCGAGCCTAACTGCCATGATGAGGCCATCGATCCATGTGATCACCTTTAATCACGGCTAGGAGTGATCCGTTTTAGAGCGGTCCGGTTTCCACCTCGGAATTGGAAACCAATCTGGAGGGATTAGTTTTTAATTTTCAGAATCGAAGACGGGACCAAAGGTGCCTGAAATCGGATAGATAGGTAAGACATATCCGATCATGTTACGTAAATGTAACACATGGTTCAAATAACTATTCAGAGTTCCTAGAGCTCATTGTAAGGCTTGTTGGAATGCGGTTCAGTGGGACCAGCCATACGTGCTTTAAAAAAATATTCACACCTTTTTCATATTCCGCTACAGTTAAAGTGGGGGAAAATTACCAGAATTGTCCTAAACCTTTTGACAACTTTTCAATTCAGTGCTAACCCTTTCAGTTGTGTCAATTTAGTCCTAAATCCTTTGACGATTTGTCAATTCAATCTCAAACCTTTCAATTATTTCAATTTAGTCCTAAATCTTTTTAAACTATGCCAATTTAATCCTCATATTTTGAAGTTTTGTCATTTTAGTCCTAAATAAATTTATTATTTGAGTAATTGATCGAAAGGACTAAATTGGCAATTCGTTAAAGGGTTCAGCATAAGTTTAGCAAATTATTGAAAGACTTAGGATTGAATTGACATAATTTAAAGATTTAAGACTGAATTGACAAGTTGTTAAAACATTTAGGGTTGAATTGACATAATTAAAAGATTTAAGACTAAATTGACACGAGTACAATAAGTTTAGAGCCTTTTGGATAATTTTCCCATTAAAGTAGGTACCTTTTTGCATCGCAACAACATTGTCAATCAAGGCAAGGTTGGATGCCACTTCTCTTTACTTGCAAAAATATCAAACTTCTTCAAAAGAGGCTTCCACAATGGCGTGAGCATGACTTCGCTTACTTAGTCAACCATCTTTGGATGGTTTCCTTTTTTTTTTTTTTTCTTTTTTGGGAATCCTTGCACGGTTTGGTCCAGGAGGTTCGGGTGGGCGGTTCAACCCTTGAAATAGAGAACCGAACGAGAAAATCACCGGCTCCATAATGGAATTGAAAACCGGACTGAACCAACTGATCCTGCCATTTCCTTTTGCTTAACTCTAGCAGCCACCTATAAAGTTTTCTTTCTCTTTTTTATCTTTTTGAAAGTATAGATTGCTTTTCATAAACATTGGTTTTATGAGTATCAAATAGTTGTTAACTTTTTAATGATCAATTTATGATTATGCTTAGGAGTTGAGCACATGATATGGTATTTGTAGAAATTAATGCAATCGTTATATTATGGTTAATACAATCCTTTATCATGAAAGTTTAATGGTTGACAACTACCATTAGGTTAGTTTTCTATAATTCATGTTGTATTTCTATAATTTGGCACATTACTTTGTATGCCAATTTTGTAAACTGATGTTTATAAGTCTAGCATTTCCTTCTTTCCTTGGTATCCAACATCCTAACTGCCAACGCATTTAGTTACAAATAATGAAAAACCTTATTTAGTTGGATGAACGGCGGAATGGATAGAACATACTATTGGATTTCCTGGATTCATAAAACGCAGCGGAACGAAACCCTAAACAGGATCCATGTGTATATCAAATCAAAATAGGTTCAAGACGTACCTTTTTCTATCGGCAATGAATTGACGGTCGGTTGTGTCTGGATTAGTGCCCTAAGTGTTGCGCATCTACCGGTATCCACACACACGAACTGCAATCTCCAACAATCCAAGTGCTAGCTATCAGATCTTAGAGTTCCTCTCACGATCGCCTTGAACAAAGAACCGTTCTCTGTTTTTCTCCTTCGGGATCATCACAAAAAAAAAAAAAACAGTCTGAGGCGCCTCTAGGGTTATTACTCATAACCCTACACTTCACGGTTTGGGCCCCACAACGTAATGGCCTGGGCCCACGACGTCCTCTAAACCGTCCACTCAATCGTGTGTTTAATCGTTATCTCATAACGCGCCCGATCTCGTAAATATTTGTAATAGGAGAATAAAATAAACTCTACTTCTTAACTAGACCAAGGCGCAGAGAAAATATTAAATCAGTTCGCTATTGTGTGCGACCCTGTTGTCGCGACCCTCTCGAGCCGGTATCTGTCTGGCTATTGAGGGTTAATGGGCCATCCGATGTTGTATGATCGGACGCGGGCCTCTCCCAAGGTCCATTACCCAAATCGCAACTGCTGGATATACGTGGTCGACCTTCAGTGTGGTCTAGTGACATGTGATAAGTGTACATGCCAAGGAGTCGCCACCAATTGTTTTATGGAGGGTACGATCGGAAACCCTATCGAATAGTTGGGAGTGGTCTATTCGATCCTGCGGAAACCAGAGAATTGGGTTCGGGGACTTAGTTACGCCAACTGTCAAAGTTGACGCCCTTTCGGTACCTAAGCTGAATGGTTTATCTGATCCTTGGATTTTATACAGACGAATGTGGTACAGATCATAAATCTAGGAGTTCATGCAGATGGGAATAGCTACCCTATCACTCACAATCATTAGAAAATAAATGCGCAAATCAAGGATCCATAACATGCGGATAAAACACATGAAATCAGCATGGCATCCCTAATGAGGCCCTATTAGCCTAGAGAAATATCAATCAAGGCTTAGGAGTGTTTTAGGCATGATTTGCCCATGAGGGGCAAAATCGTTATTTTGAATCAATTCGGGGAAAATTCACCTCGAAAGGGTAAATCTGTCATTTTAGACGAATTGGGAAGTCAAAAGATAGGGAAAATAGGATTGGCCATCAATCCAATCCATTCCCCATTTTTCGGGAATTTTCAAGATTTTTCTGGGATTTAAAAGTGATTTTACCCTTAGAGGGGTAAAGTTGTCATTTTGGATAAAGATGAGAATTGAAAATCTTAAATATTAGGGTTGGTCGTCCACCTGACCCAAACCCTAACTTTAAGTAATTTTCAGAGCTCGATTGGAACAAGAAAGACGATTTTCCCAATAAAGGGCAAACTCGTCATTTTGAGAAAAGAGGCAGGACTCGAAAACTCAAGCCTAATAATTGATCGTCTACCTAACCCTAATTCTTACCTTGGCATTATCGGCCTTATCTGGCATATACAGCAGAGGCGATTTACCCCTAAAGGGTAATATCGTCAAGTCTCGGAAGAACGGATAATAAACCCCAAAAATAGGGTTGACCAGTTGTCTGTGGTCAATCCTCGATTTTTGGGGATTTATGGAGTGTCTAGGATTTTTTCATAATTTTTCCACATTTTTTTTGAATTTTCTGGAATTTTCTAGCATTTTTTGGATTTTCTAGGATTTTTTTTTAAAATCATTTTCTGATTTTTTTTTTAAAAAAATGTTATTCGGGCCGGGTCGGGTGACCCGGCCCATGACCCACGGGCAACCGGCCCAGCCCGGTCCGACCTGCACCGAAACGGCGCCGTTCCTACGTTTTGATTTTCAGATTATTCGGAATTAATCTGACGGTCCCCACCGAACCACGTAGCTAATCTACGCCCGTTGGATCTGATTACTAGAACCTACGGTCCAAATTAAGTGAAGACTCGACCTGAGCCGTTTGATCAACTTACTAAAACCTACGGCCACGATTAGAAACTGAGACTTGATCTGAGCCGTTCGATCCTGCTAGCCTAAACGACGTCGTCCACCCATTAGCCTATGCGACACCGTTTTGATTCAATTTGATTTTCCGTTTAAAAACTATTTCCGAATAATCCCAATTATTAATCGGACGGTCACCATTTGTTGGACTCGATTAATCTAGACCGTCCGATCCTGCTGACTCGCCCTAACGAACTAACGGTCGAGCTGACTCGACAACCACGTGGACTAATCGCATTATGACACATGGAGCTTTGACCTATTGACTACGCCACGTCAGCTTCGTCTTCAACCTCTCGACCCCGGCGGAATGGACGACTGAGGATCTCCGGTGATGATCGTACAGTGAGATCTTGATGAAATCACGTGAGACCAACGGCAATCAACTCGCGGTTATCTCTAGTTTAACATATCTGAGAATCGAAGCATCCTACTCACAGAATCGAGAACATCGTGCGAATTGCCGAGTACGGCCATGGAAGCTCAATCACATAGGTCACGCGAAATCAGATCAATTCATCCACAGATTGACATGGCAGGAGGTGCAGAAGGCTTATCTCGGGCTCCGATTGAGCCCGCACGGCCTAGATTGGGCTAGGCAACTATGAACAGTGGTCGGCTATGGAAGCTAAGTTTGGAGACTCGATTCAAGGTGCTCAGGAAAAATCGATGCAAAACCAAGATGCGAATATGGTCAGTGATATCCAAAGAGCGAAAAGCACATGCTAAATGCAAGAATCATTGCCAGAAATGAAGTTCGCCATTGAAGCTCAGTGTAGAATTCGAAGCTCTGACTCACCTGTTTTCGTGGGTTCCACGTACGCGGCCGACGGCGATCGACTCAGGGGACTTTGGATGACCTCCTGACGACCTCGTGAAGCTTTGGTTTAACCTGGGAAGGCCCAACCGGCGCTCTGCAATTTGAGCTCCAACCTTCGACCACCGCGAGGGAAGATGAGCTCTTTCTCTCTCTTTCTTTCTCTCTCTCGATTCAGTTTTCTCTTGTCGAACTGAATCCTCCAACCTCCATAACTAAAAGCCTCCGTAGGCTTATATCGCCCTTCGAGTTTTGGCGCCGAATCGGGGGAACGGCCAACTGACTCGAATGGCACGTGCCATCACGTGATTTTAGGTCCAATCGGCATCGGGGGCGATGGGCATTTCGTCCGATTCTGTTTGGTCCTCCAGCGGGTCTCATTTCACGCGAATTTAGGATGAATTTGGTCTGCGTTTGGGTAAATGTTGACTTTCGCAGGTCCGCAGTTTGACCGGCTGATTGCTCCCTGCTCCGGCGGCCTTTGATCATCATTCTGGCTCCAATCGACGGGGAATGGCCTAAGGAACTAAACGCCCACCATTGCGTCTTCAATTGAAGTCGATTGGTCCGTCAATTTCCCCGTCAAAGTTCGATCATTTACTGTTCATTCGCGCAAGTGCTTGAGGAAGACGATGACACTGTAGCGGACCGGTTCGACCGGCGGTCAGACCGGTCTGAGCCGGTCCCGACTTGCAATTTTTCAAATTAAACCCAAATTAATAGGAAATTTTTGCCATTGAACCTCATAATCGAATCTAGGGCATGAATTCTATCTAAAAATGTGATTTTGCCCAAAAGTTCATGTCAATTTCAATAAAAACCCCAAATTTCCATTTAATTGCTAATTGGGGATTGTGCAATTGAGGGTTTAAATGATCAAATTGGGTCAAACCACCTATGCCAATTGATTCAAAATGATGAAAATACTTGGGCAGCATGTTTAATTTGCAATGATAGTCCTTGAATTGAAAGTAATTTCAATTCTGCCCAATTTCAATGACTAAATGCAATTTAGCATGTAATTTGTGCAATTGGGCAATTTGTGCGAACAATTGGGATAAATTGAAGTGGGGGGGGGGGGGGCAATCAAATTGAAAATCAAGGTTCTTAAAAATGCAAAAAAATTGCAAAAAAAAGACTCAATTGATATTTTTTTTTCTCAAATTCAATCATATGTGTTACAAAGAAACACCTAAAATTGAATCCAATTTTGGATTTTTTTTGCGAGGTAAAAAAGACAAGGGATTTAAAATAAAAATATTGGCTATTTTTTCATATTTGTGCGACCTCAAATGTTATTTTTCTTGATTTTTTAGTATTTTCCTAATTTATGAAAATATTAAAAAATGCGAAAAATATGAAAAATTATTTTTTGTCAAGAATGGTTCCTTAGGCTCGGCCAAGGCCACCAAAGTTGATTTTGCAATTTTTTGAATTTTTATGAATTTTTCATGAATTTTCTAAGAAATAACCGAAAAAGGTTGATCCAAAATTAGGTGTCAACAGCTGCCCCTCTTTGAGAGGAATCTCGTGAGAGGTTTCTCTCAAAGACAGGTGACACCCAAGTCTAGATCGACTCCACTGGGAAATAAAAAAAAAGCGAATCTTGACACTCAATCTTTCTTGTTCCGCTGGTGAACGCTCTGCTCCTCATTCCTTTGCAGACGTGAAAGAGAAAGTAGGGAGACCCACCTGCTATTTACCTATTGATCACTTGCCTGATGCTCGTGCGGCATGCGCGGTGTATGGTGGGTTCAAGTGAATACCTAGGGACTCGTCTTTTGAATATCCTAGGGCGATTAAACTCTAGCATGTATCGTAGGCCGTACCAGAATGAGATTCCTATATTTGATAGGAACCTGTGAATGACGCACCCAGCCTCTTAGGGATTGTCAGAAGTTTTGATCCGTATGGTGGATCAGACCATGAATAGGACTCCTTTCTGCTAGGAACCTGTGGATGACGCACCCAATCTCTTAGGGATTGTCAAGGGTTTTGATCCGTATGGTGGATCAGACCATGAATAGGACTCCTTTCTGCTAGGAACCTATGGATGACGCACCCAATCTCTTAGGGATTGTCGAACATTTTGATCCTTCAAGGGGATCAGGCCAAGAATAGGACTCCTCTCTGCTAGGAACCTATGGATGACGCACCCAGTCTCTTAGGGATTGTCGAACATTTTGATCCTATATTCTAAGGAATTAACTAGGATCTACACAGATGAGGTGTGCCTAACTTTTAGGTTTCACCAAATGGGCTATTCTGGGTTTAGGGGTTACCTAGAATCTCACAGAAAGCAGACCTTGTCAACAGTTTTTGATCCTATATTCTAAGGAATTAATTAGGATTCATACAAGAGAGATGTGGCTAACCTTTAGGCTTCACCAAATGGGCTATTCTGGGTTTAGGGGTTACCCAGAACCTCACAGAAAGCTGATCTTGAAAATTGTCCTTTCGACATGCAAGGCGTTATTATGGGATTTGGGGATTCCAAGTATCCTGTAGAAAACTTAAACCTGCAAAAACTTTGATAAGATTCTTCTGCGATCTAGGGGCTACCTGAGATCTCGCAGAAAGACTATCTTGAATATTGTCCTTTTGACATTGAATGTGACATTCTGGGATCTGGGAGCTCCAGGTATCCTGCAGAAAGTTCCAACCTGTAACATTGGGATCTCACGGAGAGATGATTTCTAAAGATTGTCCTCTTGACATGGGAGGTGACATTCTGGGGTCTGGGTACTCCAAGCATCCTGTAATATTGGAATCTCACGTAGGGAGATAATTTCAAACATTGTCCTTTTGACATTGGAGGTGACATTCTGGGATCTGGGTATTCCAGGCATCCTACAGAAGCTTGAACATGTAATCTCTTTCTTACCAAGAGAGATACAAGCCATTTTAGGAGCCGAAGTCTTCAAGAATCTTGCAGAAGCTCCGACTTGAAAATTGTCTTACCAAAGGCACATCAATGGTCTTTAAGTGATATCTGATGTCAAACTGACAGCACTTTATGACTTCTATCATAGTCATGAAAAATTTCAATGAATGCATTACGATGCTGGAGGTTATCCAAAACACCTTGCGACATACGGAAGTGATCAAAAATCCCTTGTGAGGAAAATTTGAATTAAACAATCTGAAATTACCCACATGAGTTTGGTTAAAACGTCCATTGGAGTATTCTCATAAAAAAGGACTTCTCACCATTTTTGAGATAATGGTCTTTCACCCAGAATGCACTCGAATTCCCTATCAAACCTGCGCCTAGGGTTCAGGCTCATTGGCAGTGAATACACCTCGATCGATGATGAGGACTTCTCAGGGACCGTAATGCTGGGCTTGGTCAATGGTTTTCAAGGGGGACTTGCAAGCAAGTCAAGGCTATTGAAGAGAATTCTTCAATGTCTGCTCCAGGTTTACAAGTCAAGAAACCTGCAAAATGAGAAAGAAATAATCTTGCTCGAACTTCTTCGAGCTAAGCTTAGGCATTAAACCTTATGTCAATCCAAGTGCCTTAATCAGAAAAGGCTTTTCAGGGTTGTAGCATAGGTAGGATTGGGGATCGAAAAAGGCTTGTTTTTTGCTCGGAATACGCGAAGGGTCTAACATTGGTGATCACTGCAGGTCTGCCGTTGATCTTGTCCCTTCTGATTCAAAGAGCGTCTTCAGTCTTCGAAGTGTACTGATAGTCTTTGGAGAGCATCGTTCGTCTTCGAGGCCCGCATTTATCTTTAGAGAACATCTCTTTTGTGTTGAGACGGCGTCAATATCTTGTTTATGCTTTCGTCATCTGAATGTGACATAATCTGGGAGTATCTTTTGCAATCCAGCTCCTTTGAAATTTTCTTTTACAACCAGATCTCACTAGTGACCTATACAAAGGTATCATGCCATCTTTTGGTAGTTACAAGATCAAACACATGGTTCACAAGTGTACAAGTATTTGGACGGGCATTGGCCTTGCTTTTACCAAGCACTTTGCTTTTTCTTAATGCCCAGAATCGGATTCTTCTCTCTTTTTTTTTTTTTTATCTTTTGTCGAAATCCCTCATTTTCTTTTCTTTTGGGGACCAGAATTTTCAAATGAGTATGCTAGGTGTATAACTTGAATTTTAGCACTCAAACATTAGTCCAGGAATTTTTACAAATCATATCTTTCGAACTTTTTCTGCTCTTGAAGTGACGTTGCTTTCGTCTTGGAATATGCAATGATCACCAACGAGTTTGCGAAACGAAGTACAGGCTCAACTGGGCTGTGCAAAGGGTAAAAGTGTATATGATAGAGAAACGAATGCTTTTCATCATCCTAAAGCACCTGAATTACCATAGAAGTTAAAATGACAAGCAACACCCGAAGATTGAGGCCAGTCAGAGCAAGAAAACTTCTGACCATTTATCTCCTGATACTGCTGGATGTACCTCCAGTTTGCCCCACCGTGGGGTGGTTCTTGACAGGGATAAAGAATGAAACCGCCGTTCAAAAAGTTATCAATGGTCACATGTAGTGTTTATGATAGAGAAACGAACGCCTCTGTCGTCCTAATCCATGTAATTACTGGGAATAACCCTTACGTCTGTAGGTCAAGGTCTTACTATCCTTACCACTCCACTTATCTCTCAAGTGTGTATGGGACGTGTTTGGACCAGGCTTGCCTCTTGTCTGGGGAAACATTCTTTTGAACGGTTCAAACAACTTTTGTTGGAAAAGTTCATTTCGCTTTCTCCAAAACTTACCATCTAAGGGGATTTATGATGCACAATGCATATTTCAATCATGTTTAGATAACCTCCAAGTTTAAACATGAATGCCAATGACATGACTGTGAGAATTTTGCATCTTTCTATACATGAGATTTGGATGTATGCCAGATTCCAAGAAGCCTTCAAATTCTAGCAAAAAAGGTTCTGACAGTCTTAAAACCTAAGAGATAGGGAAATGAATACTTACCTGTCCAACGTGGCCAGGGATCCCTGAAAAACTATGGAAGGAATATGTCAGTGTATGCTCTCGAATTTCAGAAAATTAGAACGATACACCTTACCCTTGATCATGCGCTCTAATGTAAATTCATAAATTCATGAAAATCTGACCACCACGCCGTTAGGTCTCCTTGATCATGCATTCCCATCTACATGCCAATGCGTAGATTACATAAATCAGCCATTTTGACCTATGGTGATGATGCCTTCGTCTGATTGGGGCAATGAATCCTGCTCAATGGCTTCATTTATTTTGGAGCGTGCTCCTGTGCCATTCTTTGCAGTTTCCTGCTCTTCGTTTTGCTGTCTGTTGTCTTCATCGGACATTCCTGGTATTTGCCATTGAGAGCCTTGCTTTCTTGGGTCCTGCAATATTGAACACATGCTAATGTATGCATGGATGCATGATATGCTTATGCAATGACTATTATGATGACTCGGCTCAATCCGGGATGTGTCATATAATCGAAATCTGATTTTATTTCAAGAGTAATACTTCTTCACAGCATCTGAGTTTACAGGGTGCCCCAGTTCTTTTCCTTTGGAGTTTACAAGAATCAATGCTCCTCCAGTGAGAATCTTTTTGATAATGTAGGGGCCTTCGTAATTCGGGGTGAATTTACCTCCCGGATGGATATTACTCGGCAAAGTCTTCCTAATTACCAAGTCATTTACTTCGAAATTTCTGGTCTTGACCTTTCGGTTAAACGTCCTGGCTACCCTCTTCTGGTAAGTTTGTCCATGACAAATGGCTTTAAGACGCTTCTCGTCTATTAAATTCAACTGTTCGTATCTGTGTTTGGAATACTCTGGCTCGGAGAGTTTATCCTCTGACAAGATTCTCAAAGAGGGAATCTTAACTTCCACGGGTAGAACTGCTTCCGTCCCATACACCAGATTGTAGGGAGTTGCCCCTATAGAAGTCCTGATTGACGTTCGGTAAGCCATTAAGGCGAAGGGCAGCCTTTCATGCCAATCCCTGTAGTTTTCTGCTGTTTTAGCCAAGATTATTTTGATGTTTTTGTTGGCTGCTTCCACTGCCCCATTCATCTGTGGGCGGTAGGGGGATGAATTCAGATGTCGAATACCAAAGTGATCCAATAGACCATTGACAATCTTGTTGTTCAGGTTAGACCCATTATCTGTGATGATCGCTTGAGGGGTACCATACCGGGAGATGATGTCTCTTTTGACGAATCTTGCCACATTTCTTGTAGTGACGTTCTTGTAAGAACTGGCTTCTACCCATTTCGTGAAATAATCAATCGCTACCAGGATGAAGCGATGACCATTTAAAGCCACAGGATTAATAGGCCCTATCATGTCTATCCCCTACATAGAGAAATGCCAAACTTCAGACATTTGGTGTAGTTCGTTTGGGGGTGCATTGATTTTATCACCATATATTTGGCATTGGTGGCATGACCGGACATGCTGGCAGCAATCTGATTCGATGGTCATCCAAAAATAGCCAAGCCGCATGATCTTCCTGGCGATGAGGTGGCCGTTCATGTGGGGCCCACATATACCTTCATGGGGGGCCCACATATACCTTCATGGATCTCTTTCATGAGAATATTTGCCTCCTTGGCATCTACGCACCTCAACAGAGTAGAGTCAAACGACCTTTTGTATAGAATTTGTCCGCTGAGGAAGAACTTGCTGGCCATCTTGGTTATGTATCTCCTGTCTCCTGGGTGGCATCCTTCGGGAAACTCCCCTTTTGAAAGATAATTCTTGATGTCGTAATACCATGGTTCATCATCAAATTCCTCTTCGATTAGCATACAATAAGCTGGCCTTTCAACTATATTGATCCTTAGGGGTTCTATATCCAACCCTCCAGTTGTTTGCAACATTTTGGCAAGGGTGGCTAACGCATCTGCAAATTGATTGTGAGATCTCGATAGGTACTCGAATGACACTTCTTCAAATTCGAGTGTTAATTCCTCAAGGTATTCATGATAAGGGATGAGCTTTGCATCTTTCGTCTTCCACTCTCCCTGTGTCTGTAGAATGATGAGCATGGAATCTCCAAAAATTTGCAACCTAGGTATCTTCATAGAAATGGCTAATCGTAGGCCTAGAATGCACGCCTCATATTCTGAGATGTTGTCGGTGCAAGGAAAAGTTATTTTTGCCGCCATAGGGTAATGTTGATCATCAGGGGATATCAGTACTGCCCAGTGCCTGCCCCTGATAGATTAACAGCACCATCGAAATACATGACCCACTTGTCTTCTGCTAAGTTGAGAATTTGACCTTCTGTGCTTGTTACTTCAGGAGACTCATCGCTTGACGGGTTTTCTGCTAGCATGTCAGCTATAGCTCTTCCTTTTACTGACTTCTGTGGAGAGCACTTGATGTCAAATTCAGACAGCATCACTTGCCATTTTGCTAATTTCTCAATTAAAGCGGGTTTCTCCAGGAGGTACTTGACAGGATCGTTCTCTGTTATGAGCTGAATGTGGTGGTGTAGGGTATACTGCCTCAGTCTACGAAGTACCCATACCGCTGCTACACAGGCCCTTTTAACTGGTACATATTTTGCTTCAGATGGCGTGAATTTCTTACTCAGGTAATAGATGGCCCTTTCTTTACCATCTATCGGAAGTAAGGCTCCCACGGATTCCTGCTGTATAGTCAGATATAAGGTCATTGGGTGACTAGGAATTGATGGCACAAGTACCGGCGGTGTGATCAGATAGTTCTTGATCATTTGGAATGCCCTGCTGCATTCAGCCTCCCATGCCACTTTCGCGCATTTCTTAAGCAATTTGAAGATAGGATTAGTCACATCAGACAGTTGATTGATAAATCTGGCAATATAGTTCAGTCTCCCCAGAAGGCTTCTCACTTCTTTTACTGTGGAGGGAGTTGACAGATCGTGGATAGCTTGAATCTTTGAAGGATCAATCTCAATGCCCTTGTTACTGACTATAAACCCAAGAAGTTTCCCAGATCTCGCCCCAAACACACATTTGTTAGGGTTCAACTTCAACTTATATTTGCGCAGGCGCTCAAATAATTTTCGTAACACCTGTACGTGATCTTGCCCTTTCTTGGATTTGGCGATCATGTCATCGACGTACATTTCAATTTCTTTGTGGATCATATCATGGAATAATGTGACCATGGCCTTCTGATAGGTAGCCCCGGCGTTTTTTAATCCAAAGGGCATGACTTTGTAGCAAAAGTTCCCCTAGGATGTGGTAAAAGCAGCCTTTGGTTTGTCTTCTTGTTTCATGAAGATTTGGTTGTATCCCGAGAATCCATCCATAAACGAGAACAATTCATAACCTGCTGTGCTATCCACCAACACATCAATGTGAGGAAGTGGAAAATCATCTTTTGGGCTTGCTCTATTCAGATCTCGGTAATCCACGCAGATCCGAACTCTACCATCCTTCTTCATGACGGGGACTATATTTGCAATCCAGTCTGAGTATGGGATAGCTTCAACAAAGCCTACCCTAAGAAGTTTCATGACTTCTTCCTTAATTTTGTCTTCCAACTCGGCCTTCATCCGTCTGCTGCCTTGCTTGACAAGTTTGATACTGGGATCTGTGGGTAAGGCATGCTCCACGATCTTAGGATCTAGGCCTGGCATATCAGCGTAAGACCATGCAAAAATGTCTTGATATTCTTTTAATAACTCTGTGAACTCGACCTTTTCATTTCGGGATAAATGCCCGCCGATCTTGACCTCTTTGATATTCACGGAGTCTCCCAGATTAACAATGATTGGTTCTTCTGAAGTATGAGGTGTTGATTCCTCAAAGGCATTCCAATCTCTGCGGATAGACGCATAACCCTCGTCTTCATCTTCCTCAATGCTATAAGAATGGTTACTGGAGAAATCCGAATCTCGTAACAACCCAGTATGCATGTTTGAGATGATATGCCTGAAATGTCATGAGTATGGTTAGTTCATACTCCATAAGAATGACATGCATGATTATGGAAAGTCTTTTCGAAAGAGTTTTCGAAATAGGTACAGGTATAAACGGGACTAATCCTTATGTCATTGGATATCCTGGCCCCAAGGAAATCTCTTTGGAAATCAGGAATCATACGGCAAATCAGGCCTCAATCTTCTATGCAGAAGACTAGTATCATCATTGGGCTGATTCGTGGTTCCATATGTCCTTAACAAAATATGTATGGTTTTATTAAATGCAAGATGGGCCGCATTACAAGATGTGCTATTTGGACCAACGGCCGGAGATCCAAAGGCGTTTCCATATACGTACAATAAGGAAAGAAAATGCGATAAAATGCAAAAAGTTCTAAATGCAGTATTTAAAGACAAGGGAAGAGTCTCGTTACTCAGAGGAAGTGGCTTCATTATCCAACCACTCCATGATGACATTCACAGAGTCATCTTTGAGAAAAGGATTTGTCAGATCTGGTTCTATCGGTGAAGTGACATCTTCTTCGGACAACCATTTAGAGTTCTGGTTGAAGTAGGCATTTAAAGGATTATTGAACATTCGAAACCTGCCTTTCCAAGTTGGAGAACCGATGAACGAGTTATTCGGGTTGTTTCGGCCTCCCCGACGTCCCAGGCTTTTGCCTCGGCCTCGGCCTGCTGCTTCCGGGACAAATTTATTCATGCGATACTTCTGATACCCCAAGCCCCTTCTATGCGGGTTAGCTTTTAACTGCAGGGGGCATTTATCCCTTGACTGTGTTTACCCAGACCTTTTCTATGATCAAACCCATATGCCAGTAGCATCTTGGCTGGTAAAAGATTGGCTTCTGAGATGTAGGGGGTTCTCAACCTTGTCCCTGCCGGGGTATGAACTGTGGCTACCAGTTCTAGGGAATGATAGCTTGCTTCTGTTTTCACTTCGAGTTCAACATAGGGAATGGCACTGTTCTGGTATATCTGGAGGTCGACTTCTCCATGTATGGTAATTACCTTCCCATCCACCACAAAGCGTACTTTTTGATGCAAGCTCGAAGGGACGGCTCCTGCTGTATGGATCCAAGGCCTTCCCAGCAAGAATCCGAATGCACTGGGCAGATCCATTACTTGGAAGTTTATAGAGAATTTTGTCGGGCCAATGAATACATCCAGCTCAATCTCACCCACCACAGTCTTCTTCATTCCGTCGAAAGCTCTCACAGCTGTTTTGGATGCCTTAACCGTTTCCTCATTGATTCCCAAACTTCTTAGGGTAGCCAAAGGGCAAATATTGAAGGCTGATCCATTGTCGATCAATACATGTGCCACTCTTTTCCCGTTACATTGCGCGGAGATATATAAGGCATTGTTGTGTCCTCTTCCTTCCATGGGGAAGTCTTCGTCAGAGAAGCTCAATTGGTCTTTTAAAAGGATCGCCCTCACAAAGTCCCCTAATTGTACCTCGTTAATTGTTTCAGGGACATGTACTTCGTTGAGTATTTTCAACAGTACGTTCTTGTGCTTCTCTGAGTTGATGAATAAATCTAGCAAGGATATCTGAGCCGGCATCTTCCTCAGCTGCTCTATTACTTCGAACTCGCTGGTTTTGATGATTAATATGAGCTTTTCGGCGTCTTCCTTAGAGACTTCCTTTTTTTCGGATTCGCCTTCCCTAGGGGCATAAAACCATCCAAACCTTATTACCGCGTCTACTTCTTTAGTCCCATAGTCCCAATGGACTGTTTTAGGATCGTATTCTTCTACTGAAGGGACTTCCATAGTTACAGTCGTCTGATAAGACGTCTCTGGTTCAGCCGTGTTGTCTGCTTCTTCTTGCAACAATTGAATCATAACAGGCTTGACTAGGTAGTCTTTCACCCCGCTCATGCTATCAAGTTCTTCCAATCTGATTATCACTGTCGTAGCGACTTCGACCATTGATACGGTGTCGTCAAGCCCTTTTGAAAAAAGTTCTTCTACGTCCTTCGAGGTTTCTGGTTGAGAGAGATCATCCATACCTCCCCATCCGTCTGGTATAATGTCCTCAATTTTCTGATAAAAGCTGTGAGGGGCTGAATATTTCACTTTGAAGTTGTACCCCCTAGAATCTTGACCAAGGTTGTCTACAATTTCGCCCTTTTCAAGCGCGTTGGCCATAAATTTGCGGTCCGCTAGACTTCGTCTCTTGGCTTCCAGTTCGTCCTTTTCGAATTATTCTTCTGACCGAGTGACCGGCTTGAGACTGTCTACCAGATTCTCGTGTGGGATACCCCAAGTGCTACCCTGCTCAGTTTTAATCACGAAGTAGCTTCCTTCCAAAGATAAAGAAGCTTCATCTCCTTCGAATTCTTCATTGGTGATACGAACATTATCCCTAAGCTCATCATTTTGGCAATGCATAGTTTCTTTTCGTTAGCAGAGATCTCTCCTGCTTTTGGGTATGACGAAGTGGCTGCTAGCAAGTCGGTCAGCTTAGGCACGTCTATCTTCAGCTTAAGGTAGTCTTCCTCCGCTTCAGTAAATATCGCTCCTACTGCTTGATGATCTGGAAGTGGGTTTTCTTGCACATTTGGGGCCACATTGTCAAACTTCAGAATCTAACTGTCAATCAGAGCTTGCACCTTCAGCTTAAGGATATAACAGTTGTCTACATTATGTCCTCTCTCGCTCATGTGGTAGACACAGGTTTGGTTCTTGTCAAAGCCAAGATATTTAACAGGGTTTACCCTAAGCGGTTCTTTTGCCACCAGGCGTTGCTCTAGCAGCACTGGGAGCAACTTGGATAAAGGCCTCGGGAGCTGAGAAAATTGCTTCTGGGGTTACCTTCTTCTGGGCTCTTGTACTTTCGGTGCCGACCAGGATGATCCTCCTTTGGTCTGATTGGAATTGCCAAACGGCTTGGGCTTGTGGGGATCCGGTATAAATGCTATGTCAAATCCGGCTTCTCTCTACTTTTTCAAGGGATACTGCTTCCTAGTAGAAGTTTCATGAGGCATTCTTTCTCTTAAGGCCCATTCTAGCCTTTCAGCGACCTTTGGGATTGACGGCTTTACTTGGGTAGCCAAGGCTCGCCACCTCTGGGCATATGTCCTGATTGATTCGCCTCTCGCCTTTGAAGCTCGTAGAAGGTCTTCTCTTGTTGGGGCTGTAGCCGTGTTGAACTTGTACTGTCTGAGGAAGTCTTCTGCAAGATCCTCCCAACCGTCATAATCTTCTAGGTCTAGCTCAATGAACCAAGCCAGAGCGGTGCTAGCCAAACTCTCTTGGAACGTGTTCATTAACAGTGGAATGTAATCCGAATAGTGTGCTATCTTGCGCAGATAATACTTGAGGTGGGCACGGGGACAGCCTGTTCCGTTATACTTTCTTACGAACTCTGGCTCCTTATAGTCAGGAGGAGTCTCTACTTTAGCAAAATGAGATATTTTGTTGAAGCGGGCTAACTCATAGCCCTGGCTGCTCAAGCATTCTTCGATCTTGGCCAATCTTTTAGCCTCTGCCTCTGTTTTCACAGTCTGCTTCCCCTTCTCCTCTTTTTCGAGGTTGATAACAACAGGCGAGGCCTTTTGTTGTGACCGGCTGTTTGGTTCATCGATGTCCTCCTCTGCATGTTGGGTATCTCTCGTCACCTCCTTATATGTTGTATCAGGTACAAAAGAAGGACCTGCGTTGTTCTGGTTATGACCCGTTGTTTGTTTAGCTTGGGTAGCTTCCAGCATTGCCTTGATGTCGGCCATCATAGTTGCTAGGGTGGTTATCTGAGATTCCAGCATGCCCACACGTGGAGTCAATTCTTGTTGCTCCATTCTTGTCTTAAGGCAAGTTCGGAAACGATGTGTTGGTAATTCCGTGATGAGAGTGTACCTGTTTCAGAAGAATTCCCAGTGAGTATTTCTTTTGTCTTTGCCAAAAAGAAGCAGTTAATTCTTTTAGTTGCATGCTTCTTGTCGGTAGATGGGAAAAAGGGCTACCTCGTGAGCCTTAGCCTCATGTAAGTAGTTTTTTTAATCATTTTCCTACAAGAATTCATGAAATTAAAAGAAACGTAATTTCTGACGATAGTTTTTTTTATGTATTCGCAAAACATGTTCACATTTATGCTCATGTGTCCAAAATATTATCACAATAAGAATGAGAATGTATGAGAAGGCGTCACAATACTTGCTTATTTTACACTTGACAAAATAGCCTATTCAAGCCTAGGACGCTTGAGGTCTAAGGTATCCTCATCATCCCAGTATAGATTCCCCTCTTCAGTCTGGGGCTCCTCATCCTTTGAATATGGCAGCGGTCCCATGTCTTCAGGTACGTATGGCTCTATTCCAAGTACGAACGGTACGATGTATTCGGGTACGTAGGGCTCGACAAGGCTTCGTCTGGTCGCTTTAAAGTGCTGAATGTATTCCGCAGTGGCTCTATGAATGTTTTCTTCACGAGTTATGTTTTCTGGCCAACTTATTTCTTCGGCCTGAGAATTCTTCAAAGAGCGTATGATGGATGTCACTTTGGCTTCAAACTGTCTCTTCTCCTCCTCCATGAGAGTTTTGCTCGGTATGTCAAAAGAAAAGATACCAGGTTGTGGTGGAGAAGGGATCCCTTGTAGAGCCCCAAACTGTCAGATCACCCTATTCGGATAATATGCGATAGCGCCCGTGAATCCTAGCAAGGGGATTGGACCTTTGTCATCGCAGGCCAATCTGACTTTGCCCAGCGTTGGTAACCTTAGCCGCCATCGGAGTTGTTCGTGCCTTAGAACTTTAAGGAAGTTTTTCCACTCTATGAAGTTGAACTTAGGAATACGTGTATGTGTTCTGACAAAAGTTTTAAGAGGATGTGCATCAGGGCTGATTTCAGTGAAACCCATGCGGATGTGGAATTGTCTGATATGGGATGTGAACCACAGATACAAAAGATCACTGGAGGCTCTAAAGATTCCATTTTTATTTTTCTTGAAGCGACTTAAGGAAAGGAAGGTTTCAGCAAGGATGATGTTTGAGTAATCCCACCCACAACAGACTTGTCTGGCTACTACAGCCATGATAGGGTCGAAAGTGACAGATGAGATTGGGAACAACACAAAGCTGAAGAATGCCAAGATAAATGCTCTACCAGATTTAGTCCCTTTAGCAGCAGGGAGGCAGGAAAATCGGTCTATAAGGAAAGATAGGGAGATTCGTCCAGAATTGCTTTTTGCATCCGCTTTGACTTCGTTTAGGCTTGTGTCAAGGAATTCAGCCACCTGACTCAGGGGTTCAAATCCTATGGGGGGTCGAACGAGTGTGTGAGTGAACTCAACTCCGATGACGGCATTGTATTCCTCGATAGTGGGAGTAATCTCCAGTCCTTCCATGCAGAATGTAGCGGTGGTAGGATCCCAATAGAGCGCCATGGCTTGGATAAAGGCAGGTGGACACTCAATCTTCAGCAGGTCTAACAGGTATCCTAGTTGTGATTCAGCATACTTCTGGCTGGCTTCGCCCATGCTATCCCACCATGATTGGAGTTTGGCCCGGGGAATTTTGAACACTTGAATATCATTCTTTCCCATCAAGTCTAAAATATGCAAATGATTTTAAAAAGTCGATCGTCAGAAATTACTTTAAAGACATGATTATGCAGATGCCATGAGATATGCATGAGCTAACTTAATTGCATAGTTCATTTTGAAGAAATGGAAATTATGACCTTTTTCAGGTCTCGAAAGCCTGACTTAAAGCCTAACTTGAATTTCAGGGAAGTGAATTATGCAATTTAGTCAGGTTCACTCAGTGACTAGAGGAAACAGTAATGTCACATTCCATTGGTCAATACATCAAATGAACAAAGTGGAATGAACTTTTATTACAATCAGGATGCCTAATGAAAGAAAGGTAGAGAAAGATTCTTCAAACAAGAAAGCCATAAAAGGCCAATGGAATGTGAGGATCTAAATCACTCTTGACAGTTAGTCGGGAACTCCCCTCTAATCAAGTGTAAGGGAGTTATCTTCAATGTTCTGGTCGAAAGGTCGTAGTTCCTCTGGCCATTCTCTGGTCCATGGTATGACGACTTCAAGAGCCTTCTCGTGTCACCTTCTTGAGTGTGATACGCTTTGGCTTTGTCTTAGTAGCAGGACGTCTTCTTTTTCCCCAAAAAATGATCATGGTACACTTTCTTTGGTCAGTAGTTCAGCCTTCCGACGGGCATATGCCTCCCTGGCCAACTGGTTGCGATGCTGTCTCTTCATCTCTAGATAATTCTTAAACATCTCGTCCGCTTGTCGCTTGAATCTGAGGTTATTGACGTAGTAGCGGGTTTGACAATCCTCCGCATATCCTAGCTTACGTCCAGTCAGTTCCCAACCGTGCACGAATCTGGTGAAGTGTAGCCTTGTGTTCGGTCCAGGGCGAGTGACTTTCCTTAGGCACTCGAAGGTTACCAATTCTGTCGAACTCTTAGGGAACAACGACATCCTACCCTATTACCATCGTTGTTTCAATTAGTCACTTGAGTAATTTTCATGATGTGAATGCATATGAATGTATGTGATGTATAAGTCATATTATGGAGCAGGGAATAATAAAGTACATTGAAAATAAATGCCTTACCAACCATATTTGGGGGAATGTGGAATGTCCCCCTGTGTCAATGGGCGGTTTTAGGTATACCAACCATTCATAGACATGCGCATGAGACAAGTGGGTATACTCTAAAAAATCAAAAATCAGGTGAGGAACCTACGGCTCAGGCTCCCACGATCCACATGAGGCAGATTCCTCCCTAAGGGTACCTACCCAAGAGGGCTAGATATCGCCAATGCAGATGGTAGGCGGGAACGAATACGAAAGTCTCAAGTTCCATCAAACACAAGATCCTTTTCGCACCCCTTCCCTATCTAAGGTAACCTAGAGGTGGTTGCAGCTGGGGTTTGACCGCCAGTTTGTGCAATGTGTCGTGATCATCACAATGCAAAGTAACGCACATCAATTTGTATCAAACACCGCTTCAGTATGTGCGTAAAGTAAACATACATTCCCAACTCCAACCTGCAGAAAAAAATGTCAACAATCACTCCACCCCTTATTTCTCCAATCTGCAAAAATATCTAACACAATGGTTAGCATACATACCTCATCTTCGAGAGCATCTGTAAAAAATAAGGTCAGATAAACCAAATAACTTTTTAATCGGCTCAAGTCCTCTGGTCTGCGTAACCAGAGATTCTGGTTTAGAATAAGTCCCCAGCGGAGTCGCCAGTCTGTCGCGACCCTCTCAAGCCAGTATCTATCTGGCTATCGAGGGTTAATGGGCCATCCGATGTTGTATGATCGGACGCGGGCCTCTCCCAAGGTCCATTACCCAAATTGCAACTGCTGGATATACGTGGTCGACCTTCAGTGTGGTCTAGTGACATGTGATAAGTGTACATGCCAAGGAGTCGCCACCAATCGTTTTGTGGAGGGTACGATCGGAAACCCTATCGAATAGTTAGGAGTGGTCTATTCGATCCTGCGGAAACCAGAGAATTGGGTTCGGGGACTTAGTTACGCCAACTGTCAGAGTTGACGCCCTTTCGGTACCTAAGCTGAATGGTTTATCTGATCCTTGGATTTTATACAGACGAATGTGGTACAGATCATAAATCTAGGAGTTCATGCAGATGGGAATAGCTACCATATCACTCACAATCATTAGAAAATAAATGCGCAAATCAAGGATCCATAACATACGGATAAAACACATGAAATCAGCATGGCATCCCTAATGAGGCCTTATTAGCCTAGAGAAATATCAATCAAGGCTTAGGAGTGTTTTTGGCATGATTTGCCCATGAGGGGCAAAATCGTTATTTTGAATCAATTCGGGGAAAATTCACCTCGAAAGGGTAAATCTGTCATTTTAGACGAATTGGGAAGTCAAAAGACAGGGAAAATAGGATTGGCCATCAATCCAATCCATTTCCCATTTTTCGGGAATTTTCAAGATTTTTCTGGGATTTAAAAGTGATTTTACCCTTAGAGGGGTAAAGTTGTCATTTTGGATAAAGATGAGAACTGAAAATCTTAAATATTAGGGTTGGTCGTCCACCTGACCCAAACCCTAACTTTAAGTAATTTTCAGAGCTCGATTGGAACAAGAAAGACGATTTTCCCAATAAAGGGCAAAATCGTCATTTTGAGAAAAGAGGCGGGACTCGAAAACCCAAGCCTAAGAATTGGTCGTCTACTTAACCCTAATTCTTACCTTGGCATTATCGGCCTTATCTCGCATATACAGCAGAGGCGATTTACCCCTAAAGGGTAATATCGTCAAGTCTCGGAAGAACGGATAAGAAACCCCAAAAATAGGGTTGACCAGTTGTCTATGGTCAATCCTCGATTTTTGGGGATTTCTGGAGTGTCTAGGATTTTTCCATAATTTTTTCACATTTTTTTGAATTTTCTGGAATTTTCTAGCATTTTTTGGATTTTCTATGATTTTTTTTATTTTTTATTTTTTAAAATCATTTTCTGATTTTTTTTTTAAAAAAAATGTTATTCGGGCCGGGTCGGGTGACCCGGCCCATGACCCACAGGCGACCGGCCCAGCCCGGTCCGACCCGCACCGAAACGGCGTCGTTCCTACGTTTTGATTTTCAGATTATTCGGAATTAATCTGACGGTCCCCACCGAACCACGTAGCTAATCTACGCCCGTTGGATCTGATTACTAGAACCTACGGTCCAAATTAAGTGAAGACTCGACCTGAGCCGTTTGATCAACTTACTAAAACCTACGGCCACGATTAGAAACTGAGACTTGATCTGAGCCGTTCGATCCTGCTAGCCTAAACGACGTCGTCCACCCATTAGCCTATGCGACACCGTTTTGATTCAATTTGATTTTCCGTTTAAAAACTATTTCCGAATAATCCCAATTATTAATCGGACGGTCACCATTTGTTGGACTCGATTAATCTAGACCGTCCGATCCTGCTGACTCGCCCTAACGGACTAACGGTCGAGCTGACCGACAACCACGTGGACTAATCACATTATGACACATGGAGCTTTGACCTATTGACTACGCCACGTCAGCTTCGTCTTCAACCTCTCGACCCCGGCAGAATGGACGGCTGAGGATCTCCGGTGATGATCGTACGGTGAGATCTTGATGAAATCACGTGAGACCAACGGCAATCAACTCGCGATCATCTCTAGCTTAACATATTTGAGAATCGAAGCATCCTACTCACAGAATCGAGAACATCGTGCGAATTGCCGAGTACGGCCATGGAAGCTCAATCACACAAGTAACGCGAAATCAGATCAATTCATCCACAGATTGACATGGCAGGAGGTGCAGAAGGCTTACCTCGGGCTCCGATTGAGCCCGCACGACCTAGATTGAGCTAGGCAAGTATGAACAGTAGTCGGCTATGGAAGCTAAGTTTGGAGACTCGATTCAAGATGCTCAGGCAAAATCGATGCAAAACCAAGATGCGAATATGGTCAGTGATATCCAAGGAGCGAAAAGCACATGCTAAATGCAAGAATCATTGCCAGAAATGAAGTTCGCCATTGAAGCTCAGTGTAGAATTCGAAGCTCTGACTCACCTATTTTCGTGGGTTCCACGTACACGGCCGATGGCGATCGACTCAGGGGACTTTGGACGACCTCCTGACGACCTCGTGGAGCTTTGGTTTAGCCTGGGACGGCCCAACCAGCGCTCTGCAATTTGAGCTCCAACCTTCGACCACCGCGAGGGAAGGTGAGCTCTTTCTCTCTCTCGATTCAGTTTTCTCTTGTCGAACTGAATCCTCAAACCTCCATAACTAAAAGCCTCCGTAGGCTTATATCGCCCTTCAAGTTTTGGCGCCGAATCGGGGAACGGCCAACTGACTCGAATGGCACGTGCCATCACGTGATTTTAGGTCCAATCGGCGTCGGGGGCGATGGGCATTTCGTCCGATTCTGTTTGGTCCTCCGGCGGGTCTAATTTCACGCGAATTTAGGATGAATTTGGTCTGCGTTTGGGTAAATGTTGACTTTCGCAGGTCCGCAGTTTGACCGGCTGATTGCTCCCTGCTCCGGCGGCCATTGATGCTCATTCTGGCTCCAATCGACGGGGAATGGCCTAAGGAACTAAACGCCCACCATTGCGTCTTCAATTGAAGTCGATTGGTCCGTCAATTTCCCCGTCAAAGTTCGATCATTTACTGTTCATTCGCGCAAGTGCTTGAGGAAGACGATGACACTGTAGCGGACCGGTTCGACCGGCGGTCAGACCGGTCTGAGCCGGTCCCGACTTGCAATTTTTCAAATTAAACCCAAATTAATAGGAAATTTTTGCCATTGAACCTCAGAATCAAATCTAGGGCATGAATTCTATCTAAAAATGTGATTTTGCCCAAAAGTTCATGTCAATTTCAATAAAAACCCCAAATTTCCATTTAATTGCTAATTGGGGATTGTGCAATTGAGGGTTTAAATGATCAAATTGGGTCAAACCACCTATGCCAATTGATTCAAAATGATGAAAATCCTTGGGCAGCATGTTTAATTTGCAATGATAGTCCTTGAATTGAAAGTAATTTCAATTATGCCCAATTTCAATGACTAAATGCAATTTAGCATGTAATTTGTGCAATTGGGCAATTTGTACGAACAATTGGGATAAATTGAAGTGGGGGACAATCAGATTGAATGTCAAGGTTCTTAAAAATACAAAAAAAATTGCAAATAAAAGACTCAATTGATATTTTTTTCTCAAATTCAATGATATGTGTTACAAAGAAACACCTAAAATTGAATCCAATTTTTGATTTTTTGTGAGGTAAAAATAACAAGGGATTTAAAAGAAAAATATTGGCTATTTTTCCATATTTTTGCGACCTCAAATGTTATTTGTCTTGATTTGTTTAGTATTTTCCTAATTTCTGAAAATATTAAAAAATGCAAAAAATATGAAAAATTATTTTTTTTTGTCAAGAATTGTACCTTAGGCTCGGACAAGGCCACTAAAGTTGATTTTGTAATTTTTTTACTTTTTATGAATTTTTAATGAATTTTCTAAGAAATAACCAAAAAAGGTTGATCCAAAATTTGGTGTCAACACCTGTAGGTTCACTAGACATTAGCAGTGTGCCCAAAATACTTTTGGTCCACTAGTTATAAGCGGTATCTAGCAAGACATTATAACTACCTAAGTATAGTGAAGGTCGATTTTTCGACACAACCTGATCCACAACTAATGTTAGAGTATCAACTTTAATTGGTTCTTAAGGCAGACCACTAACACATACTGCATGACGACACGGATACCGTCGGAGAAAGTAGTTTCTCTACGTCGGTTGACACAGAGAAAGTACAGGGCTTATTTGATAACCACATCAGAAAACTAAACTTCCCTACTCTTTGATTGATAACCAGTAACCACTAGTTACACATAAATTGTGTTACATAAAAAATCATTTAACGCGCTACGTGAAGAAGGATCTACTTAATTAATTAAGTAAAAAAAAAACGTTCATTCGGACAATTACACCGTAAAAACCTTTGATTTTAGAGCTCACAATTACATATTGGGAGAGAGAGAATCTACCTGAGGAGCGACCACGATAAAGCCATGAGAAGAAACATGTCGGATGAGCTGCAAATAGAAGGAAGTCTCCATCACATAACCATGGAGGAGCACCATAACAGGGAATTCTTCAGCAACTTCGGCCGGGGCCCCAATCAGAAGAGGCTTCGGAGGTGGATTAGCGAGATCGGAAGGCGACGTGTCTACTGTTATGAGCACAGTCTTGTACTTCCCAGGTCGAATAAACACATCGGTAGTCGGAGTTGAAGCGGCCATATTCAGCAAAATCTACAGTAATAGCTTCTATAATTTCTCTGTGAATTTGTAGTAGTAAGTTTGGCCCTATGATGCATGCATTTAAATAGAGTCTCAATCCAAAGGAAGGACCCTAAAGAATTTTGTGGATATAAAATGGCCTCGTTTAAATCTCACTATGACCATGGGACCATCCTCGCTCTGTCTCGGTCTCCACCTGAACCCCACCATTCTTGGCCTCAACCCCACTCTCTCCTCCATATTGCAAGTTGCGCGACCAAGACAAGCTCGGCGACCATAGAGCATGGTTGTCGGCAACGGCAGATCAGGGTCGCCACTTAGCGGCAACTTCGATTTGTTGGAACCGAAAACACAATGTGAGTGACCTTTCGGGTATAAGAAACGAGGCACGAAATGGATGGAGAAAATCCGTATATTAGAGAACACTTGCTTTGGCTTCTCTCTTACTTCTTACAATACAACACACTCAAGTATTTATAGCAAAAACTAAACACTCCTATGAAGACAATATGAAACTACTCCAACACACTTATGAAACTACACACTTATGAAACTGCTCCATGGTGCATTAACTCCTCCATGGTCTTACAAAATCTATTTTATGAATATTTCAATAGCATCCCTTAAAATTGATTTCCATGCCAAGCATCTTCTTCAATTTTTTGAACGAATCCGCCTTCAATGGTTTCGTCAAAATATCTGCAAGTTGATCTTCTGATCTGCAGAAATTAAGTTCGATTTTACCATCTTTGACTCGCTCGCGAATATAATGATACTTGATGTCGATGTGCTTGCTCCTGTCATGAAATACAAGATTCTTGGCTAATGCAATAGCCGACTTATTGTCACACATTATTTTAGTAGGACCCGTTTGTTCATGCATCAATTCATGTAGCATCCTATGAAGCCATATCGCCTGACAAGCCGCTGAAGCTAATGCCATGTATTCCGCTTCAGCTGTCGAGAGAGCAACAACTTGTTGCTTTTTGGAAGACCAAGAGAATACTCCTGATCCAAGAAGGAAAGCATGCCCTGACGTACTCTTTCGAGTTTCGGTATCACATGCCCAATCATTGTCTGTGTACCCCACTAGACCAAAGTTGTCAATATAAGAATATGAAATTCCATGATCACGAGTTCCACTGACATACCGTAAAATTCTTTTTGCTGCTTGCAAATGTGATTGGTAGGGCTTTTCCATGAACCTGCTAATAATACCCACTCCATAGGTAATATCTGGCCTTGTAGAAACTAAATATCTCAGGCTGCCAACAATGCTTTTAAAATAAGTGGGATTTACCAGCTCACCGGTTCCTTCTTTTTTCAGCTCCAATCGTTCTACTACGGGAGTTCGGATTGGCTTCGGCGATTCCATTTTAAATCGCTTCAAAATATCATTAGCATATTTATGCTGGGAAATAAATATGCCATCATCTGTTTGCTTCACTTCAAGACCAAGAAAATAGGACATCAGTCCCAAATCAGTCATCTCAAACTGGCTAGTCATAGCCTCCCTGAGTTCAGCAAACATTTTTTTACAGCTCCCTGTAAATATCAAGTTATCAACATAAATACACACAATTAAGATGTCACCGTTAGCATTTGACTTGATATACAGTGTATGCTCATAAGGGCACTTTTGAAAATCATGCTCCAACAGGTATGTGTCGATACGTGTGTACCAAGCACGTGGTGCCTGTTTTAATCCATACAGAGACTTCTTCAATCTGTAAAACTGATTTTCATGCCCTTTCTTCTCATAACCCTGTGGTTGCTCCACATATACTTCCTCTTCAAGAACACCATTGAGAAATGCTGATTTCACATCCATTTGATGGATTTTCCAATGATTTTGAGCTGCAAGTGCTAATACCATACGAATAGTATCCATCCGGGCAACTGGTGCAAATATTTCAAAATAATCAATACCTGGCTTCTACTTGTAGCCTTTTACAACCAGTCTGGCCTTGTAACGGTCCACCTGACCGTCGGGTTTGTGCTTTGTCTTGTACACACACTTGACACCAATAGGCTTCTTACCAGGTGGTAAAGAAGTCAACAACCATGTGTCGTTCTTCTCAATGGAGTTAATTTCTTCATGCATTGCTTTAATCCACTTTTCATCTACAACTGCTTCATCATAGGTTACAGGGTCACAATCAGCAAATAAACAAAAGTTTACCAGTGTTTCATCAGTGATTTCGCTATCACTGTCTCTATTTCTTGTGACCACATAATCTCTGAATTTCACTGGCGTCTCCTTCAGTCGTTGTGAACGACGTAGTTGTGGTTCTGAAATTGCTGTTGGTGAAGATGTACCTCCAGTTGAAGATGATGAGGAAGATGGATCACTCGTTGAAGATGATGGAGGTGTTCCTGTCTCACCAGCCAGTGGTTCATCTTCGATGGTGATATTTTTCTGGCCACCCTTCTGGTTCCATTCCCAGGCTTTATCTTCTAAAAAATGGACATCCCTACTGATGATGACTTTCTTAGTGACCGGGTTATGGGTTATACAGCTTATAACCTTTAGTTGTATCACTGTAGCAGATGAAGAAGCACTTCTCGCTTTTGTCATCCAGCTTCTTTCTTCGCTCGTCTGGTATATGGGGATATGCCACGCACCCAAATACTCGTAAGAATGAAACATCTGGTTTGTTTCTGCTCCAAGCTTCTTCTGGAGTTCTTCTAGGAACACTCACTATTGGACACCTGTTTAGTACAAATACAGCACAAGCAACAGCTTCTGCCCAAAATTTTTTGGGCAAATTCTTAGCTTTCAGCATACTTCTTGCCATTTCAAAAATTGTCCTGTTTTTTCTTTCTGCTAAACCGTTTTGCTGAGGAGTATAGCTAGCAGTCAATTAACGTTTGATTCCATGAATTTTACAATATTTGTGAAATTCATTTAAGGTAAATTCTCCACCTCTATCTGATCTCAACGTCTTCAATTTAAAGCCATTTTATTTTTCAACATAGACTTTAAATTCTTTAAACTTGCCAAAAGCTTCAGATTTTTCCCTCAAAAAGTGTACCCATATTTTTCTGCTAAAATCGTCAACAAAAATCAGCATGTACCTTTTTTGTCCAAACGATTCCACCTCAACAGGGCCACATATGTCGGTATGTACCAACTCCAGCGGTTGGTTTGCTCTTCTGGCTTTTCCAACAGGAAAAGAGTCTCGGTGTTGTTTTCCAACGAGACATCCTTCGCAAGGACGTCCTGGATCGTTAATCAACGGCATGCCGGTCACCATCCTTTTTTGAATTAATTGCTTTATTCCACGAAAATTTAGATGCCCAAATCGAAGATGCCACAACCAGCTACTGTCTTTCGTCATCGCTTGAAAACTCAAGAGATTCTTCGTCTGAAGAGTCAGAGGAAACATCCGGTTCTTCGTCATCTGTACCGTCGTGATCAACTTGTTGTTTACACCTCTGATGGTGCAAACTCCATTTTCAATGTGAACTTTGTGGCCTCTTTCGGAAAGTTGCCCAACACTTGCAAATTCCAAAAAAGTCCTGGCACAAAGTAAACATCTGCAATAACAACATTAGTACCATTTTTGGATTTGATATTAATGTTACATTTTCCCATCACGGGAATTTTTTTATTTATTCCCGAAGTTGACTTCACCACGGCTTGTCTCATTCAGCTGTGAGAATAACTCCTCTCTTCTAGTCATATGGTTGCTACACCCAGTATCTAGATACCATGTGTTGGTATCCACGATGGTTGAATCATCTTTGTACATGCTAGTACCATGTACTCTTCAGCATCTGTGGCATGTGCATGCTCCGCCAGCACGTACGTCGTCTTTGCATGGCACTCGAATTTGTAATGTCCGAATTTGTTGCACTTATAACATTTGGCTTTTGATTTGTCACGAGAATTAAAATTTCTGGTGAAATTTGAATTCTCACCTCTACCTCGGGCTCCTCCACGACTTTGACCGCCTTGATAGCCTCCTTGGTTTGGTTGAGCGACCCGACTTTGCAATGCTTGCTCGGGAACGGAACTCGTAGACTTCTGGTTCATTCTTTGCTCATGGGAGCATAATGAACCCATCAACCGCTCCAACGTGAGAGTTGATACGTCTTGTCATTCCTCGATCGCTGCGACGACGTAGTCAAATCTTTCAGTCAAAGACCTCAAGATTTTTTCTACGACACGAACATCTTGAAGTTCTTCACCATTAACCCTCAATTGGTTAACGATGGCCTACACACGATCAAAATATGCCGATATTGTTTCCGAGTCATTCATGCGTAAAGACTCGAAATCACCTCGAAGAGTTTGAAGCCGCACCCGCCGGACACGATCATTGCCTTTGTAGGATTTCTGCAAGATATCCCAGGCAGTTTTCGCGGTCTTGGCACTCGATATTTTTTCAAATATCGTTTCTTCCACGACTTGAAAAATCGCATATAATGCTTTCTGATCTTTCTTCCGGGACTCCACCAGAGATTCTTTCTCCTCCTTTTTCAAAGCCTCGAATGTTTCGACATCGGCTACTTCGTTGTAGCCACTTTCAACCAGATTCCACAAATCTTGCGATTTGAACAGAACCTTCATCTGGACAGCCCAGTTGTTGAAATTATTTCCGTTCAACTTTGGAAGTTGCATTTGAACGGAACTAGTAGATGCCATTCTAGCTCTGATACCAAATGTTGGAACCATAGAACAATGTGGGTGACCTTTCGGATATAAGAACCGAGGCACGAAATGGATGGAGAAAATCTGTATATTGAAGAACACTTGCTTTGGCTTCTCTCTTACTTCTTACAATACAACACACTCAAGTATTTATAGCAAAAACTAAACACTCCTATGAAGACAATATGAAACTACTCCAACACACTTATGAAACTACTCCAACACACTTATGAAACAACACTTATGAAACTACTCCATGGTGCATTAACTCCTCCATGGTCTTACAAAATCTATTTTATGAATATTTCAATACGATTTGGGTTTGAACCACCGGAGACAACCTTTGATCCGAGATCATGGAGGCTTGAGTTACCTCCGACTTGGCCACTAGCGAGCACTAATAGAACGATATCCGGTGCTTAAACAAGTCCTTAGTCTAATGGACCCCGTTAACCATTTGTGAAAAAACTATTGGGGCTCATGCTAAGTCCCATTAAAAAAACATAAATTCTGATGTAGTTTTGTACTATTGTTGGCTCTGTCTGTCAGGCGACCGAGGGGGAAATCTACCTGAGGAGCCGCTACGATCAAGCCATGAGAGGAAACATGTTGGATGTGCTGCGAGTAGGAGGAGATACGCATCGTATAACCATGGAGGAGCACCATGACAGGGAATTCTCCGGTAACTTCAGCCAGACCTCTGATTAGAGGAGGCGAATGTGGGACATTGGACGGTGATGACGTGCCTACTATTGGAAGCATGTTTTTGCACTTCCCAGTCCCAAACGCATTAGTAGGAGTATTAGAAGCGGCAATAGCTTCCATAGACTCCTGTGTGATTTTGCAATAATAAGTTTTGCCCATGTTGAGGTATGATTCATACTCCCCAATCTCCAATACATATTATAATTTAGTAATGTAACGAGAGATGCTATGTGCAGCTAATTAATGGGTAAACCAGGATAAAATCTTGTGTCGATTCTTTCTTCTCATTTCATGCTTTATTTTATTGTGATTGTGCGCCGAATCCTAATAGCATTACCATGCTTGCATTTATGAATCCTAGCTGCCTTGTGATGCATGCATTCATGAACATTTGTTGATGAAAGAGTGTTCAGTACTATGACAATGACATACAACCTCTCCACCGGCATCATGATGAGGAAGAGAGAATATCTGGAGAGAGAGAGAATAAAATGACCCAGTTACTCCAAAAAACTAACTTTTTTCCCCTCTTTGTCTTTACCTCTAGGCTCTAGGTCCTCTACAATAAATAATTTCTTGTTTCTTCATGGGACATATGAATACTTTTCTACCTTTTCTGCTAAAAACTAAAGTTGAATAATTTATCCACTAATTAGATTCTGTTTATTTGACGAAAAATAATTTTTCAAAAAATATTTTTCGGATTTTTCGAAGTTTGGGGGCAGAAAATAAGTTAGTACTGAAAAACATGTTTCCCATTTGGAAAAAAACTCCTTCAAAAGTGGGGAAAGTATCTTCCCTTTTTTGAGAAGAGGAAAATATTTTCCTCATCTTTCTTCCCTCGCTTCTTTTACATTTAGTTACTTTTTTATATTATTCGTATTTTTATTTATTTTTTCAAAATTCAAAAATGATATCTTTTATTTTTTGAATAAAAATTATTTTTAATTACTTTCTTTAATTTGTTTCTCTTCTTTCTTCTTTAATTTCTACGTCAATCAGTCGCTGGCCATATGCGAGGCTCAGCCTCGCCAGCTTGAACAAAGGCTCGGGGTCGTCGGATCTGGCTCTGCCTCAAGCGAGCGAAGCTTGCTTCTTCAGCCCAAGCGAAGCCTCAACGTGCCGGCCTCGAGCGACGATGAGAGCTGCAAGCATGCTCCCATGTATCTTCATGCTCTCTTTTTAATTTTACTTGTTTTTGTAACTTGACTAAATTTTATATTAAAGCATCAGATTTGGAGCAAAATGAGTTTTAGTCAAGTCAGTGCCACGTAAGATAGACAAAATAATTAAAAATACGACGATAGTAATTTTCATAAGACAAATTGGATGGAGTCACCAGAAGGACTTGACTGTATTAATTTGACAACTTTTAGGACTTTACTATACATTTTTTCAAGTTCTAGGACTCAATTGCACTTTCAAAACAAGTTTTAAAACTTCTAGTGCCAATGATCAACTTGGAGGGCATGCATCTTTTCTCCAATGTTCTCAGTATCCTTGTGATTTCAATATGCTTGGATTTTGCTTTTATTGGTAAATATGTGATCAATGTAGGCTCTCGCGTGATATTTACTGTGCTAAAGATTGGGATATGTTAAAGAAAATAACGTACTACAATAACTTGACTATAGTATGGAAATATAGGAAGTTCCTCGATTCCTCCCTCAGAATCGTAATATCACCATTGCTTGTGACGGACAGCACGTGATTTCTGGGTGAAGTGCACATCTTAATGAACAATTCCAAATACAAAATGTCTAATGAATGCGTTCCTCTGTTGCACAAAAAGACCTACGACAAACAAATGAAGAGGCTGGACGGAGAGAACGTAGTTTCTGAAATGTTTGTTCTTCATGCTGATCAGGATCATCAGACCATTGCCTATAATGGAGGGCCCGTCATTTCTTCGTGAAGTGCACAGGATCATCGGACCATTACGGACGAAAAGTATTATTATTATTATTATTATTATTATTATTATTATTTTATTTTGCTTTCTCTAGCCACTGATGTGCATCCCGGAAAGTCTTGGTCTTTGTTTAATGTTTTTGGTGGGGGAAAGTCTTGGTCTTCCTGCACTTACAGTTTTCTGTCTCCATTAGCTCATTTTCACTTGATTTTCTTTAATTAAGCTTAAATTTTTTATAAGATACATGAAAATCTGGATATAATTCTAATTGACAGGCACAGTAGAGATTAATAAATGAATAATCAAAAAATGATTAAACATGAAGAGAAAGAGTTGGACGGAAATTACTGTATTGTTGATTATAAGCGAGGGAACAACTATCCATGCTAATTATCAGATAATATTTCATTCAAACGAAAAAAAGAAAAGAAAAAAAGAGCCCATGTGAAAAGTGAAGTGACAGAGCCAATTTGCGTCCTGGAAAGTCTTGGTCTTCCCGATCTTATTAGAGTATCTTTTGCATCATCTCCTTTTCACTTTTGCTTTGCTTCACTTTCTTTACTAAATAGTACGAAAGAAGCACTTGAAGACAGAAGGCATCCTCGAAGTCTTGGTCTTCGTTTCGTCTCTTTGGTAGGTGAGAAGTCTCTGTCTTCCTGGACTTTATAGTCCTCTCTCCCCTTTAGCTCATTTTCGTTTTTGTTCACCATAGCCCTTTCTCGTCCCTCCCGCTCAACCAGTGTTCTCCCTCTGCTCGTCCGAACCTAGCGCTCGTGCTTGCTGGATTGCTGCCGTTGATCTGATCTCGTTCACCGGTCTCCTCCAAGAAGTCTGCTCGGAAAAGTTAAGAGACAACCACCTATTCTTTTTGAAATCTTTCTATTAATGGAGGAAAATCAATATTTTGAGCAAACGGAGAGGCGGCGGGCGGCTGCAACGATATCTTGGTTCTTAAACCAACATTTCATGCCTATCTATAATTCCGTTTGCAAGATCGGTAACGAGATTTTGGGGGAAGTTGGTGTCAAATACTTGCTGTCTCGATTAAAGTTGCGGCTTGATTGCATAGTTCATGGTGATTTGGTGAATATTTTTGCCATCGGTGTTCATGAAATTGCATATTGTTAGGTGACTCTCGATCACGTCTTCAAGCGTAATTTCATGAATTGACATGGGTCACATCTCATAAAAGTCATCCAACGAATGTTATACATTCGTTGCATCCTAGATTCGTATAATGGGTTAGTCAGTGTGCTTGGCCCACTTTCTTGTTTAGCCCAAACCATTCGTTTCCATTCTCCTTATTGGACACACAAAGTTAGCTAGTCTTTGATGTCTTGTAGACGTATAACAAGAAGTAAGATGTCTTTGTTGGGTAGATCCTCAATATTTTGAGTTTCAAAAGTATTTATTTATTTATTTTTCTTAAAAAAAGTATTTATTTTAGTCGGTGCAAGTTGAGCAAATATGCTTATTTGCCGGTCCTAATAATTGTAGTCAGCTCCATTCATGGTCAAACAAGGAAAAAGTATAGGCACACCAACTATCCATTAACCAGCATGACCAACTAACAATGTATAACCTATTGAAAATTATACTCTACGCACCACACTAACGAACTTGAAAATCGTATCCAAAGGACCACGATTCTCCTAGCAAGGCGATTTCCGATTAAAAACAACTACCTTAGCACCCTTCATCAGATCATTCTGCCCATCTTGCTGCAAATTTTCAGCATTGTAACTGTTACATAAAAGGCTTCATCGATCGCATATTCACCAATTAAGTAGAAAAGAAAGACATTGCAATCGGTTAAAGTACATTACAAGTGTCAAAACTTGTGTAAGACGCTCATTTTAGTGCCAAAACTTTCAAAACAATCACTTATATGCCAATTTTTTTGAAAAATGCTCACTTAAGTGCCACTCCTATTTGAGCTGGCGTAGTTCGCTGGAAATCCGATGTGGCTTATTTTTTTTTAATTAATATTTGAGCCGACGTGGCTCATCGATATTGGTGCTGAAATGATCGTTTTTCAGCATTTAGGTTATCGTTTTGAAAGTTTTGACATCAAAGTAAATACCGTACATAAGTTTTGGCACTTATAGCGTGCTTAAGCCAATTGCAATCATAAGGATAGTGAGAATATGCCGATGCTAAAAAGGGCCAACAAAACTCTCATGAGTGATAACTCTTTTGACGAAAATATGCGTGCGCTCTGAGACTCTGTTTTCGATGGGCAAAAGTAAAGGTCCGACAGCCAGAAGTCTTGATCCGAAGAGTAAAGAGAGCAATTGACGCCACAAACACTTTGGACAAAAAGTATTTTATTTTGATTCCTCTAACCACTGATGAGCATCTTCCAAGGTCTTGGTCTTTTTTTTTTTTGGTTCAGATGAAAGACTTGGTCTTCCTGCACTTTTATAGTTTTCTCTCTTCATTAGCTCATCATCACTTGGCTTCACCTTAACCTAGTGCTTGTCCCCTACTAAACAGGGTTCTCCTCCTGCTCGTCCGAACCTAGCTCTCGTGCTCGCTGGATTGCTGTCGTTGATCTAATTTTGTAACCGGTCTGCTCAGAACAGGTAAGAGACATTTATCTACTTTCTCTCCTTTTTCCCCTCACATTGATGCAACAACAGCAATATTTTGCTTCTTAAACCGGTTTCATGCCTATCTATTATCTCCGATTGAAGTTGACAATCAAATACTTGATATCAAGTTCAATAACAAGTTTATAACAAAAAACTGGTATTTTGATTTTAGTTTTTTGTTAGATGGTGATATTAGGACATTAGGATGCCCTTTTCACTGAACACGCGCTGATGTGAAATTATTTTACACAATTAAGATCGAAGCATGGACTCATGTTTTGTTAGAAAAGAATGTATTTATACGTTAGAAAAGTTTTTGAGATTGTTCACCTTTTGTAATGCGCGTTAATCTCGTATCAAACAGACTTGGAGATGTGATAGAGAGAGTGGAGAGGGGGAAAAAATACAAAGTGACCACCTAAAAGAAGTGAAATGCTCAGACCAAAAAAGCAGAAGAAGTGGAACATATTCCCTTATTTATTTTGACAATGAGAAGATTGAATAATCATATTGTTACGGATATATGGCTCTAAACTCCTTGTGGATTTTTCATTATAATGTCATCAAATTGTGAAAAACTCAAGTCTTTTTTTGCTTAATCGTGGAACAATGAAAGACAAAACGAAAAGAGGAACATTTGCTTTCACCCAAGGTGAAAAAGGAAAAACTTTACTGGAAGCAACATTCTTGTTTGTACTTGGTACCGATCAGAATCACAAGATTCCCATTGCTTATGACGGACAGCACTTGATTTCAGGGTGAAGTGCACATTTTAATGAACAATTCCAAATACAAAATGTCTAATGAACGCGTTTCTCTGCTGCACAAAAAGATCCTTCTGAACCATTCCGAATATAATACGTTTAATGAACGTGTTCCTCTGCTGCACAAAAAGATGTAAGATAAACAAATGGAAAGGCTGAGATGGAGAGAACATACTTCTAGGTGGAGATCACATGGTTTCTGAACGATTCCCGTATACAAAATGTATGGTGAACAAGTCTTCCAAGGCCGGTCTATCGTTTTATCCATTGTTAAAAGTTATTGTGGCTTGGGAGTAGTTGTAGTGCAATGCATTTCTTTCTCGTTCCAATGGACCTCCCCCTCTGAGTCGAGTCAATATCATTGGGTTGCATGCTTTGTGAAGAGAAGAGAAGAAAGTATTGGTCTTCCTGCACTTGCAGTTTTCTCTTTACATTAGCTCACTGTCTATTTTCTTCGTCATACCCCTTGTTCTCTGCAGCGACTGATTCACTCATTTTCTCTCTCCATTAGCTCATTCTCACTTTGCTTCATCATAACCTGCGTTGTTTTCTACAGTTGACGGATTCACCCATGGCCATCGGGGAGATTCTTTTGAGTGCCTTCCTTCAGGTCCTGTTCGAGAAGTTGGCTGCCCTCGGATTGAGCTATGCGCAAAGGGAAGGAGCACCGCCCTTAATTGGAATCAGCATCGATCTGCTCAATAAGTGGAAGAATATGCTGGTTACGATCAATGCAGTCTTGGATGATGCGGAGGACAAGCAACTGAGTGGTAAAGGTCCTGTGAAGCTATGGCTGGATGATGTTAGAGACTTGGCCTATGACATGGAAGATTTGCTTGATGAATTCGAGATTGAAGCCAGCCAAGCCAAGTCGGAGATAGAATCCAGCACAAGCAAAGGTCTGGTGAAATGGAAGATCCCTTTCGTTGGCCAACATAAACCCTCCAAAGCGAATCCAGACCCGCGCTCGCTCGTGTCTGAAGCTGAGGTAAAGAAGATTAATGACAGGTTGGAAGAGATCGTCACTAGAAAGGCTCAGCTAAGCTTGACAGAGAATGCTGTGAACGTATCTGCCATCACTAACAAAAGGCTCCCCAGCAGTTCTCTGCCCGAGCCTCGGTTTTTTGGCCGAGAGAAGGAGGAAGCAGAATTACTTGAACTATTGACCAGTGAAGCCAAAAATACCGATTCCACATTGAGCATAGTCCCGATAGTTGGGATGGGCGGTGTTGGAAAGACGACTGTGGCTCAACAGTTGTATAATCATGCCAGAGTGAGTAGCTGTTTCGAGACGAGAGCGTGGGTTTGTGTTTCAGATGTCTTTAATGTTCTCGACATAACAAAGACTATTTTGCGATCGATCACCGGGTTGTCCAACGAGGGCGAAGATCTTGACGGGCTTCAAGTTAAGTTGAAGGGCAGTCTATTCGGAAAAAAGTTTCTTGTGGTTTTAGACGATGTCTGGAATGAAAATTACGGAGAATGGACTACTCTCTTAAAGCCATTTGAATCGGGGACCAAGGGAAGTAAGATCATCATGACAACTCGCAACCGTACGGTTGTTTCTATAACAGGAGCTTCGCCATATCCTTTGGAGGAGTTGTCCCTTGATAACTGTACAAGCTTATTAGCCTTTCATGCTCTTAGAGCAACAAATTTTGAGAGGCACCCGAATCTTGAAACAATAGGCAAGAAAATAGCTAAAAAATGTAAAGGTTCACCTTTGGCAGCGAAGGTATTGGGTGGTCTCCTACGTGATAAAAGAAATCCCAAGCAATGGGAAGCTATCTTAAATAACAAAATGTGGCATCTTCCAACGGGAGATAATGATGAGGTTCTTCGAGTTTTGAAATTGAGTTATGTCCATCTTCCTTCATATTTGAAGAGATGTTTTGCTTATTGTGCAGTGCTTCCCAAGGATTATGAAATTGAGAGGGATGAGCTGGTCCTCTTATGGATAGCGGAGGGCTTTTTAGATGGACAAAGAGCAAACGAGAATATCTTGAAATTGGGACGGACTCACTTTGATGAGTTAGTATCCAGATCATTTCTTCAACAATCAAGTGTCAGCACATCTAAATTTTCAATGCATGATCTTTTGAATGATCTAGCAAAGTCAATTGCGGGTGGGATATGCTTTAGCTCTGGGGAGTCTCAACTGGCAGGTAATGAAGATGATGCAACTCTTGAGAAAGCTCGTTATGCATCATTCACCTCGTCACGGTATGTTACATCAAAATGCATGAGAGCATATCACCGAATGAAGGTACTAAGAAGTTTACTGCTACTGCATGATAGATCTAGGTGGCATGCCCATTTCCACATTTCCAACGAAGTGCTACATGACTTGCTAAGAAAATTGAAGTACTTGAGGGTGTTCTCATTATCTCGTTGTTCCATCAGAGAAGTACCGAATTGCGTTGGTGATTTAAAGCATCTTCAATATCTCAATTTCTCGTACACTGATATCGAAAGGCTACCTGAGTCAATCAGCAGCTTATGCAAATTACAAGTTCTGATCTTAAGAGGTTGTCAAAAGCTTTCTATGTTGCCTCAAGGAATCAAAAAATTGGTCAGCTTACAATTTCTTGACATTAGAGATACAGGAAGTCTAAAAGAGATGCCACCGAATATCAGTAATTTGAGGAATCTTATTATCTTGTCCAAGTTTGTGGTAGGACGAGATAAAGGGGCACAGTTAAAGGAGCTAAAGAACTTGCCACTTCTGCAAGGAGAATTGTTCATATCAGAATTGCAAAAGGTGGAGGAAGTGAGAGATGCAATTGATGCTCATTTAATTGAAAAGCAAGACCTCAGCAACTTATCCTTTTATTGGAGTGAAAACTTTGGAAATTTGAGGAATGAAAAGCGCGAAGCACTGGTGCTCGAGTCTCTGCGACCTCACACTGATATTGAAAATCTCACTATCTCATATTATAGTGGTGCAGTATGCCCGTCATGGTTAAATGGTTCATATTCTAAGATAACGTCTTTGTGCTTGCGGGACTGTTCTAATGTTACATCGCTGCCCTCACTTGGGCAACTACCTTCATTGAGAGAATTATCTCTGGAAGGTCTACACGCAGTAAGAATGATAGGATCTGAATTTTATGGAGGTAAAAGGCCTTTCTCATCCTTAACAACTTTGAAAATTGAAAAGATGTTGGCATGGAAGGAATGGTCTCCCTATGCCGGGGGCCCAGAAGAAGAAGAAGTCCCATTCTCCCGTCTTCAGCATCTTGTTGTCCGGAGCTGTCCTTCGTTGGTCGGGACATTGCCTTGTCAACTTGACCGTCTCATAAAGCTTGAAGTTAATTCGTGCCCGCATTTGGATAACTCGACCAGTGTGGTTTGTCTTCCATCTCTTCGCGAGTTATACCTTGATGATTGTAGCAAGGAGATCTTGAAGAGTTTGGTCAACCTAATTTCTTTGACCATTCTCAAAATTGAGAATCTTGCGGAGCTCGTTTGCTTTGATCCTGGGTTTATGAGCTGCTTGGCCAAGCTGAAGGAGCTTCGTATAAGACAGTGTGGCAAGCTATCATATTTGTGGCAAGATGGAAATGAAATGCTAAACCTTACTTGCCTTGAGAGAGTAGCCATCGAAAGCTGTCATCAATTTACGTCTTTTGTGGCAGGAGATGGAGAAATCGAGCTGCCGTGCATCCTTGAGAGGATGGAATTGAGGAATTGCAGGAGCTTAGAAAAGCTTCCGAGCAAAATGGACACCCTCAAGCATTTGTTAATTGAGGGGTGTCCAAAAGTCAAGGGGAAAACAATTCCTCCAGATGACCATAGCAGCAATAACTCGATATCTCAGCTTGAATATCTTAATATACGTGAATGTGATTCTGTGACATCGTTTTGCTTTGCCGAGTGTGGACTCGCTGCTTTGAAGACGCTCATAATTCGGGGGTGCAAGGGGGTGGAGTCGCTGTTAGAAGAGATCACCGCGGCAGAATTGCTGGAATCTTTGACTATTGACGACTGCGAGAATCTGAGAAGCCACCTGCCACGGTGCATTTCCACGCTTTTCCATCTCACTAAATTGAAAATCAAGAATTGTCTAGCACTGGATATAGAGGAGTTCCCTCCACTTCCGCTCACCCTATCGGTTCTTATACTTGATAATTGTCCAAAGATAAAATCTATTGCCAGTTGTAACATTGCCAGCTGTAAGAATCTCACTGAATTGAAAATACTGGAGTGTCCAGCATTGGAGATAGAAGAGGGGAAGTTCCCTCCCCTTCCCCTCACCCTCTCATCTTTAACTCTTGATAGTTGTCCGAAGATAAAGTGTGTACCAAATCAGTGGCATCATCTTACCTCCCTCCAGTTAATATTTATTTATAATTGCCCAAATATCGAATGCTTCCCCAAAGGAGGTTTCCCTCCCAATTTGCGTAGGCTTGATATTTTGGGGTGCGAGAATGTGAAGCAGGCAGTGAGAGAATGGGGCTTACCCCTCCTCACCTCCCTTGTGGATCTGACAATTGACTTTGGTGGAGGGGAGGGAGAGGAGGTGTGCTTTCCTCCTACTTCCTCTTCGGAGGATGGGGATCCCTGGAGTCTTCTCTTCCCTTCCTCTCTAACCTTTCTTCGCTTAATAAATATGAGGAAGGTGGAAAGAATATCAAGCGGTCTTCCCAACCATTTCTCCTCTCTCCAATATTTATGGATTGAAGATTGCCCTAAATTGAGGTACTTGCCAGAGGATGGCCTCCCTCCCTCCCTCCATCAATTGTGGATAGATGGATGCTCGAAGAATCTGAAAGAAGGATGCTCAAAACTCACTGGCCACTATTGGTCCCTCATCCAACGCATCCCGAGCATCTACATTGATCACGTTCGGATCCAATGATATAGAATTCTCCGTGGACTGCTGTTTTGTTCCTCAGGTAAAAATGCTGCTTCCAACTTCTTTCCTCCTTTCACCTTTCATTCTTCCATGTACAGTCGGTTTTCTTCTTGGATGCATCGTTTTCGTTTCTCTTCCTTCTTCACTTGGATGCCTAATACGAATTTTATTTTACCTTTTTTTTTTCCCAGAAACCACCGACTGAAGGTCCGAGACTGACATTCAATTATTCATCACGTATCTTCGACCCTGCTTCATGCCCAAACATATTCTGAACGCAAATGCACTATCACCACGAATAATTGAAAATGGGTAAATTTCTCTTCTTGGATGCATCGATTTCGTTTCTCTTCCTTCTTCACTTCGAGGGACCAGGGAGAGGTATCCAATTGGAGGAGGTGCTTCGCTTTGCTTTTTTAATCTTCATTCCGCGATCTCCGCTCTCCGAAAAGATTCCCTCTCCCTCTCCCTCCATCTCCATCTTCTTCTTCATATTCGCTCCGGTCCTCGATTCATCCTCCTCGCAAAAGCAGCAAACACCCGCGGATCTCCATCAATTTCGTTTCTCTTTCCTTCGGAGGAGGATGCATGGAGTCTTCTCTTCTCTTCCCTTCCTCTCTAACCTCTCTTCACTTGAAAAATATGAGGGAGGTGGAAAGACATATCAAGCGGTTTTCGCAACCATCTCCCCTCTCTCACGCATTTATTCATTTTCAGTTGTCCAAAGTTGAGGTGCGTAAGTGGATGCTCGAAGATTCTGAAACAGGAATATTCAAAACTCACTGGCCACTATTAGCCCCTCATCCAACGCGTCCCTTACATCTACATTGAGGACGTTCGGATCCAATGAATTGTTTCTTCCATGTACAGACAGTTTTCTAGGGTTCGGGTAAGTTTTTGGTCTCTGAACGCATCGATTTTCCTCAATTGAGATTTTTCACATCGGTTTCCCTCTTGCTGTATTGATGGGAAATTTTCATAGCATTCCAAAATCATATTCCTCTGCATTTTCAGCGTTTGTTGTATCTTCTCCTCCCAACATCTTTTTCTTGTGCCCTTAGCTCATCCGTGCTGTGTTTGTTTTGCAGGGTGCCATTTGCGATGCTGTATTGTCAAAATCTCTTGGAAGGATCAGTTACGAATGCAGTGGGGGTAGGGCTAATTATGTCTCGATGTGTTATGTGTTGTGTTTTGCCAAACAAAAGGAAGAAGAAGGAAGCCTTTGGTTTGATTCGGTGCACTGCAAATGATCTAAATAATAATAATAACCTCTTCCAAAATCCAAAAAAGAAAAGAAAAGAAAGTGATCAGTTATGTGGATGCTGTGATGTGATTGTGAAGGAAGGGGATGAAATTGCACATATAACGTAGTGCTTTGACCGTACAAATAGGCAGTCAGAAAACGGAGTTGCATTTGAAGAAGCATTGCATAGTTTTGCTTGATGATCCATCCAATCATCTGGTGAGTGTTGCTCATTTTTCGCCATTTCATTACTTTGACTACTTTTTCAGTTAGATTGTTATTTGTTCTTGCACTAATTGGACTTATAGGAATCTGGTCTTTACATTGATAATACTGTAGAACAAATCAGCTACAGGGACTCTGCCATCTTATATCTAGCTTATAATGGAACAAAAACTAATCTAATTGTTCCCACTAGCAAAATATTGGGAATAGAAATATTTATGCTAGCCTCATCAGTCTATAATACCAAGTAGCTCAGATATCTGTGGCTATATCACATAATTAATGCGAAAATTTCTTTGTTTATAAATGTGGACTTTTAAGTTCTGCTTTAATGGCCAGTGACTCCTAAAGTGTTATCCTCGTTAATTGCTAGTTTCTTGTCTATGGATGGATAGAGTATGACTCTGTGCTTTCACTATCCCCAACTACAGGATTTGGATGCAGTTGACGCGCTCATTCAGGGTCTGGTCTTGTTCCAAGGAGGAATTCTAATGGTGAGATTTAATTTCTTGCCAAAATACTTCAATTTAACTAACGATGGGTCATCTTCTCAGCTAATAGCCCTCTTTTTACCTTGATTTGCAAGTCAGTCACGATGAGCATCTAATATCTCTAAGCGGGGACGAGCTTTGGGTGGTTCCTCAAGGCAAGGTAGCTCCTTTTCCGTAGGGGGTTTCCAGGATTTATAAGAAGATGCTCCAGTCCTTGTAGAATCAGATCTGATTAGCTTTGAAGCGATGTTGGCATGGAAGGATTGTTCTCATTATGCCGGGAGGCCAGAAGAACTCCAATTACCCTGTCTTCGGCACCTTGTTGTCCAGAGCTGTCCTTCGTTGGTCCGGACATTGCCTGTCAACTCAATCGCCTCACAAAGCTGGAAATTCATTCATGCCTGCATCTGAATAACTCAACTAGTGTGGTTAGTCTTCTATGTCTCCGTGAGTTATATCTTGAGGATATCTTAAAGAGCTTGGTGAACATAACTTCTTTGATCATTTTCAAAATTGAAAATCTTGCCCGAGCTTATTTGCTTTGATCATGGGCATATGAGCTGCCTTATCAAGCTAAATGAGCTTCGTATAGTTGGGTATGACAAGCTTACATACTTGTGGCAAGATGGAAATGAGAAGCTAAAACTTACATGCTTCCAGGAATTAGCCATCGAAAGATGTCCGCGATCACATCTTATCAACCGATCTTTGCAACCATCTCTCCTCCCTCCAGGAGTTATGGATTAGTGATTGCCCCAAGTTGAGGTGCTTGCCAGAGGATGGCCTCCCCCCCTCCCTCCCTCCAATATCTGGACATATTGGGATGCGAGAGTCTAAAAGATGGATGCTCAAGACTCACTGGCCACTATTGGCCCCTCATCCAACACATCCTAGATCTGGTTTGGATCCAATGAATTGAAATCGATCACGCCCAATCCATGATAAAAGATTAGTCTCCGTGGACTGCTTCTTCTTCCTCAGATAAAAATGCTTTCAACTTTCCTTCTTTTGCCTTTCATTTGTCAACTGCACGATTCCTTCTTTGATGTACAGTCAGTTTTCTAGGGTTACTTTCGTTTCTCTTCTTCCATTCGATGCTTAATACGAATTCAATTGTTGCATAGAATTTCCAGAAACCATCTCCCCTGCTTGAATCCCACGGAGAGGTTCCTTTAGCGTCCAATTTCCCTGCTTGCGAAAGTTGATTATATTCTTGCATACCACTGCTGCATCCATCTCCACTACTGCCTTGGGCCTGCTTTTTTCTTTATCCACTCCAATGCTCTTTCGAACAGAAAGTAATTGAAATTCACCCTCCTCTGCACCCAACCATCTCCACTGTTTCATTTCTGGCCTCAATCCCAACAACAGCCAGCATCCACCCAGTCTTGACTTAACTTGCATTTTTAGTATCTGGTGATTTATGGGTAGAGTTACTGCATTTCCAGCTTTCTAGATATACCAACAGGTGTGAGCAATCATTAGAATTGTTCGGCAGAAAAAAAATCTCATCAAAATGGTTCTTGTCTTGTTATATTTTGTAGCTGTCAGGTGGTTAAGCATATAATTCTGGTTGTCTAATCACTCTCATAGTTCATCATGCATGTAAGACAATTATTAGCCAGTACTAATTGATTGTCCTGTTCCAGATTTTTGGATGAGAAATATATGAAGAATGTGGCAGGACTATCAATGGTGGTGAACATGACATGTGTAGAGGTTTCTGTTTCCTTCCTCCGTGTCCTCTCTTTGGATGAGAAATATGAGGAACGGGGAAAGACTATTAAGTGGTCTTCACAGCCATCTCCCCTCTTTCAGAAGCTGACGTACTTGCCGGAGGATGACTTCCCTCCCTCTCTCCAAGTATTCTCCCATCATTCAATGTGAGATTCTGAAAGATCAGTGCTCGAAATTCCATGGCGACTATTGGCACCTTATCCAATAAATCCCACTTAACGTAATGGATCAAGTTCAGTTCCAATAAGAAGATTTCTCTCCACTGTTTTAATTTTCGTTCCTCAGGTAATGATTCAGACTTCTTTCTTTCTTCCACACTTGTCCCTCAGCTGCTGCTGCTGCTCCCGGATGCATTTCCATCCCGCTTCCTCAAGTCGATAAAGTCCATGTTTTTCCATAGACATGCGTCGCATAAATTTGAACAAAACCAGCTACTGAAGTTCCAAGGTTGATATTTCGGTTGCTCTGTTTTGTTTGACAAGGAAGTAAACAATGAAAGGGTTATAATGCTAACGGGGTACAGCAAGTCAACCTTGTTTCATACAAGTGACTATCCCTCGAAACAAATAATACTTGCATCGAGTTGCTTACATTACTGGAATTAAGATGTGTCAAATGTGCCGGTATATTGCTTATCTTTGCAGTTGGATGATACACCAAAGAAATTGTAAATGTAAATCACTATTCTTTGTGTGAGAATCATGAAGTATGATTGCTCTTGAATTAATATTGTTCTGCAATTTAAGCCTTTGCCATGTTTTCTATTCCAAATATCTGTTTCTTATGCCCTAGCTCATTGACTGAATTCTCTCAACTGTGCTTGTTTTGCAGAGTATCCCACTGTCATTTGTATTTGGCAAAATCTCTCGGGAGGATCAAATGCAAACACTGCTGAGGTAGGCAACTGCTGTACTTACATTCATCTTTTGCAACTTGACAAAAGAAAAACCACAAGCCATTAATTTTAGTAGGTGCTCTGATCTTTCGTGACATGCTCCACGTAAAGATTAATCTGTATCATGATGTCGTTCATCAGAGTCTATATTCTGAGTCAAGATGCTTTTTTACTTCGAACAACAGCTAATTTAAAGATACAAAGTTAGGTTTTAAAATGGGGGTTTTCGAGTTGGTAAATATGATAACTAAATTTCAATGAACCCTGCAGATTATACTTTATTTGAATCTGACTTTCTTGTGAGAGTTCACGGTTCATCTTTCTTCCATTTGAATTCCCACGCCATCTCAAAGAACATTTTCTTTTTTTGTTGTTGTAAAGGGAAGGCGGAGAGACTATGGTTCGTTACTCTCTTGAGTAATCCTAAAAGTCTCACTTCTGCCCGAGAAGGTCGTCCTCCAATATGTTAGCTGGGTCACATTGATAAAAGAAAAAAAGTCAAAAAAAGAAAGAAAGAAAAGACAAAAAGCGAAAAGTTGAAAAAAAAAAAAGAGATTGCTGCTTGTTGGTGTGTGCCCAAGAGGAGAGAGGGAGATCTCGGCCAACAGAGAAAACAAAGGAGGAGAAGAAAAAGGGGCATGGCTTTGTGGTATCGATTTGAGGGCAAAGGTTGTCGGAATCAGTTCGAATTCCGATATGTTATTCACGAGATGGAGGGCCACAAGTTGATCGGTTTCATTCATAGGTAACTTTTTTCGAATTATCTCTAGTTTCTTCAATTGCCATTAGGGTTTTTTGTTCCATTCGAGGTGATCCACCTTCGTAGCAATAAAGTCTATTGTATTGTTGATGTTGAGCTTCTAATGTATGACTAGGGAAGAAACTCTGTTTGTCTTGCTATTCTTGGTGATTGGTGGAAAGTTTCTATATTGTCTGTTGTTTTTCCCTCATTGGTTTTCCATGTAAAATCTTTATGTTGTGCCTTTGTCTCCATAAAACATCAACATTATATTTACTTATTTTGAGATTATATCGCTGGAACATACTGCTGATTGTTGTTGGAGTTAAGTTGATCCTTTGGTCCAGTTTTAGGGAACAAATTGATCTGGATTGGGTTATTTCTTGGCAAATTGCTGCCCAATTCTTTCCAAGGCAGGTCTCGTCGCTATAACCCCACGAAGCTTGCCAAAGCATCTATAACGAGCAGGACAAGATACAAGCTCTACCATCACGAGTGAATTATCCTCGTGAACTCGCGTTTGTCGAATTTCAGCTTTGTACCATTAGGCTACCGTCAATGGTGATCAGCGGTCCCTCCATTTACATAATCACGAGGGCCATTCTGGGAAATCAAAATCATCGAAAGGGTCGTTCATTTTTTAGATATCATTCTTTTTTTTTTACTTATTTATCTTTTCGTGCAATTAATTGCAATCTCTCTCAACAATTTCTACGAAATTTAGATTTTTATAAAGCACATATCTTCATCTAGTTAACCCAACTCGGTTGCCTTCATTTAAATTGTTATGAATCTTCTCTTTTGTTTGACAAAATAAATCATTACTTTGCATGCAATTATTAAGTTGAACGATGAACGCTCTGATGATACCTAAATATCTCTCGCTAATGATTTAGATCAAGCGATTTTCCCAACCATGCTATGTGATATGTTGATTTATAGATGAGATATAAATAAAATAAGCATATTTTAAGTCAGCGATACATTGCAAACGTCAAAAGGGGAAGGAACTCGCACCTATGTGTGCAAAAATAACTCTTGAGAAATCTCCCCTTGTCTAAACAGCAGCTTGTGCGAAACATCAAAATTTGCAATAACTTTCATTATTTATCATATAGTATTGTTTCTTTTTTTTTTCTTTATGAACTCCATGATATAGTATGGTCAGATTCTGCAAGGGCAAGCCTTACCCAGGTGACATTGAGGCTCGCTCCCCCTCACAAGGCCGACCTCATCGGCCCATACATCTGGCCGGTCGCCTTTTGCTGGCCGGCTGAGGAAGAAGAGCTAAGAGGGAAAAAAAGGGAGAAAAAAATCATTAAAAATTACCATATTAGTGTCGGCAGTGTCACGTCAATGATTTTCGATCAAAACTGACTAAAAAGACTGAATTGACATAAATGCAAAATATTTAGAAATGAATTGGCAAAAAAGCAAAAAAAAAAAAAATAGGACTGAATTGACAAAAAAAAAAGAGTTTTATGACTAAATTGACACATTGTAATAGGTTTAAAAAAAATATTCCAATGACCACATTAAAGGGGTGAATGATAACCATTCTGTTCCAAAAATAGATTTCTGGCTAGAAATAATTTTTCTATTTCTATTTCTAGATAAGTTTTTTAGCAAAAAAATAAGTTTGATAACAACATAAAATTTCTAATCCTAGAATAGATATTTGTTTGACAACAATTGAAATCGAGCTGCCGTGCATCCTTGAGAGCATGGAATTGAGGAATTGCACGAGCTTAGAAAAGCTTCTGAGCAAAATGGACACCCTCAGGAAGTTGTTAATATCAGGGTGTCCAAAACTCAAGGGAAAAACAATTCCTCCAGATGACCATTGCAGCAATAGCTCGATATCTCAGCTTGAATATCTTGACATTAGAAGGTGTGATTCTCTGACATCGTTTTGCTTTGCCGAGGGTAGACTCGCTGCTTTGAAGAAGCTCGTAATTCAGGGGTGCGAGGGGGTGGAGTCGCTGGAAGAGATCAGCGCGGCAGAATCGCTAGAATCTTTGATTATTGAGGACTGCGAGAATCTGAGAAGCCTCCCGCCACGGTGCATTCCCACGCTTTTCCATCTCACTAAATTAGAAATTAGCAATTGTCCAGCACTGGAGATAGAGGAGTTCCCTCCACTTCCGCTCATCCTATCGGTTCTTAAACTTCTTAAATATCCAAAAATAAAGTCTATTGCCAGCTGTAATATTGCCAATCGTAAGAACCTTACTTTCTTGAAAATATGGGACTGTCTAGCATTGGAGATAGAGGAGGGAGAGTTCCCTCCCCTTCCCATATTTCCATCTTTACAAGTGTCCAAAGATGAAGTGTGTACCAAATCAGTGGCATCATCTTATCTCCCTCCTGGAGCTATCTATTTCCATACGTTTTTTTAAGGATTTCAAAGTGACCAAACTCATTGGTGATGTAACTCCATTTTCCTATTTTAAATCAACTCTTGCTCAGATTCAACAAGATTATTACGTTTTTGATTCGGACCAGCAGCGTCAACCAAAGCTTTTTCCCTTGAACCAGTCACAGACTGTGGATTCGTCATCATCTATAAACCAGGTAATGTCCGATTCCCTGAGTTCAGATGAGGTTGAAGCCGAAATGTGTTCTCCTTTATGAACCTGTTTTTCAACTTGAACCTCACTGAGTTGGTTTTCATTGATTCTGTACTTCATTCGTTATAACTCGTTTTTGAGTCAAGCCATGAGTCCGTGTTTTTGGATAGCTATGCTTTGTTCCCCAATCAGTCGCACACCACCTGTTCAATGATAAAATGCTTTTAAAAACTCTAGCTTCCTTTTTTTTTTTCCTCTACCTGAAAGTATATTGGCCTAGATTAAGTCACGTCAATTGCTTTTCAAGTCATTCTCAACGTCTTCCTTTTCTCTGTCTCTGTCTCTGTCTCCTGCTCCATATTCTCATGGTTACGAAATGGCAGTCAGTTTTTGTATAGTCTTCGGTTGGTAGAAGGCGACAGGAAGACTTCCTTGTTCTATTTTCCCCTCGAAATTAGCCATTGCTTTTATATTTGCCAATGATTTTGCGTCTGTGTGTAGTTCGTCAGGAAAAGGCATGGAGCTTCTTCGGATTGCAAAGCTCAAGAATTACGCAAGAATTACGACCGAGACCGATGGATGAGAACTTAGCCCAAGAAAGCTTCGCTGTGATCGATGACAAGGATGACGCCGCAAAGATCAGCGTCTCTTCTCGAACCATGACGGGACGTCAAGCTCTGCAGGAGAAGTTACGGGCATGGACGGAGAGGAGGGGGGAGGGGTCGATCGATCGATCGAGAGATCGAGAGAGAGAGAGAGAGAGAGAGAGAGGGGGATAAAAACAGTTCAGTTCGGTTATTGAACCGAACTAAACCAATAAAAACTGAATTGGTAACAACATTGTAGTTTTTTTTACTAACCGAACTAAGAACCGAATTGAACTGAAATTTTCTAAAATTTCAGTTCAGTTCGGTTCAGTTCAATTCTTAATGCGGTTCGCAGTTCGGTTCTGACGCCCCTATCCACGAGTGCTTTGCTGCATATGTGACTCCAAGTTTTGATCTTGGAAAGTTTTGCACTACAAGACAAAATAAGTGGTCGCACGTATGTTCATTTTCAGGGGGAAAAAGGTCGAGAGGCCGTGGGTAGACATGGCCAAATTAGAACCGGACCCGGAACCGGCCCGTTGACCGGGTCCGCGGTTCCGAACCGGAACCGGACCTTCGCGGGCCGGTTCCGGTTTCTTTTTTTTCGGAACCGGCCCGGAACCGGCGGTTCCGGGCCGGTTCCGAACCGTTTTTTTTTTTAAAAAAAAAAATGGGCCCCGCCCCCTGAAAATTTCAGGGGACAGGGGCCCTCTTTTGGGGAAAGAGCCGAACGGCTCTTTCCCCCCAAACGGCCGTCAGTGACGGCCGTTTGGGGGAGAGAGCCGTTGGCTCTCTCCCAACGGCCCGAACCGGAACCGGCCCGGAACCGGACGGTTCCGAACCGGAACCGGAACCGGTCTTTTATGGTCCGGTTCCGGTTCTGCCATTTGGTGGAACCGGAACCGCCGGTTCCTGAACCGGAACCGGCGGTTCCGTCGAACCGTGCACGTCTAGCCGTGGGTGTATAGGTGAGTCCTCAAGACTGCGACTTGAAGGATAAAAAGAGACTAGCAGAGAACTTCTCTTTTGGCCGCACGGACACATTTGGACATGGTGATTTGTGCCGAGAGTTTTTTATGTCCGGTTGAGTTGCTTTATTAGTAAATATTCTGAATTTGGGTGTAATCTAAGTGTGGGAAACACTTGAGCGTATGAGCGACTGTAACACCGATTCTCCGATTATAGTGGATCGTTTATTGCTGGCTCTTCCAGTGGATGTAGGTACCGATATTCGGACCGAACCACGTAAATCTCTTGTGTCCTTATTATTTCTTATTTATCTCTCTGGTGATTTTGCGTCGACTTATTTGCAAGATCCGTCACAAAACACAAAACGTGGCTTAGCCAATCTCTGATTGGCTCTGCGAAGATATTCCCCACATTTTAGTTGTTTGGCACTGTTTAGGAGGATTAATTAAGACAACATCTTCATGATCAACAAAAATTAATTGTATTTGCAACTCTTAAGTACAGAATTGGTTTCGGTAACTGTTGAAGTAAGTGTGCACCATCATTGTGAAATAGTTGGGCTATAAAAGTGTCGAAACAAAGAAAACCTTAGGAAGAAAGAAAAAAAGAGGACTGGCCGAAATGAGAAAGGAAAAGCATACATGCACGCTTTCGAAAGTCTCGACAAGTCGGATTGATTCCTCGATGATAAGGATTGGGAGCTTTTTATTCATCTAATTGAAGGAATTCTTTTGGTTAAGCTGCGAATTCTTTTGGACACGCTTTCAAGAATTATTGAAATTCACTATAAATGCAATTAAAATACAATCCTATTTGTACTAATGTAGCAATTATCATGACGCAAAAAGAGAAATATGAAATGCTGATTTTAATATGCGAATTGTGCAAAATTATCCACACTGCTTAAAAAAAATGCAATAGCACAATGAGACATGCACATATCAAACTTTTGAAAGATGCAAATACTCTAGACGCAATGTTCTGTATGGCGAACTAAGAAGCCCCAACACGCTAAGGTGGTGTGCAAGTCAGTGTCGGACACCGACACGCACGCGGTATTAAGGATAGCAATATCATAGTAAAATTTGATTCAACTAGAGGTATGTGCAATATCAGAGTAAAATTTGCATAGCATTGACACCGGGGCAGCTTGACAATCTAAACCTTTTTTTTTAATTATCTCCTCTCTGACTCGAACTCGGATGGTAAGGAAAACCGGTCTCCTTGAGCCACTGAATTCCCTGAGCAAAACTCAACAGTAAACTCATTTGACATTGGCGATCCATTAATAACCTTATTCGTTGTACCGTGGTCACATTACTCGGCTAGTCATGTTCAAGTCATTTTGCTCTTGTCTATCTCCCTTGCTACCGATGTGAGATCAATTCTAGGCTTTTTAAATTATTTATTTGTTTGCAAATTTAAATTAAATTAATTTGTGATAATTTATCATATGTATGTAACAACATTAATTTAATGTACAATGTGTCCCAACATGTCAAAATTCTATATTTTGGAGAAATGATGCGTCAACGTGTCATGTCGCAACGTGCCGCATGTTCGTATCGATGCTACTTAAATGGGCGAATCCCTAACTAATATAAACATGTTATCAACAAGATGACATAGTCATCCTCTGGCTAATCAAGGACTCCAAAATGCGTGCTTCTCATGGTAAATTTGCCAAACAGATTATCGACAAGGAAGCGAAAGACAACCGATGAGAAATCCAAACGATTAGAGAATAGAGTTGTGATCGTCACGGGGGTGAGAAATCCGAGTTTTGACATGTCGATTCGAGCTTCACTCCTCTCCGAGTCACTGAATCTGATGTCCTATGAGTGGTGCGTTTTCCCCCCTCCTTTTACTTCCCTCAGATCCTCTGTTTCTTCTTCAATTTTTCTCTGTTCTTGTTTAAATCACCAAATCCTCTTCTCTCTCTCTGTTTCCCCTCTCCTTGCTTTCTTCTTTCACAGGCAAAACACATCATTTCCACCAGCCTCTGTCTCTCCTCTCCTCTGTTCTTTCTTTCTTTCTTTTCTGTCTTGTTTTTTTTTTTTTTGTTCAGCCCCTTCACCCGTTTTTCTTCGTTTCATCCTCATCTTTCCCCCCTGACGTAGCGCTGTCGACCTTGGTTATGTTGACATGGACACTCACGTGGGGAAGTATTGCCCAGGTTGGCGAAAATTAATGACTGTGAGGCCCGTTGCCTTGCACCTATCTCTCTCCCCCCCACCACCCCCCCCCCCCCCCCCCCCCCCCCCCCCGATCGACAGCCATGGCTGTTCTTTAAGCGCCATCCACACCCTTGCAGACTTCATTTTGCAGATTAAGAACCATGAAGAGAGCAGCGGCTTTAACGAAGAAGAAGAAGAAAAAATTGAAACAGAAGACAAAAGAACAAAGGAAAGGTTATTATGCTTATATGGAAAAAAAAAAATGATGTGGACAACAAAAAACCAAGTGGCACAACATTCAATTTAGTGGAGGCATAACACTGACCACAATTCAAAAACGTTGAGATACTTGATTGAATATTAAAAAAAAAGGTATTTGATTGTAAAACAGACAAAAGTTTTAGGTACTTGTGGTCCATCTTTATTTTTAATTTTTCGATTTTGCTAGCACTATAGTCTTTGGGTATAAATGAGTATACAGTATGTTGCAGATCACAAATTTACGAATGAGTGGACCTGCAATATTCTTTAACTAATAGTTATTCGTTTTATGACCCAAAATTGACCGTTAATCATACCACCATTCAGAGACTAATTACATAATCAATTCAAAGAGTGTCCCCATGTCCAAATAACAACCAACTCTCCAAAATCTCAACTGTTCATTTTTTGATCGAACAATTCATATTTCTCCACAAATTATGCAGAAACAATATGATGCCACACTAAGTGTTGGTAGATTGTACGAATTTAAAATGACAAAACACATCAAGCCACAATCGTTTACCGGCAAAAAAAATTTCACAAGAGAAACTCAAGTGTGATCGCCACGGGAGCAATGTCTGGCGTGTCCTTGAGAGCCATCAAGTCTTGATCGTCACCTTCCAAATAGGCCCTCAAGAACGCGACAGCCACCCCTCCCACGAGCCTCCTCATCGGCTCTCTCGAGCTCCCGCTCTGGCACATGTGCGTCGCCATCCCCTTCGTCACATCATCCAGCATGTCCATGTGGCCGTAATCCTTAGCGACAATGTGACAAGCAGGTGGTCGGCACTCCTCGAAGAAGTCCACGTGGTTCAACCCCTTTGGCGCGCATGCCGGGAGCACGTTGTACTTCTTGTCCTCGCCCAGGCCCGACCCAATTACCATCACGGGCATTTTCAGGTCGAAGGACTGCGCGACGTAAGTGAGGACGTGTGGCCGAGTCTGGCAGTTTCCGCAGCACATGCCCATGCCGTCGACAGGATCGATGCCGAGCAAGGCCGTGAAGGTCAGGGTGAGTGGGGTTGATGATTTGCCGAGAGCAAGCGCGAAGGCGCCTTTGCCTCCACGGCTGTGGCCAGCAAGGGCGAGCTTGGTGAGGTTCGAGCGGACCTGGTGTGGGAGGACTGCGGCGAGGCCTTGGGAAAGCCAGTTCGCGGTCGCCGCTGCGGCGTTGATCTCCTTGGTGGCGTCGCACCCAGAACAGGTGTAAAGCTGTGGAAGATCAAAAACTTGTCTTGATGAGTCAAATACATTAGATTAAGTTGAAAGATTATGGGCCCTTTGATGACTATCCCGACGAGAAGATAAATTATGGAGCGAATGCACAACATGACAAAAGCACTAGATATAATCGATCAATTAAAATTTAGATATATGTACACACACGACATGACGGTAATTACGGTGACATTCGTAGCAAATAAAGAATCCTGATTAATTGGGCAATACGCTCATCATTAAAGTCATGAATACTCGTTCATGATCTAGACTTGGGTCAAGTGTAACGTAACAAATGAGTAAATTGTGTTCGGCGTAAGTTATATATGAATGTGGATCAAATTGACCCGTTAACTAATATGTTCTCTTTTGACCCAAAAAAAAAAACTAATATGTACTCATTTTCATTGAATACATAAAATACATTTCAAATCCAACCCAACTTAAACCTAATCGAAATCTACCCACTCAAATACTCCACGGGGGGTGCACTGCAACCATTACTCCACATCTATTGGTGTTAGCAACTCTGTGCCATCACAGCCACCACTTTGGTGTCGTGAAAAATTTAGAAACACTTCCATAAACAAATATTTCAAAGTGTGTATATGACGCTCACTTTGAAGCCAAAATTTTTTGCTGGCTCACTTTAGTGCCAAATCTAAGAAAAAATAATCATTTAAGTGCCAACGACGAGAAATTCTGGCCAAAAAATATTTGTGCCTCGTATTTAAAAAATTTCGCTGAAACGTCATTTATAATTAAAAATCATTCCACGTTGTACTTTTTTTTAAACTCAATCCAAATGGAATTTTTCTAAAAAATTCCTTCTCAAATTTAAAAATAAGCTAAAAAACAGACAAATGAATAAAAGGGGTTGCAGCGTTGAGAACCTGCATAGCCCTGGAATTTTCACCCGTTACTCATTTTGTACTTGGACCTATGCAGGCATAGTGGGCCTAAGTGCCATGATGAGGCCATCGATCCATGTGATCAGCTTTAACCACAGGTGGGAGTGATCGGTTCCCGAGTAGTCCAGCTCCCACCTCGAAATCGAAAACCGGTCTAGAGAGACCAGTTTTGAATTTCCAGAATCGAAGATCAAACAAAGAGCCTGGAACAGAACCGGGCAGGTAAGACATGACTGGTCATATTCCCTAGCGATCCAGTGGAACTAGTCGCATGTATTTGAAAGAAATATTCACGCATTTTTCATATTCTACTACAGTTAAAGTGGGCACCCTTTTTGTATCACAATAACATTGTCAATCAAAGCAAGGTTGGATGCCACTTATCCTTACTTGCAAAAATACCAAACTGCTTCAAAAGAGGCTTCCAAATTGTGAGCATGACCGCGCTTACTTAGTCAAAAAATCTTTGCATGGTTTTTTTTTTTTTTTTTTATCGGAATCTTTGCACAGTTTGGTCCAGGTGGTTCGGGTGGGCAGTTCCACCCTTGAAACCAGGAGCCGAATCGAAAATCACCGGCTCCATAACGAAATCGGAATTCGGACCAAACCGGTCATTTCCTTTTACTCACCTCTAACAGCCACCTATAGAGTTTTCTTTCTCTTTTTTATCTTTTGGAAAGTATAGATTGCTTTTCATAAACATTGGTTTTATGAGTATCAAACAGTTGTTAACTTTTTAATGATCCATTTATGATTATCCTTGAGAGTTGAGCACATAATATGTCGTTTGTAGAAATTAATACAATCGTTATATTATGATCAATACAATCCTTAATCATGAAAATTTAATGGTTGCCAGTTTACCATTACGTTAATTTTCAATAAATCATGATGTATAGCATTTTCCTTCTTCCCTGTTGGTATCCAACAATCTAACTGTCAACGTACTTATTCACAAATAATGAAACCTTATTCAGTTGGATGAACGGGGGAATGGATAGAATATACTGCATGAGGACACAGATATTGTTAAATACTATGTCGGTTGACGCAGTAAAAATACAGGGCCTGTTTGATGACCACATCAGAAAACTAAACACTCCTTGATAACTTGTAATTACACATAATGTAATTAATTATGTTTTGTAAAAAAATCATTTAACGCGCTGCCTATGGAAGGATTTACTTAATTAGTTAAGTCACAAATGTACAATGGGAAAATTACGCTGTAAAATTCTTTAATTTGAATGCACACTATTACAAATTGGGTTGGGGGGAAGAAAGAGAGGGAGAAAGAGAGGGGGAGAGAGAGAGAAATCTACCTGAGGAGCGACCACAATAAAGCCATGAGAAGAAACATGTTGGATGAGCTGCGAATAGAAGGAAGTACTCATCATATAACCATGGAGGAGCACCATAACAGGGAATTCCTCAGCAACTTCAGCCGGAGATCCAATCAGAAGAGGCTTCGGAGGCGGATTAGCGAGATTAGAAGACGACGTGTCTACTGTTATAAGCACAGTCTTGTATTTCCCACTCTGAAACACGTCGGTAGTCGTAGCTGAAGCCGCCATGGTCATCGAAATCTACAGTAATGGCCTCTATAATTCCTCTGTGAATTTGTAGTAATAAGCTTGGCCTTAAGATGCATGCATTTATAAATAGTCTCAATCTATGGATAGACCGTAAAGGCTTGTGTGTGGACATAAAATGGCCTCTTTTGATCCTGACTTGTCAGACCCAAAAAAACAAACAAAACAAAAAATAAAACATGAATCGAATGAAACACGTGATGCTTGAAGTGGAGACAACTTAGTATTATGGCTATGGGACCATGCATCTACCAAACCGGCCATATGAGACAACTTAGGGAGATTCAAATTTCAAGTTGTCAAGCGCACATTTTGAAACCATACTTTATGAAATTTATAAAAGGATAAAATGTTCAACTTATTTACAAGTTTGTCATCTCACTTTCTGAAAATGCCTTCTCGATTTTCTCACACGCCCACCCCCTCCAAACGCATGATATCTTCGGTCTTCACACCTACCACCATCACTACCGTCAACATAAAAGTTGACAAAATGGATCTGAATCCAATATTTGATCCATATCTAATGGTTCTAGGTCATAAATGGCTTGCTAAAAAAAACTAAGTGTGTCATAAATGAGTTTCTTAGAAACTTAATGATCCTAAATGGATTTTAAATGTGTCATAAGTGGATTAGCTAAGATAACTATTTTAAGAGAGAATTATATATATATATATTTAAGAATGTATAAGAAATAATTTTCTCTAAATTGGATTTTAATATTGCAGTGTTTTAACAATATCAATTAGGTCCAGTATAGGTCACTAAATTTGTATGGCATGAAAATGGATCAAAATAGATTAAATAGGTTAGTATGGGTCCGACAATTTTCGACCCGACTCACTCATTTGACGCCTCTAATCGACATTCACCATATCAAGCTTCTAGTAACTATCGTCCCTTCTTTGCGCCTCCGCCGACATCGCCATTGCCGACCACTTGCGATCTCCACGATGCCATCCTTGCTCTATTTCAGCCTCCACCTGAACCATCATTCTTGGCCTCAACCCCCCTCTCTCCTCCATTTTGCAAGTTGCACAACCAAGATACAGTCAACGACAATAGAGCATGGTTGTCGGCAATGGCAGATCGGGGTTGCCACTTAGCGGCAACCTCAATTTGAGGTTGAGCCTGTTAGAAGTGAGAAAAGGATAATGGAATGCTTGATTTTCCAGTAAGCACAAAACCAATGTAAATATACATAAAAAGAATGGTAGAAAAATAAATACATACAATAAAAGGAAAAATTTAATCCTACATACAATATATCAAACATGTGAGACGATCAACGAGAGTCTAGAAAGAAGAGCAGAAAATCGTTGTAATCTAAGAAATTTGGTGAAGAAGTCAGTAAAATGGGCTGCAAAGGCTACAAAAGAAAGATATATAATGCATCCTGAAGCTGATGACGCGTGATGTGACAATCGATGTCGATGTGAATTGTAGGCTTATGAAAGATCGAGTTTGTAGCAATGTGAATAACACTCTTGTCGTCACAATAAAGAGGAATGAGAACAGAGGAGGCAACATCGAGATCAGCAAGGAGACAAAGAAGCCAAATAATTTCAGCTCAAGTGCCTACCAAAGCTCGATACTTAGACTCAGTAGAGGAGCGAGATACGATAAGTTGCTTCTTAACACGCCAAGAAATCAAAGAATCACCTAGAAAAATACAACATCTTGTGATGGACTTGCGATCAGTAACATTCGCCGCCTAGTCAGCATTAAAATAAGCATGGTGAGCAAGGGAGAAACGGCTACAAACTGACTGACAAGATGAACGACATAGACAATATCAGCCGATATCAGGCGATATTAGGATGAGTGGTCTTAAGATAGACAAGACTATCAACTACATCATGGTAGTGAATGATGTTATATAGAGGCTCGCCATCATCCAGACGAGGCAGTAAATGAAGTTCAAAGAGAGTAGCTGCAGTACGAGTATCATATAACTCAGTACGAGTAAGAACTTCAGCAATGTATTTTTGCTGGGAGAGAATAATACCATGTTGACTGCAAGCAACCTCAATATCGAGAAAATAACATAAAAAAACCCAAATCTTTCATAGTAAATTGACGGTAGAGATGTATAAGCAATATGAGTACAGTCATCCCCAGTAATAATCATATCATCAACATAGAGTAGCCAAATAGTACAGCCAGTAGGAGAAGTTTGAGTGAACATAGTATGATCATTCTCAATTTGAACAAAATCAACTAATCGAACAACATCTGCAAACGTTCAAACCGAGCTCGAGGAGTATGTTCGAGACCATAAATTGCCCAACGAAGAAAAAAATTAAAAAAAAAATAATCTGACCAGGAGAATGGCAAGGCCAAGAAATGACTGCATATAGAGTTCCTCTTGAAGAGCCCCGTGAAGAAAAGTATTCTTCATTGAATAAAAAACGAAATAAATAATCAATTATGTGAAGAAATATGAATATTCAATATATTTGCAATGTAAATATTCCAACGTGTTGCAAAAACATTAATTTGTGAGAATCCTACTTTTCCTAATGTAGTAATTATCAAGATGAAAAAAAAAATACGAAATTTTAATTTTAATATGCAAAATGTGCAAAATTATTCATATACTTAAAAGAAATGCAAGAGCACAAGGAGATGTCGCGACCTAAAAAAATAAACTTTCTAGGCTAATGGATTATCAGGTTAATTAAATTAACTAACCTAACTCGAACTCTCCCAAGTCCATACCAAATCGCAACTTAAGGTTCAATTGGTTAACATGCAATGTATTTTGAATTTGGAGTCGCCACTAATCATTTATGGAAGGTCGATTAGAAACCTAAATAAAATAGCGGGAGAACTATTTTATTTCTACGAACCAGAGATTAAGAGTCCGGGGACTTGATTACGCTAGATTACTCTAACGCCCTTTCGGTACCTTTTTATTTCATGAAAAAATCATTTGAGAAGGCAACATTGATTGATTTTAACCTAAGTCACTAACAAAGGTTATCATGCGGGTGCACAATCAATTAATGGAACATCCAGAAATCAATATAATCAGGGGAGCATGTGCCACACAAGTTAATTCTTTTTTTTTAATTTTTAATTTTTATATGAATGCATGAAAGACTATACTATATGTGATGCATGAAATTATTCTATGATGTAATGACATGAATTACATGTAAGGCCAAACTAGATGACATGCAAATTAAATGAATGCACAAATGAGACCATGATTTAATTAAATTAACTACGTGGCATATAAATTAATTAAAATCAAGACATGCAATTCTAATATGCTATTTAAGCTAAAATGCAATCTAACACGACATGGCATAGATGACATGGCAAAGATGAATGACATGGCATGACAAAGATGACGCGGCAAAGATGACGTGGCAGAGATGACATGGCATGGATGACATGGCATGGATGATGTGGCATGGATGACATGACATGGATGCGTGGCATGGATGACATGACATGGATGACGTGGCATGGATGACGTAGCATGGATGACGTAGCCTAGATGACATGGCAAGGATGAATTTTTATTATTATTTTCGGATGAATTTATTTCCTAAAATAGAACTATGCCAAAACAATTCTTATCTTGCATATTTTAGAGTCTAAATTGACCTAAACCCTAATATATTAGAGACAATTTATTTTAGACATGAAATTCTATTTAAACATGCAATTTCTATCCTAAAATGCAATCTAATCTAATTATTTACAAAAAGGATTGGATGTGCAATTATCTATGTGGTGCTATTTTATTGAAAAAATATGTAATTTTTAAATATGGAAATGAATGAATGTAGTTTTTTGTTTTTGCAATATTTTTTAGGGTTTTCTTTTTATAAAATGCAAAGCAATGCGAATTATAATGAAATAAAGAAGGATATTAAAAGAACATAAACATAAAGAAAGGGGATAGGATCCGATGAATTTTACGACGTCGGAGTCCGTCGGTGTTCGTGCAACAAGGTGTAGGGATATAAACCACCAGCAGGAGGCCCAGCCTTCCGATTCTGGGGTAGTACAATATAATTTGCAGGAAATAAATGAACACAATGCCTTTGACACCAATAGGAGGCTCGGCCTTCCGATTCTGGATCTGATAGGCAAAATATAGAAAAAGCACACTTTTATTGGATGCAATGCAATGCAAAGCAAATGATTTTTAATAAAAGACGCATCGATTCAAAAAAAGGACAAACTCAAGAAAATATACGAGCTCAAGCCATCAATCACATCTTCGCATACTAAAGTGAAAGAAAATTACCTTCAATTGCTCGAGAAAAATCTATTCGCACAAGTTGCCACACGAGCATAAAATGTCACAATGAGGAGGTTGATTACATCGGCGAAAGAATTACAAAGAGTTTTTCGGATGGAAGCACAAGAAACGAAACACTACGAGAAGAGTTTTCTCTCTTCTTTTTATCTTCCTCCCCTCCCTATTGCTTGTCACGTATACTCTCAAGAATGTGGATGCTGAAAATTTTTGAGCAATTCTCCACCTCTTCCCCCTTCGTTGCCGTTCGTGATCTTCTTCTTATAGGGAAGAACCAAGGAGACAAGAAAACACCATCATAGATGTTCATGTGCTAGTCCTTGAAGAATCTAATGATGATGGATAGTGGATGGGATGAACTCTACTTTCCAACACCTCTTTATTCTCTCTTCACATTGCCGTGTAATGCATGTTCTCTCTTCCAATAATGGCCATCTTCTTTTTCTTCTTTTTAGTGGAACATGCCTTTTCTTTTGCTTTGGAATGATGATGGATAGTGGATGGGATAAACTCTATTTTTCAACACCTCTTTATTCTCTTCACATGGCCGTGTAATGCATGTTCTCTCTTCCAACAATGACCATCTTCTTTTTCTTCTTTTTAATGGAACATGCCTTTTCTTTTGCTTTGGAATGATGATGTTCCCACCTTATAGTGAAGGAATCTGCAATGGAAGAAACGCTCACGATAGTATTAATTCCAACAAGACCTATGTTAGAAACGAAGCATAGATCATCGCGGATTTAAATTAGATGAAAGTGCAATATATGCTAAAATGCAATGGATGATTTTTTGTTTAGAACTAAAAATTAGTTCTAATTAATAATTTTTTTTAATGGCTGACAAAGATTAGTCAACATTTAGGTGTTAACAGGAGACATGCAAATATGAAACTTTTTTAAGCTCTATTTGTTTAGCGAAAATTGAGTTGTCTCTAGAAAATATATTCCGAAAACTTGAAAATTACTATATTTTTTGGTGTTTGGTATGGAAAATAGAATTTAGTTTTCCTCTATGCACACTTGTCAATATATTTTTTCTATTTTATTTATTTTTAAAAAATCTAATATTTTGATTATTAAACTTTTTATTTTTAATTTTTGTCCATTAGTGTTTTCTGCCAGTCGCCTACCAAGATGACTATCGATGATGCTTGCCTAGTAGCGACGCCTGGTCGAGTCTCGCCAATTTTGGCGAGGTTTGGCCTTTATCGATGCTGGCGATGGCTCGCCTGGCGTCGCTCAAGGCCAGCTACATCTGGCCGAGCCTCTCATGAGGCCGGCGATGCCAGGCCTCACCGATGGTGGAAGAAGAAGAAGGGATGAGATAAAAAAAAGAATAAAAATAAAGAAAGAGAAGCAAAAAAATTTAAGAAATAATTAAAAATAAATTTTATTTGAAAAATAAAATTTTGAAATTTTGAAAAATAAATAAAAAATGAAAAAAAGTAACATAATAATTAAAAAAAAAGATGTGAAAGAGAGTAGGAAGGAAAGAAAAGCAAAATGTTTTATTCTTCTAAAAAAGAGGAAAACATTGTTGACACCTAAATTTTGATTTTATATTAAATTATTAATTTTCCACAAAAATGAGAATTACCATGATTCTCACAAAAAAAAAATGGTTTTCATGCATAGCATATTTAATTTAAGCATGCATTGCATTTGCATTATTTTGCACCGATGACGGAATTTAGGTCTGAATTGATATGCGGAAGACCGAAGCCCACATTGCACAATTCGACCATCATAAGGGAGCAAGTGCCAGGCCGTGGGCCTAATTTTCCAATCCACTAAATTTTAATTCCGGAAAAGGCCTTTTAATTAAAGTTTATTAATTTAAATAAGGCCAAAGCTTAAGCCCGCATTATGAGGGTTTGACCTATGCGTTCTCTATATAAACACATCTAGGTCAGATGAGAGGGAGGAGGCCACATAATTTACACATACGACACATTGAGAGAGAATACGTTCTCTAGGGGTATCATCCAAGATTGCTCAAAAAAAATCTTCTACGGACATTCTCCTGAGAGCATATGTGAGAAGCAAGAAAAATCTGGAGAAAGACCGAGAGGCACTCAATCATTGTCGGCGGTGATTTTTCTCCGTATCTCGGTGACGTCCTTCCCACCTACCTGCGCCGGCAACTCCGAATGTCTTTTCTTTTTGCTCCGTCCTTCCCATCGACGGCGTGGCTGTTCGACGCTCGTAACAAACCATACGTGCCATCGAAGCTTCTATTGTTCGTGGAATCCTCCTTCCTGTGCGTGGGTCTATAGCCGATTCATCCGAAAGTTTGAGCTTGATATTCAAGTTTCACACAAGATCATTCGACTAGCAAAGCAGATATTTGATTCAAGGTAAAGTTGTTCTATCGTTGAATATTTTCTTGCTTAACGGACTAAATTGCATTCTTCACTGAGTGTTCTCTTGCATCTTGATATACCATGAGAAGTTCGTTTGTTCTTGGGATAAAAGGAAAAGTTTTGGTGTCAGATTTAATCTTGCTTGGTTGCCTACGAGAGACTAATTTATTTGATTTCTGACATCAAGGACTTCTGCACATTCCTTCATGTCCTCGCAAAATTCGAAGCTTCAAGCATGTCTTTGCTAAGAATGGAATTTCACGTGTCCAAAGTTGATGATTGAATTCCCATGAAATCGTTCATCTTAATTAACTCGTGTATTGAGGTATATACTCCAAAGGTTAACTGGGAGCTTAAACAAGAGGACATTTGATTGGCAGAATGCTATGTATTACTCAATTTGTGAACGAATTATCTATTTGGATTGCTTTGATATGTTCACATATTAAATTAAAAAGTCAGCATTTCGGATTGATTTTTTCGGCGCACGCTCTCTCTCTCTCTCTCGAATTTTTCCTTGAATGTGGATAATCTTTGCCATGTTGAGATGATTACTTTCGCATGTTGATTTACTGATTTGATATTTTCTTGGATTATCCGACGATATTGGATTGCTTGCCTGATGCTATCCTATCTCTATTGAATTTCTGAATATTATCAGGTTAGAGATGAGATCTAGATTCATTGGATTATATCCGAAACTGGGAGATTATCTAAAATTAATTTTTCCAAATCTTAAAGATAATTTTCTCAAGTCAAGTCGGATAAAATTTCATTCCAATTGAAGATAACTTTAAAATCCAAGGAATTATCTGAAAATTCATTTCAAAACTTGAAAGGTAATTTTCCTAAGTTTTAAAAAGACATGTGAATCCTTTGCGGATAGGACCTTATGTCCTTTAAAATTTCGGCGCCTATCCCTAGTTTGGCCGAAGATCATTTTTTTAATTTAATTCAAATAATTTTATAATCTACCTTAAGTATAATACATGCTCCCTTGTGCCTTGTCTCTCGGAATTATGTGCATTGTGATGACTATCTGACCCGACTCCCAGGGTACGACGTCATCCGCACACCAATTTGTCTAACCTATCTCATAACTTTGGGACCGAATTGACAAATTTTTAAATTCACTATCTGACCCGACCCCCAGGGCACGACGTGAATAAAATTACCTTCTGACCCGTCCCCCAGGGTACGAAGCGAATTCATCAGAAAGTTCGGATTATAAGGTGTATTATGCTCAAGGTTTATTATACTTTTATTTGATTCATTTTCCATAAAAAAAAAACACAACAAAAAATCATCGTGCTGTGACATTAAATGAATTTTTTCAGAATTCACATTTAAAAGACTCTTAATATAAGTTGGATTTTAATTAATCAATTTGTGTTAATTGTCGAACCAATTCATGAAAAAACTGAAAATTCATTAAAGGTCATTACACCCCATTTGCATTTCATATAGTTTAATTTGTCATGCATTTTATCATTTCATTAGCATAATTCATCTATTTTTGTGACATGTGGTTAGGATTCATATTTTCCTTGCATCAAAATTCAACTTTCAAAATATTTCATGCATATTGCCCGTCATTCATGCATTATTATGCCATGTCATCTAAGCTCATGCATCACCATATCGCATGTCATTTAGATTAGAATTTACATTCTTTATTGCATTAAAATTAAATTTTTCAAGAATCATCATGCATGGTCACCTTTTCTTATGTCATGTAGTTTCATATCTTTGCATGTCATCTAGTCGCATTTTGCATGGCATTCATTTAATCCAAGAAAACCCAAAAAAATGAATTGCACCTCGATCTTAAAGTGAAATCAATGGAATTTGCCAATCAAGGAAATTTGTCACAAGAATGGTACCGAAAGGGTGTTAATTGAAAATTTAACATAACCAAGTCCCCGAACCTAAATCTCTGGTTAGCAGAAAATAAAGTATTCTCCTGTACTTTATTTAGGTATCTAATCTACCTACCAAAAAAGATTAGTGGCGGCTCCTAAAATAAAAAAATCATTTCAGTGAAACCTAAGTTGCGAATTGGTAGGGCTTGGGAGAGTCCGTATTAGGTTAGTTAATTCATCTAATTAACCTAATAATCCATTAGCCTAATTTTTTTTAGGTCGCGACAGCTTGGCGACTCCGCTGGGGACTAATACTTGAATTTTCGAAAAAATTGGTCTTAATCTTTGACTTTTTGAATTTTCGAAAGTTTCATTGTATTTCAAGAGGATTTAGGCCAAATTCTTGTGATGATCTTTCCTTTGATTGGCTTTAATTCATTGACCTTTTTAGGTGTTATATGTTTTTGCAGGGTAAATTTAAATGTTACTAATCTCTGTTTTGCAGGGTAGTATAATTTAATTTTATTCTTGATTGTATATTATGCCATGTGTTCGCATGTATATATTGCATTGCATTTTCACCGCAATCGGACCTGGATTGCTAGTAATTAGGATGGTATCGCGCGGGTATCCACCTCACCTCACCCCCGAGGTTCGGTCGACCCCGCCTCTCGATCCCGACAATTTTCTTCGTGTTGGAGACTTCTCCCCTGGCCAGACCCCCATGGCACGGGTAGAATCTTGACCATAGCCGAAATTTTGGAAACTAGACCTAACCAAGCCCCTCTGGTACGGTCTGTTTTTGGAATTTTATTTTGCCAATAATCAATGAACTTGCATCCATGCGCATGTGATTGTGATTGTTTTCCCTCATGGTAAATTCCTACCTTTTATCTTGTAATTAATTCATTTTAAATTTTGGGTCGGTCCATGGCAGATTAGGTTTTTCCTCATGGTCTTGTCAAGTCATGTCATTTTAGATGTCTTGTTTAGAAATTTTCTAGATTTCATGGTAGTATTTTTTTTAGTCAATGAAACAATTCTGATTTTTACCCTGACTTCATTTGTACGAATTTTTACATAATTTTCGAGTCAGTTTTAACATCCATGCGTCAAATAAAAAATGTTTGTGGGCCGGTAAACTTTCATGTCAAAAAATTTTGGGCCAATCCAATACATTTTTCATTTTATACGGAATTAATGGCCGTAATGGAGCAGGCTGAAATTTCACATGTTTTCTGACTCCATAATCACTTCGTGATTTTTCATTAGTAAATGAGCCTATTCATCAAATCATGAAACATGAAAGTTGTAGGATGAACTTTGAACTAGTGGGCTACAAATTTTTGAACCTTTATTTACATTTTAAAGGGGCCATTCACTTTCCAAACAAAAACCGGACGAAGCAGTTGTTTGGACGAAATTCTTCTAAATATGCATTAACCTGAATTAATCCGTCCATTTCTAGCTCTGGGCCTAAACATGAAAGTTGTTCATTACCCTCTTGACTACAAGCTCGTAAATTTTCACACCATTTTGATGTCCGGATCATTTGCTCCGAATTGTTTACCAAAATTCGACGGAACTGGAATTTTCTTGGCCACTAGCATTCGTCAAGTTCAAATGGTGTCAGTGAGTCTAGATTAGCCATGGACTGACCCAATGTGCATTATATGTCTCGCTCACCATATGATTGTCCTTCGCAGGTAACCTACCACGGGTCATCCACATATCACCAGGTCATTCGCAAAGAAAATGGCTGGCAAAGCTGAATTGAATGCCGCAATCCAAGAAGCCCTCCAGGAGCACGTGGACGCCCTCACTAGCAGAATGGATAACATGTTCTCCCAGATGGCGGACAAAGTGCTGGAGAGTCTTATGGATAAGATGCCATTACCTGGCCAGACATCTCAACCTCTGCCACCACCTCCTGCTCCTGCAGCTGATGATCCGACGAAGAACCAGGGGCAGTTCTTGTCACTAGATGACATGTTCATCCCGGGCTCTAGTATGAATGCTCCGCCAGTGGCTCCAGTTCACCAAGCTAGCCTTGTGGCGCCAGAGCCTACTAACGATACAGCAACGCTAATGGCTCGGATGGAGCAACAGATGGAACAAAAAATGGAGCAGAAGATGGAGGAAAGGCTCCAGGAGATTTAGGGAACACATAGTATCCCTCACATTGACTTTTCGGCCTTCACGAAAGTCGATGTTCCAGAGAAATTCAAAGTGCCCGATTTTGAGAAATACGACGGCACCTCCGATCCTGTGCAGCATGTTCAGATATACCAAACAAGAATGAGCAAATATGCTGACAACGGCCCCCTACTGGTTCAGACTTTTCAAGCCAGTCTGAAAGAGGTAGCCATGCGATGGTATATTGATTATGAGGTATACAACATGGGCAATTGGAAACAAGCGGCGACTGCTTTTATCAAGCACTTCAGTTTCAACATAGACATCCTCGTCTCTAGAGAAGACCTGGAGCAAGCCGAAATAAAGAAGGGTGAGACGATCAAGCAGTATGCTACCAGATGGAGGAACATTGCGTCCCAACTCAAACCCGTTCCTCCTGAGAGGGAACTCATGAAGCTATTTGTCTCTACCCTCCCGCAGACTATGGGGACACGGATCCTTGGCACCTCTGCGATCTCATTTGCTCACCTCATAGCAATGGTCGAGGAGGTAGAAGGAGGTATGAAAAAGGGATGGTATAGTGAGTCAGGTTCAGTTGGCAAGAGATTTTTTGGAAAGAAAGACAAGGAGCCCATCCCTAAAGTCAATATGACTTATGCGCAGAAGACACCGGCCCAAGTCTTGAACATGCAGTTTGCTCCTTCACAAGCATCTGGTTATGGCCAACAGAATCAGAGGACCAACCAGCGCAAGAATCGAACATTCACTCCACCTCCTGGGACACTTTCCCAAGTTTTGACTGTCCTACGTAAGAAGGGGTTGTTGTCCTCTGAGCCCCAACGTCCCAACCCTGCGAAGTATCCTAGATATGACCCTGCACAAAAGTGTGACTATCATTCTGGAGAAATAGGTCATTCGGTCGATGATTGTCCCGTGCTCAAGCACCGCGTCCAGGATCTACTCGAAACTGGGGCATTTGCATTTCAGTCAGCCGATAAGCCCAATGTGCAGAGTAACCCGCTACCAGATCATTCGAACAATGCTTGAAGAGTCGTGAATAGGGTGGAAGCAGACTTTCAAGCATGACCTTTTGTTTTTATCCAATCCCCTGCGTGGGATTTTCCTGCTTTCTTTAGGTGTTTAGGTTGCACTAGGATTTCACTTTCATTCAATATCACATTTACTTTTCAATAAGATGTAATTCATTGATTTTCATATCAATAAAATTACACAAATTTTTATTAATTTTGAAATCTTGTTGAAGTATCCCAAACCAACCCAATGACGATAACCAACGATCGAACAATCTGTCATCCATGGTAAGCACTGAGGGTTGGGCTTCTCGAGAATTCTCGTCCCACGGTCTTTAAAAAAAATCAAGATTTTCGAAATGGCACGCTAATTTTCGAAAATTGCAATACATGCATGCTTAAACCCTATTTGTTTCTCTAATTTCGCAGTTTTATGTTTCAGGGGTGAACATGAGGAGCGAGATCCAAAAGTCCCAAGCAAGTCCCGGTCCATCGACCATTTGAGGAGGATCCATGCTTCACCATCAATCATTTCCCGGCCAGACCGATCAATAAACAATGATCCTCGATGATCTTTGCATTGAATGTTCATATCAGCCGTTGGCAGTCCCTGCATCAGCTAGTGCTACTTGTTAGTTATCCCCTGATCAGCCCAAATGTTGTCGCTTGGCCTTGATCGACTCATCAGCCGCATCACATCAGCCAGCTCAAATACAAGTTCATCAATAAGTCAAGAACCAATTCATGCATGGGCAAGAACAGAAACTAAGGATCATAAGTCAAACTTCCAACTTGGGGCATATCCGGGGGACAATTCCTAATTATGCCACCTGACAAAAATGGGGCAAATCAACAGTGAACCCCGACGTGGAATAAGGGAGTATATTCTTCTTCGTTCTTAAATTAACACCTTTTCCTTTTGCAGAAACATATGACCGACCATGACGGTCATCGCCATTAAATTGGGGAAACCAGAGCATCTTGAGTCCTCGACTGACTGATTTCATACGTATTTCTAGGGCAATTCATATCTTCCCATTCCTTAAGAATTTATGAGTGGACTTGCATAGTTTATGCATGTCCATGTTTGATCTGCACTCATTTTTCTTGTATGCAGGATGATCAAATCAGATTGGGGTTCATCAATTCCATCTCATATACTTTTGTCTGCATTATTAATTTTTACTATGAGATAATTTCAATCAGGAAGTCTCTCTGATCCAATTAGATTGATCTTTTTGAATGAGGAACCTCAGGACGATGAAAGGCAAGCCATTTCCATACACGTCCTATATCATATCCCCGGTGAGTAAGTGAAAATTTCCATGCTTACAAGGTGAAAGGGTTATGTTGCGAAAAGTATGACGGCCAAGATGACATGAGGCATTCATTTCCTCTACCCAAACACTACAGGTTGCCCGTTGCTTAACCCCTTTGAACGGTGGTTTCATTTCATAACCCTGTCAGGAACAACCCCACATTGGGGCAAATTTCAGAAAGTTCAAAGAATGAGTAGAATTTTCTTGCTTTCACTTGCATCAATCTTCGAGTGTGTTTATTGCATGCAAATTTTGTATTAGCTCAAGTGCTTTAGATATGACGAAGAGTATTTCATTTCTATACCCATATACACTCATCCTTTGCTTAACCCAACTTGAGCGGCGGATTCATTTCTCGAAACCCAATTGGTGATCATCCTGAAAGGAAGTCATTCCAAACCATTTTACAGATGAGCAAAGTGCCTTGGGGCAAGCTGAAACTTGAAAAATTTGCCAGCACGATATACAGGCAATTCAGATGAGACTCTCCCTTCTTTTTCAAAAGAGCTTGTTGTGCGAAAAGAAAAAAAGTTCGCCATGCAAAAACAAAAATCAAATTTGGCCATGCACAAAAAAGCTTACTGTGCAAAAAAAAAAAAAGGCCAAAAGTGTCCACTCTCATAAAGAGAGAGAGAGAGAGAGAGAGAGAGAGAGAGAGAGAGAGAGAGAAAAGGAAAAGAAAAAGAAAAGAGCTCTCTCAAAGAATCTTTAGAAGGAAGGGAGGTCTGTCGCGACCCGTCCGAAAGGCGGACGCGGCTAATGGATTACCGATCGCAGGTCTTGGATCGGCGCGAGCCCTCCCAGGCCCATACCAAATCGCGGCGGGAGTATTTTTGAGGTATTCGACGATAAGAATCGATCGCTTTCGACCTTCAGTGTGGTCGTGGTGGCATGTGCAACTTGTGCATGCATTTGGAGTCGCCACCGGTCTTTCTTGGAGGGTAGACCGGAAACCTTACTGACCGATTGGGAGAGGTCGATCAGTTCTGCGGAACAAGAGATTTTGGGTTCGGGGACTTGGTTACGTCGGTGTCATTACCAACGCCCTTTCGGTACCTAACGCGAGTGATTTTTCTAGCTAAGAGTTCATGCAGGTACGATTTTAGGTGAGGTAGGCTTGATTCAGGGTTTCATGCAGATTGGAAGACTATTCATATCAATCACAATCAATTTTAAATGAAAGCACGATCAAGTGCATAAATAAACCACATCGATGCACATCAATTCAAGTCAATGGCTTCCTAGCATAGCCATAAGGGCTTATGGAAGGTGTGATTTCGGTCAGGGGTAAAATGGGAAGATTTGGAGGCGATTAGCCCGAAGGGCAAAATCGTCAATTTTTGGGAGATTTGGATACCGAATTACCCAAAATATTCCATGGCCAGTTGATTGTGGCCATTTCCCATTTTTGAGAATTTTTTGGAATTTCTTGATTTTTCTTCAATTTTTGGAGGACAATTCGCCCAAAGGGCGAAATCGTCATTTTAGAAGGGTTGGGGCTCAAAACACCCGGGATGAGCCTTGGCCAGTTGATTGTGGCCATTTCCTATTTTTTGGGATTTTTCTAGAAATTTTTTAGAAATTTTTTTTTTGTTAGTTTTCCATTTTTAAGGATTTTTTTTTATTAATATTTTCGGAAAATATTTTCTTTGACAACGTACAACACTTAACCAAAACAAATAATCTAACCACTAGACTGAAATAAATACACGCGACTCTAATCTATAATGTCAATATTTTAGAAAAATAATTTTGATATACGAACCGAGTACGTAAAATATACCTGATTAGACACCGATCTTCAGACGCCGAGCCCCCAGCGGGTGATCGTCTTTGTGCGCGTCACAGCCAATTACGCCAAATGGGAATGGCAACGATCCACAGGAATTTCGGTGCGGGCACGGGCTAGGTCACGAGTCAAGACACGGCATGGGCACACCTTCTCGGCCATTCGGCCCAAGTTCCCGGCCCACGTCTCGGTCCACGGGCTCGGCCACGGCCCATGATCTCAGCCGAGATTCTCGGCTACGGCTGGGTCATGGCCCGGTCAGACTGGCACACGGCCCAGGAGGTGGAAACCGGAAATGTCGCGGCCCTTCTTCGGCTCATTTGGCTTGGCGTCGGGGCTGCTTCTCACGAGAACAGGAGAGCAAAAGAAGAAGACAAGGCTGGAGGTGATTGGAGACGGAGCTCGGCGACGCGAGCCACGTTGGCTTCCTGCTCGTGAACTGTGGGTTGCATGACGGTAAGTCAGGAAGGGTGGTGGTAAACGAGTAACCACGCTCAGTAAGGATCTTCATCAAATGATCGGTGAGGTCACGGCCAGTCAGGTCAAGACGAGGAATAGCATGAGGGAGAGCATGGCCCTCGTATATGGGCACAGTGCGACTCACACCATCACCAGAATCCAACACAATACCCGTGGTACGATCACTTGCATACATGGAAAAAACAGCCTGGATGGCGACATACATTGCAGGTGTGTTGAAGGTCTCAAACATAATTTGGGTCATCTTCTCACGATTGGCTTTGGGATTCAAAGGGACCTCTGTTAAGAGAACGGGGTGATCTTCTGGGGCTACACGAAGCTTGTAGAAAGTATGATGCCATATCTTCTCCATATCATCCCACTTGCTGACAAAACCATGCTCAATCGGGTATTTCAATGTTAAGATACCTCCCTTGGATTGAGTTTCATCACCAACGTATGCATCTTTCTGGCCTATGCCAACCATCACACCAGTGTGACGAGGGCGACCCACAATACTGGGAAAACACAGCACGTGGAGCATCATCGCTAGCAAAACCAGCCTTAACCATGCCGGTCCCATTGTCACAGACGAGTGGCTGGATATCCTCTGCTTCTGCCATATTCTTCTACCTGCGGGGAGATGCGAAGATTGAAGGCGAGCGTGAGAAGGTAGCGACGGGTGAGGAGGGAGGACGCCCAGATGAGTGTGTGAGGAGTGCGGGGGGTGGGCTCGGTTTTGGCCGCTTTTCCGGCGGCTGCGTCGGCGCTGCGACGACGATGGGATGGCGGTATAGACACTGGAGGACCTGGTGGTGGCTCGAAGAAACCAGAAGGGAGGAGGAGTGTTGGTCGCGCGGGCTCCTCTTCCTTCTGAACTTCGATCAAGAACCTGTGGAAATGATCGACGATCATGATCCCATTCTCCGAATATTGCACAAACAGGCTCTTCATCTCGCCTGGCGCATCCGCCACGTGAAGCTTGAACCTCCTGCGGAAGCAGAAACACCCTCGATCGGTCCGCTCCCGCATGGGTTTCGCGAAAAAAATATTCTATCCTCTATGAACTGTGTAGAAGATCGTGACAAAATGGAGACCCCCGAACCCCAAAGCAAAGCCTGAATCTTGGAGTTGATGAGGAAGGAGCCACTTCTTTTCTTTTGCTTTTCTTTTTTTTATTAATGCCACTCTCTCTTGTCCCCCTTTCAATGTCCTCCAGCAACTACGCCACTCCCTTTTGGTGATATATTATGTTTCTCCTTGGCTTTTAGAAATCCTCAGAGGACCCACCCACCAAAAGAAGCATATCCAAGAGTGGGATTAATAATCACGGAGGTTTCGTAACGCATAGACCGAAGGCAAAGAGGAATCTTTGACCCCCCAATCTCCACCATCTCTGTGCTATGTTTATGAATTATATATATATATATATATATCAAAAATAAAATTAATAAATAAATAAAATAAAAAGTTGATCAAAATTTAGGTGTCAACAGCTGCCCCTCTTTGAGAGAAATCTCGTCAGAGGAATTCCCTCAAAGGTTTTTCTCAAAGACAATGTGACACCTGAGTCCTGATCGACTCGACTCATGAAACTAAAGGAAAATGAGTCATGACATCCAGTTTTTCATGCTTGTCGATGTATGCTCTTTCTTGAAAGGGAAAGCATTCATTTGACATGAGAGAGTGAGATAGTAGAGAGACATGCCTGCCACTTACCTGTTCGATGTTTGTGCGATTTTCGCGATGTTTGATGGATTCAAGAGAATTTCTAGAAACTCGTTACTAGAGTATCCTAGAGAGGTTAAGCTCTGACCCGTATGGTAGGTCAAACCATAATGGGATTCCTAACTGATAGGAATCTAAGGAAAACGCGTCCCATTTGGGATTTGCCAAGGATTTTGATCCGTATGGTGGATCGGACCATTGAGTTGGCCATTTAAGTGATTTTTACTATTGGGTTGACCCTTCAGGCGGTTTCTACCGTTGTGTTGACCCTTCAGGCGGTTTCTACCATGAGTTTGACCCTTCAGGCGGTTTCTACCATGAGTTTGACCCTTCAGGCGGTTTCTACCATTGATTTGACCCTTCAGGCGGTTTCTACCTTTGTTTTGACCCTTCAGGCGGTTTCTACCTTGAGTTGACCCTTCAGGCGGTATCTACCATTGGTTTGAAAATGGGTCTCATGACGAGGATTCTCCACGTCCGATGAGACTGCCTGAATTTTAAAAGGGGTCTCATGACGAGGGTTCTCCACGTCCGATGAGACTGTTTGAATTTTGAAAAGGGGTCTCATGACGAGAGTTCTCCACGTCCGATGAGACTGCCTAAATTTTGAAAAGGGGTCTCATGACGAGGGTTCTCCACGTCTGATGAGACTGCTTGATTTTTGAAAATGGGTCCTGGGACGAGGGTTCTCCACGTCCGCTGGGACTGTTCGATATTTTGAAAATGGGTCCTGGGACGAGGGTTCTCCACGTCTGATAGGACTTTTTCTTTTAAAAGGGTTTTTTTTTTCTTTTTTTTTTAGAGATCCCGAAGTTTGTCGGGAATTCAGTTTTTGAAGCAGTGAAAGATTTTATCTTGACAAAGCTTCACTTGAGTCTGTTGAGGCGACATTCTAGGAGCTGGGTTCTCCAGGTATCCTGCAGAAGTTTGAGCCTGAAAGATTCTTCTTCACCAAGAAAACGTTAGTAATCTTTGGGAAGACCACGGCTGTCCATTTGACAAAACCGTATGATTTAAGTTTTAATCATGAAATGTGCATTTTGACGCTGGAGGTTATCCAAAGCATTCTTGCAATAAGCAAATGTGATCACAAATTACTTGCATGGAAAATCTGGATCAATAGTTTGAAAATTCCAAAACGAGTTTGTTTAAAACATCAATTGGAATATTTCTCGACAAGGAGGTCTTCTCACCTGTTTTGCGATAGTGGTTTTTATAGGGGATGCACTCAATTCCCTACTAACCTGTGCCTAGGTTTTAGGCTCATTCGCAACGCATACATTTTGATCGGTCGGGAGGTCTTCCACGGGACCGTAATGTTGGGCTTGGATATTGGTTTCCAAAGGGGGACCCGCTTCGGAGTCGAGGCTATTGTATGAAAGTCTTCACCATCTGCTCCGGGCTTACAAGTCAAGAACCCTGCAAAATGAGAAAGAAATAGTCTTGCTCGTACTTCTTCGAGCTAAGCAATATGTTAACCCAAGTGTCTTAGTCAGAGAAGACTGTTTCAGGGTTGTAACATTGGTAGGATTGGGGACCGAAAAAGGCTTGTTTTTGGCCCAGAAATTACGAAGGGTTTGGCATTGGTGATCATTGCAAATTTACCACCTGCCCTTTTCCTCTCTGCACCTTCAGTTTTTGGGATGCGCAACCGATTTTGAGGTGTGCACCAGCTCTTCAGAGAGCGTTTCGTCGTATTAAGAGACTGATGACTCTGTCTGCGTCTCTGCTCCACGCTTGACACCAATTGGGGAGTAGTCTTTTTGATATGATTCATTTAGGGATTTCCTCTTTTCCCATCCGGCTTCATTGCGGATCAATCAAACAACTTACACGAGTATCGGCCTTGCTTTTACCAGGCACTTTGCTTTTTCTCGATGCCGTGGATTTTTCTCATTCATTTTTGAAATCCCACTTTTTCTCATCTCCATGGGATCGCGTTAGACCTATGATCAAAGGTCTAACAAGGTTAAACATTAACTTAGGAATTTTTTTTGCAAACCCTAAGTCTTGAACTCCTTCGTTTCTGAAGTGATGCTGCATCCGTCTTGGAATGTGCAATGATCACTGTCGCGACCCGTCCGAAATCGGACGCGGCTAATGGATTACCGATCGCGGGCTTTGGATCGGCGCGGGCCTTCCCAGGCCCATACCAAATCGCGACGGGAGTTTTCTTTGAGGGATTCGGCGATAAGAGCCGATCGCTTTCGACCTTAGTGTGGTCGTGGTGGCATGTGCAACTTGTGCATGCATTTGGAGTCGCCACCGGTCTTTCTTGGAGGGTAGACCGGAAACCTTACTGACCGATTGGGAGAGATCGATCAGTTCTGCGGAACCAGAGATTTTGGGTTCGGGGACTTGGTTACGTCGGTGTCATTACCAACGCCCTTTCGGTACCTAACGCGAGAGATTTTCCTGGCTAAGAGTTCATGCAGGCGCAATTTTGGGTGAGATAGGTATGAGTCAGGGTTTCATGCAGATTGGAAGACTATTCCTATCAATCATAGTCAATTTTAATGAAAGCGCAAGTCAAGTGCATAAATAAATCATGTCAATGCACATCAATTCACATCAAATGGCCTCCTAGTATAGCCATAAGGGCTTAGGGAAGGTGTGATTTAAGACTGGGGGTAAAATGGGAAGGTTTGGGAACGATTAGCCCGAAGGGCAAAATCGTCAATTTTGGAAGGTTTGGATACCGAATTACCCCAAAATATTCCATGGCCAGTTGATTGTGGCAATTTCCCATTTTTGAGAATTTTTTGGAATTTCTGGATTTTTCTTCAATTTTTGGAAGACGATTCGCCAACAGGGCGAAATCGTCATTTTTAAGAAGGTTCGGGGTTCAAAACACCCGGGATGAGCCTTGGCCAGTTGTTTGTGGCCATTTCCTATTTTTTTGGGATTTTCCTGGATTTTTTAGAATTTTTTTGGAAGATGGTTTGCCGGAAGGGCAAAACCGTCATTTCTGGAAAGATTGGGGGTCAAAAGACCCGGAACAGGTCATGGCCAGTTGAATGTGGCCATTTCCTATTTTCTGGAATTTTTTAGAATTTTTCTGAATTTTTCGAATTTTTTGAATTTTTTATGATTTTCTATTTTTTATTGATTTTTTGATTATTTTATTACTGTTTTTGAATTTTTTTAATATTTAAAAATATTTTCCGGGCCGGGTCAAACCCGGCCCGTGCCTCTTGGGCGCCCGGCCCGACCCTAGGGGTCGACACCGGCCTAAAACGACACGTTTTATTTTTTAAAACATTTTTCTATTTTTTTACAATTTTTTTGATTTTTTATCTATTTTATTTAATTATCCGAAAATTCCCCGGATCCGACGGTTCTCATCGCGCCACGTGGCCTCATCCTGTGCGTCCGATCTTCCACTAGATCGGACGTCCCTCAGTGAGCCACGTGGCCAAATCGTAGCCATCGGATCAAAAATCAATTATTTTCATTTTTTAGAAAACCTACAAATCGGACGCTCTAGAACGTGCCACGTGGCCTCCTCTGGTGCGTCCGATCTTGTACAAGATCGGACGTCCTCCAGTGAGCCACGTGGCACATCCTCGTCCGCCGGATCGATTATTCGAAAATCATTTATTTAATTTTCCAAAAATTCCAGGATCGCGACACGTGTCGCGATCGTGACCATCCGTTTGTTTTATTTGAAAATAAGCGGACCGGACCCCACCCGGCTGACGTGGCTGCCTACGTGGCACGCCACGTCGGCCGTTGACCGTTGACCGGCCGGAGGGTCGCCGGAGAAGAGGATGAACAGTGAAAAATCCGGCGGGAATAGTAAAAATTCCGGCGAAGTCGCCGGAAAATTGCGAAACGGGCCCGAAACTTGGTATTTTTCGCCCGTTCTTGCGGAATTCGACTCATTAGACACTCAGCATCAACATACAACAAAAAGAAGGCCGTGAACACGCCGAAAAATGAGTAAACCGGGCCTCCCCGAACCCGGCTCCGGCGAGGTATTTTCCGAATTTTTTTTCTTATCAAAACTCGATTCTAAACCATCAAACAACACCCAAGGAGGGTCTAGAGGCTTACCTGAGCTCATTTCGAGCTTGAAGACCGCCGGAAGTTCCCCGTTGAGCTCCCGGTCCGAACCGTTGCCGGCGAAGCTCCGAGCCGTGTTTTCGCCGCGGTTTAATGCAAAACAAAGGTCAACACAAGCTTAGAGTTGGATCTAGATGATTTTTAAAGCGAGCCTCGCACAGAAAGGGGTCGGGAAAGGTCCGGCCGAGAGCCCCGGAGTAAAATGCTCACTGAAGCATTTCGCCGAACACATGGCGTGCACTGAGAAAAATGAAGCTCGGGAGCAAATACCAACCTATTCGGAGCTCGCCGACGGCCACTAAGCTCCGGTGATGGTCGGGGAGCGTTGCCGAAGACCCTGGGTTGCCGTTTGTCCGTCGGTTTTCTCCCAAAAATTCCCCGTACCCCCTTCAACTCTCTCGGCCCTGTTTTCTTTAAACCCGAGCACCATCCCCCTCCCCCGTGGCCGACCGGCCCTTTTTTTCACGCCCACGCCTCTGCCAAAACCGAATATGCCTTGCCCATTTGCTTCCCATGCTCGGTTGTCTCGTTTTTGTTAAAAAAAATCGCCCCCCCCACACTGCTCTGCTGCACGCGGGTCTGCTGCACATTCTGTGCATTTGCAGACCCGGGTCGGGCCGGGTCGGGTCGGGCCGGACCCGACCGACCCGGTTCGGCCAAATCGCCCAAATCGCCAAATTGACCCCCAAAATGACCTCTTTTCATGAAATTGATGGCAAAATCGGATTCCTTGACATGTTTTCCATCAAATATGGGTATTTTCGTGAATCAATTTATTGAAATTCTGTGAAAACCCCAAATTGTCCCTAGGATCCGAAATTTAATTTCGCCAAATCGAAGGCCTAAACGATCGAATTAGCCACAATTGAGCCCACCAATGGATTCAGCATGATGAAAACTGTTGGGTAGAGGTGTTTAATTTTAAGGGGTGTGCCCGTGTGAAATTTAATTTCAAAAATTGTGAAACCGGGGACTAAATTGAAAGATTTTTATGCAATTAAGCCCTTTTGGTTAAAATTGATCAAATTGGAGGGCAAATTGACCCAATTGCATTTCAGTACTTTAGATTCCAATGTCATAGCCTATAAAAACCGAGAATTGAAAATTAAAAGACTCGAAAAGGATTTTTTAGGCCCGGTTCGGGATTAGGTTTGTGAAGGAACCCAATGAACCAAGCCGAATTTCCCTAATAAAAAGTGAAAATATTAAAGAGAGAATTAAAATGAAATTTCTGAATATTTTTTTGTAATTTTCTGACCACGGATGGTATGTTTCTGATTTTTTGGTTATTTTTATAATTAAATAAATTCAAAAAAATATTAAAAAATTCAAAAAATATTTTTTGTTCAACATTGGTTCCTAAGGCTAGGCTAAGGCTCCCAAAGTTGATTTTGCAATTTTTTGACCTTTTTTGCTATTTTTAATTAATTTTAGAAATAAAAAACTATAATAACGGATGGTCAAAAATCAGGTGTCAACAATCACCAACGGGTTTATGAAATGATTCTGCAGGCTCAACTTGGCTATGCAAAGGATTCGGTGTGTGGGATAGAGAAATGAATGCTTCTCATCATCCTATGGCACTTGGATTACCATATAAACAACACAAAGATTAATGTTAGTCCGAGCAAGAAAATTTCTAACCATTTTCCCCTGATGCTGCTGGACTCACCTCCATTTTGCCCCGATGTGGGGTGGTTCTTGACAGGGTTAAGAATGAAAACCGCCGTTCAAAGGGGTTATCAACGGTCACCTGTAGTGTTTGGGGGATATGAAACGAATGCCTCCGTCGTCCCAACCCATGTAATCGCTGCGAATGGTCCCTACTTCCGTAGGTCCAGATTTTGCTGTCTTATCCGCTCCACTTCTCTCTTAAGTGTGTATAGGACGTGTTTGGACTAGGCTTTGCCTCTCGTCTTTTGAGAAAACGTCCTTTTGAAAGTTTTGAACAACTTTTGATTGAAAAAATCTTTTTCGTTTTCCCCAAAAAATTTACCCGTCAAGGGGATTTTATGATGCACCATGCATGTTCTTATTCATGTTCAGACAACCTCCTATTTCAAAACATGAATGCCAATGAAGTTAGAATTCTATGTCTTTTCCAGACATTAGATTCTGAAAGCTTTTCTTTTCTTCTCAGTTTTTTATTCAACATTTTCAATGGATTGGGGAAAGGGATACTTACCTGTCCCCCGCGGTTGTAGATCCCTGAAAATGTAAAAGAAACATGGCATTGTATGTTCAAGAATTTTTCGAAAACTTGGAAAGATACATCTTACCCTTGGTCGTGTGCCCCTGCGAGTGCACACAGGTTGTGAAAATCTGTCCTTCTTGATAGTGAGTCCCTATCAAGGATAAATAACAAGTGTTAACTCATATTCCCAAATTGAAGACAAATTGGGACGATACAACTTTACTCTTGGTTCTCATCCCGTTCTGACGTCGCGTATGGATATGAACCACGTCTATCAAATCCGCTTATCCATGCTTGGAATATTTGCAATATCAATGGTTTAGCTGCCCCCGGTTGGGCAACGTCTGTTTTGTTATTTGAACAGATGGCTCCTTAGGTGATTTATTCCACGTTTAACACCTGAGAAGGGAAAGAAATGAGACATTACTTTGGTATTCGGTTGAAGATCGTTTAGGAACGATACATCGTTTTACCAAATGGGAGGCTTCATGACTGTCGCGACCCGTCCGAAATCAACGGACGCGGCTAATGGATTACCGATCGCGGGCTTTGGATCGGCGCGGGCCCTCCCAGGCCCATACCAAATCGCGGCGGGGGTATTTTTTGAGGGATTCGACGATAAGAGTCGATCGCTTTCGACCTTAGTGTGGTCGTGGTGGCATGTGCAACTTGTGCATGCATTTGGAGTCGCCACCGGTCTTTCTTGGAGGGTAGACCGGAAACCTTACTGACCGATTGGGAGAGATCGATCAGTTCCGCGGAACCAGAGATTTTGGGTTCGGGGACTTGGTTACGTTGGTGTCATTACCAACGCCCTTTCGGTACCTAACGCGAGTGATTTTCCTGACTAAGAGTTCATGCAGGCGCAATTTTGGGTGAGATAGGTATAGTTCGGGTTTCATGCAGATTGGAAGACTATTCCTATCAATCACAATCAATTTTAATGAAAGCGCAAGTCAAGTGTATAAATAAATCATGTCAATGCACATCAATTTCAATCATGGGCCTCCTAGTATAGCCATAAAGGCTTAGGGAAAATGTGATTTAGGGCCAGGGGTAAAATGGGAAGATTCGGGGACAATTAGTCCGAAGGGCAAAATTGTCATTTTTGGAAAGTTTGGATACCAAATTACCCAAAATATTCCATGGCCAGTTGATTGTGGCCATTTCCCATTTTTGAGAATTTTTTGGAATTTCTTGATTTTTCTTCAATTTTTGGGAGACGATTCGTCCAAAGGGCGAAATCGTCATTTTAAGAAGGGCCGGGGTTCAAAACACCCGGAATGAGTCTTGGCCAGTTGTTTGTGGCCATTTCCTATTTTTTGGGATTTTCCTGGATTTTTTAGAATTTTTTTGGAAAACGGTTTGCCGAAAGGGCAAAACCGTCATTTTTGGAAAGATCGGGGGTCAAAAGACCCGAAACAGGTCGTGACCAGTTGAATGTGGCCATTTCCTATTTTCTGAATTTTTTTAGAATTTTTCTGAATTTTTCGAATTTTTTGAATTTTTTCATGATTTTTCATTTTTTATTGATTTATTGATTATTTTATTATTATTTTATTATTTTCCGAATTTTTTTAATATTTAAAAATATTTTGCGGGCCGGGTCAAACCCGGCCCACACCTCTCGGGCGCCCGGCCCGACCCTAGGGGTCGACACCGGCCTAAAACGACACCGTTTTGATTTTTAAATATTTTTTCCTATTTTTTAAACAATTTTTGGATTTTTTTTATCTATTTTATTTAATTATCCGAAAATTCCCCGGATCGGACGGTCCACGTCGTGCCACGTGGCTTCGTCTCGTGCGCCCGATCTTCCACTAGATCGGGCGACTCACAGAGAGCCACGTGGCTCGATCACGACCGTCGGATCAAAAATCAATTTCTTTTCCTTTTTTAGAAAAAACCACAAATCGGACGCTCTAGAACGTGCCACGTGGCTTCCTCTGGTGCGTCCGATCTTGTACAAGATCGGACGTCCCTCAGTGAGCCACGTGGCACATCCTCGTCCGCAGGATCGATTATTCGAAAATCATTTATTTAATTTTCCAAAAATCTAGGATCGCGACACGTGTCGCGATCGTGGCCGTCCGTTTGTTTTATTTGAAAATAAGCGGACCGGACCCCACCCGGCTGACGTGGTTGCCTACGTGGCACGCCACGTCGGCCGTTGACCGTTGACCGGCCGGAGGGTCGCCGGAGAAGACGATGAACAGTGAAAATTCCGGCGGGAATAGTAAAAATTCCGGCGAGGTCGCCGGAAAATTGCGAAACGGACCCGAAACTTGGTATTTTTCGCCCGTTCTTGCGGCATTCGACTCCTTAGACTCTCGGCATTGACGCACGACCAAAACATGGCAAGAAACACGTCGGGAAACGCCCCGAAAATCCGGCGAACCGAACCGCCTCCGGCGAAAGTTTACATAAAAAATTTTAGGCCACCGAGCTCGGTTTCAATCATTCAAACAACATCCATGGAGAGCGTAGAAGCTTACCTGAGTTCATTTTGAGCTTGAAGACCGCCGGAAGTTCCCCGTTGAGCTCTCGGTCCGCGAGGTGGACGGCGAAGCTCCGAACGTGGTTTCCGGCTCGGTTTCGATGCAAAATAAATAGCAAGGTAGGCGGAGGGATGGTGTTAGAGGAGTTTAGGAACCAAATGCACAACAAATAAGGCTCAGGGAGCCTCGGCCGAGACTCAAAAAATGCAAAGCCCGTTTGGGCATTTCGTCGAACACCCGGCGTGCATAAGAAAAAATGAAGACCGGGGAAGATACCGACCTATTCCGCGACCGTCGACGGCGACCGAAGCTCCCCTCAGGCTCCAAGAGGTGCCGGCAAGCTTGTCTTGCCCCGGCTTTGCTCGAAAATCCTCCCAAAAAAATCCTCTCCCCGCGCTAAGGCCGAGCTCGGTTTTTATCCGAGAATCTCTCGGTTTCGTGTGGCCGGCCGCCCGCCTCGACAACCACTTCCTCGCCAGAGCACGATCATGGGTCTCCCATGCTCATTCTGCTTTTGTTCCTCCCCAAACGCACGCCCCGACATGCCCTGTTTTCCCCCTGCCATTCTGCACATTCTGCACGGGTCTGCAACAATGTTGCAGACCCGGGTCGGGCCGGGTCGTACCCGACCGACCCGGTTCGACCAAATAGTCAAATTGACCCCCCAAATGACCTCTTTTCATGAAATTGATGGCAAATTCGGATTCCTTGGCATGTTTTCTATCAAATATGGGTATTTTCGTGAATCAATTTATTGAAATTCTGTGAAAACCCCAAATTGTCCCTAGGATCCAAAATTTAATTTCGCCAAATCGAGGGCCTAAACGATCAAATTATTCAAAATTGAGGCCACCAATGTATTCAGAATGATGAAAAATATTGGGTAGAGGTGTTTAATTTTAATGAGTGTGCCCGTGTGAAATTTAATTTCACAAATTGTAAAACCGGGGACTAAATTGAAAGATTTTTATGCAATTAAGCCCCTTTTGGCTAAAATTGATCAAATTGGAGGGAAAATTGACCCAATTGCATTTCAATACTTTGGAGTCCAATGTCATAGCTTATAAAAACCGAGAATTGAAAATTAAAAGACTCGAAAAGGATTTTTAAGCCCGGTTCGGGATTAGGTTTGTGAAGGAACCCAATGAACCAAGCCGAATTTCCCTAATAAAAAGTGAAAATATTAAAGAGAGATTTAAAATAAAATTTCTGAATATTTTTTGTAATTTTCTGACCACGGATGGTATTTTTCTGATTTTTTGGGTATTTTTATAATTAAATAAATTCCAAAAAATATTAAAAAAATTCAAAAAATATTTTTTGTTCAAAATTGGTTCCTAAGGCTAGGCTAAGGCTCCCAAAGTTGATTTTGCAATTTTTTGACCTTTCTTGCTATTTTTAATTAATTTTAGAAATAAAAAACTATAATAACGGATGGTCAAAAATCAGGTGTCAACAGCTGCCCCTCTTTGAGAGTGAGCTCGTCAGAGGTTGCTTTCAAAGACAAAATGACACCTGAGGCTTAACCGACTCGACTGGGGAAAAAGAAATGCTATGACATCTGACTCTTGAGTCTTTTGATGAATGCTCAAATTAATCACCGGTTTACTCTTGCAATTCGAACGTGGGCCTGAGGGAGAGCGGCTTACCTGAAGTCTGCCCATTGGATCCTGCGCATGCGGAGTCTGAGGTTTTATCACTGCGCTCTCAGGATGCCGGAAAAAGGAGGGGCTTGTTCCCCTTTTTTTGTTTTCTTCTTTTTTTTGTTTGTTTGTTTTTTTTTGTTTTTTTTTGTTTTTTTTAATATAGGCCCTCGTAACTTCTGACACACTATCCCAGGCTTTATTCCTCGAAAACCTTTCCCGGCTACTGACAGGAAACACTCACAGAAAGATTTATCGAGCACCCCGAGCTTTGGGGATCCCATGACGCTGACTAGCGGTGACAGATGGGATATTTTTGGCTTGAAAGAGGATCCCATGGCGCTGACTAGCGGGGCCAGAGGGGATTTCTCAGTCGGAGGTTTGCTACGTCCGGCGAGACAGTTTGATCTTTTGAAAAGGTTCCCAGGACAGGGGTTCTCCAAGTCCAATGGGATTTCCTGATTTTTTGAAAGGGTTCCCAAAACGGAGGTTAATCTCATCCGATGGGATTACCTGTTTTTCTGAGAAGGAGTCCCGAGTCGGAGGTTTTCCACGTCCGCTGGGATGGTTTGATCTTTTGAAAAGGTTCCCGGGACAAGGGTTCTCCAAGTCCAAGGGGATTTTCTGATTTTTGAAAAGGGGTCTCATGACGAGGGTTCTCCACGTCCGATGAGATTACCTGTTTTTCTTGGAAGGGGTCTCATGACGAGGTTTCTCCACGCCTGATGAGATTACCTGTTCTTTTGAAAAGGAGTCCCATGACGAGGTTTCTCCACGTCCGATGAGATTACCTGTTTTTCTGGGAAGGGGTCTCATGACGAGGTTTCTCCACGCCTGATGAGATTACCTGTTTTTCTGGGAAGGGGTCTCATGACGAGGTTTCTCCACGCCTGATGAGATTACCTGAATTTTGAAAAGGGGTCCCATGACGAGGTTTCTCCACGCCTGATGAGATTACCTGAATTCTGAAAGGAGTCTCATGACGAGGTTTCTCCACGTCTGATGAGATTACCTGTATTTTGAAAAGGGGTCCCATGACGAGGTTTCTCCACGCCTGATGAGATCACCTATTTTTCTGGGAAGGGGTCTCATGACGAGGTTTCTCCACGCCTGATGAGATTACCTGTTTTTGAAGAGGGGTCTCATGACGAGGTTTCTCCACGTCTGATGAGACTGCCTGATTTTGAAGAGGGGTCTCATGACGAGGTTTCTCCAAGTCTGATGAGACTGCCTGACTTTTGAAAAGGGGTCCTAGGACGAGGGTTCTCCTCATCATGCTAGGACTGTTTCATATTTTGAAGAGGGGTCCTAGGACGAGGGTTCTCCTCGTCATGCTAGGACTGTTTGATATTTTGAAAAGGGATCTCATGACGAGGTTTCTCCACGTCCGATGAGACTGCCTGATTTTGAAGAGGGGTCTCATGACGAGGTTTCTCCACGTCTGATGAGACCGTCTGATTTTGAAGAGGGGTCTCATGACGAGGTTTCTCCACGTCTGATGAGACTGCCTGATTTTGAAGAGGGGTCTCATGACGAGGTTTCTCCACGTCTGATGAGACTGCCTAACTTTTGAAAAGGGGTCCTAGGACGAGGGTTCTCCTCGTCATGCTAGGACTGTTTGATATTTTGAAAAGGGGTCTCATGACGAGGTTTCTCCACGTCCGATGAGACTGCCTGATTTTGAAGAGGGGTCTCATGACGAGGTTTCTCCACGTCTGATGAGACTGTCTGGCTTTTGAAGAGGGGTCCTAGGACGAGGGTTCTCCTCGTCATGCTAGGACTGTTTGATATTTTGAAAAGGGGTCCTAGGACGAGGGTTCTCCTCGTCATGCTAGGACTGTTTGATATTTTGAAAAGGGGTCTCATGACGAGGTTTCTCCACGTCCGATGAGACTCCCTGATTTTGAAGAGGGGTCTCATGACGAGGTTTCTCCACGTCTGATGAGACTGCCTGATTTTGAAGAGGGGTCTCATGACGAGGTTTCTCCACGTCTGATGAGACTGCCTGACTTTTGAAAAGGGGTCCTAGGACGAGGGTTCTCCTCGTCATGCTAGGACTGTTTGATATTTTGAAAAGGGGTCTCATGACGAGGTTTCTCCACGTCCGATGAGACTGCCTGATTTTGAAGAGGGGTCTCATGACGAGGTTTCTCCACGTCTGATGAGACTGTCTGGCTTTTGAAGAGGGGTCCTAGGACGAGGGTTCTCCTCGTCATGCTAGGACTGTTTGATATTTTGAAAAGGGGTCTCATGACGAGGTTTCTCCACGTCCGATGAGACTGCCTGATTTTTTGAAAAGGTTCCCAAAACGGAGGTTTTCCACGTGATGGGACTACTTGGTTTCTACCATGATTTGACCCTTCAGGCGGTTTCTACCTTTGAGTTGACCCTTCAGGCGGTTTCTACCTTGGTTTGACCCTTCAGGCGGTTTCTACCTTTGGTTGACCCTTCAGGCGGTTTCTACCTTTGATTTGACCCTTCAGGCGGTTTCTACCTTGGTTTGACCCTTCAGGCGGTATCTACCTTCGGTTGACCCTTCAGGCGGTTTCTACCATCATTTGACCCTTCAGGCGGTTTCTACCTTGAGTTGACCCTTCAGGCGGTTTCTACCTTCATTTGACCCTTCAGGCGGTTTCTACCTTGATTTGACCCTTCAGCCGGTTTCTACCTTTGATTTGACCCTTCAGGCGGTTTCTACCTTGATTTGACCCTTCAGCCGGTTTCTACCTTTGATTTGACCCTTCAGGCGGTATCTACCATTGAGTTGACCCTTCAGGCGGTTTCTACCTTTGGTTGACCCTTCAGGCGGTTTCTACCTTGAGTTGACCCTTCAGGCGGTTTCTACCTTTGGTTGACCCTTCAAGCGGTTTCTACCTTGATTTGACCCTTCAGGCGGTTTCTACCTTTGATTTGACCCTTCAGGCGGTATCTACCATTGGTTGACCCTTCAGGCGGTTTCTACCTTTGATTTTGTTGAGGCGACATTCTGGGAGCTGGGTTCTCCAGGTATCCTGCAGAAGTTGAGCCTGAAATATTTTTCTTCATCAAGAAAAGGTTAGTGATCTTTGGGAAGACGGTGGCTGGCCACTTGCCGAGGCCGCATGACTTTAGTTTAATCATGAAATGTGCATTTTGATGCTGGAGGTTTTCCAAAGCATTCTTGCAACATGCAAATGTGATCACAAATCCCTTGCACGGAAAATCTGGATCAAATAATTTGAAGATTCCAAAAAGAGTTTGCTCAAAACATCAATTGGAATATTTCTCGCCGAAGAGGTCTTCTCACCTGTCTTGCGATAGTGGTCTCTTATGGGGGATGCACTCAATTCCCTACTAACCTGTGCCTAGGTTTTAGGCTCATTCGCAGCGCATACATTTTGATCGGTCGGGAGGTCTTCCACGGGACCGTAATGTTGGGCTTGGATATTGGTTTTCAAGGGGGACCCGCTTTGGAGTCGAAGCCATTGAATGAAAGTCTTCACCATCTGCTCCGGGTTTACAAGTCAAGGACCCTGCAAAATGAGAAAGAAATAGTCTTGCTCGTACCTCTTCGAGCTAAGCCATATGTTAACCCAAGTGTCTTAATCAGAGAAGACTGTTTCAGGGTTGTAATGTTGGTAGGATTGGAGGCCGAAAAATGCTTGTTTTTGGTCCAGAACTCATGAGGGGATTGACATTGGTGATCATTGCAAATTTGCCACCTGTCTTTTCCATTTTGCATCTTCAATTTTTGGGGTGCACGACCGCTTTTGAGGTGTGCACCAATTCTTGTGAAAGCACCTCTGGCTGCGTTAAGAGACTAACAACTCTATCTGCGCCTCTGCTCCGCGCTTGATACCGTTTGAGGAGTAGTTTTTGGAATCTGACTCCTTCTGAATTTTTCTTCTCCCATTTTCAAACAGATTTCACTGGGGCATTGATACAAATTGTTCACCCAAGCATCGGCCTTGCTTTTACCAGGCACTTTGCTTTTTCTTGATGCTGGGGATTTTTCTCATCATCTTTTCCTTTTCATTTTTCTTTTGAAATCCCGCTTTTTCTCATCTTCGAGAGATCGTGTTAGACATGTGACCAAAGGTCTAACAAGCTTCAGCATCAACTTAGGGATTCCTTCGCAAACCCTAAGTTTGAACTCTTCCGTTTTTGAATTGGCGCTGCCTCTGTCTTGGAACTTGCAATGACCACCAACGGGTTTATGAAATGAATTTGCAGGCTCAACTTGGTTATGCAAAGGATATGGTGTGTGGGATAGAGAAATGAATGCTTCTCGTCATCCTATGGCACTTGGATTACCATATAAACAACACACAAAGATTGATGTTAGTCCGAGCAAGAAAATTTCTAACCATTTTCTCCTGATGTTGCCGAACTTACCTCCATTTTTTTGCCCCGATGTGGGGTGGTTCCTGATAGGGTTGAAAATGAAAACCGCCGTTCAAAGGGGTTGTCAATAGTCACCTGTAGTGTTTGGGGGATATGAAACGAATGCCTCCGTCGTCCCAATCCATGTAATTGTTGCGAATGATCCCTACTTCCGTAGGTCCAGACTTTGCTATCTGATTCGCTCCACTCTTGCCTCAGGTGTGTGTAGGACGTGTTTGGATTAGGCTTTGCCTCTCATCCTTTGAGAAAACGTCCTTTTGAAAGTTTTGAACAACTTTTGATTGGAAAAAATCTCTTTCATTTTCTCCAAAAATTTTACCCGTCAAGGGGGTTTTATGATGCACAATGCATGTTCTTATTCATGCTCAGAAGACCTCCTGTTTTAAAACATGAATGCCAATGAAGTTTGAATTCTGTGTCTTTTCTAGACATTAGATTCTGAAAACTTTTCTTTTTATCTTTTTTTCTCTTTTTTGTTTTGGGTTGGGGAAAGGGGTACTTACCTGTCCACCGTGGCTGGAGGTCCCTGAAAATGTAGAAGAAACATGTCATTATATGTTCACGAATTTTTCAAAAATCGGAACGATACATCTTACCCTTGGTCATGTGCTCCGACAAGTATGCAAGGGTTGTAAAAATCCTGCTTCGCCTTGTTGGCGAGTCCCTGTCGAAGACGGGAATTATGTGTCAGTTTGCGTTCCAAAATTCAAGACAAATTGGAACGATACCGCCTTGTTCTTGCTTTGTGTTTCCATTTGAACACAAACGCGCGGCTTGCAGAATTTGGCCCTCTATCTTGTGGCCATGATCTCTCCATCTGGTTGGCAATGGAACCTCCTCTAGGATTTGCACTAGAGGAGATCCTTTCATGCTTTTGTACGCATTCTAACGTCGTTCTTCGGAGTTCCTTTTATTCAAGGAAAAAGGAAATTTTTATGAGAATGCATGTCAAAGCATGTAATGTGGGAGCGATACTTTTTACCCTCCACTCAGTCTTATAATCAAAGACCATTTCTTGGAGTCCTGACTTCTAAGGTCGATAATTATATTTGCCTCCTTGTCGGCGAGTTCTTTTATTTTGCGGCTTTCTGGTGCCAACAATTTTCTGTCCATCTTGACGGTGAATCCCTCCATTTGAACGCAAATGTAAGGCTTGTTGAAGTCGGCCATCTAGCTCGTGGCCATGATCTACCCGTCTGGTTGGCAATGAACCCTTCTCTAGGATTTGAACCGGATGAGATCAATTTGTGCTTTTGGACGTATTCTAACGCCATTTTGCGGGGTTCCATTTCCTGGCAGCTTGCCCCCTACAACGGATATTTCTGCCAAATGAGAACAAACTCATGTTAAGCATGGGATCTTTGGGAGATCAATTTGGAACGATACAAAGTTACCGTTCACCCAGGTTTGTATCCTGGGGTTTACTTCCGATGAGGACGACTCTGTCATTGCGTCCATGGATTTTGCCAGGGAAGAAATGTCCTTCCTTTGTCCGGCGCACAAATGATTCACTTGCCCCGGTTAGACGTGGTTCATCATGGCTAGGTGATGCCTGCCCCAGCTAAATCCATTCCTGCGTTTTGCTATAATCTCTATCCTCTTTAGGGATGTCTTCCCTCTTGGGATTCCTGATGACGCCTTACTGACGTATTCCTTTCCTTCGTCGATTATTGACGCTTCTCATTTGATGTGGATGATGGATGCTGCTTCATCTCGTCTGTATTTGTGGGTGTTGTTCGTGAGACTATCCTCAATCACGTCGACAACTGCTTTGCCCCAGTTGGGCGGTGTTCATCTTGGCAGCGTGCCTTGGCATTCCCATGCTCCTGGACGATTTTCAATCCGATTTGAAGACATTCATGCACCTGCATATGAAGAGACAGGTGTGGGGATTTATCTGGCTTCATTTGAAATTTCAGGAAGGAGGTATTCCCTTCGAGACTTCGTCCTTCCAACATTTGAAGGAGCAGTGTTTTCCAAGTATTTTGCCCCAGGCAGGCTTGTCTGGGTGTTTGTCATCTCTGGGTTTAATAACCCTGGTCTGATGCGCTTTCATGGGGGATCATGAGAGTTTGCCCCCCGGCTTGGCTCCTCGAAGCAAATGGAGGAGCCCGCTCCCACGAATTTTGTCGATTCTGGTCATCTATCTCAATTGCCAGAGTCTTTGATTATTTTTTTCTCTATCCCTAGACAGCTTGATAGTCTGGGAATTTGCCGTGTGGCGATTTGGTGATCCTCTCAATCACAGTCGCCATTTGAGGTATTTGATGTTTCCCTGTTGGCGAGAAAAAAACCTCATAAGTAAAGGGCATGTACAATTGACTATTGGAGTCGATACAATTTACCCTTGAAAATTATCCTGCGGGAACCGGCATTTCTTCCTTTGGGTTCTCTGTATGCAGGATATGTGCATGATATGCATGATGCATGTTATGTATGCTAGCAACGAAAAATGAGTTCGCGCTTTTCACTCTATTTAGAGAAAGCATTTTTATCAGATGTGTCAATCTGTAAAACTTGAAATTTTCTTTTCAAGTGTTCTTTTCACAGAGATTTCTAAATGATGAGAAACTTCTTCAGGTTTTCTCAAATGTTTTGTTCACAAATTGAGCCATTAGAATGCTCTTGAAAATATTTTAACTAGAGTGCATGTCTGAGATGCCATGAAAAGGATACTCCTTGTTTGTCGTTTGAAAGCACCGCATCCTGAGTCCTTTGCTTTTGATCATCACCTTTTCCAAGTAGAGGAGTGATTTGCCCCCAGCCACTGAGTGCTTCGCCTGGGCTGGCTTTCAAATTTCTCTGACGCCTGGTATCTACTCTGTACTCTCTTTTGCGACACCAGATGATATGATCGTACGATCTTCCGAAGATCTTAGCATTTGATGTTCCACAATGTTTTGGCACTTTTCAGCTTCGCCGATACATTTCGATTTCTTCATGCATCTTTTGCCTTGTTATCATTTCATGACGTCCATCGATCATTCTGTTGTTTGACATCAGCAAGCACGGGTTTACTTGTGGCTGAGTACTTCAACACCCTGGAGTGTTACTTCACAAGCAACAATTTTCTTCATTGTGTCTTGTCGCATTCACCTTACGCTTTAACAGTCTTTTACTCCACCTGTATGATGAAATGAATGAGTGACTTGATTGCTGCATAAGGAGCTTTAATTGAAACGACTACGGATTTACTATCCCCGCTCTGGTCACTTCTGGCATCCAAGATGCTGGAAATTTTCGATGGGCCCGTTCATTCTCGTCATCACCTGCGAGAATAAGAAACCATATCAACTCGTGAACCAGTCAATCCGATTTGGAACGGATACAACTTTTCGGCTTAGGGAGAGCCGATCCTAATTAGGTTGCTCTTTCTTCATGCTGTCTGCTTGGGGTTCAACCCGATTTGGTCCATCTTGTCTTTACAAACCCAATGGGTGACATCTGATAGAGGCACATTCCTTTTCATCTTGTAGGGGAGGCAAGTTCCCCTTCGTTGGTCTTCGACCATCTTATCCTGTTTTTCACCTGAGAGGAAAATATAGGAAATATTATGCCAGTATCTGATTGAAAATCAATTAGGAACGACACGTCTTTACACTTGATCCGGCTGCCCCGGTCAGGTGGCGTCTGCCCTAGTTGAGTGGGATTTGCCCCGGTTGACTGTTTTGATCCACTTCACAATTTTTACGATTCTCTTTTCAATTTGGGGATATCTGCTGTTTGGAGTTTCCCGTTGTCGCGACCCTCTCGAGGCTCGCCATGGGCTCTCGAGGGCTAATGGGCCGTCCAGTCTGGTCGGATGCGGACCTCTCCCAAGGCCCGTTACCCAAATCGCAACGGAGGTATGCGTAGTCGACCTTCAGTGTGATCTAGTGACATGTGCTAAGTGTGCATGCCATGGAGTCGCCACCAATCATTTTTTGGAGGGTATGATTGGACCACCCTATTGAATAGTCGGGAGTTTCTATTCAATTCTGCGATAACCAGAGAAATGGGTTCGGGGACTTAGTTACGTCAACTATCAGAGTTGACGCCCTTTCGGTACCTAAGTTGACTGAGTTTTCTGACTTAAGATTCCATGCGGATGAGTGGGATACGAATCCTAAATCTAGGAGTTCGTGCAGATAGGAATGACTATCATAGCTATCACAATCAATAATAAAGTGCACAAATCAATGAATTCAAATGTACAAATAAATCACATGGCATTCCTAATAAGGCCATATCGGCCTAGAGAAGCATCAATCAGGCTTAGGAATGATTTAGACATGATTTTGCCCATCAGGGGCAAAATCGTAATTTTGAGACAAATGGGACAATTTGCCCAAAAAGGACAAAATCATCATTTCGGAATGAATCCGGAGTCAAAACAGGTTTGGTCACTCAATTGACCCATTTCCTATTTTTTGGCAATTTTCGTGATTTTCGGGAATTTTAGAAACCGATTTACCATTCGAAGGGTAAAATCGTCATTTTCTAAAAATGGAAATGAAATGTGGAAATCTTAGACATAAGGTTTAACCACCCATCTGGCCCATCACCAAATTCTAAGCAATTTCCACAATTCATCAGAATATCAAAGACGATTCACCCTTTGAGGGGTGAAATCGCCATTTTGGATTAAATGGGAGAAAATCCCAAAAATGAAAACAAATCAATTTTTTGTCATTTTCAGCCTTGGACAATTTTTAAAATTTTTCTGCAATTTTTCTCAATTTTTTTGTTTTTCTTTGATTTTTCCATTTTTTTGGCATTTTTGATTTATTAATATTTTTTTATATTTTCAGAAAATATTTTAACAAAAAGCATGTCTTTGACAATAGATAACACTCAACCAGATAAATAAGCTAACCACTAGACTGAAACAAATACATACAAATCAAGTCTATAAATGCAATATTTTAGAAAAATAATCCTGATATACGGATCGGGTACGTAAAACATACCGGATTGGACACCGGCCTTCAATCGCCTAGCCCCAGCCTGCGACCATCCCCATGCCCGTTACCTGTCGATCGCCATTAGAATGTCGATAGTCAATTTCACAAATTAAGACTAAAAAATAAAAAAATTTAAAAAATTAAAAAATTGGACACTGTTCATGCACTGTTCCGACACTGTTCATGCACTGTTCGGACACGGCTTCGACACGCTCCGACACGGCTCCGACACGCACCGACACGTCCGGACACGCTCCGACACGTTCGACACGCTCCGACACGTTCGACACGCTCCGACACGTTCGACACTCTCCAACACGTCCGGACACGCTATGACACGGCTCGACACTCTCCGACACGCCCGGACACTCTCCGACACGTTCGACACTCTCCGACACGCTCCGACACGTTCGACACTCTCCGACACGTTCGACACTCTCCGACACGTCCGACACGCTATGACACGGCTCGACACTCTCCGACACGCCCGGACACTCTCCGACACGTTCGACACGCTCCGACACGTTCGACACTCTCCGACACGCTCCGACACGCTCCGACACGGCTCGACACTCTCCGACACGTCCGACACGCTCCGACACGTCCGGACACGCCTGGACGCGGGGACCGAGCGGGGCACGGCTGAAACGGCTAAATCGACGATCGGCGGACGACGGCTGACTTCGGGATCGATGACAGAGTTTTGAGGGAACGTCGGGGAGGAGGAAAACAGAGCACGGAGGCTTCAAGCCGCGTTGGCTCGCGGGTTTCTCAACTTTGCGGCGGCTCGGGTCTTCGGATATAGCGGCTCGAAGCGATAGCGGCGGCAGCGAGGTGGTGGTGCGGTGGTAGCTGGCTCGACGAAGGAGGCCGAATGTGTGGTGGCGGGAAGTGGTGTCGGTGAGGTGGGGAGGTTCACGAAGAAGAAGAAAAAAAAAATCCAGAAGAAGAATGAGGGACCAGGAGGAGGAGGAGGAGGGGAGAAGAGAGGGAGCGGCCGAAGAGAGAGGGCTGATCCTCTCTCTCTCTCCAATTGAGTGCACTCAAGTGCACTTGAGTGCACTTGAGTGCCTTCAAAAAGAGAGAGAGAGGAAAGAGGAAAAGAGAGAGGGAGAGTGTGTGAGAAAGAGAGGGAGCGGGCGCGAGAGAGAAAGGGAAAGAAAAGAGGGAGACATCGTGATGACGGTGGTCCCCTCTTCCAATCATCACGCTCCCTCTTTCGTCAATTTCGTCAGTTAGGTCGGTTGCCCAATTCGCACAATTGTACAGTCAGCGAACAATCGGACTAAGGTGCAACATAGAGCACTCAAATTGACTGCTAAGATTCGAAAACTGTAAGAACTGCAAATAAATAAATAAATAACTCAAATGGCATTTTTTTAGCCAAATTCAACTTCATATATTACGAAGGAACACATGCGATTGAACTTGATTTTTGACTTTTTATGAGGTCAAAATAAAAAATACAATCAAAATAAAATATTGACTATTTATAAATTTTTGAGACCTCAAATTCTATTTTTTTTTTATTTTTCATGTATTTTTATATTTTTCGAAAATAAAAATAAAAATAAAAAAAAATATGAAAAAATATTTTTGTCAAAAACGGTTCCTTTAGCTTGGCCAAGGTTACCAAAATTGATTTTGTAATTTTTAACTTTTTATTGATTTTTTTATGATTTTTTTTAAATAATAATAATAATAATAAACTAGAAAAGACTTATCAAAAATCAGGTGTCAACAGCTGCCCCTCTTTGAGAGGAATCTCGTTAAAGGTTTCACTCAAAGACAAGGTGACACCTGCGTTCTGATCGACTCGATTGGAAACAAGAAAATAAAAGGAATCATGACATCCAATTTTTTTTTTTTCGCGCCCATCGACGTATGCTCTTTCTTAAAAGGAGGGGTGCTCATTTTGCCCTTATGATGTGAGGGAATTAGAGAGTAGGGAGATGTACCTGTCACTCACCTGCTTGATGTCCGCGCGGCCTTCACGGTGTTTAATGGATTCAAGAGAATTTCTTGGAACTCGTTACTAGAGTATCCTAGAGAGGTTAAGCTCTGACCCGTATGGTAGGTCAAACCATAATGGGATTCCTAACTGATAGGAATCTAAGGAAGACGCGTCCCATTTGGGATTTGCCAAGGATTTTGATCCGTATGGTGGATTAGACCATTGAGTTGGCCATTTAAGTGATTTTTACTATTGGGTTGACCCTTCAGGCAGTTTCTACCTTGGTTTGACCCTTCAGGCGGTTTCTACCTTTAATTGACCCTTCAGGCGGTTTCTACCTTGTGTTGACCCTTCAGGCGGTTTCTACCATGGTTTGACCCTTCAGGCGGTATCTACCTTGAGTTGACCCTTCAGGCGGTTTCTACCATGGTTTGACCCTTCAGGCGGTTTCTACCTTGAGTTGACCCTTCAGGCGGTTTCTACCATATTTGACCCTTTAGGCGGTATCTACCTTTGATTTGACCCTTCAGGCGGTTTCTACCTTGGTTTGACCCTTCAGGCGGTATCTACCGTTGATTTGACTTTGAAAAGGGGTCTCATGACGAGGGTTCTCCACGTCCGATGAGACTGCCTGATTCTTGAAAAGGGGTCTCATGACGAGGGTTCTCCACGTCCGATGAGACTGCCAGATTTTTGAAAAGGGGTCCCGAGACGAGGGTTCTCCACGTCATGCTAGGACTTGGGTCTATTGAGGCGACATTCTGGGAGCTGGGTTCTCCAGGTATCCTGCAGAAAGTTCAAACCTGAAAGATTTTTCTTCACCAAGAAAATGTTAATAATCTTTGGGAAGACAATAATTGTCCAATTGACAAAATTTTATGACTTAAGTTTTAGTCATGAGATGTACATTTTGATGCTGGAGGTTATCCAAAACATTTTCGCAACATGCAAATGTGATCACAAATCCCTTGCATGGAAAATCTGGATCCACAGTTTGAAAATTCCCAAAAAGAGTTTGCTCAAAACGTCAATTGGAATATTTCTCGACAAGGAGGCCATCTCACCTGTTTTGAGGTGATGATTTTTAGGGGATGCACTCAATTCCCTACTGACCTGTGCCTAGGTTTTAGGCTCATTCGCAGCGCATACATTTTGATCGGTCGGGAGGTCTTCCACGGGACCGTAATGTTGGGCTTGGATATTGGTTTTCAAGGGGGACCCACTTTGGAGTCGGGGCCATCGAATGAAAATCTTCACCATTTGCTCCGGGTTTACAAGTCAAGAACCCTGCAAAATGAGAAAGAAAGAGTCTTGCTCGTACTTCTTCGAGCTAAGCTATATGTTAACCCAAGTGTCTTAGTCAGAGAAGACGGTTTCAGGGTTGTAACATTGGTAGGATTGGGGACCGAAAAAGGCTTGTTTTTTGCCCAGAAATCACGAAGGATTTGACATTGGTGATCATTGCAAATTTGTCACATGTCTTTTCCATTCTGCATCTTCCATTTTTGAGGTGTGCAACCGCTTTTGAGGTGTGCACAAGTCCTTTAGAGAACGTCTCTTGTGGTATTAAGAGATTGACAATTCTGTCCGTGTTTTTGCACCACGGCTGACATCGTTTGGGGAGCAGTCTTCTTGATCTGACTCCTTTATGGGTTTTTCTCTCTTCCCAACTAGGCTTTATTGGGGATCAATCAAACAGTTTTCACGAGCATCGGCCTTGCTTTTACCAGGCACTTTGCTTTTTCTTGATGCTGGTGATTTTTTGTTGAAATCCCGCCTTTTCTTTTCCTTTGGAACTACGATGTTCAGAAAATTGTGCTAGATATACAACTTGAATCATAGCACATTTAAACGCCGATATGAGATTTTTCTATAAATCCTATCTCTTGATTTCTTCCGTTCTTGGAGTGATGCAGTTTCTATCTTGAAACATCCCATGATCACCAACAGGGGTTTATGAAATGAATTCGCAGGCTCAACTTGGCTGTGCAAAGGATATGGTGTGTGGGATAGAGAATGAATGCTTCTCGTCATCCTATGGCACTTGGATTACCATATAAACAACACACAAAGATTAATGTTAGTCCGAGCAAGAAAATTTCTAACTATTTTCTCCTGATGCTGCTGGACTTACTTCCCTTTTGCCCCGGTGTGGGGTGGTTCTTGACAGGGTTAAGAATGAAAACCGCCGTTCAAGTGGGTTGTCAACGGTCACCTGTAGTGTTTGTGATATGAAACGAACGCCTCCGTCGTCCCAATCCATGTAATCGCTGCGAATGGTCCCTACCTCCGTAGGTCCAGATTTTACTATTTGATTCGCTCCACTCATCTCTCAAGTATATGTAGGATGTGTTTGGATTTGAGCTTGCCTCTCTTTTGAGGAAACATCCTTTTGAGAGTTTTGAACAACTTTTGATTGGAAAAATCTCTTTCGTTTTCCCAAAAATTTTACCCGTCAAGGGGATATTATGGTGCACAATGCATGTTCAGACAACCTCATGTTTCAAAACATGAATGCCAATGAAGTTAGAATTCCATGTTTTTTCTAGACATCAGATTTTGAAAGCTTTTTTCTTTTTCTCTCTGTGTTTTTGGTTTAACATCTTCAATGGATTGGGGGAAAGGGATACCTACCTGTCCACCGTGGCTGGAGATCCCTGAAAATGTAAAAGAAGCATATCATTGTATGTTCACGAATTTTTTGAAAATTGAAACGATACATCCTACCCTCATGTACCCTAACAGGTAGTATGTGGGATGTAAAAACTCATTCGTCTCCAAGGCGATTCCCCTGTCAAGGATAAAAAATAAGTGTTAATTCATATTCCCAAATTCAAGACAAATTGGGACGATACAACTTTACTCTTGATTTTCATCCCATTCTGATGTTGCGTATTGATATGAACAACCTCTATCAAATCCGCCTATCCATGCTTGGAGTGTTTGTAACATCAATGGTTCATCTGCCCCCAGCTGGGCAGCGTCTGTTCTGCTATTTGAATGCATGACTCATTGAGTGATTTATCCATGTTTATCATCTGAGAAGGAAAAGAAAGAATACATTACTTCGGTATTCGATTGAAGATCGTTTAGGAACGATACATCGTTTTACCAAATAGGTGGCTTCGCGGCCAAACGTATTTCGTGTTGAAGGGGTAGATCCCATTATGCTCAGCGGGTGATAATTATGGTTCATGGAACTTGCTCCACGGATTAAGTGATTAATCCACGGCCTTCGGCTTGAAGATGCTCAAAGGGTGATGTTGACACTCACGCGCAATTAGTTCTAGATATTAATGAAAGATGTTCCCGTGGGAACCTTACAGTGCGATCAACAACATATGCAATAGGAGTATTCAACCCCTTTTCTCGAAGCATTTTTCATCGAGTAGCCATGCCTTGCATCAGACGTTTGATCACCGGCCTCGCGTCACCACTGCGATGGTCCTCCGGCTCCAAATTGATCGAGCCAAAGATTGAACTCATCGCCAAGGAAATTGCTCGGGTCTTCGAGCCATTGATGTTCAAGTTGGGTATCAACGATTGTTGGGGGCAGATTTCTTTCATTGCCTTCGTTGTGAGGGATTGGAGTCTTTGAGCTGGAACCTTCATCATTGCCCTGTTGGGGTTGAGACATACATTCCCGAAGAGTATTGATCCAAGTGTCCAGCTCCTCATCAAGGAAATCACCTGTTCTTTCTAGCCCTTGGTGCCCAGATTGGGTGTCGTCGACTGTAGGCGAGGGATTCTTCTCTTTGCTCTCGCCGTGAGCAATTTGACCCCTCGAATTGGAACTTCCTCCGATGACCGGCAGGTTCATATGTGCACTCTCTACCAATGCCAGATCCGCTTCAGGGACAGCATTAATGACTGATTCGCGCTCAAACTGAGGAATTTCTATGTGCTGGAACTGTGGCATATACTCCTGAGGAGTATTGAGATAGCTCGGCGGAGCATTCTGATTTGGGTTAGAGGAGTCGCTGACACGACTGCTAGTCCCGTCATTGCTGAAACACGGTTGGGTGCTCTTGGCTCTCCAATCATCATGGTTGTAACTCTGCCCAGCACTTGAGCTCCAACTGGCTTTATGATGGTTTAACGCTATCCTTCCATCCCTTAGCAATCTCCTATAGTACTTGAGGTGAGACTCAACGTTAATTCTAGAGAGCCCCGGCACATTCATAATCTCGAGTATGCGCAGTGGGCTAGCCGAATCAACTCCCAGTTCTCGAATTGCATCAACAAATTTGGTGTGAAGCTCATAGGTCCAGTAAAACCTTGTTCTCTTATCACCCAAAATATCGTCAATACTTCGGTAGCTATTCTCTACGGGATCTAGTCGTTTCAAAAGTTGTCCAGGGAGGGACTCACCGACTTTGGATTGGCTGGCTGCGACAGCGAGTTCGTCATTGAGAGAATTCCCCCTGTGATGATTCATATCCCATTTCTCAGAGGATGTTGGTGTTGATCCTATGGTGTTGACTTGTTCATGCAGATCTCCGGCGGTATCTGGCTGTGTCGGAAAATGCTGTGGAGAATACGGTAACAGCTGAGCGTTATTCGTCAACAGGGATGGTTCATCGAGGAACACCTCGCCGAGGACAACAGGATTACCACAATTAAGGTAGGTGGCCTTGGTCAGAGCTTCCTTATATCTCGCGCTTTCAGCTTGAAGCTTCTCATTCTCCTCCTTCAGGACCAGTAACTCATGGTCTGCGTATTGCTGTTTCACCCGGGTTCGTTTGTTGGCGAACCAAAACTTGACCTTCGAAAGCTCCAATCCTATCTTTCGGCTCAACTCCATTTTCTGTTGTCTGCTTGGAGTGGGGCATTCATTGAAGAAAGCTTCGAGCTCTCGGATTTGGCCTGGAGTGTGGCGTTGTAGTTGCTTCCTTTTCCGGCTCCGGTCATCATTGTATACTCCTTCTTCGTAGCTGAAACCTAGAATTTCATCGCTGGAGGAGTCAGTCTCTATGGCCTTCGGGCAGGATTCAGCTCCAGGATCTTCAAAGTCTCCCAGCAGTTCGTGCTCAGAAATGTCCAGGTCGGGCATTTCTAGCAGATGGGAATAACTTTTAAACATGATGGATCGGGGTATCTCGGGCTGATCTAGTTCACTCAGCTTTCTCAATTCGCTCTTACGTGTTTGCTCACTCTAGAAATTTTCTCAAGTGATTGTGCGTGTCCTGGAACCATCCTTCAGGCTGCATATGAAGACCAGCAAGCAAGCGCTCCTCCCGAGATTCTGCAATTACTCATCGTCTGTATTCCCCTTTCTTTTTCCTCGTGATAGGATCACAAACTCTCTTGCATTGATTCGGTTTCATCGAGTATTGCGCTCGTCCCCTAGTTCAGTCTTCAAAGTGGTGGGTCTACAATCTTTCGGCGCCTTTTATGATTTGCTAGGCCCGAGAACGTGGGGAGCAGCGGTGGACCCGCAATTAATGACTCCGTTTAATTCATTTAGCTCCATGGGAATTAACGCTATGATCTTCTCTCAACCCCTTTTCATCGTTCAAACGAAAGTGACATTTTCCCTGTGCATGCTGTTACTCTTCATTTCAGCATCCCGAGCGCTTGGTGAGGAATGAGTTCGTGGCCACTCAAAATTTTAAAGATCGTCTCTGGTTTCAGACTTAATCTAACAAGGGATCATCACAACTGAGCATGACGATGTTCGTCGATAGCGTTGGTTTTAATATAGAATTAACTATATCATTAAAGAAAAATGTTCCCGTAGGAACTTTACAACGGATAAAATGAGTGATCTACTCGTGAACATGTTCTTCTTCCTATGGGTGTTCGTAGTGACCGACCCATCGTGCCCCGAGCCAGGTGCTAGATCATGGCTGTCCAAGCATGCCAGCTTTCCACTGATTGAACAAGGCATCGAACCCCTCATCGAAGAAATCGTCTGTCGTGGGTTGACCAGCGGCAGGCAGAGCACCAGCCGACTGTTGCTCGAATGGAGGAGTGCGCACTCGCTGTACTTGTGACACGCGCTCTTGAGAAGTGTTGAAATGGCCTGGGAGGACATTCTGATCAGCTTTCAGTTTGCCGGTGGTCGGGTTGCTAGCTTGGTTGATGCTTAGATTTGGCCGGGTATCTCTTGATGCCTGAGCATTACAATGGCGGTCGCCCCTAGCTTTTGAGCTCGAGACGGATTCCTCCCGGTTTAGCTCCGCTCGACGTTGTTTTAATAGCTTTCTGTAGGCAGCAAGGTGATTCCTGACCAGCTCCTTACTAAGCCCCGGTACATTCATGGCCTTAAATATGCGCGTCGGAGTTGCTGAGTCGATCCCCATTTGGTGAACCACGTCTAGGAATCTGGAATGCAGTTCAGGGGGCCAAGCGAACCTCCTCTTATCGTGGCCCAAAATTGCATCGATGGCTTGACGACTGATTAACTCATCTCCAGCAGGACCCGACCCTATCGAAAATTGTTGTGCATGAGGCTGATATGCTTTGAGCTGGTCGGCGGTAACATCCAGCTCCTTGAAACTATAACTCCAATCAAAGCGATGCAAATCCCATCCCCCAGGAGGCATTTGTATCATCTTCGTAGGATCATCCTGCTCATGCGTAACTCCGGCAAAATCTGGTTGAGCAGGAGATGCCCCGAAGGAGTAAGGTGGTAAATGAACGTCTTCAATCATCGCGTGAGGCTTATCGGGGAATATCTTACCGAGGGCGACGAGGTTATCGCAATGAGGGCAAACGGTAATATTGAGAGCTTTTTCATACCTCATGTTTTCTGTTCGCAGCTTTTGGTTTTCTTCCTTTAAAATCTCGACCACCTGACGTTTGCGTTGAGCCTTCGATTTGGATCTCCTATTTTGAAACCAAAACTGGATCCTCGACTGATTAATCCCCAACTCCTGGCTCAATTCAATTCTCCACTTCTTTTTCATGTAATGGCTTTTACTGAAAAGGGTTTCCAGCATTTGGGTTTCCTCCTGAGAGTATTGGTGAGGACGTCTTCTTTTCCCGAGTTGAACATCGTGGATGTCGTTGTCGTCGTCGCCGTGATCTTGATTTCCGTTGCCAGAAGTGTTGGGCTCCATGGTTTTGGCGTTAGACTTGATCTTGGAATCTTCGAGATCCCTCCGTAGTTCAATTTCTGAGATTTTTGAGTCAGTCGCCTCTAGCAGCTGACAATAACCTCTTAAATATGTTGGATTGAGAAATGTTTGATTGGTTCTTGCCCACTCAGAGTTCTCCACTCTCTCATGTATGCTCACTCCCTATAAAGTTTTCTTCGAGTGACTTCGTATGTTTAGGAGACGCTCTTCAAGCATCATTAGGCAAACGTTCCCCCTCAAGACTTTGAATTTCTCGCTTAGCTTTTCAACGTGATGGGACTGCCAAATCCTGTTAGGGCTCTCTTCGATAGTTGCGCTTACCTCCCACCTAACTCCAATAATGATGATCCCGACAAATCTTTTACATCTTTTAATTGATGAGCCGGAAATCGCGGACCGAAACGAATCCAATGGTTCTCGTGAGGGGACCTCCTGCTTTACCCCCCTAACTGGGCTCCACCAGCATTATTACTGAGACCCTTCATCATCCTCGAGTTGCTATAAAATGAGGAATTAATGTATGGAAGGTTAACGTTCTCGCATAATCAGCTTCTTCCTTCTAATCTCTCTGTTAAACTCGTCTTATTCTCAAGCCAACCCAACGCAAATGGCCTCCTCTCCCGTACGCACTTTTTCAACTGATGTCTTGGCCCAGTGGGAAAAGCTTTACAACCTACTGGGTCGCGGTTACGCGCACATAACCGATCATTCTGCAACCGAGGATGCAATCTGTGTCCTGCTCGAGGACCTTGATACCACTTCTCTCGAAGGTACTACACTGGGGAGGGAATATAGAACTTTCCCGACTCTCTTTGCACACTCCTTAGAGGCCTATCGTGTTGCTAATCGGGAGGTTCTCGTGGCTCGCGTCTTGCGGGCTCGTTATGAGGATCGATCTGATCATTTGGTGCTGACCAACTATCTGGTTGATAGTTACAAAAAGGCCGTCGAGTTTGCTAATGAGCGGGTCGCGACGTTGCTTCGCGAGAGGAGAAATCTGGTGGATCAATTGGCCATATCCCTGACCACCGGCGAGCATGACCGCCGCAACGTCCTGTTGAGGCTTCAGAGCGACTGGCAGGAAGAACGGCTCGACAAGATAACCGAGGAAATAGCTCGCGGGAATGGACTGGTTCGGGACCTGGAAGTAGTCACCGAAGAACACGAGGCCAAGGTCGCCGAAGTTAAGGGAGAATGCAGAAGTCTTCTCCTCAGGCTTGCCGACCACAACATGCGGAGCTGGGAGTATGAGCAGAGCATTAATAACATGGAGGGTCAGTTGGGATCCTTTGTGTCGTTAATTAGGGCTCACTTTGGCTTTACTTTTCCACCCCGACTTGTATGACCTGCTTCTGAAAACCCTCCGCTGAGCAAAATAAATGAAAGTTCTCGTGTGTGTGTGTTTTAACTTCTGTATGGTTCATTTCTTCGAGCATCCAAACATCTTCAACTTGAGTGAGCCGAACCATAATAGCAATAAGCCGAGCAAATACGTCCTGATTTTATAACTCGCTCATGATCAGATGGAAGAATAGTTGCAGATTTGTCCAAGAAAAGATTTCTCTATACTACTTGTTTTTCACCTGCACATAAAAAGACAGAATCAGAAGGAATAATTTGAAAAAGAAAGCATAGACCCCTTTCAATCTTATGCTTGCTTGTGATTAATAAGGACAAGAACTTTTACAAAGGTTTTAATCTTGTGCGAAAAGTTTTTATCAATATTCCTCGAAAGAAAGCATACTATTGAAAGGAACGTAATTCACGATAATCGCTTTTGATTAATTTCGAGAGGAATGACTTACTCAAAAGTGCAAGACATAATAACGCGTTTTAAATTCAATTGAAGATATGGCATCCAAATTAAGGTCGTTCGCTAAGAACGAAAGTAGTTTGGACATCTATCTCGTCATTAAATTTGAAACTACGCTGATATTCTTGATCAATTATCGTGAATTACCAGTGGTGTACAACATGCATGAACCAATTCAAGTGTGTAGTTCCTTCTAGCGAAATTGGGGTTGGATTACCTCACATGACCAAAAGGTCGTGCAAGACTTCCAATTTTAATTTCCTCTAAAGGAATTATAAACTTGACTTGGGAGTATTCGGATGATTAGAAAAAATGCCACTATCACATTCCAATGACCCGTTAAAAGAAATACAACCAAGTTCCATCTGAATGTATACACCAATAGATCCCTAATACAATCGCTCTAAGGGGTGAGATAGAGAAAACCTCAGTAAAAATAAACCCTATACAAGAGGACTAGTAATGGAAAATGAAATAAAGGAATGTGATCCTAACGTTTAAGGATGCCCCAGTTTTGATCTGTGCCTTCAGGATCACTTGCCCCAACTCGTCATCTTCATTGGATGATACCTCAATAATGTCCATAGTATGCTCCTTATCGCACACTCGGTGTTCGTCGTGGGATATCACCCTCCTCGTCTTCTATCAAGGACGTTAGGGACAAACGCACATATCTATCCTCGAAATGGCATTTAATCTAATCACCAGAATGCAATAAATGAAATGCCTATATCTATATGAACAGTGATAGATTTGGGGGGATAGAGAGTCTTACCAACCCAACTCGTCGACTTATTGTGCGGTTTTAGGTGTACCAACCGCCCAGAGACATGCGCATGAAACATGTGATGGTAAACTTCTAAAAATCAGAGGGTTTGGCACCTAAGGTTAAGGTTCCCACCTCGAGTTCTAGAAAGAGCCGATTCCATTGCACAGCTATCGTTGCATTGGGACTCGATCCATAGTTCGAAGTGAGCGGAATTGAAAAGTGGATTACCCCGTGTTTTTCCTCACGGAGATTCCATTTTCAATTCCTTCTATTGTGTTCCTAAAGGCGGCGCCCGGGGTTTTAGGCGCGGTTGTGTGTGTCCACGTGTCGTGATCATCACAATGCAAGTCACGCACAACAGTTTATCAATCAGCACTTCAAATCATCCACACAACATACATTCCTACGCCCAACCTGCATAAGACAATGTTAATCACGGACTACACCCCTTATTTCTCCAATCTGCAAAAACATATAACACCTATCGTAAGCGGACTTACCTCACCTTCAAGAGCGCCTGCATGGTTAGAAAAATCAATCAACTTTTTAATCGGCTCAAGTTCTCTAAAGTCCCCAGCGGAGTCGCCAGTCTGTCGCGACCCTCTCGAGGCTCGCCATGGGCTCTCGAGGGCTAATGGGCCGTCCAGTCTGGTCGGATGCGGACCTCTCCCAAGGCCCGTTACCCAAATCGCAACGGAGGTATGCGTAGTCGACCTTCAGTGTGATCTAGTGACATGTGCTAAGTGTGCATGCCATGGAGTCGCCACCAATCATTTTTTGGAGGGTATGATTGGACCACCCTATTGAATAGTCGGGAGTTTCTATTCAATTCTGCGATAACCAGAAAAATGGGTTCGGGGACTTAGTTACGTCAACTATCAGAGTTGACGCCCTTTCGGTACCTAAGTTGACTGAGTTTTCTGACTTAAGATTCCATGCGGATGAGTGGGATACGAATCCTAAATCTAGGAGTTCGTGCAGATAGGAATGACTATCCTAGCAATCACAATCAATAATAAAGTGCACAAATCAATGAATTCAAATGTACAAATAAATCACATGGCATTCCTAATAAGGCCATATCGGCCTAGAGAAGCATCAATCAGGCTTAGGAATGATTTAGACATGATTTTGCCCATCAGGGGCAAAATCGTAATTTTGAGACAAATGAGACAATTTGCCCAAAAAGGACAAAATCATCATTTCGGAATGAATCCGGAGTCAAAACAGGTTTGGTCACTCAATTGACCCATTTCCTATTTTTTGGCAATTTTCGTGATTTTCGGGAATTTTAGAAACCGATTTACCATTCGAAGGGTAAAATCGTCATTTTCTAAAAATGGAAATGAAATGTGGAAATCTTAGACATAAGGTTTAACCACCCATCTGGCCCATCACCAAATTCTAAGCAATTTCCACAATTCATCAGAATATCAAAGACGATTCACCCTTTGAGGGGTGAAATCGCCATTTTGGATTAAATGGGAGAAAATCCCAAAAATGAAAACAAATCAATTTTTTGTCATTTTCAGCCTTGGACAATTTTTAGAATTTTTCTGCAATTTTTCTCAATTTTTTTGTTTTTCTTTGATTTTTCCATTTTTTTGGCATTTTTGATTTATTAATATTTTTTTATATTTTCAGAAAATATTTTAACAAAAAGCATGTCTTTGACAATAGATAACACTCAACCAGATAAATAAGCTAACCACTAGACTGAAACAAATACATACAAATCAAGTCTATAAATGCAATATTTTAGAAAAATAATCCTGATATACGGATCGGGTACGTAAAACATACCGGATTGGACACCGGCCTTCAATCGCCTAGCCCCAGCCTGCGACCATCCCCATGCCCGTTACCTGTCGATCGCCATTAGAATGTCGATAGTCAATTTCACAAATTAAGACTAAAAAATAAAAAAATTAAAAAATTGGACACTGTTCATGCACTGTTCCGACACTGTTCATGCACTGTTCGGACACGGCTTCGACACGCTCCGACACGGCTCCGACACGCACCGACACGTCCGGACACGCTCCGACACGTTCGACACGCTCCGACACGTTCGACACGCTCCGACACGTTCGACACTCTCCGACACGTCCGGACACGCTATGACACGGCTCGACACTCTCCGACACGCCCGGACACTCTCCGACACGTTCGACACTCTCCGACACGCTCCGACACGTTCGACACTCTCCGACACGCTCCGACACGTTCGACACTCTCAGACACGTTCGACACTCTCCGACACGTCCGACACGCTATGACACGGCTCGACACTCTCCGACACGCCCGGACACTCTCCGACACGTTCGACACACTCCGACACGCTCCGATACGCTCCGACACGTTCGACACGCTCCGACACGTTCGACACTCTCCGACACGCTCCGACACGGCTCGACACTCTCCGACACGTCCGACACGCTCCGACACGTCCGGACACGCCTGGACGAGGGGACCGAGCGGGGCACGGCCGAAACGGCTAAATCGACGATCGGCGGACGAAGGCTGACTTCGGGATCGATGACAGAGGTTTGAGGGAACGTCGGGGAGGAGGAAAACAGAGCACGGAGGCTTCAAGCCGCGTTGGCTCGCGGGTTTCTCAACTTTGCGGCGGCTCGGGTCTTCGGATATAGCGGCTCGAAGCGATAGCGACGGCAGCGAGGTGGTGGTGCGGTGGTAGCTGGCTCGACGAAGGAGGCCGAATGTGTGGTGGCGGGAAGTGGTGTCGGTGAGGTGGGGAGGTTCACGAAGAAGAAGAAAAAAAAATCCAGAAGAAGAAGGAAGGACCAGGAGGAGGAGGAGGAGGGGAGAAGAGAGGGAGCGGCCGAAGAGAGAGGGCTGATCCTCTCTCTCTCTCCAATTGAGTGCACTCAAGTGCACTTGAGTGCACTTGAGTGCCTTCAAAAAGAGAGAGAGAGGAAAGAGGAAAAGAGAGAGGGAGAGTGTGTGAGAAAGAGAGGGAGCGGGCGCGAGAGAGAAAGTGAAAGAAAAGAGGGAGACATCGTGATGACGGTGGTCCCCTCTTCCAATCATCACGCTCCCTCTTTCGTCAATTTCGTCAGTTAGGTCGGTTGCCCAATTCGCACAATTGTACAGTCAGCGAACAATCGGACTAAGGTGCAACATAGAGCACTCAAATTGACTGCTAAGATTCAAAAACTGTAAGAACTGCAAATAAATAAATAAATAACTCAAATGGCATTTTTTTAGCCAAATTCAACTTCATATATTACGAAGGAACACATGCGATTGAACTTGATTTTTGACTTTTTATGAGGTCAAAATAAAAAATACAATCAAAATAAAATATTGACTATTTATAAATTTTTGAGACCTCAAATTCTATTTTTTTTTATTTTTCATGTATTTTTAGATTTTTCGAAAATAAAAATAAAAATAAAAAAAATATGAAAAAATATTTTTGTCAAAAACGGTTCCTTTAGCTTGGCCAAGGTTACCAAAATTGATTTTGTAATTTTTTAACTTTTTATTGATTTTTTTATGATTTTTTTTAAATAATAATAATAATAATAAACTAGAAAAGACTTATCAAAAATCAGGTGTCAACACCCGTCCCTTTTCATCTTGGTGGGCTTTTGCCCCAATGTTCCTTCTTGGTGAGAAGTCGACTCCTTTGTCTATCTTCAAATATCCCTTCCTGTGGCTTGAGTTGCCGACCAGCTTCGATCTTCTTGAAGGACCACTCCTGAGGGTCAATAAAACACAATCAACAAATTTTCAAATTTAAAGAGATTAGGTTACAGCTAATTCTCTTCCGCATGTGGCTTCTTTGATTGCATGCTGTTCCACGTCTTGAAAGATGGCAATAGGAAATACGCCCCTTTTCAGCTGACTGTTTTTCTTGATGATTCCCTGGTCGGACAGTCAGGTTAGAATTTAAGGCCGTCGGGGTACCCCCTGTGTGGTGAGGATGAGTGTCTTCATTTCTGTCATCACTGCGAGCACCTGAGCCAACTGACTCTCCAGGGTGGTCAAGCGCTTTTCCATGCCATCCTGGTCCATTTTAACTTGCGACTGATTCTTCACACGAGTCCCCGAATTTTGATTCTGGAAATTACCTGTTCGAATGACAGGAATATGTCAGAAAGGGAAGTAAGGCATAAATCCTTTCAATTTTATGCTTTCTTGTAATTAACGAAGATAAGGACTTTTACACAAGCCTTAATCTCATGTGAAAAATTCTTATCGATGTTTTTCAAGAGAAAACATGAAACTAAAAGGAGCGTAATCCATGGTTATCACTTTTGGTAAATCCCCAGAAAATCTGTGGAATTTCCAAGAAGATAAAAATGCAATTCCAATGTGTCCCAAATTCGATTAGAGATAGGACATCCAAATTGAAATGATTTCCCGAAGGTAATTTGGATATCATGTCTCCTCTTGAATTCAGGAAACATGGACGACTTTAGTTAATTACCAAGGATTACCAATGATGCATGCTATAGACCGGTTCAATTCCATGTCCGGCGCACCACGAAATGAGTGTTAGATTCTCGTACTTGGGTTAAACATGCCAAGTGTGAGTTCTAACGAAAATTTCATCTGGGCGAGACACGCCATTGAATCGGAAAATCCGAATGGTTGAGAGAAATTCCAGTGTTGCGCTCCAATATCAGGACACTTAGACAAGAATTAGAAATCGAGGTGTAAAAAATAGATGGGAGACCCACAGACGGGCGCTCCTTACAGACTCGATGATCCTGATAAAAGAAAAGGGACGACTGGAACGTGACCCTTAATAACCTAAAGAGATGCCCCAAGACGGGTCTTTGTGGGACGATGCTTGATGTCTTTGGTCCGGCTATTTCGGGTCTTCGTTTTTATCAGATCCCCTTTTGATAACGTCCGGCAGGTGTCTCGGGTTTGTTGTTATCGCCTGTCCTTCAACTTCCGGTATGGTTACTAGACCACTCCTTGGGCAACTTGAAAAGGGTAGACTCCGTTGAATGTCCGGGCAGTCTGATGGCGGATGACGCGTCGCTCATACTTGAATACGTCCGGGACGTGGGAGCGACTTGGGGAGATCATCTCTTTTATCTATACTTTAAAATGGAATTGGACTCAACCATCGGACTTGATGAATGCAACATGTTGTGCAAAATGAAAGGCTGCAAGTGAATTTAAATAGAAATGGCAGGATCTTACCATAAGAGGCACCCGATGATTTTTGGTTTTTAGGTATACCAACCATCCATACACATGCGCATGAGACAAGTGAGGCTCGACTCTAAAAATCAAAATGGCTTAGGTGAGGAACCTAGAGGCTTCCCTCTATCCGAGTCGATAAATTCGTCCATGAGCGCAATCCACAACAAATGGATAAAAGTCTCGACTTGGATAGTGAGTGGGATCGAATATGGTCGACCCCAGCGCAATCCACGCTAGAGCGTTGCATATCGATCCCTGATCTATGGCTACCTGAAAAGGTGATTTCGCGGCCTGGGTTTGGGCGCTTTGTGCAAAGTGTCGTGATCCTCAAATATGCAGTGAATCATGCGCAACAATTTATATATCAATCAGCGCTTCAAATCATCTATATAACATACATTCCTACGCCCATCCTGCATAAGACAATGTTAATCACATACTACACCCCTTATCACTCCAATCTGCAAAAACATATAACACCAATCGTGAGCGGACTTACCTCACCTTCAAGAGCGCCTGCAGGGTTAGAAAAATCACTCAACGTTTTAATTACGGCCTAAGTCCACTTGAGGTCCAGAACCAAGTGTTCTAGAACAAAGTCCCCAGCGGAGTCGCCAGCTATCGCGACCCGTCCGAAATCAACGGACGCGGCTAATGGATTACCGATCGCGGGCTTTGGATCGGCGCGGGCCCTCCCAGGCCCATACCAAATCGCGGCGGGGGTATTTTTTGAGGGATTCGACGATAAGAGTCGATCGCTTTCGACCTTAGTGTGGTCGTGGTGGCATATGCAACTTGTGCATGCATTTGGAGTCGCCACCGGTCTTTCTTTGAGGGTAGACCGGAAACCTTACTGACTGATTGGGAGAGATCGATCAGTTCCGCGGAACCAGAGATTTTGGGTTCGGGGACTTGGTTACGTCGGTGTCATTACCAACGCCCTTTCGGTACCTAACGCGAGTGATTTTCCTGACTAAGAGTTCATGCAGGCGCAATTTTGGGTGAGATAGGTATAGTTCGGGTTTCATGCAGATTGGAAGACTATTCCTATCAATCACAATCAATTTTAATGAAAGCGCAAGTCAAGTGTATAAATAAATCATGTCAATGCACATCAATTTCAATCATGAGCCTCCTAGTATAGCCATAAAGGCTTAGGGAAAATGTGATTTAGGGCCAGGGGTAAAATGGGAAGATTCGGGGACAATTAGTCCGAAGTGCAAAATTGTCATTTTTGGAAAGTTTGGATATCGAATTACCCAAAATATTCCATGGCCAGTTGATTGTGGCCATTTCCCATTTTTGAGAATTTTTTGAAATTTCTTGATTTTTCTTCAATTTTTGGGAGACGATTCGTCCAAAGGGCGAAATCGTCATTTTAAGAAGGGCCGGGGTTCAAAACACCCGGAATGAGTCTTGGCCAGTTGTTTGTGGTCATTTCCTATTTTTTGGGATTTTCCTGGATTTTTTAGAATTTTTTTGGAAAACGGTTTGCCGAAAGGGCAAAACCGTCATTTTTGGAAAGATCGGGGGTCAAAAGACCCGAAACAGGTCGTGATCAGTTGAATGTGGCCATTTCCTATTTTCTGAATTTTTTTAGAATTTTTCTGAATTTTTCGAATTTTTTGAATGTTTTCATGATTTTTCATTTTTTATTGATTTATTGATTATTTTATTATTATTTTATTATTTTCCGAATTTTTTTAATATTTAAAAATATTTTGCGGGCCGGGTCAAACCCGGCCCACGCCTCTCGGGCGCCCGGCCCGACCCTAGGGGTCGACACCGGCCTAAAACGACACCGTTTTGATTTTTAAATATTTTTTCCTATTTTTTAAAAAAAATTTGGATTTTTTATCTATTTTATTTAATTATCCGAAAATTCCCCGGATCGGACGGTCCACGTCGTGCCACGTGGCTTCGTCTCGTGCGCCCGATCTTCCACTAGATCGGGCGACTCACAGAGAGCCACGTGGCTCGATCACGACCGTCGGATCAAAAATCAATTTCTTTTCCTTTTTTAGAAAAAACCACAAATCGGACGCTCTAGAACGTGCCACGTGGCTTCCTCTGGTGCGTCCGATCTTGTACAAGATCGGACATCCCTCAGTGAGCCACGTGGCACATCCTCGTCCGCAGGATCGATTATTCGAAAATCATTTATTTAATTTTCCAAAAATCTAGGATCGCGACACGTGTCGCGATCGTGGCCGTCCGTTTGTTTTATTTGAAAATAAGCGGACCGGACCCCACCCGGCTGACGTGGTTGCCTACGTGGCACGCCACGTCGGCCGTTGACCGTTGACCGGCCGGAGGGTCGCCGGAGAAGACGATGAACAGTGAAAAATCCGGCGGGAATAGTAAAAATTCCGGCGAGGTCGCCGGAAAATTGCGAAACGGACCCGAAACTTGGTATTTTTCGCCCGTTCTTGCGGCATTCGACTCCTTAGACTCTCGGCATTGACGCACGACCAAAACATGGCAAGAAACACGTCGGGAAACGCCCCGAAAATCCGGCGACCGAACCGGCTCCGGCGAAAGTTTACATAAAAAATTTTAGGCCACCGAGCTCGGTTTCAATCATTCAAACAACATCCATGGAGAGCGTAGAAGCTTACCTGAGTTCATTTTGAGCTTGAAGACCGCCGGAAGTTCCCCGTTGAGCTCTCGGTCCGCGAGGTGGACGGCGAAGCTCCGAACGTGGTTTCCGGCTCGATTTCGATGCAAAATAAATAGCAAGGTAGGCGGAGGGATGGTGTTAGAGGAGTTTAGGAACCAAATGCACAACAAATAAGGCTCGGGGAGCCTCGGCCGAGACTCAAAAAATGCAAAGCCCGTTTGGGCATTTCGTCGAACACCCGGCGTGCATAAGAAAAAATGAAGACCGGGGAAGATACCGACCTATTCCGCGACCGTCGACGGCGACCGAAGCTCCCCTCAGGCTCCAAGAGGTGCCGGCAAGCTTGTCTAGCCCCGGCTTTGCTCGAAAATCCTCCCAAAAAAATCCTCTCCCCGCGCCAAGGCCGAGCTCGGTTTTTATCCGAGAATCTCTCGGTTTCGTGTGGCCGGCCGCCCGCCTCGACAACCACTTCCTCGCCAGAGCACGATCATGGGTCTCCCATGCTCATTCTGCTTTTGTTCCTCCCCAAACGCACGCCCCGACATGCCCTGTTTTCCCCCTGCCATTCTGCACATTCTGCACGGGTCTGCAACAATGTTGCAGACCCGGGTCGGGCCGGGTCGTACCCGACCGACCCGGTTCGACCAAATAGTCAAATTGACCCCCCAAATGACCTCTTTTCATGAAATTGATGGCAAATTCGGATTCCTTGGCATGTTTTCTATCAAATATGGGTATTTTTGTGAATCAATTTATTGAAATTCTGTGAAAACCCCAAATTGTCCCTAGGATCCGAAATTTAATTTCGCCAAATCGAGGGCCTAAACGATCAAATTATTCAAAATTGAGGCCACCAATGTATTCAGAATGATGAAAAATATTGGGTAGAGGTGTTTAATTTTAATGGGTGTGCCCGTGTGAAATTTAATTTCACAAATTGTAAAACCGGGGACTAAATTGAAAGATTTTTATGCAATTAAGCCCCTTTTGGCTAAAATTGATCAAATTGGAGGGAAAATTGACCCAATTGCATTTCAATACTTTGGAGTCCAATGTCATAGCTTATAAAAACCGAGAATTGAAAATTAAAAGACTCGAAAAGGATTTTTTAGGCCCGGTTCGGGATTAGGTTTGTGAAGGAACCCAATGAACCAAGCCGAATTTCCCTAATAAAAAGTGAAAATATTAAAGAGAGAATTAAAATAAAATTTGTGAATATTTTTTGTAATTTTCTGACCACGGATGGTATTTTTCTGATTTTTTGGGTATTTTTATAATTAAATAAATTCCAAAAAATATTAAAAAAATTCAAAAAATATTTTTTGTTCAAAATTGGTTCCTAAGGCTAGGCTAAGGCTCCCAAAGTTGATTTTGCAATTTTTTGACCTTTCTTGCTATTTTTAATTAATTTTAGAAATAAAAAATTATAATAACGGATGGTCAAAAATCAGGTGTCAACAGTGACCAAACGTATTTCGTGTTGAATGGGGTAGATCCCATTATGCTCCGCGGGTGATAGTCATCGTTCATGGAATTTGCTTCACGGATTAAGTGATTAATCCATGGCCCTTGGCTCGAAGACGTTCAAAGGGTAATGTTGACACTCAGAGCGGTTAGTTTTAAGCGTTAATTAAAATGTTCCCGCGGGAACTCTACAACGAGATCCGTAACACATTCATTCGACGTATTCACCTCTCACTTCTCCTGAGCCTTCTAATGATTTAGCACACGAGCTTCGAACCAGATGTCTGGTCGCCGGTACCGGTCACGACTGCGAAGATGCCCTTGTTCCAAAATGCTTGACCCATAGGCTGAGTTGCTCATTCAGGAGATCGTCCGACTGCTCGAGTCGTTCAAGTTGAGTATCCTTAATTGCTGGTGACGGACTTCTCCCATTTCCGGCATGAACAACCTGGTTCCTCGGTTTATGCGTGATCCACACGCCGAGTTGCTCACTGAGGGACTCACTTGAAATTTCAAGCCAATGACGCCCAAGTCGGGCATCCTCAACCGCTGGCGTTGGATTCCTCACACTACTTTCGGCATGAACAACCTCACTTCTCGAGTTGGTACTTTCATCGTTGTCCAGTAGGTTTGTATCCCATGCTGGATTCGCCGTAGGAATAACACTGGCGATCGGTTGGTGCTCAAATTGAGGAGTCCATACCTGCTGAAATTGTTGTACATACTCTTGAGGAGTACCGGGGTAACTCAGGGGGGAATTCAGCCGATCGAACCAAGAATAGATGTTTTCAAGGAGATCGTCTGAACCATCGAGCGACTGACACTCAGGTTGAGCATTGTCGACTATTGGAGAAGGAATCTTTTCACCATTTTCGTCATGGACCACCTGATTCTTCGAGCCGGAATCTCCGTAATTGTCTCGCAAGATTGTATGTGCATCTCCTGCCAATGTTAGATCTGCTGTAGGACTAGCATTAACGGCCAGTCGGTGCTCAGACTGGGGAGCCCGATTTGCTGAAATTGCGGTACATACTCCTGAGGAGTACTAGGATAACCCAGGGGAGTACTCTGATTGATGCCTGAACAATCGACCATGTGATTGCTAGTCCCATCGGTGTTAAGAGGTGATTGGATGCTTCCTGCTTCATGAGGATTGCGATCACAGCCATGCTCATCGTTTAAACTTGAACCGCCTCTATCTTGGTCTAGCTCCACTCGTCCATCTCTCAATAGCCTTTTGTAGCACCAAAGGTGGTTCCTGACTTTATTTCTATCCAGTTCCGGCATGTTCATGATCTCGAGTATGCGCGATGGGCGAGCCAAACTGATCCCTAACTGTTGAACTGCATCAACAAATTTGCTATGAAGCTCCGAGGTCCAATAAAACCTTGTTTTCTTGTTAGCCGAAGTAGTGTTGGCAACTCGGCGGCTTCTCTTCGCGGAATTTGGTCGTGTTGAACCGCCTCTACCTTGGTCTAGCGACGCTCGTCCATCTCTCAGTAGTTTCTTGTAGCGCCAAAGGTGATTCTTGACCATATGTTTAGCCAGTCCCGGCACGTTCATGATTTCGAGTATGCGCGATGGGCAAGCAAAACTGATCCCTAACTGTTGAACTGCATCAACAAATTTGCTATGAAACTCCGGGGTCCAACGAAATCTTATTTTCTTGCTAGCCGGAGTAGTGTCAGCAACTTGGCGGTCACTCTTCTCGGAATCTGGTCGTGTTGGAGGTTGCTCTGGAGGGGATTTAGTGGTCTCAGATCGGCTGGTCATGACGGTGAGTTCATCATTGAGCGGACCCGACTTGTCATGACGCATGTTCCCTTCCACAATGGGCGTCGACTTTGACCTTATAGCACTAGTTTCCTCTTGTAGATCCTCGGCGGTACCCGCCTGCTCCGAAAGATGTTGCGAAGGGCATGGCAACAAATGAGCATTATAAACCCCCAGATCTGGCCCTTTAGTGAATACTCCGTCCGTGGGAACAGGATTACCGCATTCAAGGCAAATAGCGATGCTTAGAGCTTTTTTGTACTGAATGTTTTTTATTCGAAGCTTTTCATTTTCCTCCCTCACAATCGCTAACTCGTGCCGATCGTGTTGCTGCTTCATCCGGGTTCGTTTGTTTTCAAACCAACACTTGACCTTCCGAGGATCCCACCCTATCTCCTGGCCCATTCTGATTCTCTGTTCCATGTCCGGATAGGGGTATTCCCTGAAAAACAATTCGAGTTTATGGACTTGACCTGAAGTGTTGCGTTGGAGATATTCCCATTTCTGACGCTGATCACCGTCGCGGGTACTGTTCTCGTTAACCAAGCCGCGGGTTTCATCATTAGAAGGATCGGTCTCCATGGCCCTCGTGTCAGGTTCGGTCCTGAGATCTTCACATTCTTCGAGCAGCTCAAGCTCGGAGACCTCCAAGTCTGGCGCTTCCAGTAAATGACAGAACCCCTTGAACATTTTGGTCGAAATATCACTGCTTGATTTTCCGTTAACTCAGCTTTCTTTGTTCCTCCTTGGATCCTCACTTTCTCTGCAAATTCTGAAAGGTTAAAGGAGTTGGATCACCGTTCTCTGATCAAAGGTGATAGCTACCTGACGAGCGCTCTTCTCAGTGCTTCGTGATTCCCACTTCGTCCTTTTGTGATGGCTACCTGACGAGCGCTCTTCTCAAGGCCTCGTGGTTCCCACTTCTTCTTTTTTTAAGATGGCTACCTGACGAGCGCTCTTCTCAAGGCTTCGTGGTTCCCACTTCTTCTTTTTTAAGATGGCTACCTGACGAGCGCTCTTCTCAAGGCTTCATGGTTCCCGCTTCGTCTTTTTGCTCTTTTCTACGTGAACGGAGCCTGAAGATCTCTTGCGTTGATTTCGCTTTGTCGAGCACTACGCTTGTCCCCCTGGCCCAGTCTCTAGAGTAACAAGCCTGTCCACCTTTCGGCGCCATTATGTTTCGTGAAACCCGAGATCACAGGACGGTAGTGGATTCGTGACTCATCGGGGATGCATTAATGAAACCTGTTTGGCTCTACTGCACATAAACTATTATTACCACTTCTCCCTGCTTACTCGAGCATTTATAAGGTGATAGATTGACGTCAAGAAGATTAACACTTTAGCCTTATCAGACTCAGCCTCTCAAACAATCTTCACATTCCCACTCTCCTCTCTGTCATTCCATCGCATATGGATTCCTCCTCTGTGCCTGCTGCCTTAGCTGAAGCTTCGACCCAATGGGAGAGATTTTACCACCTCTTGGGTAGAGGTTATGGCTACATAAATAATCATCCTGAAGCTGAGGTTGAAGTTCGTACTCTGATTCCAGCCTTAGATACCGCATGTATTGAAGGTACGAAACTGCAAAGGGAGTTTGCGATCTTCCCAACTCTCTTCAACAATTTCCTGCAGGCTTACGAAGTCGCTAACCGGGAGGTCACTTTGGCCGGTATCGTGCGAGCCCGTTATCAGGACCGAGCTGAGTCCCTGATGTTGGCCATGCTGACGGCCGATAACCATAAAAGGGCTGTTGAATACGCCCACGCCCAGGTTTCGCTGCTGGTCCGTGAGAGGGACAACCTGGTGGAGCGTCTGGCTCTTTTTGACACCGCCTTTGAGCAAGACCGGAACAACCTCGTGCTGAGGTTCCAGTGTGCCTGGTTGGGGGAAAGGCTTGAAGACCTGAGCATGGATATAGCTCGTGGGAGGGTGCTGGCTCATGACTTAGAGCTTGAGTTCGAGTATTATGAGACCAAGGTGAACGAACTTAAGGAGAAATGTCGTCTCCTTTTTTTCAAGCTTGTAGACCTCGATTCCCGGAGTGTGGGTTGTAAGCAAGGCATGGATAGCATGGAGAGTCAGTTAAGCTTTTTTGTGATGCTTGTCAGAACTCATTTTGGGTTTACTGCTCCCCCTCAGTGATCCACTTGTAAACTTTCCTGCTGAATGAAATAAATGCGAGTTTGTTTATATACGCTCTTTCATTCTGCATTGTTGACTAGCCAAGAAAGGTTTTTGCTTTCGGATCTACGCGACTCCTTTTCGCATGTGTCAACAGCTTGACTACGCATCATTCTCACAGCCCGACGCTCTATATTTGATTGCCTTGAATGCCTCGTGAGAAATAGATTTGTAGTTCCTCGAAACTTAAAGATTGCCCCTGATTTTGTGGTCATAGCGTTTGGGGCTGCTAGCATTTTTTTTTTTTTTTTACTTTCGAGCTCGATCACATTCTGCCAGCAACTCATGCTATCAATTCTGCCTTCACGCGTCGGGGCTGATTTTGCCTTGAACAAGGAGTTGCCGTATACACACGAGATGACGTTCGCAGAAAACATTATGCAAAATCAACTCTAGCTATTGAAGAAACAAACGCATGCACCGATGAGAACTTTACAACAAGAGACACATCCTTCTCGCGTACATCCCCTTCTTTCCTTGGGTATGTCCAATGACTAACCAATCTGGCCTTGGCTTCGGTGGGCCATTACCGACTGCAAATCATGGTTGCCAACCTTTAATAGCTTCCAACTGATCGAACCAGTTATCAAGTTCTTCATCGAAGAAATCATCTGACTCCTCGAACGATTGATGTGTAGGTTGAGCCGCATCGCCCGACGGGTTCTTCGAACTGGAACCCCCATTTTTGTCTGGGATTATAAGAGGAGATTTGATCGATTGACTACCACAAGCATCTCCCACTTGGGAATTATAAAAATGCTCCAAGCATTCTCTCATTAGATCATCTGAAGCCACATGCTCCGATTGGGCAAACCCTTGAGCACTGGGCGTGGTGGGCTGATCTGCGACAAGATGAACACTGGCTAGCTGCTGCTCGGACGGAGGAGTGCTTACTCGCTGCACTTGTGATGTGTGCTCATGAGGAATATTGAAATGACTCGTGAGGATGTCCTGATCAAATCCCCAATAGTCGTCTAGGTTCGACCGGGCCTCCTTTGGCATAAGGGTGCTGGGCTCGCAGCCGAGTCTATTGTTCAGATTCAGCTCTGCATAACGTTGTCCTAACGCCCTTATGTAGTAGCCAAGGTGATTTGCGACTAATTGCTTGGTAAGTCCCGGTACTTTCATGACCCTAAGTATGCTTGTCGGACCTATGAAGTCGAGTCCTATCTGTCGAACTGCGTCTAAGAACTTGAGATGAAGCTCCGGGGGCCAAATGAATTTCTTCTTCTCGTCGTCCAGAGTGGCGTTGATAGCCTGCCGACTAATCTCCAACTCCTCTTGAACCGTATCTGATCTTACCGGAAGCTGTTGTGGAGGAGATTCATGGGCTTCGATGAGGTGACTCCGATCATAACGACACATATCTTCTTCCTCCGAAGACACTGGTATAATTTCTGTGGGATCGATCTGCTCATGCGCGCCATTAGCAGGATCTGATTGTACCGGGGATGGCTCAAGGGAGCAGGGGGATGAACGAGCACCTTCTATCTTCGTAGAAGGCTTACCGGGGAACAATTTACTGAGGGTGGTAGGGCCACCGCAGTCAGGGCAGGTAATAGTACTGAGGATTTTCTCATACCACATGTTTTCCATTTGAAGGTTTTGGTTCTGCTCTTTTAGGGCCGTGATCTCCTTACGCCTGTGTTGGACACCTAGTCTGAAACGTTTATTCTGAAACCAAAAATGGATTCTCATAGGATTCATTCCCAGCTTCCGGCCCAATTCAATCTTTTGTTCCTCGCTTGGGCAAGGGCATTCATCGAAGAAAGCTTCAAGCTCCTGGATTTCTTTCCGAGCGTAGCGCTGGCGACTTTTTCTTTTCCGGGGTTGAGCGTTGTGGCCACTGCCGTCGTCGCCACTGCGATCTTGATGCTCGTCACCAGCAATGTTGAGTTCCATGGCTTCGATGTCGAATTTGATTCTAGAGAATTTTGAGGTCTTTCAACGAACTCGTCACTCGGGGTTCCCTGTTCTCTTTTGTATACTCGCTCTTTCGATTTGTCGCCTCCTTTTCCTCGAAAGCTAGGTCTGTTCAGCGTTCTGTTTTTGAAACGACAGAACTGTTTACCTCCTGCTCAGCTTTCCAACACGGAGGGGTAACTAAATCCTTCCGCGGCTTCTTCGATAGTAGCGCTCGCCTTTCACCTTTCTTCAATAGTTATGTCTCTTCAGCACTGTCTTCCCTTTTTAAGTGGCAGAGCTGTTCACTCGCCGCCCAGCTTTATGCGTGATGGAACAACATAATACTTTCGCGGCTTCTTCGATAGTTGCGCTCGCCTTTCACTTTTCCTCAATAGTTATGTCTCTTCAGCACTGTCTTCCCTTTTTTAAGTGGCAGAGCTGTTCACTCGCCGCCCGGCTTTATGCGTGATGGAACAACATAATCTTTTCGCGGCTTCTTCGATAGTTGCGCTCGCCTCCCTCCCAGCTTTAATAATGGCGAGACCGAATTTGCCAGGCCTGAAATCGCGGATCAGGACATGCCTGGTGATTGGGAGAAGCAGCCCCCCGCTTTACATTAATTAACCCGGCTCCACGAGCATTATTGCTGCAACTTTTCTCCGCTCTCGAGACGCTATAAAATGCGTGGTTGGTGTTTGGGAGATTAACGCTCTCATATAATTTGCTTCCATTCTCTAATCGCTCCACTACACACATCTCCGTCGAAAATGGCCTCTTCCCAAGTTCACACTTTCTCAGCCGAAGCTTTGACTCGATGGAAAGAGTTCTATAACCTCTTGGGTCGAGGCTACGCTCACATAGCCGATCATCCCGAAACCGAGGATGAGATCCGAGTCATGTTCGGGGACCTGGACATCACCTCCCTCGAGGGTACCGCGTTGGGGAGGGAATACAGTATTTTTCCAACGCTCTTTACGAACTCCTTGGAGGTCTACCGCGCTGCTCATCGGGGAGTAACCGTGGCTCGTGTCTTGCGAGCCCGTTATGAGGATCAGTCCGACCGCCTAGCGTTGGCTGACTACCTGGCCGATAGTCACAAAAAGGCTGTTGAGTTCGCCAAAGAGCGGGTTTCAACATTGCTACGCGAGAGGAGGAATCTGGTGGAGGACTTAGCTCTATCTCTGGCTACCTATGAGCGCGATCGACGTAATGCCCTGCTAAGGAATCGAAGCGAGTGGCTGGAAGAAAGGCTCAACGGCATAAATGAGGATATAACTCGTGAGAATGGACTTGTTCGGGACTTGGAAGCAGTCGCCGAAGATCACGAGACTCAGGTTGTTGCCGTCAATGATGAACGCAAACGCCTTCACCTCAGGCTTGCAGACCATGATACGCGGAGTGGTGCGTATAAACAAAGCATCCATAACCTGGAGGGCCAGCTGGGCTCCTTTGTGTCGTTGATTAGGGCTCATTTCTGCTTTACTTTTCCCCCCCAATGAATTGTACGATATGGTTTGGGCAAGAATGAATGAAAGCTCCTGTGTGTTTGTTTTAGCTTTTATATGATCCATCTCTTCGAGCATCCGGACATCTTAGACTTGGATGAGCTGATCCATAATAAGTCGAGTAGATGTGATCTGATTTTCTAACTCGCTCATGATCAGATGAAAAAATAGCTCCAGACTTATCCAAGAAAAGATTTCTCTATACTACTTGTTTTTCACCTGCAAATGAAAAGACCGAGTCAGAAGGAATAATCTGAAAAAGAAAGCATAGACCCCTTTCAATCTTATGCTTGCTCGTAATTAATAAGGACAAGAACTTTTACAAGGGTTTTAATCTTGTGCGAAAAGTTTTTATCAATATTCCTCGAAAGAAAGCATACTATTGAAAGGAATGTAATTCACGATAATTGCTTTTGACCAATTTTCAGAAGAGCGAATTAGTCAAAAGTGCAAGGCATAACGACGTGTTTTAAATTTAATTGAAGATACGGCATCCAAATCAAGGCCGTTTTGTTAAGAACGAGAGCAATTTGGACATCTATCTCGTCATTAAATTCGAAATAACGCCAATACTCTTGATCAATTATCGTGGATTACTAGTGACGTATGACATGCATGGACCAATTCAAGTGTATAATTCCTTCTAGCGAAATTGGGGTTGGATTACCCTGTACGACCAAAAAGGTCGTGCAAGATTTTCAACTTTAGTTTCCTCTAAAGGAATTATAAACTAGACTTGGGAGTATTCGGATGATTAGAGAAAATGCCACTATCACATTCCCATGACCCGTCAAAAGAAATACAACCGAGTTCCATCTGAATGTATACACCAATAGATCCCTAATACAATCACTCTAAGGGGTGAGATAGAGAAAGCCTCGATAAAAATAAACCCTATACAATAGGACTAGTAATGGAAAATGAAACCAAAGAATGTGATCCTGACGTTTAAGGATGCCCCAAGTTCGATCTGCGACTTCCGGATCACTTGCCCCAACTCGTCATCTTCATTGGACGATATCTCAATAATGTCCATAGTAGGCTCCTTTGTTGCTCACTCGGTGTTCGCCATGGGATATCATCCTCCTCGTCTTCTATCAAAGACGTTTGGAAAAAAAAAACACACGCATCTATCCTTGAAATGGCATTTAATCTAATCACCAGAATGCAATGAATGAAATGCCTATATTTATATGAACTGTAATAGTTTTGAGGGATAGAGAGTCTTACCAACCCAACTCGTCGACTTATGTGCGATTTTAGGTGCACCAACCGCGCAAAGACATGCGCATGAGACAAGTGATGGTGAACTTCTAAAAATCAGAGGGTTTGGCACCTAAGGTTAAGGTTCCCACTTCGAGTTCTAGAAAGAGCCGATTCCATTGCACAACTATCGTTGCATTGGGACTCAATCCATAGTTCGAAACGAGCGGAATTGAGAAGTAGATTACCCCGTGTTTTTCCTCACGGAGATTCCATTTTCAATTCCTTCTATTGTGTTCCTAAAGGCGGCACCTAGGGTTTTAGGCGCGGTTGTGTGTGTTTTCGGTGTCGTGCTAAAGCGATAAACATGCATCTTATTTAACAATCACCGCTTCAATATAAAACATACGCACAATCATTCATTCCTACGCCCAACCTGCATAGGACAATGTTAATCACAGACTACCCCCCTTATCACTCCAATCTGCAAAAACATATAACACCTATCATAAGCGAACTTACCTCACCTTCAAAAGCGCCTGCAGGGTTAGAAATATCACTCAGCGTTTTAATTACGGCCTAAGTCCACTTGGGGTCTAGAACCACAGGTTCTAGAACAGAAAGTTCCCCAGCGGAGTCGCCAGCTGTCGCGACGCGTCCGAAAGGCGGACGCGGCTAATGGATTACCGATCGCGGGTCTTGGATCGGCGCGAGCCCTCCCAGGCCCATACCAAATCGCGGCGGGAGTATTTTTGAGGTATTCGACGATAAGAATCGATCGCTTTCGACCTTCAGTGTGGTCGTGGTGGCATGTGCAACTTGTGCATGCATTTGGAGTCGCCACCGGTCTTTCTTGGAGGGTAGACCGGAAACCTTACTGACCGATTGGGAGAGGTCGATCAGTTCTGCGGAACCAGAGATTTTGGGTCCGGGGACTTGGTTACGTCGGTGTCATTACCAACGCCCTTTCGGTACCTAACGTGAGTGATTTTTCTAGCTAAGAGTTCATGCAGGTACGATTTTAGGTGAGGTAGGCTTGATTCAGGGTTTCATGCAGATTGGAAGACTATTCATATCAATCACAATCAATTTTAAATGAAAGCACGATCAAGTGCATAAATAAACCACATCGATGCACATCAATTCAAGTCAATGGCTTCCTAGCATAGCCATAAGGGCTTATGGAAGGTGTGATTTCGGTCAGGGGTAAAATGGGAAGATTTGGAGGCGATTAGCCCGAAGGGCAAAATCGTCAATTTTTGGGAGATTTGGATACCGAATTACCCAAAATATTCCATGGCCAGTTGATTGTGGCCATTTCCCATTTTTGAGAATTTTTTGGAATTTCTTGATTTTTCTTCAATTTTTGGAGGACAATTCGCCCAAAGGGAGAAATCGTCATTTTAGAAGGGTTGGGGCTCAAAACACCCGGGATGAGCCTTGGCCAGTTGATTGTGGCCATTTCCTATTTTTTGGGATTTTTCTAGAATTTTTTTAGAAATTTTTTTTTTGTTAGTTTTCCATTTTTAAGGATTTTTTTTTATTAATATTTTCGGAAAATATTTTCTTTGACAATGTACAACACTTAACCAAAACAAATAATTTAACCACTAGACTGAAATAAATACACGCGACTCTAATCTATAATGTCAATATTTTAGAAAAATAATTTTGATATACGAACCGAGTACGTAAAATATACCTGATTAGACACCGATCTTCAGACGCCGAGCCCCCAGCGGGTGATCGTCTTTGTGCGCGTCACAGCCAATTACGCCAAATGGGAATGGCAACGATCCACAGGAATTTCGGTGCGGGCACGGGCTAGGTCACGAGTCAAGACACGGCATGGGCACACCTTCTCGGCCATTCGGCCCAAGTTCCCGGCCCACGTCTCGGTCCACGGGCTCGGCCACGGCCCATGATCTCAGCCGAGATTCTCGGCTACGGCTGGGTCATGGCCCGGTCAGACTGGCACACGGCCCAGGAGGTGGAAACCGGAAATGTCGCGGCCCTTCTTCGGCTCATTTGGCTTGGCGTCGGGGCTGCTTCTCACGAGAACAGGAGAGCAAAAGAAGAAGACAAGGCTGGAGGTGATTGGAGACGGAGCTCGGCGACGCGAGCCACGTTGGCTTCCTGCTCGTGAACTGTGCGTCGCATGACGGTAAGTCAGGAAGGGTGGTGGTAAACGAGTAACCACGCTCAGTAAGGATCTTCATCAAATGATCGGTGAGGTCACGGCCAGTCAGGTCAAGACGAGGAATAGCATGAGGGAGAGCATGGCCCTCGTATATGGGCACAGTGCGACTCACACCATCACCAGAATCCAACACAATACCCGTGGTACGATCACTTGCATACATGGAAAAAACAGCCTGGATGGCGACATACATTGCAGGTGTGTTGAAGGTCTCAAACATAATTTGGGTCATCTTCTCACGATTGGCTTTGGGATTCAAAGGGACCTCTGTTAAGAGAACGGGGTGATCTTCTGGGGCTACACGAAGCTTGTAGAAAGTATGATGCCATATCTTCTCCATATCATCCCAGTTGCTGACAAAACCATGCTCAATCGGGTATTTCAATGTTAAGATACCTCCCTTGGATTGAGTTTCATCACCAACGTATGCATCTTTCTGGCCCATGCCAACCATCACACCAGTGTGACGAGGGCGACCCACAATACTGGGAAAACACAGCACGTGGAGCATCATCGCTAGCAAAACCAGCCTTAACCATGCCGGTCCCATTGTCACAGACGAGTGGCTGGATATCCTCTGCTTCTGCCATATTCTTCTACCTGCGGGGAGATGCGAAGATTGAAGGCGAGCGTGAGAAGGTAGCGACGGGTGAGGAGGGAGGACGCCCAGATGAGTGTGTGAGGAGTGCAGGGGGTGGGCTCGGTTTTGGCCGCTTTTCCGGTGGCTGCGTCGGCGCTGCGACGACGATGGGATGGCGGTATAGACACTGGAGGACCTGGTGGTGGCTCGAAGAAACCAGAAGGGAGGAGGAGTGTTGGTCGCGCGGGCTCCTCTTCCTTCTGAACTTCGATCAAGAACCTGTGGAAATGATCGACGATCATGATCCCATTCTCCGAATATTGCACAAACAGGCTCTTCATCTCGCTTGGCGCATCCGCCACGTGAAGCTTGAACCTCCTGCGGAAGCAGAAACGCCCTCGATCGGTCCGCTCCCGCATGGGTTTCGCGAAAAAAAATATTCTATCCTCTATGAACTGTGTAGAAGATCGTGACAAAATGGAGACCCCCGAACCCCAAAGCAAAGCCTGAATCTTGGAGTTGATGAGGAAGGAGCCACTTCTTTTCTTTTGCTTTTCTTTTTTTTTTATTAATGCCACTCTCTCTTGTCCCCCTTTCAATGTCCTCCAGCAACTACGCCACTCCCTTTTGGTGATATATTATGTTTCTCCTTGGCTTTTAGAAATCCTCAGAGGACCCACCCACCAAAAGAAGCATATCCAAGAGTGGGATTAATAATCACGGAGGTTTCGTAACGCATAGACCGAAGGCAAAGAGGAATCTTTGACCCCCCCAATCTCCACCATCTCTGTGCTATGTTTATGAATTATATATATATATATATATCAAAAATAAAATTAATAAATAAATAAAATAAAAAGTTGATCAAAATTTAGGTGTCAACAAGGTCTTACAGAATTGGTTCAAAGAATGAAAAATCATTTTTGAGTGACAAAGATGGATGATCACCAATTTCTCATCTTCATGCGCCCTTTGTTGAAAATAGGCCTTTCATTTCCAAGCCTACCCTGAACCTACATTACAACCCTTTCCAAAAGTCTCTTCAGATTAGGGCACTTGGGTTAATATAGGGTTTCAAATGCTTATGAATATCGCCCGAAGAAGTGTGAGCAAGATTATTTCTATCTCATTTTGCAGGGTTCCTGACTTGTAAACCCAATGCAGCTGATGAAGATTTCATTTCAAGGCCTAATGACTCATATGAGACCCTTTTTTTTTTTTAATAACCTTTGACCAAGCCTGAATTACAATCCTTATAAAAGACCTCATGGATTGGTCTGGTCATACTAATTGCGAGAATACTCGGATCCTTGTCAGGTGTGATGATGACAGCTCTGAGTGATTCTCTTACCCGCATCAATGGTCGGGTCTCAAAAGCCTTTTTCGGGAGAGTGAGTGAAAAGTCCTTTCTGACTAAAATTCCTCATTCAAATTGATCAATTTTGTCGAAGGGATCAGACAGATTTCCTTATTGACAAAATCTCCAGCGAAGCTATGTAATGCAAGCAAAAGCTCAGGAATTTCTCTAGCATATGATGTTGCATTTACATTGATTTTATGCATCCATCATTTTTTCAAGGAAATGGATAGGTATATCGCAGTCGACCTAGCCATCACTCACTCATTGCCCGGAAACTCAGGTAAGTTTCCTAATTCCCTTTCAAAATCTTATATCGACACTTGATCAGCTCAAGATGTCCCCAGGATCTTATATCATTTTGATGCTTGATTAGCTCAAATTATCACTTCTTTGTGTTCATTTTGATTAGCTCAGGCGTCGCATCCCGTCATGTTCGTACCGATTAGCTCGGGCGTTATATCCTTTTTATGTTTACTCCGATTAGCTCGGGTTTCACACCCCTTTGTGTTCGTCCTGATTAGCTCAGGTGTCACCTCTCTTTTGTGTGCACACCGATTAGCTCAGGTTTCACATTTTTACCGACTCACGGTTTATAGTCCACATGGCGACTTACCGAGAGACAATGTGTTCGTTCTGATTAGCTCAGGCGTCACACCCTTTTTGTGTTTGTTCTGATTGGCTCAGGCATCACACCCCTCAGTGATCACACCAATTAGCTTGGGTGTCACATCTTTACCGACTCATGGTTTATAGTCCACATGGCGACTTGCCAAGAGACACAGTGTCCACGCCGATTAGCTCGGATGTCACATCTTTACCGACTCATGTTGACCCATTGAGGAGGTCGCAAGAGGCATTTTACCGACTCATGTTGACCCGTTGAGGAGGTCGCAAGAGGAGGTCGCAAGAGACACCCTATCGACTCATGCTGACCCGTTGAGGAGGTCGCAAGAGATACCTTACCGACTCATGGTGACCCGTTGAGGAGGTCCTAAGAGACAAATGGCCAGCTCGAACCATAAATCGAGCACATTTTCAACCCTACACAAATTTTGCGCTGTCCCGGATCAAAGGGGAACCTTTGGTAACGGATAAGGCACCCAAAACCTAAGATCCACATGTGATCTTGGTTTGTTTTCTCGATTTCACAATGCATGCGCTCTTGTGATTTCAAAAAACAAAAACAAATGGCCAGCTCGACCCATAACTCGAGCACATTTTCAAGACTCTACACAGATCTTGCACCGTTTCGCGTCAGAAGGAAACTTTTGGCAACAGACGGGCCAGTACTCTAGCATCCTGGCGTCCGCTGGAAGTCTGGAGGTTAAGGGAATCATTAGCTTATGAGTTATTTGGTAAAACAGATATTTTCATATGCGACCCGTGTGCAGGTTTCTCCAATGTGGCAATGAGAGAAATTCTGACACATGTTATTTATGGCATTGGCATTTCATGCATCATTCCCTTTTGCATCAAAAAATGGGATTTAAACTCCCGCAAAAAAAAAAAAAAAAAAGAAACAAATCATCATCATCATCTGTATTTGCAAAATTTAGGTTTCAATTTTAGTCTTTGAGCGAAACCTCTAAGAGTTTCCACTCAAAGAGGGGCAGCTGTTGACACCTAAATTTTGATTTTATATTAAATTATTAATTTTCCACAAAAATGAGAATTACCATGATTCTCACAAAAAAATTGGTTTTCATGCATAGCATATTTAATTTAAGCATGCATTGCATTTGCATTATTTTGCACCGATGACGGAATTTGGGTCTGAATTGATATGCGGAAGACCGGAGCCCACATTGCACAATTCGACCATCATAAGGGAGCAAGTGCCAGGCCGTGGGCCTAATTTTCCAATCCACTAAATTTTAATTCCGGAAAAGGCCTTTTAATTAAAGTTTATTAATTTAAATAAGGCCAAAGCTTAAGCCCGCATTATGAGGGTTTGACCTATGCGTTCTCTATATAAACACATCTAGGTCAGATGAGAGGGAGGAGGCCACATAATTTACACATACGACACATTGAGAGAGAATACGTTCTCTAGGGGTATCATCCAAGATTGCTCAAAAAAAATCTTCTACGGACATTCTCCTGAGAGCATATGTGAGAAGCAAGAAAAATCTGGAGAAAGACCGAGAGGCACTCAATCATTGTCGGCGGTGATTTTTCTCCGTATCTCGGTGACGTCCTTCCCACCTACCTGCGCCGGCAACTCCGAATGTCTTTTCTTTTTGCTCCGTCCTTCCCATCGACGGCGTGGCTGTTCGACGCTCGTAACAAACCATACGTGCCATCGAAGCTTCTATTGTTCGTGGAATCCTCCTTCCTGTGCGTGGGTCTATAGCCGATTCATCCGAAAGTTTGAGCTTGATATTCAAGTTTCACACAAGATCATTCGACTAGCAAAGCAGATATTTGATTCAAGGTAAAGTTGTTCTATCGTTGAATATTTTCTTGCTTAACGGACTAAATTGCATTCTTCACTGAGTGTTCTCTTGCATCTTGATATACCATGAGAAGTTCGTTTGTTCTTGGGATAAAAGGAAAAGTTTTGGTGTCAGATTTAATCTTGCTTGGTTGCCTACGAGAGACTAATTTATTTGATTTCTGACATCAAGGACTTCTGCACATTCCTTCATGTCCTCGCAAAATTCGAAGCTTCAAGCATGTCTTTGCTAAGAATGGAATTTCACGTGTCCAAAGTTGATGATTGAATTCCCATGAAATCGTTCATCTTAATTAACTCGTGTATTGAGGTATATACTCCAAAGGTTAACTGGGAGCTTAAACAAGAGGACATTTGATTGGCAGAATGCTATGTATTACTCAATTTGTGAACGAATTATCTATTTGGATTGCTTTGATATGTTCACATATTAAATTAAAAAGTCAGCATTTCGGATTGATTTTTTCGGCGCACGCTCTCTCTCTCTCTCTCGAATTTTTCCTTGAATGTGGATAATCTTTGCCATGTTGAGATGATTTACTGATTTGATATTATCTTGGATTATCCGACGATATTGGATTGCTTGCCTAATGCTATCTTATCTCTATTGAATTTCTGAATATTATCAGGTTAGAGATGAGATCTAGATTCATTGGATTATATCCGAAACTGGGAGATTATCTAAAATTAATTTTTCCAAATCTTAAAGATAATTTTCTCAAGTCAAGTCGGATAAAATTTCATTCCTATTGAAGATATCTTTAAAATCCAAGGAATTATCTGAAAATTCATTTCAAAACTTGAAAGGTAATTTTCCTAAGTTTTAAAAAGACATGTGAATCCTTTGCGGATAGGACCTTATGTCCTTTAAAATTTCGGCGCCTATCCCTAGTTTGGCCGAAGATCATTTTTTTAATTTAATTCAAATAATTTTATAATCTACCTTGAGTATAATACATGCTCCCTTGTGCCTTGTCTCTCGGAATTATGTGCATTGTGATGACTATCTGACCCGACCCCCAGGGTACGACGTCATCCGCACACCAATTTGTCTAACCTATCTCATAACTTTGGGACCGAATTGACAAATTTTTAAATTCACTATCTGACCCGACCCCCAGGGCACGACGTGAATAAAATTACCTTCTGACCTGTCCCCCAGGGTACGAAGCGAATTCATCAGAAAGTTCGGATTATAAGGTGTATTATGCTCGAGGTTTATTATACTTTTATTTGATTCATTTCCATAAAAAAAAAAAAAAAAACACAACAAAAAATCATCGTGCTGTGACATTAAATGAATTTTTTCAGAATTCACATTTAAAAGACTCTTAATATAAGTTGGATTTTAATTAATCAATTTGTGTTAATTGTCGAACCAATTCATGAAAAAACTGAAAATTCATTAAAGGTCATTACACCCCATTTGCATTTCATATAGTTTAATTTGTCATGCATTTTATCATTTCATTAGCATAATTCATCTATTTTTGTGACATGTGGTTAGGATTCATATTTTCCTTGCATCAAAATTCAACTTTCAAAATATTTCATGCATATTGCCCGTCATTCATGCATTATTATGCCATGTCATCTAAGCTCATGCATCACCATATCGCATGTCATTTAGATTAGAATTTACATTCTTTATTGCATTAAAATTAAATTTTTCAAGAATCATCATGCATGGTCACCTTTTCTTATGTCATGTAGTTTCATATCTTTGCATGTCATCTAGTCGCATTTTGCATGGCATTCATTTAATCCAAGAAAACCCAAAAAAATGAATTGCACCTCGATCTTAAAGTGAAATCAATGGAATTTGCCAATCAAGGAAATTTGTCACAAGAATGGTACCGAAAGGGTGTTAATTGAAAAATTAACATAACCAAGTCCCCGAACCTAAATCTCTGGTTAGCAGAAAATAAAGTATTCTCCCGTACTTTATTTAGGTATCTAATCTACCTACCAAAAAAGATTAGTGGCGGCTCCTAAAATAAAAAAATCATTTCAGTGAAACCTAAGTTGCGAATTGGTAGGGCTTGGGAGAGTCCGTATTAGGTTAGTTAATTCATCTAATTAACCTAATAATCCATTAGCCTAATTTTTTTTTAGGTCGCGACAAACATTTCCCATACTTTTGAAGGAGGCTTTTCTAGAAGGGAACATTTTTTTCCGGGACTAGCTTATTTTTCGCGTTCAAACGCCGGAAAATCCGAAAAAACATTTTTTAATACGTTCTTTTCCACGAAATAAACGGAACCTTCATATGCAAATATTCAAGTTGCAGTGTTTTATATGGCGAATCCCTAATAAATATAAACATGTTATCGACAAGACGACATTGTCCTCGTCCTCCGGCTAATCAAGGATTCCAAAATGCGTGCTTCTCAAGGTAAATTTGCCGAACAGATTATTGACCAGGAAGCTAAAGACAACCGATGAGAAATCGAAATGATCAGAGAATAGAGTTGTGATTGTCACGGCGGTGAAAATCCAAGTTTTGACATGCCGATTCGAGCTTGACTCCTCTCCGAATCACTGAATCTGATGTCCGATGAATCTGGTGCCTTTTTCTCCCCCTCCTTTTGCTTCCATCAGATCCTCTGCTGCTTTTATTTTTCTCTGCACCAAATCATCTTCTCTCCCTCTCTCTCTCTCTGTGTTTCCCCTTTTCTTGTTTTGTTCTTTTGCAGGCAAAACACACCACTTCCACCAGCCTCCGTCTCTCCTCTGTTCTTTCTGTCTTTTTTGTCTATTCTTTTTCTTTTTTTCCTTTTTTGGTTCAGCCCCTTCATTCTTTTTCCACAAATTATGCAGAAACGATATGATGCCACACAAAGTGCTGGTAGATCGTAAGAATTTAAAACGACAAAACACATCCAGCCACAATCGTTCACCAGCAAAAGAATTTCACAAGCGAAACTCAAGTGTGATCTCCACGGGAGCAATGTCGGGTGTGTCCTTGAGAGCCATCAAGTCTTGATCGTCACCTTCCAAATACGCCCTCAAGAACGCGACAGCCACCCCTCCCACGAGCCTCCTCATCGGCTCTCTCGAGCTCCCGCTCTGGCACATGGATGTGGCCAACCCCTTCGTCACATCATCCAGCATGTCCATGTGCCCGTAATCCTTAGCGACAATGTGACAAGCAGGTGGTCGGCACTCCTCGAAGAAGTCCACGTGGTTCAACCTCTTTGGTGCGCATGCCGGGTGCATGTTGTACTTCTTGTCCTCACCCAGGCCAGACCCAATGACCATCACGGGCATTTTCAGGTCGAAAGACTGCGCGACGTAGGTGAGGACAGATGGTTTAGTCTGGATGTTTCCGCAGCACGTGCCCTTGCCGTCGACAGGATCGATGCCGAGCAAGGCCGTGAAGGTCAAGGTCAGTGGGGTTGATGATTTGCCGTGGGCAAGCGCGAAGGCGTCCTTGCCTCCGCGGCTGTGGCCAGCAAGGGCGAGCTTGGTGAGGTTCGAGCCGACCTGGGGTGGGAGGACCGCAGCGAGGCCTTGGGACAACCAGTTCGTGGTCGCCGTTGCGGCGTTGATCTCCTTGGTGGCGTCGCACCCAGAACAGGTGCAAAGCTGTTGAAGATCACAAACTTGTCTTGATGAGTCAAATACATTAGATTAAGTTGAAAGATTATGGGCCCTTTGATGACTATCCCGACGAGAAGATAAATTATGGAACGAATGCACAACATGACAAAAGCACTAGATATAATCGATCAATTAAACTTTAGATATATGTACATGACGGTAATTACGATGACATTCGTAGCAAATAAAGAATCCTGATTAATTGGGCAATACGCTACATCATTGATGCATGAATACTCTTTGCTTATCTAGACCTGAGTCATATGTATGTGACAAATGAGTGAATTGCGTAGGGCATAAGTTATACATGAATGTTGATCAAATTGACCCGTTGACTAATATGTGTTGGGAAATTTCGTTGAATGGGATGAATAATGGAATCAGACTTTGAGGCGTGTAATCACTTTCTTTAAGGATTTATTCGCCCCACAACGTTGCTAATGGTTTCCGACAAATATCCTCTAGGATACAACAAAGTCTCACGAGAATAGCAAATAGCAATTCTGATATTTCTCCAGGATCTCTCTAAGAAACAATTGGAAACAAAGGCTGAATGTTTCTTGTGTTCAAAGAACGAAAATTGAGAGAAGAAGTGAAGATTATTCTGAAAATGAACAGAACACTTGAATATATAATGAGAACGAACACACCTTTTCGCGTCCGAAAAGTAGTTAATTCTCATGCAACTCTTTGTGTCGAAACAGTTTATTCAATCATACATTTTCATGTATGAATCGGTAGTTATTTTCGAACAGACACCAACACTCCAAATGTTGTTAGAGTGCCTTAGAAAATAACCGCTAATTGAATAAACGCAACCTTTCAAAGGTTATCAGAATCTTTCATGAACAGTCGCACTGTTTCACTAGAAAATAATGGTAATTGTTGATTTATGCCAAATTTAGTCCACGTGCGCACTCACATCTTTTTAATGTGGGACAATGCACCTCTTAGTTTGTTTTTACAAACAAACCACCAACAATCCCCAACTTTGTTTGTGAAAACAAAATTACAAAATAAAATTTCTCAAAAGATACAGCCAACATTTCCATGAGATTAATATACATACATAAAGGTCTCTTTCGAGTTAAACCTTTTTTAGTGCAAGTATCTCAAAACTCTATCAAAGTTACAAGTAGCTTGGCTTTAAATTTGTTATTCTATGTAATAGAATCGAACATACCGCATATATACTAACCTCTTGTTTCAACGAGAAGTTCATATTTACTCAGCACTATTATGGCCTTGTGCTTGTACCTGTTTCATGAGCTCTCTAGAAAGCAACCCTAACTTTCGTAAGAAGCGGCACCACTTCTAAGCCCATATAGGTGAAGTATTTTCACGTGTTTCTGTTACTAATAAACACGCAACTAAAACGTATTATACTTCATTAAGAGTATAACTCAACCTCTAAACGTAACAGACGATACTGACTTCTCATGTCCGGGCTAATGTCAGCATCAAATAATCACTAGCAGTAACTTGTTTTTACCCATTAAACCTTATAACTAGTGATGTACTAGTATCAGGTCGGGTTACCATTACTGGCGATTTTAATTAAAGGATTTCAGCCCAATTTCTTTTAAAGTCACATTTACCATATCTCTTGATAAAGTTTTTGTAAAGAGATCATTCATATTTTTGTTTGACCTCAGATAGACAATTGTTATGGTACCATCTTGAATCTATTGTCTCACGCACTTATGCCTTAGGCAAATAAATCTAGACTTTTCATTATACGCGCTACTATAAGCTCTTGCCAAAGTAGCCTGATTGTCACAATAACAAAAATAGGAGGCATAGGACTAGACAATAATTTAATGCCTAACAGTAAATTTCTTATCCACTCAGCCTCCTTTTCAATTGCCACTATTCATTCTATCGTTCAATGAGTTATGCATGTTTGTTTCTTGCTCACCCAAGACACAACACATCCACCCAATGTGAAAATTCATCAGAAGTAGAATGTTTTTCTCTCACAATAGAAATCCAAAAACGTCAGTATGTCCTTCTAATATATCCGGATAATTATTGTAGGACATTCACAAATCTTTTTAGTTCTCTTAACTAAAATTCCGTGACGTCATTACAATATTCTATATTTGGATTACCACTATATCTACTCAACTGACACATGAAAAATGTAATTTCAGGTCTAGTACAATGCATCGCATACATTCAAGACCTTAGAGCACTCACATATTTAAGTTGTGCGACAACTCTTTCAATATTCTAATTTAATTTCATATTGGTATCAAATGGAGTACTCATTTCTCTAAAGCCAAGATATTCAATTTTATTTAACATTTTTTCAATAAGATCACACTGGCTCAAAGAGTAACCCCCACTATTTTTTTAAACTTCAATTTATAAGATAGTATCTACATTACCAAAATATTTCATATTCAATATGAAAGGTAGATACTTCTCAGTAATATTAGTTCCAAAGATAAAAAAATATCATCAATTAGAAACTGCTAACCTTCTATCAAGATTTATCTCTCTTTATTCTGGAGACTTTTTATGAACCGGTACGGAATCCCTCCCAAAGTACTAGGCAAGGAGGAGTTCTTTTCAATTCCATCTGCACTTGGTTGTCCTCCTTTCGGCAAACTCACCACATTGTTGCGCCTTATGAACTCCGAATAGTTGCTGATTCGACTTTGTTAACTAGTTATTGCTTATATTGCAATCTTGACCCATCCGTGAATCCTACTTGTCGATGGCAACGGTCCGCACAAGAGAGCTTCTTCTACGGGCCTCACCTTGAGTGTAGGATATTCCATGAATTTTATACATGGACTCCAAAATCTCAAAGCCATTATGCACCCACAATCATGAAGGTGCATGGAAGGATCGGTGGATTTACCATCCTGAAATCTTACTTACAGTAAGCGAAATATCCGAACTAGACACACATGTCCGCCAACACAATTGCATCACATCATTATGTCCTCTTGGTGTCCAAATTTCCCGTGTACGAACACATTTATTCATGTTTGAAACATCGCATCAGTTCATGTCAAAACATCACACCAATTCATGTTCGAAAAATTATAATTCGAACATGACCCTTCATGTGTGATAACTGTCATTCAGACACAACCATTCGTAAATGACAACTGCCTTTTGGACTCAATTGTTCATGTTCGAACAATCACAATTTTAAAAAAATAATATAATCATAAAATAATTGATTTCAAAATAAAAATAATTAAGGTTTGTTTCCATCTGCGGTGCGCGAAGAATGCTAAGTGCGCGAAAGCATATTCTCCTCGTCGCCTTCGCTTAGATACAAACCAATTCTAGGCCTTATCTATTAAAGTCGTGTCCCAGAGAGAATCTGCTGCCATTCATGTTGGACTTTTCTTCAACTTGACAAACCATCGGCTTCTTGTGATTAAAGGCATCAAACTTGAAATTTGCAAGTGAAGATTAGAATTCGGCATTAATTTTTCTTTCATAATCATCTGGACAAAGTAACCGCTGTTTCGGCCTGTCCATGCACATCAAATCCTACAATCATGGAATCCCAAAGATTCACGTCGTGCTTTTCCATTCTTTTGAAAATCTGCTCAACCATCCCCAATAATTAAGCCACGCCAACGCAAGCACTCAACGTGATCTGCATGGTGTATCCATTCGGCGCAAACAACTTCTGCATCTCATGGAACAATTCCATCACAGCATTGAACTCGCCAAACTGAACCAACGCGTTGATTAGGCATCCCACGAAACTGCACCTCTCGAGCATTTTTTTTTCGAGCACCTTCATCATGTCCCCAAAATGCCGCACGCACAAATTCTTGCCACATAGTTTATATAATTCAAATGGAAGACTGACCAATATGCAACATCATTATGGAATAATCGATGACCGCAAATATGAATTTTTTTTTTAATGATCAGTCTAGCACATATAGAAAGAACTAATGATCATTTGTACTTCCCTGGGCAAACTAACCGATTTTGAAGAGGCTTCAACTTGCTCCCTTCGTCCGTATGATTTTCGCCTTATGAAATTTGACTCGTCATCCGAAACTCCATAACAACATTGTGACAGCGTGCCAACACTTAATCAAAATCTGGATCCATTGTTGTAGAAATAAATCCTTAAAATTGTTGGGAAATTTCGTCGAATGGGATGAATAATAGAATCAGACTTTGAGGCGTGTAATCACCTTCTTTAAGGATTTATTCGCCCCACAACGTTGCTAATGGTTTCCGGCAAATATCCTTCATGATACAACAAAGTCTCACGAGAATAGCAGATAGCAATTCTGATATTTCTCCAGGATCTCTCTAAGAAACAATTGGAAACAAAGGCTGTATTTTTCTTGTGTTCAAAGAACGAAAATTGAGAGAAGAAGTGAAGATTATTCTGAAAATGAACAGAACACTTGAATATATAATAAGAACGAACACACCTTTTCGCGTCCGAAAAGTAATTAATTCTCATGCAACTCTTCGTGTTGAAACAGTTTATTCAATCATACCTTTTCATGTATGAATCGGTAGTTATTTTTGAACAGACACCAACACTCCAAAGGTTGTAAGAGTGCCTTAGAAAATAACCGCTAATTGAATAAACGCAACCTTTCAAAGGTTATCAGAATCCTTCGTGAACAGTCGCACTGTTTCACTAGAAAATAATGGTAATTATTGATTTATGCCAAATTTAATCCACGTGCGCACTCACATCTTTTTAATGTGGGACAAGGCACCTCTTAGTTTGTTTTTACAAACAAACCACCAACAATATGTTCTCTTTTGACCAAACAAAAAATGATGAACCTGAGTTGTAATTTACAGCCACCACTTTGGTGTCGTGAAAAATTTAGAAAAACTTTCATAAAGAAATATTCAAAAAATTAGCAAATTAATAAATTAAATTTCAATTTATTTATTTTTTTTGAAATAATCTAGAAAATTAAAATAACAGCAAGAAGTTCAACAAGAAAAAGCAAAAAAAAAAAAAAAGATATGCTAAAAATTCAATGTATTGTATGTATCTCATTTTGTCCCAAATACCCTCTTGTGCTTGCCAAACTTGTACCAATGAACCCAAGTTGTAATTTAACATAATAAAAACTACTAAACAATCATGACTCATGGGTGATGCCTATTTCATGTGCCCTAACACATATATATCGGCTCACTTGATATTTGATCATTTATTTCCTTTTTTATGGTCTTGGCTTTTTAAATAATAACTTATTTCTTTTTATATTTGTAAACTCTTTCTAAATGTGCTTTTTTCATATAAATCATCTTAGGCTTAGTAGCACAGACCAACCAAAAATGAATTTTACAATCAAACCGAAATCAACCCCGATCTAATTCGGACGCGGAAATATGGAGCCAATCTGGTTAGGGTATGTGAATTTTCTGAGCTTTTCTTTGGCATACTTACTCAGGTGGATTTTTTTCCCCCTCTATAGAATCTAAAATTTTCGGCAGAAGGACATCATAAGTGTCAAAGTGTGTATACGGCGCTCACTTTTATACCAAAATTTTTTGCCATTTCATTTAATTGCCAAATCGAAAAAAAAAAAAAAACCCTTAAGTGTCAACAACAAGAGATTCCGAGCAAAAAATATATGTAGCATTATAATTAAAATATTTCACTGACACATCATTTATAATTACAAATAGTCCAAGTGGCAATTTGTTTTTTTTTAATCTCAGTCCACATGGAATTTTTTTAAAGAAAATTCATTCTCGAACTTAAAAGTAAGCTAAAAAAATAAATAATTTTTTTTATAAAAATAAAGAAAAGGGGTTGCAGCGGCGAGGTCTTGCTGCCACCTATTTTTTTAACTTTTTAGTTTTATTTTATTATTTTAGCTTATTTTCTAATTTTTTAACTTTTTTAAAAATTTCTTAATTTTTTAAAAAAAATCTTAATTTTTTAGCTTTTTTATTATTGACTAGGATTCTCCGATGAGCACGTAGGATTAGGTTATTGATTTAAAAAAAAATTGCTACGGAAGATTTTCGCTAAGGCTCACAAGAATTGACACTCAAATAATTAGGTTTCAAAACTTAAGTGATCCAAAAAATATTTTTTGCACCAAAGTGAGCATCACAAATAAAATTTTATACTTATGGTGTCCTTCTGCCAAAAATTGTCACCCGTTACTCATTTGAACTTGAGTGACTCTCCTACACTGGACAAGACGCTTTCAAACGAGGAAGAGCTTGTCTAGGCTTTACTCATTTTGCACTTAGGCAGGCATGGCGAGCCTAACGGCCATGATGAGGCCATCGATCCATGTGATCAGCTTTAATCACGGCTAGGAGTGATCCGTTTTAGAGCGGTCCAGTTTCCACCTCGGAATTGGAAACCAATCTGGAGGGATTAGTTTTCAATTTCCAGAATTGAAGACAGGACCAAAGGTGCCTGGAACCGGATAGATAGGTAAGACATATCCGATCATGTTACGTAAATGTAACTCATTGTTCAAACAACTATTCAGAGTTCCTAGAGCTCCTTGTAAGGCTTGTTGGAATGCGGTTCAGTGGGACCAATCATACATGCTTTAAAAAAATATTCACACCTTTTTCATATTCTGCTACAGTTAAAGTGGAGGAAAATTACCAAAATTGTCCTAAACATTTTGACAACTTTCCAATTCAGTGCTAACTCTATCAGTTGTGTCAATTTAGTCCTAAATCTTTTGATAATTTGTCAATTCAATCCCAAACCTTTCAATTGTTTCAATTTAGTCTTAAATCTTTTTAAACTATGCCAATTTAATCCTCATATTTTGAAGTTTTGTCATTTTAGTCCTAAATTTATTATTTCAGTAATTGATCGAAAGGACTAAATTGGCAATTCGTTGAAGGGTTTAGGATAAGTTTGGCAAATTATTGAAAGACTTAGGATTGAACTGACATAATTTAAAGATTTAAGACTGAATTGACAAGTTGTTAAAACATTTAGGGTTGAATTGACACAATTAAAAGATTTAAGACTGAATTGGCACAAGTACAATAAGTTTAGAGCCTTTTGGATAATTTTCCCATTAAAGTAGGTACCCTTTTGCATCGCAACAACATTGTCAATCAAGGCAAGGTTGGATGCCACTTCTCTTTACTTGCTAAAATATCAAACTTCTTCAAAAGAGGCTTCCAAAATGGCGTGAGCATGACTCCGCTTACTTAGTCAACCATCTTTGCATGGTTTCTAATTTTTTTTTTTTTTGGGAATCCTTGCACGGTTTGGTCCGGAAGGTTCGGGTGGGCGGTTCAACCCTTGAAACAGGGAACCAAACGAGAAAATCACCGGCTCCATAATGGAATTGAAAACCGGACTGAACCGACTAATCCTGTCATTTTCTTTTGCTTAACTTTAGCAGCCACCTATAAAGTTTTCTTTCTCTTTTTTATCTTTTTGAAAGTATAGATTGCTTTTCATAAACATTGGTTTTATGAGCATCAAATAGTTAATGATCAATTTATGATTATGCTTAGGAGTTGAGCACATAATATGGTATTTATAGAAATTAATGCAATCGCTATATTAGGGTTAAGACAATCCTTAATCATGAAAGTTCAATGGTTGACAACTGCCATTAGGTTAGTTTTCAATAAATCATGTTGTATTTCTATAATTTGGCACATTACTTTGTATGCCAATTTTGTAAACTGATGTTAATAAGTCTAGCATTTCCTTCTTTCCTTGGTATCCAACATCCTAACTGCCAAAGTATTTAGTTACAAATAATGAAAAACCTTATTCAGTTGGATGAACGGCGGAATGGATAGAACATACTGCATGAGGGCACGGATACCGTCGGAGAAAGTACTTTCTCTACGTCGGTTGACACAGAGAAAGTACAGGGCTTGTTTGATAACCACATCAGAAAACTAAGCTTTCTTACTCTTTGATTGATAACCACTAGTTACACTTAAATTGTGTTACGTAAAAAATCATTTAACGCGCTACGTGAGGAAGGATCTACTTAATTAATACACTGTAAAAACCTTTTAATTTGGAGCTCACTATTACATATATATTGGGAGAGAGAGAATCTACCTGAGGAGCGACCACGATACAGCCATGAGAAGAAACATGTTGGATGAGCTGCGAATAGAAGGAAGTTTCCATCACATAACTATGGAGGAGCACCATAACAGGGAATTCTTCAGCAACTTCAGCCCCAATCAGAAGAGGCTTCGGAGGCGGATTAGCAAGATCGGAAGGCGATGTGTCTATTGTTATGAGCACAATCTTGTACTTCCCAGGCTGAAACACATCGGTAGTCGGAGTTGAAGCGGCCATATTCAGCGAAATCTACAGTAATAGCTTCTATAATTTCTCTGTGAACTTGTAGTAGTAAGTTTGGCCATATGATGCATGCATTTAAATAGAGTCTCAATCCTAAGGAAGGACCCTAAAGAATGTGGATATAAAATGGCCTCGTTTAAATCTGACTATGACCATGGGACCATCCTCGCTCAGTCTCGGTCTCCACCTGACCCCACCATTCTTGGCCTCAACCCCACTCGCTCCTCCATATTGCAAGTTGCGCAACCAAGACAAGCTCGGCGACCAAAGAGCATGGTTGTCGGCAACGGCAGATCAGGGTCGCCACTTAGCGGCAACTTCGATTTGGGTTTGAACCACCGGAGACAACCTTTGATCCGAGATCATGCAGGCTTGAGTTACCTCCGACTTGGCCACTAGCGAGCACTAATAGAACGATATCCGGTGCTTAAACAAGTCCTTAGTCTAATGGACCCCGTTAACCATTTGTGAAAAAACTATTGGGGCTCATGCTTAGTCCCATTAAAAAAAAAACATAAATTCTGATATAGTTTTGTACTATTGTTGGCTCTGTCTATCAGGCGACCGAGGGGGAAATCTACCTGAGGAGCCGCTACGATCAAGCCATGAGGAAACATGTTGGATGTGCTGGGAGTAGGAGGAGATACGCATCGTATAACCATGGAGGAGCACCATGACAGGGAATTCTCCGGCAACTTCAGCCAGACCTCTGATTAGAGGAGGCGAATTTGGGACATTGGACGGTGATGACGTGCCTACTATTGGAAGCACGTTTTTGTACTTCCCAGTCCCAAACGCATTAGTTGGAGTATTAGAAGCGGCAATAGCTTCCATAGACTCCTGTGTGATTTTGCAATAATAAGTTTTGCCAATATTGAGGACTCCCCAATCTCCAATACATATTATAATTTAGTAATGTAACGAGATGTGCTATGTACAGCTACTTACAATAGAATCATCCACTAGATGTAAACCTAATTAATGGGTAAACCAGGATAATATCTTGTATCGATTCTTTCTTCTCATTTTATGCTTTATTTTATTGTGATTATGCGCCGAATCCTAATAGCCTTACCATGCATGCATTTATGAATCCTAGCAGCCTTGTGATGCATGCATTCATGAACATTTGTTGATGAAAGAGTGTTCAGTACTATGACAATGACATACAACCTCTCCACCGGCATCATGATGAGGAAGAGAGAATATCTGGAGAGAGAGAATAAAATGATCCAGTTACTCCAAAAAACTAACTTTTTTCCCCTCTTTGTCTTTACCTCTAGGTCCTCTACAGTAAATAATTTCATGTTTCTTCACGTGACATATGAATACTTTTTTACCTTTTCTGCTAAAAACTAAAGTTGAATAATTTATCCACTATTTAGATTCTGTTTATTTGACGAAAAATAATTTTTCAAAAAACAATTTTCGGATTTTTCGAAGTTTGGGGGCAGAAAATAAGTTAGCACTGAAAAATATGTTTCCCATATGAAAAAAAAAAAAAACCTACTTCAAAAGTGGGGAAAGTATCTTCCGCTTTTTGAGATGAGGAAAATATTTTCCTCATCTTTCATTTTCCTCATCTTTCTTCCCTCGCTTCTTTTACATTTAGTTACTTTTTTATATTATTCGCATTTTTATTTATTTTTTCAAAATTAAAAAATGATATATTTTATTTTTTGAATAAAAATTATTTTTAATTACTTTCTTTAATTTGTTTCTCTTCTTTCTTCTTTAATTTCTACGTCAATCAGTCGTCGGCCATATGCGAGACTCAGCCTCGCCAGCCCGAACGAAGCCTCGGGTCGTAGAATCTGGCTCTACCTCGAGCGAGCGGAGTTTGCCTCTTCGGCCCAAGCGAAGCCTCAACGTTGCCGGCCTCAAGCGATGTCGAGCCTTGCTAGATCTGGGCCGGCTAGGCTAAGCCTCGCTTGTGGCCAGTCACTGACGACTGGTTGAGGAAGAAATTAAAGAAGAAAGAAGAAAAGGAAGGAAGAGAAAAAAATAAAAAAATAATAATTAAAAATATATTAAATTAAAAAATTTATTCGAAAAAATAAATAAATTAAGAATTCGAATTATTTAATAAATTTTCTGGGAAGATCAATTCCTTGCTAAAGGACGGAAATTGTTTTCCAATTTGTTTTTAAGTCTCAGCCAAACACTAAAAAATATGGTCATTTTTCCTAAAAATGACTTTACGAAAACATCGTATTTTTCATGAAACAAACGGAGCCTTAATATTGGTCAAGATGCTCTATAAAATAGAGAAAGCGGAAATCCTTTTTACATACACGTAGATTCTATTCATTTTTCATTGTGAAGTTAACCTTAAGTTTTTTCTCCAACAGGACAAAGAGAAACTCCAATTGCCAAATTTTTATAGGTAATTTCGAAGAATCATAAGGTATGTAGTTTCATAAATAGTTGAGCAAAGGGCCATTTGCACCCGAACAATACGCAACTTGACAGCATCCGGGCACCGCTCTGTCTTACTCTACGATTTACGAGGTTTCACTTAGTTAGGTACCCTCAAGCTAAGGGTTCAGGTACAAACCTTCTTGGTGAGGTCACAATCACTTTATGGCGAAATTCGCTAAGAATCGTTCTAGAAAGCTGCTAACTTGATAGTCTGACAGTGCTATTAATTATTTTTTACTATAAGATCTTTCAATCAATGAGTGCTTCATACAAAACATGCAATGATGGTGTGTGAATTTATGATTGAGATTGTACAGTTCCCAACAGTATTATCCGAGAAGTATTGTCATTTCGCTTTACCCATCGTGCGAGATACACATCACGCTGAGAGGGGGCATCATCATCATCTTCCATAGAAAAGCCCACCAACATGTCCCATCCAAAATGTGGAACATGAGTTTTATTTGATAGAGGAACGTACCGAAAACATCAAATCGAGCAAAAGTTAGATCCAGATCTTAGTCTCCAAGCCTTCAGTGCCATATTTCCAGGCGTCTGTCGTCACATAAAAATTCAAAAAAAATTCTAGTCTAATGGATTATTAAGTTAATTAAATTAACTAACCTAATTCGAACTCTCTCAAATTCATACCAAATCGCAACTTAAGGTTCAGTTGATTAACATGCAATGATTTTAAAATGGAGTCAACATTAATCGTTTTTGGTAGGTCGATTATAAACCTAAGTAAATTAATGGGAGAACTAAATCACTTCTATGAACCAGAGATTAATAGTCCGGGGACTTGATTACGCTAGATTACTGTAACGCCTTTTCGGTACCATTTGTTTCATGAAAATCGTTTGAGAATGCAACATTAATTGATTCTAACCTAAATCACTAACAAAGGTTATCATGTGAGTGCATAATCAATTAATGAACATCAAGAAATCAAGGTTATCATGTGAGTGCACAATCAATTAATGAACATCGAGAAATCAATATAAGCAAGGGAGCATATGACAAGGCAAATTGTTCTCATTTTTGGATTTTCACTTTTTAATAGGATAAAGACTGACCTATATGCAATGCATGAATTTAATCTAAGATGCAAATGAATTAAATTAAATGCAAGGAAATCCTAATTATGCATATGAAATTTGTAACAGTACAGGCCCACCGCACTTCCGCTGCGCCACCACTTGCAAGATATTGTCTGCTTTGGACACACAGTGTGTCACGGTTTTGTTTTTTCGAGCGACACCCATACAACGCCAGAAAACGTGTCTTGCAAGATTACAAAGGACCCAAGGCTTATAAGCCATCTCAACCCTTTCCCCCTAGGCAATGTGGGACTAGGGGATATCACATTCTCTCCCCCTTCGGACACAACGTCCTCGTTGTGCCCATACCTCGCCCGCTTTTGGATCACAGTCACCCGCCGGCGCAGCCTCCCATTTCATCCCGGCCACAACTGTCCACCCTCAGGGTTTGGCCCCACACGCTGTCGGGAGTTGATCTGATCATTTTGAATGGCAACTAGAGTCTAGTACTTCGCTGTTTTTCTGCTTGTAATCTGTGACATCCCTCCCCTTGGTCCCATATTGCCTAAGGGGAGGTCTTGGATAGGCTTATAAGCCTTGGGCCTCCATTGAACTTGCAAGAAGCGTTCTGCAAATGTGTTGCTCAGTGCTTCTGCAGCGCAGGAACAAAGCCTTGAGGTCGAGGCCGTAACTGGGTAACGGTGTCGTCCGTGAGCCCCAGTGCAGTAGGGCCGAAGAGGACAATATCTTTCCCATAAAAGACGTGTTTCCCGGCGTTGTATGGGTGACGCTCGGAAAAACAAAACCGTGAGGACTGTGCGTCCAAAGCGGACAATATCTTGCAAGTAGTAGCGCAGGGGTGCGCGGTGGGCCCAGGCCGTTACAGTTGGTATCAGAGTCGACCCCCGACCGCACGTGTGGACTCGCGTAGCTGGGTAGCGATAGCGGCGGAGTCCGCGAGCCCGTTAGCCCCAGTGCGGTACGGGTACAACGGGGACGTTATGTCCGAAGGGGGGAGATTGTGACATTCCTCCCCTTAGTCCCACATTGCCTATGGGGAAGGTCTTGGATAGGCTTATAAGCCTTGGGCCTCCATTGAACTTGCAAGACGCGCTTGGGCCCACCGCGCACCGCTGCACCACTACTTGCAAGATATTGTCCGATTTGGACACACAGTCCTCACGGTTTTGTTTTTCCGAGCGTCGCCCATACAACGCCGGAAAACGCGTCTTGCAAGTTCAATGGAGACCCAAGGCTTATAAGCCTATCCAAGACCTCCCCCTAGGCAATGTGGTACTAAGGGGAGGGATGTCACGTAATCATTAACGAAGTAATAATGAGGAAGATGGACAATCTTCTAGGAGTAGATGTGTGAGAAATGAGAAGGCGACACAAACTCATCTGTGACCAAATAATGTATATAAGATGCCCCTGTTGTTCCAGGAAATCCCATGTATGATATTTGTATAGGAGCAGGTTGCATGGCAAATATTTCATTTCTTTCCCCCTTGGTGTAGCCATTTAAATTGACAAGAATCTGAATTTTATGTTCGTTAATTTGCCCTGCAATCATGTCAGAAGTCATGGAAGAGACATCAATGAAGTGCTCTGCTTCTGACTCTCTGCGAAGTCTCCTTCAGTTCCATCGTTGGGACTCAATGCATAACAGAAGACCTCAATGTTTTCTCTGTCAATCCCCCTCCGTCCAACTAATATCCGATTGTATGACCTAGTTAACTATTAATGCAAATGCTCCAAATATGCAATTAAAATTTTTTGTTTAGGAATCGAAGTTGATCCCTAATTTTTCTATGCAGTAAGCACCTAAATACGATGTCAAAATTTATGTGTCAACACCTCGGTGTTGAGGCCTCAGCGCCTCGGTGTTGAGGCCTCGCCCGAAGGCATGCGACTCCTCAAAATGCTCGTATCGATGAGACGAGTTCGATGATATGATCAAAATCCATTTTCATCGAACAAAGATACGCGTACAGGTGACGTTTCGCTGCGGCTTCAGGCGGTCGTCGTCGTCCTAGCGGTGAAGGCTCATTCAGCATCTGCCAGAGGCAAATAACCACACAAAATTCTTGTCTCGACGAGACGAGTCTGTCCAAGTTGTTAACATTAATTTTCGCCGAATAGAAAAACACGTGTAAACACCAAATAATACGTTCCTCTCATCCTATAGACTTGTCTTCCGCACTCAGTTCTCTTACAAACAACCATAGGATCAGAAAACAAGTAGATATGCTCTTCTATCAATGTAGCAGACGGATTCTAAATGCACTACAAGAGGAATATGAATAACATGCCTAGGAACTTCTTGAATCACTGATTGAAACGGATATATCACGCAACGGAACATGCATTGATTTCCACAGATTAAATACTTGGATGCAGTCTTGAGAAAGCGTTTCTCTACCGTTTTTACGTTCTGGAGAGAAGCAAAAAAAACGTCATCTTTTTATTTTTACTGCTCTTTTCTTCTCTGCAGAAAGAACGTCACAACAGACGTGATAAGAATGTGTTTCCGTCCTGTTTGGTTCAGCATTTGGCCAATGGACTTTGAGTAAATGCAAATACCTTTGGGCTAAAGGCTTTTTCCAAAATGCAAGTTGTGTTTGGTGAAGTGTTTTTTTAAAAACACATCAGAATGCAACTTTGACGTAAATGCCGTTTGGAGAAAAATACACTATGTAAAGTATTTTCACTTTAAAAAAAAGTGGCGGTCGATGGGTAGCGTTGGTCGGTGGGCGCCAAGCAATGTCGGGCGACTGAGGATGTCGGTGGTGGTCATCAATCGGCGGGCGGCGGCGGCGACGGCGGCGGGGGGGAGATGGCGGTCAGCGTCGGTGGTCGGCGATCGAAGGCGGCGATGGCTGGAGGCAGTGGCAACGGCAATCAGTGGCGGCGGCAACGGGTGACAATTAGCGACGGTGGTGGGCGGCGACGGTCTGCGACAGCCATCGGCGGTGGCCGGCAATCAACGGACGATGACGGCTGCAGCAGCGATCAGCGGAGGTCGTCGGCGACTGTGGTGGCGGCAGGTGGAGGTCATCGGCGACGGTGGTGGCCGTGGTCGGCGGGTGGAGGCGGTGGTCGACGTTCAGAGGGTGCGATCGGCAGGCAGTGCCAACTGGTGGCGGCCGGCGGAGGTGGAGGTGGGCAACGGGCGGGTGGCGGCAAGTGGATGTGAAAAAAGTAAAAGAAAAAAATTAATTGCATTTGAGATACAACTTTCCAAAGTACCTCCAGAGGTACTTTGGGTTAAAGGCTTGTGGAGAGCATTTGAGATGCAAAATGAGCCAAAAAATGAACCAAACACTATTTACATTTGGCTAAGGGACTTTAAAGCGCTAATCCCCGATGCTAAACCAAACAGGGACAAACTTTATTTCGTTCGAAACAAAGTAAGTGCCCCTTGGCAATTTCTTGTGTAGGCTATGGGCTTGGGCTGGGTTAGCCCAGCATAAGCGACCATAAAACCCACCGCGAACGTACATTCCAAGACACTACCTTCTGATCATTGAACTAATTCCACATGTTCGAACCGATCAAAGGCACGCCATCTGCCTCTGAATAAAGAGAGATTCACCCAGAATCGTACTGTCGTATGTCATGACCTAAGTCTTAAAATTTTGGATTCGGCATGCAAATCCAGCCGGCGACCTTCGGTTTCTTTTAGTCCTGTCATTTAGTTCTCGCCCGGCCCACCCATTGAACTTCTTGTTGCCGACTTCGCTTCATCGTACCTCTCTTTCGATACTCGAGATTATCGTACTATACTGGTGGAGCAAAGGCCAAATCTCATGAACATTTTGTTGATGTTCAAGTTGAGGTGAGGGCGACCCTTTACTACCATTAACTGGTAGTATATGTTTCAGCAAATGTGCAAGACACGTCAAACTGCATTATGGTGTTGACCATGTCGTTTTAGGATCCGGACATATGCTTGCTGAACCATCCCAAACGACATTCCCAATTTTACTCTTCCTTCAACCCCAACACACACACACACACACACACACACACACACACACACACAAATTAAGAGTCGGCGATTTAGAAGGTAACATAACTACAGCAACATAAATGTTCATCACCAAAGAAAATTCACCTTGAGATACAATGGGGTGTGACTCGCGATTCAAGCGAATCCATCGATACAAAGTTCTTTTTTATCTAAGAGTGCAATTCAAAAAATTGATTAAGATACACACTTACCCTCAAAACCTTGAAAGGATTCCAATTCAAAAAATAAATTATAAGGCATCAATTATAATTTATTATTTAATTGATACTTTTATAAATATATATATATATATATATATATATATATATATAAATTTAAAAGTCAATTTTAATGGTGGAATATGAATTATGTAGTGCTTTTTTTTCCTCAAAGTTTACTTAATTTCAATATAATTTATTATTTAATTGAAAACTTTTATAAAAAAATATAAATTAAAAGTCAATTTTAATGTTGGAATATGAATTATGTAGTGCTTTTTTTCCTCAAAGTTTACGTGATTTCAATATAATTTATTATTTAATTGATACTTTTATAATTTACTCGTTTAAATGGATGCCTAAATTAGCAAAGTTTTAAAAATCCGATGGAATAATACTTTGAAAGGGCATATCTCATCGCTCGGGTGTCCGTTTGGAACGAATTTTTTTTTATTTCGTATAATTTTTCGAGATGAATCCATTGAAAAAAATCGGCCCGCTCAACAATTGGATCGCCGGGAGGGGCCCAAATCTTGGTTTTGGGCCCCAATCAGAGGCCCAATTGCCGATTGGGGGACGGTGTTGCACCCCGCTCGGCAATTGGGCCGCCGAGTGGGGCCCAAGTCCCGTTTTGGGTGCCGCTCGGCAGTCCAATTGCCGAGCGGCACCCAATTTGGTAAATACTTTTTTAATATTAAATTGGTAAATATTTTTTTAAAAAAATAATTTGGAAAATTGCCCGAAAATATCTTCCTGAAAAATATTTTCCGAAAATATCATATTTTTCCTGAAGCGTGATTTTAAACCGTTCTTGTGCAGTATTTTTATACCGGTGATGCACTATTTAATTTTCCGAACTTCACGTCTTTCGTCGCAAACGGAGAAGAGAAACTGAAATCCCGAAAATAAATTGACATGGTGTTATGAGGAACTGCCACTTTAGTTGTGAAGCTTACTGACCAATTCTATGGATCTAATGGTAGATTTATAAATTACGGATCAATTTTTCAATGTCGACTTTCATAAACACTACAAAAGTTTAGGCTAGTAAGTGAATACGTGATTGATAATTTGCAAAAATCGAAGTGTGCAGTTATATGGGAGTACAATGAGTGATATAAAATGATTTGAAATCAGAACCTCTCATACTTTGTTATTGCTTGTTTGCGCGGGGGCGTGTTAGAAACCATCATCTAAGAGAGAATCTAAATTCAAGCATATGTATATATCCAATTGGATCTAATTTCACTCGAATACTTTGGATCAGGACCTGTGAAGTAGTCGGTTCGGGAAAAAACAAAAAAACAAAAACAAAGGCTAATCTTTTATCTCTAGATGCGCGCCCTCCTCCAGTCGAGGCCAATCTTGGATGGAGAGCACGTGCGTCACGGGTGGAGAGCACGTGCGTACTGAATGATTATGAATCCCAAAATGTGACCAGTAGACTCACAAAAAAAAAAAAAATGTAGATAAACAGATTAAAAAGAATGGATGGAGAGGCAGTCATTTTTCCTGTATTAGGCCAAGTTCAGCTTCATCTAGGCAGTCATTGCACTCTCAGAAAATATAAATGACCCTAAGAAAAAACACAAGGCCAAAATGATCATTGCACTCTCAATGTTGAGCTTCAACGTCTCACCGCTACTCTCCTTCCCTCCCTCGCTGACCTCAATCATACTCATCCTCTTCATCACCTTCCTCACCCTCAAATGCCTCCGCCTCCTCTTCTCCTCCTCCTCCTCCTCCGCCGCCACTAACATCCACCTCCCGCCATCACCGACGAAGCTCCCGATCATCGGGAACCTCCACCAGCTCGGCAATTATCCTCACCGCTCGCTCCAAGCCCTGTCGAGACGCTATGGCCCCCTGATGATGCTCCACTTTGGGAGCACGCCCGTCCTCGTGGTGTCGTCCGCCGACTGTGCTCGTGACATCATGAAGACCCACTATATCATTTTCTCCGACCGACCCAGGTATAGCCTAAGCCTGTCAAACTCATGCTCATGCATCTTAATTCTCCGTTGAGTTATATTTCCTAGCTGTTACGATTGGAGAAGGTACAGATTTGGACAATATTCTTTTGTACTAATTCTTCGACTTAGGTCAACCCTATCCGAGAGGCTTCTGTACCACCGCAAGGACGTGTCCCTGGCGCCCTACGGCGAGTACTGGAGGCAAGTGAGGAGCATCAGCGTGATCCAGTTGCAGAGCAACGAGAGGGTCCACTCGTTTCGGACGGTCCGATAAGAAGAGATCTCTCTGTTGATGGACAAGATCAAGCGGCACGGCTCGGTGGACCTCAGCGGCGAGCTCGCGTCGCTGACGAACCACATAATATGCCGGGTGGCTCTGGGGAGGAAGTACAGCGAGGGCAACCAGAGTGAGAAGTTTAATGGACTGTTGGCGGACATGGTTGGGTTGACAGGCATTTTCAACGTTGGGGACTTCATTCCGAGCCTCGGGTGGATCAACAAGCTGACCGGTCTAGACGCGAAAGCGGAGCTGGTCGCGAGGGAGTTCGACCAGTTCCTCGACGAGGTGGTGGAGGAGCACCGGAGGAAGATGGAGGAGAAGAGCATCCGCGGCGGCAGAGGTGAAGATAGGAGAGACTTCGTGGACTCTTTGCTGGAGATTGAGAAGGATAAGACTGTCGGTGTTGCTCTTGGCACTGATAGCATCAAAGCACTCATATTGGTAAGCTCTCTCATCTTGATTTCTGCCCGTCCTTGTCCGATGAAATTTTCTCGAATCATTGGTTTATAGACGAATTACAAATCAAACATTACTCACATCAAATTTAATAGATTTGCCCAAGGATTATGTTCATGTTTGTTCTCATGATGATTGATTATTTAAGTATTCTTGTGCTTGTGCAGGACATATTTGCAGCTGGAACCGATACAACGTACGCAGTCCTGGAGTGGGTAATGACCGATCGAGCTCTTGAGACACCCTCGTGTCATGAACATCCTCCAAACCGAGGTCCGCGAAATCGCCAATGATAAATGATGAGGACTTGGAAAAATTGCATTACCTACGAGCAGTCATCAAAGAGACACTCCGCCTACACCCTCCAATCCCGCTTCTCATACCGCGGCTGTCGACCCAGGATGTCAAAATCCGAGGCTACGACATCGCGGCGGGGACTATGGTGATCACGAACGTGTGGACCATCGGGAGGGACCCCGGCACGTGGGACGAGCCAAACAAGTTCAAGCCCGAGAGATTCTTGAACAGCTCGGTGGACTTCAAGGGACAGGATTTCGAGCTGATTCCTTTCGGTGCCGGGAGGAGGGGTTGCCCCGCACTACAAAAAAACAGTCTTTTAGCAACGAAATTTGCAACGAAAAATCATCCAAAATTCGTTGCAAATCGATTTTGCGACGAAATTTGCAACGAAAAAAAATTCGTTGCGAATTCGGCGTCGCAAATTGTGCAACGAAAAATTCGATACTTTGTTGCAAATTTGCAACGAAATGCTTAGTTGTTGCAATTTGCAACGAATAAACATTTCGTTGCAAATTTGCAACGAAAGACTTAGTTGTTGCAAATTTGCAACGAAACGTTTATTCGTTGCATAACCTTTCATGTCGTCGCAAGTCTACGATGAATTATTTTCCATCACAAATGTTGCGACGACATGTAAATTGGTTGTAAATCTGCGGTGATATATTTGTTCTCTGCGACGAATTGGCAAAAAAGATGACAGAGACAGCAAGAATGACAAAGGACATGGGAGGCCGAATCAAGGTATGTGTAGGATCCAAAAGGAAAAACTACAGTGTATTTACGAATTTTGCATTCAAGACATTAATTTTTGCACCGGTTCCACAACGGTAATGTCTAAGGTACATGAAGACGGTGATCCGAAGGATCGAGGAGAATCGGAGTTCAAACTACAAAAAACAAAGCACGCATATGAAGCAGGTATGAAATCAAACTCCACTTGCCCCACTCCTTTTCCAAACCAAAGCCAAAACTCAGCTACAAATGCCTTAAGCCGCTGTAGATAGATCCACACGCGCCTCTAACTTCTAAAGCTTGCTCAATTTTCCTGCAAAAATTGTTGAAGAGGAGAAAACAGCAGACTTTGCTTAGTTACCATTCTAACAGCAAAAGAACTCCTCGATCTTACCATCTCAGACTGCGTTTGAAGCTCGAAGGATCTATGATGGGCCAATTCCTGATTCATTTTTCTGATCTGCTCATCTTTCTCTGCAAGCCGATCTTTGACCTCTTTAATCTCTTCATCCTTCTCTACAAGCAAATGTCTCAATTGGGCCATTTCCTCATCCCTTCGTGTCCTCTTTTCAGCAGCCGCACTGGAGGACGAACTTCCAGCAGCCTTTCCAGTGCAAACCCTTGTCATGGATCTTTGTACAGGTCCCAAAATACAGTTCCTTCCGTAGTTACAAAAGGACCCCCAACTTCCAAAATTTTATACGGTAAAAAGGAAAAGGAAAGACCAAAGAGTTTCTCAATTGACATTTTGTCTTCATTAAATTGCCATACCTTGAGCAGAAACTCGCTTGAGACCATATCTTCCTGCTCCCTTGTTCGCAATCCCTACATCCATTTGGCTTCTCATGAAACCAACAGTCTTCTGACATACATACTAGACTGGAGAGAAAACCTCGAAATTGGATACACTTACCTTTGACAAGGTAACTGTAGACACCCAACTTCTGTCAGATGTTCTAGCTGATACATGAAACCTATGAATAAGCCATCAGGTAGATGGAGTAATACATTAACAACTTTATATAATAATACAACAAAACCTAAGGGTTCAAAAGCACATTGTAGTTGATTAAGTCCTGAAGCGGACACTAAGTCGCTGGTGCCATTATACACATCGACAGGTATAATCTTGAACCACCAAATTACACTAACTTGATAAGTCCTCGAGAATAGACATAGATATGAACGTGTTGGTTAGTCAAATGTTCAACGCGAACATGGGAGGAAAATGTAACAGTAGAAAAGTCTTATTCACTCTCTCAACTGTCATTTGGCGAACTTATGCATACTTCTCAAACCTGAATTAAAATACAACACTCTTCTTGATTCTGATAAGTGATTTCCACAAAATATGGGATTGCTAATCGTGGGATCAACAATTCAATAGCCCTACAGCAAAATAGACCACAATGCCATCTAATATCACGGTCCCACGTGCTAAAATGATTTGAAATATAAAAGAGGCAAAATATATAACTCCAATTCTGTGATACCTATGATCTCCACGCTTTGGCTGTATTCCGCCCAAAGAGCCAGTGAAACCCACCCCAATGACTGGGGAATCTGCGAAGTGGGAAGAGACAGACAGTGGCTCACTAAGACATCATAAGAAATGAACAGCAGATCACAGAAAGTGTTGTAATGCAGAAGCATAATCCTATTTTAGTAGTTTTAAGCATAATCCTATTTTAGTAATTTTAATTGTTATTTTTTCATTTAGTCTTTTCTCATGATGGCCAACTTAATGCTTAATTAGATTGGATTGTGAGAATAGAGATGTTCTTTCAGATCAAGATCGTCTATTGTTGTCGCGACCCTCTCCCTAGCGCGAGGCGGGAGCGGGCTAATGGGCCGCCCGATCGCTGGCTTGATCGGACGCGGGCCTCTCCCAAGGACCATTACCCAAATCGCAACTGCTGGATATACGTGGTCGACCTTCAGTGTGGTCTAGTGACATGTGATGAGTGTACATGCCAAGGAGTCGCCACCAATCGTTTCGTGGAGGGTACGATCGGAAACCCTATCGAATAGTTGGGAGTAGTCTATTCGATTCTGCGGAAACCAGAGAAGTGGGTTCGGGGACTTAGTTACGCCAACTGTCGAAGTTGACGCCCTTTCGGTACCTAAGCTGAATGGTTTATCTGATCCTAGGGTTTCATACAGACGAATGGGGTACAGATCCTAAATCTAGGAGTTCATGCAGATGGGAAATACTACCCTATCACTCACAATCAATAGAAATAAGTGCGCAAATCAAGGATCCAGTACATGCGGATAAAGCACATGAAATCAGCATGGTATCCCTAATGAGGCCATATTAGCCTAGAGAAATGTCAACCAAGGCTTAGGAGTGATTTGGACATGATTCGCCCATGAGGGGCAGAATCGTAATTTTGAACAATTCGGGGAAAATTTACCCTTAAAAGGGGTAAATCTGTCATTTTAGATAAATTGGGAAGTCAAAAGATAGTGGAAATAGGATTGGCCATCAATCCAATCCATTTCCTATTTTTCGGGAATTTCTAGGATTTTTCAGGAATTTTCAAGTGATTTTACCCTCGGAGGGGTAAAGTCGTCATTCGGACAAAGGCGAGAACTGAAAATCTCAAATATTAGGGTTGGTCGTCCACCTGACCCAAACCCTAACTCTAAGCAATTTTCAGAACTCGATTGAGACAAGAAAGACAATTTTCCCATTGAAGGGCAAAATCGTCATTTTGGCGGGAATGATAAGATTCGAAAATCCCAGCAAAAGGATTCGCCACCTAATTGGCCCTATCCTAATCTAGGCATTTTCGACCAATCTCGAAATACAAGGCAGGGACGACTTACCCCTAAAGGGTAATGTCGTCAAGTCTCGGAAGAACGGATAAGAAACCCCAAAAATAGGGTTGACCAGTTGTCTGTGGTCAATCCTCGATTTTTGGGGGTTTCTAGAGTGTCTAGGATTTTTCCACAATTTTTCCATATATTTTTTGGAATTTTCTGGCATTTTCTAGCATTTTTTGGATTTTCTGCAATTTTTCCAATTTTTTTTATTTTTAAAATCATTTTCTGATTTTTTTTTATTTAAAAAAGTTATCCGGGCCGGGTCCGACCCGGCCCACGGCCCACGGCCCGCGGGCGACCGGCCCAACCCGGACCCGGGTCCGCGCCCAAAAACGACACCGCTTTGGCCACTCCCGCTCAAATTTTTTTAAATTCCCGCCCAAACGAACCAAAGGCCTAGATTGTGCCACGTGTCGCCTGATGGACGGTTTGATCTAAGGCTGGAAACTGACGGTCCAGATTGAACTTCCTGATCGAACCACAACCGTCCGATCTAAGGGATTTTTAATTTCCAAAAATCATTTTTAATTTCCGAAAAAAAGAGATCGCGACACGTGGCCAAATGTCCACCGTCCGATCTGTTTTGGTTATATTCAGTTGTAACGACGACGCTGACGTGGCTGCCACGTGGGCGCCACGTCAGCGCCACGTGGGCGTTGACCAGTCAACTTTCGTTGACTGGTCAACAGGGCTACCGGGGAAGACGATCGGCGCTGGCTTTGTTTCGCCGGCGCCTCGTCGGAAGGCGGTTTTTTCGCTGTCAGATCTTCGATCGGCACGAAACCAATGGCATTCAACTCGCCGTGACTTCCTCTACAACATACCAAAGCCTCGACACAGCAGATCAACGTTTCATCTTCATGCTACTTTCGGCCAAAGCTAGGCTTCGGCGGCTACTCGTCCTAGCCATATCTAACGTTACCTAGCTAAAAAAAATCGATCAGGAAGCATCACCTAGGGTTGAGGAGACTTACCTGGCCATCGCGGAGCTTCGGTTTGGTCTAGAACGAGCCATGGAGCTCGCGACCGATCGGCCATGGCAAAGGGGTAGACTCGATGATTCAAGCGATGGAATGATATGCGATCAAAGGCAAAAATGCTCGGGAAAGATAAACGAACATATTGCGATCAAAATCGCAGCAAATAGAGGTCTCTAACTAAAGATGCCATTGAAGGCCGAGCTCGAGTTCGAAGAGGAGTCTCACCTGGTTCTGCGATGGAATGAGGCGCCGTTTGATTTTGGACGTTCCTTGGGATGTCGCGAAGCTCGGATGACGTATCCGAAGCTTCGGTTTCACGCCGTTCGTCGGGGGCGGGTCTCTGAAACTCCCGGCCTCTTTCCTTCGCGGCGCTTGTCCTCCTCTTTCTCTTTCTCTCTCTCTCCCTGTTTCGTTTGCTTTGTTTCGCTCTCTCCTTTTTTCACTCTGCGAGCTTCTTCTCTCGCCCTTCGCGCTGCGAGCTCCTCCTCCGTGAGCACTCTCTCTCTCTCTCTCTCTCTCTCTCTCTCTCTCTCTCTCTCTCTCTCTCTCTCTCTCTCTGCGTCTCTCTCCTTCTCTGCCCCCTGCGCGAACAGAACTGCCCTCTTCCTCTCGCTCTCTCTGTTTTGTTTTTCGTTCCTCCAACTGACTCCCTCCGCCAACTGATTTCCCCAGCTCAATTGATCATCGCCACCAACTGACTTCCTTCCCCTTTTTCCCTCTTGCTTCTCATTCTGTTTTCGTTCTTGGTGTGCGAAGGAGCAGAACGTAGCATTCTGTTTCTTCTTGGTCAGGTCAACCGGGTTGACTGGGTCGGTCAACCCGACCCAGTTGACCCGGTTTGCATATTTTTGTTCCAATTGGGTGCCAAGATGAGCAGATATCATAAAATTAACTCGAAAATCAGGTTCTACGGCACAAATTTCATTTAGGAAATGTAAATTTGGGCTAAATTGATTTGAATTTGTGTAAAAACCCCAAATCTAAGACAAGATCCGAAATCGATTTTCGTCAAATTGAGATTCCTAATGGACGAATCGTCCCCAATTGAGCCCACCATTAGATTCAGGGGGTCGAATACTATAGGGAGGAAGCATTGGGATCGTATGGGTGTCCCTCGAAAAAGTTTAATTTTGGAATTGGCATTATAGGGACTAAAATGAAAAGAATTTTATGCAATTAGGTCCCTAAAGCCAAAATTGATCAAATCAGTGCACAATTGAATCAAATTGATATGTGGGGCAATCAAGTCGAATGTCAACACTTGGAAAATGCAAAATTTTGCAAATAAAAAGACTCAAAACATATTTTTTGACAAATTTAACCCAGTGCGTTGCAAAGAAACACACAAAAGTAAAGTTGAATTTCGACTCTTGATGAGGTCAAAATGACAAGGGATTTAAAATAAAAATATTGACTATTTTCCTATATTTTTGTGACCTCAAATTCTATTTTTTGTTGATTTTTCTAGTATTTTTCTATTTTCTAAAAATACTAAAAAATGTGAAAAATATGAAAAATTATCTTTTGGTCAAAAATGGTTCCTTGGGCTTGGCCAAGGCCACCAAAGTTGATTTTGTAATTTTTTGACTTTTTATGAATTTTTTGTGATTTTTCAAAAATAAAACTGAAAAAGACTTGGTCAAAAATCAGGTGTCAACAGCTGCCCCTCTTTGAGAGGAATCTCGTGAGAGGTTTCTCTCAAAGACAGGTGACACCTGAATCTAGACCGACTCGACTAGGGAAAATCAAAACGAATCTTGACACTCAATCTTTCTTGTCCCACTGGTGAACGCTTTGCTCTTCATTCTTTTGCTGATGTGAGAGAGAAAGTAGAGAGACCCACCTGTTACTTACCTGTTGATCGCCTGCCTGATGCTCGTGCGGCCTGCGCGGTGTATAACGGGTTCAAGTGAATACCTAGGGACTCGTCTTTTGAGTATCCTAGGGCGGTTAAACTCTAGCCTGTATGGTAGGCCGTACCAGAATGGGATTCCTATACTTGACAGGAACCTGTGAATGACGCACCCAGTCTCTTAGGGATTGTCGGGGTTTTGATCCGTATGGTGGATCGGACCATGAATAGGACTCCTTTCTGCTAGGAACCTATGGATGACGCACCCAGTCTCTTAGGGATTGTCAGGGATTTTGATCCGTATGGTGGATCAGACCATGAATAGGACTCCTCTCTGTTAGGAACCTATGGATGACGCACCCAGTCTCTTAGGGATTGTCAGGGATTTTGATCCGTATGGTGGATCAGACCATGAATAGGGATTTTGATCCGTATGGTGGATCAGACCATGAATAGGACTCCTCTTTGCTAGGAACCTATGGATGACGCACCCAGTCTCTTAGGGATTGTCAGGGATTTTGATCCGTATGGTGGATCAGACCATGAATAGGACTCCTTTCTGCTAGGAACCTATGGATGACGCACCCAGTCTCTTAGGGATTGTCAGGGATTTTGATCCGTATGGTGGATCAGACCATGAATAGGACTCCTTTCTGCTAGGAACCTATGGATGACGCACCCAGTCTCTTAGGGATTGTCAGGGATTTTGATCCATATGGTGGATCAGACCATGAATAGGACTCCTTTCTGCTATGAACATATGGATGACGCACCCAGTCTCTTAGGGATTGTCAGGGATTTTGATCCGTATGGTGGATCAGACCATGAATAGGACTCCTTTCTGCTAGGAACCTATGGATGACGCACCCAGTCTCTTAGGGATTGTCGAACATTTTGATCCGTCAGGGGATCAGGCCGAGAATAGGATTCCTTTCTGCTAGGAACCTATGGATGACGCACCCAGTCTCTTAGGGATTGTCGAACATTTTAATCCGTCAGGGGGATCAGGCCGAGAATAGGATTCCTTTCTGCTGGGAACCTATGGATGACGCACCCAGTCTCTTAGGGATTGTCGAACATTTTAATCCGTCAGGGGATCAGGCCGAGAATAGGATTCCTTTCTGCTGGGAACCTATGGATGACGCACCCAGTCTCTTAGGGATTGTCGAACATTTTAATCCGTCAGGGGATCAGGCCGAGAATAGGATTCCTTTCTGCTGGGAACCTATGGATGACGCACCCAGTCTCTTAGGGATTGTCGAACATTTTAATCCGTCAGGGGATCAGGCCGAGAATAGGATTCCTTTCTGCTGGGAACCTATGGATGACGCACCCAGTCTCTTAGGGATTGTCGAACATTTTGATCCTATATTCTAATGAATCCACTAGGATTTATACAAATGAGGTGTGCCTGACCTTGAGGCTTTACCAAATGGGCTATTCTGGGTTTAGGGGTTACCTAGAACCTCATAGAAAGCTGATTCTGAAAATTGTCCTTTCGACACGCAAGGTGTTATTCTGGGATTTGGGGATTCCAAGTATCCTGCAGAGAACTTAAACCTGCAAAAATTTTGATAAGATTCTTCTGGGATCTAGGGGCTACCTGAGATCTCGCAGAAAGACTATCTTGAATGTTGTCCTTTCGACATTGAAGGTGACATTCTGGGATCTGGGAGCTCCAGGCATCCTGCAGAAAGGTCAAACTTGTAAATTTGAAATCTCACAGTGGGATGATTTCGGAGATTGTCCTTTTGACATTGAAGGTGACATTCTGGGATCTGGGGACTCCAAGTATCCTGCAGAAAGATCAAACCTGTAAATTTGAAATCTCACAGAGGGATGATTTCGGAGATTGTCCTTTTGACATTGGAGGTGACATTCTGGGATCTGGGGACTCCAGGTATCCTGCAGAAAGTTCCAACCTGTAAATTTGAAATCTCACAGAGGGATGATTTCGGAGATTGTCCTTTTGACATTGGAGGTGACATTCTGGGATCTGGGAGCTCCAGGTATCCTGCAGAAAGATCAAACCTACAAAATTGTTCATAAGAATGTGTTTTCCTGAGATATGGAATTACTAGGGATCTTGCAGGAAAATAAACTTAAAAGCTCTTCTTCACAGAGCAAGGCATCCTTCTAGAATCTGGGGTTACCATGATTCCTATAGAAGTTTAACCAAGAACAATAGCATTCTAGAATCTGGGGTTACCAAGAATCTGTCAGAAGCTCAGGCATATAAACTCTCCTTCTTAGAGAAATGTGTCATTCTGAGACTTGGGGTTATCAGGGGTCCTGCAGAAGTTTAAACTTGAAATACATTCTTCACAAAAGAAGTAGCATTCTGAGGTTTGGGGATACCAGGGGTCCTACAGAAGCTTGAACCTGTAAACTCTTTCTTACCAAGAGAGGTCGTGTTCTTCTGAGATCTGGAATTGCCAGGAATTCTGCAGAAGTTTAGACATGTTAAACGTTTCTCACCAAGAGTGATACGAGCCATTTTAGGAGCTGAAGTCATCAAGAATCTTGTGGAAGCTCCAACTTGAAAATTTTCTTACTAAAGGCACATCAATGGTCTTTAAGTGATATCTGATGTCAAACTGACAGCACTTTATGACTTATATCATAGTCATGAAAAATTTCAATAAATGCATTATGATGCTGGAGGTTATCCAAAACACCTTGCGACATACGAGAGTGATAAAAAAATTCCTTGTGGGGAAAGTTTGAATCAAACAATCTGAAATTACCAAAAGAGTTTGGTTAAAATGTCCAACGGAGTATTCTCATCAAAGAGGACTTCTCACCGTTTTGAGGTAATGGTCTTTTACCAAGAAGGCACTCGAACTTCCTATTAAACCTGCGCCTAGGGTTCAGGATCATTCGCAGTGAATACACCTCGATTGATCAGGAGGACTTCCAAGGGACCGTAATGTTGGGCTTGGTCAACGGTTTTCAAAGGGGGCTTGCGTGCAAGTCAAGGCTTTCGAAGAGAAGTCTTCAATGTCTGCTCCCGGTTTACAAGTCAAGAAACCTGCAAAATGAGAAAGAAATAATCTTGCTCTAACTTCTTCGAGCTAAGCTTAGACATTAAACCCTAGGTCAATCCAAGCGCCTTAATCAGAAAAGGCTTTTCAGGGTTGTAACGTAGGTAGGATTGGGGACCAAAAAAGGCTTATTTTTGGCTTAGAATACGCGAAGGGTTTAACATTGGTGATCACTGCAGGTTTGCCGTCGATCTTGCACCTTTCGATTCAAAGAGCGCCTTCAGTCTTTGAAGTGCATATTTGTTTTTTGAAGAGCATTGTCAGTCTTTGAAGCACACATTTGTCTTTAGAGAATATCTGTTTCATGTTGAGACGGCGTCAACATCTTGTCTACGCTTTCATCATCTGGGTGTGACATGATCTGGGAGTATCTTCCGCAGTCTAGCTCCCTCGGGATTTTCTTTTACAATCAGATCTCACTAGTGACCTATACAAAGGTATCATGCCACCTTTTGGCATTTACAAGATCAAACACATGATTCACAAATGTACAAGTATTTGGATGGGCATTGGCCTTGCTTTTACCAGGTACTTTGCTTTTTCTTGATGCCTAGGATCGAATTTTTCTCTCTTTTTTCTTTTTCTTATCTTTTGTCGAGATCCTACCTTTTATTTTCTTTTGGGGATCAAAATTTTCAAATGAGTATGCTAGATGTACAACTTGAATCTCAGCACTCAAACATTAATCTAGGAATTTTTCACAAATCCTGTGTTTTGAACTTTTCCGCTCTTGAAGTGACGTCGCTTCCGTCTTGGAATATGCAATGATCACCAACGGGCTTGCGAAACGAACGTATAGGCTCAATTGGGCTGTACAAAGGGTAAAAGTGTATAGGATAGAGAAACGAATGCTTTTCGTCATCCTAAAGCACTTGAACTACCATAGAAGTTAAAATGACAAGCAACACACGAAGATTGATGCAAGTCTGAGCAAGAGAACTTCTAACCATTTACCTCCTGATATCGCTGGACGTACCTCCAGTTTGCCCCACTATGGGGTGGTTCTTGACAGGGGTATAGAATGAAACCGCCGTTCAAAGGGCTATCAACGGTCATCTGTAGTGTTTATGATAGAGAGACGAATGCCTCCGTCGTCTCGATCCATGTAATCACTGCGAATAACCCCTACTTTCGTAGGTCAAGGTCTCGCTGTCCTTACCACTCCACTCATCTCTCAAGTGTATATAGGACGTGTTTAGATTCAGGTTGCCTCTTATCTGAGGAAATATCCTTTTGAACGGTTTAAACAACTTTTGCTGGAAAAGTTCATTTTGCTTTTTCCAAAACTTGCCCTCAAAAGGGATTTGTGATGCACAATGTATATTTCAACCATGTTTAGATAACCTCCAAATCTAAACATGAATGCTAATGTCACAACTGTGAGAATTCTTCATCTTTCTAGACATGAGATTTGAATGCATGCTAGATTCCAAGAAGCCTTTCAAATTCTAGCAATAAAGATCCCGACAGTCTTAAAACCTAAGAGGTTGGGAAAGGAATACTTACCTGCCCAGTGCGGCTAGGGATCCCTGAAAAACATAAAAGGAATATGTCGGTGTATGCTCTCGAATTTCAGAAAATTAGAACGATACACCTTACCCTTAATCATGCACTCCAATGGAAGTGGATAGATTCATGAAAATCTGCATTTTTCTTAACAACACAAGATGGTTAAGTTGTTCTAAAACATCTTGAAATTCTCAGTTTTTGAAGAGAAAGGACTTGCACCTGACCATTGCGACAGTAAGTCCTCTTGATCATGCATTCCAATCTGAACGCCAATATGTAGATTATAGAAAACGGCCATTTCGGCCTATGGCGATGACGTCTTCGTCTGATTGGGGCAATGAATCCTGCTCGATGGTTTCATTCATCTTTGGAACGTGCTCCATGCCATTCTTCGGAGTTCCTTATTGAAGGAAAAATGAATTCTTATCAAAATGTATGCTAAAGCATGTGGTGTGGAAACGATACTTTTTACCCTACACTTGATCTTATAGCCAAAGATCATTTCTTGAATGCTTGACTTCCGAAGCTGTTATCTCCAAAGATCATCCCGCCTTGAAGTTGAGTCGGCGAGTTCTTTCCTTCTGAGTCCTTTTGAATGCCAATAATTTTCTGTTGAAATTAGGGCAAATTCATATGAGGAGAAAGATCATTTGAAGATCAAATTAGAACGACACAAAGTTACCCTTCACTCAAGTTCGTATCTTGAGGTTTGACTCTGATGTGAACGATTCTTCTACCACGTTCATTGATCTTGCTGGGAATGAAATGCCACTTTTGCATCCAGTCACGTAGATTATTCGTTTGCCCCAGTTAGGCATGACTTGTCATGGCTAGGTAATGCTTGCCCCAGTCAAATGGTTCTATTCATTTTCGCATTTTCATGCGATCCCTTATCCTGTTTGGATTATCTCCTACTTGGATCTTCACTTGACTTTTCACCTTTGAAGTCTCGTCCTTCCAATGCTTGAGAAAGTCGTTTGCTTCATGCATCTTTGTCACTTGTGACCATCCTTGTGATGTTCTCCTCTTTGTTGGACTCCTGATAATGCCCTAATGAAGTATTCTGCCACAGAAAGAAATGATTTTGCATTAGCAAATGCAAGAAAAAGGAGTAAATTGGATACGACACCCAACTACCCTTCTTTTGTCAATTGTCGACATTTATCTCTTGATTGAGTCCATTCCAATACTGTATGCTGATATGGACAACATTCGTCGAATCCCTCCATTCATGTTTGAAGGTGTTGATAACATCAACAATCCATTTGCCCCAGTTGGGCGACGTTTACCTTGGCCAAATGCCTTAGCATTTTTCATATCATTTGACGATTTCCAATCCTATTTGAAGAGGTCTTTGTACCTGTACATGAAGCAATGAGTATTCATCCATGTTTAACTTTACATAAACCACCAAGGAACATGATACTCCCTTTGAGGTATTGCATTTTCGTTGATCAAGGGAATCGTCTCTTTCGGTTGATTTGCCCCAGTAGGGCATGTCCTGACATTTGTCGTCTTTGGGGCTTGATAACTTGCTCCAATATGCTATCTTGGTGGTACACGAGCATCTTGTCCCCAGCTTGGTCTCTTGACGGGAAATGAGGGGTTTGCCCTAATGAACCTTCTTTGCTGGTTCTGGTTATTTATCTCAGCCATCTGAATCTTCGATCACTTTTATCTACCTCTTGGTAGCTCGACATCTTTGGAATTTGTCGCATGACATCTTAGCGACCTTCTCAGTAATTCTGTGAACCTGAGTCTTTCATCTCGGGATAAATGTCCGTCGATCTTGACCTCTTTGATATCTTCAGTATCCCCCAAATTAACAGTAACCGGTTCTTTCGAAGTAGGAGGCGTTGATTCCTCAAAGGCATTCCATTCCCTTATTCAAGCTGTCAAGCTCTTCTAGTTTAATTACCACAGTCGTAGCGGTTTCAATCATTGACATAGTGTTGTCAAGGTCCCTTGAGGAGATTTCGTCTCTCAGTCAACAATGTCGGTCATCGTTGCCTAATACTGTTGATGTGGCAGATCTCGGGTATTCTCTTTTTCCTTTGAATAATTCAGCTGAACCCTGCTGTTGATCCTTTGATCTCTTTGTTTCAGCATACTGCTTTGTGCCAAGCTTAGTAACCCTCATCTGGTCAAGTGATGACTCAGGCTTTTTCGAAAAAGGCTTTTTCAGGTTGAACGGGATCATCCATGCATCCCCATCTGTCATGACCCAGGTTGTCTACCATTTCACCCATTTCTAGTGCGTTGGCCATGAATTTGAGGTCTGCTAGGCTTCGTCTCTTGGCTTCCAGTTCGTCTTCTTCAGACTCTTCTTCTGATTGAGTGACTGGCCCAAGACTGTTTACCAGATTCTCGTGCGGGAAGTCCCAGGTGCTACCCTGCTCAGTTTTGATCATGAAGTGGCTTCCTTCCAAAGATAGAGAAGCTTCGACTCTTTCGAATTCTTTATCGGTAATATCGGACATTATCCCCAAGCTCATCATCTTGGCAATACATAGCTTCTTTACGTCTGCAGAGATCTCCCTTCCTTTTGGGTATAGCGAAGCGACCGCCATTATATTGATCAGCTTAAACATGTCCACCTTCAGCTGGAGGTGGTTTTCCTCATCTTCAGTGAATATTGCCCCAATCGCTTGATGATCAGGGAACGGGTTTTCTTGTACGTTTGGAGCCACGTTGTCAAATTTCAGAATCTGACTTGTCAATCTGAGCTTGTACCTTCAGCTTAAGGATATAGCAATCATCCACAGTATGTCCCATTTCGCCCATATGGTAGACACAAGTCTGGCTCTTGTCAAAATCAGGATACTTAACCGGATTTTCCCTAGGTGGTTCCTTTGCCACCAAATGTTGTTCTAGCAACATCGGGAGTAGCTTGGACAAAGGCCTCGGGAGCTGAGAGAACTGCTTTTGGGGTTGCCTCTTTCTGGGCCTTGCCCTTTTGGTGCCGACCATGATGATCCTCCTTTGGTCTGATTATAATTGTTAAGCCCCTTGGGTTTATGGGGGTCTAGTATGAATGCTATGTCGAGCCCGGCCTCTTTATCCTTTTTCAGGGGATACTGTTTTCTGGCAGAAGCTTCATGAGGTCTCCTTTCTCTTAAGACCCATTCGAGCCTTTCAGCCACCTTTATCAAGTGTTCGAAGGCCTGACATCCCTGAGGTATTTAACCTGTCGAAGTATTCATAGGGGAGTGCTTTCATGAACAAATTAATCAGCTCGTCGTCTAGGATTGACGGCTTTACTTGGGTCGTCAAAGCTCGCCATCTCTGGGTGTATGTTATGATCAATTCTCCTCTTGCCTTTGAGGTTCGTAGAAGGTCTTCCCTCGTCGGGGCCGTAGCTGTGTTGAACTTATACTGTCTGAAGAAGTCCTCTGCAAGATCTTTCCACATGTTATAATGATCCAGGTCCAATTCAATGAACCAAGCCAGAGCGGCGCCAGCTAGATTTTCTTGGAACATGTTCATCAGTAGTGGAATATAATCCGAATAGTGCGCCATCTTGTGCAGATAATATTTGAGGTGAGTGCGAGGACAGCCTGTCCCATTATACTTCATCACGAAGTCCGGTTCCTTGTAGTCAGGAGGGGTCTCCACCTCAGCGAAGGGAGATATCTTGTCGAAACGGGTCAACTCATAGCCCTGGCTGCTTAAACATTCTTTAATCTTGGCTGATCTCTTAGCCTCCACCTTGATTTTTACGGTCTGCTTCCCCTTTTTCCTCATTCTCGAGGTTAATAACAACAGGGGACACTTTTTGTTGCGACAGGGTGTTCGGCTCACGGATATCCTCCTCCGCCCGTTAAGTATTTCCCGTCGTTTCTTTATCAGCTATATCGGGTGCAAGAGATGGATTTGAGTTGTTTAGGAACTACTGTCTATCTGGCTTGGGAGGCTTCCGGCATTGCCTTAATATCAGCCATCATAGTTGCCATTGAACTATTTGGTATTTCCCTATCAAAGGAAAGAAGGTTCGTGTCAGAACAGCATACAAAATGGGCAATTGGAATTGATACAATTTACCCTTCGTTCCTTGGGTCTTGGCATTTTCCTTTCACTTGGATTCTTTTGCCTTGACCTGTCGACATCTTTCATATAAGTGATGCATGCATGATAAGTATGATGCGAGTGATCTAAGATGATTCATGTTTGCAACGAAAAATGGATTCGTGCCTTTCACTCTTGTTCACAGAGAGCATTTCTTATCAAGCATGTCAATATATAAAGTTTGAATTCTTTCTTTTCGAATGCTCTTTTCAAAGAGACTTCTAATTGTTAAGAAACTTTTTCAAGTTTTCTCGAGAATTTTGTTCGCAGATTGAGCCATTATGACGCTCTTGAAATCATCTATCCTAAATGCATGTGTGAGATGATATGAAAAGCGGGTACTCCCTGTTCTGCCATCTGAAGTCGTTGCTGCTTAGGTGTCTTGACTTTGTTTATCACCAAGAGGGATGGCTCGGCATCGTTCTTCTTGGAAGCGTTGTTGCTATGGCGAAACGCTTTTTGTACTCAATGGATGAATTTCATTCCATTACGTTCCATGAGTGATAACCAAGGTTTCGGGGACTTGCCCCACATATCACCATGGCAAATCTGATGTCTTCGACTTCGGCATGCTTTTTGGATAGGGAAATGATTTGCCTCCAGCAACTGAGTACTCCACCTTGAGTTAGCTGATTTAGCCATATGAAACTCCCTTGTATCATGTTAATGCCTTTCCTATTGGTTGAGTCAATCACTTCCACGTCAGGTGATTTTGGTGTTTGACCTTCTTCAATCTTTTCTGACACCTGTCTCAAATTAACATTCTCTTGAAGTGTTGCTTCGCAAATAAGCATTCGGCTTTCTTCATCCCTACATATAGAAAATGAGAGGATCATTTCATATCTTGAGAGGATTGAAATGAGGAACGATATACACCCTTTTGTGATTGAGTGATCATCAATTTCATGGTGAGAAACACGAGTGTTTGTACTCCTTGAGACGTGTTTCGAATTGGCGATCGTGCCATGTCACATTGGCCTCCAGTTTTGAGGGTTCACAATTGAGTCTTCTTTAAAGGGACAATTGTCGACCTCACACAATCCTTTTATCTCACCTACATGACACGAGGAATGAATAAGTCAATTGTTGCACAAAAAGCTCTATTGAAACGATCACAGATTTACTATCCCCAGCGTATATTTCCTCAGTTCCCATCATCTTGATCATTAGAGATGAAGGAATGTTCATTAACGATCCCCACTCATTTTTTATAATCACCTGCAAGAGCGAGTAACCATGTCATTGTTTAAACAAATCAATTTAATTTGGAACGAATACACCCTTTTCAACTTAGAGAAGTCGATCCAAATCAAGCATGCCCCATTTTCATGTTGTCTTGTTCTGGGCTCATTATTGTCGATTCATCTTATTTTGGAAACCCCATGGGTGGCTCCTGATGGAGACACACCTCCTTTCATGTTACAGGGGAAACAAGCCTCGTATCATTGGCCTTCAGTCGTTTTGACCTGTTGGCAAAAGAAATAACCAAGCAAGTCAAGTATAACACTCGAAGTTTTTATTGGAACAACTACAGTTTTACCATCGTTTGATCACATCTCGCATGCGATTAGATGAAGGAATCTTCAATAAATGTATGTCATGTATAACCTGTCAGAAAGGAGACACACTTAGCATTTTACATAGCAAAGACATCTCTCAATGAGGTCGCCTCTTATAATGAAAGCAAGGCGACAATACATATCCCATAATCCCTATTTACGGGCTTCTGATGTCCGCCAAGATTTCAAGATAAAAGGATACGTCATTAAAAGATCGATCCATGGTCATCAATCAAACACCCATTTAATTCCAAACGTTTAATACGCAAATGGGGGCATTAATCTTGAAAGATTGCTTGGTGACATTTTTCTTGTAAAAATCATGTGATCCTTGTTTTTAAGAAATCACTAGACAAAATGTGATTGCAAACATGGCTTTAACTTCATGCCCCAAAATCTTGAATTGGAAGAATTTTAGACAAAAAGAAATGTCGTCTTAATCCATGATTGAAAATTTGGATGAACCATCTATTCCGTAGTGACGACCTAGAAGTGTTCCCACTTTTGTATCTAAAATTCATTGTCAAAAACTTTCATTTGTAAACTCAACCACCCAGGGCATTCAGTTGATTTCCATGAATTTCTTATCATGAAATTTCGCTAGGAAATGAACAAGTAGAGGGAGAAGTCATACTTACAGTGATCAACGAGATTTTTTTTTTTTTTTTGGTTTTAGGTATACCAACCTCTCATAGACATGCGCATGAGACAAGTGGGGGGTATACTCTAAAAATCGAAAATCAGGTGAGGAACCTATGGCTCAGGCTCCCACGATCCAAATGAGGCAGACTCCTCCCCAAGAATACCCACTCAAGAGGGCTAGATATCGCCAATTTGGATTGTGAGCGGGAACGAACATGAAAGTCTCAAGTGCCATCAAACACGAGATCCTTTCACATCCTTTCCCTATCTAAGATAACCTAAGGGTGGTTTGCAGTCGGGGTTTGACCGCCAGTGTGTGCAATGTGTCGTGATCATCACAATGCAAAGTCATGCACAGCAGTTTGTATCAAAACACCGCTTCAGTATGTGCATAAAAATAAACATACATTTCCAACTCCAACCTGCAGGAAAGATGTCAACAATCACTCCACCCCTTATTTCTCCAATCTGCAAAAACATCTAACACAATGGTTAGCATACATACCTCACCTTCGAGAGCATCTGCGAAAAATAAGGTCAGATAAACCAAACAACTTTTTAATCGGCTCAAGTCCTCTAGAATTCGTAACCAGAGATTCTGGTTTTAGAATAGTCCCCAGTGGAGTCGCCAGTCTGTCGCGACCCTTCACGAGCGCGCCATCGGAATGGGCTAATGGGCCGCCCGATCGCTGGCTTGATCGGACGCGGGCCTCTCCCAAGGCCCATTACCCAAATCGCAACTGCTGGATATACGTGGTCGACCTTCAGTGTGGTCTAGTGACATGTGATGAGTGTACATGCCAAGGAGTCGCCACCAATCGTTTCGTGGAGGGTACGATCGGAAACCCTATCGAATAGTTGGGAGTAGTCTATTCGATTCTGCGGAAACCAGAGAAGTGGGTTCGGGGACTTAGTTACGCCAACTGTCGAAGTTGACGCCCTTTCGGTACCTAAGCTGAATGGTTTATCTGATCCTAGGGTTTCATACAGACGAATGGGGTACAGATCCTAAATCTAGGAGTTCATGCAGATGGGAAATACTACCCTATCACTCACAATCAATAGAAATAAGTGCGCAAATCAAGGATCCAGTACATGCGGATAAAGGACATGAAATCAGCATGGTATCCCTAATGAGGCCCTATTAGCCTAGAGAAATGTCAACCAAGGCTTAGGAGTGATTTGGACATGATTCGCCCATGAGGGGCAGAATCGTAATTTTGAACAATTCGGGGAAAATTTACCCTTAAAAAGGGAAAATCTGTCATTTTAGACAAATTGGGAAGTCAAAAGATAGTGGAAATAGGATTGGCCATCAATCCAATCCATTTCCTATTTTTCGGGAATTTCCAGGATTTTTCAGGAATTTTCAAGTGATTTTACCCTCGGAGGGGTAAAGTCGTCATTTGGACAAAGGCGGGAACTGAAAATCTCAAATATTAGGGTTGGTCGTCCACCTGACCCAAACCCTAACTCTAAGCAATTTTCAGAACTCGATTGAGACAAGAAAGACAATTTTCCCATTGAAGGGCAAAATCGTCATTTTGGCGGGAATGATAAGATTCGAAAATCCCAGCAAAAGGATTCGCCACCTAATTGGCCCTATCCTAATCTAGGCATTTTCGACCAATCTCGAAATACAAGGCAGGGACGACTTACCCCTAAAGGGTAATGTCGTCAAGTCTCGGAAGAACGGATAAGAAACCCCAAAAATAGGGTTGACCAGTTGTTTGTGGTCAATCCTCGATTTTTGGGGGTTTCTGGAGTGTCTAGGGTTTTTCCACAATTTTTCCATATTTTTTTGGAATTTTCTGGCATTTTCTAGCATTTTTTGGATTTTCTGCAATTTTTCCAATTTTTTTATTTTTAAAATCATTTTCTGATTTTTTTTTATTTAAAAAAGTTATCCGGGCCGGGTCCGACCCGGCCCACGGCCCGCGGGCGACCGGCCCAACCCGGACCCGGGTCCGCGCCCAAAAACGACACCGCTTTGGCCACTCCCGCTCAAATTTTTTTAAATTCCCGCCCAAACGAACCAAAGGCCTAGATTGTGCCACGTGTCGCCTGATGGATGGTTTGATCTAAGGCTGGAAACTGACGGTCCAGATTGAACTTCCTGATCGAACCACAACCGTCCGATCTAAGGGATTTTTAATTTCCAAAAATCATTTTTAATTTCCGAAAAAAAGATAACGCGACACGTGGCCAAATGTCCACCGTCCGATCTGTTTTGGTTATATTCGGTTGTAACGACGACGCTGACATGGCTGCCACGTGGGCGCCACGTCAGCGCCACGTGGGCGTTGACCAGTCAACTTTCGTTGACTGGTCAACAGGGCTACCGGGGAAGATGATCGGCGCCAGCTCTGTTTCGCCGGCGCCTCGTCGGAAGGCGGTTTTTTCGCTGTCAGACCTCCGATCGGCACGAAACCAACGGCATTCAACTCGCCGTGACTTCCTCTACAACATACCAAAGCCTCGACACAGCAGATCAACGTTTCATCTTCATGCTACTTCCGGCCGAAGCTAGGCTCCGGCGGCTACTCGTCCTAGCCATATCTAACGTTACCTAGCTAAAAAAAATCGATCAGGAAGCATCACCTAGGGTTGAGGAGACTTACCTGGCCATCGCGAAGCTTCGGTTTGGTCTAGAACGAGCCATGGAGCTCGCGACCGATCGGCCATGGCAAAGGGGTAGACTCGATGATTCAAGCGATGGAATGATATGTGATCAAAGGCAAAAATGCTCAGGAAAGATAAACGAACATATTGCGATCAAAATCGCAGCAAATAGAGGTCTCTAACTAAAGATGCCATTGAAGGCCGAGCTCGAGTTCGAAGAGGAGTCTCACCTGGTTCTGCGATGGAATGAGGCGCCGTTTGATTTTGGACGTTCCTTGGGATGTCGCGAAGCTCGGATGACGTATCCGAAGCTTCGGTTTCACGCCGTTCGTCGGGGGCGGGTCCCTGAAACTCCCGGCCTCTTTCCTTCGCGGCGCTCGTCCTCCTCTTTCTCTCTCTCTCTCTCTCTCCCTGTTTCGTTTGCTCTGTTTCGCTCTCTCCTTTTTTCACTCTGCGAGCTTCTTCTCTCGCCCTTCGCGCTGCGAGCTCCTCCTCCGTGAGCACTTTCTCTCTCTCTCTCTCTGCGTCTCTCTCCTTCTCTGCCCCCTGCGCGAACAGAACTGCCCTCTTCCTCTCGCTCTCTCTGTTTTGTTTTTCGTTCCTCCAACTGACTCCCTCCGCCAACTGATTTCCCCAGCTCAATTGATCATCGCCACCAACTGACTTCCTTCCCCTTTTTCCCTCTTGCTTCTCATTCTGTTTTCGTTCTTGGTGTGCGAAGGAGCAGAACGTAGCATTCTGTTTCTTCTTGGTCAGGTCAACCGGGTTGACTGGGTCGGTCAACCCGACCCAGTTGACCCGGTTTGCATATTTTTGTTCCAATTGGGTGCCAAGATGAGCAGATATCATAAAATTGACTCGAAAATCAGGTTCTACGGCACAAATTTCATTTAGAAAATGTAAATTTGGGCTAAATTGATTTGAATTTGTGTAAAAACCCCAAATCTAAGACAAGATCCGAAATCGATTTTCGTCAAATTGAGATTCCTAATGGACGAATCGTCCCCAATTGAGCCCACCATTAGATTCAGGGGGTCGAATACTATAGGGAGGAAGCATTGGGATCGTATGGGTGTCCCTCGAAAAAGTTTAATTTTGGAATTGGCATTATAGGGACTAAAATGAAAAGAATTTTATGCAATTAGGTCCCTAAAGCCAAAATTGATCAAATCAGTGCACAATTGAATCAAATTGATATGTGGGGCAATCAAGTCGAATGTCAACACTTGGAAAATGCAAAATTTTGCAAATAAAAAGACTCAAAACATATTTTTTGACAAATTTAACCCTGTGCGTTGCAAAGAAACACACAAAAGTAAAATTGAATTTCGACTCTTGATGAGGTCAAAATGACAAGGTATTTAAAATAAAAATATTGACTATTTTCCTATATTTTTGTGACCTCAAATTCTATTTTTTGTTGATTTTTCTAGTATTTTCCTATTTTCTAAAAATACTAAAAAATGTGAAAAATATGAAAAATTATCTTTTGGTCAAAAATGGTTCCTTGGGCTTGGCCAAGGCCACCAAAGTTGATTTTGTAATTTTTTGACTTTTTATGAATTTTTTATGATTTTTCAAAAATAAAACTGAAAAAGACTTGGTCAAAAATCAGGTGTCAACAATTGTCTGTATAACCATAGTATAAATAAGTCTTTTAAGCCTCTTCCTCATCAGCTTTCTTCATTCAATAAACATGATTGGTTGTTCGTAAAACACAAAATATTTTTCTGTGTTCCAGCTTCAACTCAACTGTATTTTAACAGAGTTTCCCCTGCATCATGTTGTGAGCTTGATATTTGTATATGGCTCGATCCATGGGTATCAAGAGTGAGTACTAAGAGATTCCACCGTGTGAAAAAGCTTACAAAATCAGCAACATTTACTGACTTTGGTCTTGTTGATTATAGGAAAGGCAAGCTAATTGAAACATCCTGCTAGATCATGCATCAAAATAGCACGAAAATCTACGGAAGAAAGTCATGTTATAGGGAATGATGGGACCTTAAGCACATCTCTGTGCACAATGATCAAGAATACCACTTTGGACTTCTCCTCTGCTTAATGTTCGATTAGCGTGCTTCAGCAATGAAAAGAAACAGATAAAAGGCATTCTACATACACGCTAGCGGTAGGAGAGGATAGTCGAACGCTTTCTAGATATAAAATGCAAGAGAAATCGGTAAAATATGGCATGAATAGTTAAATACCAGATAGTGCAGCCAAACTTCATGGAGTTTAAACCACTTTCATAGACAAAATTGGATTACTGAAAAAATTCTGCCACCTGTTCGAGAAAGCTTGAGAGCACGATTATAAGCCAGCAGCGCCAATTCCTCCGCAGTTTGCTCGCTACAAAATTAAGCTGGAATCTGCAAAACCATTCAAGAGAACACAGGCACTTTAATCCGATTCAAGATCGCAAATCAGACGAAGGTGTCGCGACCCGTCCGAAAAAACGGACGCGGCTAATGGATCGTCCGATCTAGCGGAAGATCGGGCGCACAGGATGAGGCCACGTGGCGCAATGAGATCCGCCCGATCCGGGGAATTTTCGGATAATTAAATAAAATACATAAAAAATCAAAAAAAATTGTAAAAAATAGAAAAATGTTTTAAAAAATAAAACGGTGTCGTTTTAGACCGGTGCCGACCCCTAGGGTCGGGCCGGGCGCCCGAGAGGCGCGGGCCGGGTTTTACCCGGCCCGGAAAATATTTTAAATATTAAAAATAACAATAAAATAATAAAATAATCAAAAAATAAAAAATCCTAAAAAATTCAAAAAATTCGGAAAATTCAGAAAAATTATAAAAAATTCCAGAAAATAGGAAATGGCTACATTCAACTGGCCATGACCTGTTCCGGGTCTTTCGACCCCCGATCTTTTCCGAAATGACGGTTTTGCCCTTTCGGCAAACCGTCTTCCAAAAAAATTCTAAAAAATCCAGGAAAATCCCAAAAAATAGGAAATTGCCACAAACAACTGGCCAAGACTCATTCCGGGTGTTTTGAACCCCGACCCTTCTTAAAATGACGATTTCGCCCTTTGGGCGAATCGTCTTCCAAAAATTGAAGAAAAATCAAGGAATTCCAAAAAATTCTCAAAAATGGGAAATGGCCACAATCAACTGGCCATGGAATATTTTGGGTAATTCGGTATCCAAACCTTCCAAAAATGACAATTTTGCCCTTCGGCCTAATTGTCCCCGAATCTTCCCATTTTACCCCTAACCCTAAATCACGTCTTCCCTAAGCCCTTATGGCTATACTAGGAGGCCAATGATTGAAATTGATGTGCATTGACATGATTTATTTATGCACTTGACTTGCGCTTTCATTATATTAACTGTGATTTGATAGGACCAGTCTTCCAATCTGCATGAAACCCTGACTCATACCTATCTCACCCAAAATTGCGTCTGCATGAACTCTTAGTCAGGAAAATCACTCGCGTTAGGTACCGAAAGGGCGTTGGTAACGACACCGACGTAACCAAGTCCCCGAACCCAAAATCTCTAGTTCCGCAAAACTGATCGACCTCTCCCAATCGGTCAGTAAGGTTTCCGGTCTACCCTCCAAGAAAGACCGGTGGCGACTCCAAATGCATGCACAAGTTGCACATGCCACCACGACCACACTGAAGGTCGAAAGCGATCGACTCCTATCGTCGAATCCCTCAAAAGATACTCCCGTCGCGATTTGGTATGGGCCTGGGAGGGCCCGCGCCGATCCAAGACCCGCGATCGGTAATCCATTAGCCGCGTCCGTTTTTTCGGACGGGTCGCGACAGAAGGTACCACAAAATCCAAAGCGAAATCGCCACAACATGGAGCGACCGCGAAACTACAACTCGAGCACGATTGAGTTCGTGAAAAAGGAAGGGATGAGCACCTTGCCGAGGAGCTTCACGAGGACGTGGACCCCGAGCGACGGCGTCAAGGACGTTCCTGTTGTCCTCGGCGAGGAGGAGCAAGAGTGAGTCTAGGGCGGAGATCTTCGAGTCGGGCGCCAAACTCGAGGCAGGTGAGGAGGTAGCGGGACTGGACGCGGACGCACTCGCGCTTGGAGGAGGAAGAGGAGGAGGGAGGGTCGGGGAGGAGGACGTCGGAGTCGAGGGGCTTAGTGTGAAGGGAGAGGCAGCGAGAGAGGCGTGAGAGAGAACGAGAGTTTGCAAAAAGAGGGGCGGGGGCGCGTCTGAAGAAGCCCTAATTCTTTTTTTTGCAACGAAAAAAAGTGGTCGTTGCAAAATTTGCAACGAAACAGTTTTTTCGTTGCAAATTTTGTAACGACCACGTGCTTTCGTTGCAAAACAAGCAAGCAACTGTTCCGGCGACAATGTTCTCACCACAGTATTTTACGACGACATAATTAATTTTCATCGTGACAATTTTTGCGATGAAAACATTTTTTGTCACAAAATACGCGAGATCTTGCGACGAAACATTGTTCTCGTCGAAAATTTGCGACGAATAATTTTTCGTTGAAAATTTGCGACGAGTAATTTTTCGTCGCAAAAGTAACGACCCGAGATTTTGCGACGAATATTTATTTCGTGGGGATGAAAAAATAGAAATTTCGTATGACTAAATTCATCATCATCTTTTTTTTTCTCCTTCTGACTTAGCGATTGTATTAAATCATATTTAAAGTTGTTAACATATCCGAAGTCTTTAGATAATTCCTATGCGCGAAATCCTATCCCAAAAAAATAAAAAAAAATAAGACGTGACATTTTTCATATTTTCAAATTAGGAAAAGCTATCTGAATTAAAGAGAAGAGGCGTTTCCAATACTCGAGATATCATTGAAATCCAAGAGATCACAAAGTTAAGTTAATTCAAAAAATAACTTGATTTCTTACGGATTAAATTAAGATTACCCTAGCCTTCCTAAAAAAAAGGTCCTCTACGGCACAAATTAGTGATTACATTGATTTTGATACAAACACCCTAATCGATAATGCGTAAAACATCTTAAAAACAAATCAAGATTAATGTCAAATAATCCAACTTTGGCAGCACAATGTTGAAATCAAATTCCGTTCGAGAAGATTACTAACTCGGACGATATGCTAAGGAAATTGGACGAAGGCGGGACGATCAAGGAACGTAATAATAGAAAGATTCTGCATGAATGTACTAATGGGAAAATCTTATTAATTGATCCTTTGTTTACTTCTTTCCTCCGGACAGATACGTATATTCGGCTATTCAATTGTTCGTGCCCAAATCGTTTCTTGTTGGTCCGATAAATATGCAAACTATGCGCTCCTCATATTTAGGCCCAATACTAAAAAAAATTCTAACTTTAACATTTATAATAATCATATTTTAAAAAAAATTATCTTATAAAAAATCTCTAACTTCTATTTTTATCTTGATTCTACTCTAAACATTTACTTTTGTGACGAATATTTTTTTCCTGATTTCCCAAATGCGGTAAATCCATCAACATAAAGATTCGACATTTTCATCATCCCCAGTATACCATACAACCCACTAAAGTGGGTTTTCGTATCTCAAGGAATGAGAGAGTGAAGCCTGGGGGAGAGAGCTCAGAAGCTGGAGTGTGAGAACTCCGCGTATGTATGTTCACATAGCCTATTTTTCAAGTCAAGGTAAAGGAGGAGGGTTGCATCAGGGGAAGCAAGCCGTGCAAAATTTGCCACGAAAGTGGGTATTCGTTGCAAAATTTGCAACGAACTATATAATTCGTTGCAAAATTTGCAACAAACTATAATTCGTTGCAAATATTTGCAACGAACTATCCAATTCGTTGCAAATGTCTGCAACGAAATCATTTTTTCGTTGCAAACATTTGCAACGAAATCGCTTTTTCGTTGCAATTTGCAACGAATCCGTAATTTCGTCGCAAATTAGCAATGAAATTTGTTCATCCCTAACGTTGTCACAAATTAGCGACGAATTTGATTTTCGTTACAAAGTTCGTTGCAAATTTGCAACGAAATTTTTTCGTTGCAAGTTTTTCGTTGCTAAATCCGTGTTTTTTTGTAGTGCCGGGACAGCGTTCGCGATGGCGACGAACGAACTTGTCTTGGCAAATCTGGTGAACAAGCTCGATTGGGCATTGCCCGAGGTTATGAAAGCGGAGGATTTGGACATGACCAAGTGCACTGGTCTTACCATCCACAGGAAAGTTCATCTCCTTGCTGTTGCCACTCCATTCCATAGTTAAGAGTCGAGACCCATTGTCATTACCTTGTATGTGTTGTTGTAAAATTAAGGCGAATGCCATGGATCTTGTAATTAAATGATATCCTATATGTATGTGGTTCAGTCCTAGGGCCGGTAATTATTTCATGGGAAGGCAGCCGTGAATAATTTACCATCAATCGGAGAATTACAAAGTTACAATTGTTTACAAACTCAAGTGTTTCTCAACCCTCCTATTCACCAAAACCAATAATATTTAATCGACGAGAGTTATTGTTAGGATTCGGTGCACAATCAAATCGAAGTAAAACGTAAAGTGAGAAAGAGAAATCAAGACATTAGATTTTATCATGGTTCACCGTTAAACTAGGGTTTCGTCCAGCAAAGGATTCGACTATAATTAGCACACACACATCTGTTACATCACTCAATTACAAGCGAAAAAGAGTATATATAATAGTAACTATTTATAAGCTCAAACTCAAACTACTAATGAAAAATTACAGGATTAAATCTTAAAAGCCCTTTAGTTTTCATAGGGCTGCCCCTTGAGACTCTCGCCTGGGAGGCAACCCAGATCCTCGCCTACTCAGCGTGGAGCGAGATCCATATGCTTTCCTAACGCGGAGGATTATGAATCACACCCCAATAGTCATAACGCAACTAATTGAATGATTCTCTGGTTGATTATCTATCTCCGATCTATTGCGTGTATATGAATGGTGAGCTATATATAGCCGAACAAAGTATATGTTTGGGATTAGGAGTCTGACATACCTACAAACCAAGATCCCGCATGTTGAGAAGCACTAGTAGATATGAGCTATCCCTTAAACAACGAGGCATCAAGCAAGAGATGGAAAGGATGTGACCTTAAGCAAATATTGATGTAGCATGTATTCAAGACGAGTTCGCTCGACCAAAAAGATCAACCCATTTTCAAGATCAACAAGCCTCTCATCAAAAAGTCCGAGAGTCTCATAGATAAACTTCGTCATAAAGACTTTGTCATCTCTCATGCATTAGAAGCCCACAAGACACTTTGGAGCTACAAGCATTGATAGCTCCTAGTTTCTCTGAGCACTTCTAGTTTCGATGTGCTTTAATTATTTCTAGTTTCCAGATTAGACTTTATTCTTTTGCTCTTCTTTTGTTTTGCTTTAAAAGGCCATCAAGTTTCTATAGAAAGGCAGACGAATTTGATTAATGAAACTTGCCTAGTGCAATTCCTTTGAATCTTGATGAGTTCATACACCTAAAAAACTTAGAAGAGTTTTCATTCTGTCCTAAAAGAATCGAAGATTTTCAAAGTCTGCATACTCGAAGAGTTGCAGTCATTAATCTAGAAGAATTTGTTGTAACAAATGCGGAAAACAAACACAGAACACAAGGATTTACGTGGTTCGATCAAGGTGATCTACGTCCACGGGCGAGGCAAAACGAGATTCCACTATGATCAAAGAGAGTACAGATTACAAAAGTCGTTCTCAGCGACTGAACAAAAGCACACGGCTCACAAAACTCTCAGATGACGAAAAATCGTCGTACAACCAAATAAACCCTAGCCGCAGCATAATAAAGCCCAAAAAAAAATTCTCGAGGGCGTTGCCCCGAACCCCCATTGAGATCTGTTCGCACCCCTATGGAGGGCCTATCGGTCCAACTTTCCGCGTCACGAACCAAATCTCAATTTTCTCTCCAATTTTGGGCCACACAAAATATATGTCGGGTCGTGATGAACCGGACCGAGTGCATAAAATTCAAGACATATTTAACAAAATTGATGGCATTTCAACTTCTATTGAAAGAGCAACCCTTGAAGTTCTTATCCTTTTTTTCTCATTTTGTTATAACAAGCATGCATTGATTGATCATCCAAACACTAGCCACAAAAATTCGAGTTCGAAAACCCATTAGTTCAACGCTAGTATCACAGGTGCGAAATTCAGCTCCCACTCTTTGCAAAGAGATAGAGCAAAAGCCCATGAGAGTTGAGAGTTAGAAATGGAAAAGATTAAAAAAATAATTTAGCAGTTGAGAAAATATGTTTTCTTATACTATCTATTTATTTATTCATGTCCTGCTGCTCCGTGATTCTTCAGTTGAGTGGAACCTATCAAGGTAGGAGTATTATAATTTAACATATGTTACTCTCGAACGACTAAATAACATCTTTTTAAATTTTATTTATTAGGAAAATGCACTTGCATTGCGTGGGTTTGAAAATTTTGATATTTGCAAGGTTAGCAAAGACATTTTACTATAAAAATATGTGACATGATCTCTTGGTTTTCTCAGAGTGGTTTCGCTCTCTAACCATGTCCATAGGATGGTCTCTTCTCAAGTCCCGTACGAGTACTGGAGCAGATGATGGACTAGAATTGTCAATAGAAGCTACGTTATCAGCCATTTTCAAAAGAGTTATAATGTTAATGGCCTTCGAATCATCCCAAATTAACAAAAGGAGAACGCAAATGAAACGAAACAAACCGCACAGCTCGGAATGCAGTAACAGTATAAAAGAGACACTACTTGAGAAACCCAGACCGCGATTTCTCTGGAGAGCATCGGGTGATGATGAAAAGTTCACGAATTTCAGATCCGAACAAAGCTCATTACGATTTTGGAAAGGAGAAAATAAAAAAAATAAAAAAAACGAGAATCTAATTGGTGGCCTTACTTGACGGGACGGACATAGAGTTGACGATCGGAGTTGCGGAGGAAGACGACCACGGGCTCCTTCGGGAGACGGATTCTTGATGAGGAGAGTGCAGTAGTGTACGATGTACGTCTTGTGAAATGTGAATGTAAGATTTAATGTTTTAAAAGTTCAATGGTATATTTATGTGTTTCAGTTGGTTCGAGCCACGCTGAGTTTACCGAATCATTTTCAACACCTTTGTTGTTGAAAACTGTCATGAATGTGAAATTGATTCGCAAACTCAAGTCCACCACAATCCGATGTCAATGCTTTCGCCAAAGAGATTTTAACCATTTGAGTCCTGGTTCTGGGCAAATGGTTGTTTATCTAGTTTGAAGTTCTATTATTATTCCTTTCAACAGTCCCTTGTTACTCTCCATGGTGATATCTCTTATGGTCATGTTCATGTTGGAACGAAAGGTGGGATGGTAAAGAAAAATTCATTCATGCCCTTGCACAGGAGGTTGGGGCACATCTCCAAGAATAAAATCCGGAGAGGAGATTAGTAGGAAAAGGAGTACAAAGTATTCTAGATTTCACTTTGACTTTGGAGTGTGCTGTGTGAACTGTATCAAGGGAAAGCAGACCAAAACCTCCTGAAAAGGATCTAGAAATAGTATAAAGACATGGGAACTGCTCCATACAGATGTCTGTGGTCCATTTCCGCCTTATATAGGTCGAGAAAAGTACTTTTTCACATTTACAGATGACCCCTCTAGGTATGGTAATGTCTACCTGCTTCATGAGAAAGAAGAAGCATTAACTGCCTTTAAGGTCTGCAAGGCAGAGGTAGAAAACCTTTTTTTAGATACAGAGGATCAAAGTGGCCAGGTCCGATCGAGGTGACGAGTACTTTGGCAGGCACACTGAGGCAGGCGAGGAGCAGGAGCAGCGCTTGAACGAGATAGGGAAAATAAAACTGAAACTTCCCCATGCTCCAGCATGGAAAGGATTCTAAATGAAGAGCAAACAATCTCCATCTTCATTTCATTTTCCCTCAATTATCAGCCCAGGGCACAGGGCTGGCTTGCAACTGGATGACGAGGATCACTGTCTGTCCGAAAATTCAAAAGTGGATAGATACTCTACCTAAAAAAGTGGAAGATTTAGATAGTCAAGATCTCACTGTTTATAAACTGAAGATTAAAGAAGAGAAAGAAAAGAAAAAGAATGCTAAAAAAACTGCATATTCAAACTCATTAAAGCTCGATTCGCATCATTATGCTCGATAAAAGGAATCAGAGAAGGACAGGCGAGACCAGGAAGCCATCCGGTAGCTCCATTCGTATATCTCTTTTCTTTTTTAAAAAAAGGGGAACCTTTTATCCATACCTGCAGCATATACAGCTAAAAAAGAAGATCTTGTATTGCTAGATCCATTTTATGCTATGACCCTACTTTTACTGGTAGAACCTCTAATGATGCTACAGGATCTGATTCGTCATCTACTATTAACATTAATAAAAATACATCACGGGATGGTGTTAGCTGATCCTTTTTTTCTTCCATGGCACCTTTTCTTTTGGTTCCTCTCTCCCGCCGATGCCCGATTCTTATTCTCTTGATGCTGGTCCATCTCAACCTCTGCCTAAATGGAATGGCTCTCTATTAGCATGATCGTAGCGGCCTCCGTTCCGAATGCTTCTCCGATCCGAAAGTTAGAGCGAAGAGAACAAGATGCTGCTCCCACTCCCTCTGTCTTTTCTCGCTTTATTAATCTTCCCCTCTAAGACGGGCCGGGAGGCGGCGAGCGCGGGAGGAAGAACCATACATCCTGCTGCCTCGGGACGACTGCACGTTACATCATAGCAACACGACCAAATGAAGTCGGAAAGCCCTTGTATAGGTTGGGCGACCCTGCACACCCGGCATCCTGCAAGAAAAAGCCCCTGACTATACACAGGGCGCTAACGCCCCAGGAGCTATCAAGAAAGCATTTGAAAGTCATTTATTATTCCTTCTTGGTAATAAGCCTTAGGAGCGGGCAGGGCAAATCGAGATTGGAGAACGAGAGAGAAAAGGCTTATACCATATCATGAGTACTTAGAAAAAAGCCGCTGCAATATCCAGTCCTCTAAACTTTTACCCGAACAACTGGGAGATTTCTCTAGTGGCCGCACTTCCCATTTGGAAAGAAGGGCGTGGGGAATTCGAATCCCACCTTCGGGAGAAGTCACAGCACATAACAGACCCAAAAAAAAAAACTTTTACCCGAAATACATGAAACTCAGCTCTAACATACCCAAAAATTTGATTTCGATGCGGTTCAGTTCAAGCTTTTTGGACAATCCTATTGCAATCTCTAAACCGGTGCCATGATCAGGAAGAGAGAATATCGGGAGAAGAGGGGGGCTCTTTATTTCCCAGATTGTATCCCTTTGTAATATTGATAAGAAGGAAAATACCATGGGTTATTATAACGTCCACTACAATGAAGTCCCAATTTCACCCTCGGTGAAATGATTATCTAGAGCATCTTGATCAACACAAATATAGGGGTTAAATAATTTCATTATAATCTATCCACTATATTAGTGTTGGTCAAGATGCTATGTATAATTCTATTAGTTTTTAATAGGTAGTACGGTACCGGAAGTGCAAAAAGTTATGTATGGTGCTCATTTTAGTGTCAATAATTTTCACCGGCTCAATTTAGTGCCAAATAAATAAAAAGGGATCACTTAAGTGTCTTTGACAAGAAATTCTAGCAAAAAAATACGTGGCATTTGTAATTAAATTTTTTAAGTGACATGACATTTTAATTTCTTTTTCATTTTTTAAGTGACATGTCAGTAAACCATTAGCCATTATCTTTTTTTTTTCCCTCTTACCTTCTTCCTCTTGTTACCAGCAGACTCACCCAGCTCCTCGCCCGGCCAACCCTAGCGAGGCTGACCGCCCCTCCTCTGGCCGGTCAGTAGCCAAAGGAAGAAGGGAGAAAAAATATATTAAAAAAATAACATAACGTCGTTTCATGTCTTAGATGCTGACTGGGCTTCTGGCGAGCCACATCAGCTTCAGATAATAATAATAATAATAATAAAGGCCACAACAGATTTTCGATCAAGAATATCAGCATTTTTCTAAAATGTAGCATTTAAGTAATCCAAAAGAAATTCTTGGCACTAAACTGAGCATTGTACTCAACTTTTGATACTCTCGGTAATCCAAAAGAAATTTTTGGCACCAAACTGAGCGTTGTACTCAACTTTTGACACTCCCAACATTCTTTTGCCTTTTTTTTTTATATATGTAGATAAAATTCTATTTTCCCAATGTCAAGTAAATTTTACTCTTTTATCCATGAACACAAAAAGGAAGAGATCGTGACGTACCAGTGGTTTGATTGCCTTTTTTGTGTCCGTAGCTATATTGTGTTGCGGCTCTGCTGGTTGTTCCGTATCACCGTCTTCAAGAACTGTGACCTCATCGCAGTATCTTCCTGCGTTACCTCTGGGGTCTCCCGAGGCTCCACCTACAGCTCCACCTCACTTCTGACACTGTAATCCGTTTGCTCTGTTAGTTGAGTCTAAAAACTCCCCCTTTAAAGCATTGCAGTCTCGTCGAAGATTACATCTCTACTGATTATAAAATGGGGTGATCTGGGATCAATGCACCACAAAAGTAGCCTTTCACCCCTTGTGCATAACCCAGAAATATGCACTTCTTCGCCCTTGGCTCAAGCTTATCATCCCTCACATGTGCATTTGCAGGATATCCGAATATCCATAATCCAGAGTAATCAATAGGTTTCCTCAACCATAGTTCCTTAGGAGTCTTCCACGCGATAGCAGAAGATAGAGATCGATTAACCAGGTAACGTGCCATGTTCACTGCTTCGACCCAAAATTCCTTGCCTAAACCTGCATGCGAAAGCATGCACCGAGCTCGCTCAAGTAGAGTTATGTTCTTCCATTCTGCGACACCATTCTGTTTTGGTGTCCTGAGAACCGTGCGGTGTCTCACGATCTCTCCTTCTGGCAAGCCACATCAGCTTCAGATAATAATAATAATAATAATAATAATAAAGGCCACAATCGATTTTCGATCAAGAAGATTGGCATTTTTCTAAAATTTAGCACTTAAGTAATCCAAAAGAAATTTTTGGCACGGTGTTCTTCTGCCTTTTTTTATATATGTAGATAAAATTCTATTTTCCCAATGTCAAGTAAATTTTACTCTTTTATCCATGAACACAAAAAGACAATTGAATTATAAAAAAAAAATCAATAATTTCGATGGATTTTAATATCTATATAAACGTAGTTTAATAAATGATTGAGCAAAGGGCTAAGAACTTCGGCAGCTTTGCCATCCATATCGTAACAACTTATATTGAATAAAAAAAAATTGATAAACGTACTGAATGGAAAAAAAGGGTAAAGAATTGAAAAAAAAAAATGTCTTGTCAATCTCGCTATGATAAAATTTGACCAAGAAAAAAAATCCTGTTACGTAAAAAGAAAATGTCATATATAGCAATTGATCAATTTAATCCCATGGGTTTGCTCCTCTGATGTTAGAGAAAAGCTAGACAGGCACCTAAAACTGATCTAGCAAAAAACCTTGAATTCTCAAGAAATGGAGAAAATCCGGCACATCGATTATGAATTAAACCCAAACTTTTTTAGACTCTGCTTAAATCACGAGATATGAATTATTCGAACAATGTTTTTTCTGAAATGATCGCTTATATAGCTTGAAATAATTAGACGATGAAAAATTCATCATTATCCATAATGATTTATATTTAAACAATTTGTGAGCGATGGAAATGTTTTTCGTTATTCATTTTTGTAAGCGACACACGAGCGGTCACTTTTATGCAAATTTTTTTCACATCATTTATTTTCCACAAAACAAAAGAACTTATTGATCAAGATTTTCCCTGAAATAATCTATTTCCCATCCTGCATCGACCTCGGCTACACAAATCGATATTATCTTTTCACAAATTTTACATACAAACTTTGGGGTGCAACAAAGTTTTCCAAGACTATATGATGCACATTTACATCCAAATCAATCATCATCACAACGCCAATTTATCTTCCCTGAAACAGAATCATAAACAAAGTAATGATCTTCTCCCCTTCTACGGAAAAAGCCGAAACATACTCAGAAGCTTTCACAGCAGAAACTCAACTTTCTGAAGCTCCACAGGAGCGAGCTCATGCCCGTCCCTCAAGCCCATCAAGCCCACGTTGTCGCCTTCCAGATGAGCCCTCAAGAACGCCACCACCACCCCGCCCACGAACCGCCTCATGGGCTCTCTGGCCCGCCCGTTCTTGCACAGGCAGTACGTGGCCCTCCCTCTCAGCCCATCCGTCTCGTCGTCGAGCATGTCCAAGTGCCCGTACTTCTCAGCCACAAAATAACAAACGGGTGGTCGGCACTCCGCGAAGAAGTTCGCGTGGTTCACCCCCTTCGGCGCGCACGCCGGGAATAGCGGGTTCTTCCTTATCTCGCCCAGACCCGACCCGACGACCATCACGGGCATGTCGAGATCGAAGGAGCGAGGGACGTAGGTGAGGATGGGAGGCGGGGTCTGCTTGCCCTTGTCCATGCCGTCGACCGGGTCGATGCCGAGCAAGGCCGAGAAGGGGAGGGCGAGCGGGGTCGGCGACTTGCCGAGGGCGAGGGCGAAGGCGGCTTTGCCTCCGCGGCTGTGGCCGGCGACGGCGAGCTTGGCGAGGTTCGGGCGGACTTGAGGCGGGAGGAGGACGGCAAGGCCTCGGGGCAGCCAGTTCGTGGTTGCTGCGGCGGAGTTGATCTCGTCGGTCGTGTCTGGCCCGGCCACGGTGTATAGCTGAAGAAATAGCAAGGGAAAAGAAAATGAAGTCCAAGCCTCTCTTTATTATTAATTAATTTTGCCCAATTTTTTCTATTTCATTCTATTATTTAGTTTAAATTCTGTAAGACCCAAGCAAACATATATCGCGAAATTTAACATCCGGATGGGCAAAAAAATTCCCTTTTTTGCCTTTTCAAACAAATTTTAGTAGTTGCAACTTCAAAGATACAGTAGAGAGAGATCTAGCTTTCTATCGATGTAATGAACGAGACGACTTTACATGTATTCGCAAAATCAATCAAGGCAGCTCGAGATTCGAATCCTTGCAATGGAAAAATAAGTCTAGCTGATCCAAAAAAGAATTGACATTGTTCATTGTCTAATCGAGAATCAAGAATCACTAAGTAGTTGAGTTAGAGCATGCTTTATCAATTTAACTAAAAAAAACAGCTTATTTAAATTCCCTACAACAGTTTAAATAGTTCACTTATAATCTTAACATACCAATCATCATACATCAACTATTATTCTGATTTTGTTAATTAGCCAATCCCCCTTGTTGGTCCATTAGATTCTGTCTCGAATGACATTTGACTTGCATGACCACGGGAGACAATCTGAGGTCAATGTGAACATGTAAAAGTGTTCACTCTCGACGAGGACAAGAGCAAAGAAAAACACTTCACTCCCCTCCAAAAATGAGAATAGCCAGCAAAATGCCAATAGCCAAAAAGGAAAGAAAGAGATAGCAAAGCACAACAGTCAAACAAAACCATAATGAGAAAACGAAAGCTGTTCTTGTTCCCAACATCTTATTATTCTTCTCCACCAAGTTATCTAATGAGGAGGAAGCCAATCCAACTCTCTGAAGTCCTTTTCGAGAATTGGCTTGCCCCATTTTGTGTGGTCACAAGTTGTCTATTTTAGCCGTGCCTCGATCTGTCAAAATGGGCAAGTGTTCGATCGATGAAACGCGCTTACAAAACGATCCTGATCGTCATCGAACAGTTTAAAATCAATGGGTTGCTGAAGTGGTAAGCGTATTCGTCTTTCTTGCTCAAGGCTGAAGTTCAAACATCACATTGGCAAATTCTTTTGAGACCATCCTTAAGAGCACAGACCTATGTGTCTCCATTGATTACTCGACGTGTGTAAAACACGGGGACTTGGTACTAAAAGTTCCCAAACACCACGTTGATATAAAAAAAAAAAATAGTTTAAATTTTTAGAGCAGTTGACTGCTGTCCGCCAAATTTTGAAGACAAAAACCTTGTACTCGCAATACGACACAAAACAAGGGACAACTAGGTCGACATTGATTTTGGGTGCTTATAACATGTTATCATACTTAGCGGAATCGATTTATTATCGCTTTTTAATGCAGGCTGTTAAAGAGATTCTCATTGCCAAGTTTAATTTAAGGACCATGGATTTCTTTGACGAATTTAAGTATAATCTTATGACTGGACCCTTGAATGTAAAACCGTGCACTGATTTTCTATTGACGCATTGGCAAAACTATAGAATTCCCAATTTTCATACATTCTGGTGTGGAATACGGAAAAAGTGCTTAAAAAAAGTCATAAATCTATTGTATTTGTGCTAATTAAATCATAAATATTTTTTTGGTGCCAATCCAGTCCTAAATCTTTTATTGGTGTCAATTCAATGCATTAGTGCCAATTCAGCCCTAAATCTTTTGCATATTTGCTAGTTGAATCAATTCAATTAATTTTAGTCAGAAATAGCGGACCTAGATATTTTTTTAATATTATTACACATTATTAATTGTACTTTTAAAAAACCAAAAAATGCTTAAAAACATTACTAAAAAAAATATTAAAATAACATTAAAAAAATATTTTCCTATAGCTTGACTCCATTTGTCTTCCAGAGACCCGTTTTCCCAAGTGTAAATTGCTATGATTAAGATAATTAATCGAGTTGATCCATGATACTCAATCGATCTCAAGCCCAAACTCAAGATGCAATACTGTTTTTCCATCTCGGCTCCCACGTCTAAAGTTCTGCGTCCGCCGCGAAAAAGAGGTAAATCATATGGAAGACAGAGATTAATGGGGCCGACCTGAGGGGCGACGACGACGAAGCCGTGAGACGAGACGTGCCGGATGAGCTGCGAGTAGAAGGAGTTGTAGAGGAGATAGCCGTGGAGGAACACCAGCACCGGGAATTCCCCGGCTGCATCCGCCGGAAACGCGATCAGGAGAGGCTTCGGAGGAGGGTCCGCGGGAGCACACGACGACGACGACGACGACGACGTCGCCGAGGCCTCGACTCTCCGGAGCGCCGCCTTGTACTTGCCCGTCTCAAACACGTCGCTAGTGGTGGTTGCGAAGGAAGAGGAAGGCATGCTTTAACTTAGAATGTTTTGTCCCTCTTCTTCCTCTCTTATGCACCGAGTTCCTACAGCGAGAGGTGGATAAGTGGCCCCCCTATGTGTTGCCTTTGCAGCCTCTCAGCTTGTAAAAGGACCAATTTTCAAGGACGAGTGCTTTTGAAAAAAAAAAAAATCAATTGGCTCTTGATATTTCTTGAAAAACATTTGATGGGCTAGATTTTTTTTTATGGGCTAGACTGGCCCATGATTTTGACCCCAAAAAGATTGGCCCGTGGGCTGTGCTAGGGTTTTGCATTAATGTTTTGAGAGGTACGAAACACTACCAACTAACGTTTATTTCATTTTCACCAGAGGTTATATGCATGGATATCATTCACCATGTATCTTTAATATTAATTAAATTTGTGGTCGCCGTCGTAGGACGATGACACGTCATTGAGTTTTGAACATTGAGACCCAGACAGCCAATTGTGGACCTTCAAGAAATGTGACATAGTCTGAGACACAATAATAATATAGAGAATTCCGGCGTTCAATAACTACGGTTGTTAATTATTTTTTTTTTCCATTTAGGGTATACTTTATTTTTTACTGTGAGTTCACCTCACCTACACAAACGCAAGAATTCTAGCAAAAAAAAAATTAATGTGAAAATTTCCCATTGGATCTCCTAAAAGGAAGTATGAGAGATTTGGATGGATTTTACTAAGTGACAAAATGGGTCTAGAATCCATATGTAAATCATATTTAATGTTGGTAGGTCATAAACACAAATTTAAGTGGATCATAAATGGATTACTTAGAAACTTAACGAGTCATAAATGGATTTTAAATGGGTTATCAATGGGTTAACTATGATAACTATCTTAAGTGAGTCATAAACATATTTTCTTAATACTTTAAAATTAAAATTTTATTAATTTATTAATTTTTATTTTTATATTAAAATTTCTTTTCTTTTCTTCCTATTTTCTATTTCCTCCTACCTTGGCCGTCGCCCTACCTTGGCCGCCACAGCACAAGCAAAAAGAAGATAGGAAGAAAATTGAAAACAAAAAGAAAAATAAAAATAATTAATATAAAAATAAAATTTCGAAAATATTAAAGTAATAGAGAAATTATAATTGGTAAGAATTTCAAATATTTCTAAAATACTAAAAAAGCTATTTATAACTCATTAGAATCTGGCGAGCCTCGAACTCCCAGAATTGGCCATTTCTGTGGCTGATTACTAGGTTGCCGGCTCGAGTCCCAACAACTGGCGGAGAAAGAAGGGAGAAGGAAAAGAGAAAGAAAATTTTTAATATTTTTAGAAATTATAAAATTTATCCATAATGTCTTAGGAATATATTTTTATCAAAAATCTATAAGAAAGAAAATTTTCTTAATATGGTTAAATATTAAAGTGTTTTAATAATATGGATCGGGTATGGTATGGGTTAGGTCAATATGATTCGCTAAATATATTGTGCATGAAAACGGGTCAAAACAGATTAAATTGATCAATATAGATCGGATAAAATTCGGTTCGATCCAAATCCGACTCGACCCACCCATTTGACGCATCTACTTACGGGTTTCATGTGATTTTCATCTTGTATCTTTTCCTTTTATTAGTGTTTGAATGCTGCTTTTATTTTACGTAGAAAACCAGAATTCTTTCAAAGTATACAAAGATTGAAAATTAAAATATATGTATATGCTGTTAATGCTTTACAAACTTCACATGCTTTTTCCCTTTAAAATTTTGAAAGGGAAAAAGTGTTTTCTTTACTAAAGTTGAGCCAAACCAGATGTTCTATTTTCTGTTTTGGGCCTCGTAACGACTCTTACGCATGGGATGACCATGGGCCTTGAGGCCCGGTCCATCTAACAATTTAATACAAGTTAGAGAATCCTGACTGTTGAACTAAACTTTTTGAAATGACTTTGTTTTTTTGCTCGATTTATTTTTTTGAATGACTTGAAAAAAAATATTTTCCTAAAAATAATCGCATGTATTTACATTACCGACAAAAAAAGGGATTTTTCTCACATCGAAATCACAGCTTAATTAAATTTAACTCCTAAATTTGGAGACAATTGAATTTGTCTCGTTGTCTGGTCTAACCTCAAACTACAGAGTTGAAATGATTTTGTTTGAAATTTTTTTTGAATGACTTGAAAAAAATATTTTCCTAAAAATAATCGTGTATTTACATTACCGACAACAACAAAAAAAGGATTTTTCTCATGTCGAAATCACAGCTTAATTAAATTTAAATCCTAAATTTGGAGAACATTGAATTTGTCTCGTTGTCTGGTCTACCTCAAACTACAGAGTTGGGAATGATTTTTAGCGGGTAGATGGAGATATTTGTGCATTTGGACAAATTTGATGGTTGACATTGGTCGCTACACAGTAGAGAGTCGAATGCAACATGAGATTTACTGGGATTAAATTTAAAGTTTCTTCTCTAAGATGCTCCAATTCGAAGTTAGTCGAAAGCTTGAGGGTTTAAATGCAACTTCAATTTCGGCACTACTTTGAGAGTAGGTAGCGTAACAACATCTTACTCAACTCTCTAATGAATAAAATCCTAGATCTTTGCTTTATTGGAAAAGTATCCGGGGCTCTTTTTTACGACGGCGAAAAATTCGCGTCATTTTCACTTATGCTGACTGCAGAGAGCAGGCTCTATACGGAAATTGGGCAACCCCTCTATCACTAGTACTATACGAGGGCTCTCGCCTAATTTTGCCCGTGATCAAATACTGAGATTTTATGGATCCGAGTAGTTATCTGAAAGGGAAATAGCTAAAATCATCCTGTGTTTTGGCAACTTCATTTTATGGCATTGTGTTTTAGAAGATGCAATTTTTCGACTTAGGATAGAATTCTACTCCACTCCAGTTAAAATAGAATCGCTCAATCCTCAAATCTTGCACAAATCACAATCTAATCACCCGCCAATCCTAGTCTCCCCACCTCTCACCATCCACCATAATGCCGACCGGACGTCTCCGAGCACCGTCTCTGCCACCCCCACCACCCATGGGCTGTAAAAAAACTTGGATCGAGGCCGTCGAGGCAATCCCGATTTGGAGTGAGTGACGCGAGACAACTTCAAATTGATGTCCATGACTTCCACAACCTAGACTGATGGTTGATAATTGCAAAGTGTAGTGGTTAACCTACAATATCCATTTCGACCAAAAAAAAAAAACTACAATATCCATTCCATCCGAAAAGGAGGGAATGAACATCAAATGATTTGTCAATAATGATTAAGCTGATACATTCATTCAAAAAAAAAAGAATCTTTAAATCTCATACTCTCTAGTCTTTTGCAATTCTTTTTTTTGTTTTTTTTCATATGTTCCAATTCGGAGTTCCTTTATTCCCCATCTTTTACCCCTTCCTATCGTCACCCTTTATTTGGAAAGGTTGAAAAGCGGGGAGGTGATTGCAAAAGGAAAGAAAAGGTTGGTGAAGAATTCAGGGCCAGAAATAAAATAAGGATAAAATTTGGGGGGCTGGGAGAAAAATCCAGAGGCCCATCATTATCTTTCAACCCCCCAAAGTGAGGGGCAAAGGTGAAGAATTGGAGCCCATAATTACGAAAATATCATCGTTATATACCATAATTTTCAGCTTTATTAATAGTATCTCATCGTTATATCTCATAATTTTCAATTTCTTTTCTTATTAATATTTTCTTACGAACCTTTTGTTGTTGTTAATATTATATTAATCGAGAGCAAAAGAGTAATTTTGAATACAATTATTTTCTTTCCTCTCAATTTCTTTGCCCTCCCAAATAAATCAAGAGAACTAGGCACGATTCCCTACTTTGTGATCGAATTTGAGGAAACCTTGGTTAGTCTGTGAAGGATAGACCCGCGCGACGATTCCTCGCCGATCTTGGTCTTCCCCACCGCGGTTAGTGTTTTTGTCGGCGCCTTTAAAACCGAACATTTCCAGCAACGAGTGAGATGAATCACAACCCCGCCTAAACCCTTTTTTACGATGAAAAAAACAATACATTAAAGACCTTAAAGTTTTGTTGTACATATTCCACTTAGGGCCTAATTGGTTGCAATATGCATTGGATCAACTAACCCGACGTTTGGACCAAAAAAAAACTAACCCGACGTTGCCTTCATCACATAAGGGGAAAGCTTAACGCATCCCTAATTTGGCAATTAGAGAAAGATTAAGGAAATACCCGGTATTGTCGTTTCCCATGTGAAAACAAAGCGCGGAAAATATAAGATTTTAGGAAGACCATGGTGATCCATTGACAGAATCCAAAGTGCCAAAACAAGACAAAGAAGCACTGACAACGTCAAACATTCCCCTGAATGTTCTTCAGCTAAACCTAAACATTCGTGTCCGAAGTTCAAACTAACCATACTTTACACATTTTAAAACACATGTGGTCACCACCAAAGCACAATTAAAAAATTAGCATAATCCTCCCATCGTGCATGACAGATGAACACAAAAGCCCACAAAGAATCCAAAAAAGCCAAAATCTCTCCCCCTCTCTCGCTCTCTATAATATTCTTTCCTTAAATGAGACTCTTCCTCCACTTTTTTGACTGCCCTAGTCCAAGACCCTCCTTTTTTTTTTTCTTTCCATAAGAGCAAGGACATACGATCACATGGTCTCTCTTTGCTTTCACAGATCACATATCTCACTTTTGCTTTTCCAAATTGCTCAGATTAGGACAGAAACGTTAAAGAGAAGACACAATTGTGGACTTTGCCTTAGTCTTTGTCCGGATCACACACAAACAAGAAGCCAAATCTCATAGCATCATTCCCCAATTCATATAGAGGCTTTTCTTCTGGATTAAAGCACTTGTCATTCTTGAAAGAGCAACTCATTCAGAAAATATGATATTAATGGAGGACACCCAAAAGAAAAATTAGGAACTTAGGGAGACCCAGATGGAATTTTTCCAATAATTCCTCCTTTTCACAATAGGGAAACCAGAAAAAAAACAAGAACCCAACCCACATCTAGGAAGGCTCTTACATACTCCCCTTCCTGGGACCAAAAAAAAAAAAAAAAAACCTTAACAGATTATAAAGATTCAATCCCCCGGTCGGCGCGAGCTTTTCAAATTCTATGTCTAGTGCTTCGCTCGGCGGCAATGGTGAGGAGCCTGGCCACGCCCTGAGTCCAGTTGTCGTATTCCCTCTGGCTCGAGCACTCGAACTCCACCACCCCCCTCATCACAGTCTTCAGCCCGAAGTATCTCCGGTCCTCGCCGCCCTCGAGCAAGTGACGGCCTGGCCAGGCCGGCATGTCTGTAATCACTTCCAAAACCACATCTGCAGGGGAGAAAATTTACAAACAGGTTCAGGATAAAAGATGAAAAGCAAAAGACGAATCCTTTTTTATCTTCTCACTTTAGCGCAGAATTGGATTGAGCTTTCGCAAATCCCCAAATAGAAGAGACCCACATCCACTTTCAGTGTTTCACACTATCATTAGAGAGAGACAAAAGCAATCAACACTCACTCTTTTTCTTCTTTGTGATGGTCCCAGCAACATGCCTGCTCTTCATCTTCAACATCACCTGCGCAAAAGAGGAGGATTTTATAGAGACCAAAGGTGAAAAAGTGGTGCAGGTAGATCCATTTATTCCCATCATCATCTTCAGATATTTTCACTTTTGGTCTTGTCTTGCATCTTTTAGACCATCTCTTCACACTTTCAAAGCTACAAAAGTCTAATCTATGCCCAATTATTGAGTCATCTCATTGAACACAAAGCCATAAAGCAGAAGCTTCCAAATATGCCAATTACCTGATTGAATCTGTTTATGTAAACAGAGACTACCTTCCAGTGAAGATCACCTGCATTCAACAGGGAAAATCACATCACAAAAGAGTCTGCAAAAGGGTGGTCAATCATCGATCCAATGCAGCTACTAACAAATGGAGAACACAGGTGTAAATGTGAATAATTCGCCCTCAAACACATTGTGTAATCGCCCCGTTGGATAAACTCGAACAACCCAACGATAACTCCTTCGTTTGTAATTGGCCTAAATGACTTAAGAATACGCCACGATTCACACGTACCTTCGCCTTGAGATTCCTTGAGACCAGAAACTACTAATTTCAGTGATAGAGCACCCAACAATCCACATAGCTAATTTTATCGAGCAGATGCAAGCAAAAGATTCTGCTTGTATTGGACCCAAGAAGTTCGAGACCGCTTTTTCTTACCCTTGCGAGTGCGCTTAAGAAGCTCGCATCCTCTGGCTAGCAACTCCCTGGTGCAGATTCCTAGGAAATTCTCTTCTTGGACGAGTTCGCCGCTGTTGCTGCTGTTCGAACTACAATTGGTGAGACTAGCGCCGCCGCCCCCACCTCCAATCCCCTTCTCCACCGGAATAACCGCTGCTATGTTCCACACCTCCTTCAACGCCCTTGCCTTCAATGTCGCAGCCCCACGTAAAGCTGGGGAACCAGAGCCAGATCCACCCAGATCAATTGGAATCACAATTCAACAGAAATTCGTAACTCAATTCTTGACTTAAAAGATTGAATCCATAATGTTTTTATACCTGTAGCTGCGCCTGCGGTTAAGGTCATGATATCCCCGGCCGATCGGACATTGACAGCGGAGCTGACGACCGCAGCAAGGTGCTCCCTCTCGGCCCCCATCGCCTCAGCAGCCTCAACGCACTGCGCAGCCACCAGGGTCGCGGCCGAGGCAACTGCCAGGTCGGTCTTCGCCATCTGCTCATCCTTGCCCGACCCGGACGAGGAGGCCGTGGCCGCCGCAATGGCGGCAACCGCAGCGGCGACCCCAGCAACAGAGATGGCCGCATGGAGCTGGGCGTTCTGGGCCCGGGCCTCCTCTTTCTTCTTCTCCCTACGGTCCTTCAACCACCTACCCACCGTCTTGCCACCACCGCCAACCACAATGGCGCCGCCGCCGCCACCGCCTCCTCCTCCTCCTCCGCCCCCTGGCGTGGAGGAGGCCCTGAACTGATGGACATTGAGGGGGTTGTTCGGCCTGCAAATCTGCATGGAAGGATGATTGAGGGTCGCCCATTCCATGGAAATATCACATTCGAGCCCTTCAACTATGACAAAGCCTCCTCCTTTCTTCAACTATAACGAATTGTGTTCCTTTCTTGTTCAAATGGTTATTGCTCGTGCACGTGGACATTGCCATCATGGACATCGGCCATGGAACGACGATCAGTTTTTTGGCTATAATTAGCGACGGGCCAGAGAAGAAAAGTCGTGAAGCGGTACGCGGGGCTGTGAACGCACCGCCAACCCCTTCATTTCAACATTCTATCTTTTATTTGGGGTGGGTCCATAAACAAGTCCATTAATGCGACCAAGTTTGAGAGACGACCATAATTGAGTAAAGAGTCTGATGAGTGGCTCTATGCACCCGTACATTAATGTTCCACCAATGCTTCCTACAACACCTAACAAATCCTCCGTACTTCACAGAGAATGAAAAAATTTCAGATCTTGTCTTGCCTTCCCGACCAGTTCAGCCCATACCAGCGAGAGCGAGACAGAGGGATTAAACTAATGTGTAATGATCCGACTAAACAGTAAACACCCAGAATTCTGTGGCGAACCCAAGAGAAGACGAGACTTTTCTTTTCTAGAAAAAGGGTGGAAACCCCCCAAAAAGAAAAGAAAATTGAAAAGAGGAGGGAGATGTATTGCATTGAGAAAAGAGAAGCGTCACAGTTCCAGGTCTGCTCAATCCGAGTGCAATTAAGTGGAGGGTGGCTTCGATTAAAGCAAAAGCTGGTCACTTGCTTCGCGCTGTGGTTCTTTCCTCTCCAGTCGAGTCAGTACAGCCACAGCCTTCGTGCTTCCCATCCCAAGCTTTACAATAAACGAAAAAGAAAAACGAAAACTATGGTCGTGTCGAATTTCGATTCGTGCTCTTTTCTCCCTAACCATACTAAAAATGGTTTCTTTTTAAGTTGGTGTTAGAGTTTGTCCACATCTGTTAGCTTAGGGAGGATGAGATCGCGTCGGTTCGCGTCTAAAGAAAAATTCAAAAGCGAAGCGAAGCGAAGAACGGAGGGGCTTTTTTAAATGGGTCAGTACCGACCATAACAGTGAAGGAGGGTCAAGAAGAGAGCGAGCACGGCAAAAGGGTAAAAGAGAGAAAGAAAAAACTAACCTTGGCGTCGTCGATTTCTGAGGGAGAGACAGGAGGGCTGTCGGTTAGGGAGCCGCAGCTCTGAGCCCCGTTGAGTGGTCCACTGCTGTGAGAGAGCCTCCCTGAAGTTCTTGGCGACACCTCTTGCTGTAAAAATCGCCAAGGCAAAAAAAAAATGTTATCTTTGCTTTTGCGTTTGTAGAGATGATCGAAATGATGATGGAGATGAACCGGGAAAAAAAGGATCGCGTGCGTTTGATGAGAAAGTGCAGGGAAAGTCGAGCTTACGTGAAGTTTGAGGGAATTACCAAAAATAGGAGTAGTTTCAGAAACTGGGTCTTACGGAGAAACGCAATAAACGATTGCGTGTGATGATCTTGAGGTAAAAGCCAAAGAGGAGAGGACGGAGATTGATTCATGATTTCACAGAGAGAACAGAGCAATTTTTTTGCTACCAAAAGAAAAACAGAGCACTTTTTGGGCTAAATGAGACAAGCACGAATAAGTTAAACCACAAGAAATGTTGCAATGCGAGTGACACCACTTCACAAGAAAACCAAAAAAAGAAAAACACGAAAACTCTCAAGCCATTTTCTTAGGGGAGCACTCACCGACTGAGACATGATTCGCTCCATGACCATCTGGGACGTCTCGGAGGAAGCGAAGGAGAAGGGGTTGCCGGAGCAAGTGGCGCCCTCCTCGAGCTCGCCGGCTAGATCCTCCGGAATCGCCCCTCCGCCGTTGACGACGCCGCCGCCGGGGGCCTTGGGGAGCACCATTTGGGGCGGCGCGAGGGCCTTGGAAACTTTCAGGGCCGAGACGCTCCAGGACCGGGAAAGGAACTCCATGGGCTCGAGCGGCGTCTCCGGCGGACGGAAGAAGATGGGGTCGAGCAGCCACTTCTCCGCCACCGGCTTCTCCATGGAACGAGCTCGAGGTCGAGCGTTGATGGCGACTCTGCTAGAGAGTGTGGTTTTTTGTGTACTTGGTGATCAGCGCCTCCGCGAGGTGTGCGCTCTGAAGAGAGAGAGAGAGACGGAGGAGTCGGTTGTGTCAGCTTGTTTATATAAAGCCTTTTTAAGCTTACGAAACGAAACGGAGGCATCTTTTTTTCTTCTTTGTTTTGCCGATTTTTGCTGCTCCTGTTTTACTTTTTCTTTTTCATGTCCCTATTTGTTTCATAGGACTTTGTCGTCGTGTCTTTTTCGATTTCCTCCTCCTTTTACGATTTCTTTTTCATCAACGACGAGCTAATGTCAGGTAGTAAAAATTGCCAACTTGGGAAATAATAATTTACTCATTAATAATCAGAAATTATTTCGGATAGTTTAAATCTGAAATTATTTGAGCAGGTAAATTAATGATTTTCCAATGACCCACTTTTTCAATAAATACAAGATTTTGGTTGTTTGATCTTTAATGGCTTAAATGGAATTTGGTTTGGGACGCACTTGACAATGCTTTCAGATAGAAGTATTGTGTGCATCTAAAACCAGATAATGAAACTCACGAGAACATTCTCCGAAAAATGTTGCATGTAAAATTACGGGTTCGGTAGTTCCAATTTAAGAAAATCCGATCACTTTACCAATCGTAAAAGGAAGACTATTCGTAGCTTCAAATAAATATGAATGTCAATATCTACTGTAGAACAAAAATGAAATTGGGAAAGGTAAAAGTAGATACATGGATACGAAATTGAAAGCTAAAGCCATTCCAATCATAAGATGCTTTTATTCAGGTTAGATTTCAGACGACAAAAAAGATTAAAGGTTGCATACTATTGGGATATCTCCCGTGTGACTATTGGGTCTAAATTTATTCGTAATCTGGGCTCTGATACCATTTATTGGGAATGCGCAGCGAAAGTCCGATATATTCACTCGGAGAGATCGCCAAGAGGGAGCACAATTTCGAGCTCATCAATATATCTAGTTGGACCCACCTTCACTCAAAAGCTTAAGCTAATGAGTTATGGGCCAACTTAAATATATTAACTGCTTCACACCACATTAATTCTTTAATGTGGAACTTTTCTAACACAACTCACACGTGCATTCTAACACATACCATCGCATTTTGATTGTAATCATGAATTTTACGATGACTTACGAGAGTGGAGAATATTAATTTGTCAATATAGCTTTGTTTTCTGGCTAAATAAGTTCATAGATAAAGCACAAATTCAAAACCCACTTTTCACAAATAGGGTTAAATTACAGATGAATGCGAGTCTATTGATCTCATCATCCGATTCAAAATGCACAATGTTCATTGAAAATTATTCTTGAAAATTATGTTTTTCAAACCACATTCAACGTGGGGACTTTAACTCGTATTATATTTTATTTTGAAAAAATATATTAAATCTATTATAATTGTGCCAATTCCGTCCTAAATTTATTTCTTTGTCAATTTAGTCCTAAACCTTTTATATTTATGTCAATTCAGCACATTTGGCTAACCAAAACTAACGTGGATTATTTTTAACAATATTTAACTAATACTTTTTTTTCTTTTCTTTTCTTTTCTTCTTTCTTCCTATTGTGGTCAGCGAGGGCTCCGTGGCCTTACTCAGCCTGAGCAAGGCGGGGCATGGACCTTGAAGCTCTTGCCGACCACAGTAGTAAGAGTGAGAAAAACAAAAGAAAAAATATTAGAAGATTATCAACAACAACAAAAAAAAGTCACAGTCAGCGCCGCATGACAGCATATTAGCGTCAGTCGGCCAAATTGATTGAATTGACACAAATGCAAAAGGTTTATGATTCAATCGGTTAAAAAAAAGTTTTGAATTGAATTGGCACAATTACAATAAACTTATGACTTTTTTTGATAATTTTGTTCTTTTATTTTGTGATCTTCCAAACTTGAGATTTTGGTGTATGCCATTTTTCATGATTTTAGTCGTCGATATTTCGACCAGCGTACTATGAACTTTGTTATTATTTACAAATTACGAATGCTAGATATTTTTATAGCATCAAGGAAGTAGAGAGACAATCGTTGCGAAGTCCAAATCGAAATACTGTGCAAGCGTGCATGCAATTCCACGGAATCAGAGTTTACCATTGGATAATAAATGAATTTGCCCGGTCGCTTGCAACTTTGGGAATGTTGCTGAGTTCTATTAAAGACTAGATTGATGGAGAAAAATAAAATCATAATGTCAATGAAACCGAAAAAAAATGTGGACTTTGTACTCTAGATCAGGTAGGATCATGCAAATGAATCGCGATAGCAAAGAAATTTGTTTGAAGAATCAAAGAGAGGGATATAAAGAGTCACGATATGAGATTGTATCGCTCTCTTCGAGTGAACATATCAAGATGAAAAGTAAATAAAACAAGCGTGAAGTGATCTCGGATCACGTCTCTCTCTTATTTATTTTATTTTTTTTGTCGGAAAAGCTTATGTCATAGAAAGAAAATTAAGCCTTACAAGAAAAGCCCAATTTAGGGGCATCAACGCAAATTAAATTCCACAAGTGAGGATGTGGTGAAGATAACCAAGATGCAGGGACATTATTCGCGCGAAAGCTTTTTGCTAACCAGTCTGCCACAAAGTTAGCTCTTCTATCACAGTGGGCTAGGGAAAATGAAAGAGCTCCTCTTATGCTCCCTATGGAGGTAGCTTTTGTTTTAACGACCTTAAAACCCTAATTTCTACCCTAAGCCTAACCATCACTCTTTGATTCTTTCCCTTTGGTCCTTTGTTTCTTTTATGCTTCTTTGAACTTACGTTGCTTAGGTATGGGTAAAAAGCTTAAGTAGTTTTGGACCTATTTGATCTTAAATGAGCGTTTCATTGACACGCCGACACCAACAAATTTAGATTGGGTGAGACATGCATGAATCTAGTTATAAATGAAAAATTACCTAGTCAATCAAAACCTATCGCATGAATACTGATTTAGTCCTAAACCTATTGCATGGATACCGATTCAGTCCCAAGCATTTTAATTTTGCAAATTTAATCCTAAACTTTTACGCAAATTTCAAATGTAGTCTTTCTGATCAAATTTCACTTGAAACCGTTGATGAGACGGTCCAATCATCGCCAGCCATCATCGTGTCGACAATTTTTGGCAAGAATTAATCAAGAGAATTACAATGGAATTTCGCACAAAAGTTCAGGACGAAATTCGTAAAATCGAGACATTGAGGATTGGATTGACACTCATACAATGAGTTTAAGACCGATTTGATAATTGCTCGTACTTCCAACGTATATTACGCCAGTAAAATAAACCCCGCAAACTACTGCACTTGATCCAGTCAGACCTAAAAAATGGCTCGCGCCTGCTTTTCGCCAAGATAACAGATCCTCGCATGAGTGAAGCAACATGCTTGCTCGAATTAACATCGGACACACCCACCTCGATCCATACTTTTATGGGGCCATAACAAATTGTACCAGACAACATTTCTCCCCCACACGCGATGGACTCTTGTCAAAGTGGACCATCGAAAATAACTACATAACTACCTATAATCAATATGGCGATCCTCAAATGATGGGAACCTAGATAATAATCCCATTCCCCCCCACCATCTATCCTTGCGAGACGGGCAGGACGACGGTGACGCGGACACCAGCGATCAATCTCCATCTCCTCTCCTCTCCTTCCATTATTGGATTTGATCATGAGAAAAATCGAAACGAAAAACAGGAATTTCTTTTCTTTTCTTTTTTTGCGAAAAAAGAATGGAAAATCGATGGCAATTTTATTTTATTTGATTTTTTGGGGTGGGGGGACACCCTAGTCGGACACAAACCGAATCATCGAACTGGTATCCATCTGTAATATTAATTGAGCTGGGGCCGATTTCGAAGTGGGGAGGTCGTGAAAGAACCTACGAAACCGGGAATGGACAAGCCAACGCGTCGCGAGAATGGATTGATAGGAATTTTAGCAATTATCGTGAAAACTTGTCCGATGCGTACGTTGAAAATCGAGGGAACAGTTGCCCTCAATAAATGCTCGAGCCCTAGGGGATCCGATATGCCCGGTTAAAAGAGTTAATCGCTTTTGCAGACACTTTTTCAGGACCAAGAAATTACATCTACTGTTTTTATTTTATTTTTTATTTTTTTTACACTTAATTGATAATCGGAAATGGGTAGAGAAAATCTCAAACACTGATCTGAAATGCATTTATTTTGTTAAAGGCCCCAATACTAAAAAAAAAAAACTTCAATTTTAATATTTATGATAATTATATCCCAAAAAAAAATTTATCTCATAAAACATCTTTAATTAGCCTTCCGTCCATAATCACATTCAGTTAATCATACGTGGCATTTTCACGTTGTTAATGAATTACACATCAACAAAGCTAAGATGAAAAAAATCCCTAAACTTCTCTTCTGTTGTTTGGTTCCCCTACAATTCCCGAGATTTACTATTTCTAAATTTCAAAGATTTATTGGTAATTTCAGCAAGAAAATTTAAGCTATGTAAAATTAACTAACAGTAATTATGGATGAAAGGCTAATAGTAGTAGAATTGGGATAAAAGCAAAATTTGATTTTTTTTATGAGATAAAAAAAAATTGTTGATATAATTGGGACAGATACTAAAGTTGAAGTTTTTTTTAGTGTTAGATTGGTATAATTAGGATAAAAGTAAAAGTTGATGATTTTTTATGAGACAAAAAAATGTATATAATTGTCACAAATGCAAAAGTTTGAGTTTTTTTTTTTGATATTATGTCTTTTCTTAAATAAGAATCTGAAGTGAATCTTTGTCAACTTTATTTTTTTTAAAGGCATGACCAAGGGTATTTTAGTCATTTATATTTTCTGAACGCTTTTTCTTTTTCCTTTTCTTCTTTCTTTTTTTTTTCAATTTTTTTTATCCCTTCAAGGAAGGGAACGGCCATTGGCACGATGATTGAGTGGCCTCGCTGATCACAGGTGAGGCCACCCAGCTGTTGGGGGTGGCCAGCCCCTTCCTTAAATGGAGAAAAGAGGAAAAATAGAAAGAAGAAAGGAAAAGAGGAAAAATATTCACAAAATATAAATGACCAAAATATCCTTAATCAGGCATTTCTTTGAAATAAAGTGGAACTTCAAACTCTTATTTCACACAAAGTTCACTTCAAGCCCTTATTTGTGAAAATGGTGACATTTTAAGTCCTTATTTAGAATTTTCCTAAATTGGTATTAACTACTATTTGAGAGATATTGATTTTATGAGACATAGATCATTTGGAGCTAGACACGGCCTTTATAATTTTATGATGTTGCAGAAATTATGCCAATCGATTTGCATTCGGCATAGGTTTGATGAACAAGTGGTTTGTCATGTGCCGGATCAACATTGGCCGTTTGTGATGATGTCGACATGAAAAATAGAAGTAGAGGCGGTTAGGCCCAAATCTTGAAATCTCGGGCTATGGGAATTTTGGCCAGACGTGAGGTAAGGGGCTGGGATGCACATGGCAGAAGTGATTAGTATGATGCTATTGGGGTTGTCCCATAGCGGTTGTAGAATAGGCGGGTGATTGATTGATAAATTTGAAGAAAAGTCTCATCTTTTAAGCTAACTTTTAGGATGAGAAAGGCTCAAAACCACACAATACTAGTATAAGAGCCTAGGTTACCAATCAGTCTGGACCCAACAATCACACGAGGGAGAGTTACAGGTTGTTGCAGCTTCGACTCATAGCCCGATGCATGAGGGAGAGATTGTTGGAGTGGTTCTACATCGGTTGTGGAATGGACTGGTAGTTGGTTGATAAGTGTGAGAAAAAATCTTATTTTTTGAACTAGCTTTTGGGATGAAAGGTTTCCAAACTAGTTAAAAGTCCAAGAAAATAATACAAACGGTTGTTTTCTCGATTAAACATCATCCCTTAAATTGAGTGGTAGATAGCATGGAACTGTTGTTTTCTCGATTAAACGTCAAACGTCATCCCTTAAATAGAGTGATAGATAGCATGGAACTGTTGTTTTCTCGATTAAACGTCATCCCTTAAATAGAGTGATAGATAGCATGAAACTGTTGTTTTCTTGATGGCTGTACACAGGTGACAGGCATAAGCGGATTGGCATACGTGGAGATGCGATTAGAATGAATACCAAATATGCTACTGGAAATTGATGTCAACATGTGGGGGACACATCCAAACATTGGTACACGACTAGAACGTGGGGCGAAAGTATAAAAAGGACGTCTTAGGAGAAAGGGAGGACACACAACTCAACCAATATCGTACAATTCCACTTATTTTGTTTGTGCTTTCATTCTTCTTCTTCTTTTTGTTGCTAAATTCTTGCTCTCGTGAGTTTGATTTGAGATTATGCTGTCGATTTTTAGGTTTAAGTCGCTCATAAGCTTAGCTCATGATTTTTTCTAAGATATAAACGGTTTGACCAATAATACAAGGATCAAGGTGTTTCTCATACTTGTCAATTTTGAGCTTGGTCCTTAAGGGCCTTTGTTGGGGAGTTTTCCTCGAGGAGGGCGGACATCCATTTGGTGAATCTTAGGAGAAACAACCATTTTATTGTCGATAGATAATAACCTCAAAACAAATTTTTAGAGAATATAGAATGCCCACAATAGGCCAAAAAGAGTAATCTAGTTTAGACGGATTTAGATCACATGATATTGAAATTTCTGTTATATGCATAACATTACTCAAATCAGGCCGTCCAAATGAAAATGAACGGCCTGATTTAAGAGAGAGTTAGGATTCAAAATTTTTCAATCCCCAAAAAAATTCCCGCTCAATTTTTTCCCTCTCCCTCAACAAATGACATGGCATATTCTAGGCCATCCATTTTTATTTAGATGACCTGATTTGAGTAATATTACACATGTAATGGAAACCTCAATATCAGGTGATCCGGATCCAATTTAGACTGCCTTACCTTCTGCGGAACTAGGCAACCTCACTTGTGCAGGACCTGGCGACGTGGGATTTCGTCCTTGTCTAGGGACATCTTTTCCTTTTTCCTGATAACAAATAGCGATAACCAAAATAACTCCCTCTTTTTAAAAAGAAAAAATCATTTTCCGTGAAGACTAATCTTTCTATTCTCTCTATCTACATGCTTCAAATTCTTTATTAACTTTGTATTTGGATAATTTTTTTTATTTTCTTTTATTCCTTTGCCGGTTGTTGAACCTCGACGATAGACAATACCCCGGCGACCGATAATAGAGTGGCCAGCTGAGCCTCAAGCTCGGCCAATCCTAGCTAGCTCAACTCGCCCATGGCCGCCGCCGGCCTATCATGGCGAAGGAAGGAAGGAAAAAAAATTAAGAAATAAGTAAGATTTTGATTAAGAAAAAAAAGAAATAATTAAAATTTTGATTTTTTAAATAAAATAAAATAATTTCTAAAAGTAATGGACAGAGGTAAACTAATTTTTCATACTGAATAACGAAAAATATTTTTCAGTTCATTTTCAGATTTTAGCCAAATTACGAAACTTATTGTCATTTTCCTCTATAATGACTTCCTTAAAAACATTTGCTAGAAACATCACATTTTACACAAAACTTTTGGAGCCTACACATTACCTAACTCCTCTCGAAAAATATTGTCATTTTTCCTTGAAAATATTTTCCATAAACATTACGTTTTTCAGAATTGAATGTGTTTTGTCGCACTGGTGTTTCGGGTCACGTAACTCCCTCTTGGATCCAAAAGTTGTGGCCATGGACTTTTGTCCCGAGCCTCCCTTTCAAAATTTAACTCAAGGTTGAGGCTTTCCCTCATACTTATAAACCACCACCAGTCCTTTCCATAACCGATGTGGAACAACCTCAATAATTTGTGTTGGATGGTCTTGAGCCTCTTTCAACCTAAAAGCTAGCTCAAATGTTGAGGCTTTTTCTCATACTTATAAACCACCACCAGCCTCTTCCACATCCGATATGGGACAACCCCAACCATCTCTCCTTAGCACATCGGGCCATGGGTCGGAGGGAGCAACAACCCGTATCTTTCCCGTGTGGCTATTGGATCCAGACTTGTTGGTAACCTGAGGTCTAATACTAGAAAAGATTTGATGGGACCACTTGCCAACTGCTCTAAAACCTTAAACTGTTAGAAGAATGCATTGTTTAATATTTATAGGCAGAAGAACACTAGAAGTGACAATATTTATGTACGGTGCTCACTTTAGTGCCAATATTTTTTTTTCACTTAAGTGCCACATATGAGACAAAATGATCACCGAAGTGCCAATTCCGTCCAAAAATGGTTATTTAAGTGCTAATTCCCATCAAAGAGTACACGTGGCATTTTTTATTAATTTTTTAATATTACGTGGTAATTTTTTTAAAATAATCAGTCCATGTGGCATCCATCTGGCGTCCATTCAAATAAAAAAATGATTAGATTTTTAAAAAATTAAAATTAAACAAAAAAATAACAAATCAAAAATTAAAAATTAAAACAAAATGTAGAAGTCAGATGCATAAGGTTGCAGCGGCGTGGGACTTTAAACCCTTGCCGCTGCCGCCTGCCAGCGAGGGGTAGGGACTTGTCGGCTGGACTCTCGGTGACCATCGACCACTAGACGACGGAGGGGGGTTGAACCAGCAAGCGCAGATTCTTGTGCATCGTCCCTCTCTGCATTTCAAGCCCTTACGAGCAAGTGCAGATCTGGGAAAGCCTCCCTTCCTCTCCCCATTCTTTCTTCCTTTGATTCGGGCCTGAACTTGTTGAAATTTGAGGGGATTCTTGTTAGGTTTTTCGAGTTTGACAAGGATTGAGATTGAATTGGAGTCGGAGATGAAAAGGATCTAATTATACTGATCGGCTTCCTATTTTTTAGGCTGGACGACCTCTGATCTTGGACCGAGAGAGAGATAGAGAGAAAGAGCGGCGAGGGACGCACGGAGGGACAGCTGTGCCGCGGGAATCTCCTCCCTCTTGCCTTCGCCTCCTTGGATGTTTCCAGATCCACGCGGTGTCAGTCGCGGTAAGGCTTGCGTGAGGGCTGACGACCCTCGCCCAGATCTGGGTTGGGGGCCCAGCTTCTTGAAATTGGCCTCCTCTTCCTTGGCGGCCTTCTTGCTCACCTTGGGTTGCTCCGACAATGGGCTTTCGCTTTCGACGCCATGGTGAAACGCAGTAGACTGTCAGAGAGAGAAAGAGAGGCGGAGAGAGAAGAAATGGAGACGGCTGGCGAGAGAAGAGGAAGAACAATCTCAGTCCCTACACCGCCTAGCCCTCGCCGTCCAGTGGTCGGGGGTTGCCGACCCACAGCCGACCAGCTCCCGCCGGCGACGGTGGTGCGGCTGCATGAGGGATTGCACAACCCTCGCCCTGCTGCAGATCTTGAGGTTCCACTTTTTTTTTTACTTTTTTGTTATTTAGTTAATTTCTATACCTGTTGTAATTTTTTAAATTTTTTAGCTTATTAGGTGGAACTTTTTGTTAGTTTTTAGCTTTTTTTTTTAATGCTGACAAGGATATCCGGCGAGCCCCGACGAGCCATGTATGCGCCACGCATGATTTCTGGTAAGCCACGTAAGACTTGACACTAGAATAAATATTTTTCAAAAAAATTAGCACTGAAGTAATCCGAATAAAAAAATTGATACTAAAATGAGCGTCGTACACAAATATTGACACTTCTAGTGTTCTTCTTCTAATATTTATATATTCCAACAAAAACATTCAACCATAAACAGTCACAGATATGAAACTCCGGCACGTTACAACAAAGTACCCAAAAAAAAAACTGAAACTTCAAGAAGCGAGAAACGAAATGGAAGCTGAAAAGCCATCCCCTACAATAAGCGATAAGCATCATGAGTAGAGGCGTCAAATGGGTGGGTCAAGTTGAATTTGGATCGGGTTGAATATGGCTCGACCCATATCGACTCATTTAACCCGTTTTGACTCATTTTCTCACAGTACAAATTTAATGATGCATGCCTGACCCATACCCTACCTATATTTCTTAAACATTTCTAAATTTAACTAAATCATTTGGTACTTATTTCTTTTAATATGATAAAAAAAACATTACTAAAACACTTTTTATACAATGTGAATTTATTGAATTTTTTAATTTCTTTAAAAATATATATTTTTTTCTTTTCTCTTTTTTTTTTTTGTTGGTCCTCCTTCTTCCTCCATTTGTAACTCCTCTTGCCTCCCCTCTATCTATAACTTCTCCTCCCTTCTCTGTTAGTCGGTTGCAGGGCTTGGCAACGGCCAGCAACCCGGCAACCGACTGTGTCCCGGTGACTTACAGTTCCTCGGCTCAAGGCCAAATCCAGTGAGCCCTGACCTTAGCCCCGATGTCGGACCCCTAATGGGACCAAGCTTGAGAAGGCAAGGGTTTCGGACCTCGATGTCGGCTACCTCAGCCACGATGATGGCGGCCCTTAATAGGATCAATTTCAGAGATGCGCGAGCTCAATTGAAACCCACGCCCTCATTAGAAACACTTAGGATTAAACATACGCACCTTGGAATCAAACCTTCAAAGATTCAGTAACAGCTAAGAGAAATGGAGACAAAGTGAAGCCGCTTATTGAAGTCACGGCTCATAAAACTAGTTCTTCCTATCTCTGTTCGTCGCCCTTAGTCTCGGTGAAGAAAATGCAAACAGAGATGAAGTGAAACGAAAGGAGGCAAAGCCGAGAGGGTCGTGTGTCTTGGAGTTGGACTCGTGGGTCTTCTCTACTCCAAAAATATAGATTAAAATATAGGGTTAATATCGTGAAAAATTTCAAACTGGTACACCTGTGATAAATTTACCCAAAATTATTTTTTTGAACACCAAAAATCCCAAACTGGTATACTTGTGACAAATTTACCTCAAACTATTTTTTAACCACAAAAAACCTTAAACTGATATAACTATGATAAATTTACCTCAAACTAATTTTTTTTACTATAAAAAATTTCAAACTGGTGCACAAATGACAAATTTATCCTTTGTTAGTTTCCATTAAATTAAGTTAATACCACGAAAAATTTTAAATTGACGCACCAATAGCGAATATGGGGTAATGTGTATACTCGACGATTGCCACGTGTCATCCAATTCAGCAATTCGATGGTAAAATTTAAAAAAAAAAACTAAAAAAGGGTAAATTTGTCACGGCTGTAACAGTTTAGGGTAAATTTGTTACATGTATACCAGTTTGGGATTTTTCATGGTAAAAAAATAATTTGGGGTAAAATTATCACAGGTGTACCAGTTTGAGATTTTTAGTGGTATTAACCCTAAAATTTAAGTGACCCATATTTGACCTGTTTTTTGGGCTCTGACCTTTTTCAACTCATTTCAGCCCATTTTCACAGAAAATGAGTTATTCATTCAAAATTGGACATCTCAAAACTGAGTTAGAAAATGGGTATGTGACCCATAGCCCTAAGTGAGGCTGCAAGAGATGTGCCTGAGAGTCTGAGTGCGAGCGTCGGGAGAGTGAGGAAGAGAAGAAGAGAGAGAGAAGGGGGGGGGGGGGGGGGGGGGGGGGGGGGTGTTGGGTTGGTTGGCGAAGGGGATCAAGGTTTTTACTTTACCGTGGGATTGAACTGTGAAGAATGGGTAATTAGTAATTAGGATTTTTACCTTTGTAATAATAACTCCAGTGCGGGTGGAAATTTGAGGAGGCGAGCTTAGAACCGACTCGTTTGATCCGGTTCTTTTTTCTCACCGCTAGTGCGTGCACAATTTTTCTCGGCAGTTTGACTTTGTCCAAGACAGTCCCCCGTGTCTCTCTATCCGGACAATGTCCACGTCAGATGGGTCCTGGTCAACTTCAGATTTTGACCGCCACGCAGGACAAAAGATTCTGCACTAGCAGTAGCAGAGCAAGGGAGGACGAGGACTAGGAGCACTAGCAAAGTGACCCGCCGAGTGATAGTAGCCACTTCGTCCTCATATAACTCATAAGAACCAGAAGAAGGAAGAAGCCCTTCTCTTCTCGAACGCTGAAACTCTCTGCAACTTTGGCCATCTAAGACGGGGACAGCGCAGTGATAGCCACTGACAATCTTAGAATTCCCCCATCTTTTTTTTTTTTTTCCGTGTGCAGAGATTCAATCTGCTTTTATTTTGTCCGTTATTATATTTTATTTTTCTTGTCGTGGCTATAATGAGGGTGGGAGGCGTGAACTGACTACGTCATCAATCTCCCTCTTTTGATTTCATCTTCTGTTCGTTTTACACTTTCTGAGCGAAACTTCATTTTGCTCGGCAGGCTTTAGCTTTTTCCCCTCTCCCGTCTTCAATAATGCTCCTGCAAATTTTCCAGAATGGGGTCGGGAGCCCACCATAAAAGCCGATTCGTCGCTCCGCCAAAACGGAAGCAGATACATTTCGAATGTTCAATATGTCTGAGTATAATTTGAATTCCCAGTGTTAATAAGAAGAAGTTAATGTGAAGAACAAAAAGGGCCGGATGTTCCTTGGCGTAATAATTTTTAATAAAAGATTCTGCTCTTTTCAGATCCCAAAACTGAATATTTAATATTTACTTAATTGTTATCTCTTACCAGACCTGTCGAAATGGGTCTAAAATCCATTTAATAACCCACGGGCATTTAAATGAGTCATAAATAAATCATAACAAACCTAGCAAGTCAGTATAATTAGTCTACAAAATAAAAGAGACCAAAATAAGAGGTATCTACCAACTACCATTTCATTATCGGGTGGGTTTAACCCATTTAAGAGACCCAACAATTCAGGTTGAGAAATACAGTTCAAGTTGCCACACAAGCAATTTTCTGGCGTCACATAGACACATTGCTCATCGAAAACGAAGAGACTCTGTTGCGCTTTTGGAAAATAAGATTAGATCTGCTTGTGTTAATTGACAAAGTTTTGGACTCGATTATATTTTCGCGGCTCCATTTTGTTTCTTCAAAGTTTTAAATGAATGGGAAGGCACGCGATTAGTGAGGGACAAAAAGCTAGGGAAGTTTCACGAATTCAAAAGCTAGATTGGGGGATGCATTCAATCTCTCTTTGCGGCTATTTAAACTCTGTTACAACTCGGTCTGTCGTGTGGACAAAAATTGTCTGAGGAATGGATGTGAGGTCAATCATGTGGGGCTACATTTTGCAAATACACTGTTTTTGCCACTGGAGAATGTCTGAACTTTACTCATCAAGATGCGTACATTTTGTTGGGAACTAAAACAATTTCAATCCGACAAAGTAATATGTATTTATTATTTGACCCGCGGACATAAGTTTATTGGGGATCGTGCAGGAGCCAAATTCATCATGAGCACACCTACAGACAGAGTCACTGCACAGGAGTCGCTTGTTTCTATATTCAGACCTGATGCGGGTTCTCTGACCTTTAATTATGGCAACTTCTGTTAGTGTTTTTGCACGGGTAATAAACTTTTGAGATGATTACATAAGTAGACCCTAAGCTTCTGGTAAATAATCAGTTTATTGCCTAAACAATAAAAATATCCGATACCGTCCTTCCATTCATTCAAACGTAGAAACACCATTATATATTTTCTGTTGAGCAAACCGTCTATCTGAATATTTTGATTCTGATCAAACTATCATTATTTAGAAAGAATCTGTTTAATGCTCATGAATATTTTTATTGCAATGTGTACATGTGAACGAAAGCTTATATTATTCCAAACCTGACGTCCAGACTCGAGTGCTAGTCGTCATATATTTGCTTCTGAAGTTATTTAGATGAAGGATGTTACTGCCTCTAAAGACTTATCTCTTATGAAGACTTATGTGACACGTCAGCAAGGACTTTATTTGAGCTCATAGTCACTATTGAAGTCTATTCAAATTTAGAGAGTCGCTACTTCTGCAGAGCCACGTCTGGCAGGTTTTCGATATTGGCGATTTTATGGAAGTCTATAATCTTTGATTGACAAGATTATTTTCCAATCAGATCAGAAGAATATCTATGATTGTATATTACTTTTTAGGAATAAAGTTTGTTGAAATATTTGAATTAACTCTACTTTTGAAAACTGGAGATTTAGTTGTATGGGCGGAAAAATTCAAACTCTACTCCAACGGCTACTATATCTTCCAAAATATAGTCTCGTTCAATGACAATTGATAGCATCCAATTAATGATTGAAGAGCAATCCTTTGAAGAACTATCCGACGGCTAGTTTGAAAGCAAAAGAGTATAAAAGGGAGATCCATGGTGTCCAGCCGCGAAGAGATCAGAACATACAATTCCGAAATACTTGACTTGTCCAGATTCACATACTTGTTCTTGAGAGCTAAACATCTTATCTTTGAGAGGTTCTGTAAGAGTGATCGAGAGCGATATCTCTTGTAATCTCCATTCATTTAGTGGAATCCACACCATCGTTGTTATCATGGGAGAGTGAACATGGCCTTGCTAAGCCGAACCACTATAAATAGTGCGTGCAACTACATCTTTCTTTAAACTCTTCTTATTGTGTTTAGTTCATCTGCACATCAGTTTGTGTTTTGAAACTATTTGAATTCCGCATTAAGTTTCAAAATTATTCAGAATCACCTATTCACCCCCTCTAAGTGATATTGCTAGATACAACATTTTCATATAGTTTATGCACTAAATTGAATGCGATCAAAAGTTCATGAATTATATTGAACAAATTAAAAATGAGAGATGACATTTTACTTTGGACTAGAGTTTAGGAACCACTTTGAATAAATTAAAAAGTTCAATGACGATATTGTACTTTAGGTCAAAGTTCAAGGATCATTTATATCATTTTTCCTGAACCTTTTATTTCGATTGTGCCCTTTTTTACAAGTTTCCTCATTTATGTTACTGAATTTCGAATAAAAAATATGATTTTTTTTCGGAATATATGATACTAACGTTTAGGCGTTAAATTGAGTGGTTGCTTATGAGAAGAAAATGAGTGATTTCATGTATCGGAAGGTGGAAAATGGAAAATAATAAGAGATATTGATAATTACATTTTTATTTTTCATCATTTAACAAATGGGTGATTTGATAATAAACACGTTTTCACTTGTTATCGAGGGCAATAGCGGAAGAAATGAGTTAGTGTAAGAGTAGGTTTAACTCATTATACAGAAGGTACCAAATAACAAGTGTTTCGAGAATTTGTTGTAAGAATGAATTCCTAACGCTTAGTTGTTTGAGGATAACATTCATGGTCAAAACGCTGTAGAATTTTTCATTGGATTTCTTCAATTTTGAGATGATAATAAATACTACCAATTTATCTTTTTAATGTGCTTGTGATTGTTTAGAACATTTCCTATATCTAACCATCATCTTACAAACTAACAATTAGGGGTGAGCGGTTCCCGGTCTGATCCGGTTCTCATAAAAAATCGAGAACCGGACCGATGGTGTTTTAGCCCCTCCTTTTTATTAGAACTGTTCAGGTTTCAGCCACTTCCTTTGGATTACCTGCTGATTTGCTCGGTGCAGGTTTTAGCTGAGCTTTCGGCTTGCTGAGTTTTGCTACATCAGGTTTTGCTACAAGGCTGTGTTATATGTGGTCTATTCAGACTATCTATTGTCCTCTGCCCATGCTACATCTACTCCTTCGATACCCAAGTTGTTGTGGATGGAGATGGTTCTATTATGCTACGTGATTATCTCTATTTGGCACTTTTCTGTTCTGAATTTAGGCCGATTGTTTGGCTTTTTTGGTTGTTTTTTGAGCCAGGTTTTGGCCTCCTTCAGTTTAGCCCTGGTTTTGGCCGTTTGTTTGGCCTCTTTTGCTAGTTCTTTCTCTGCCGGATTCAGCCTTTGGGTTGGGCGTGCCTTGCCGCGATATTATATCTTGCAACCAGTTCGCCGTTGAACCCTCTTTAGCACATAACAGTGCCAATGTTGATTCATGATTTTTGTGTCCGATTTCTTTTTTGTACCTAATTCTTTGAAAAGTCAATACATATTTAACTTAAAAAAATAGATAATGGACTGGATTAGCCCACATGGGCAGTCCACCCACTCATAAAATCCAACACGTATTTAAAACACTTTTTTTTATTTCTTTTTCACAGAACCGAGATTAAATATTTAATCTATTTGGTTTATGGGCTCTCTTGATATTTCTTATAGATGGTAGCTCTGTTACTATAATATACTATAGAAGAAAAAAAGCTCGCACATGAAAGTGAAGTGTAGGTATTTTAACTACAACTTCATACAAAAGTATTGTATATGTTAATTAGATTTTTATTACGTTGTTCTAACTAATGACAAATCGAAAGAGTATTGTATTTACTTTTACGTCTTCGAATAGAATGACATTTAAATGTATCTTCGGCTCACTTACACGATAATTGACATATTAATCAATAATTAACTAAGCAACCAAAAAGATTTTTTTTTTTGAAATTATTCATTTTCCATTCAACAAATGAAGTCTTAGTTTGCAAATGATCCTTCGAGAATGATGACCTATAACTAGAGAAGCATCATTTGATGTGGACATTCAAATAGTGAATGCTCTTCGATCCTGATGTTCTTACAAGAACTAAATGGTAGTAATTACGCAATTCCATATATATTTTTCAGAATATGGGACAAGCAATGAAAATTTCTCTTTTAATCTGATCTAAATGGTAACAATTAAATAATCCTCTCTCTCTCTCTCTCTCTCTCTCTCTCTCACTCTCTCTAAATTGGCTACGTTGCCTCCACTTTAAGTACCCATGTTTGATTACATGAAAATCTGAAGCAAAAACTTCTTATACGGTAAGGAATATCCAAAAATTTCATTTGACTGGGAAACATTTATATGAGCCCACTCGAGTCATAGCTGTAGAAATTTGTACCACTAATTTTTAAGCTCTCGACATTGATTGTTTTCTCTATGGAGAGTTCGCTTCAGGACTCCACCCCGCGTGAGCAGGATGTGGTGCCCTAGTTTATTCTAATTCTCTTATTCTATTATCCAGAACAGAAAAAGATGAGAAATTTTTTTGGCAATGTAAATAATTCTTATTCTAAAATTTTCTGATTTTATTACCCGAAACAGATTTGGAGAATAAATAAGAATAAAAAAAGGTTGATTATTTGTTCTATAATCACTTTTGAGAAGCAAGGGGAGAATTACCAACAAAGTCATAAAATTTATTTTTTTGCTAGTTGAGTCCTAAACCGTTTGCAAGTGTGTCGATTCAGTCCATTTGGCCGGCCAATACTGACATGGAAAATTTTTAATATTATTTTATTTTTAATTATTTCTAATTTTCATTAATACTTTTTTATTTTATTTTGTTTAGTTTGGGTTGTGCCGAACCAAAAGAAAAGAAAAGAAAAAAATACAAACAAATTATTTTAAAAAATAAAAATATTAAAATAATATTAAAATTTGCCACATCAGTTTCGGTCAACCAAATAGACTGAATTGACACAATTTTAAAAGGTTTAGGATTTCAATTGGCAAAAAAATATAGAACTGAAATGACACAATTACAATAGATTTACGAATTTTTTTTTTTTGTAATTTTCCTAAGAAACAATATCAGAATTTCCTATTGAACTCATCTACTTTCTTGAAGATCTTGCACATATCTTCACGCTCCACGAAATAAATAGTCATGATATGTTTTCATTCTATTAGTGATGGTATATAGGTTGATATTATAGTGACAAGACTTAATTATTTAAGTTAAATAAAAAAATGGGCAAGAAAATTCATTCCCAGGAAAAGAAATATTGTGTTGTTATCAAACGCATTTCTGTTCTGTAAAAAAAAAAAATTGTGCAGTTACCAAACATATTCTACCTCTCTAAAACTCGTCCGGATAACATAATCAGAAAAAATCAATTATGAATAGAATTGATTTTTTTTTATCAGAATTGTTGTCAAACGCACACCTTGGCCTTCCGTCGATTCAATTATATTGGTAAAAGGTTATGATTTTTCTATTCTTTATAAGGCCAAAGAGCACTAAAAGTCATCACAATTTCTTATCTTTGTAATTATTCCTACCTTGTTAGGTTATCAATAAATCCTCACTCATCTAAATCACGCCAACTCTATCTCAAGACTAAATTTACTCCAAAAACTGTGATTTAGTTGCCTTTTTCCCTCTTCATCCTTGAATATTGGGAAAATTCTAAAAATGGGCTTCAAGTATTATTATTTTCTCAAATAAGGACATATAATGGACTTGATTTCAAATAAGAGCCTAAAGTGCTCATTTTGTTTCAAAAAAGGGGCTGATCAGGGGTACTTTCGTCTTTTTACATTTTTTGATTTTCTTTCCCTTTTTTCCTTTACTTTTCTTTTTTTCTGATTCCTCATCGTGGACCTTCCTGACCCGCCACCGCGGCCATCCAAGCTTCTCCTCACCCCGAGAGATCTCTGCCTTTGTATTCTCTTCTTCTTTAGGTTCGTAATCAGCACTTCAGAACAGCGACTTGCAGTGGGAGAAATCGGAGAGGTCCAACCCGCAGCAAAAGACCCGATGCTCGTCGACGAAGATGGGGTTCTCCACGAGCAACGGTGCGTAAAGGATTTAACTATGGTTAAAAAGATCGGAGCTTTCTTAAGGCCGTTCCTGGCAACCCGGGGGGACCAAAGTAATCAAGGATGATGGCAACTTTATACTTCTCCTCGACCCAAAGATACAATGCCCCCTAAAAAAGATTGGCTCATCCAAGTGTAGGACCCTCCCAAAGTCACTCTCTCTGCTGAGCTTATGGCTTTTCTCGTCCTTGTACCATTACATCTTTTCAAGACATTAAACATGATGGATCCTATGATTGGTGCTCATGCGTCCTAAAATCCAAATCTCCACACACATATTGCAAATGGACAGTTCGAATCATAGAAGATCAAGAGATAAGAGAAGTGATTAGGTGGTGGGACAGGAGGATCTCATTGTCATCATTAAAACTGGATGCTACGTGTCCCTTTGGACAACCCCTACGAGCCCTATTCATCTCCCACTTCCACTGAGTGAACTAAAGACAATCCCCAGGTTCTAAGGTTGGCCTCTGACGTGGACCCCAACATTGACCGGGTTTAGTTTCGTAGATCCCCCACTCGCCTTTATTCGAGGACTTTGCACAAATGTGTTCGTCACAACGTGGGGGAGGATTCCACAAGATTTTTGGGGAAAATGTGGGGATATATATAGAAAAGGATTTTAGTTTTATGGTAAGTTTGTTTTGCAAAAAAAAAATTACAATTAGAAGATGCTTTTCTCATTTTCCGACGTTCGGATCATTCAACAAAATAAATGGACGGAAAAGCTTTGCAAGAAATTGTGCAATAAATTTAAATGATTTTTTTAAAGAAAGTTGACGTTCCATGAAACAATCGAATTAAGTTTTATGCGATTATCACTCTCTAACTTTTTAATACTCATGCAATTTGATATTTATAGCTCTTTTTATATGGTAAATTCTTGTAATTAAACCTTGAAAAAAATTACAAATAAGGGTTTCAAGTATTATTGTTTTCTCAAATAAGGGTTTGAAGTAGAATTTTTTTTAAAAAAAGTAAAGATATGAAGTGCTCAAATTATTTTTAAAAAGGGTTTGATTGAAAGGCATTTTCGTTCTTTGTATATATATTCCATTTATTTATTTTTTTCTTTTATTTTTTTCTTCCCTCCCCTCCCTAAGCCATTGCCAACCTTAGGCCCCCCTCGCCTGGGCAGCGTTGGGCTACTCTTGCCTGCCCAGGCAAGGGCTGCTCTCACCGGACGCTAGCTCAGGCCGAGGCCGGCAATGACTTGGGGAGGAGAGGGGAGGGGAGGAAAAAAAAGGCCAAAAGAAAAAAAAAAGAAAAAAGAAAAAAAAATTCAAAAAGTAAAGGAACAAAAGACTCATTGGCTAGGCCCTTCTTTGAAATAATTTAAGCACTATGGTCTTTATTAGAAATAAGGTTCATTTCAAACCCTTATTTGAGAAAATAAGGGCACTTTAGGCCTTTTTTTAGAATTTTCCTTAAAATCTTTTTTTTTTTTTTTTGGGTATTGATGCTGAGTTGTTGGGCAATGACTCAAGCCCCTTGGGAGTCCTCTCCGGACATTCACAGTGGACCCTTAGATAACTGCAAGACCATAAACGTACAAATCATATGAATTTCTTAACCAATATAGATTCTTATGATCACGCCCAAATTTATTGCGATCAATTGGTGGGCATCTCCTACGCATTCATTTAGAGATGGTAGAGATGGTAAAAAATGGACGTCTCCCTCGTCGAATCATCTCGAACTCCTCCTCGAACCTTAAATTCCAGACCGATTTTAGGTGGAATCTTTGACTATAACCACCATCTCAACACCTACGTTCTTTTAAGACATGATGGTCTTGCGAGAGCGATTAACACGGCGTGCTTTGTTGTTCTATCATCCATGGCAGCTAGAGGCCCACCTCGAAACGACTTTTGATGAAAGCTCTCTTGTTCATGTCGATTTAGGATTCGGCACGCTCGCTCTTCCTCACGTTTGGAAGCTTATCTAATGTCGAGTTCGAGCTCTTTCACATTGTCTCAACCGTTCAATTAATAGGCCGTCAAATTAGGAAGATGCTAACACATTATCTTCCCTTGGATTTGTTGTATGAGATCCACACAAAGCCATCGCATTGGAGATCCACTTGTTCCCTAGGGACCAAGGTCTATCGCAATGTCCCGAAAGTACGTCTCCACTTTGAATTTGTGAAATAAATGTGATCTGAAAAGAAAGCTAAGTCCGAACAGAAAATGTAATTAGACGGCTGAACAAACAAGCAAAATTTTCATGCATAAGTCCAACAAAGTGAAGGTGGAATTTCCTATATGCAGAAATTTTCGGCATGAGATCAGAGAGTTCATTTTTTAAATTACGACAGTAAAAGAATAATAACTCAATTAAATCTTGTGATTTTTCACTTATTCTTTTGTAGGATTGAAAAATTAATTCGCGAGCAATTATAAAAGCTAAACATGTTACGAGTTCTTAGGTTAGGAAATGCCATGAATGTTTAAGTAATTCAAGTGTGATTGTAAATCTGTGATTTTGTTTAGTCACTACTCTTGCTGCGGAGTAGGTCACATGACCAAACCACATAAATTTTGTGTTCGATTTATTTTCTTGTGGTGGTTATTATTGTGATTGATTGCTTGTCTTTAGCAAAAGTCAGCACTCAAACCAAATATTATCAGTGTCAACTGATGAATTGTGTAGACTCGCATGTTGTTACGCTAGAGCCTACCAAAGCATAGCGCGCGAGAAAAACAAATTTCATGAGCTAAATTAGAACCAACCACGCATAGTGCTACTCTGTTCAAACACCAAATTACCCTTTTATCTAGCAATTTATATACTATCTAGAGTACACCATGAAAATATCGAATCCCATGGCAGCGGTGCTCAATGGTGCCTGGCGATATGGTGCTAGAGGCAGCGATCGATATTGGTTGCGACAATCAACGATTATGACGGTGATTGTCGCAATGGTTGATGGTTGTATTGATATATCGCAGTGGCGATTGATAATAGAAGTTTTGACAAGCTGCGGTATTACTTGTGACCCGAATGAATAGAGGGAGTCGGGCATTGCGAACAATAGTAGGGTTGACAAGTAGGCAACGAAGGCGATGATTATAGACGACGACGACAGGGAGAGTCGGTGGCGCGGGTGGTATGTAGCTGATAGTTGAGGTGGTCTCTCTAGTCTCTATCCGGACGTGAATTCTTCGCTTCTTTGTTTTGCTTTACTTCGTGAATGTGTTGACGCTGTCGATTTCACTGGGTTGATATTAAACTTTTTTTAACTGCAGATACTTATTTGAGTGATTTATGAAGTAGATCACCCAAACTACTGGACTACAACAAGCGATAAATCACATGATTTCCCTTATTCAGTAAGGTTAACAGGAAAAATTGCCTACATATTTTCATGTAAAGTCACTGAGAATTCTTGCTCGATCCGTTCTTAAATGAGGGCTCGATTCCCAGCACGATTCACATCTCTTCATCAAATCACACGCAGAGAAGGGCAAAAGTAACTCCAAGTTCCGAGGGCAACCTCTCAAATCTTACTTTTGTATTCATTAATTTCGCTTTTACCCTGGCGATGATAGACATCCGAAGGATTCTCTCCCTTCAGTCAATTCAATATGGGCATTTCCGGTCACTTGACAAGTTAAAAAAAAAAAAAAAGGTACAGCGGCAATCACGGGTAAGTGTTAACACGTGTGAATTATGTTACATGACAAAGTGATACCAGTTGATACAAATTTAATGTACATAGAATTCCATAAAGATAGTTATTGAAAATGAAGTTTATCAATTACATAACTTAATACGATTAGAGAATTTAATTACGACGAAGGAACACGAACTACTAATCAGTGAAAAAGATAAAAGAGAGAGACACCGGTGATGAAATGAAAACCAAAACTTGCCAAAAAGGTTTAATTTTGAGGAATTTTCTTGATAAATATCTCGATATTTGTCAAGTAATTAACTAAACAAGAATAATAAATTTCAATAGACTTATAATTTTCATGATATGCATAATTATTATTTTACGAATTAACTTTTTCTAATAAAATATGCTTTACAAGTGAAATTCAATTTTTAAAAGGTTAATACCATGAAAAACTTCAAACTAGTACACATGTGATAAATTTACCACACACTGATACACTTGCTACAAATTTACCCTAAACTATTTTTCGATAATCAAAAATCTTAAATTGGTAAAAATGTGATAAATTTATCAAAAACTAATTTTTTACCACAAAAATCTCAAATTAGTACATATATGACAAATTTACCATATGTTAATTTTCGTTAAATTGAGTTAGTACCACGAAAAATTTTAAATTGATACACCCGTGGCAAATATAAGGTAACATATACATCTGATAATTGTCACGCGTCATTCAACTCAGCGATTTGATAATAAAATTTAAAGAAAACTAATGGAGGGTAAATTTGCCACAATTGTACCAGTTTGGGATAAATTTATCGCAATTGTATCAATTTGGCGTTTTTCATGTTCAAAAAATAATTTGAGGTACATTTATCATAAGTATGTTAGTTTTGAATTTTTGCCATTTTCTAAAACCAAAAATTGGTCTCAAAAGAACGTAATTGTTTATGAAAAAAAAAAAAACGTGAAACCCAAGAAAGCTTAGGGGGGGTCGAGACTTTCCAAAAGCAGGCTTTGTTTGTTGACCGCCAATTGGTCACGAAATTCAAAAAGAGACGCGAGTGGGATCCAATCAAGCTCGCTCTGAAACTTTTTCGGCCCGTTTTTTCTTTGGTAACAGCATAAAGAGAATGCATGACGGACGCAGCATAAAGGACCAACGTATAAAGAAGAGTCATCTTGCTCGGAAGGGATTTAATTTCAACACGTAGGATTCGTTTTGCTTCGCATAAAATATATAATTTAAAAAATAGTTTTGTTAAATAATAACTTATATTACTTGCAAAATTGAATGACCAAATAAAAAAGTTCATCATTTACCAAAAATTTAAACACAAATCGTTATCAACCTACCCATGGATAGCTCAGTCTGTTAGGGTGCACTTGAGATTGTGTAGTTAGGCGCACTGGTTCCTGGTTCGATTCCCTAAATGAGCACATGTGATTTAAGTGGGGGGTCATGGCGGTGTGTTGCTGTGCTAGTCTCTCCCGAGGAATAGTCGAGGTGCGCGCAAACTGACTCGGACAACTTGGTTATAAAAAAAAAATCATTATCAACAATATAAATATATTTTATTTACTAATTATTTCAAACAATATAAGCAGTCGTCTTTGATAGTTTATTTTTGGCGAAATAAACGGCATCGTGGAGTGTCTTGAGTTCATCTCATTTGGATAAGTTCGTACTTAAATACATATGTAACAATCTTATCGATTCGATTATAACATGTTACTGTTTGATATGATAACAACAAGCATGGGCTATTCATAAAATCGTTTTATGAAAGTTTTCGAGACCGAAATGGAACGGGCGAGTGGATTGATTAAATTATTCACGTAATGACAATATATCATAATGTTTGGATGCATTACAGCAGTATGTTTCATTTGCTAATTAATATTTGGCCAGTACAAACAATAGCTGGCTGGTTCCTACGAAATGTCCTTTTGCCACATTTAAGTACACAAAAGCTATAATGACGACCGCGCGCCGCCGCTTGGGAGGCGCCGTAGAAGAGGAAGAGGAGGAGGCCAATTGCTTGTGTTGGGACTTGAAGCGATCACGACAAAAGATTTTCTCTTCTCCTCTCTTTATTATTGATTTTTACTAGATGGGGATGGCCTCGTTTTGAAAGAGGAGAATAGGCTAGGGGGTTAAAAAAAAAAAACCCTTGACAAGCGACAGTTCAGCTATGAAGTTTGGATCTTCCTACGCACTGAGCCACATGATTTGTGCAGATTTTTGTAGTCCCTAAGCTTATGTAGTAAGGGTCATCAAGAGTTTGTAATGTGGAAAGTTTGTGGAAAGTGCTCATATGAAGAAATTTCATTATCATCGAGTTTTGGTTAGGGCGTGCATGGTAAAGTTTTCTTTCCGAGCAGAAGACTGAATTTGGCAATTGTACAAAATTTCTATTTTCGAAATAGAGAAAGAACAGAGATACGTTTGGTCCGATCCTGTAATTCCTATTCCCAATTTTTTTTAAATTAATTATAAAAATGTCGACGGAGACAGCGGGGACCAGTGATCAGCAGCGGTGGCGGTGGACTCGTGGTTGTAAAGATAAGCATTAAGTTACACTACACATGTTTTTCTAAAACGACGTTTTTTATGATTCTGTTCTCGGGAACAAAGAAATTACTTTTTTTTTACTTCTATTTATTTCCCGTGAACCAAAAATTAATTTGTATTTCCAAATAGGTTTTTGTTCTTTTTCTATTTTGAGAAATAAAAGAATTAAAAAAAACGGGGAATAAGAAACGTTACCAAAGGTCGCCCTAAAGAGATTTCAATCGCATGCATCAATTGATAGTCTTCCGTGGCAAAGAAAACAAGTTTCGCGTTAGGCTTGGCCTGCCTTTGAATAGCGTCTCAACTCCAATTAAGCGGGTTTAGTGAAGGAGGGATCTGATTAGAAAATCTACCTGAATGGCTCCGTTTGTTTCACGAAAAATGAGCGATTTGGAAAATATTTTCCGAAAAGTAATCGTTTATATCTCTTAAAAAAATAAATGAATGAATTTTTTCTCATCGCCTATGAAAATAGTTAGGCATAGATTGTTATCAGTGATGAAAACATTTTTCGTTGATTAATTTTTCTAAACGATATAAATGATTACTTTTCGGAAAATATTTTCCAAATCGCTCGTTTTCCGTGAAACAAACGGAGAAAAACTTGATTAGAGAGATTTAAAGTTTAGGAACCTGATTGAAAAAACAAAATCGCACAAATTGAAGGACCAAAACCTGATATTCACCTTTTAAGTACAAAAATCAATCGCTTGCCCAAATAAAAAAAGTACAAAATCAATCCATGCTACAAGTGAAGAATTTGTCTAACTGGGCCTCTTTAAGATTGAGACCTCTGACCATTTCCCCCGCAACATCATTGGTTAGCCCAAACAAATCCATCGGCTCTAAGGTCCCGATCCATTCAATGTAATTTCCGTAAAAAATATTAGTAAAAAGCACATGCCTAGATCGATTCCACTACCTTAATGAAAGTATTATTCACTAATTATGAATATAATCAAAAAGTATAACAGTGGATCGTTTGTATTTTGCACGCACGAAACATGCTGACCACATCGATCGAGAATGGTTAGCACTGGAAGATTACTGTCAATCCGAAATTGTTGTTGGGAGATACTTCTATAATTCGTTAGAGAAAATTTGTCAAACGCCTCTACCAAGGATTAGAATTTTGTATATTCTCTTGTTAACCTCGTACTCAAAGTGAATTGATCATCTCTCTCTTCCATGAGCACAAAAGAAGCACACAAAACTTTTGTCAGTACTTGAAATACTTTTCGCTCGCTGCAAAGAGAGCAGTTTTTGCAATTCAGAGAAGCTTCAAAGCCCATTGAGCTGGGACCTTTTACCTCTAGGCCCATTGAGTTGGGGCTTGGCTTAAACCTTTTACCTCTAGGCCCTTCCGTTAGAATTCGACGCACAATCACAATGAACTAGAGTATGAAAACGAGAAAGAGAAATCGAGATATAAGATTTATCTTGCTTCATCCTAAAACTAGTGCTACTAGTAGCAGAAGAGTACATAGGATTATGAATTATACCCCCTCCTTTCCTGCCGATGTGGAGTATGAATCATACCCCAACACCCTCTGTCTGCAAAAGTGGGTACCAAAGCAATATCATGCAAAGATGAAATCCTATCCATTCCAATCGCACCTCCAAAAGGAATTTACCTAATTAGGCTCACCAACGTGGGGCGCAGGACTTACATTGTTTGTAGCCTGGAAAAGCAGTGAGATTGAAGAGACTGTATCAGGTTATCAGCCCTTGTTGCCCAGGCAACTGTATCAGGTTATGCATAGAATGAAACTGACCCGGATTGTACCTCGTGACAATCTACGCATCATGACAGAAGTTGACTAATCCCCTATCAGTAATTTAGTAAAATATATTTATGGAAATTTAGCTCGTACCAATCATCCATTACAAGTATTACAAGGCAAGGAATATAAAACCCCGTAATATCCAGAGAGAAGCAACCCAACATGAGGACATGGTCGACTCTTCAAATCAGTGCACTTGTAGATTTTTTTTTTTTTGGGGGGGGTAAAGATTATACTTGTAGATTTCATCTCAACATCCAACATTAATTCAGAATCGTCCCGCGCTCACGCTGGTTGTGTGTGTGTGTGTTTTTTTTTTTTTTTTTTTTGTGGGGGGGTGTTGGTTGGGGTTGGAGATTACAGCTGGGAATTACACGGGAGGAACTTGGGACGTGTTAGGAAATCGAATCGTTAGAGAGAATAAATAAAGAAGAAGACAAAACTGTTTTGCGTAAAAAAAACCCTTTTAGAGAAAAATTACAGCGTTGCACTGGATAATCTCTTCACTATTAATGTTAGTATCAGCTTTACAAACTTGAGGGTTACAATTACGAAAGACATTGCCTCAATATACAATAAGAGTCCACGATAAACGTAGTTACCATGGAAATTTCTTGTATGCCGTCAACAACAATAAAAAGCCACTATTCTTCGCTTTTATATGAAAATTACACACACATACACATATCTATATATATTCCACAACCAATGAAGATGATGATCGGTCCTTGCAAGAGTCTGCTTCCATGCAGGTTCACATTCACATTCAGACAAGAAAGTGCCCTCCCACTAAGCTTGCCCATGTTGTATCTGCCGATATCATCTAGAGGGGATAAATATGTAATTTTAATCAAGTTTGATTGAAAATTGCGGAATTAAAAGAATCAAGTCAAATATCACACAAATTCATAATTTATGAATTTGAACAACATTATGCAAGATTCTATCAAATGTAATGAGTGGAGCTTAGGGATAGAGAATATTGCACACGAAGATTATAGTGGTTCGGCTTAGATCAAGTCTATGTCCACTTCCCATGCCAACAGCTGATAAGCTGTATTTTACTAGATGAACAACAATGGTTTACAACAAGTGGATGATTACTCTTTTTGATAGATCGCACTATCTTCTCTCAATCATTTTTACAAAGCCTATCAATTTTTATAGTGTAAAGCTCACGAAAATAAATATTTAGAATTTGAAGCTCTCTTCCATTTTGGAATTTATGATTCTGAACTCCCACTCTCATAACAGTACTAAAGATCTCTTTTTATACTCCTCCGTCTCTAAACTAGCTGTTGTACAATCTCCAAAGGATCACTCTTCAATCTTTAATTGGACTTTTCCAATCTTTAATTGAACGAGATTATATCTTGAAGATTTAGTAGTCGTTGAGTGATTTGATTCTCAACCCCGCTGATTCGATCGCCCACACAACTAAAGTTTTAATTTCCATAAGTAGAGTTCTTCATTTATGGAAATCAGCTTGTCTCTGAAGGTAATTTCCACCTTGATATGCTTTACTATCCGTTGTAAAACCATCTTCCAAACGGAAGATTACAACTTCCTTAAAAATAATTTCTCATCCACATATAGCATATGTCAAACGTGGGTCTTCATCAGAGAACAATTTTTGAATATTTAATATATCGTTGTTTCTGAACAGTCAGAAAAAACATAACAAGTCTTTTGAATCTAAATAGCTATTTCTTGACAGTCATTAGAAATATAACTAGTCTTTTGAATCTGAATAGACAAAACACTGAGTTTGAAGCTAATAGAAAGCTTGTTGATGCTCCCATAAAAGTTTTCATTCAAAAGTGTGGTTGAAGTTACATAAGTGACACTTCACTTAATATGGATAATAAGATTCAACCCATTCAAAAACAGATACATGATACTCTTGTCTTGAGTCTGAACATTCAACCAAGGTCAATATGAACTTCTTTCCTCACGTGTATCACTTGAGGTTCCATCTTTTGATCCGTCCAAGTTTATTGATGATTACGGCTCTACATCGCTACTCACCTTTCCAAGATCTTTTCAATTTTTACCGAATTTCTCGTTCTAGGTTTGTTCACCTTCTATTTAGGTACTTCTAGCTTGAAGATATCTCTACGCCTAAATACGTTTCACCATTGATAGAGAACTCAAAATCTTCACACGTTCTGCTAATACATCATGTGAATAATGGCTTGTGTTTTTTGCATCTCGTTCTACTCGATCAATTAAACTCATTAGTAGCCTTTGATTATTTGTGATATTCAAAATATCATAAGGAATTTTCTTGATAGCCCGTTCCTGTCCCACCTTTCACTACTTTGCACGCATCACCTGCAATATCGGGGCGCCAAAAGAAACCAAATAACGAACCAATCCAACTATAGTCGAGAACACCCAGTTGGCCAAATGTCCTAAAAAGGACGACCCCAGATAAAGACAAATTGAGATAGATTGTCTTGTCAAACAATATAAGAACAGTGGTCGAATCAGATAACGACGCAACATTGGAGCACTTTTCGGGGAAGGAATTACGCGAACCAGTGATGGGCGAAAGGGCAAACAGGAATTATTTTTTTAATCTAAGTGGCAACCACTAACCTAAGTAGTTCAATTTGTGCACTAAAGTCGTTAACATTTGTTAAAAATTGCAACATGCTAACTCTGTATTGAAAAGTACAATTTAAATTGCCATATATGCAGTTCTCGAGTATCACATATAGACACAATGCTCATCAGAAATGAGAAGCATCTATTGCACTTTCGAAAAAAAAAATATTCGATTGGCTGCATTGATTTAGAAGTTTTGGACCCCATTACTATTTCCGTGGCCCTTTGCTTTCTCTTAAATAAATGAAGGCTAAGGTGCAAAATTATTGACTTGAGGGACAAAAAGTGAGGAAAATCTCACGAACTTAAAAAGCTAGATTGGGAATGCATTTAATCTCTCCGGGCGACTCTTTAAACTCAAGGTTACAACTTGTTCTGTCGCGTGGACAAAAATTGTCCGTAGAATGTATGTGAGGTCAATTATGTGGGGCTGCATGTTGCAAATACACTGTTTTTGCCATTGGAGGATGTCTGTACTTTATCCATCACGATCCTTACGTGTTGCTGGGTGCTAAATTATGTCAATCCGACAAAGTAATTTGATCATTTGACTCGTGAATATATGTTCACTGGCAATGGGGATTGTGTCGGAACGGAAGTCGTCATGAGCACACCTACAGGTACATTCACTCCCTAGTAATCTGTTTTTTCCTATGTATTCAGTCTTGATGCAGGTTTTGTCTTTTAATAGCGGTAACTTCTGGTTGTGTTTACTCTGCTTTTTTCGGTATGGAAATAATTTTTTTTTAATCCAGTTGTGCCTCTTTTTTCATCTAAATATATGGTTGGCTACTTCGGACTTATAATGACATGAATGATAATTATTTTCATGAGTTATTTTTATGGGAAAAAGATTTTCCTGTTTCGATTCCCTAAACGAGTTTAAGAGTAGATAAAAGCATTTGATAATGAGACAAAATTTTTGTTCCGAAACAAAAATTCGTTTAATAACAATATAAAATTTCAATGATTGCCGGCCGCCGGGGCTCGGCCGGCATACGCAAAAGAGAGATAAACTGCATGTGAGAGAGATGGAGCGAGCGATGAGAAGAATTCTCATTTCTGTTAATGTTCCAAAAATAGAAAAATAGAATTTTTTTACTTCCCATTTTTGTTCCAAACTTATTTATGGGCTAAAAATTTATCTTGGAAATCAAAAAATGAAATTGATTTACTAAATTGATTTTTGTTCCAAACCTGTTCCTATGAACAGAAAAATAAATAAACACAAACAAAATGGTCGTCATTCACTCCCTAAATAGCCATTAGGTTTTATTTTTATTTTCAAAATAGCCGTCATGGTTGGAATTTGTTATCAAATATACGTGATTGGGATCAATTACTAATCAATTAGTAATTGATCACAATATTTTGGATATCAATCAGGAATCGATTAGTAGTCGGGAATTGATTTCATTCACTGTAAATTATTCTTTCCTCCTTTATGTACATTCTGTATTACAAATAGACCTACAGATGTAACGTTTAAGTTAAGCCGAATACATCAATATTACATCCCCCAAAATTCTACTTCTTCTTTATCTTGTGACATGGTATCAGAGCTCTAGATCCAATAGACAAGCTTCCGCAAACCTTCATCCGAATTTCTGATCCTCAGACTGTTGCTGCAGAAACTTGTCCTGCAAAACAGTAGGCAAGGATTCAACTTTTAAAAAATCCTTTTCTTTCTTTATCCATCGATACCATGATCCCAAACACAGAGCAGAATACCCAAGTTTTGCAGATAGAAGAATCAGTGCGTGCTCAACCTACACAAAATACACAGAATACCCCTTCTGGTTTTCAACAACATGCGCCATGGATACCAGTTCAAGGAACTTACCTTCCGTGGGGATATGCAATGCCGCAGCTGATCTATCCAGGCGTTGCATCGTCTAACAATCAGTTCAATGCTACAACATTTGGACAGACCTTAAGACAAACCTCAGAACCAATTTTTTCGGATGCGAGTCAGAATCCTTATCTAGCATCGCAACCCAGAATACAATTCCCGGATCATTCGGCGGATCCAAGGAGCTTCAGCTTGGGAGGAAGTCCCAATCCGACACCTCAACCTGGGTATTCCCCGTTTCCTTACTCGATCATCATGGTTCGTCCGGAGCCTGGCGATCCCCTATACACAAGCGTCGGGGACGGACCAGAGCTCCGTTTGCTCTCATAACAACTCACTGGTCCAGAACATTACTCAACATGGGCGCGGGTTTTTCGGTACGCACTCGTCACCAAGGACAAAGAAGGTTTCCTTGATGGAACCATTCCAATGCCGGCAGACGAGCGCTTAACTCGGCTGTGGAACAAGTGCAATCAACTCGTCAGAACCTGGATAGGGAATTGCATAAACCCAGACGTCGCGGCCGGATTACCACCGACGGAGGATTCTCGCACGATGTGGGAAAATATAAAGGAGATGTACGGCAAGTTAGATCGGGCGAAAATTTTTTCAATCACACACAATTATCAGAATTGAAACAAGAGAATCTATCGATTAAAGACACATTCAACAAGCTCTCAGCCCTCTGGAACGAATTGGAGGCGGTTGAAGAAAAACTCGAAGGGCCCGACGCAACCCTAAAGCAATTAAAAGAAATCAAAGAACGGGAGAAGGCGACACGGTTCCTGCTCATCCTCAACGAGGATTACTTACCGTTCCGAACGCAGATCCTCGCGATGGAGCCACCTTCGTCGCTCGGCTGTATTTACCAACTGGCAATCCAAGAGGAAAGCCAGAGATATGCTACCTCAGGGCACGAAGGTAGAAGCGAAGGCGTCATCCTCGGAGCTCAGGCAAACTCGCGACGGAGGGTTCCAGGGGAGAACGTCCAGAGCGGAGGAGAGAGGAGGAGTACCTGGAGTGCTCACGGCGCAAACCCTAGGAGAGCAAATGAGGCTCGCGAATTTCAGAAGCAAGGGAACGGTGGAGATCGTTTTCCTTCAGCGAACCGTGGTGATGGTTCCTTTTTTCCCAATGGTGGAGATGTGGCTTTTCAGATGAATCGGGTGGTTTAAAAAATGCCACATCAACCCAACAACCGACCCAATTTAACGGCTCGGCTGTTACCACGCGGACTGGAGGTGGTAATACAAAAAATAAGGGAAAATTATATTGTATTTTTTGCAGGCATCCACATCATACCGTGGAAAATTGCTGGAAATTACATGGAAAAACGGGTGGCAAGGAAAAGGGGGCCAAGGAATCAACAGCAAATCATGTTGCTGGAATTAATCAGTCGATATCTTATGAGTAGTATCAACAATTAATGAGGGCCCTTAAAATGATGGAGATGGACAACAAAGGAGCAAGTTTTTCAGGTACTTCTTATAGCCTGATAAATTCGATCGCAAGTAGTGCATGAATTATTGACTCAGGAGCTAGTGATCACATTATTTGCGATGATAGTCTTTACTCTATGGTTTATGATAAACATGACTCGTCCATATTTGTGCGCCACCCAAACGGGACCACCACCTCGATCTCAAAAGTCGGAACAGTTGAAATTAGTCCCTACATCACACTCCGAAATGTCTTATATGTCCCACAATTCATATTCAGACTCATATCTGTCTCTAGGACCTATGAGGATAATTCCTGTCATGTTTTCTTCACACCCGATAAATGCGTTTTTCAGGACCCTTCGACTGGCAAACTGATGGGCTTGGGTAGAATTTCAGAAGGCCTATATTTTTGGAATGATTTCTCCAAAGAATCTATTGTTCCCTTCATGAAACAATCATTATGTAATGCCAATAATAAAATTTCGATTCTTCATCAACGTCTCGGACATAGTGTTTCTCACCCATACCCTCAGTGCAAAGTTTGCCCCATGGCAAAACAATCAAGAGTTCCTTTCTCAACAAGTGATACTCGTGGCACAGAAATGCTCGCTCTTATACATGTTGATGTTTGGGGCCCGTACCATACTCCAAATCATGATGGGGCAAAATTTTTCCTCACAATTGTAGATGATTTTTCTCGAGTCACATGGGTATTTCTCATGTAATCCAAAGGCCAAGTATTCTCCAAACTGAACCTCTTTCTTTTAACATCTCACAATCAGTTTAAAAAATCTGTTAAAAAAATTTGAACAGACAATGGTAGAGAGTTCTTTAATCATCACTGTGAGGAACTCTTCTCTTCTCTTGAAATTTTACATGAGAGATCATGTACTTACACACCTCAACAAAACGGTGTCGTCGAAAGAAAACATCGTCATCTTCTCGAAGTAGCCCGAGCCCTTAAATTTCAAGCATCTATTCCTGAGACCTTCTGGGGCGATTGTGTGATCACAGCTACTTATTTAATTAATCGCATGCCTACTCGAGTTCTCGGTGGTAGAAGTCCTTACGAGATGATTTATGGAAAGAAACCTGATGCTAGTCACCTTAAGGTGTTTGGTTGTTTATGCTATGCTGGGATTGTTGGACCACGAGATAAATTGGATCCACGGGCTCGTTCTTGCATTTTTATGGGATATCCCACCCCACAAAAGGGATACCGTTTATATGATCCGTCTTCGGGAGAATTTTTTGTCACCAGAGATGTTGTCTTCCTCGAAGAAGTTTTTCCTTTCCAAGAAATGGAGTCTTCACAGGACATAACACCACCATTTTCGCAACATCGCAGTTTCTTATTTGACGAAGCATCTGTATCACCAGTTTCACATCAAATGGCAATACCGATACGAGCATCAACTGATACTGCAACCTGCTTCGACTGATCTTTCCAATCCGATTGATACTACCATTCCACCAGAAGAGGAAAATTTCTCATCCTCTGAGGGACAACTCAATCAGGATAAATCAGATCATTCAGTACCCGAACGGTCTCCTGTGAATACAACTATTCTGCCGAGACGATCAAGTCGTACGATACGACCCCCTACCTGGACTAAGGATTACATATGTAATTCTTCACATACAAGAGGTATTCCATATCCTATTTCTTCTTACATCTCATTTGAGAAATTATCTCTGGAGCATATGTGTTGCGTTAGTCGCATGTCAGAAGAACTTGAACCCAATTCATATCATGAGGCCGTTCGTGATCCTCGATGGCAAAAGGCCATGGAAGAAGAAACAAAGGCTCTGGTTGACAATCAGACATGGGAGATGGTACCTTTACCACAACATCGCAAACCTATTGGCTGTAAATGGGTATACAAGATTAAGTACCGAGCGGATGGTTCTGTTGAACGATATAAGGCACGCTTCATGGCTAAAGAATTTACTCAAAAAGAAGGATTCGATTATCATGAAACCTTCTCCCCAGTAGCCAAAGACGTTACGGTTCACTCTTTTTTATCTACTGCCGCGCTTCGTGATTGGCCGTTGCACCAAATGGACGTTCACAACGCTTTTCTTCATGGTGATCTTGATGAGGAAATTTATATGGAGGTTCCCGATGGATTACGGAGACAGAGGGAGTCTAAAGTATGTCGTCTCCGCAAATCCTTATATGGGCTCAAGTAAGCTTCAAGACAGTGGTATGCAAAATTCACTACATCTCTTACCAAAGCAGGATTCATGCAATCTAAGCATGACTATGTATTGTTCACATGGCAAAAGGGTTCATCATGTATATACCTGATAATATATGTGGATGGCATTGTTATTATGGGAAATGATGATCTGGCTATAAAAAGTTTGAAGGAATATCTTCATTCCACCTTTCATATCAAGGATCTTGGACCGCCGAAGTATTTCCTTGGTATAGAAATTGCCCGTTCGGATTTGGGAATTTCTCTAAGCCAACAGAAATTTATTCTGGAGATTATATCAGAAGCAGGTTTATCAGGATGTGAACCAGCAGTTATTCCTATAGAGCAAAATATCAGATTGACGACAGTTGATTATGATAAAGATACATCATCAGAACTTGATGATCCATTGCTTGAGGATCCATCCAGTTATCAGAGATTGGCTGGAAAACTGATTTATCTCACAATGACAAGGCCAGACATATGTTTTGCCGTATAGACCTTGAGTCAATTCATGCAGAAACCCAAGCAGTCTCATATGAATGCTACCTTGAAAGTTGTAAAATATCAGAAGAAGTCGCCAGGATTGGGTATTCTTCTCTCACGAGATTGCAATATGGAAATGAACGCTTCCTGCGACACTGACTATGCTACATGTCCGATGAGTAGAAGATCAGTTACTGGATTCTGCATCAAGCTGGGACAATCCCTACTTTCGTGGAAAACCAAAAAGTAGGCCACCGTATCCTTATCGTCAGCTGAGGCAGAATACATGGCAATGGCAAAGACTGTGTGTGAAATAGTCTGGTTGCGAGGATTACTTTAGGATCTTGGCATCGAAGTTAAGGGACCAACAGTTTTGTTTTGTGACAATGATGCAGCCATAAAGCTTGCTGGAAACCTAGTATTTCATGAAAGGACAAAACATATAGAAGTTGATTGTCACTTTACTCGGGAAAAGATCCAAGAAGGAATGATTAAAGCAACTGGAATAAATACAGCAGAACAACCGGCGGATATTTTCACGAAGGCATTATGCCAGAGACAACACGCATATCTTTTGAGCAAGCTCGGTGTCTTGGACATATATAAGCCACCAGCTTGAGGGGGAGTGTTATCAGATATACGTGATTGGGATCAATTACTAATCAATTAGTAATTGATCACAATATTTTGGATATCAATCAGGAATCGATTAGTAATCGGGAATTGATTTCATTCACTGTAAATTATTCTTTCCTCCTTTATGTACATTCTGTATTACAAATAGACCTACATATGTAACGTTTAAGTTAAGCCGAATACATCAGTATTACATTCCCCAAAATTCTGCTTCTTCTTTATCTTGTGACAGAATTGTTGACTTTGTAAGTTCCACATCGCTTAAGAATGGGTATTGTGTGCTTTTTATATATACTTGTGGTCTCCATTTACCTAATAACTTAAGTTTTTGAGTTGGACTTTCTAACATAGTATCAGAGCCAGTGTTGTCCCTTTCGCGAATGTGCGTTTGCCTAAATTCCACGTGCCGCCGCTCTTAATCCGACTTGCACGTAAGAGGGGGTGTTAATTTTGTAAGTCCCACATCGCTTAAGAATAAGTCTTGTGTGTTCTTTATATATACTTGTGGTTTCCCTCCACCTAATAGCTTAAGTTTTTGGGTTGAACTTTCTAACATGAATCATTAACTTCTTGTTGAACACTGACTTGCCATTACAAGCTAATGTATATTCCTATTTTTTCTTGGGTGAGTATGTATATTCCTATTTTGCATATGCCTTAGATCCAATTAATGTAAGATTAGATTAGGCTCAATTCACCTCGCTCGGTCCAATGGTGCAGGATAGCCACTTAAGTTACTGAAACATGCTCGACCCGATTGTGGATGGCGGTGGTTTCCGAGAGCGGTTGGCTTTCGGCCGGAAATGGAAACCTCACCACTCCGCAGCTTGCGCAAAAAATAAAATGAAAATTTTCTGAAGAAATTTCTTGCCCCACAAGCAACTCCTAAGAGGCCTGACCGCTACTTGGAAGGGTTTGTCTTTGCAATGTTTAGTGAAAATAAAAAACCTTCGGGCGTGGAGATGGGACACCGGCTTATTGAGAGACTTATGGACTGGCAATAGGAATGTGTAAGGAATAATGTTTGGATTCAAATAAGTATTCCCATATTTTTTTTCCTTTTATTATTCAATACATGCATGGGTAATATGAGAATAAAACGATTTCTTTCCTCTATCTTTGAGAGCGATAATGACAGAAGCTGAAAAGTTACTGTAAGAGTAGTTTTTGCTTAATGTATCTGAGGTACGGTACCAAATGACAAGTAATTGGTAAATTTTCTATGAAGAGGAATCCCTAACACTTATTTGTGTGACTCAGTGTGAGGACAAAACTCATGGCCAAAATTTTCTAGAATCCTTCATTGGTTTTCTTCAATTTTGTGTTGACAATACCAGTTGCAGATAAAATTTTCTTTTTGATATGCTTGATATAATTTAGAAAATAGCCAACGGCCGAACTATCATTGACCAACTTAAAACTGGACTCATCCTTCCTTCTCACATTTTATACACTTCTTTCGTTTTTTTTTTTTTGACAGAATCAAGATTTTATTTTCTTGGTCTAGTGCTATGCTACCCTATACTACTACACAAACCACACCGTGCGCATTATGTGCCGTGTGCAGGTTGAGGTTGCGAAACCCTGTTCCCTCATTTTTGGAGTTGGCGAATATTTCAGGGACCCTTGTTTCTCACACTGGGCATGCCCACGTGAACTTAGGGAAACTCAAGTGTTATTCGACGATATGTGACCCATACGCCCGGGATGCAAGGGTTCGAGAGCAGCGCCTCCGACACGAGTGTCTCGCTGCCCGATCAGCAAGCGGGACTTTCACTGCCCGGTGAGCGGACGGGGATTTGGGGGCAGCGCCCTTGAAATAACAACAGGTTTGGGCTTTATTCAAAGTTGGCCCGTATGCTGTGAGATCAATGATATTTCGGATAGGTTTAGATTTTGGGCACGTTTATTGCTTCAAGGCTAATAGATCCCAGTCAAACCAGTGTTCCAGTCGTAGATGATACTAGATAGTAGATAGGACATCTTGCCGTTTAAAACAACTGGACACGTAGGAAAGTCATGGGATCTTGACAGTACCTGATCTTTGTGACATTGAATGGATTCTTCTCTCTCATTTGGCTAACAGCTAGTATTAGCACCTACGTTTCTAGCAAGATTAGGGCATCACTACAAAAAAACACGGTTTTTGCCACGAAAAATTATCCACGAAATAATTTCGTTGCAAATTTGCAACTAAATTTGCAACGAAAAATAAATTCGTCACAAATTTGCGACGAAATTAGGCACGAAAACATTTCATCGCTGATTTGCAACGAAGTTATAGTTCGTTGCAAACTTTGCAACGAAAAAAATATTTCGTTGCAAATTTTGCAACGAAGTTATAGTTTGTTGCAAACTTTGCAACGAAGTTATATTTTCGTTGCAAATTTTGCAACAAATAATAATTCGTTGCAAAAAGTTGCAACGAAATTATATTTTCGTTGCAAATTTTGCAACGAAGTTATAGTTCGTTGCAAACTTTGCAACGAGTTGCAACGAACATATTATTTCGTTGCAAAGTTTGCAACGAACATATTATTTGCAACGAACTATGATTTGTTGCAAAATTTGCAACGAAATAATATGTTCGTTGCAAACTTTGCAACGAAATATTTTTTTCGTTGCAAAATTAGCCCTAAAATTTAGACTCGCGGCTCCCTTTTCCCTCCCCTTTCTCAGATCTCTCTCTCTCAATCGACACTTCCTCTGCAGCACCGATGGGGATGCAACGCGAGGCGGCAAGAAGCCGGACAACATCGGCAAAGGCAAGGTCACGCCTGTCTAGATCGCCTTCATCGTTGATCGCTACCTCCTCGACAATGGCCACCAGCGGAGCCGGTCTGAGTTCCACGCCAGGGCCTCCTCTCTCCTCGCCAAATCCCCTCTCCACGAGGATATGAATCACTGGTTTGTGTACTTTCAGGCCATTCCACAAGTGTTGATTTGGCCAAATCTCCCTTCTCCTCCATCGTCGCTCTCGCTCTCCAGTCGAGAACTGGAAACGAAGAAACCCTAGAAATCTCCCAATCCTCCTCCACAAGACTAAGTAGTATTTCGATCATCGATTTCCTCAATCCCTTCCATGTCGACGTTACCTTCGTCCTCTTCGACCTTCGCCTCTTCCCACTTCACCTACCAGACCGGATCTTCCTACTTCCTTCTTCCCTTCCACCTCCAGCAGCCCACCACGCAGTACGCCACCGCAGCTCCTCCGCCGTCGCCTCCTGTTGCCGCCGCCGGGACGGTCTATGCCGGTCCTGTCTACCCCGCTCCCCCGCCAGCGCCGATGGCCGGCGTCTATACTCTCCCTCAGTTTCAGCAGGTAAGTTTATCTGTCGTTCGTTGTTGCTAGACTTGAAGCGCTGGTTTAATTGAAGGAATCTGGTAGTCTTGTTTGTTTGGTATGAGCTATAGAGAGGGAGTCTTTTGGGTCTTGAGTTATAAGCTGGAACCACAACTGGCTGCATTTCATTAAATGTGTTTTTTAGCTAGTAGAGAGTGGATGGAGGATTTTGGTGATAGAGAGGCATAAACGTTGTTTCTTCTGCGTGGAAAGTTTTGATTTTGTTAAGAGTTGATTGAAGGAATCTCAGTCTTCTGCCATGTTTGTTTCTCACAGCATTGGAAGAACAGGACGAGCAGGGAAATCTGGTTTAGCTACTGCCTTCTTTAATGAGAATAACTCATCAATGGCGAGGTCATTATCTGAGCTGATGCAAGAAGCAAATCAGGAAGTTCCGGCTTGGCCCGCCAGGTATGCTGCTAGGTCCTCATATGGCGGAGGAAGGAATCGTCGTTCTGGTGGAGGCCGGTTCGGCGGTCGTGACTTCCGGAGGGAAGGATCTTTCAATAGGGGTGGATCTGACTACTATGGTGGGGGCGGCAGCAATAGTGTTGGGTATGGATGATCATCTGGAGGGTATGGAGGATCATCCGGAGGCTATGGAGGAGGAGGTTATGGCCCTGGTGTCACCAGCGCATGGGATTAAGTAATGAAATTTACTCTTCTGTTGTTTCTGAAGTGCGTCAGTGGCATTCATGCTTCTGCTGGTTATATTATGTCTTTGTCTTGTCTAAGTGGTTCGAGCTTTATACTGTTTGATAGTATGTCTCACGGTTGAGGGGGATGTATTTCTCATATTGGTGCATGCGTAGATGGAGGGTTTTGGAATGCTGATGGTGATGGGTTTGGATTAGACATTTCACATTTTTTCCTTGAATTGATCCATTCCTGTCATTGTCGATTCTGGTGGGTGGGTGGTAGAATATCTGTTGGGAGTGTAAAGGGTTTTTTCTGTTGGCCTTGTTCCTTTTTTTCTCAATAGGCATATTCTTAGTGACCCATTTTCGTAGGGTTTCGAAAGGTTGATGAGTTTCTTGTCCTCCCCATTTTATATAGAGGGTCTTATGTCCCCCAAGCTAAGGAATTATAACTTTTCATGGTTTCTTGTAACATTTTGATGGTGATTGAACTGATAGACACCTCTTATTAGAAGCAGCTTATTTTGTACTTTTCTTCTTGTCCATTTTGAATCTCGGCGGTGGTACAAGTTAGATCATCCTCTTTCATTTTGAATGAGGCATAAACGTTGTTTCTTCTGCGGGGAAAGTTTTGATTTTCTTCTGCGGAATGGCCTGAAAGTATGAATTGATTTCCTTTACTTGCTGGTTTAGTTTTCTTCTAAGTAGATGTGAAGCCGTTGTATGACAAACCAGGATATGAATCACTGGTTTGTGTACTATGTCATTGTTGATAGTAGAGTTCAATTAACCTGATTAAGGCAATTGATATTTGTGATGAACCACTCACAGGCTAGAAAGCAATCTTTACTACACAAATTATTTTATGTCACTGGGTTCAGAGACTCGAAGTATTGTGAAATAGAAAGAAAGGCTCTGAAGAATGAATGGCTGCAAAGAACTTTATTTGAGCAGTTTCCTAAGATTACTTGAAACTCCTAGCATGCCATTTATCTAATTTTTAATTCTCTGTGCTTTTTTTCATTCAGGATTTGCCTGCCCCTAAATGTATTTTGTTCTGACATTTGTTTGCATATTGTTATAATATTTGGATCTTCCTTTATCAATGTTCAATACAAATTCTAAAAATTAATTTTGCATTTAATTAGATTTAAAATCAAAAAATAAAAGAAAATATTTTATCATACCATCACAAATTTTAAAATCATTAAAATGCCCGGTCGTCGCAAAATCCATCGCTGAGGAGATTTAAAAATTAATAAAATTTTGTCACTAAATTCATCATTGGACGATTCGTCACCAAAAAATAAATAAAAATTCGTAGCCAAAAAATGTTCTTGGCAAATTTGCGATGAAAATGTTGGCAAAATTCGTCGCTAATTGGTTTTGCAACGAAAAATCGAGTCATCGCTAACTCGGTGTTGCTGGTTTTGCAACGAAAAAATTGTCCAAAATTCGTTGCAATTCGTTTTTGCAACGAAATTTGCAACGACAAAAAATTCGTTGCTAATTCCGCGTTGCAAATTTTGCAACAAAAAATTTGATGTGTCGTTGCAAATTTGCAACGAAGTAAGTTTCGTTGCAAATTTGCAACGAATAATACTTTGCAACGAAGTAATTTTCGTTGCAAATTTGCAACGAATAATACTTTTGTTGCAAATAAGCAACGAAAATTACTTCGTTGCAAATTTGCAACGAAATATATTTTCGTTGGAAATAAGCAACGAAAATTAGTTCGTTGCAAATTTGCAACGAAAGTATTATTCGTTGCAATTTTCGTTGCAAATTTGTGACGAAGCATCGAATTTTTTGTTGCAAAATTTGCGACGCCGGATTCGCAACGAATTTTTTTTCGTTGCAAATTTTGTCGCAAAAGCGATTTGCAACGAATTTTGGACGATTTTTCGTTGCAAATTTCGTGGCTAAAAGGCTGTTTTTTTGTAGTGCATGTTATAGTTGCTTATTTAGCTTTCTAACTGCTAAAGTATCCCACAAGAGTTATCTATGACTTTTATGTGGGCCGTATATTCATGCAATAACATTTTATCAAATAGCTTAAGCTTTTCGATTGGACTTTTTCATATGACATCAGAGCCAAGTTTCATTTACTTCGTGTGTCCTCGCTCATCAATTGGACATTCTCAATCCGGTTATGGGCCTTATCCGCATAATAGTATGCTTTGGGTTGAATTCTCTCACATCAACGAGGTTAGACAAATTTTCAAAGTTACATGAAACAATAAACAAGATGAAAATTTGATGGGAGAAGTGTCAAAAAAAGTCATAAACCTATTGCATTAGTGCCAATTTAGTCCTAAACCTTTTTTTGGTGTCAATTCAGTCCTAAATCTTTTTCATTGGTGCCAATTAAGTCATAAACCTTTTATTGGTGTTAATTCAGTCCTAAACTTTTTGCTTTGGTGTCAATTCAGTCCTAAATCTTTTGTATTTATGCTAATTGAGTTAATTCGACTAATTTTGGCCGAAATGACTAACTTGGACATCGATTGTCCTACATAGTATGACAAATGTTGACTTGGATATTTTTTTAATATTATTCTATAATTTTTAAAAAAATTTAAGCATTTTTTGGTTTTTTTCAAAAAATATTGTTAAAAATTATTTAGAATTATAGAATAATATTAAAAAAATATCCATGTTAGCTCAAGCCGTGCCATGTTGGAAAATTGATGTTCGTGCCAATAATTTTCGATCAAAATTGATCGAATTGACTCAATTGGTATAAATGCACAATATTTAGGACTAAGTTGGCACTAATGTAAAAGGTTTAAAACTAAATTGACACCAATGCAAAAAGTTTAGGAATTTTCCCATAATTTGATTGATCTCCATTACCGACTCAAGCAAAATATTAATATGGAATTCGACAGCTATGACAGATCCTCCTTTAATTATTTTGTGGTTCTTTTAACACTCAAAGTATCAGCAACAATCAATGTAGGCCACCCTTCTTCAATCAAATCCACAGAGAATCCATTCCAGGAAAACTGACACAGACAAAGCAGAAAGGAGCAATTGACACTGTCTTATAGCTTAAATTAGTATCCAGTCTAAACTGTTGGTGTTCATAGAAGTATATTTGATCATGCCCTATGACCTGCTGAGATTTCTATGTCGTTTATTCAGGAAATGCTGCATACTCATGGCTCTACATATTCTCCACCTTAACTCGTTTGGAAGGATGACTAACCGAGAATGTATTATCAATGGATGGATCAAAGAGGAGAAATGTCAGCTTACAAAGTCTTAAAATTTCCCTCTAAGCACATGTCGAAATCTTGTTTCTGTCTTCTTTTTTGACAAAAACTGGAGACATTCCTCTATGCGTAGAATGAAACTAAGCCGGATGTACCTCGTGACAATCTACGCATTATGACAGAAGTTGACTATCCCCTATCAGTAATTTAATAAAATCTATTTATGGAAATTTAGCTCGTATCAATCATCCATTACAAGTATTACAAGCCAAGGAATATAAAACCCGGTAATATCCAGAGAGAAGCAACCCAACATGAGGACATGGACTCTTCAAATCAGTGCACTTGTAGATTTTTTTTTTTTTGGGGGGGGTAAAGATTGTACTTGTGGATTTCATCTCAACATCCAACATTACAGCTGGGAATTACACAGGGGAGGAACTTGAGACGTGTTAGGAAATCACATCGTTAGAGAGAATAAATAAAGAAGAAGACACAACTATTCTGCGTAAAAAAACCTTTTAGAGAAAAATGACAGCGTTGCACTGGACAATCTCTTCACTATTAATGTTAGTATCAGTTTTACAAACTTGAGTTTACAACTACGAAAGACATTGCCTCAATATACAATAAGAGTCTAAGATATACGTAGTTACCATGGAAATTTCTTGTATGCCAATAACAACAATAAAAAGCCACTATTCTTCGCTTTTATATGAAAACTACACACACACACACATATATCTTGACTTTGTAAGTCCCACATTGCTTTAGAATGGGTCTTTGTGCTCTTTATATACTTGAGGTCTCCCTCCACCTAATAGCTTAAGTTATTGGGTTGGACATTCTAACATGGTATCAGAGCCAGTGTTTGCCCTTTCGCAATGTGCGTTTACCCAAAAATTCCACGTGCGGCTCTTTCCCGGCTTGCACGTGAGAGGGGCTCTTGACTTTGTAAGTCCCACATTGCTTTAGAATGGGTCTTTGTGCTCTTTATATACTTGATGTCTCCCTCCACCTAATAGCTTAAGTTATTGGGTTGGACATTCTAACAATATATATGAAGATGATGATCGGTCCTTGAAAGAGTCTGCTTCCATGCAGGTTCACATTCACATTCAGACAAGAAAGTGCCCTTCCCACTAAGCTTGCCCATGTTGTATCTAGCGATATCATCTAGAGGGGATATATGTAATTTTAATCAAGTTTGATTGAAAATTGCATGCGGAATTAAAAGAATCAAGTCAAATATCACACAAAATCATAGTTTGAAGGTATTCAATTTATGAATTCGAACAACATTATGCAAGAGTCTATCAAATGTATTGAGTGGAACTTAGGGATAGAGAATATTGCATACGAAGATTATAGTGATTCGGCTTTGATCAAGTCTATGTCCACTTCCCATGCTAATAGTTGATAAGCTGTATTTTACTAGATGAACAACGATGGTTTACAACAAGTGATGATTACTCTTTTTGATAGATCGCACTATCTTCTCTCAATCATTTTTACAAAGCCTATCAATTTTTATAGTGTAAAGCTCACGAAAATAAATATGTAAAATTTGAAGCTCTCTTCCATTTTGGAATTTATGATTATGAACTCCCACTCTCATAACAGTACGAAAGATCTCTTTTTATACTCCTCCGTCTCTAAACTAGCCGTTGTACAATCTCCAAAAGATCACTCTTCAATCTTTAATTGGACTTCTCTAATCTTTAATTGAACGAGATTATATCTTGAAGATTTAGTAGTCGTTGAGTGATTTGATTCTCAACCCCGTTGATTCGATCGCCCACACAACTAAAGTTTTAATTTCCATAAGTAGAGTTCTTCATTTATGGAAATCAGCTTGTCTCTGAAGGTAATTTCCACCTTGATATGCTTCACCATCCGTTGTAAAACCATCTTCCAAACGGAAGACTACAACTTCCTTAAAAATAATTTCTCAGCCATAAATAGCATATGTCAAACGTGGGTCTTCATCAGAGAACAATTTCTTAATATTTAATATATCGTTGTTTCTGAACAGTAAGAAAAAACAGAACAAGTCTTCTGAATCTAAATAGCTATTTCTTGACAGTCATTAGAAATATAACTAGTCGTTTGAATCTGAATAGACAAAACACTGAGTTTGAAGCTAATAGAAAGCTTGTTGATGCTCCCATAAAAGTTTTCATTCAAAAGTGTGGTTGAAGTTACATAAGTGACACTTCACTTAATCTGGATAAAAAGATTCAACCCATTCAAAAACAGATACATGATACTCTTGTCTTGAGTCTGAACATCCAACCAAGGTCAATATGAACTTCTTTCCTCACGTGTATCACTTGAGTTTCCATCTTTTGATCCCTCCAAGTTTATTGATGATTACGGCTCTACATTGCTGCTCACCTTTCCAAGATCTTTTCAAGTTTTACCGAATTTCTCGTTCTAGGTTTGTTCACCTTCTATTTAGGTACTTCCAGCTTGAAGATATCTCTACGCCTAATACGTTTCACCATTGATAGAGAACTACACGTTCTGCTAATACATCATGTGAATAATGGCTTGTGTTTTTTGCACCTGGTTCTATTAGATCAGTTAAACTCATTAGGAGCTTTTGATTATTTGTCATATTCAAAATATCATAAGGAATTTTCTTGAAAGCCCTTTCCTCTCCCACCTTTCACTTCTTTGCACGCATCACCCGCAACATCGAGGCGCCAAAAGAAACCAAATAACGAGCCAATCCAACTATAGTCGAGAACACCCAGTTGGCCAAATGTCCTAAAAAGGACAACCCCAGATAAAAAAAGATTAAAATTCCTCGTTGAGATAGATTGTCTTGTCAAACAGTATAAGAACAGTGGTCGAATCAGATAACGACGCAGCATTGGAGCACTTTTCGGGGAAGGAATTACGCGAACCAGTGATGGGCGAAAGGGCAAGCAGGAGTCATTTTTTTAATCTAAGTGGCGACCACTAACCTAAGTAGTTCAATTTGTGCACTAAAGTCGTTAACATTTATTAAAAATTGCAACTAGATGCTAACTCTGTATTGAAAAGTACAATTTAAATTGCCATATATCCAGTTCTCGAGTGTCACATATAGACACAATGCTCATCAGAAATGAGAAGCATCTATTGCGCTTTCGAAAAAAAAATATTAGATTGGCTGCATTGATTTAGAAGTTTTGGACCCCATTACTATTTCCGTGGCCCTTTGCTTTCTCTTAAATAAATGAAGGCTAAGGTGCAAAATTATTGACTTGAGGGACAAAAAGTGAGGAAAATCTCACGAACTTAAAAGCTAGATTGGGAATGCATTTAATCTCTCCGGGCGACTCTTTAAACTCAGGGTTACAACTCGTTCTGTCGCGTGGACAAAAATTGTCCGTAGAATGTATGTGAGTTCAATTATGTAGGGCTGCATGTTGCAAATACACTGTTTTTGCCATTGGAGGATGTCTGTACTTTATTCATCACGATCCGTACGTGTTGCTGGGTGCTAAATTATATCAATCCGACAAAGTAATTTGATCATTTGACTCGTGAATATATGTTCACTGGCAATGGGGATTGTGTCGGAACGGAAGTCGTCATGAGCACACCTACAGGTACATTCACTCCCTAGTAATCTGTTTTTTCCTATGTATTCAGTCTTGATGCAGGTTTTGTCTTTTAACAGCGGTAACTTCTGGTTGTGTTTACTCTGCTTTTTTCGGTATGGAAATAATTTTTTTAATCCAGTTGTGCCTCTTTTTTCATCTAAATAGATGGCTGGCCACTTCGAACTTATAATGACATGAATGATAATTATTTTCATGAGTTATTTTTATGGGAAAAAGATTTTTCTGTTTCGATTCCCAGACGAGTTTATGAGTAGATAAAAGCATTTGATAATGCGACACAAATTTTGTTCTGAAACAAAAATTCGTTCAATAACCGTATAAAATTTCAATGATTGCCAGCCGCCGGGGCTCGCTGGCATACGCAAAAGAGAGATAGACTGCATGTGAGAGAGAGGGAGTGAGTGATGAGAAAAATTCTTATTTCTGTTTATGTTCTAGATATAGAAAAATAGAAACTTTTACTTCCCATTTTTGTTCCAAACTTATTTCTGGGATAAAAATTTATCTTGGAAAAAAAAAATGAAATTGTTTTACTAAATTGATTTTTCTTCCAAACCTGTTCCTATGAACAGAAAAATAAATAAGCACACAAACAGAATGGTTGTTATTCGCTCCCTAAATAGCCATTAGGTTTTATTTTTATTTTAAAAATAGCCGTCATGGTTGGAATTGTTGACTTTGTAAGTTCCACATCGCTTAAGAATGGGTCTTTTGTGCTCTTTATATATACTTGTGGTCACCATTCACCTAATAACTTAAGTTTTCGAGTTGGACTTTCTAACATAGTATCAGAGCCATTGTTGTCCCTTTCGCGAATATGCGTTTGCCTAAATTCCACGTGCCGCCACTCTTAATCCGACTTGCACGTGAAAGTGGGTGTTTACTTTGTAAGTCCCATATCGCTTAAGAATAGGTCTTGTGTGCTCTTTACATATACTTGTGGTTTCTCTCTACCTAATAATTTAAGTTTTTTGGTTGAACTTTTTAATAGGAATCATTAACTTCTTGTCGAGCACTAACTCGCCATTACTAGCTAATTTACATTCCTATTTTTTTGGGTAAGTATGTATATTCCTATTTTGCATATGCCTTAGATCCAATTAATGTAAGATTAGATTAGGCTCAATTCACCTCGCTCGATCCAACGGTGCAGGATAGCCACTTAAGTTACTAAAACATGCTCGACCCGATTGTGGATGGCGGTGGTTTCCGAGGGCGGTTGGCTGTCGGCCGGAAATGGAAACCTCACCACTCCGAAGCTTGCGCAAAAAATAAAATGAAAATTTTCTGAAGAAATTTCTTGCCCCACAAGCAACTCCTAAGAGGCCTGACCGCTACTTGGAAGGGTTTGTCTTTGCAATGTTTAGTGAAAATAAAAAACCTTCGGGCGTGGAGATGGGACACCGGCTTATTGAGAGAGTTATGGACTGACAATAGGAATGTGTAAGGAATAATGTTTGGATTCAAATAAGTATTCCCAGATTTTTTTTCCTTTTATTATTCAATACATGGGTAATATGAGAATAAATACGATTTCTTTCCTCTATCTTTGAGAGCGATAATGACAGAAGCTGAAAAGTTAGTGTAAGATTAGTTTTTGCTTAATGTGTCTGAGGTACCAAATAACAAGTGATTGGTAAATTTTCTATGAAGAGGAATCCCTAACACTTATTTGTGTGAGGACAAAATTTTGTAGAATCCTTCATTGGTTTTCTTCAATTTTGTGTTGACAATACCAGTTGCAAATAAAATTTTCTTTTTGATATGCTTGAGATAATTTAGAAAATAGCCAACGGCCGAACTATCATTGACCAACTTAAAACTGGACTCATCCTTCATTCTCACATTTTATACACTTCTTTCGTTTTTTTTTGACAGAATCAAGATTTTATTTTTTTGGTCTAGTGCTATACTACCCTATACTACTACACAAACCACACCGTGCGCATTATGTGCCGTGTGCAGGTTGAGGTTGCGAAACCCTGCTCCCTCATTTTTTGAGTTGGCGAATATTTCAGGGACCCTTGTTTCTCACACTAGGCATGCCCACGTGAACTTAGGGAAACTGAAGTATTATTCGACGATATGTGACCCCTACGCCCGGATGCAAGGGTTCGGGAGCAGCGCCTCCGACACGGGTGTCCCGCTGCCCGATCAACAAGCGGGGCTTTCGCTGCCCGGTCAGCGAACGGGGATTTGGGGGCAACGCCCTCGAAACAACAACAGATTTGGGCTTTATTCAAAGTTGGCCCGTATGCCGTGGGATCAATGATATTTCGGATAGGTTTAGGTTTTTGGCACGTTTAGGGCAAATATATTTTGCTTATTTTTGTTAATCATTGTAACGAGTTGTGGCTGTAAACCTAAACATTATAGTGAGATCTCTTTGCAGGACGTAGTCCTATCTGGGGTGAACCTAGATAAACTGTGCGTCGTTCAATTTTTCTTGATTTATGTTTGATCATCTTGATTCGGTGTGCAATAAATTCCATCACTCCTCACATATCCCCACCTCACTCCTCCCGTGAAGGTGGGGATTGGAAACTGTCGCGACCCGTCCGAAAGCGGACGCGGCTAATGGATTACCGATCACGGGTCTTGGATCGGCGCGAGCCCTCCCAGGCCCATACCAAATCGCGGCGGGAGTATTTTTCAGGAGGATTCGACGATAAGAGTCGATCGCTTTCGACCTTAGTGTGGTCGTGGTGGCATGTGCAACTTGTGCATGCATTTGGAGTCGCCACCGGTCTTTCTTGGAGGGTAGACCGGAAACCTTACTGATCGATTGGGAGAGATCGATCAGTTCTACGGAACCAGAGATTTTGGGTTCGGGGACTTGGTTACGCTGGTGTCGTTACCAACGCCCTTTCGGTACCTAACGTGAGTGATTTTCCTAACTAAGATTTCATGCAGGCGCAATTTTGGGTGAGGTAAGTCTGACTTTGCACATTAACCAGTTTAACATGCTCACGTAATCATAATAAATAAATAGACGTCAATCACATAAACATCTATCCTACGTGGTGATCATGGAATTATGATTTAATGGGTCTCGAGCCAATGAGACCACATTTAATCATTTTAATATTTTAATAACGGAGAGCCGCTCTTCGCTTCTTCTTGGTTTCTTGAACTCTTCAAGAATTGGGCCCCAAAGAGCTCGCCGACTTAAAAAGCTCCTCCACGTAATCCTCGTAGCATTTACATCAACAATTGACTATGCTAAAAATAAAGATTACATGAAAAATAAAAGGAGTACGCAGCCTCCATTTAATAATTACAACCCCAAATACATAAATAATCATCATACATTCATATATACATCAATCACATTGATTAGGGATTTTTCCATGATCACCACCATTTCACGTAAGTAATAAATTCATAATTTAAAACTTAGGAAGGCACAATAAAAATTCTACGTTGAATCATATTCAGAATTTTTACGTAAAATAAGATAGCTATAAATTTTCGATTCAAAATTGATTTAGTCTCAATTTTTGCTACGTTGATTAATTTATCATATAAAATAATCAACCTCCATTAGCCATGTAAGACGAACAATTCGTTAATACATATTGGCCATAGTATTGCAAAAATTGCAAAAAATCAATAAAATGCACGAAAACACCTAAGGATCGGCTCTGATACCACTGTTGGGATCCACGTAACACGTAGCGGAAATAAATAACAACCCATACATGTATCTCCAGAGGCGTACTTCGTGCATTTCAATCGAAAAAAATCACAAAGCCTCAAAGGGAGTAAATAGATTACCTCTCGTAGCGTGCTTGAACGGAGGTGTCGGTTCGATGTTCTTCGATCTCAACCTCCACAAGTGTTAGGCATCTAGTTCGGACGCACTACCAATTGACGAACGGGGAGACGACTAATAACTCCACAACAATTGTGCTAGCAATATGCGGAATCAATATTCCGAACTTAGAAGCTCTCAAAAATTTGCACACTCTACAAAATGTCTCTCCCCTCCCAACCTCAAAACTCTTGACATCCTTTTATAGCCAAAAATACTTTCCAATAAATTGTATTTAAAAATAGCACTAACAATTATAAATTCTATCTAAAAATAGCACTCACAAATAAATGACATTTAAAAATAGCACTAACAATAGCACTCATAATTTATAATACAAAAATGCTATTTAAAAATAGCACTAACAATAGCACTCACAATTTATAATACAAAAATGCTAAAAAAAAAGGCACTAACAAAGGTGTTAAAAATAATAACCATTATTATTATTACAAGAGTTAAAGAGGTTACCAAACAGTACAAATATGCATAACATATAAATACATATGACGTATAAATACGTAGAGCATACATATACATCCGTGAAACCGGGGACTAATTGAAAGAAAAATGTGCAATTAAGCCCTTTTGGTAAAAATTGATTAAATTGGAGGGCAAATTGACCTAATTGCACTTTAAGACTTTAGAATCCAATGTCATAGATTATAAAAAGTGAGAATTGAAAACTAAAAGACTCGAAAAGAAATTTTTTTTTTTTTAGGCTCGGTTCGGGTTTATGTTTGTGAAGGAACATAGTGACCCGAGCCGAATTTTTGAGATTTAAAGTGACACACTTGACGAGGAAATTAAAACAAAATTATCGAATATTTTTGGGTATTTTCTGACCACGAATGGTATTTTTCTGATTTTTTGGGTATTTTTATAATTAAATAAACTCGAAAAATATTAAAAATACCGAAAAATATTTTTTGTTCAAAATTGGTTCCTAAGGCTAAACCAAGGCTTCCAAAGTTGATTTTGTGATTTTATGACCTTTTTTGATATTTTTAATTAATTTTAAAGAATAAAAATCACAATAATAAATGGTAAAAAATCAGGTGTCAACAGCTGCCCCTCTTTGAGAGGAATCTCGTTAGAGGTTTCTCTCAAAGATAAGGTGGCACCTGATTTCTAACCGACTCAACTGGGAAAATGAGAGAAGAAATGTTATGACATCGGATCCTTAAGCCTATTGATAAAAGCTCAAATCAATCCCCGGTTTGCTCTAACAATTTGAACATGGGCCGGAGTGAGAGAGGCTTACCTGAAGCTCACCTGTCGGATGCTGCCGGTTGCGACGACTTTCAAGAAGATGCCTAGGACTCGTCATTCAGAATATCCTAGGGAGATTAAGCTCTGACCTGTATGGTAGGTCATACCATGATGGGATTCCTAACTTGTAGGAACCTAAGGAAGGCGCATCCCACGCTTTGGGTTTTGCCAAAGATTTTGATCCGTATGGTGGATCGGACCTTTGTGTTGGTCCTTAAGGCGGTATTTACCTCGTGTTGACCCTAATGGCGGTTTCTACCATGAGTTGACCCTTCAGGCGGTATCTACCTTGGTTTGACCCTTCAGGCGGTATCTACCATTTGTTTGACCCTTCAGGCGGTCTCTACCTTGAGTTGACCCTTCAGGCGGTTTCTACCTTTCGTTTGACCCTTCAGGCGGTTTCTACCTTGAGTTGACCCTTTAGGCGGTTTCTACCTTAGTTTGACCCTTGAGGCGGTCTCTACCTTGAGTTGATCCTTCAGGCGGTTTCTACCTTTCGTTTGACCCTTCAGGCGGTTTCTACCTTGAGTTGACCCTTTAGGCGGTTTCTACCTTGAATTGACCCTTCAGGCGGTATCTACCTTCAGTTTGACCCTTCAGGCGGTTTCTACCTTTCGTTTGACCCTTCAGGCGGTTTCTACCTTGAGTTGACCCTTTAGGCGGTTTCTACCTTGAATTGACCCTTCAGGCGGTATCTACCTTCAGTTTGACCCTTCAGGCGGTTTCTACCTTGGTTTGACCCTTCAGGCGGTATCTACCTTTGATTTGACCCTTCAGGCGGTATCTACCTTTGATTGACCCTTCAGGCGGTATCTACCTTTGATTGACTTTGAAAAGGGGTCTCATGACGAGGGTTCTCCACGTCCGATGAGACTGTTTGAATTTTGAAAAGGGGTCTCATGACGAGGGTCCTCCACGTCCGATGAGACTGCCTAAATTTTTGAAAAGGGGTCTCATGACGAGGGTTCTCCACGTCCGATGAGACTGCCTAAGTTTTGAAAAGGGGTCTCATGACGAGGGTTCTCCACGCCCGATGAGACTGCCTAAGTTTTGAAAAGGGGTCTCATGACGAGGGTTCTCCACGTCCGATGAGACTGCCTAAGTTTTGAAAAAGGGGTCTCATGACGAGGGTTCTCCACGTCCGATGAGACTGTTTGATATTTTGAAAATTGGTCCTGGGACGAGGGTTTTCCACGTCTGATAGGACTTTTTCTTTTAAAATGGTTTTTCTTCCCCTTTTTTTTTTGGAGACCCCGAAGTTTGTCGGGAATTTAGTTTTTTTGAAGCAGTGAAAGATTTTATTTTGACAAAACTTCACTTGAGTCTGTTGAAGCGACATTCTGGGAGCTGGGTTCTCCAGGTATCCTGCAGAAGTTTGAGCCTGAAAGATTTTTCTTCACCAAGAAAACGTTAGTAATCTTTGGGAAGACTACGGCTGTCCATTTTGACAAAACCGTATGATTTAAGTTTTAATCATGAAATGTGCATTTTGATGCTGGAGGTTATCCAAAGCATTCTTGCAACATGCAAATGTGATCACAAATCCCTTGCACGGAAAATCTGGATCAACAGTTTGAAAATTCCAAAAAGAGTTTGTTCAAAACATCAATTGGAATATTTCTCGACAAGGAGGTCTTCTCACCTGTTTTGCGATAGTGGTTTTTTATAGGGGATGCACTCAATTCCCTACTAACCTGTGCCTAGGTTTTAGGTTCATTCGCAGCGCATACATTTTGATCGGTCGGGAGGTCTTCTACGGGACCGTAATGTTGGGCTTGAATATTGGTTTTCAAGGGGGACCCGCTTTGGAGTCGAGGCCATTGTATAAAAGTCTTCAACATCTGCTCCGGGTTTACAAGTCAAGAACCCTGCAAAATGAGAAAGAAATAGTCTTGCTCGTACTTCTTCGAGCTAAGCAATATGTTAACCCAAGTGTCTTAGTCAGAGAAGACTGTTTCAGAGTTGTAACATTGATAGGATTGGGGACCGAAAAAGGCTTGTTTTTGGCCCAGAAATTACGAAGGGTTTGGCATTGGTGATCATTGCAAATTTACCACATGCCCTTTTCCTCTCTGCACCTTCAGATTTTGGGATACGCAACCGATTTTGAGGTGTGCACCAGCTCTTCAGAGAACGTTTCGTCGTATTAAGAGACTGATGACTCTGTCTGCGTCTCTGCTCCACGCTTGACACCATTTGGGGAGTAGTCTTTTTGATCTGACTCCTTTAGGGATTTCCTCTTTTCCCATCCGGCTTCATTGCGGATCAATCAAACAACTTACACGAGCATCGGCCTTGCTTTTACCAGGCACTTTGCTTTTTCTCGATGCCGTGGATTTTTCTCATTCATTTTTGAAATCCCACTTTTTCTCATCTTCATGGGATCGCGTTAGACCTATGATCAAAGGTCTAACAAGGTTAAACATTAACTTAGGAAATTTTTTTTGCAAACCCTAAGTCTTGAACTCCTTCATTTCTGAAGTGATGCTGCATCCGTCTTGGAAAGTGCAATGATCACCAACGGGTTTATGAAATGATTCTGCAGGCTCAACTTGGCTATGGAAAGGATTCGGTGTGTGGGATAGAGAAATGAATGCTTCTTATCATCCTATGGCACTTGGATTACCATATAAACAACACACAAAGATTAATGTTAGTCCGAGCAAGAAAATTTCTAACCATTTTCTCCTGATTCTGCTGGACTCACCTCCATTTTGCCCCGATGTAGGGTGGTTCTTGACAGGGTTAAGAATGAAAACCGCCGTTCAAAGGGGTTATCAACGGTCACCTGTAGTGTTTGGGGGATATGAAACGAATGCCTCCATCGTCCCAACCCATGTAATGGCTGCGAATGGTCCCTACTTCCGTAGGTCCAGATTTTGCTGTCTGATTCGCTCCGCTTCTCTCTTAAGTGTGTATAGGACGTGTTTGGACTAGGCTTTGCCTCTCGTCTTTTGAGAAAACGTCCTTTTGAGAGTTTTGAACAACTTTTGATAGGAAAAATCTCTTTCGTTTTCCCAAAAATTTTACCCATCAAGGGGATTTTATGGTGCACCATGCACTTTCTTATTCATGTTCAGACAACCTCCTGTTTCAAAACATGAATGCCAATGAAATTTGAATTCTATGCCTTCTCTAGACATTAGATTCTGAAAGCTTTTCTTTTCTTTTTTTTATTCAACATCTTCAATGGATTGGGGAGAGGGATACTTACCTGTCCCCCGCGGCTGGAGATCCCTGAAAATGCGGAAGAAACATGTTATTGTCCGTTCAGAAATTTTCAAAAAATTAGAACGATACATCTTACCCTTGGTCATGTGTTCCAATGGGTATTACATGGGATGTGAAAACCCGTTTCGCCTTGATGGCGAGCCCCTGTCAAAGACGAGAATTAGGTGTCAGTTTGCGTTCCAAAATTCCAGGCAAATTGGAACGATACAGCCTTATTCTTGCTTTGTGTTTCCATTTGAGCACAAACGCGCGGCTTGCAGAAATTGGCCATCTATATTGTGGCCATGATTCCTCTGTTTGGTTGGCGGTAAATCCTTCTCAAGGATTTGCCATGGAGGAGATCCATTTGTGTTTTTGGACGCGTTCCAGCGCCGCTCTTCAGAGTTCCTTTTATTCAAGGGAAAAAGAAAATTTTATCAAAATGCATGTCAAAGCATGTGACGTAGGAGCGATACTTTTTACCATCCACTGGGTCTTATAAACAAAGAGCATCTCCTGGAATCCTGACTTCTAAGGCCAATGATTCTATTCGCCTCCATGTTAGCGCGCTCTTTTCATTTGAGGCTTTCAGCGCCAACGACTTCCTGCAAAATGAGTAAAAACTCATGTTAGGCATGTGGTCTTCGAAGACCAAATTGGAACGATACAAGGTTACCGTTCACCCAAATTCGTATCTTGGGGTTTGATTCTGATGCGGACGACTCTGTTATTGCGTCCATTGACTTTGCCAGAGGAGAAACGTCCGGCGTACAAATGATTCACTTGCCCCAGTTAGGCATGGTTTTGCTGTTTGTCATCTCTGGATTCGATGACCATGGTCTGATGCGCTTTCATGGGGGATCATGAGAGTTTGCCCCCGGTTTGGCTCCTCAAAGCAAATGGGGGGAACCTGCTCCCATTGATTTTTGCAGATTCTGATCATCCATCTCGATTGTCAGAGTCCTTGATCAATTTTATCTGTCTCAAGACAGCTTGATATTCTTGGGATTCGTCATGTGGCGGTTTGGTGATTCTCTCGATCACAGTCGCCATTTGAGGTATTTGATGTTCCTTGTTTGTTATTTGAAAGCATTACATCCTGCGTCCTCTGCTCTTGATCATCATCTGAGAGGAAAAGAAAGGAAGCATTATTCCCATATCAAGAAAACAATCATTTTGGAACGATACGTCCTTTTACACTTGATTTGCATTCCGTTTTGCTGTTGCATATTGATATGCACAACATCTATCAAATTCATCCATCCGTGCTTGAAGGTATTTGCAACGCCTACGGTTCATTTGCCCCAGCTGGGCGACGTCTGTTTTGTCATTTGAATGCATGAGCTTTTGGGTGCATTGTCTCCTGAGATAAAAACAAATGGAGAAAAACTTATCCCCAGATCTGATTAAAAATCAATTAGGAACGATACGTCCTTTCACCAAACGAGTGGCTCTGCGGCCAAATGTATTTTGCACTGAAGGGACGAATTCCACTATGCTCCATGGATTTGGGGAATTTGCCCCCATTTTCGATAGAAATGAGCCTTATCAAGATGTATACAATACAAATAGATCCCTAATACAATCAATCTAAGGGACGAGATAGAGAGGATCTCAGCAAAATTAATCTTATACAATAGAACTAAGAATGTCAAATCAATCAAAGGAATGTGGTCCGAACACTTGGAGATGCCCCAGTTCCAGTCTTCGAGATGTGACTCCAGGATCACCGATTTTTTTTTTTTTTAGGTGGTTTTAGATATACCAACCATCTAAAGACATGCACATGAGACAAGTGAGGATAAAACTACTAAAAATCAAAGGATTTGGCACCTAAGGTCAAGGTTCCCACCTCGAGTTCTAGAAAGAGCAGATTCCATTGCACAACTATCGTTGCATTGGGGCTCGATCCATAGCTCAAAATGAGCGGAATTGAAAAGTAGATTACCCCGTGTTTTTCCTCACGGAGATTCCATTTTCAATCCCTTATATTGTTTTCCTATAGACGGCGCCCGAGGTTTTAGGCGCGGTTGTGTGTGTTTTCGGTGTCGTGCTAAAGCGATAAACATGCATCTTATTTAACAATCACCGCTTCAATATAAAACATACACACAATCATTCATTCCTACGCCAACCTGCATAAGACAATGTTAATCACAGACTACCCCCCTTATCGCTCCAATCTGCAAAAACATATAACACCTATCATAAGCGGACTTACCTCACCTTCAAGAGCGCCTGCATGGTTAGAAAAATCACTTAGCGTTTTAATTACGGCCTAAGTCCACTTGAGGTCTAGAACCATTGGTTCTAGAACAAAGGTCCCCAGCGGAGTCGCCAGCTGTCGCGACCCGTCCGAAAGCGGACGCGGCTAATGGATTACCGATCACGGGTCTTGGATCGGCGCGAGCCCTCCCAGGCCCATACCAAATCGCGGCGGGAGTATTTTTCAGGAGGATTCGACGATAAGAGTCGATCGCTTTCGACCTTAGTGTGGTCGTGGTGGCATGTGCAACTTGTGCATGCATTTGGAGTCGCCACCGGTCTTTCTTGGAGGGTAGACCGGAAACCTTACTGATCGATTGGGAGAGATCGATCAGTTCTACGGAACCAGAGATTTTGGGTTCGGGGACTTGGTTACGTTGGTGTCGTTACCAACGCCCTTTCGGTACCTAACGTGAGTGATTTTCCTAACTAAGATTTCATGCAGGCGCAATTTTGGGTGAGGTAAGTCTGACTTTGCACATTAACCAGTTTAACATGCTCACGTAATCATAATAAATAAATAGACGTCAATCACATAAACATCTATCCTACGTGGTGATCATGGAATTATGATTTAATGGGTCTCGAGCCAATGAGACCACATTTAATCATTTTAATATTTTAATAACGGAGAGCCGCTCTTCGCTTCTTCTTGGTTTCTTGAACTCTTCAAGAATTGGGCCCCAAAGAGCTCGCCGACTTAAAAAGCTCCTCCACGTAATCCTCGTAGCATTTACATCAACAATTGACTATGCTAAAAATAAAGATTACATGAAAAATAAAAGGAGTACGCAGCCTCCATTTAATAATTACAACCCCAAATACATAAATAATCATCATACATTCATATATACATCAATCACATTGATTAGGGATTTTTCCATGATCACCACCATTTCACGTAAGTAATAAATTCATAATTTAAAACTTAGGAAGGCACAATAAAAATTCTACGTTGAATCATATTCAGAATTTTTACGTAAAATAAGATAGCCATAAATTTTCGATTCAAAATTGATTTAGTCTCAATTTTTGCTACGTTGATTAATTTATCATATAAAATAATCAACCTCCATTAGCCATGTAAGACGAACAATTCGTTAATACATATTGGCCATAGTATTGCAAAAATTGCAAAAAATCAATAAAATGCACGAAAACACCTAAGGATCGGCTCTGATACCACTGTTGGGATCCACGTAACACGTAGCGGAAATAAATAACAACCCATACATGTATCTCCAGAGGCGTACTTCGTGCATTTCAATCGAAAAAAATCACAAAGCCTCAAAGGGAGTAAATAGATTACCTCTCGTAGCGTGCTTGAACGGAGGTGTCGGTTCGATGTTCTTCGATCTCAACCTCCACAAGTGTTAGGCATCTAGTTCGGACGCACCACCAATTGACGAACGGGGAGACGACTAATAACTCCACAACAATTGTGCTAGCAATATGCGGAATCAATATTCCGAACTTAGAAGCTCTCAAAAATTTGCACACTCTACAAAATGTCTCTCCCCTCCCAACCTCAAAACTCTTGACATCCTTTTATAGCCAAAAATACTTTCCAATAAATTGTATTTAAAAATAGCACTAACAATTATAAATTCTATCTAAAAATAGCACTCACAAATAAATGACATTTAAAAATAGCACTAACAATAGCACTCATAATTTATAATACAAAAATGCTATTTAAAAATAGCACTAACAATAGCACTCACAATTTATAATACAAAAATGCTAAAAAAAAAAGGCACTAACAAAGGTGTTAAAAATAATAACCATTATTATTATTACAAGAGTTAAAGAGGTTACCAAACAGTACAAATATGCATAACATATAAATACATATGACGTATAAATACGTAGAGCATACATATACATCCGTGAAACCGGGGACTAATTGAAAGAAAAATGTGCAATTAAGCCCTTTTGGTAAAAATTGATTAAATTGGAGGGCAAATTGACCTAATTGCACTTTAAGACTTTAGAATCCAATGTCATAGATTATAAAAAGTGAGAATTGAAAACTAAAAGACTCGAAAAGAAATTTTTTTTTTTTTTTTAGGCTCGGTTCGGGTTTATGTTTGTGAAGGAACATAGTGACCCGAGCCGAATTTTTGAGATTTAAAGTGACACACTTGAAGAGGAAATTAAAACAAAATTATCGAATATTTTTGGGTATTTTCTGACCACGAATGGTATTTTTCTGATTTTTTGGGTATTTTTATAATTAAATAAACTCGAAAAATATTAAAAATACCGAAAAATATTTTTTGTTCAAAATTGGTTCCTAAGGCTAAACCAAGGCTTCCAAAGTTGATTTTGTGATTTTATGACCTTTTTTGATATTTTTAATTAATTTTAAAGAATAAAAATCACAATAATAAATGGTAAAAAATCAGGTGTCAACAGAAACCCCCCATCTTCCTCTTCCCAAATGGGAAGTGTGGTCACTGGGACAAAATCCCAGTGGTTGACAAAATCGATATTAGGTGTATAATCTTTAGGTATATAGGTTTCTCCCCAATAATTTTTATGGTAAGAGAAACATATTCTGTTTTGTGATATATTCAAGCTTATGTCTACTAAAAAATATTTAAATATTAAATCATGCTTTCCGTCTAATAACTTAAACTTTTACATTAATTGACTGTGATATCACAAAATTTTACAATATGTATCTACGGAATTCATATAACGAGCAGATTAGAGTTGTTTAAGTTCAATAATTTCGTTTATGTTCAATAATTACACCACTCGTATTGAGATTTAGCATGTGCCATTGGATAATCCACGAGGTTATTTCAACCTTATCCATTTATATTCGAACTATCCCATGTAAAATAATACAAGAAAGAAACACGAGGGCAAAGTATATGGATCTGGTGCGTCATTTACTATCTTTCCAATTGTGTGGCTATTACCCATTTTTGCAATTTCCATTGAGACACTCAAGGACCCAATATAGAGATCGATAAACGTTGGGAGCCTACAAAAATTAACTTTATATATATTTGCAGAAATTATAACCTTAAATTTTTCGATTCGTGTTTTTAGGATCAGATTATGTATGAAATTGTCTTCCCCTCCAGGAAGGATAGGATGTTGCGCCTCTTTTCTCTCCGGGTGCTGCTGCTGCTCGCGTCGCTTCGTCCTCCACCGAGCTCGGGAGTGCTACAGGTGCGCCCTTGATTTTCGGGCTTTCCTTCTCGTCCTCGCTTGCATACCTCGTCGCGTTCTTTTAACATTGAAAATTGTGCAGCGATGCCACACAATCGAAACGTCAGGTACGGTGAATGGGGAGCATCCTTTTACCATTTGATTCTCGTAGGAGCTCGCAGCTTACAGGAACACCAGTGTCGGAGCAGCATTCAATTGTTTGGACGTGTCCATGTCTAACTTCATTCTTGTTTTCATGCTTTTGGAATAGGTAACTCAAAAAGATGTCATCAAGTTTGACCATCCTCGTTCTATCAACAGTAGCATTCTACCATGTCGGAATTACAGAGGCGGACATCGGGGTGAACTGCGTAATGGAAGGAATCAATCTCCCATCTCCGGCCACGGTGGTCCAACTTCTCAAGAACAACAGCATCGGTAAAGTGCGACTTGTCCAGCCAGACTTGGACTTGCTCGATGCGCTCGCGGGCAGGGGAATAGACGTCACCATAGGCATACAAAACCAAGACATAGAAACCATAGCATCGAGCTACAGGGAGGCTATAAATTGGTTCAACACCTATGTGCTACCACATAGCGATGACATCAATTTTCAGTATATTACAGTAGGTCATGAAGTCGTTCCGGGAATGTTGGCTAAACATGTTTTACCGGCTATGCAAAATATACAAGCTGTTAAAGAACTCTATCAATTTAATGGATTGAGGGTGACCACAGTAGTTGGGACTGGTAGCTTAGCGAGGTTCGACCCACCCTCAAGCGGTGCATTCTCAGGCGAAGCTCGAACCCACATTGTTGGAATCCTGAAGTTTTTGGCGAACACTAGCTCCCCGTTATTAGTTAATGTGTATCCCTATTTTGTGTATGCCTCAGATCCAACAAAGGTTAGGTTAGATTACGCTCTAGGTACTGCGACCGTTCCATTAGTTCAAGATGGCAACTTGGGTTACTTGAGCATGCTAGATGCGATGGTGGATGCTTTCTATTGCGCGATGGAGAAGGAAGGCCTGAGCTCTGTGGACGCGGTGGTTTCAGAGAGCGGTTGGCCGTCGGGCGGAGGCGGACTCGTCACCACTCCGCAGTTTGCACAAGCTTATAATCAACATTTTGTGAAGAAGTTTATGGCCATGCAATCAACTCCTAAGAGGCCTGACCACTACTTGGAAGGATTCATCTTTGAAATGTTTAATGACGATCAGAAATCTCCAGGCGTAGATCAACGTTGGGGCTTATTCAAGCCGGACGGGACGCCGGTTTATCCTGTATTTACAGATGGTTGATCAAGGGAAATGTACTGAATCCTTTTCAAGGAAGTCTAGGCAATGAGTAATGAAAAATGTTTGAATTTTTCTGTTTTGTTTTAACACTCTTCCGATTCATCTACTAGGATCTAGAGTCTAAAGTCAACTAGTTTTTTAGATGAAGTTTCATGCGACATGAATATACTAATTTCAATTTCAAGATCCATGATTAGAGCTTGTAAATCTTATAGTCCAATTTCAATTTGGTTCTAAACTTTTTAATTGCTTCACTCAATAGTCCTAAATTTAAATCGTAGGTGCGGATTAAAATTGAAAGTTCTACATTTAAATTTTTTGACTGACGGCCTAGCCCTCTCTAGAAACCACCACATGCACGTCGCCCATGCCTTCAGATTGCATTGAATTTGTTCGATTAACTCAAGTTGCCATCTTTCAGCACAGACAAGTAGCAATGAATTAAGCATAATCCGATCTCACATTAGTTGATTATGAGGTATACGCAAGTACGGATACATGTAGTGGCAATGAGCTTGTGCTTGACAAGAAATTTACGATCTCACCCATGTCGGCTAAGCTTCATCCTAGGATGCACTGTTTAAGGTTCTAGCACGACGCCAAAGCCGTCCGAAGAAGAAGTAGCCATTCGTTTGCTCAGAAGCTGTCTGATCGCGGGTAAGAACTCTTGGGGCTCCGGACGCGATTGTGACTGCAACTCTCGCTCCATCATATTTATAACTACTCAAATTGGTTGTAGATTTTGCGTTCTCAGTAATAAATGCCAAGCTAATCTCCGGAGACTACTTCGTTACCTACGAAATACACAGAAGACTGATCTTGCTCCTGTAGAGTTGCAAATCGGTGCCGAGCCATGTCTTCGACGCATCAGCACTCGGTGCTAATGTTTTGAAAGTCTTGGTGTTTTATGTGTTCTTCCAATCTTGTACTCTCGTAGAATTGGATGACCGTCGCGGGATTACGGAGATTGTCCTTAAGCATTTCCTAGTTCACGTCATGTCGCATTTGTAAATCCGATTTCACAGTGAAGCAACGCTAACAGAGGCGTAGTTGTCCTTAAGGGCTGGTGGTTGTCGTGCTAGTCCCCCGAGAAATAGTCGAGGTGCGCGCAAGCTGGCCTGGACACCTCGGTCACAAAAAAAAAAAAAACACTAAATTGATAGAATGAGTATCGTCAAAGCCAAGGCCCCTTCTTAGAATTTCTATTATTATCAAAGTTGTCTTTTAATTAGCAATCTGCAAGAGGTAATGAGAGAGAGAAAGAGATTGTTCACGACAAATTGTCGAAAGAACACTTTGATAATTTTTACTATATTTCACGCGCGTAGCACATGTGTCGACGGTAGATTGTTTTGAGTGCCAATGGACAGAATCGAGATTAGGTGCATAACCATTTGGTGTATAGGTTCTCTTAACATTTCTTGTAGGAGCCTAGGAGGGACTTCGGGAGCAAAACCATGAGCAAACCCACATAAACTTTCTCCCCTATAATTTTTACCGATTTTTTTTCGTTTTGTGATATATTCAAGTTTAAGTCTACTAAAATATATAAATATATTTAATCACATTTTCCATCTAACATTTTAAAATTTTAAAGTAATTAATTGTGATCTCACAAAATTTTACGATATCTATATACAAAATTCATATATCTAGCAGGTTATAGTTCTTTAAGTTCAATAATTACACTACTCATATTGAGATTTAGCAGGTACATTGGAGAATCCACGAGGTTATTTCATCCTTATCCATTTTCGGGCTTTTCTCCAATTTAGGATTTTTTTTAAAAAATTGCCAAAATAGAAATATTTACCAAATTAATACCCAATCGGCAGCTGGGGTGCCAATTGGTAGTTGGGCTGTCGACTGGGCCCCAATCGGCGGCTTAGCTGCCGATTCGCACCCCAATTTGGCCCAATCTTTATTTTTTTAATTTTTTTTTGTAATTTTTGCTTAAAATTTTTTTAAGATAAATACATACTTCTTAATTATTGTATTTATGTAATTATTTAAATTCATAAAATGATTAAGATGATTAAGATATACAAAAAATGATCTATAGATAAAAAATTATTTTGCTTAAAAAATTATAGGGAAGGGAAGATGCCCAATTTATTCAATCGATAAGAGCGTGGGTGGCTTGGGCATATGTGTGGACGCGATGCTTTGACAATTGCATCCGTCGGTCCTTTTGGAGTTCATACGAATTGTGGACTTGGGCTAATATTACTTAAATCTAGAGGTGTCAATATGGGTCACAAACCCATATTTGACCCATATTTTACAAATATGAGTCAAATATGGGTCATTAACTTTTAAAAGGTTCACTAAAAATGGGTTAACAATGGGTCACACTTAAATCAATTTTCGACCCACATTGACCCACTTTCGACTCATATTGACCCACTTTCGACTCATAAGGATAACATCCTTCCACAAGTTACAAATGGTCTCGGGACCTGGTCCAGAGGTCGGGTTTCGGGACCGGGTGCCGGGGCCGAGACCGGGTCCCAGGGCCGTGGCCGAGACAGAGTCCCGGGGCCGGGTCCGGGTCCGGGGCCGAGGCCGGGTCCCAGGGCCGGGGCCGGGTCCCGGGTCAGGGGCCGGAGGCAGGGGCCGGGGCTGGGGCCAAGGCCGGGTTCCGAGGCCGGGGCCGGGGCCGGGTCCCGGGATCGGGTCCGGGTTCGGGGCCGGGGCCGGGTCTGAGTCCAGGGTCGGGTCGGGGGCCGGGTCCGGGGCCAGGGCCGGGTCCCGGGTCCGGTCCCAGGATAGGGTCTGGGTCCGGGGCCGGGGCTGGGGGCCGAGTCCCGGGATCGAGTTGGGGGCCGGGTCCCGGGTCAGGGGCCGGGGCCTGGTCCGGGGCCGGGTCAAGGGGCCGGGTACCGGGGTCGGGTCCGGGTCCGGGGCCGGGTCCGGGTTTGGGGCCGTGTCCGGGTCCCGGGGCCGGGGTGGGGGACCGGGTCTCGGGATCGGGTCGGGGGCTGGGTCCCGGGTCCGGGGCTGGGTCCCGGGGTCGGGTCCCGGGGCCGGGGCCGGGTCCGGTGCCGAGGGCGGGGTCTAGGTCCGGGGCCGAGGGCGGGGTCCAGGTCCGGGGCCGAGGCCAGGGCCAGATCCGGGTCCTGGGGGCCGGGTCCGGGTCCTGGGGCTGGGGCCGGGTCCCGAGGCCGGGGTCAGGTCCCGGGCCGTGGGCCGAGTCCCGGGGCCGGGTCCGGGGCCGGGGTCGAGTCCCCGGGCCAGGGCCGCGTCGCGGGCCAAGGCCGGGTCTCGGGTCCCGGGGTCGGATCTCGGGTCCCGAGTCGGGTCCGGGTCTCGAGGCTGGGTCCCGGGACCGGGTCCGGGTCTCGAGGCTGGGTCCCGAGACTGGGTCCGAGGCCGGGTCCCGATGCCGGGGCTGTGGCCGGGTTCGGGTCCCGAGGCCTGGGCAGGGAGCGGGGGCGGGGTCCCGGGTCCCAGGTCCGGGGCCGGGAGCCGGGTCCGAGTCCCGGGGCCGAGTCCGGGTCTGGGGCCGGGGCCGGGTCTCGGGACAGGGTCCGGGGCCGGGTCCCGGTGCCGGGTCCGGGTCCCGAGGCCGGGGCAGGGAGCGCGGGCTTGGGCCGGGTCCCGGGTCCGGGGCCGAGAGCCAGGTCCCTCGGCAGGGGCCAAGTCCAGGACCAGGGCCGGGGCCGAGTCCTGGGACAGGAGCCGGGGTCGGGTCTTGGGACCGGGGCCGAGGCCGAGGCCGAGGCAGGGGCCGGTGCTGGGGCGGGGGCCTGGTCCGGGTCCCGGGGCCGGGTCCCTAGGCCGGGGCAGGGTCCCGGGGCCGTGTTCGGGTTCGGGGCCGTGACCGAGACCGGGGCCGGGGACGGGACCGAGGTCGGGAACTATTTTAGTACTATTATTCTTTAAAAAAATTGTTGTGTTTTGGTAATATGGGTGTTGACACCTGATTTTTGACCAAGTCTTTTTCAGTTTTATTTTCGAAAAATCACAAAAAAATTCATAAAAAGTCAAAAAATTACAAAATCAACTTTCGTAGCCTTAGGAACCATTCTTGACCAAAAAATAATTTTTCACATTTTTCATATTTGAAGAAAAAATAACAATTGAGTCTTTTAATTTTCAATTTTTGCATTTTTTAAGATCTTGACATTCAATCTAACTATCCCCTATTTCAATTTGACCTAATTGCTCGGACAAACTGTTCAATTGCAAACATAATTGCGTTTTAGTCCTTGAAATTGAGCATAATCGAAATTACTTTCAATTCAAGAACTATCATTACAAATTGAACATGCTACCCAATGGATTTCGCCATTTTAAATCAATTGGCATAGGTGGTTTAACTCAATTTGATCATTTGCACCCTCAATTACACTATCCCCAATTTCCAATCAAATGAGAATTTGGGGATTTTGTAGAAATTGATGAAAACTTTTGGGCAAAACCACATTTCTAGATAGAATTCATGCCCTAGATTCGATTATGAGGTTCAATTGCAAAAGTTTCCCATTAATTTGGGCTTAATTTGAAAAGTCCTATTCGGGACCGGTTCAGACCGGTCGAACCGGTCTGCTATAGTGTTATCGTCTTCCTCAGGTTCCTGGCGAGTGAACAGTAGAAGGACGAACTTTGACGGGGAAATTGACGGGCCAATCGACCTCAATTGAAGACGCAATGGTGGGCGTTTAGTTCCTTAGATCACTTACCGTCGATTGGAGCTAGAACGACGATCAATGGCCGCCGGAGCAAGGAGCAATCGGCCAGTCAAACCTTCGGACCTGCAAAAGTCAACAAAGGCAAAAATAGCTCAAATCCTTGCCAAATTCGTGCGAAATGAAGCTCACCGCGGAACCAAAAGGGACTAAACGGAATGCCCATCCTCCCCGACGTCGTTTTGACCTATTTGCACGTTACTACACGTGCCAAATGGAGTTGGTTGAAGCTCCACCGTTCGGCGCCAAAAATCCAACAGGCTATATAAGCCTACGTCGGCTTTCAGTTAAAAACGAACAGATTCAGTTGTAAAGGGCGAAACCAAATCGAGAGAGAAGGAGAAGGAGAGAGAGTGAGCTCGTCCTCCAACCGCCATTGTCGAGGATAGAGCTCGAATCCACAGAGCACCGGTCAGGCCTTTTCAGGCTAGACCAAAGCTCGGGGAGACCTCCAGGAGACCGCCCAGAGCGCCAGGAAGCGATCGCCGCCGGCCGCGCCCCGCGAAATCGCAAGAACAGGTGAGTCGCAGTCTCGAGTTCTTCCTTGGGCATTCATGGCGATTCACACATTCCATGATCCTTCTTGCAATTAGTGTGTGCCTTTCATTCCTTGAACGTCACTGACCATGTTCGCGTCTTCATTTTGCATTGATTTTGCTCACATACCCTGAATCGAGTCTTCCGATTTAGCCTCCATAGCCGATTCTTGCCCAGCCAAATCTGGGCCGAGCGAGCTCAATCGGAGCTCGAGGTAAGTTCTATATACTCCCTGTCGTGTTGATATATGAGTCAATCGATCTGATTTCGAGTAAGTATGTGTGATCGAACCTCCATGGCCGTACTCGGCACCTTGCTCGATGCTTACAATTTTGTGAACGATGCGCTATAATTCTCAGATATGTTAAACTAGAGATGATTACGAGTCGATCGCCGTTGGTCTCGAGTGATTCTATTAAGATTTCACTGCACGATCATCGCCGGAGAACAACAGCCGTCCATTCTGCCGGAGTCGCGAGGTTGAAGACGAAGCTGACGTGGCGCGGTCAACGGGTCAAAGGTCTAGGTGGCAACACGTGATTGGTCCACGTGGATGTCGAGTCAGCATGGCCGTTGAGTCTGTTATTCAAATAAAAAGAATCCAACGGCCGAGAATAATCGAGTCTAATAAATGGTGACCGCCCGATTAGAAATTAGGATTATTCGAAAACGTTTTAAAATTGGAAAATTAAAACGAGCTGAAACGGTGTCGTGTAGGTTAGTGGCCGTGCGGCGTCGTTTAGGTAAGTGTGAATCAACGGTCTAGATCGAATCTTAGAATCTAATCGTGGCCGTAGGTTTAAGTAATCTGATCAGACGGCCCTGATCGAGCCTTCGCCTAATCTGAACCGTAGATTCCAGTCAGGTTATCCAGTGGACGTGGAATAGCCACGCGGCGCAATGAAGGCCGTCAGATCAAGTCCGACAATTCAAAGGAGGGGACGGCGTCGTTTTGGAGCTGGGGCACGCGCGGGTCCGGGTCTGGGCCGGGTTCCGACCCGAGTGGGTCGGGTCGACCCGGTCCGAATCACTTTTTTTTTTAAAATAAAAAAAAATCAGAAAATGATTTTAAAAATAAAAAAAATCGGAAAAATTTCAGAAAATCCAAAAAAATGCTAGAAAATGCTAGAAAATTCCAAAAAAATATGGAAAAATTATGGGAAAATCTTAGACATTCCAGAAACCCCCAAAAATCGAGGGTTGACCACAGACAACTGGTCAACCCTATTTTTGGGGGGTTTCTTATCCGTTCTTCCAAGACTCGACGACATTACCCTTTAGGGGTAAGTCGCCTCTACTGTGTATGTGAGATAAGGCCGATAATGCCAAGACAAGAATTAGGGTCGATTAGACGACCAATTCTTAAGTTTGGATTTCGAGTCCCGCCCCTTTTCTCAAAAATGACAATTTTGCCTTTCAATGGGAAAATTATCTTTCTTGTCTCAATCGAGTTCTGAAAATTGCTTAAAGTTAGGGTTTGGGTCAGGTAGATGACCAACCCTAATATTTGAGGTTTTTAGTTCTCATCTTTGTCCAAATGACGACTTTACCCCTCCAAGGGTAAAATCACTTGAAAATTCCAGAAAAATCCTGGAAATTCCCGAAAAATAGGAAATGGATTGGATTGATGGCCAATCCTATTTTCACTGTATTTTGACTTCCCAATTTATCTAAAATGACAGGTTTACCCTTTTACAGGTAAATTTTCCCCGAATTGTTCAAAATTATGATTCTGCCCCTCATGGGCGAATCATGTCCAAATCACTCCTAAGCCTTGATTGATATTTCTCTTGGCTAATAGGGCCTCATTAGGGATGCCATGCTGCTTTCATGTGTTTTATCCGCATGTACTGGATCCTTGATTTGCGCACTTATTTCTATTGATTGTGATTGATAGGGTAGTATCTCCCATCTGCATGAACTCCTAGATTTAGGATCTATACTTCACTCATCTGCATGAAATCCTAGGATCAAATAAACCATTCAGCTTAGGTACCGAAAGGGCGTCAACTCTGACAGTTGGCGTAACTAAGTCCCCGAACCCACTTCTCTGGTTTCCGCAGAATCGAATAGACCACTCCCAACTATTCGATAGGGTTTCCGATCGTACCCTCCACGAAACGATTGGTGGCGACTCCTTGGCATGTACACTCATCACATGTCATTAGACCACACTGAAGGTCGACCACGTATATCTAGCAGTTGCGATTTGGGTAATGGACCTAGGGAGAGGCCCGCGTCCGATCCAGCCAGCGATCGGGCGGCCCATTAGCCCGCTCTAGCCCTCTGCGCCGCGAGAGGGGTCGCGACAATGGGTCAAAACGGGTTGGATCGGGTATGGGTCAGTCGCGGGTCGGGTTGGGTTTGGGTCTTTAAATATGGGTCAATATGGGTCAGATGGGTCAATATGGGTCGGACCATATTCGACCCGACCCAAACCCGACCCGACCCACCCATTTGACACCTTAAATCTATAGAGAAATCCAAGCCGTATAAATATATTAATCATCTTAATCATAAAAATAGCATCAATGCGGAAAATAGCATCTTAAGCGATTAGACCTCAATCAGCGATTGGAAGATGATATTTTTTGTATATCTTAATCATCTTAATCATTTTAAGATATTTAAGATATTACTTCCCAACTGCCGATTGAGTACTAATTGGAAAAAAATCCATCTTAAGATAAAAATATCTTAAATATCTTAATCATCTTAAGTGAAACATCAACGCGGAAGATGCTATTTTTTGTATATCTTAATCATCTTATGAATTTAAATAATTACATAAATACAACAATTAAGAAGTATTTATTTATCTTGATAATTTTTTAAGCGAAAAATACGAAATTTTTAAAAAATAAAAATAAAGGTTGGGCCAAATTGGGGTGCCTATCGACAGCTGAGCCGTCGATTGTGGCCCAGCTACCGATCGGCACCCTAATCGGCCGCTGGGCTGTGGATTTGACTCCAATCAGCGGCCCAACTGCCGATTGAGTACTAATTTGATAAATATCTTTTTTTAAAATTCTATTTTGGTAGTTTTTTTAAAAAAATCCGAAATTGGAAAAAAGCCCTCCATTTTCATTCGAACTATTCCATGTAAAATAATACAAGAAAGAAACACGAGGGCAAAGTATATGGATATGGCATCTCATTTATTATCTTTCCAAGTGTGTGATGATAACTATCCATTTTTACAATTTTCTTAACACAGAAATTGATAAAGGTTACGAGCCTAAAATTGGCTTTCTCATAAAAGCTTCATTGCATAAGGTACCTGCCTCACATTTGCATGCTGACTTATATATGGTTAGGTAAGAAGATGATTTTGAAATCAATTACCACCATCAGCCACAATTTGACTGCATAAGCACTCAAGCAATGTCCTTCTGATTCTCGAGGATAAGTTGTTAGTATCCATCGATCGAGCTTACATGTGAGTTTTTACATGTTTTTTCTTACAGTAATTTTGTTGCGGAAATTAAATTTTCCTTGCTTGCTTTTGTTTTGCTTTCGGTTTTATCGCCTTGAAGTTCTATATGCCACGCCATTGTATGGTAAAGGGAGAGCACCCTTGCTCTCTTTCAGATTACCAACGAATAGTGATAACTGTCATGTTTCTCGATAGGCAGTAAGAATCAAAGAGACGTCATCAGCTTTGATGGTGAAGCATGAGGAAAAAAGGAAGTCTTTTACATCGTTTTGGACGGAACATATTCGTTTTCTTCTCTTCGTCCTTGGTGATGGAGATGGGTTGACGTGTTGAAAGGGATCATAAACTTAAATTTTCCGAATCGTGGGTTTTTAGGAACAGAATATGTGTGAAATTGTCTAAATATCGAACCCGTCTTCCCCTCCAGAAGAAGAGGATGGTGTGCCTCTTTTCTCTCCGTCTCTGTGTGCGCGTGTGTGGTGGTGGTGAAGGTGCTGCTCGCGTTTCCGGGCTTTTTCTTATCCTTTTTAACGTTGAAAATTGCGCGGCGATGCCACACGATCGAAACGTCAGGTACGGTAAAGGGGGGGAAGCATCCTTTTACCATCTGATTCTCGTAAGAACATCAGTCTCGGAGCTGCATTCGATCATTTGTAGGTGTTCCATGTCTAATTTCGTGCTTTTGGAATAGGTATCTTCAAAAGATGTCATCAGGTTTGACTATCCTCCTATCAACAGTAGCATTATTGCTGCACTACCATGTTGGAATTACAGAGGCGGACATCGGCGTCAACTACGTATCGGAAGGAGTGAATCTCCCGCCTCCGGCCACGGTGGTCCAGCTTTTGAAGAACAACGGCATTGGAAAAGTGCGACTTTTCGACCCGAACGAGGACATGCTCAATGCGCTTTCGGGCAGTGGAATCGACGTCACGCTGGGCATACCAAACCAAGACATATGGTCCATAGCATCGAGTTACAGGGAGGCTATGAAATGGTTCAACAACCATGTGCTAGCATACACCCATGACATCAATTTCCAATATATTACGGTCGGTAATATGGTGGTTCCGGGATATTTGGCTCAACATGTATTACCGGCTATGCAAAATATACAAGCAATTAAGGAACTCTATCAATTGAATGGATTGAGGGTGACCACAGTAGTTGGGGCCAATAGCTTGGGGAGTTTCGACCCACCCTCAAGCGGTGCATTCTACGGCGAAGCTCGACCCCACATTGTTGGAATCCTGAATTTCTTGTCGAACACTAGCTCGCCGTTACTAGTTAACGTGTACCCGTATTTTGTTTATGCCTCGGATCCGAATAAGGTGAGACTTGAGTATGCTCTAGGTACCGCGACCGTTCCAATGGTTCAAGATGGCAACTTGGCTTACACGACCATGCTAGAGGCGATCGTAGATGCTTACTACTGGGCGATGGAGAAGGAAGGCGTGAGCTCCGTGGACGTGGTGGTTTCCGAGAGCGGTTGGCCATCGGGCGGAGGCGGACTCGTCACCACTCCGCAGTTTGCACAAGCTTATAATCAACATTTTGTGAGAAAGTTCATGGCCATGCAATCAACCCCTAAGAGGCCTGACCATTACTTGGAAGGATTCATCTTTGCAATGTTTAATGACGATCGGCTATCTCCAGGCGTGGATCAACATTGGGGCTTATTCAAGCAGGATGGGACGCCGGTTTATCCTGTATTTACACAGGGTTGATTAAGGGACATGTACCGAATCCTTGTCAAGGAAGTCTAGGAAACGAGTAAAGAAAAATGTTTTGAATTTGAATCAATATTCACCGTTTTGTTTTGACACTCTTCCTATTCATCTTCTTGGATCTAGAATTTACAGTCAACGAGTTGCATAGATGAATTTTCATGCGACAAGAATCAAATGAGATTTTACCAAACGCAATTAGCATTTTTCTAAACTTATTTAGATTGAAAGCATCTGCATTTCCCCAAAGTCCATTTCAAATGCTGAACCAAACCCACCCTAAGCCATATAATCAAATTCCAATTTTGTCCTAAACTTTTCAATTGTTTCATTCAATAGTCCTAAATCTAAATCTTAGGCGTGGATTAAAATTGAAAGTTCTAAATCTAAAATTTTCGACTGACAGCCAAGCACTCTCTAGAGACCATCACATGCACATCGCCCATGCCTTCCTTCTCCATCGCCCGTTATAATGTGCATGATCACATTGAGCATGTTCGTAGAACTCAAGTTGCCATCTTGCGGCACCGGACAAGTCACTGTGAATTAAGCATAACCCAATCTCACATTAGTTGGATATGAGGTGCACCCAAGTACGGATACACATGAATCAGTGGCAATCAGCTAGTGCTTGACAAGTAGTCTACGATCCCACCCCATATTAGGGTAAGCTTCATCGGACGGTGCATCGCTTAAAGTTCTAGCACCATGCCAGATGTGTCCGAAGAAGGAAAGCCATTCATTTGCTCAGAAGCGTCTGATCGCGGGTAAGAACTCCTAAGGCGCCGGACGCGATTGTGACATCAATTCTTGCTCCATCATATTTCTAACTCTACTTAAATTGGTTGTAGATTTTGTGCTGCCGATAATACATGCTCCGGAGACTACTCTGTTACCGGCGGAAATACACGAAAGACCGACGTTGCCCATGTAGAGTTGCAAATTGGTCCTGAGCTATGTCATGGACGCATTGGCGCTCGATGCTATGCTAAGGCTTCGTGTTTTATGCGTTCTTCCAATCTTGTACTCTCCTAGAATTGATGTCACCTTCCTAAAGCGGATTTTAAAGTGAAGGACATAAGTACATCGGGATGACCATAACTTTTGTACGGCGTTCACTCGAGTGTCATAACTTTTTTTCGTTCACTTGAGTGACACATCGAAGCAAAATTGTTCACTTGAGTGCCATGTCCTACAAATCATCTTACGTGGACTTATTTATTTATTTATTTTTAGTGATGTGTGGATTTTTTTTTGTATTTTTTAAATATTTTATGGATTTTTTAATTTTTATTTAATCTGATTTTTTATTTTTATTTTAGTTCTTTAATATTTTTGAAAAAACAAATCCTTGAATTTCCCCCTTGGCCGGTGGGGTCATCGACGAACCTCGCTGGCCACGGCCTGCTCGCCCAGGGATGAGGGCCGCCTTGGCCTCGGCCGTGACGGCTTGGACGAGGGCCCTCGAGGCCCTACCAGCTAGGGTGAGGCGGCCGTCGTGACCTTCGCCATGGTCGAGGGGGCTTCGTCGACTTTTATCGAGGGCGCGACGGTCCTCGCCAGGTCTGCGCGACGGCCACCTCGCCCATGGTCAGCGGGGTCGCCAGGGCCCTGGTGAGGACCTTTGCCGCCCCTTGCTGAGGGTGAGGTGGCCCTAGCCCCTGGTCTTGCTGGTCGTGGCTGACGAGGGCCCTCGTGGTGGCCATTGCCGGCCAAGAGGGCAAAAAATAAAAAGGAAAAAAATTTAAAAATTACTTAAAAAATAAATAAAAATCCACCTGTATATTAAAAAAAATTTAAAAAAATTTGCTCCGACGATACCATGTCAGATTTTTCAGTGTCCACATAAGACTTCCGGTGAGGCAAATCGGCGATGGCACTTAAGTGATCGTTTTTTTAAAACTTGTGGCACTCAAATGTGCGGAAAAAAATTATGACATTCATGCAAACGCCGTATACAAATTATGATACTTCCGGTGTACTTATCCCATAATGAAGCAACGCTTGATTGATAGAACGAGTATCGTCAAAGCCAAGGCCATTCTCTTGTAATTTTTGCTGCCAATTTAAAAAATAATGAAAATTATCTTTCAATTACTAATCTGAAAGAGGTAATGAGAGAGAGAGAGAGAGACGTTGTTTGCAAAGAATGATGACCTGTAACTAGACAAGCATCCTTTGATATGTGTTCAAATAGTAAAAGCTCTTTGCTCTCCATGTTCTTACAAGAACTAATTAAACTATATATAAATCGTTCCAATGAAAATTTTTCTTTCAATCGGAACTAGATGGAAACAATCAAATAATACCCCCCCTTCTCTCTCTCTCTCTCTCTCTCTATATATATATATATATACCTTCACTTTTAAAATCCATGTTTAATTATATGAACATCCGAGGCAAAAACTTCTTAATTGTTAAGGAATATCCAAAAACTTCATCTGACTTAGGAAACGGTTCCACTCGAGTCACTACTGTAAAAATGGGTAAGGTTGATTTTTAGGCTCTTAACATTGATTGTCTTCTCTATCAAGTCCCCTAGTTTAACATTTATCAATAAGGTCTTCAACTCGTGCAGAGGATATAGTTTTAGTCTTCCTTTGATTCTACTATAATGGTAAAGTCAGAGAGTTTATAATTATGCTATTATTTTGTAAGGCCAAAAAGCAATAAAAGTCCTCACATTTTCTTGTATTTTCAATTTTATGCCCACCTTTTCAGGTTATCAACCATTTTTATTTGGGGTGGGCATCAATCTTGGTCCAACCTGCGAAACGGACCGAATCAGCCGATTCTGGGTGATTTCCGGAGGGACCAATCCAATTGCCAGAACAAAAATTTAACCGGTCCCGTTCCTTGATTTCTTGAATTATTTATTTATTCTGAAAAATCCTAGTTAGTACATTTTTTTTTTGTTTAATGTTGGGAAAGTCCCACTTGTAGGGAGAAGGAAAAAACAACACTGATTTTGGGACCGATTCCAACATCGGCTGGAATGATTCTCAATTCCACAAATTGAGAATCGATCATGCCCGATCCGGTTCTAGTTTCCAAGGTTGGAGCACATCCTTTCTGAAACAAATCAGCCCCAATCCTCATAATCAAAATCACATTCAAATCTATCCTACGACTGGATTCCCTCCAAAAATTGTGATTAATTGCCTTTTCCCCTTTTCACCCTTAAATATCTATAGCATTAATTGCAATTAATTAAGACTAAGTTTTTTTTCCGTAATAATATAATATATTTTCTTCCCAAAATTTAATAAATTAAAAAGCTGATATGCAGCCAAATAAATATTGTTCCTTGAATTATGCATCCGTTAAATAATTCCCTTGAATAGCCTTTCTTGAATAATAAACTAGACAATCTTCTTGCTTTAGTGGCAAAATTGTAGCTGAAGAAGGAATCGAATGATATTTGCTTGCACAAATGGTGTTAAATGGACTGGATATGTTTGAAACAAATTCAATTTTTTTTTATGGTATTAAAAGGTAAAACAAAATTGAAAATGAAGCATGTGCCGAATTTGCAATCGACATTCGGGATCGATGCTGCCTGCCCTCCTTCACCTGGTCTTGTCGCCGCCGTCGCCAACTTGCCTGAGACATCATCCGCCACCATTTGAAGCAATATCTAAGGTCCTAACTCACAAACAAACAAATCCCGATTCAATGTCGACCAGCTTTTCAATTTTTTTTTTTTGGGGTTTGTTTCTTTTCAGATGATTTCCTTTTAGGCTTCATTTATTTTGCGAAGAATTCGATATTTTTGAAAAATATTTGCCGAAAAGTTATTTTTTCAAGAAAATAATAATATTTTTCAGTGTTTGGCTAATATATGAAAAATACATGGAAAATATTTTCCATTGTTTGGTATGGAAAATCAGATTTAATTTGTTTTCCATGGACTCATTTTAATAATTTTTTTCTTTTTATTTTTTTTTATTTTTTTAAAGTATGTATTTTTTTAATTAGTCATATTTTCCTTTTTTCTCTTTTATTTTTTTGTCCTTCTGGTTTTGGCCAGTTCCAAGAACGACGGCCGACGACTGACCGCATGCTCGAGGCCGGCTCCCTCCCTCCCTCGTCCTCGGCATTGTCTTGCGCCTGCGATCGCGGGCGAGAGGGAGGAGATGAAGTGCTTCCACTTCACCAATGGAGAGAGACAACGAGACGAGGAGGATGGTATTGTCTCCACTCTCCAGGGCTTCCAAGGTGTCGTGGGCCCGCTCCTTTAGTGTGGCCGCTAGCATCGTCGACAATAGGCGGTCCGAATTCCACTTTGATTCCAGGGACATCGGCGATTCTGTGGCCTTCTATGCATCTTCTCCTTCTCGGACCACAAATCAGCCACTAGAGGGTTCAGTAGAGTTCTCATGATCGGTGAGGGAGGGTTCGACTGCGTGTATAGAGGCGTCGTCGCGAAGTTCACCGATCTGGCGAGCTCGAGATCGTTGGGACCGACCGAGTCTCGAGCTCCCCAGCTCGTGTCATGCCTGATCATCGGGCTTCCGGAGTCGATGAAGTCTGCGGTCGCTTGAGGAAGGAAGAAGCAGTGGCGGGCGGAGGAAGAAGAAAGAAGGAGAAAAGAAAAAATATGAAGATAAAAATTTACCAAAATAAAAAGAGAAAAGAGAAGATGTGAAAAAATAGTTTTTTTTTGAATCTTTAATAAATAAATAAATGAAAATACAGCAAAAAATTATAAAGAAAGAAAATGTGAGAGAGGAGGAAGGAAATATGAGGAAAATATTTTCCTCTTCTAAAATACGCATTTTCATTTCTCTCAAAATGGAATCTATTCTAAACATATATACCATGGTTCTTTACCTCGACTCAATGATATCCGACGATCAAAACAATTCCCGCGAAACTCTTTCGTAGAAGTGAATTCTTATTCTTTCCAGGCATATAGCATTTCCTATTGAATTGTCTCCTAGACCAGACGTATTCTGATTTTGAATTATCCATCGCTATGCTGTTCCCAAGGACTAGCAAAATCGAAATAGCGAATTTCTTAAATCATCTCAATGGGTTCAGAAACCACACACTTCTCTGGATTATCATAGCGTACTTCCATATATCCACTAAGAGGAAGATCCTTTCGTGATGGATGATCCTGAGGAGGAAAATATTTTCCCTGCTTTTGAAGAGATTTTTTTTTCTTTGGGTGGAAAATAGTTTTTCTAGCTAGCTTATTTTTCGTGAACTAAATACCGGAAAATTCGAAAATGTTTTCCTAAAAGTTATTTTTTTTGCGAAACAAAACGAGCTTTAATATCTTTAAATTTTCTACAATGGCTGATATAGCAACGACGTCAGCGCCTCTCTTTACAGAAAACAATAGAAAAAAAGCCACGTCGTTATTTTTTGTTACTTAAATTGGACGGATTTAACTTGATTGCATTTTGGCAACAAGTTTTAGACTTGGTGCACTTTCCCTTTTAAAAACGTGACATGTCAAATTTTTCAGAAGGAAAAATCATTGAAAACACTTAATGTCACTATTTTAAGAATATTTGGATTAAAATGTGCAATAACAAAGTCGAATACCAAAATGTACCCCGAATGACAATTTTAGAATCTCGACTGTTATTTTCTCTTTTGAAAACACTTAGCCCATCCTAATCTTGATAGTACTGTTTCTTTTTGCTAATGTGTAGTCTAATAGATATGTTTTAAATTTTATGTACGTGGATGAATGATGAGTTTCATCATAAATCTTCATATTACTCAATAAAGTTTCTATAATAGAAAAGTTTGAATAACCTAGCGAGCTGTATTTTTATGGACAAAAGAACCAAAGTAATCAAGATGAATGGCAACTTTTTACTTTTCCTTTGCCAAGGCAAATGTATAAGATTGGACCATCGACGTGTAGGAACCCTCCAAATTCACTGCTCACTACTGAGCTTACGGCTTTTCTCTTCCTTTTTCCATGACATCTTTTCAAGACATTAAACATGATGAATCCTATGATTGGTGCTCATGAGCCCTATAATATCAAGAGATGTGAATCGAGAAAGAGGGAGAGATAAGAGAAGTGATAAAAGTAGTGGGAACATGGTTTGGTGAGGCAGAAGGATCTCATTGTCACCATTAAAACTTGGTGCTACTTGTTCCTTTGGACAACCTACGAGCCCCATTCATATTCCACTGAGTGATCTAAAGACAATACCTCACGTTCTATGGTTAGTTTCAGAGAGGCCTAATTCCCTAGAAAATCCTCAACTTTATCTCAAACTTTTTTGTTCCTTAAAAAGAAATCTTATACTTTAAATCCAGTTCTAAATCTATCATGAACATTTTTTTCCTCAGAAATAAACCCAAACTTTAGATACAGTCCCAAATCTGCCTTGTAAAATTTCAATTTATTGTCAAATTTGCCCCGTGGCCCATCCCAACTTGACGTGAAATTTGCACATTGATAAAAATCCACATCGACAAAGTAATGAAGCGATAGGTACAAACCAATGTGCCATTTTCACTAGAAAAAAATACATCCAATAAAATTGTTGAAATTTTCCAAAATGAAACCGTTTTTGGATATGTAAATTAAGGAAAACTACCACGATTTTTGGACAGAGGGCTTGGATAGAGGGCTAATAGGGATATATGTGAGATTAGAGTACAAATAGATGGTTTTTCTGTTAGAAAAAAAAATGTTTGGGGTAGATTTGGGACCGAAAATAAAGTTTGATTTGTTTTTTAGACAATAAAAAAATTTGGGGCATATTTAGGACTTGACCGAAAGTTGGGGTACCTTTTCAGAAAAGTTTGGGTAAGATTTAGGACTGGACATAAAGTTGAGGATTTTTTTTTATATAAAAAGAAACTTGAGACAGATTTGGAACTGAACCTAAATTTGTGAGTTTTTCAGGTAATTAGGCTGTCTCAAACATGGACCCCAACATTGACCCGGTTTAGTTCGACGGATCCCCACTGCCCTTTATTTGAGGACCCGCACATTTGTTTTTCGTCACACCGTGGGGAATGATGAAGCATTCCATGAATTGTGGGGATATTATTTTGTACTTTCTGAGAAGTTAATTTTGTTAGGCTAACCTATTCTTGTGACATCATGTGTTGAACCTCTTAAAGAAAAAAAAAGGAAAAAAATGATTTAGGAGTACTAATCTTTGGTAATTTTCCCAAATTAATAACGCACAACCTTTGAACTTTTCGAGAAGTTAATTTGGTTAGGCTATCCTATTCTTGCGAAAATATATGTTGAACATGTTAATCCCACGAAATCTTTTGTGTTAATTGATCCTCCTAATCATCTCTACAGTAATTTTTGCCTCAAAAAAAGGAAAAAAAAGTAAAAAAAGGAGAAGGACTTTTCTGTTGTAATTTTGCCGAATTAATAACACACAACCTTTGTACTTTCCGAGATGTTAATTTTGTTAGGCTAATCTATTCATGATTCAAGGAAGATTTAGTGCAATTGAACCCGAGATATCTCCCCGCATCTTTCCTTTTTTTTTTACTTTCTCACTGCTAGAAGAGAAATTCCCAAGGCCAATGCAAATGGAAGAGGAGAGATCAATTGTGATTTGCGAGCCTTATCCAAAAGAGGCGATGAGATTTCTTGCTCTTTTCCTTCTACTTCCATATCTAAATAGAATCTCGAAATCCAGTTTGTTTATCTCGATGATTATTGATCTTGACATATAGATAATAAGGGAAGATTGAAGGGCCAAATAAATAAATAAATAAATTGACATAATTGCAATAAATTTAGGATTTTTTGATAATTTTTTCTTAAATTGGGTATTAGATCGTTTTATCTATCGCATTAGCTCACATGGTAATACGATCGCACAAAGAAATAAGTCAATTTTAAATCAGAAGAAACTCTCAAAATTTGGCTATGGTACCTGCCCAGGTCAAATCCGGGCAAGGATGCACTTGTCACATCTGGGCCATCCGATCAATCACGGACGGCTTAGATAAAAAAAAATGCGCTGCTTTATTTATTATTATTATTATTATTATTATTATTATTATTATTATTATTATTATTATTATTATTATTACTTTTTCATGTCCAATCGTGGCCGTCCTTGCTCGTTTGCGTACCTGTCACGACCTAAAAAATAAATTCCTAGGCTAATAAATTATTAGATTAATTATTTAACTAACCTAACTCGAACTCTCCCAAGTTCATACCAAATCGCAACTTAATGTTCAATTGATTAACATGCATTGTATTTTGAATTTGGAGTCGCCACTAATCATTTATGGTAGGTCGATTAGAAATCTAAATAAAATAGTGAGAGAACTATTTTATTCCTACGAACTAGAGATTAAGAGTCCGGAGACTTGATTACGCTAGATTACTCTAACACCATTTCGGTACCATTTTATTTCATGAAAAATCATTTGAGAAGGCAACACTGATTGATTTTAACTTAAATCACTAACAAAGGCTATCATACGGGTGCACAATCAATTAATGGAACATCCAGAAATCAATATAATCAAGGGAGCATGCGCCACGCAAGTTAGTTCTTTTTTAATTTTTGATTTTTATACGAATGCATGAAAGACTATACTATATGTGATGCATGAAATTATTCTGTGATGTAATGACATGAATTACATGTAAGACTAAACTAGATGACATGCAAATTAAACGAATGCACAAATGAGACCATGATTTAATTAAATTAACTACGTGACATATAAATTAATTAAAATCAAGACATGCAATTCTAATATGCAATTTAAGCTAAAATGCAATCTAACATGACATGGCAAAGATGAATGACATGTCATAGATGACATGGCAAAGATGAATGACATGACATGGATGACGTGGCAAGGATGACGTGGCATAGATGACATGGTATAGATGACGTGGCATAGATGACGTGTCAAAGATGACATGGCAAGGATGAATTTTTATTATTATTTTCGGATGAATTTATTTCCTAAAATAGAACTGTGCCAAAACAATTCTTATCTTGCATATTTTAGAGTCTAAATTGACCTAAACCCTAATATATTGAAGACGAATTATTTTAGACACGAAATTCTATTTAAACATGCGATTTCTGTCCTAAAATGCAAGCTAGTCTAAATATCTTACAAGAGGGATTAGATATGCAATTGTCTACATGATGCAATTTTTTAAAAGATATGCAATTTTCAAATATGGGATGTGAATGAATGTAATTTTTTTAGAATTTTCGAGGTTATATCATGCGACGGATATGTTCTAAAAATATGACAATCAAAACAATTCGAATCAAATCAGGAAAGTGAATATGCCAATCAATGTCAATCAAGAAAGTGGATATATCAATCAAGTTTTGAAATATTTCGCTAATATTTGAGCCAATATCTTTAATTCGTAATCCTACGATTAACGATTGAACCCAAATCCTGCCTAATCGAGTATTCCATCGATAATCTTAAAGATGGACTTTCTCGATTATACATCAAGTTGTGGATTAGAAAATTTTCCTGTATTTTAAAAAATATCCACTTTGATGTAAATTTGCAAGATGTGCAAAATATGACAAGATATGATCAAATTAGGCAGGTGAATATTTCGAATCAATTAAGGTAAGAAATATTACCTTGTCTAATGAATATTCTCTTTCTAAAATTGAACTTTGGACCGGTTAGAGGATCAAGGCAATGGAGATGGGGTGGTTTCACGTCGCATGTCAGTGGAATGAGCCGCATAGTATTCGTAGTGGCTGCCCGAACCCACTGCAATGAAAATTCGTAAGGTCACTCGGTGAGGATGAAGAAATCAATGGCATGCGTGCTCTGTTGACCGTTCGAAATCAGCTCTGGCGGTAAGGTAGCTTCACGGCTCGATGGATTCACGGTGCAGTAGCTTGATTCATAGGCATGAAGCAGGTCAGTGTGTGGACTAAGATCACTCGGCGCCAGAACCTTTAAAAAAAGAATAGGCAAGGCTGCAAATATAAAATTTTAAACAATGTCAAATGACCAATTTGGTGAAAAACTTGGGCACATCAAATATGCTTGGAAAATCTAACACGAATCAGCCAAATGCAGCTTGCATCAAAGTCCATGTGTCATCGTATGGATCTTCCTGAGATTTTGCCGGTCAAATCTTGTTGGAGGTAATGGGTTTTGAGAGAGTAGAGAGTGTTTGCTTGAAGTATTACACCTTGAGACATCAAGTTTGGAATGCTCAACAGTGTTACCTACAGCGTAGGGCGAACCCTAGAATATATATAAGCAAGCTATTGGGCTCCAGCCCAAATGGACCCAAATAACCAAGTCTTCACCTATTGGGCTTGTATGTGAACATATTACATGGATTATATTCACAATATATCCAACAATCTCCTCCTATGTTCACCATACAGCACAATCCAATACGGTGGTTAGTGTGATGTTCAAACAAACATGAATCATCCACATTCAGTCCAAATAAGTGAATCATCCTTATCATGAATCTGTTCTGAGATCAGCATACCATAATAAATCTCTGAATCAGTTCACAACCAACATATGCATAGCAGTCAAGTATAAGTAGGCCAATCAAAATAGTCTGAGGCCTTACAAATACAAAAGATAAGCATAATGATGTTCACAACACAAGGACAGAAAATATAAGTCTCAAGTAAATGGACTTCATCAAAATGGGCATTTGCAGGTGAACTATCAAGTCCCCCACACACTCTGAATGATATATTCATTCATCAAGTAGGTCATCCTGGTCAGGATCCCACTCATTAAGCTCTCCTCCATCTACTATCAAGTCCCCCACACACTCTGAATGATATATTCATTCATCAAGTAGGTCATCCTGGTCAGGATCCCACTCATTAAGCTCTCCTCCATCTCTGCCATCCCCTGTAGAATTTCACATATGAATTTCATATTACTATGAATTCAATCATTTGAATAATCTACTAAAAGTGTCTAGTTCTACTAAAAGAACTTAGCACCATAACACAAGGCAGAGAAGAACATATATCGATGTCATAAAGCATCATAATATCATGTTCATAAGCATCAAGCCAGTTTCATAAATTATGAACAAGGCCTAAACAGTTTGATTTACAAAGAGCCATCAACCCAAGTTTATTCGTAAGAGAATAACCATTGCCTAGTTTCAAAGAACCAGACCAACAGTCAAGTCACTTACAATAACTAGTTATGTAATGTCAAGTTTCAATTAAGAACAAGACCAACAGGCTTCTTATGCAACCAACTATTTCTGTGTTCCAATTTGGAATGTCACAATTACTGATTCCTTAAAGTCAAATAATCTCGCATCAAGTTTGGAATGGGATCATTTAACCAAAGGATAGTCCAAACCTAGTCGGGTTGTATCATCAAGTTTGGAATGACACAAACTTCCCAGATAGAACCTCTGAATCAGGTTAAAGCCATCTTCATCAAGTTTGGAATGAGACAACTAACCCTTTTCAGATTTATCGGCAACCATGAACATCGATGAAACACATAGAATGTGCTTATCATTTTGGCCAACAAAAGAAGATTCGATAATTCAAAACACATATTTAGAAGGTAAGTAAATGGTAATTAAGACTTATCTTTCAAAATCTTTAACCCCATTTCCCCCACTGTTTTGAATAATCGATCTTTAAACAAACCTTTTGTAAGAGCATCGGCCATGTTATCCTTCGATCTCACATCGATCAAGGTGATAACTCCTTGTTCTCTCAGATAATTCAACAACGCATGTCTCAGTCTCACATGTCTTCTCTTTGAATTAAAGAGAGCATTTTTGACGACTTGGACTGCCGCTTGATTATCACAGAACAGGCTTAAAGAATTTATCTTTAGCCGAGATAACGGAATATCCATAATCAGATTCTTTATCCACTCTGCCTCTTCACCGGCTGAAGCTAAAGCAAAGAGTTCTGATTCCATAGACGACAATGCAATACAAGTCTGTCTTTTGGATTTCCAAGTAATAGCAGCTCCACCCAACGTGAATACATATCCACTTGTGGACTTACTATTTCCAATCTCTGAGCACCATGAGGCATCAGAATATCCATCCACAGTTGGAGGAAAATCAGAGTAACATAGAGCATAATCTTTAGTACCTTTAAGGTATCTCATCAGCCTATTGATGGCATCCCAATGCTCTTTACTAGGATTACTAGTGAAACGACTCAGCATGCCAACTGTAAAGGCTATGTCAGGTCTAGTGCAACTCATAGCATACATGAGACTACCAATCAGTTTCGAGTACTTTAACTGATCCACACTGGTCCCTTCATTGGGACTCAGTCTTTTATTATAATCATATGGTGTCTCAATCGGTTTACACTCACCGTATCCCCAGGTAGAAAGTAGCTGCTCAATATAATGAGTCTGGCTAAGGGAGACGACTTGCCTTTCAAAGCTTACTTTCATACCAAGAATGGTATTGGCAATACCAAGATCTTTCATGTCAAATTCTTTAGCTAAAGTAGCTTTCACGTCACTCACTACAGAATGATCGGAGCCAAGAATTAACATGTCATCAACATACAAGCAAATGATAACTATCTTATTTGACATAGAACGATGGTAAAGGCATTTATCTGAGTAACTCGACTGAAAGCCATAACTCTTTACCACTTTGTCAAACTTAAGACGCCACATCTTAGGTGCTTGTTTAAGACCATACAAAGATTTGTTCAATTTACAAACTTTGTCCTCAAGTCCTTTCATGACATACCCTTCCGGTTGTTCCATGTAAATTTCCTCATTTAACTCTCCATTTAGGAAAGCTGTTTTTACATCCATTTGATGCACTACAAAGTGTTCAATAGATGACAAAGCAAGAATAATTCTTATAGTTGATAGATGACACACAGGTGAATAGATATCAAAATAGTCTATTCCACTCTGCTGTTTATAGCCTTTAGCTACTAAACGTGCTTTGTATCTGGCTATTGATCCATCACTATTCAGTTTCTTCTTCAATACCCACTTACAGCCTATAGCCTTAGCCCCTTTTGGCAAATTGACTAGCTGTCAAGTGTGGTTCTGTAGCAGAGAGTTAATTTCATCATCTATAGCTTCTGCCCAAAGTAGAGATTCCCTAGATCTCATTGCTTCCTGATAGGAGAATGGATCATCCTCTAGATGATAAGTGACAAAGTTCTTACCAAAACTTTTGGAAACTCTCTCTCTTGTAGATACTCTAATTGGATCTGGTTCAACAACCAGTTGTGTGGGATTAGTGTCAGAAGGGCATGTTTCAGATTCTACATTAGACTCTGTAATCATATCTGTAGATCCAGAAACACTCAATCCATGATCTTTGAGAAACTTATTTTCAAAGAATTCTGCATCTCTAGATTCTATCACCGCGTTAGTAGATAGATCCAAAAACCTGCCTGCAGCACTATCTTCTGCACTACCTAGATATACACAAGTAATTGTTCTAGGTCCCACCTTAGTTCTCTTAGGATCTTGTATTCTTACATAAGCAATACAGCCCCAAGTTTTAAGAGTATCATATCTACAAGGATGCTTATGCCATATCTCATAAGGTGACATAGACAACTTAGAGTGTGGCAACCTGTTCAGGATGTGATTAGCAGTTAGAACTGCTTCTCCCCAGTAGGAGGAAGGCATGCCAGCTGTAAGTAGCATTGAATTTAACATTTCTGTTAACGTTCTGTTCTTACGCTCTGCAACACCATTTGATTGGGGTGAGTAAGGAGCGGTAGTTTCAAGTATTATGCCCTCTGAAGCACAAAATTCCTTGAACCCTGTCATTGTATATTCTCCTCATCTATCACTCCTAAGCCTTTTAATTTTCAAGTTGAGTTGATTTTCTACTCTAGACTTGAAAATCTTAAACTTCTCAAAAGCATCATCTTTCGATCTCAACAAATAGACATGATAATATCTTGAAAAATCGTCTATGAATGTTAACAAATATTTCCGACCACCTCTTGTGACGAAATTTCTAAAGTCACAGAGATCAGAATGTATTAGCTCAAGAAGTTGTGTGCTTCTAGAAACCAACTTAAAAGGTTTTCTAGTGATTTTAGCATGTGCACACACTTCACATTTGTCAAATTGAATAGATGTGTCCAATGGAATGTTGTGAGTTTTAGCTATATGTTGCATTTTCCTGTAGTTCACATGTCCAAGTCTATTGTGTAATAACTTTGGATCAATCAAAGTAGAACTCACATGGTTTATGCTATCAGTATCTAAACTCAACCTATAAATGCCATTAACCATGAATGCACAACCGAAATAACATGAGTTAACTGATAAAGTTACTCTACCATTCATAGTTGAAAAGGACATACCAGCTTTATCAAGTAAACTCATAAAAATCAAATTCTTTTTCAGTAAAGGTACTACTCTAACATGTTTCAGAGTTAGTAATTTACCTGAAGAAAGCACCAAATTTGCAATTCCAGCATGAGTCACCTCTGCCTTACCACCATTGCAATTTTCTACGGTGTCTTTCACTTTTGTGACCTCAGTGAGTAAGTTCTTGTCATTTGTAGCATGACAGGTAGCGCCACTATCCAACCACCACTCAAAAGAGACATTGGCCTTTCCATCCTTCATCATTTCAATAAAGGCTTGAGGCTCAGACTCATTAACTAGCATATTAGCCTCATTTTGTGGTGTGTCTTTCTTTGGCTTCTTTGGTAGCTTACACTCTGCTGCCCAGTGACCCCACTTTCCACAGTTATGGCACTTGCCCTTCTTCTTTCTTTTGAAGATAGTCTTTTTGGCCTCTAACTGTGAAGAAGATTCACCTTTTGGTGACTTGAACATTTTATGAGGTTTATAGGAATGTGAAACTAAGTTGGCAACTGACTTTTGTTGACCTGCTTGTTCCAAACTCTTCCTAGAAAAGTTTTGATCCTCAATATGAATATACCTCTTTAGTTCATCAAGTCCCATTTGTTCTTTCTGTCTGTGCATTTCAGTCTTGAAAGAACTCCATTCAGCAGGTAGCTTACTCAACACAAGGCCGACAAAGAGATTATCGGACAAATCAGAGTTATCCTCTTTCAACTTGTTCCTCATGTTCTCAAGTTCAACTAACTGTGAGGTGACACTCGAATTCGTATTGAATTTAAAGTCAAAGAACTTCTCCGCTATGAGAGTTTTAGAGAGCCCCTCTTGCTTTTGGAACTGAGTGTTCAAGTGATCCCATATCTCTTTCGCCGTCTTATACTCACTATAAGTCATAGCTAGACGAGGATTTAGAGAATTCAATAAGTAATCTCTACAAAAATCTTCATCTTTGTTCCATTGATATTCATCGACATCCTCAGTGGTAGATGCAAAGTCACTTAAAACAGTGTAGAATATTTCACGCTCTTTCATGCCAAATTGAACGTGCAATTTCCAACCATGAAATTCAGTGACATCAAATGATTGCAGCTTTATAATATCATAGGAACTATGTTTTGCCATTCCAATCAGAGCAAAGAGTTAGAAAGAGTGCACCTTGGAGTCCTCGAAGCTCCCAAAGTCGAATAATGCCTCTAACCCTGGTCTAACTGCTCTGTAGAGATGAAATTTGCCAAAACTGACCCCAAAATTGAGTCCGGAGCGCTCAAACACCCTAAGATGGACTGCCCTTGTCGTCGGAAACTCGCTGAAAGTTGGTCGAAAATACGCCACAAATACACTGGAAATACGCCAGAAATACACTGGAAATACGTCGGGAATACACTGGAAATACGCCAGAAATACACTAGAAATACTCCGGGAATACACTGGGAATACGTCGGAAAATACTCCACAAATACGCCTGGAAATACACCGAAAATACAGTACCCGCGTGGTGCTACAGTAATTCGGTGCTACAGTAAATTCCGCGTGCTACAGTGAATCCCGAGTGCTACAGTGATCTTCAATCTACAGTACCTTCAATCTACAGTAACCTCGAGCTACAGTAATCTTCAATCTACAGTAACCTCGAGCTACAGTAATCTTCAATCTACAGTGTTTCTTCCGACGGCCGTATCTCCTTCGTCCGACCTCCGTTCGACGCGAGCGACCACTCAAAACGTTCGTATCGACGAGACGAACAAAACCCAAGTGGTCTCACTTTCTGAAACTAGCTATAATTTCTGAAATCTTGATCCAAAGATTTCGGGTGCTATAGTAAAACCCGAATCTTCAACCTCAGATCTTGGCCAAACCAACCGTCGAAATCGAAAGTAGTTCGTACCTGCGAGTTCGTCTCGACGAGACCTTCAAGTAGACACCTTGCTCGCTCAAATCCGACACCCGAAGATAATACTTCAAGATTGTTGGAGGTAATGGGTTTTGAGAGAGTAGAGAGTGTTTGCTTGAAGTATTACACCTTGAGACATCAAGTTTGGAATGCTCAACAGTGTTACTTACAGCGTAGGGCGAACCCTAGAATATATATAAGCAAGCTATTGGGCTCCAGCCCAAATGGACCCAAATAACCAAGCCTTCACCTATTGGGCTTGTATGTGAACATATTACATGGATTATATTCACAATATATCCAACAAATCTGACCTAGTCAGCACGTTGGACATGTTGTTAGTCCAACCAAAGAATCTGAATTTGTTGACCAAGCAAAAGACAATATCCACGGATAGATTTCAATCGATCGGATGTGGGTGCAGTGCTTTTCTCCTCAAAGCAAGAATTATGGGCGGAGACACCAGAAAAGAAAGGCTCGGCCCCGCGTGCATCAGCGGGTGTTCGTCATAGATTGGTGGTCGACAACAGGCATCTTGGTGATTTGGTGCGCAGATCTGATTCACGATGGCTCACAGATCCTGCAAAAGAAAACAAAAGAAACTTCTCGCAGTGCCAAGACGAAACATGGCACCACGGTTGGGCTCGTCGGGAAGCACGATATCCTCGGTTCAAGCTTGCGTCTAGCGACTTGGATTGTCTTGTAGCGATGCTTTTAGTTCGATAGCCTTCTTCTCTTCATGTGGCCATGTATTCACCATGGAAGGAACCCCTACCTCACGATCTCTCTGCTTTTGTCACGCTCTCAATGTGATCGTATTCGAACAATGGTGCGGCCCCGAGAATGATCTTTTTTCTGACCGAATATTCTGATGGATGGCCCCCCTCTCACCGTGGAAAATAGGAGCACTTTTTTACATCTCTCAAAGCCGCCGTGTATGAACAATTGAGTCGCCCCCTCTAAGATGTGACCTAGATGTGTTTATATAGTGAAAACCTAGGTCAAATTATGATAACGTTGGCTTAAGCCTTGGCCTTATTTCGACTAATAAATTTTAATAAAAAGCCTTTCTTTCGGAATTAAAATTTAATGGACCATAAAGTTCAAATTTGGCCCCAAAGCCTTGAGATTTTGGGCACTTGCTTTCTTATGATGGCCGAATTATGCAATGTGGGCTCCGATTCTCCGTGTGTCAATTTAGGCTCAAATCCCGTCATCGGTGCAAAATAATGCAAATGCAATGCATGCTTAAATTAAATATGCTATGCATGAAAACTATTTTTTTTTGTGAGAATCAAGGCTAATTCTCATATTTGTGGAAAATTAATAATTTTAGAAAAAATCAAAATTTAGGTGTCAACAGTACCTCACAAAGTCACTTTGCATCTTTATACAATCTCCCTCTTTTGATTGCATTCCAAGTCACACTGCTTACCTCCTATGGGGCATGTCGACCCTCAATGACTCAGCCAAAACCCGGGCCAACTCGGCTGCCTCAGGTATATTCTGCGATCCCTGGTCGACTCGGATTCCTAACCCCAATTCGTCCATCAGCTGCTCAGCATTCACGAATTGGCCCGGCACCGAGCCCCTCGAGCATCGAGTTCCATTCGCAGCGAGTCCCGAACGTAATGACCCACCTGGCGATTTGGCCACATTTTGCGAGCAGCGTCAATTTCATTCATTTGAGCAAAACCCTATTCATTGCATAGCATAAAGGAGAAGATTTTTGGAAAAGAAAAAGAAAAAGGAGCAGATTTCATCCATGTGAGGGGAGTCGGGATATGACGAAACATGAGAGAAAGATCTTCTTTGCATGGACCCGAGTCGTCATCGTCGAAAACAACAAGACAACAACAGGAAGAACCCAAACCCCTGCAACCTGTCGTGTCGTTTGCATGGCTCCCCTCCTCTCTCTCTCTTCCCTTTATCTATCTCAGTCACATTACCACCCCACCAACCCATTCCCTTATCTGATCCCCAAACCCACGTTCGCTCGCCTCCCTCTCCATCCCCACACCATTGCCTTCTCTTCTAAACGCTCCGCTCAGGACCAGAACCAGAACCAAAACCAAAACCAGACCCAGAAGCTCGATTCTTCTCAGCCCGACAAAAAACCGTTCGCCAGCAGGAAGGACGCGAATGTTGTGTCGGACACCGTTTTCCTTAGGGACCATCCGAGCATTGCGCAATTTTCATAGTAATTGAGGGAAATAACTCATCTGACTAGACAGATTATGCCGTGGCACTCTTTTCTTTGGAACCGTGCCCTGGCTCCTCGGCACTCCTTCCACCTTTGGTTGATCACATTGAATCGCCTTCTCAGGTGCTTTTACTCAACTACAATCGTAATTCAGCTGCTGCTTGTGCCTTCTGTCGATGTAGACCAAATAGTGTGGACCATCTTTATTTTGGCTACCACCATACGAGTACTCTTGTTTCCTTTTGGGTAGCCAAGTGCAATCTTGCTTGGTCTAATGGAAGTTGGCATGACAACTTGCGTTGGGCCATGCAGCATTTCAGTGGCCATTCCTTCTATCAAGCCATGGCTTGCTTCTCATTTGGTGCTCTATGTCATATTTTATGGACGGAGAAAAATCACATCATGTTTCGCAACCGGCCTCTTTTCATTCCAGCCATGAAGCTACACCTACAGAAGATTGTTAAAGAGAGAGCCTTGACATTCAAACATGTGGGAGACACCTCTCGTAACATGAGAAAGCAAGCTAGCTGGGGTATTATATGGAGGGAGTGAAATCACATCATGTTTTGCAACCGGCCTCTTTTCATTCCGGCAATGAAGCTGCACCTACAGAAGATTGTTAAAGATAAAGACATTCAAACATGTGGAAGACACCCCTCGTAAAGGAGAATGCAAGCTAGCTGGGGAATTGATCCGACTGTTTTTGGCTCTTAAGAGGGTCGTCCTGTTAGCTTCTTTCTTTTCTTTCTCTTTGGCCGGGCTGTTTTGACCATGTTTCGTTTTTTTCGGGGACCTTGACTCTCGTTTTGGACCTACGACACTCTTGCACTTGTAATGACATCCTTTTGTGTCATCACAAGTGTAGGACATATATATATATATTTTTATAGTGTCAGGTTTCGTCTACTCTTGTATAGTTGCGCTTTGGTTAAAGTTACTATAAATCTTACCTTTACTAAAAAAAAAAACTCATCTCACTGATTCGTATCTTAGAATATTTTTTTCTCTAATTTCGTGGACATTTTGATTTTTGTCAACGCGTCAGTCCCAAGCTATGTAGCACCGACACGTGGGTTAAGCCCACGTGGTCAACGCGTGTCCGAGATCTGACACGTGATCAACACCATCGTGTTCGAATCGACACATTTATCGGGCCTAGAGCGACACTTGAAAGGGCCCAACTATAGTGGTGGGCCTTTTTACTAAAAATTAAATTTTAACTACATATCAACTTAGCTCAAAAGCCAAGAGAAATAAGCCTCCATATCATTTCTTGGCATTTTAAAAAGTCATCCCACTTATTATCCTTACTAGGCAATCAATGTGAAACTCTTTTCTTCATGAGGTAAGCCTCAAAGTATCATCTTTAATTTTTTAAAAAGGCTTCATGTTTGTCTTTCTCCCTCATTACCAATGTCGAATCAATTATACGCTTAAAATGATTTCATTTTCTAGTCATTTCTTGTTATCAAATTATGAAAATAAGTAAAAACTTGCCCTCAACTATTAGAATTAGTGCATATGACACATGTTTTGACTTTATTTATTTTTTATATTTAAAAATATATTTAATACAATGTGTCCCTGACGTGCCCGAATTTTTCTATTTTTTAAAAATGCCGTATCGACATATAATATCCGCGCATCGGTGCTATTTAGATCCCTAGCCGAAGAAACAAGATAGAGAGAGAGAGAGAGAGAGAGAGAGAGAGAGAGAGAGAGAGAGAGAGAGAGCGACAAACCAGCTAAGATCGTCTAGAAGGGGACATCTACGGAAAAAGGACATCGATGACGTTGGAGTCATGGAGATTCTCCGTACCCCATTCTCCACTTTTAACATGTCAAGACGAGTTTGACCCCTCCTTTTTTTTTTTCACTGTCATCTTAATTTCTTAATTTTACAATCGACCCAGGTATGTCCCTTTTTTTTTTTAAGATAGGTTTTTGGATAATTTTTCGATTTTAGATGATATTACCATATATCTAATCGTAATATCAATTTCGAATTCTGTTTAGATTTAATTCTTATTATTACGTTTTATGTTACCTTAAATTTCTTAGCAAGTTCTATTTACATGGCGTCCATAATTTTCACAATTCACTCTATTAAATTCCAGTTACTTCCTCTGCGTCACAACAACAGGAACCAAACCTCTGCAGCCTGTCGTGTCGTTTGCATGGCTCCCTCTGCCCTTTATCTCTCTCAGTCACCCTACCACCCCGCCAACCCATACTCTTCTCTGATCCCCAAACCCACGTTCGCTCGGCTCCCTCTTCGTCCCCACACCCTTGCCTTCTCTTCTAAACCCTCCGCTCAGATCCAGAATCAAAACCTGACCCAGAAGCTCGATTCTTCTAAGCCCAACAAAAAATCGTTCGCCAGCAGGAAGGACGCGAATGCCGGGTCGGAGACCCGTTTCCTCAGCGACCGTCCGAGCGGAGCAAGCGTCATTGGCAGGAATGAGAGGATTGGCGTTGCGATCGGGGACGAGATAGAGCCTGCCGTGATATGGGAGCAGAGGATTCAGGATGTGGAGGCAGAGCAGAAGAGGAGAGTGGTGACTAGTCCTGGGTTCAGCTTCTCGGCCGCCGGGCTCTTGTTCCCTTACCATCTTGGGGTCGCCCAATTCCTCATCGAGAAGGGCTATATCAAGGTTAAACTTTTAATATCTTTTCCTAACGCTTGGTTACTTTGGTCCTCTGTTAGATTTTTCTTGGCTGATTGGAGATAACAAACGATATTCAAAGTGTGCTCGTTGGAAGTCTGAGTTAGGTTTCAAGTTTGTGGTGGCTTATGTCTTGGTTAGTGCCGCGCAATTGCACAAGATGACTGTCTTCATGGGTTTGGTGTGCCCCTCTAACTAATCGTTATGAGGAGAGTATACTTGCTGATCGTTTGCAAGATGATCCTCTTAATGGGTTTGATGTGCCCGTAACTGATCAGGAGAATGAGGAGAACTTACTTGGGATTGGTTCAATCTGTAGTGCTTTCGGTATTTTCAACGAGCGCCTTCCTTTTATTGAACCTGATATGGGCGTTACATTGCAATACCATGTGCTTTCAAGTCAAGGTATATGCAGATACGTTTCTCGATTCCCATCTCGCTGTTGAATTCAGTTCCTGGCCCAAATGCCATGAACCTGTTAAGCGAATCTATTATTTACTCCAACTAGTCTATCAAACTCGTGTGGATCTACCATTTCTACTTATTTCTGATATGTCTCACATCGAATCCTATAGTTTCTATCAGATGGTTTGTGTGTTGCAATGAAAGAGTTTCATAGTAAGTTAATAGCATAAGCTTATTATTTATGGGGTATACATGACAATTTCCACTTCACTAGAAACTACACTGGTCGACAAATTTCTATTGCTGTTCAAGTCCGATTCTAGTTGTGTTTGAATTCCTGATCAACAGAAGTTCATGACATTATTCAATCGTCATGGGCCTCCTAACTACTTAATGAAGCAAAAGGGATTTGTTAATATTATCTCATGGAAAAATGAGGCACTTTAGCATATCTTTTCTCACGATTCATTTTAAAGCACCCTTTTTTAAAGTTAACTTTTTCTCTTGCTTTATTCCCGTATATTGTTTGTAACTAATAACTTCCCTGGGCATTGCATTGGTTTCCATGTGTTTGAGATCTCTACTTAGTGACTTAATCTTCAATTACGTTAAATATGTTCTGTTCCATCTTAGGAAACCACACCATTGGCTGGTTCATCAGCTGGCGCCATAACTTGTGCAGTGATTGCTTCTGGAGCCAGCATGGAAGAGGCTTTAATGGCTACTAAGGTACTCGCTGATGATTGTCGGAGAAGAGGAACTGCTTTTCGGCTTGGGGTATGGACTCTACTTTTCACATGATGCTTCTTTTATTTTATTTATTTTCGCATCATCTTTCCCAAGAACTGTGAAAGGAGGAGTCAGCGCAGACTGGGAAATACTTTGTTCGTTGTCATCCGCTGTTTCTGCAGGATTCTATTTTGTCGTCCAAGACATTAGCCCTGCTGAACATTGCATTGATATGAAATTTGAGCCTACTAATGCCATAAACTTAGCATTTCTTATGTTCCTTGTGCATAGGCCGTTCTTCGTGATTTTCTTGATAAGTACCTTCCCGAAGATGCTCATACCAGGTCTAATGGAAGGGTCCGTAGTAAGTGGGAATTCCATCTTTTATCCTCTCTTCTTTCTTTTTGCCTGCTGTCCTGTATGCTCTATCTAGCACTGTATGCTCTATCTAGACCTTTTATGTTGTTGTGTAAATGACCATTGATTTTCTGATGATGTGATCTTGAGTTTGTGTTAACTTATCGAAGAATATTAGTGACTCACTCAATGGAGGAAAATATTAATTCTGACGCCTAGTAGAGTAGTGGACAAAGAAATTAGGGTATTAGTATCACTTTAAATGACAAATGATCCTGCAGGAGATATCCCAATTCTTTCCAACTCTTAACGATCCTTAAAAGTCCAATTCCTAGTCTTACTATGTATGTTTTCCTCTCAAATGTGTTCATTCCCCCAAACTGCTTGTTTCGTACAATTGCTGCTACATAGATAGATAGATAGAGATCTTGTAATTATGCAACTGTGGTGTTGATTGATATGGAAAATTTGAAGTTAGAAAGTTGCAGCCGCCTAGGACTTCAAAGAATTTGACGGGACTTCAAGCTGTTTCGATTGTAGTACTTGGTGTTATGGGTCGTCCCCTGTCCTCTCATCTGTTTTCAACCTTTTAAAAGCAGGAGGGTGCCATGTTTTTAAAATATTCCTTTCTCCCCTTGTTTTGTCCATCCCACTTCGGTTTGAGATTAGGTTCATCTCGCTAAAGCGGGGGCATTAGAATTCTATTTGTCAGTGGCAATTCATTGGGGGAAAGTAGTTGCAGATTTTGCTTCTTCAGAGGAAAAGTCTTGAATGGAAGCTTATTGTGAAAAGCGAGTGAAGTGGTATCCGTGGGTGGAAGATATGTTGGATGTTGCAGCAGTTGTGCCTTTATCTGGCCGTTGAGACTGTACTATAGGTAGAAGTTTGTACTGGACCCTTAGGGGTGACAGGACTAGATAGGAGAGCCTCTTGCGAATTTTGAGTGGTCTCTTCGTTATGCAATTAGAGAAACTTGACTAGTGGCCTATGTTCACGATAGTTCATGAAAGTCATCACTGAAAATGAATTTCATATTGAGTCTTTAATTTTTGCTTATTTACTTTTCTTCATGTATTATCTGCAGCATCTTCTTAAGATCTTGGTGTTGCAGTTGCTATTACCCAGATCCTTTGGGGGTCTAGCGGTTTGATGGTTGATCAATTTGACTCCAGAGAAGATCTTATCAATGCAGTATTAGCTTCTTCCTTCATCCCAGGGTGAATACTTGCTAAATTTCTTTTCTTTGCAGTAAATTGCCTTCCCCAATGCATCTCATAGAGAAATATAATCTGTTGCAGATATACAGCGCCACAACCAGCCACATTATTTCGTAATCGACTATGCATTGATGGGGCTCTGACGATGCTCATGCCACCTACATCTGCTGGTCAAACCGTATGTGCTTGAGATATATTTCTTTAGCACGTTAAAGAGTGAGAGCTGATTTGTCTGGAAAAATCATGTAAACTTTTCCCTGTTTACCTGGCATCAAAAGAAACTGCATGTTTCTACATAATAGCATGTAAATACAAAACATGCTTAGGTGAAAGAGACCTAACCTATTGGGGAGAAGGTTGGACTAATTACTTGGCGAGAATCACTAATTTTATTCCAATATCTCTCAATTGGAGTGAAGAAAATGTCACGATTAGTTTTGGCAACCTGAAACTTCGTGTTGGTGCTTGCATTGAGTTTTTCCCTTAACCTCACCCAATGATGATCCACAGTTTTAGGCCGTTGAGATGTTTATCCATAAGAGAGGAACAAATTTTCGGTGTTTGTTAGTACGAAAAAGAGAATTTAATAGCAGCAATACCTGAAATTTTATTTGCATACTCTAGCTTTTCGTCATGAAATTTATTGAATTGCTTCAGCATTTCTTTAATTTTTCTCATTTTTTTTTGATCTTTTGAATAACCCCGTATTATATAGTATTCTATTTTGTGTTTATCTACCTTGTTCTATTTCCTGGGTTGGCGACTGGTAAATGCAGTCGACATGAACTCTCATGAATTGTGCATGCCTATTCGGTAGATATATCTTGTCATTTTCTTGATCCTGGTGACCGGTAAAGTATTGTTAGGCCCAAATCATCGTGCTTCTGGCCATAGTTCTGGTGAGAAAAGTACACTGCAAGTGCCTTAACTTTCGTACGGCGTGCACTTAAGTGCCTTAACTTTCAAAGTGTTCACTTGGGTGCCTAAACTTTTAAAAAGCGTTCACTTGAGGATCAACTTCTTTTAAAATCGTTCAGTTCAGTGCCAAATCTGACGTGGCTCACCGAAAATCCGACACGTGGCATTTTTAATTATTATTTGTGCTGACGTGGCTCATCAGAGTTGGCACTAAAGTGAACGATTTTAAAAGAAGTTGGTACTCAAGTGAACGTTTTTTAAAAGTTTAGGCACTCAAGTGAACACTTTGAAAGTTAAGGCACTTAAGTGCACGAGTTGAAAAAATGTTAGCACTCAAGTGAACACTTTGAAAGTTAAGGCACTTAAGTGCACGCCGTACGAAAGTTAAGGCACTTGCAGTGTACTTTTCCCTAGTTCTGGTAATGCAAATTGCATTTGCTAGTATTGGAAAGCGGCAAAGTAAAATATTCTTAGAATTCCTTTGGTACTTCAGGAGAGCGCACTTGCCCGTATTTTGGATATGATGGTTGTTTCCGTTGGATGAGATGTTCTGTGATCATAGCTAGGCCATTCAAATTGGTATTGAAGCCACTCACGAGTGAGTCATTCTCATCCTTGTTTTTCCGCCTTACAGGTCCGCGTGTGTGCCTTTCCGGCCACTGGACTCGGGCTAAAAGGGATTGGCATCAGCCCAGATTGCAATCCAGGAAATAGGGGGAGCGCCCTAGAGGTAATCTCAATTTCCTGTAGTAAGTTTTGATTATCCATGCCATGGCGAAGATAACTGACAATAGGATATTGTCAGGTTTTCAACTGGGCGTTCAAACCTGCAGAAGATTGTATCCTTGACAGGCTGTTTGAGTTCGGGCACCTTGATGCTGCGGTCTGGGCTGAGGAGAATCCGGTTGCCGAAGTAGTTGAAGATGATTCTTCATAGCACGGCTGATTGGTAAGGGTGCTTGGACTAAGATCAAGATCCTGACTCTTAGGGAATAAAGTAACATAGTACATAAGGTTGGCACAGGAGTGTGTTTATCAGGGAAGGCTTAATGTTTTTGAGTAAGAATTGAACCACCTCTGCTTTTTATTTTATGTTCCTTGCATCTTGCCTGGAATTGTTCCTAGTATTGGACTATCGAGTTTTTTCCCCACTTTGTTGATGTGGGATTCGCTGTCTTTGCACGCTTCAGTGGCTTGTCAGGAGTTAAACGAAAGAAACATCGATAGCCGAATTAGATTATTATACCACACGATTTTCATGTAACTCCTATATATATATACCAAAGGGGTCTTAGGATCGCTTATCCGAGAAATAGAGAAAAAAAATAAAATTGAAGGCTAAAAACGACGTCTTTTGTTTTGGTTATTCCAATAATTACGCACAAAATTATAAGTGGGCAGAATCGCAAAATAGGCAATTAAGAGACAATATAAACATTCAAGAATAACATAAACAATCGCAACATGAATTGTAAATAGATGAAACATAAAAACCACCAGTAAGGAGGCAGAGCCTACACAATCTGGGGCTTTGTTGCAGGAACTAAAATTACTTGGAATTTAAAGAACAGAAACTTAAATATGCAAGTGACGTGTGTGAGGCTAATCCAGAAGAGGAGACCACAGATCAATCGTTACTGGGAGCTGTATGTTTGCAATGCTTGAAAATTTAAAGTGCAAAACTTAAAAATGAACAAAAATGTCTTGAGACTCCAACAGGTGGCTTGGCCTACCGATTCTGGGTCTTGAGAGGCAATAGATGGATAAACAAGTACTTTTATTGAACAGAATTGAAAAATTACACAAGAAAACTTCAAAAGTACAACAGATCTAAAAATTTGAAACTTGGAAACAAGTGCAGAAACTTAAAAACTTGGAAACAGCTCAAGGAAGAACTGGGTAGACTAAAAACTTACGGATCTGAGTCCGGAAGTGGTCAAAAGGGGGCTTCAAAGGGTTTAGGATCTTTGGTGAAGATCGGCTTGGGGTGAGCTTCTGAGGAGAGGAGATGTCGTCGTCGGAGGATAGATCTGAAAGAGAGAGAGAGAGAGAGAGAGAGAGAGAGAGAGAGAGAGAGAGAGAGGACCAGACGAGCTCCTCCTTCTGTCCGTTGGAGGTGGTATTTAAAACTAAAAATTTTCCTGTAGTTACAGTGTAAGTGCACAGTGCTACAGTGATTGTTCAACGCTGCTACAGTGTACAGTGTACAATGATCAAAAGTACATCATACATATACGGTTGTTGAAGCACCAAGATACATTAAAATTTTAAGTATTACAAGCATCTCTTCGTCAAAACCCTAGTCTGAGTCGTCAGCTAGGTTGATGCTGTAACAGTCGTCTTCATTGGTATTGCCGCTGTGGTGCGATGAAGCCGATGAAGAACCTGCTTGGGTTATTTCTTCATATTCTTCCAAGGCTCTTTTCATGATATCGTACATTTCTTTTTCGTCTGTCACACCAGACAATTTGGAGACGACAAGAGCTTTGTCATGGAGAAATGAAGTTTGTTCCAAAGCAGCAATTTTGGTTGGAGTAGAACTCCTGTTTAAATCAGAAACTTTGCACTTTTGAATCCATTCGTGAATGGCTTCCACTGAACTTTTGTCAAAATAAGTGAAGCTGTCCCACCATTTGGTTTTAAAGCGCCTGCATAAAATTAAAATATTCTGATCACGGGCATCTCGGATGTAATCGAACTCCCAGACAATGACCCATGCCATCCAAAAGTTTGCACAAAACATAAGGAATAGTGGAAATTCCTTTTCACTTGGTCTTGGTTTAAAATTTTGTTTGAAATATTGGTAGGATTTCCTTATGTCTGGAGGAAGAATCTCCTGTATAGGACCAAAAGCATCCCACAATCTGATAAACCAATAGGGTAAACCAGAAATTTCAAACGGGCTATCAAAAAAGAATAGCCAAGTGTAGCTATGATTTGGATTTTGTCGAAACAGGACGTTCCACCAAGCCTGTTGGTAGTCGAAGTACGTGAATGACGTATGGAAATTTGATACTTCGGTGAGTCGTTGATCGACTTGGACTGAAGTATAAGGACTTTTGCTCCACTCAGAAGGGTGAATGACCCTTAAGATTCTTGAAGTGGAGTAATTTGGAATGCTCGGTTGAGCCTTATCAGTAAAGTGTTTGAACTTTATTGAGCCTGTTTGAACCAAATTTTTTTTCATAAAATTTAATTGGTTTTAAAATGTCATGTGGGGTATAAAACCAATTTTTCCCAAACATGGCATTGGCAAAATCATAAGTATCTTGGTGAAAAAACCGTTTTCCACAGTTATGATTTTGTCAAAACAATCTTTCATAAAAAAAACTTTGATTTTGATTTTCGAGGGGTTGGCTGTTCCGCAAGAACCACCTCGTGAGAAATGTTTAGAGGTGCAGGAGATTTTACCTCATCCGAGACCACAATGTCTTTGATCAAGGACTTTTGTAGATCCTGCAAAACACTTTTTGGCAAAATTGCCATTAGTTTTGAAACTGAAATGTTTTGTGGTGGTTGACTTGGTGAGGCTTCATAAGGGGCTGCTGGTTGGGATGGTGAAGGTGACTGGGCAGCTTGAAGCCAACTGCGTATTGGGGTTAGCTTTGAGGGTTCTTTGGAGGAGGCTTCCGAAGAGGCCTTTGATTTTCCTTTTTTGGGTGGCATGGTGATGGAGGTTTTCCATGTAAAAATTCTCTTGTAAGAAAATCAGGCAAGGAGTTTATAGAAAGGATTGCCTGCCAACGTGCAAAAATTTGTTTTGATGCAATATTGAGGACATCCTTTTGCAGAATGTCTTTGGCTGACTTGCAATCGATCCTTAATAAGAACTTTTGATTTAAAAGATCACTTTGGAATTTAGAAATAGCTAGAACAATTGCCAGAATTTCCTTCTTAATAGTGGAATAATTTTTCTATGTATCATTCCAATGTTTAGAGATAAATTGGACAATCTGCTCTTTTCGTTCATCTTTTTGTTTCAAGATGCCACCATATCCAATGTCAGAAGCATCTGTTTCAACAATTTTGAAAGCATTAGGATTAGCCAAACTGAAACAGGGAATTTCCTTGACAAGAGATTTAATCTTACAAACAGCGTCCGTTTGAAGATCTATCCAAGGAACAGGGTTATTCTTTAACCTTTGGTGTAAAGGTTTGCAGATTAAATTTATGTCAGGAATAAAATCAATTATGTAATTAACACTTCCTAAAAATCTTTGGAGTTGGGTTTTATCCTTTATGACATCAGGAAATTTATCCGTGAATTGAATTGACCTTTCAATTGGGATTATTGTTCCATGATGGATAAAATGACCCAAAAATCTGCCTTTTGTTTGGAACAGAAAAATCTTTGTTGGGGATAAAGCTAAGCCATTTTTCTTAGCAATATTTAAAAAATGATTTACGTGTTTAAAGTGAGATTCTATATTAAGAGAGAAAACCAACGCATCATCAATATAAACAATGATGAAGTCAGAATATGGGTTAAAAATATCATTCATGATTTTTTGATATTCTGAGGGTGCATTTTTTAAACCAAAAGGCATAACATTCCATTCATATTGACCAAAAGGGACTGTGAAAGCAGTCCGGTATCTGTGCTCTTCTGTAATTTGTATTTGCCAAAACCCAGATTTCATGTCAAATTTAGAAAAAATCTTTGAGTCATAAAGTCTGTTCAAAAGATTTTTCTTGTTTGGAATTGGATAACGAATCCACTTTAAAGCTTTGTTTAAAGGTTTATAATTCACAACAAGTCGAGGAGTTCCTCGTTCTAATTCTGCATTTTTTATGACATAGAAAGAAGAACAAGACAAAGGGGATTGACTTTTGCGAATCATTTTCTTTTTAATAAGATCTTCAATTTCCTGTTCACACATTTTCAAAAGGTTAGAATTCATTTGAGAAGGTCTTGCTTTGGTGGGGATATTTTTCTCATCAAAATCAAGTTCATATGGGAGTGAAACGATATGTTTTTTCCTATCCCAAAAGGCATTAGGAAATAAGGAACATATTTCATTTTTGATTTTTTGTTCTAAAAGAGTGATTTTTTGTTTAACAGAAGGTTGAACGATCTGTTGTTCAGTTTTCTGAAAAGCAAGTTCTTCTTTTAGGAACAAAAGATGGTTCTCTTTTCCTTTTATCAAGAAATTAATTTCTTTGAGTGTAAATTCTTGTAAAAGGTTCAAGTTTCTAATTTGCGGTCTTGAGACAAAATGGAACATAAGTTTTTTTACCAAAAACATTTGTTTCAATACCATCATTATTGACCGAAAAAGGCTGGATCAGATTTATGAAAGGGGTTTCGAGAATGACATTTCTCTTTAAGTCTTTCACCAAAAGAAATGACGTTTTTAATGAAACACCATCTTTGATCTCGAAAGCCTTAGGGAGTTTGTATTTAATCTTCAATTGATCACCAGAAGCAGATTTTAGAGATTTAGTAGTTTTCTAAAAAAACTTTGTGGGAACCAGTCCTTCTCAAATGCAGTTTAAATCTGCACCAATGTTGAAAAGGGTGGTAGTTTCCAAGATAGGTCCATCATTTATTTTGATCGAGACATTGATGATCCATTTTCTACTGGTTACTTCAGTCAAAAGTTGTAGAAAATTAGAAGGATCGGAATCAATCAAATTTGATGAATCATTGTTGGAAACACTTAGATCGGAAGAGGAATGGTTGGGAATATCGCTCTTCCCTTTGAGCATAGGAAGATCAGGAATGTCATTGAGTATTTGTTTCTTAAGTTCAAGAAATTCCTTTTGTTGATCAATCTGGTTGATTTTCAAGATACGAATTTCTTTTTTGATTTCATTAATCTCAAGCTGAAGATCATTAGAGTTTGTTGGTCTAGAAATGAGTTTAGACTTTTTCCCCCTATTTAAAATTTTAGTGAGATTATAAACATTACCAAAATGAGAATGGATTGGAGATGAACTGGAATTTTGAATACGTTGAATCAAAACTTCAGGATTAGAGCTTGAATCAATTGAATCCAAAATTTCTTGTTCTTCTTTAGTCAAAACATTAACTTCTTTTGAAGAATCAGAGTTAGAATAATAGTCAGATGAAGTGTCAACTTCATTTACTTGGAGACCTTCTTCTACTTGTGCTTCATCAATTGAAGGACAAACAGAAGAATCTGAATCAGTGTCTATCATTAATTGGTTTAACTAATCAAGAACGTCTTCTTCTAAGTCAAGTTCATTGATCTTTTTGTTTAATTTACAAAATCTTTTTGTGTGATCTTTCTTGCCACAATTAAAACAAGTGAATTTACTGAAATCCTTTTTTGATTCAAAAGGTTTAGAATTTTTCTTTTTTGAAAACTTCTTTTCAGGTTTCGAAATTTCGTTCTTTCTATAAAAATGTTTCTTCTTTTTCTTGTAGGGTTTTTTAACAGGACAAGAACCAGAGCATTTTTTGGAAGAACCAAAAGCATAAGAAGGATCGTATTGACGACAAAAATCTCATAGTCCTCTGCGAGTAAGAGACTTTTCCTTCTTCAATTGTTTTTTGAGTTTGATGTTATTGCACATCTGAGTACCAACCTTGTACACATCCGCAATAAGTTCTCCATAAGACAAGGAATCAAAAGGAATATTTTCACCAAATTGTTCACGGATTTTATCATGAACTTGATTTCCTATGATAATAGGAAGACCTGCTAAAAAATTTTCTTTCCAAAAGGGTTGATTGCAATCAAGACGCATTAAAACTCTTTTCAAGAAAACATCTTTATATTCACGGAACTCACCAAGGGATTTACACTTGAGATTTGAAAGAAGATCTTGGTTATGGTCTCGAATAACAGAAGGATCTCCAATGAAATGTTGGGAGATAGAGTACAAAAGAGTCGAAACAGCGTCTTGGACAACTTGACCATAGTCATCAAAGACAGTCTGTTTGTTGTCATCAACTTTGACAACATTGAGAATTTGGTCTCTTTGAACTTGAGTGAGATAATTATCCCACCAACCTTTCAAAGTACCAGAAAAACCTGCAACAATTAAATAAGCTACTTGATGATCGGTCGTATCAGGAAGAGTCTTATAGGTTGTTGCACACATGACCATTTGACTTAAAACTTGGAGTAGATTTTGCTTAGAAATTCCATCTATGTTCCATTCATGGATAGATTCGGCAGAATATTTATTTTGGAATTGATTTGACATTTCTTCAGAAATGAGATCAGGTGGAGTTGCATGAGAATAATACAATTTTTGAGGTTCTTTCCACGAAATTCGATTAACCTCAGGAATGTCGAATTTCTCAAGAACAGAAACCTGATTCTCTGGGATTGGAGAATTGATTTTCAAAGGTTTAGAAACTTTAGGAGTATCAAGAACAGGTTGTTTGATGACTTTTTCTTTTAAAAGTATTTGATTTTTAAGCTGAAGAGCCTCATGAAATTCTTTACTAAAATTTTTAGGCATTTCAAAATTTTTAAACAGTGGTTGCTTCAGAACTTTAGAAGGAGTAGAAACTTGCTGAATAGAATGAGTAGAAGAGGATGGAACAGAATGGATTGAGGCTTGACTGAGGGAAGATTCAATCCTATCTAATTGAACACCTATTGTATGAAGATGTTGATTAGAAAAATTATTCTGTTCAATTATATTTTGAACTCATCATTTTCATGTTCAGAAGGTAACTTAAAGGGTGCTGTGGGTACTTCTTTTTCACCAAAAGCAATTTTGATTTTTCTTAAAGGAGGATGGCTTGATTCCACCACTTGGTCATTATCAAGCTTCCATCTAAAAACTCTTTCCAAATTAAAGATTTCTCTTTTCTTTAGGAAATAATCTTTGAACCATTCAAAGAAAAACATATGACAACCAATTTCATCCAAAAATTCATAAAATTGGTCTTTGATTTGTTTAGCACATGATATGAAATTTTCAAAAAACCATTTTCTGATTTCAGCATTATTATCAGAATTAAATTCTTTACTAAAAAAATCCTTGTTTGGGACGAAATCTTTTTCTAAGACGCCAAGTTCCCTATCTTCAGTGTCGTCTTCCATTTGAGACTGGGTGGGTTTAGGAGAGTCAAGCTGTTGATAGACTGGTTTGGCAATACCTGAACTCGTATCAAGACCTGAAATATTTAAAGGAGGTGCACTTGGAGTTGTATGTCCTTGTGCAGGAATGGCGTCAGAAACATTGGTACTACATGAGCTGCTCACTGGGATAGTGATGATAGGCGGTAGATTTGGACGAAGATCTACTGACCGTCGGGAAGAGACCCATGAAAAGAAGGTCTTGCAGATATGAAGGAGTTAGCATCAAAAGATCTCCTAGGGAATTGTATGGTAACCTTTCCCTCAGGATGTTGGATTATATTAGTTGGTGTATCGTTCTTGATGGCAACTTGAGGAATGGATTGTCAATTTCCCACTGCTCAGGAAGAACAACATCGTCCCAACTAATAGACTTTGGAATAATTGAACGAGAACAAGAAATATCATGTTGCAATAAAAGGGTTTTTCCTTTTGGGGCTTCATTTAAGGATCAAGCATCAAAACCTGAACTCATTGCTTTGTAATGAACTTTGTACATGAGGGAGAGTGGAATAGACCCTTCATCTAACTTGTAATTGTGGGTTTTGATTTGTAAAATCAAGGATTTCATTATCTTTGGGTCCTTCAAAGATACTGAGAAATTTGGATAGCAATCAAAGTGGATTGGATCATTGCAAAGACTTGTTTCAATAGTTGCTAGAATTGAATTCTCATAAACAAGGATCCTGGCATCTCTTAAAATCAAAAGGATTGAAGTATTAAGACCTTCTTCCAAGAGTGGTTTGACACCAACTTGAATCATACCAAAATGAAGGAATTATACTTCAAGGCATGTTTTTTGAGAGAATCACAACTTAAAAGAGGAATGACAGAATATGAGTCAGAAAGAGGAATGTCACGTTCCTCAGTAGCGATTATGTAATCATTAGACTTGAACAACTTTCTAAATTTGGATTCTGCATAAATTTGGTCGTACTTAACCTTAGGAATTTTTCAATTTTTCAAAGATTTGTTAAAATCTTCAATTGTAATTTCTTCTCTATTTAGGGGATCTGTAATCTGAGACAACTCAGATACAGAACTATTGGATGTTGAATTGGTTCTTCTAAAAAGATCCATTGTGGATAAAATTGTTTTAAAATTGTGTGTGTATATATATAGAGAGAGAGAGAGAGAGAGAGAGAGAGAGAGAGAGAGAGAGAGAGAGAGAGGCACATTGTTTTTATCACTCAAAATCTTTGTTTGAGCATTCGACTAGTTAATGAACAATATGACCCGGGATTGGTACAAGCAATGTTGGCTGTCTATCCCGGTCGACCGAGTCATGCCACGCACTCGTGTCTCGGTCCAACACACGTGGCTAGCAAACCTTGACCGCTCCCCGTTCAATTGGTCCGGACGACAAAATTAGATAAAGCACGCACCGCCTTCCGGAGTTTCCTAGATGAGTACACCAATGGGATCGACGTCCTCTTCTTCGTCTGGGCTTAGGATCCCGATAGCAAAATGTCGCGACCCTCTCGAATTTCGCCATGGGCTCTCGAGGGCTAATGGGCCGTCCAGTCTGGTCGGACGCGGGCCTCTCCCAAGGCCCGTTACCCAAATCGCAACGGAGGTATGCGTAGTCGACCTTCAGTGTGGTCTAGTGATATGTGCTAAGTGTGCATGTCATGGAGTCGCCACCAATCATTTTTTGGAGGGTATGATTGGACCACCCTATTGAATAGTCGGGAGTTTCTATTCAATTCTGCGATAACCAGGGAAATGGGTTCGGGGACTTAGTTACGTCAACTATCAGAGTTGACGCCCTTTCGGTACCTAAGTTGACTGAGTTTTCTGACTTAAGATTTCATACAGATGAGTGGGGTACGAGTCCTAAATCTAGGAGTTCATGCAGATAGGAATGACTATCCTGGCAATCACAATCAATAATAAAGTGCACAAATCAATGAATTCAAATGTATAAATAAATCACATGGCATTCCTAATAAGGCCATATTGGCCTAGAGAAGCATCAATCAGGCTTAGGAATGATTTAGACATGATTTTGTCCATCATGGGCAAAATCGTAATTTTGAGACAAAGGGGACAATTTGCCCAAAAAGGATAAAATCATCATTTCGGAATGAATCCGGAGTCAAAACAGGTTTGGTCACTCAATTGACCCATTTCCTATTTTTTTGGCAATTTTCGTGATTTTCGGGAATTTTAGAAACCGATTTACCATTCGAAGGGTAAAATCGTATTTTCTAAAATGGAAATGAAATGTGGAAATCTTAGACATAAGGTTTAACCACCCATTTGGCCCATCACCAAATTCTAAGCAATTTCCACAATTCATTAGAATATCAAAGACGATTTACCCTTTGAGGGGTGAAATCGCCATTTTGGATTAAATGAGAGAAAATCCCAAAAATGAAAACAAATCAATTTTTTGTCATTTTCAGCCTTGGACAATTTTTAGAATTTTTCTGCAATTTTTCTCAATTTTTTTGTTTTTCTTTAATTTTTCCATTTTTTGGCATTTTTGATTCATTAATATTTTTTTATATTTTCAGAAAATATTTTAACAAAAAGCATGTCTTTGACAATAGATAACACTCAACCAGATAAATAAGCTAACCACTAGACTGAAACAAATACATACAAATCAAGTCTATAAATGCAATATTTTAGAAAAATAATCCTGATATACGGATCGGGTACGTAAAACATACCGGATTGGACACCAGCTTTCAATCGCCCAGCCCCAGCCTGCGACCATCCCCATGCCCGTTACACGGTTCCGACACTGTTCATGCACTGTTCCGACACTGTTCATGCACTGTTCCGACACGTCCGGACACGTTCGACACGTCCGGACACGCTCCGACACGTCCGGACACGTTCCGACACGCCCGACACGTCCGGACACGCTCCGACGACGGGGTGGTGACCCGAGGCTGTTTCTGGGCTCCACCAGCGGCGCGTAGGCTCCATAAGCTCCGAGGGAGGAGGTAGGACTCCGGGGCTGTCGCAGGAGGCGATAGCGCGCTTTGGCGATGACGGATTTGGCCCGATCCGAAACAATCCCGAACCAAACTCCGAAACGGGTGGAGGCCGCGGGTCTTGGGTTATTCACGGCGGCTTTGAGGTACGACGGCTAGTGACGACGGTGGAAGGGTCGAAGGCGAAGGAAAATAGTGCACGAAGGTGAGGATTCCATTTTATTTTTAAGAAGAAGAAGAAGAGAAGAAGAAGAAGAAGCTACGGGAGAGGAAGAAGAGGAAGGAAGAGAAGAAGATGAAGTCGCGGGGGGAGAAGAAGCCAGCGACGGATGAGGGAAAAGGTGAGTGAATAATAATAAAAAAATAAAATAATAATAAAATAATAATAAAATAAAATATTAAAAAGTAAGAATAATAATAAAATAATCAAAAGAAAAGACAAAATGATTAGTTTCCTTTTCCTTTTGAATGATGATGTTTTCACTCCTTTTCCTTTTAATCATTACTAATATTTTTGCCAGATTCAATTTTATGGTGATCAGAAAACACCTAAAATCAAACCTGAATTTTACTATTTATGAGGTTAGAAAATAGATAAAATAAAAATAAAAATACCGACTATTTTTATATATCTTTGTGACCTCAAATATTATTTTTCTTGATTTTCTTGATTTTCTTTTTCTTTTTTTCTTTTTTTTTTGTATTTTTCGAAAATATATATAAAAAAATGAAAATTATGAAAATTATTTTTTTGGTCAAAATGGTTCATTTAGCTTGGCTAAGGTCACCAAAATTGATTTTTCAATTTTTTCAACTTTTTATGTATTTTCTATGAATTTTCAAAATAAAAATAAAAAAAATAATAATAAAAAAATAAAATAAAAAAAAAGTTGATCAAAATTTAGGTGTCAACAGCTGCCCCTCTTTGAGAGGAATCTCGTTAGAGGTTTCTCTCAAAGATAAGGTGACACCTGAGTCCTGATCGACTCGACTCGGGAAACTAAAGGAAAAGGAGTCATGACATCCAATTTTCATGCTTGTCCATGTATGCTCTTTCTTGAAGGGGGAAACATTTTGACATGAGAGAGTGAGATAATAGAGAGACATACCTGCCACTTACCTGTTCGATGTTTGTGCGATTTTCGCGGTGTTTGATGGATTCAAGAGAATTTCTAGGAACTCGTTACTAGAGTATCCTAGAGAGGTTAAGCTCTGACCCGTATGGTAGGTCAAACCATAATGGGATTCCTAACTGATAGGAATCTAAGGAAGACGCGTCCCATTTGAGATTTGCCAATGATTTTGATCCGTATGGTGGATTGGACCATTGAGTTGACCATTTAAGTGATTTTCACTATTGGATTGACCCTTCAGGCGGTTTCTACCTTTGATTGACCCTTCAGGCGGTTTCTACCATTGGTTGACCCTTCAGGCGGTTTCTACCTTGAGTTGACCCTTCAGGCGGTATCTACCTCGAGTTGACCCTTCAGGCGGTTTCTACCATGAGTTGACCCTTCAGGCGGTTTCTACCTTGAGTTGACCCTTCAGGCGGTATCTACCTTCATTTGACCCTTCAGGCGGTATCTACCTTTGATTTGACCCTTCAGGCGGTATCTACCTTCATTTGACCCTTCAGGCGGTATCTACCTTTGTTTTGGTTTGAAAAGGGGTCTCATGACGAGGGTTCTCCACGTCCGATGAGACTGTTTGATATTTGAAAAGAGGTCCTAGGACGAGGGTTCTCCACGTCATGCCAGGACTGTTTGATATTTTTGAAAAAGGGATCCTAGGACGAGGGTTCTCCACGTCAAGCTAGGACTGCTTGATTTTTGAAAAGGGGTCTCATGACGAAGGTTCTCCACATCCGATGAGACCGCCTAAATTTTGAAATGGGATCACATCCTCACCCCTTCTTTTGAAAGATCCCGAAATTTGTCGGGAATTCAGTTTTGAAGCAGTGAAAGATTTTATTTTGACAAAACTTCAGTTGAGTCTGTTGAGACGACATTCTGGAAGCTGTGTTCTCCAGGTATCCTGTAGAAAGTTCAAACCTGCGTGCTCCACTCCACGGAGCAAATGTTTTTCTGGGATTTGGGGTTTCCAAGAATCCTGCAGAAGTTCGAGCCTGGGAGATTTTTCTTCACCAAGAAAACGTTAGTAATCTTTGGGAAGGCCACGGCTGTCCATTTGACAAAACCGTATGTTTTAAGTTTTAATCATGAAATGTGCATTTTGATGCTGGAGGTTATCCAAAGCATTCTTGCAATATGCAAATGTGATCACAAATCCCTTGGACGGAAAATCTGGATCAACAGTTTGAAAATTCCAAAAAGAGTTTGTTCAAAACATCAATTGGAATATTTCTCGACAATGAGGTCTTCTCACCTGTTTTGCGATAGTGGTTTTTTTTTTTTTGTAGGGGATGCACTCAATTCCCTACTAACCGGTGCCTAGGTTTTAGGCTCATTCGCAGCGCATACATTTTGATCGGTCGGGAGGTCTTCCACGGGACCGTAATGTTGGGCTTGGTTCTTGATCTTCAAGGGGGACTCACTTTTGAGTCAAGGCCATTGAACAAAAATTTTCACCATCTGCTCCGGGTTTACAAGTTAAGAACCCTGCAAAATGAGAAAGAAATAATCTTGCTCGTACTTCTTCGAGCTAAGCTATATGTTAACCCAAGTGTCTTAGTCAGAGAAGACTGTTTCGGGGTTGTAACATTGGTAGGATTGGGGACCGAAACAGGCTTATTTTTGGCCCAGAATTCGTGACGGGTTTGACATTGGTGATCATTGCTGATTTGCCACCTGTCCTTTCTTTTCTGCATCTTTAGCCTTTGAGGCGCGCAACCTATCTCGCGATGTGCACCAGCTCTTTAAAGAGCGTCTCTTGTTGCATTCAGAGACTGACTCTTTCTATGTCTTTGTTCTGCGCTTGATAGCATTTGGGGAGCAGTCCTTTTGGATTTGGCTCCTTCAGGGATTTCCCCTTTTCCCATCCAGCTTCATTGCGGACCAATTAAACAACTAGCACGAGCATCGGCCTTGCTTTTACTAGGCACTTTGCTTTTTCTTGATGCCGGGGATTTTTCTCATTTTCATTTTTGAAATCCCCATTTTTCTCATCTTCATGGGATCATGTTAGACATATAGTCTAAACATGCTTTAAATATCAGTCCGAGAATTCTCTTCGTAATCCCTGAGTCTTGAACTCTTCCATTTTTGAAGTGGTGCGACATCCGTCTTGGAATGATCACCAATGGGTTCATGAAATGAATTTGCAGGCTCAACTTGGCTGTGCAAATGATACAGTGTATGAGATAAAGAATGAATGCTTCTCGTCATCCTATGGCACTTGGATTACCATATAAACAACACACAAAGATTAATTAGTCCGAGCAAGAAAATTTCTAACCATTTTCTCCTGATGCCGCTGGACTTACTTCCATTTTGCCCCGGTGTGGGATGGTTCTTGACAGGGTTGAGAATGAAAACCGCCGTTCGAAGGGGTTGTCAATGGTCACCTGTAGTGTTTGGGGATAAGAAACGAATGCCTCCGTCGTCCCAACCCATGTAATCGCTGCGAATGGTCCATACTTCTGTAGGTCCAGATTTTACTATTTGATCCGCTCCACTTCTCTCTCAAGTGTGTATAGGACGTGTTTGGATTAGGCTTTGCCTCTCGTCTTTTGAGAAAACGTCCTTCTGGAAGTTTTGAACAATTTTTGATTGGAAAAATCTCTTTCTTTTTCTCCAAAAATTTACCCCTCAAGGGAATCTTACGATGCCCCATGCATGTTTTATTCATGTTCAAACAACCTCCTGTTTTAAATCATGAATATCGATGCATTGAAAAATCTCTATCCTTTTTAGGCATGATTATTGAAAGGATTCTGACATTTTTTTTTTATCTCCAGCTAACTGGGAAAATGGATACTTACCTTCCCGTCACTGCTGGAGATCCATGAAAATGCGGAAGAAACATGTTATTGTACGTTCATGAATTTTTCAATAAATTAGAACGATACATCTTACCCTTGGTCATGTGTTCCGTTGGGTAATACACGGGATGTGAAAACCTGTTTCGCCTTGATGGCGAGCCCCTGTCAAAGAAGGGAATTAGGTGTCAGTTTGCGTTCCAAAATTCAAGACAAATTGGAACGATACCGCCTTGTTCTTGTTTTGTGTTTCCGTTTGAACACACACGCGCGGCTTGCATAATTTGGCCCTCTATCTTGTGTCCTTGATCTCCCATCTGGTTGGGCGACGAATCCTTCTCAAGAATTTGCCCCAGAGAAGATCCATTTGTGTTTTTGGGCGCACTTCAGCGCCATTCTTCAAGGTTCCTTTTATTCAAGGAAAAAAAGAAGATTTTATCAAAATGCATGTCAAAGCATGTGACGTAGGAGCGATACTTTTTACCATCCACTAGGTCTTATAATCAAAGACCATCTCCTGGAATCCTGACTTCTAAGGCCAATGATTCTATTCGCCTCCCTATTAGCGTGCTATTTTCATTTGAGGCTTTCAGCGCCAACAACTTCCTGTAAAATGAGTAAAAACTCACGTTAGGCATGTGGTCTTGGAAGACCAAATTGGAACGATACAAGGTTACCGTTCACCCAAATTCGTATCTTGGGGTTTGATTCTGATGCGGACGACTCTGTTATTGCGTCTATTGACTTTGTCAGAGGAGAGACGTCCTGAGATAAAAAGAATGGAGAAAAACTTATCCCCAGATCTGATTAAAAATCAATTAGGAACGATACGTCCTTTCACCAAACGAGTGGCTCTGCGGCCCAATGTGTTTTGCACTGAAGGGACGAATTCCACTATGCTCCACGGGTTTGGGGAATTTGCCCCCATTTTCGATAGAAATGAGCCTTATCAAGATGTATACAATACAAATAGATCCCTAATACAATCAATCTACGGGACGAGATATAGAGGATCTCAGCAAAATTAATTTTATACAAGAGGACTAAGAATGTCAAATCAATCAAAGGAATGTGGCCCGAACACTTGGAGATGCCCCAGTTCCAATCTTCGAGATGTAACTCCAGGATCACCGATTTTTTTTTTTTTTAGGTGGTTTTAGATATACCAACCATCTAAAGACATGCACATGAGACAAGGGAGGATAAAACTTCTAAAAATCAAAGGATTTGGCACCTAAGGTCAAGGTTCCCACCTCGAGTTCTAGAAAGAGCCGATTCCATTGCACAGCTATCGTTGCATTGGGACTCGATCCATAGTTCGAAGTGAGCGGAATTGAAAAGTGGATTACCCCGTGTTTTTCCTCACGGAGATTCCATTTTCAATCCATTCTATTGTTTTCCTATAGGCGGCGCCCGGGGTTTTAGGCGCGGTTGTGTGTATTTTCGGTGTCGTGCTAAAGCGATAAACATGCATCTTATTTAACAATCACCGCTTCAATATAAAACATATACACAATCATTCATTCCTACGCCCAACCTACATAAAACAGAGTTAACAAGTACTCCACCCCTTATTTCTCCAATCTGCAAAAACATTTAACACCTCAAGGGTTAAAGTACGTACCTCACCTTGAAGAGCATCTGCATAAAACATGTTAGAAAAATCAATCACCTTTTTAATCGGCTCAAGTTCTCTAAAGTCCCCAGCGGAGTCGCCAGTCTGTCGCGACCCTCTCGAATTTCGCCATGGGCTCTCGAGGGCTAATGGGCCGTCCAGTCTGGTCGGACGCGGGCCTCTCCCAAGGCCCGTTACCCAAATCGCAACGGAGGTATGCGTAGTCGACCTTCAGTGTGGTCTAGTGATATGTGCTAAGTGTGCATGTCATGGAGTCGCCACCAATCATTTTTTGGAGGGTATGATTGGACCACCCTATTGAATAGTCGGGAGTTTCTATTCAATTCTGCGATAACCAGGGAAATGGGTTCGGGGACTTAGTTACGTCAACTATCAGAGTTGACGCCCTTTCGGTACCTAAGTTGACTGAGTTTTCTGACTTAAGATTTCATACAGATGAGTGGGGTACGAGTCCTAAATCTAGGAGTTCATGCAGATAGGAATGACTATCCTGGCAATCACAATCAATAATAAAGTGCACAAATCAATGAATTCAAATGTATAAATAAATCACATGGCATTCCTAATAAGGCCATATTGGCCTAGAGAAGCATCAATCAGGCTTAGGAATGATTTAGACATGATTTTGTCCATCATGGGCAAAATCGTAATTTTGAGACAAAGGGGACAATTTGCCCAAAAAGGATAAAATCATCATTTCGGAATGAATCCGGAGTCAAAACAGGTTTGGTCACTCAATTGACCCATTTCCTATTTTTTTGGCAATTTTCGTGATTTTCGGGAATTTTAGAAACCGATTTACCATTCGAAGGGTAAAATCGTATTTTCTAAAATGGAAATGAAATGTGGAAATCTTAGACATAAGGTTTAACCACCCATTTGGCCCATCACCAAATTCTAAGCAATTTCCACAATTCATTAGAATATCAAAGACGATTTACCCTTTGAGGGGTGAAATCGCCATTTTGGATTAAATGAGAGAAAATCCCAAAAATGAAAACAAATCAATTTTTTGTCATTTTCAGCCTTGGACAATTTTTAGAATTTTTCTGCAATTTTTCTCAATTTTTTTGTTTTTCTTTAATTTTTCCATTTTTTGGCATTTTTGATTCATTAATATTTTTTTATATTTTCAGAAAATATTTTAACAAAAAGCATGTCTTTGACAATAGATAACACTCAACCAGATAAATAAGCTAACCACTAGACTGAAACAAATACATACAAATCAAGTCTATAAATGCAATATTTTAGAAAAATAATCCTGATATACGGATCGGGTACGTAAAACATACCGGATTGGACACCAGCTTTCAATCGCCCAGCCCCAGCCTGCGACCATCCCCATGCCCGTTACACGGTTCCGACACTGTTCATGCACTGTTCCGACACTGTTCATGCACTGTTCCGACACGTCCGGACACGTTCGACACGTCCGGACACGCTCCGACACGTCCGGACACGTTCCGACACGCCCGACACGTCCGGACACGCTCCGACGACGGGGTGGTGACCCGAGGCTGTTTCTGGGCTCCACCAGCGGCGCGTAGGCTCCATAAGCTCCGAGGGAGGAGGTAGGACTCCGGGGCTGTCGCAGGAGGCGATAGCGCGCTTTGGCGATGACGGATTTGGCCCGATCCGAAACAATCCCGAACCAAACTCCGAAACGGGTGGAGGCCGCGGGTCTTGGGTTATTCACGGCGGCTTTGAGGTACGACGGCTAGTGACGACGGTGGAAGGGTCGAAGGCGAAGGAAAATAGTGCACGAAGGTGAGGATTCCATTTTATTTTTAAGAAGAAGAAGAAGAGAAGAAGAAGAAGAAGCTACGGGAGAGGAAGAAGAGGAAGGAAGAGAAGAAGATGAAGTCGCGGGGGGAGAAGAAGCCAGCGACGGATGAGGGAAAAGGTGAGTGAATAATAATAAAAAAATAAAATAATAATAAAATAATAATAAAATAAAATATTAAAAAGTAAGAATAATAATAAAATAATCAAAAGAAAAGACAAAATGATTAGTTTCCTTTTCCTTTTGAATGATGATGTTTTCACTCCTTTTCCTTTTAATCATTACTAATATTTTTGCCAGATTCAATTTTATGGTGATCAGAAAACACCTAAAATCAAACCTGAATTTTACTATTTATGAGGTTAGAAAATAGATAAAATAAAAATAAAAATACCGACTATTTTTATATATCTTTGTGACCTCAAATATTATTTTTCTTGATTTTCTTGATTTTCTTTTTCTTTTTTTCTTTTTTTTTTGTATTTTTCGAAAATATATATAAAAAAATGAAAATTATGAAAATTATTTTTTTGGTCAAAATGGTTCATTTAGCTTGGCTAAGGTCACCAAAATTGATTTTTCAATTTTTTCAACTTTTTATGTATTTTCTATGAATTTTCAAAATAAAAATAAAAAAAATAATAATAAAAAAATAAAATAAAAAAAAAGTTGATCAAAATTTAGGTGTCAACACAAAAGATTTAAGTACGTTGGTTGACTGACAAAAGATGACTTGCTAGAGCGACACCGTCGCAGCTCATTCGTCTTCCTCTTCACATTCGTCGCAGATCTAGCTGGGCGATGGCGCCGCAGCCTCGCTCGCCCTAAATGCAAGGAAAAATAAATAAATAAAGACAAAATTAAAAAATTATTAAGATATCATTTCAAAAAAATCCACGTCACGGTCCGTGCCACGTAGGCTGGCCGACCTCAACGTCGGCATCGATCGGACAAAATTGATAGGATGGATTAAATTGTCCCAAATGCAAAAGGCTTAGAGGACTCAATTGACAACAAAATAAAAATAAAAGGAAAATTTAGCACTGAATTAGCACGTGCAATAGGTTTAGGTCCTTTTTTTTTGGGCAATTTTGCCGAATTAATAACGCACAACCTTTGTGCTTTCCAAGAGTTAACTTTGTTAGGCTAACCTATTCTTACATGTCATTCCGAAGAAATCTTTTGTGTTAATTAATCCTCCTAGTAATCTTTACAGTAATTTCCGCCTAAAAAAAAAAAGAAAAGAAGGCTCAGGACTTTTTTTTTTAGGTAATTTTTCCGAATTAATAATGCACAACCTTTGTACTTTTCGAAAGTTAATTTGTCAGGCTAACCTAATCTGGTGAAAAATACGCGTTAAACCTGTTGTTCCGACCAAATTTTTTGTGTTAATTAATCCTTCAAATCATCCCAACAGCAATTTTTGCCTTAAAAAAAGAAAACAAAAGGAAAAAAGCAAAGAAGGTTTAGGACTTTTCTTTGGTAATTTTGCCGAATTGATGATGCACGAGCTTTTGTACTTTTTCGAAAAGTTAATTTTGTGAGCCTAACTGACTCTTGTGACAATATGTGTTGAATCTGTCATGCCAACCAAATCTGTTGTGTTAATTGATCCTCCTAATCATCTCTATAGTAAGTTTCGTCTATAAAATTGGGAAAAATAGATAAAAGACAAAAAAAAAATGTTTAGGGCTCTTCTTTGGTAATTTTGTCGAATTAATCGCACAAACTTTGTAATTTTCGAAAAGTTAATATTGTTAGCCTTAGGGGTGAGCAGTTCCAGCTTCTGGAAAGGTTCCAAACCGATCCGTTAATACAGGTTCCTCATTTTTGAGAATTTAAAACTTACCCTACATACCCTGGAACGTGCAACCTAGGGGTGAGCGATTCCAGGTTCCGAGTAAGTTTCACATAGAATCTAGAACTTACCGCTAGTATAGGTTCCTCATTTTTTGGAATCTGGAACCTACCCGCCACAATGTGAAACTTGGAACTTACCCTGTCACAGGTTTCGGGTCCGATTCCAGGGTACTCGCAAACTCGCAGAACATCTGAAGCACAATGTCCATAAACTCAAGAACTTCACATGAAAAGAAGTCGCATTCATGTACAAATAGAAGCAAAGCCAGGAAAATAAATTACTCCATTCATCATCATCGCAACAGGGCCAGCACAAAACAACATAAAAAAGTTAACTCTCTAGCTGGATTTCACAGAGTCGTGGCAAGCAACCAAACCAAGTAATATTAAGGCACCCCAAATAGAGCCAAAGCAATTTGAGCTAACCCATGATGAAAAAAGGGGAAAAAACTGGTAAATATTAATCACACTCAAAGCCCCACCCTTCATTACCAAACCAAGCAATATTTGGGCACCCGAAACGGAAGCAAATCAATTTGAGCTAAACTATACTGAAAATGGAGGGAAAAAAAAGGGCTGGGTAATACCATTCACACTCAAAGCCCCACCCACTAGTACCAGAGAAGGCTGTTCTTCCAATAGGCTGCTGTTGTAGTTGGGGAGAGAGAGAGAATGGTTTTTTCTGGCATGGGGACAAAGAGACCGTCGTTTAGAGAGAGAAAGATGGAGGGGCGTGCACCCACACAGGCTGTCACTGACGCTGTGTCTCCGCCACTACTGTGAGTTGGAGGGTAGAGAGAGAGAAACGAGGGAATCGCATGGCGATGTGCAGCTGAGAGGTGAATGGAGCTCCAATCGCTCAGCAGGAGAAGAGAAGACCATCGGGGGCCGCGGGGGAGGGTTTCTCGAGTGTGCTGAGGAAAGTATAAAGTTAGAGAAATTAAGGTTTTATGTTTTAAAACATCCGGTTCCGGTTCGGTTCCACACGGAACCGGCGGTTCCTCAAAATGAGGAACCGAGAACCGGACCCGGGGACATCGGAATTGGGAACCGGACCAGAACCAACGGTTCGATTCTTCGGTTCCCGGTTCTACCCGGGAACCATGCTCACCCCTGGTGCAACCTACGGTCTGATTCCAGGGTACTCGGAACCTGCCAATAACTCCCATTGCATCAAAACGGAAGACATTCATATAGATAATGTCACAGAGATAGAGATAGAGCAGTGAAAGCATGAATCTAGGCACAAACAAGCCTATGGATCGGAACAACCCGCTAAGTTATATTGCCAGCCCGGTCCCAAACCAAGTCCCATTGATCGAAATATAACAATTTTAAGCATACAAGTCAAACAAAAAACGCACAACTTCAAAAGCAAAATCAGTAGTACACCAGAACACGTCTCTCTTCATAAACTCAGGACAAATCGCCTCCTCCTTCACCATCTCCATATCCCAGAAACCGCCTGGTCTGCACATCATCATCGCTATGCAACCACCCCCATAGAATTCGAAGGTCCTTGTTTGCGTCAGACAGTATGTGGATAGAAGGGGGTTTCCCAAACGTCGCGTTTAATCGCAGCTCTGAAGCTGCCGATAGCTAAAAACATGCTTAATTACTTGTCGGTTCCAATTTTTGCGCGTGACGATCGATCCCACCACCCACTTACAGGTCGACAAGAATGTGGGCATAACTGGTCCTCAGAAAATTCGGAAGCTCGAAAATTTGCAAGAAACTCGAAGTGGGTGATGGAATCCTGGTTCGATTGGAGATTGCCGTCACACAAAGATCGGAAAACTTGGAGGGCGGGAAATGCTAGGGGCCGATTGAACACAAGGCGCGTGAAGAGAGAAATTGAGGAGATGGGTCATCGAGGATGGAGCTCCGAGAGGACGCAGAAATTGATTCGGGAAGAAGCAATTTCTTGTGGACTAGCTGTACAAGTATCTGAACTTGAGCGACTCAAATCTAGAGTTCAATAATCTTGGGCAACTTTGGACGCCGATCAAGAGGAAGTTGGGGACGCCGTGGGAGTTGTGGGTACTGACTACCGAAGACGAGGTGATGGCGGGCGAGGGAAGGGTCATTGTTGGAGATCTGGGGAGGCAGCAAAGCTTTGGGCATGCTGCTGCGTTGAGGTTTCAAAGGAAGAAGTGAGAAGTAGAAAGCCTAAGTTAGGGTTTAAAAAAGACGGTTTCGGTTCCGATTTCGGTGGAACGGAGAACCGAAACCGGAACCGATTGGAACCGAAACCGGCGGTTCCCTAAAATACGGAACGGGGAACGGACCCTGATTTAAATATTTTTATTATTTTCTATGTCAATGCACTTGAAAAATTAAGTAGAGTCAAGCCAAGTATCACCCCAAATATTTTGCGCAGCGACCTAATAAGTAGTTAGGTAATTTTTCAATCTTACGTTCATTTCTACATGACGAATTTCCAAAAACTCCTACCTATTGCATAGATAATCCTTTGTTGAAGTAACTTCATTTTTCCTATGTTATTTATCTTGAAATATTAAGCATAATCATGGCAAGTATCGATCTAATGAGTACTTAGTTAATTTTACTTTCGTAAGTTCATTTCTACAAGATGAATTGCTGAAACTTGTGCCTATTGTATAGATAATCCTTTGTTGAAATATGTTCATTTTTTTTATGTTAAGACACCTGAAAAATTAAGTAGAGTCAAGCCAAGTATAATCCCAAAAGTTTTGCGCAGTGATCTGATAGGTAGTTAGGCAATTTTTCCATCTTGAGCTCATTTCTACTTGGCAAATTATTGAAAACTTCTACCTATTGCATAGATAATCCTTTGTTGAAGTGCCTTCATTTTTCCTATGTTATTTATCTGGAAATATTTAGCATAATCAAGCCAAGTATCGATCTAATAGGTACTTAGTTAATTTTACCTTCTTAAGCTCAATTCTACTAGATAAATTGTTGGAAACTTGTGCCTATCGTATAGATAATCCTCTGTTGAAATTTGTTCATTATTTTGTACGTTGATGCGCTTGAAAAATTAAGTACAGTCAAGCCAAGTATCACCCTAAAAATTTTGCGCAGTGGTCTAATTGCTAGTTAGGCAATGTTACAATCTTAGGCTCATTTCTACTTGAATTTCCAAAAACTCCTACCTATTGCATAGGTAATCCTTTGTTGAAGTACTTTCATTTTTTCTATGTTATTTATCTTGAAATATTAAGCATAATCAAGCTAAGTAATATATATATTGGTGAAAATTCCTATGAAATCTCCAGAGGCAACAGTTAAGATGTTCAAAGCTAATTCCCTTCCATCTTCAGTGCCATTGCGGAAGAACTGGTTGAAATCATCAACGGCCATTTTTATTCCTTCGGAGAAATGCCAAAGAAAGTTTGGAAGTCTCTCATATGGAGATTTCATCATCTTGACTCTACATGCAAAAGGCGTCAGTATCACCAACGATCGAAGATCAAGAGGACGATCAAGCTTGAAATCTGTAAAGAAGATTATCAAGAAAATGATATTGCGGATGACATCTGAAAAATGGAAGAAAGAAAGAAGAAGCCAAAATCTCCGTAAGATAACATCCTTAGGGAGAGCTAATGCTGCTAAGGCCATAGCAGATGGTGAATCTACCAACGTGTATCTTCACGAAGCAATCAAGGAAATCAAAGCCTCTCTTTACATTTGGTATCACCAACAATCAGTATCAATGGACATGAACGTTATATTCCGAAGGTAAGAGAAGACGAAGATCAAGTATGGACATGAACGTTATATTCCTAATGCTTTGGCCATGACAGATTTTAGGCCTATTGCTTGTTGTAACACTATTTATAAGTGCATTACTAAGATTCTTGCCAACCGGATCGCTTATGTTCTGTCATCTATTATAAGCTCTCCTCAGACTGCTTTTGTCGAAGGCCGTAGGATAAGTGACAATATAATGCTAGCTCAGGAACTCTTTGTGGGGTTTCACCTTGATACGTATTCGCCTAAGTGTGCAATCAAAGTGGATTTTCAAAAGGCATATGATATGGTGGATTGGGGTTTTCTGGAGGTGGCCATGCAAGCTTTTGGGTTTCCGGACATATTCATCAAACTTGTTATGGTATGTGTTTCTTCACCTAAGTTTTCCGTGGCCATTAATGGGGAGCTCCATGGCTTTTTCTCTTCTTCTAGAGGCATTAGACAAGGGGACCCCATTTCCCCTTACATATTTACTATTGTGATGGAAGTCTTCTCCGGTATTCTCAATGCCAAGACTAAACTTCCGGGATTCAAGTTCTTTTGGAGATGCAAAACCACTTGCTTATCTTACCTATTCTTTGCGGATGACGTCCTCCTTTTTAGTGAGGCAAATATACCTTCAGTTACTTTGCTAAAGGAAGGGCTTGATCTATTTTCTGGTTGGTCGGGGCTAAGGGCGAATGCAGCTAAAAGTGAGATCTTTCTCTCGGGGGGCTTGCAAGAGCCTCATGGTCATATTCGGCTCCTCATGGGTTTCCAAGTAGGTACTCTCCCCTTTCGCTATCTTGGTGTTCCGGTAATTACATCTAGATTTCGTAAGGCGGATTGTAATGCCCTAGTCATTTCTATCACGGCTAGAGCCCGCTCTTGGTCCCAACGCTTCCTCTCATTTGCTGGTAGGGTGCAGCTCATAAAGTCGGTTTTACATGCCATACACGTTTATTGGGCTGGTGTCTTTACTCTGTCCATGTCGGTGCTTGCTAGAATTGAGCAAGTCCTAAGACAATTCCTTTGGAAGGGTCCTGATTTGGGACGTGGGGCTGCTAAGGTCCATTGGGTTGATGTTTGTCTTCCTAAAGAAGAGGGTGGGTTAGGTATTCGCTGGCTTGTTGATTGTAATAGGGCGGCAATGCTCAAACATATCTGGCTTCTATTCACGGATAATGAGTCGTTATGGTGCAAGTGGATTCACACAACTTTTCTCAAGCATTGCAACTTTTGGGTTGCCACAAAGCCAACAGTTTGCTCTTAGACTTGGAAAAAGATCCTACATCTCCGTTTAGATTCATACTTGAGCTTTGTCTGGAGGATTGGCAATGGTCGGTCCATCTCTTTCTGGTTTGATATGTGGCACCCTCGAGGTCCACTATATAAGATCTTCTCCAATTGGGACATATACGACTCCCGCATTCCGCGGGACACTTCGGTACAGACTTTCTTCTCTTCAGTGTGGCGTCCCTTGGCTATGTTGTCCTCTTTCACAGCCTGGTTAGGAGGTGCACCTTCCTTTGTCGAAGGCAGGGAGGACCGTTTGATCTGGCAAGGGCATCCTTCGGGCAATTTCTCGGTTGCATCAGCATGGGAGTCCTTCAGAACCAGAGGTCAGCCCGTTCCATGGCACTCCTTTGTCTGGGATCGTGCCTTTGCTCCGAGACATGGGTTTCTTTTGTGGATCATCACGCTCAATAGGCTTCCCACCCAGGTTATGCTTCTAAACTATTGACGAATCTCTGAAGGTTCTTGTGCTTTTTGTCGTACTAGACTAGACTCTATCGACCATTTTTTTTTTGCCTGCCGTACAACGAGCTCCCTAGCACTTTTTTGGGCTACAAAGTGCAATGTGGCTTGGCGGAACACATCTTGGCGGGACACCATTGTTTGGGCAATGAAGCGCTTTGGAGGTCAGTCATTTCCTCATTGGTTAGCTCGTTTCTCATTTGGGACACTTTGTCACATGATATGGATTGAGATGAATAATATCCTCTTCCGGAACAAACTTCTCTTTGTGCCGGCTCTCCTCAAACACCTGCTTAAGGTGGTTAGAGATTTTGGACTTACCTTGCACAACATTGATGACAATTACACCAATAGGCGGCTTCAACGAAACTGGGGACTCTCTACTGATATCTTTCAAGATGGTCCCGGGGTTTCATAGTTTTTCTAGTTGTAGTTCTTCCCGTTGGCCGTTGTTTGGCTCTGATTTTTCTGTTATATTCCCCTATGTGGGCCGTTGTTTGGCATTTCTGTTGTTGCTTCTCTTGGTCGCTATATGGCCGGGGGTTAGATGCTTTTGCCCACTTTGTTCTATCTTGCATGCCGCTACACCTTTGTACCACTTAGGACAGGAACTTCAGTCCTAGTGGGTTCGAGGTTTTTGTGTTCGACATCCCCTTTGTTTTTGGCGCATTGAAAAGTTTTATACATGCTTAACTTACCAAAAAAAAAAGGACCAAGTATGGGCGAATCTTGATGATAATTGAGCTAAATACGACCCAAATCTTGATTATCACTTTGAGGATGGAAGAAAAGGTGAACGCATGGGTAGAACTTGGTAAGTTCTACATGGTACGGTTAGTCCAGCTTCTATGTCTCTCACTCATTTGCGAAAATCTCTTGTTGATATTGTTGAACATAAAGTGATAATATAGAGATAAGTGCATGATCTATGTAGATGACGATGATTATATGCTAATGATAGTATCTATTGTAAGGATGGCATTTAGACAGGGGGAGAAACACTGGTCTTAATGAAAGTTCATATCCCGTTGATGTGTTCTGATGCACCCAGGACCAACAGACAGAATCAGTCAACGACATCGGATTGGGCTCAAATTCGGTCGGTTGAAGCGAAACGGCCGTCTGATCAATACTTGGCGCCGTTGGCATTGGATTTTGGCAATTCGGGGTCGTTTAGGTGGATTTCTAGGCATTTTTCTATTTTTAGGTAATTTTATAATTTAATGGTATTTTTGTAATTTTTGCGTTATCTTTTGTCATTAGGGTTGACACCTTTATAAGGTCGTCTTTAGGGTTTTGAGAGCAGTTTTATGACAGACATTGATATTTTCGTTGATTTTGATAAAATCACACTTGAGTGAACTGTGGTTCCTCGTTTATCATTTCGATTTTTCTGTTTAGCCTTGCTTTCTATCGCGCTTCGGCATCATTTGGTATCAGAGAACAGGTTGCTTGAAATCAATGGCTGAACGGAATCAAGGTGGTTGAAGACAGCGTGTTCGTGGAGGCCGGGAGCGTGGAGTCGTTCCTGATGCAGGTGAACAGTCGCGTCTGAGAGACCTGCGAGATATAGAAAATGAAGAGCTACGGAGACGAAAGCAGGATTTGAAGAGACAACTTGCGCTGGCGCTGAGAAGGCAAATCCAGTGATTGGAGCGACGACTTGTGCGAGCGGGGTTGGACTTTCAATCCGAAAAATATCCGATCGTTGATGAATATCCGATCGTCGATAAAAATCCGATCGTTGATGAAAATCCGATCTTTGATCAAGATTTGATTTTTGATGAATATCCGATCGTTGATGAAAATTCGATCGTTGATCAAGATCCAATCTTTGATCAAGAAACAATCTTTGATCAAGATCTGAATTTCGATAAATATTGGATTTGTTATGAAAATTCAATTTTTGATATTGATCCGGTCTATGAAAATCTAATCTACGATGAATCTGACGGAGAACAAGATGATGCAGATCCAAGCGCGATGGTAGAAATCTTCGCGGATGCAAAGGACGGCGAGGGTATTCCTAGCAATGTCTCCCAAGCGAAGGCATTGATGCCAGCATACGAGGTGAATGATTGGGATTTCGTTGCATTCAAGGAAATGGCCAATTTGGTTCTTGACGATGCACAGAAGGCCGATGTTTCGGGGATCACTGAGGATCGAGGTAATTCTATTCCTGAAACTGATGATTTTGGTGACGGTGAGTTTGTCGCTATGGATGAGGTCAATCATAATGCGTTAGGCACTGTTGACACCTGATTTTTTTTACCATTTATTATTGTGATTTTTATTCTTTAAAATTAATTAAAAATATCAAAAAAGGTCATAAAATCACAAAATCAACTTTGGAAGCCTTGGTTTAACCTTAGGAACCAATTTTGAACAAAAAATATTTTTCGGTATTTTTAATATTTTTCGAGTTTATTTAATTATAAAAATACCCAAAAAAATCAGAAAAATACCATTCGTGGTCAGAAAAATACCCAAAAATATTCGATAATTTTGTTTTAATTTCCTCTTCAAGTGTGTCACTTTAAATCTCAAAAATTCGGCTCGGGTCAATATGTTCCTTCACAAACATAAACCCGAACCGAGCCTAAAAAAAATCATTTTCGAGTCTTTTAGTTTTCAATTCTCACTTTTTATAAGCTATGACATTGGATTCTAAAGTCTTAAAGTGCAATTAGGTCAATTTGCCCTCCAATTTAATCAATTTTTACCAAAAGGGCTTAATTGCACATTTTTCTTTCAATTAGTCCCCGGTTTCACGGATGTATACGTATGCTCTACGTATTTATACATCATACGTATTTATACGTTATGCATATTTGTACTGTTTGGTAACCTCTTTAACTCTTGTAATAATAATAATGGTTATTATTTTTAACACCTTTGTTAGTGCCTTTTTTTTAGCATTTTTGTATTGTGAGTGCTATTGCTAGTGCTATTTTTAAATAGCATTTTTTGTATTATAAATTGTGAGTGCTATTGTTAGTGCTATTTTTAAATGACATTTATTTATCATAAATTGTGAGTGCTATTGTTAGTGCTATTTTTAAATGGCATTTATTTATCATAAATTGTGAGTGCTATTATTAGATAGAATTTATAATTGTTAGTGCTATTTTTAAATAGCATTTTTGTATTATAAATTGTGAGTGCTATTGTTAGTGCTATTTTTAAATAGCATTTTTGTATTATAAATTGTGAGTGCTATTGTTAGTGCTATTTTTAAATGTCATTTATTTGTGAGTGCTATTTTTAGATAGAATTTATAATTGTTAGTGCTATTTTTAAATACAATTTATTGGAAGGTATTTTTGGCTATAAAAGGATGGCAAGAGTTTTGAGGTTGAAGGGGGGAGACATTTTGTAGAGTGTGCAAATTTTTGAGAGCTTAGAGAGAAGAACACAAACACTCTCTATATTCTCATAATCTTGAGTGAGCAAAATATACTAAGTTCGGAATATTGATTCCGCATATTGCTAGCACAATTGTTGTGGAGTTATTAGTCGTCTCCCCGTTCGTCAATTGGTGGTGCGTCTGAACTAGATGCCTAACACTTGTGGAGGTTGAGATCGAAGAACATCGAACCGACACTTCCGTTCAAGCACGCTACGAGAGGTAATCTATTTACTCCCTTTGAGGCTTTGTGATTTTTTTTCGATTGAAATGCACGAAGTACGCCTCTGGAGATACATGTATGGGTTGTTATTTATTTCCGCTACGTGTTACGTGGATCCCAACAGTGGTATCAGAGCCAATCCTTAGGTGTTTTCGTGCATTTAATTGATTTTTGCAATACTATGGCCAATATGTATTAACGAATTGTTCGTCTTACATGGCTAATGGAGGTTGATTGTTTTTATATGATAAATTAATCAACGTAGCAAAAATTGAGACTAAATCAATTTTGAATCAAAAATTTATGGCTATCTTATTTTACGTAAAAATTCTGAATATGATTCAACGTAGAATTTTTATTGTGCCTTCCTAAGTTTTAAATTGTGAATTTATTACTTACGTGGAAGGGTGGTGATCATGAAAAAATCCCTAATCAATGTGTTTGATGTATATATGAATGTATGATGATTATTTATATATTTGGGGTTGTAATTATTAAATGGAGGCTGCGTACTCCTTTTATTTTTCATGTAATCTTTATTTTTAGCATAGTCAATTGTTGATGTAAATGCTACGAGGATTACGTGGGGGAGCCTTTTAAGTCGGCGAGCTCTTTGGGGCCCAATTCTTGAAGAGTTCAAGAAACCAAGAAGAAGCGAAGAGCGGCTCTCCGTTATTAAAATATTAAAATGATTAAATGTGGTCTCATTGGCTCGAGACCCATTAAATCATAATTCCATGATCACCACGTAGGATAGATGTTTATGTGATTGACATCTATTTATTTATTATGATTACGTGAGCATGTTAAACTGGTTAATGTGCAAAGTCAGACTTACCTCACCCAAAATTGCGCCTGCATGAAATCATAGTTAGGGAAAATCACTCGCGTTAGGTACCGAAAGGGCGTTGGTAATGACATCAACGTAACCAAGTCCCCGAACTCAAAATCTCTGGTTCCGCAGAATTGATCGATCTCTCCCAATCGGTCAATAAGGTTTCCGGTCTACCCTCCAAGAAAGACCGGTGGCGACTCTAAATGCATGCACAAGTTGCACATGCCACCACGACCACACTGAAGGTCGAAAGCGATCGACTCTTATCGTCGAATCCTTCTAAAAAAAATACTCCCGCCGCGATTTGGTATGGGCCTGGGAGGGCCCGCGCCGATCCAAGGCCCGCGATCGGTAATCCATTAGCCGCGTCCGCTTTCGGACGGGTCGCGACAGCTGGCGACTCCGCTGGGGACTTTGTTCTAGAACCTATGGTTCTAGACCCCAAGTGGACTTAGGCCGTAATTAAAACGCTGAGTGATGTTTCTAACCCTGCAGGCGCTCTTGAAGGTGAGGTAAGTCCGCTCATGATAGGTGTTATATGTTTTTGCAGATTGGAGAAATAAGGGGTGTAGTCCGTGATTAACATTGTCTTATGCAGGTTGGCGTAGGAATGTATGTTTTGTGGATGATTTGAAGCGCTGATTGATAAACTGTTGTGCATGACTTGCATTGTGGTGTTCACGACACATAGACACACACAACCGCGCCTAAAACCCCGGGCGCCCCTATAGGAAAACAATAGAAGGAACTGAAAATGGAATCTCTATGAGGAAAAACATGGGGTAATCCACTTTTCAATTCCGCTCACTTCGAACTATGGATCGAGTCCCAATGCAACGATAGCTGTGCAATGGAATCGGCTCTTTCTAGAACTCGAGGTGGGAACCTTAACCTTAGGTGCCAAACCCTCTGATTTTTAGAAGTTTACTATCACTTGTTTCATGCGCATGTCTTTGGGCGGTTGGTACACCTAAAACCGCACATAAGTCGACGAGTTGGGTTGGTAAGACTCTCTATCCCCCCAAATCTATCACTGTTCATATAAATATAGGCATTTCATTTATTGCATTCTGGTGATTAGATTAAATGCCATTTCGAGGATAGATATGTGCGTTTGTCCCTAACGTCCTTGATAGAAGACGAGGAGGGTGATATCCCACGACAAACACCGAGTGTGCGATAAGGAGCATACTATGGACATTATTGAGGTATCATCCAATGAAGATGACGAGTTGGGGCAAGTGATCCTGAAGGCACAGATCAAAACTGGGGCATCCTTAAACGTTAGGATCACATTCCTTTATGTCATTTTCCATTACTAGTCCTCTTGTATAGGGTTTATTTTTACTGAGGTTTTCTCTATCTCACCCCTTAGAGCGATTGTATTAGGGGTCTATTGGTGTATACATTCAGATGGAACTTGGTTGTATTTCTTTTAACGGGTCATTGGAATGTGATAGTGGCATTTTTTCTAATCATCCGAGTACTCCCAAGTCAAGTTTATAATTCCTTTAGAGGAAATTAAAATTGGAAGTCTTGCACGACCTTTTGGTCGTGTGAGGTAATCCAACCCCAATTTCGCTAGAAGGAACTACACACTTGAATTGGTTCATGATGTTGTACACCACTGGTAATTCACGATAATTGATCAAGAATATCAGCGTAGTTTCAAATTTAATGACGAGATAGATGTCCAAACTACTTTCGTTCTTAGCGAGCGACCTTAATTTGGATGCCATATCTTCAATTGAATTTAAAACACATTATTATGTCTTGCGCTTTTGACTAATTCGTTCTCCTCGAAATTGATCAAAAGCGATTATCGTGAATTACATTCCTTTCAATAATATGCTTTCCTTCGAAGAATACTGATAAAAAACTTTTTGCGCAAGATTAAAACCCTTGTAAAAGTTTTTGTCCTTATTAATCACGAGCAAGCATAAGATTGAAAGGGGTTTATGCTTTCTTTTTCAAATTATTCCTTCTGATTCAGTCGTTTCATTTGCAGGTGAAAAAATAGGTAATAGAGAGAAATCTTCTCCTGGATAAGTCTGAGGCTATTCTCTCATCTGATCATGAGCGAGTTATAAAATCAGGACATATTTGCTCGGCTTATTGATATTATGGTTCGGCTCACCCAAGTTGAAAATGTTCGGATGCTCGAAGAAATGAACCATACATAAGTTAAAACACACACATTTATTTTGCTCAGTGGAGGGTTTTCAAAAGCAGGTCATACAATTCGGGGTGGAAAAGTAAAGCCAAAGTGAGCCCTAATTAACGACACAAAGGAGCCCAACTGACCCTCCATGTTGTTAATGCTCTGCCCGTACTCACGACTTCGCATGTCCTGGTCCGCAAGCTTGAGGAGAAGGTTTCTGCATTCGCCCTTAACCTCAGTGACCTTGACCTCGTGTTCCTCGGTGATTATTTCCAAGTCCCGAACTAATCCATTCCCGTGAGCTATGTCTGCGGTTATTTTGTCGAGCCGTTCTTCCTGCCAGTCGCTTTGCAGCCTCAATAGGACATTGTGGCGGTCGTGCTCGCCAGCGGTCATGGATATGGCCAATTGATCCACCAGGTTTCTCCTCTCGCGAAGCAACGTCGCGACCCTCTCATTGGCAAACTCGACGGCCTTTTTGTGACTATCGGCCAGATAGTTGGTCAGCACCAAATGATCAGACCGATCCTTGTAACGAGCCCGCAAGACGCGAGCCACGAGAACCTCCCGATCAGCAACACGGTAGGCCTCTAAGGAGTGTGCAAAGAGGGTCGGGAAAGTTCTATATTCCATCCCCAGCGTAGTACCTTCGAGGGAAGTGGTATCTAAGTCATCGAGCAGGACACGGATTTCATCCGCGGTTGCAGAATGATCGGTTATGTGCGCGTAACCGCGACCCAATAGGTTATAAAGCTTTTCCCACTGGGCCAAGACTCCGCGGTTGCAGAATGATCGGTTATGTGCGCGTAACCGCGACCCAATAGGTTATAAAGCTTTTCCCACTGGGCCAAGACATCAGTCGAAAAAGTGCGCACGGGAGAGGAGGCCATTTGCGTTGGGTTGGCTTGAGAATAAGACGAGGCTAATAGAGAGATTAGAAGGAAGAAGCTGATTATGCGAGAACGTTAACCTTCCATACATTAATTCCTCATTTTATAGCAACTCGAGGATGATGAAGGGTCTCAGTAATAATGCTGGTGGAGCCCAGTTAGGGGGTAAAGCAGGAGGTCCCCTCACGAGAACCATTGGATTCGTTTCGGTCCGCGATTTCCGGCTCATCAATTAAAAGATGTAAAAGATTTGTCGGGATCACCATTATTAGAGTTAGGTGGGAGGTAAGCGCAACTATCGAAGAGAGCCCTAACAGGATTTGGCAGTCCCATCACGTTGAAAAGTTAAGCGAGAAATTCAAGGTCTTGAGGGGGAACGTTTGCCTAATGATGCTTGAAGAGCGTCTCCTGAACATGCAAAGTCACTTTATAGGGAGTGAGCATACAGGAGAGAGTGGAGAACTCTGAATGGGCAAGAACCAATCAAACATTTCTCAGTCCAACATATTTAAGAGGTTACTGTCAGCTGCTAGAGGCGACTGACTCAAAAATCTCAGAAATTGAACCACAGAGGGATCTCGAAGATTCCAAGATCAAGTCTAACGCCAAAACCATGGAGCCCAACACTTCTGGCAACGGAAATCAAGATCACGGCGACGAAGACAACGACATCCACGATGCTCAACTCGGGAAAAGAAGACGTCCTCACCAATACTCTCAGGAGGAAACCCAAATGCTGGAAACCCTTTTCAGTAAAAGCCATTACATGAAAAAGAAGTGGAGAATTGAATTGAGTCGGGAGTTGGGGATTAATCAGTCGAGGATCCAGTTTTGGTTTCAAAATAGGAGATCCAAATCGAGGGCTCAACGCAAACGTCAGGTGGTCGAGATTTTAAAGGAAGAAAACCAAAAGCTGCGAACAGAAAACATGAGGTATGAAAAAGCTCTCAATATTACCGTTTGCCCTCATTGCGATAACCTCATCGCCCGCGGTAAGATATTCCCCGATAAGCCTCACGCAATGATTGAAGACGTTCACTTACCACCCTACTCTCTCGGGGCATCTCCTGCTCACCCAGATTTTGCCGGAGTCACGCATGGGCAGGATGATCCTACGAAGACGATACAAATGCCTCCTGGGGGATGGGATTTGCATCGCTTTGATTGGAGTTACAGTTTCAAGGAGTTGGATGTTACCGCCGACCAGCTCAAAGCATATCAGCCTCATGCACAACAATTTTCGATAGGGTCGGGTCCCGCTGGAGATGAGTTAATCAGTCGTCAAGCCATCGATGCAATTTTGGGCCACGATAAGAGGAGGTTCGCTTGGCCCCCTGAACTGCATTCCAAATTCCTAGACGTGGTTCACCAAATGGGGATCGATTCAGCAACTCCGACGCGCATATTTAAGGCCATGAATGTACCGGGGCTTAGTAAGGAACTGGTCAGGAATCACCTTGCTGCCTACAGAAAGCTATTAAAACAACGTCGAGCGGAGCTAAACCGGGAGGAATCCATCTCGAGCTCAAAAGCTAGGGGCGACCGCCATTGTAATGCTCAGGCATCAAGAGATACCCGGCCAAATCTAAGCATCAATCAAGCTAGCAGCCCGACCACCGGCAAACTGAAAGCTGATCAGAATGTCCTCCCGGGCCATTTCAACACTTCTCAAGAGCGCGTGTCACAAGTACAGCGAGTGCGCACTCTTCCATTCGAGCAGCAGTCGGCTGGTGCTCTGCCTGCCGCTGGTCAACCCACGACAGACGATTTCTTTGACGAGGGGCTCGATGCCTTGTTCAATCAGTGGGAAGCTGGCATGCTTGGACAGCCATGATCTAGCACTTGACTCGGGGCACGATGGGTCGGTCACCACGAACACCCATAGAAAGAAGAACATGTTCACGAGTAGATCACTCATTTTATCCGTTGTAAAGTTCCTACGAGAACATTTTTCTTTAATGACTATAGTTAATTCTATATTAAAACCAACGCTATCGACGAACATCGTCATGCTCAGTTGTGATGATCCCTTGTTAGATTAAGTCTGAAACCAGAGACGGTCTTTAAAATTTTGAGTGGCCACGAACTCATTCCTCACCAAACGCCCGGGATGCTGAAATGAAGAGTAACAGCATGCACAGGGAAAATGCCACTTTCGTTTGAACGATGAAAAGGGGTTGAGAGAAGATCATAGCGTTAATTCCCATGGAGCTAAATGAATTAAACGGAGTCATTAATTGCGGGCCCACCGCTGCTCCCCACGTTCTCGGGCCTAGCAAATCATAAAAGGCGCCGAAAGATTGTAGACCCACCACTTTGAAGACTGAACTAGGGGACGAGCGCAATACTCGATGAAACCGAATCAATGCAAGAGAGTTTGTGATCCTATCACGAGGAAAAAGAAAGGGGAATACAGACGATGAGTAATTACAGGGTCTCGGGAGGAGCGCTTGCTTGCTGGTCTTCATATGCAGCCTGAAGGATGGTTCTAGGACACGCACAATCACTTGAGAAAATTTCTAGAGTGAGCAAACACGTAAGAGCGAATAGAGAAAGCTGAGTGAACTAGATCAGCCCGAGATACTTCGATCCATCATGTTTAAAAGCTATTCCCATCTGCTAGAAACGCCCGACCTGGACATTTCTGAGCACGAACTGCTGGGAGACTTTGAAGATCCTGGAGCTGAATCCTGCCCGAAGGCCGTGGAGACTGACTCCTCCAGCGATGAAATTCTAGGTTTCAGCTACGAAGAAGGAATATACAATGATGACCGGAGTCGGAAAAGGAAGCAACTACAACGCCACACTCCAGGCCAAATCCGAGAGCTCGAAGCTTTCTTCAATGAATGCCCTACTCCAAGCAGACAACAGAAAATGGAGTTGAGCCGAAAAATAGGATTGGAGCTTTCGAAGGTCAAGTTTTGGTTCGCCAACAAACGAACCCGGGTGAAACAGCAATACGCAGACCATGAGTTACTGGTCCTGAAGGAGGAGAATGAGAAGCTTCAAGCTGAAAGCGCGAGATATAAGGAAGCTCTGACCAAGGCCACCTGCCTTAATTGTGGTAATCCTGTTGTCCTCGGCGAGGTGTTCCTCGATGAACCGTCCCTGTTGACGAATAACGCTCAGCTGTTACCGTATTCTCCACAGCATTTTCCGACACAGCCAGATATCGCCGGAGATCTGCATGAGCAAGTCAACACCATAGGATCAACACCAACATCCTCTGAGAAATGGGATATGAATCATCACAGGGGGAGTTCTCTCAATGACGAACTCGCTGTCGCAGCCAGCCAATCCAAAGTCGGTGAGTCCCTCCATGGACAACTTTTGAAACGACTAGATCCCGTAGAGAATAGCTACCGAAGTATTGACGATATTTTGGGTGATAAGAGAACAAGGTTTTACTGGACCTATGAACTTCACACCAAATTTGTTGATGCAATTCGAGAGCTGGGAGTTGATTCGGCTAGCCCACTACGCATACTCGAGATTATGAATGTGCCGGGGCTCTCTAGAATTAACGTCGAGTCTCACCTCAAGTACTATAGGAGATTGCTAAGGGATGGAAGGATAGCGTTAAACCATCATAAAGCCAGTTGGAGCTCAAGTGCCGGGCAGAGTTACAACCACGATGATTGGAGAGCCGAGAGCACCCAACCGTGTTTCAGCAATGACGGGACCAGCAGTCGTGTCAGCGACTCCTCTAACCCAAATCAGAATGCTCCGCCGAGCTATCTCAATACTCCTCAAGAGTATATACTGCGGTTCCAGCACATAGGGATTCCTCAGTTTGAGCGCGATTCGGTCATTAATGCTGTCCCTGAAGCGGATCTGGCATTGGTAGAGAGTGCACATATAAACCTGCCGGTCATTGGAGGAAGTTCCAATTCGAGAGGTCAAGTTGCTCACGGCGAGAGCAAAGAGAGGAATCCCTCGCCTGCAGTCGACGACAGCCAATCTGGGCACCAAGGGCTAGAAAGAACAGGCGATTTCCTTGAGGAGGAGCTGCACACTTGGATCAATACTCTTCAGGAATGTATGTCTCGACCCCAACAGGGCAATGATGAAGGTTCCAGCTCAAAGACTCCAGTTCCTCACAATGAAGGCGATGAAGGAAATCTGCCCCCAACAATTGTTGATACCCAACTTGAACATCAATGGCTCGAAGACTCGAGCAATTTCCTTGGCGATGAGTTCAATCTTTGGCTCGATCAATTTGGAGCCGGAGGGCCATCGCAGTGGTGACGCAAGGCAGGTGACCAAACGTCTGATGCAAGGCATGGTTACTCGATGAAAAATGCTTAGACGAAAGGGGTGGAACACTCCTATTGAATATGTTGTTGATCGCACTGTAAGGTTCCCACGGGAACATCTTTCATTAATGTCTAGAACTAATTGCGCGTGAGTGTCAACATCACCCTTTGAGCATCTTCAAGCCGAGGGCCGTGGATTAATCGCTTAATCCGTGGAGCAAGTTCCCCGAACAATGACTATCACCCGTGGAGTATAATGGGATCTACCCCTTCAATACGAAATACGTTTGGCCGCGAAGCCACCTATTTGGTAAAACGATGTATCGTTCCTAAACGATCTTCAATCGAATACCGAAGTAATGTCTCATTTCTTTCCCTTCTCAGGTGATAAACGTGGATAAATCACTCAAGGAGCCATTTGTTCGAATAACAGAACAGACGTTGCCTAACTGGGGGCAGATGAACCATTGATGTTGCAAACACTCCAAGAATGGATAGGCGGATTTGATAGATGTTGTTCATATCAATACGCAATATCAGAACGGGATGAGAACCAAGAGTAAAGTTGTATCGTTCCAATTTGTCTTGAATTTGAGAATATGAATTGATACTCGTTATTTATCCTTGACAGGGGAATCGCCTTACAGACGAACAGGTTTTCACATCCCATGTATTACCCGTTAGAATACATGACCAAGGGTAAATTGTATCGTTCTAATTTTTTGAAAAATTCGTGAACGTACAATAACATGTTTCTTCCGCATTTTCAGGATCTCCAGCCGCGGGGGACAGGTAAGTATCCCTTTCCCCAATCCATTGAAGATGTTAAATAAAAAACAGAGAGAAAAAGAAAAGCTTTCAGAATCTAATGTCTAGAAAAGACATAGAATTCAAACTTCATTGGCATTCATGTCTTAAAACAGGAGGTTATCTGAACATGAATAAGAACATGCATGGTGCATCATAAAATCCCCTTGACGGGTAAAATTTTTGGAGAAAATGAAAGAGATTTTTTCCAATCAAAAGTTCAAAACTTTTAAAAGGACGTTTTCTCAAAAGAAAAGAGGCAAAGCCTAGTCCAAACACGTCCTACACACACTGGAGAGAAGTGGAGCGGATCAGATAGCAAAATCTGGACCTACGGAAGTAGGGATTATTCGCAACGATTACATGGGTTGGGATGACGGAGGCATTCGTTTCATATCCCTCAAACACTACAGGTGACCGTTGATAAACCCTTTGAACGACGGTTTTCATTCTTAACCCTGTCAAGAACCACCCCACATCGGGGCAAAATGGAGGTGAGTCCAGCGGTATCAGGAGAAAATGGTTAGAAATTTTCTTGCTCGGACTAACATCAATCTTTGTGTGTTGTTTATATGGTAATCCAAGTGCCATAGGATGACGAGAAGCATTCATTTCTCTATCCCACACACCATATCCTTTGCACAGCCAAGTTGAGCCTGCAAATTCATTTCATAAACCCCTGTTGGTGATCATGGGATGTTTCAAGATGGAAACTGCATCACTCCAAGAACGGAAGAAATCAAGAGATGGGATTTATAGAAAAATCTCATATCGGCGTTTAAATGTGCTATGATTCAAGTTGTATATCTAGCACAATTTTCTGAACATCGTAGTTCCAAAGGAAAAGAAAAGGCGGGATTTCAACAAAGAAAAAAATCCCCAGCATCAAGAAAAAGCAAAATGCCTGGTAAAAGCAAGGCCGATGCTCGTGAAAACTGTTTGATTGATCCCCAATAAAGCCTAGTTGGGAAGAGAGAAAAACCCATAAAGGAGTCAGATCAAGAAGACTGCTCCCCAAATGATGTCAGCCGTGGTGCAAAAACACGGACATAATTGTCAATCTCTTAATACCACAAGAGACGTTCTCTAAAGGACTTGTGCACACCTCAAAAGCGGTTGCACACCTCAAAAATGGAAGATGCAGAACGGAAAAGACATGTGACAAATTGGCAATGATCACCAATGTCAAATCCTTCGTGATTTCTGGGCCAAAAACAAGCCTTTTTTCGGTCCCTAATCCTACCAATGTTACAACCCTGAAACAGTCTTCTCTGACTAAGACACTTGGGTTAACATATAGCTTAGCTCGAAGAAGTACGAGCAAGACTCTTTCTTTCTCATTTTGCAGGGTTCTTGACTTGTAAACCCGGAGCAGATGGTGAAGATTTTCATTCGATGGCCTCGACTCCAAAGCGGGTCCCCCTTGAAAACCAATATCCAAGCCCAACATTACGGTCCCGTGGAAGACCTCCCGACCGATCAAAATGTATGCGCTGCGAATGAGCCTAAAACCTAGGCACAGGTCAGTAGGGAATTGAGTGCATCCCCTAAAAATCATCACCTCAAAACAGGTGAGATGGCCTCCTTGTCGAGAAATATTCCAATTGATGTTTTGAGCAAACTCTTTTTGGAAATTTTCAAACTGTTGATCCAGATTTTCCATGCAAGGGATTTGTGATCACATTTGCATGTTGCAAGAATGTTTTGGATAACCTCCAGCATCAAAATGCACATCTCATGACTAAAGCTTAAGTCATAAAATTTTGTCAATTAGACAATTGCTGTCTTCTCAAAGATTACCAATATTTTCTTGGGGAAGAGAAACCCTTAAAAAAAAATCCTTTTCAAAATCAGACAGTCTCATTGGACGTGGAGAACCCTCGTCATGAGACCCCTTTTCAAAATTTAGGTAGTCTCATCGGACGTTGAGAACTCTCGTCATGAGACCCCTTTTCAAAAATCAAGCAGTCTCATCGGACGTGGAGAACCCTCGTCATGAGACCCCTTTTCAAAATTTAGGTAGTCTCATCGGACGTGGAGAACCCTCGTCATGAGACCCCTTTTCAAAAATCAAGCAATCTCATCGGACGTGGAGAACCCACGTCATGAGACCCCTTTTCAAAAATCAAGCAGTCTCATCGGACGTGGAGAACCCTCGTCATGAGACCCCTTTTCAAAATTCAGGTAGTCTCATCGGACGTGGAGAACCCTCGTCATGAGACCCCTTTTCAAAAATCAAGCAGTCTCATCGGACGTGGAGAACCCTCGTCATGAGACCCCTTTTCAAAATTCAGGTATTCTCATCGGACGTGGAGAACCCTCGTCATGAGACCCCCTTTTCAAAATTCAGGAAATCTCATCGGACGTGGAGAACCCTCGTCATGAGACCCCTTTTCATTTAGGCAGTCTCATCGGACGTGGAGAACCCTCGTCATGAGACCCCTTTTCAAAGTCAAAACTGATGGTAGACACCGCCTGAAGGGTCAAATGAAGGTAGATACCGCCTGAAGGGTCAAATGAAGGTAGATACCGCCTGAAGGGTCAAAATAAAGTAGATACCGCCTGAAGGGTCAACTCAAAGGTAGATACCGCCTGAAGGGTCAAATGAAGGTAGATACCGCCTGAAAGGTCAAATCAAGGTAGATACCGCCTGAAGGGTCAAAATATGGTAGATACCGCCTGAAGGGTCAACTCAAGGTAGAAACCGCCTGAAGGGTCAAACCAAGGTAGAAACCGCCTAAGGGATCACATTAATGGTAGAAACCGCCTGAAGGGTCACATATGGTAGAAACCGCCATAAGGGTCAATTCATTGGTAGAAACCGCCATAAGGGTCAACTCATTAATAAATATCGCAGTAAGGATCAACACAAAGGTCTGATCCACCATACGGATCAAAATCCTTGGCAAATCCCAAAGCGTGGGATGCGCCTTCCTTAGGTTCCTACAAGTTAGGAATCCCATCATCGTATGACCTACCATACAGGTCAGAGCTTAATCTCCCTAGGATATTCTGAATGACGAGTCCTAGGCATCTTCTTGAAAGTCGTCGCAACCGGCAGCATCCGACAGGTGAGCTTCATGTAAGCCTCTCTCACTCCGGCCCATGTTCAAATTGTTAGAGCAAACCGGGGATTGATTTGAGCTTTTATCAAATAGGCTTAAGGATCCGATGTCATAACATTTCTTCTCTTATTTTCCCAGTTGAGTCGGTTAGGAATCAGGTGCCACCTTATCTTTGAGAGAAACCTCTAACGAGATTCCTCTCAAAGAGGGGCAGCTGTTGACACCTGATTTTTTTTACCATTTATTATTGTGATTTTTATTCTTTAAAATTAATTAAAAATATCAAAAAAGGTCATAAAATCACAAAATCAACTTTGGAAGCCTTGGTTTAACCTTAGGAACCAATTTTGAACAAAAAATATTTTTCGGTATTTTTAATATTTTTCGAGTTTATTTAATTATAAAAATACCCAAAAAAATCAGAAAAATACCATTCGTGGTCAGAAAAATACCCAAAAATATTCGATAATTTTGTTTTAATTTCCTCTTCAAGTGTGTCACTTTAAATCTCAAAAATTCGGCTCGGGTCAATATGTTCCTTCACAAACATAAACCCGAACCGAGCCTAAAAAAAATCATTTTCGAGTCTTTTAGTTTTCAATTCTCACTTTTTATAAGCTATGACATTGGATTCTAAAGTCTTAAAGTGCAATTAGGTCAATTTGCCCTCCAATTTAATCAATTTTTACCAAAATGGCTTAATTGCATATTTTTCTTTCAATTAGTCCCCGGTTTCACGGATGTATATGTATGCTCTACGTATTTATACATCATACGTATTTATACGTTATGCATATTTGTACTGTTTGGTAACCTCTTTAACTCTTGTAATAATAATAATGGTTATTATTTTTAACACCTTTGTTAGTGCCTTTTTTTTAGCATTTTTGTATTGTGAGTGCTATTGCTAGTGCTATTTTTAAATAGCATTTTTTGTATTATAAATTGTGAGTGCTATTGTTAGTGCTATTTTTAAATGACATTTATTTATCATAAATTGTGAGTGCTATTGTTAGTGCTATTTTTAAATGGCATTTATTTATCATAAATTGTGAGTGCTATTATTAGATAGAATTTATAATTGTTAGTGCTATTTTTAAATAGCATTTTTGTATTATAAATTGTGAGTGCTATTGTTAGTGCTATTTTTAAATAGCATTTTTGTATTTTAAATTGTGAGTGCTATTGTTAGTGCTATTTTTAAATGTCATTTATTTGTGAGTGCTATTTTTAGATAGAATTTATAATTGTTAGTGCTATTTTTAAATACAATTTATTGGAAGGTATTTTTGGCTATAAAAGGATGGCAAGAGTTTTGAGGTTGAAGGGGGGAGACATTTTGTAGAGTGTGCAAATTTTTGAGAGCTTAGAGAGAAGAACACAAACACTCTCTATATTCTCATAATCTTGAGTGAGCAAAATATACTAAGTTCGGAATATTGATTCCGCATATTGCTAGCACAATTGTTGTGGAGTTATTAGTCGTCTCCCCGTTCGTCAATTGGTAGTGCGTCTGAACTAGATGCCTAACACTTGTGGAGGTTGAGATCGAAGAACATCGAACCGACACTTCCGTTCAAGCACGCTACGAGAGGTAATCTATTTACTCCCTTTGAGGCTTTGTGATTTTTTTTCGATTGAAATGCACGAAGTACGCCTCTGGAGATACATGTATGGGTTGTTATTTATTTCCGCTACGTGTTACGTGGATCCCAACAGTGGTATCAGAGCCAATCCTTAGGTGTTTTCGTGCATTTAATTGATTTTTGCAATACTATGGCCAATATGTATTAACGAATTGTTCGTCTTACATGGCTAATGGAGGTTGATTGTTTTTATATGATAAATTAATCAACGTAGCAAAAATTGAGACTAAATCAATTTTGAATCAAAAATTTATGGCTATCTTATTTTACGTAAAAATTCTGAATATGATTCAACGTAGAATTTTTATTGTGCCTTCCTAAGTTTTAAATTGTGAATTTATTACTTACGTGGAAGGGTGGTGATCATGAAAAAATCCCTAATCAATGTGTTTGATGTATATATGAATGTATGATGATTATTTATATATTTGGGGTTGTAATTATTAAATGGAGGCTGCGTACTCCTTTTATTTTTCATGTAATCTTTATTTTTAGCATAGTCAATTGTTGATGTAAATGCTACGAGGATTACGTGGGGGAGCCTTTTAAGTCGGCGAGCTCTTTGGGGCCCAATTCTTGAAGAGTTCAAGAAACCAAGAAGAAGCGAAGAGCGGCTCTCCGTTATTAAAATATTAAAATGATTAAATGTGGTCTCATTGGCTCGAGACCCATTAAATCATAATTCCATGATCACCACGTAGGATAGATGTTTATGTGATTGACATCTATTTATTTATTATGATTACGTGAGCATGTTAAACTGGTTAATGTGCAAAGTCAGACTTACCTCACCCAAAATTGCGCCTGCATGAAATCATAGTTAGGGAAAATCACTCGCGTTAGGTACCGAAAGGGCGTTGGTAATGACATCAACGTAACCAAGTCCCCGAACTCAAAATCTCTGGTTCCGCAGAATTGATCGATCTCTCCCAATCGGTCAATAAGGTTTCCGGTCTACCCTCCAAGAAAGACCGGTGGCGACTCTAAATGCATGCACAAGTTGCACATGCCACCACGACCACACTGAAGGTCGAAAGCGATCGACTCTTATCGTCGAATCCTTCTAAAAAAAATACTCCCGCCGCGATTTGGTATGGGCCTGGGAGGGCCCGCGCCGATCCAAGGCCCGCGATCGGTAATCCATTAGCCGCGTCCGCTTTCGGACGGGTCGCGACAGGCACTGGGCGCATTTATGCGCAAGGTTGAAACTCGTTGATCGAGGCGTAGCGTCTAGAAAGATTTATGAAGATATTATGTTGGTTGTGAATTTGTCTGTGGCCAAGTTTGAGAAGAAAATTCTTGGTGTGTTCTAATCACATGAAGACAAGGTATATTTGTCATCTAGTTCTTTCAAGAGTAGTGTGTTTGATTTGCATAGATCATCTTCTTCAGATGATGCATGCCTCTACGTTGCTAAATCTGAAGATGATAATGATATTGACCCTTCTATAAGATCAATCAGGATGAGTTTTCCATATGTGAAGCGGCGTAAAAAATTGTATAGCTCTGTTGAGACAGAGAAGCTTGATCCTGTCGGTATTTTGACTTTGCAATATAACAACGGTGAAGTTTTCCAGTGGAGTAAGGTGAGGGATCAAACACTGAGCCGGATAAAAAGTCACATAGAAATGATGGTGGCCACCAGTGGATGAAAAAAAGCTGTTGTAATCCCTCATTCAATGGGTGTTTTGTACTTTCTGCACTTCATGAAATGAGTTGAGGCGCCAGCTCCAATTGGTGGAGGCGGTGGACCTGATTGGTGTTCTAAGCATATAAAAGCAATCATGAACATTGGTGGACCATTTCTGGGAGTTCCAAAGGCTGTTGCTCGGCTTTTCTCCGCTGAAGCAAAGGATATTGCAGTTGCCAGGGCAATTGCACCAGGTGTCCTGAGCAATGATATATTTCATGTCCAAACTCTACAGGGTGTAATGAAGATGAGCCGCACATGGGACTCCACCATGTCAATGATGCCGAAGGGTGAGGACACAATTTGGGGTGGTCTTGATTGGTCACCTGAGGAAGGATATCTTCCTAGCAAGAGAAGGCAAAGGATGAATGACTCACAGGTTTCCAGTGAAAGTGGCACCAACAGTTCTGCTTGTCTAGAAGATTTCAGGTATAAGTTTCTCCAGTTAGTTGGTGCACCTATAATGTACAAGTTTTCGGATTGCTTGCTAGTCAGGTGCCAAGAAGTCGAAGGATTGACTGCATTGACAGATAAATCTCCTCTTACTGTGGCCTATCAAGAGATTCCTAAGGAAGACGAAGTTCGAGAGAACAAGCAAAACATGAAGTATAGGCGCATGAAAAGAGTCTTTCAAAAGATGTTCTTATCAATGACGATGAAGCAGATTCGAGGGCGAATCTTTTTTCTAGCAGGGGATGATGATGCACCTAGGACCAGCAGACAGAATCAGTCAACGACATCGGATTGGGCTCAAATTCGGTCGGTTGAAGCGAAACGACCGTCTGATTAATACTCGGGGCCGTTGGCAATGGATTTTGGCAATTCGGGGTCGTTTAGATAGATTTCTGGGTATTTTTCTATTTTTAGGCAATTTTATAATTTAATGGTATTTTTGTAATTTTTGCGTTATCTTTTGTCATTCGGGTTGACATCTTTATAAGGTCGTCTTTAGGGTTTTGAGAGCAGTTTTATGACAGACATTGATATTTTCGTTGTTTTTGATTAAATCACACTTGAGTGAACTGTGGTTCCTCGTTTATCATTTCGATTTTCTGTTTAGCCTTGCTTTCTATCGCGCTTTGGCATCATGCTCTCTCTAAATGCTTTTCTTTGATCATAAGTTCATGATACAATACTTTTATCTACCATCTCTTCTAAATTATCATGATTGCTAATGGTCTTAGTGATTCTTTGATAATTATCACGTTTGGAGTTTCTATCTCAGTTATTCTTTGTTGACCATCATGACTGGAGATACTGATATCTTCCTATGCGAATTGCTGAAATTATATGAGCAAATTTTTATATTCCCTTTGCAATAGCATGCTTTTTATGACAGAGAGAGCAAAAATGATTGTATGCATGTATGATTGTCGTTATACATTTCTCGATGCATATGATGTTTTATCTACTGAACCTAATCTTCACTACACATCTTTATGTTCGCATGAGTATATCAAACTGGGATACACATGAGCTGATTGGATATCCATTCATAGCACCCTTTTGATTATGACAAAAAGGGAGAGAGATATACATATGTGATTATTTATGTTCTTAGATGCTTACATTTGAATGTTTGGACCGAATATTGAGATTCTTGCTGAATGCTTAATGAATATGCATTGTGCTAATAGACATCTCTACTGTGCTTTATCACATTTGCTTATACGATCTCACTATGCTCATTGAAAGTTATTATCTGTTGAAATGTCAAATCTATTATCTAGTTCCCATTTACATTAAATGCAAACTTATATTTACGTTTATTATTTTATATCTACAGGGATAATTTTGTCACTACAGGGATAATTTTGTCACTATAAAAAAAGGAAAGATCGTTGGAGCACATTCCTATGGTATTTTGACGAGTGCATATGGTGAAATGGGTTATTGTTATCAATGATCCTACATGTCAGCAAGGACGAGAAACTATGCCTTGACGTTTAGGAGAACAAGTACCTGATGGAATATAGGGCTTATGGTGTGCGCCCATGCGGGCAATCACACCCGCCTCCACAGATAACCGCAATAGCGGTTATCTGCAATTTTGAAGAGACGTGTCTCTTCACGTCAAGAGAACAACGTCAAAAGAGAACGACGTCCCTTGTTTTTTCCTTCAACCCTTCCAAACGACATACTGTCGTTCAACAAAAGAAACGACAGAAAGTCTCACTCCCCCTCCCGACATTGAATCGCATCAAAGGCGACGAAGGACTCTCGGGACTGTGAAGGCGACATCTAATCTGTGGACAGTGGGTACGGTTCCTCGTGTAGTCGTACTCCGATCAGTGATCCAAGTAAGTATTTCTGGGCGTTAATCAGTAGTATTCCGCACGTATTATGTATACGAATTAGGAATTAGTTTCCTACATTGGTATCAGAGCGCCGGTTCTTGTTTCCTGATCTATCGTGTTTTTTAATAGACAATTTTTTTCCAAGAGAAAACTAGGACCCGAGCGTACTGTTCATCGGCGACAGATTCTGTTCTGGCCGACAAAAAATTATTTTGAACACATCATTGGAACGGGCTCAGCGAGACGAGAATTTGGAGTGGTTGAACGTCACAAGACGACGCCGGACAGCGCCGCACGCGCGACACGCGCCTCCGCGGGATAGGGTTCCCGGGGCAGCGGCGAAGCGATGCGATTTTGTACACTTTCGCTCAGTGAAAGTGGAAAATAAACATACCATCCGAATCGTCTCGTCAATACGAGCATTTCGAGGGGTGGATCACCGCCAACGGACGCCGGAAAACACCGCACGCGCCGACGCGCGCCGACGGGGCGCGCTGCGCGTGGGCCTCACGCACCCACTTGCGTCGCGCGTGCCTCGAGCCGTTGAAACGGCCTGCTGACGTGGCGGACACGTGGCGCTTGCGTGGCGGCTGACGTGGCAGCCCGACCCGACCCGAAATCCGACCCGGTTGACCCATGACCCGACCCGGGTCAACGGTCAACCGTTGACCGTTGACTGGTCAACGCTGACCGTTGACCGCGCTGGCCCGCGCCTGTCCGGCGCGTAAGGCGCGTGAGGGCGCGTGCGGAGTCCAATTGAGGTGATTTTGATGCCGATGTGTTCGTATTGAAATTTCCTACAATGTGGTATATTTGTTTTACCATTTTTATGCACTATGGATTATGTGTAATCCCTTTTTTATTTTTCTGCATTTGTTGCAGGAACTATGGAACAGAGTGCAGTGCGAATCGCAATATTCCCGTGGACCGACGAGGAACATGAGAGACTCCTGAAGCTGAGGAATGAGTTGGCACTTTATCGATGGGATGGCAGAGTTGATATGATGACTCACATCATAACAGTGAACAAAATGATATTGAATATCATTTGTAATGGTTATGTCATGCCAGACTATCTGAGAGTTGTTGCCTTAAAAACCACTCTTCCTGATTGGCATGAGGTCTTGGACCGCTTGTAGAAAAATGCCTACTACTTTTCTTATAAGGACCTTGGAATAAGATTCCTGATAGAGTTCTTAGAAGTCGGGGCAAGGAAGACATCAACCCTTGCTATGAATGGGTCTTGGGGTAGGCAGAATGCGCCTTGGCGAAGAGATTTGTTCCCTTGGCTGAGACCAGAGAGTTTCCCAAGAGCCACCTGTCGCGACCCGTCCGAAAAAACGGACGCGGCTAATGGATTACCGATCGCGGGCCTTGGATCGGCGCGGGCCCTCCCAGGCCCATACCAAATCGCGGCGGGAGAATTTTTCAAAGGACTCGGCGATAAGAGCCGATCGATTTCGACCTTAGTGTGGTCGTGGTGGCATGTGCAACTTGTGCATGCATTTGGAGTCGCCACCGGTCTTTCTTGAAGGGTAGACCGGAAACCTTACTGACCGATTGGGAGAGATCGATCAGTTCTGCGGAACCAGAGATTTTGGGTTCGGGGACTTGGTTACGTCAGTGTCATTACCAACGCCCTTTCGGTACCTAACGCGAGTGATTTTCCTGACTAAGAGTTCATGCAGGCGCAATTTTGGGTGATATAGGTATGAGTCAGGGTTTCATGCAGATTGAAAGACTGGTCCTACCAAATCACAGTCAATATAGTGAAAGCGCAAGTCAAGTGCATAAATAAATCATGTCAATGCACATCAATTTCAATCATTGGCCTCCTAGTATAGCCATAAGGGCTTAGGGAAGATGTGATTTAGGGCTAGGGGTAAAATGGGAAGATTCTGGGACAATTAGCCCGAAGGGAAAAATTGTCATTTTTTGGAAGCTTTGGATACCGAATTACCCAAAATATTCCATGGCCAGTTGATTGTGGCCATTTCCCATTTTTGAGAAGTTTTTGGAATTTCTTGATTTTTCTTCAATTTTTGAAAGACGACTCTTCCAAAGGGCGAAATCATCATTTTCAAGAAGGTTCGGGGTTCAAAACACCCGGGATGAGCCTTGGCCAGTTGTTTGTGGCCATTTCCTATTTTTTTGGGATTTTCCTGGATTTTTTAGAATTTTTTTGGAAGATGGTTTGCCGGAAGGGCAAAACCGTCATTTCTGGAAAGATCGCGGGTCAAATGACCCGGAACAGGTCATTGCCAGTTGAATGTGGCCATTTCCTATTTTCTGGAATTTTTTAGAATTTTTCTGAATTTTTCGATTTTTTGAATTTTTATGATTTTTTTGATTATTTTATTATTTTCTGAATTTTTTTAACATTTAAAAATATTTTCCGGGCCGGGTCAGACCCGGCCCACGCCTCGCGGGCGCCCGGCCCAACCCTAGGGGTCGGAACCGGCCTAAAATGACACCGTTTTATATTTTTAATCATTTTCCTATTTTTTAACAATTTTTTTGATTTTTTATCTATTTTATTTAATTATCCGAAAATTCCCCGGATCCGACGGCTCTCATCGCGCCACGTGGCATCATCCTGTGCGTCCGATCTTCCACTAGATCGGACGCTTCAGAGGGAGCCACGTGGCCAGATATTAACCGTCGGATCAAAAATCAATTTATTTTCGTTTTAGAAAAATCCATTGAAACGGACGCTCCGGATCGTGCCACGTGGCGACTCTCGGTGCGTCCGATCTTGGACCAGATCAGACGTCCCAAGGAGTGCCACTTGGCACAACATCGACCGTCGGATTGCATTTAATTTATTATCCGAAATTCATTTATTTTATTTTCCCAAAATTACAGGATCGCGACACGTGTCGCGATCCGGACCGTTCATTGCATTTTATTCTTGAAAATCACCGTGGCCCCCCCTCCCGGCTGACCCAGCCACCGTCGCCGGAGAAGACGACCGGCGACTCGCCGGAACAGTGATTATTCCGGCGAGTTCGCCGGAAAATGCCCAAAATCGACCAAAACTCAGAATTTTTTGTAGATTTTTTTACCATTCGACTCCTCAACACCTCAACATCAACTTACAACAAAAATGAAGGCCATGAACACGTCGAAAATAAGCAAACCGAACCTCCCCGAACCCGGCTCCGGCAAGAAATTTGCAGAAAATTTTCTTCGTTTAAAGCTTGTCCTAATCATTCACAGAGCATTCAAATGAGATATAGAGACTTACCTGGACCCATTTAAGGGTCGGCGACCGCCCAAAGTGTCCCGTTGAGCTCTCGGTCCGCATGGTGAACGGCGACGCTCCGGGCTCGGTTTCCGTCGGGTTTTGATGCAAAACAAGGACACACACGGACCATAAAGCAATTCTAGGAGTAACTTAGGGCCATAATCGAACATATGTTACTCAGACCACGCACGGCCGAGACAAAACCGAGTCAAAACATGCACCGGCATTTCATCGAACACATGGCATGCGTGAAAGAAAATGGAGATCCGGCGAGATACCGACCTGTCCGGAGCTTGCCGACGACCGCCGAGCCCTTGGTGATGTTTCCTGTGGTGTGTTGAAGATCTGAGGAACCTCTTTCGCGCTCCCCCTCCACTCGAAAAGTCCCCTCTCTCTCTCGGCCTAGCTCGGTTTTAATCGAGAATCTCTCCCGTTTCGCATGGCCGACCGGCCCGTTTTTTGTGCCCACGCCCCTGCAACACACGGCCCCCGACGTCTGCCAATGTCCCCCATGCGCGTTGCCCTTTTTCCTTTGAAAAATCGCACGCCTCACGTTCGCCCCATCTTCCCCTGTTTTCTGCACATTCTGCCCACGTTCTGCAGATTCTGTCCATTGTTGCAGACCCGGGTCGGACCGGGTCGGGTCGGTTCGGACCCGACCGACCCGGTTCGACCAAATAGTCAAATTGACCCCCCAAATGACCTCTTTTCATGAAATTGATGGCAAATTCGGATTCCTTGGCATGTTTTCTATCAAATATGGGTATTTTCGTGAATCAATTTATTGAAATTTAGTGAAAACCCCAAATTGTCCCTAGGATCCGAAAATGAATTTCGCCAAATCGAAGATCTAAACGATCGAATTAGTCAAAATTGAGCCCACCAATGGATTCAGCATGATGAAAAATATTGGGTAGAGGTTTTTAATTTTAATGGGTGTGCCCGTGTGAAATTTAATTTCAAAAATTGTGAAACCGGGGACTAAATTGAAAGATTTTTATGCAATTAAGCCCTTTTGGCTAAAATTGATCCAATTGGAGGGCAAATTGACCCAATTGCATTTCAAAACTTTAGAATTCAATGTCATAGCTCATGAAAAGTGAGAATTGAAAATTAAAAGACTCGAAAAGGATTTTTCAGGCTCGGTACGGGCTTATGTTTGTGAAGGAACACCATGACCCAAGCCTAATTTCCCTGATAAGAAGTTAGAATATTAAATAGGGAATTAAAATAAAATTTCGGAATATTTTTTTGTAATTTTCTGACCATGGATGGTATTTTTCTGATTTTTTGGTTATTTTAATAATTAAACAAAAAATATTTAAAAATACAAAAAATATTTTTTGTTCAAAATTGGTTCCCAAGGCTAGGCTAAGGCTTCCAAAGTTGATTTTTCAATTTTTTGACCTTTTTTGCTATTTTTAATTAATTTTAGAATAAAAACTAAAATAAAATATGGTCAAAAATCAGGTGTCAACAGCTGCCCCTCTTTGAGAGCGAGCTCGTCAGAGGTTGCTTTCAAAGACAAAATGACACATGAATCTTAACCGACTCGACTGGGGAAAAGAAATGCTATGACATCGAACCCTTAAGTCCTTTGATGAATGCTCAAATTAATCACCGATTTACTCTGACAATTAGAACACGGGTCGGAGCGAGGGAGGCTTACCTGACGTTTACCTGCCTGTTGAATGCTGCGCACGCGGAGTCTGAGGAGGTTTTTTTTTTTTTTTTTTTACCCTTCGTGGCTTCTAGTTCGCCATGCTGGGTTTTTATTACTCCCTTCATGGCTCCTGATTTGCCACTTTGGGGTCTTGAAATTCTTTTCCACGGCTACCGGTTGCAATCCATTCCGAAGGGTGAGAGCTTCGAGGCGTGGCTATCCGGCGCGTGCTTCGTGGAAAAGGCGGTCACCGTATCTCTAGGCGGCAAGTCGCGAGCGTTATGGGCTCTGATCTTGAACCGTGCTTTGAGACACCTCTGTCGTGAATCCCTGTATGGTGGGATTTTGGGTGGAATAAATGTCTTTCCCGCGGCTACCGGCTGCAATCCATTCCGAAGGGTGAGAGCTTCGAGGCGTGGCTATCCGGCGCGTGCTTCGTGGAAAAGGCGGTCACCGTATCTCTAGGCGGCAAGTCGCGAGCGTTATGGGCTCTGATCTTGAACCGTGCTTTGAGACACCTCTGTCGTGAATCCCTGTATGGTGGGATTTTGGGTGGAATAAATGTCTTTCCCGCGGCTACCGGCTGCAATCCATTCCGAAGGGTGAGAGCTTCGAGGCGTGGCTATCCGGCGCGTGCTTCGTGGAAAAGGCGGTCACCGTATCTCTAGGCGGCAAGTCGCGAGCGTTATGGGCTCCGATCTTGAACTGTGCTTTGAGACACCTCTGTCGTAGATCCCTGTCTGGTGGGATTTGGGGTGGAAGAAATCTTCTGTAGCTGAAAATTGGCGATCCGGTCCGGAAGATGACAGATCCGCGGCTACCAACCTGTGAACACTTACAGAGAGATTTATCTGGTCATCGTGCTTTCGAAGCGGCAAGCGAGCCTTTTGGGCTTCAGTCTTGGGTCGACTTCTAGGCACCTATTTGCTTTAGAGGATCCCATGACGCTGACTAGCGGGGCCCGAGGGGATTTTTCAAGTTTTGAAGAGGGTTCCCAATACGGAGGTTTTCCACGTCCGACGGGATTGTTTGTTTTTGAAAAGGGGTCCCAAGTCGGAGGTTTTCCACGTCCGCTGGGATTGTTTGGTTCTCTTGAAAAGGGGTCCCAAGTCGGAGGTTTTCCACGTCCACTGGGATGGTTTGGTTTTCTTGAAAAGGATGGTTTGGTTTTCTTGAAAAGGGGTCCCAAGTCGGAGGTTTTCCACGTCCGCTGGGATGGTTTGGTTCTCTTGAAAAGGAGTCCCGAGTCGGAGGTTTTCCACGTCCGCTGGGATGGTTTGTTTCTCAAAAGGGGTCCCAGGTCGGAGGTTTTCCACGTCCGCTGGGATGGTTTGTTTCTCAAAAGGAGTTCCCAACACGGAGGTTTTCTACGTCCGATGGGATTTCCTGATTTTTGAAATGGGTTCCCGAATTGGAGGTTCTCCACGTCCAATGGGATTGCCTATTTTTGAAAAAGATTCCCAAGACGGAGGTTTTCCACGTCCGACGGGATTGTTTGATTTCCTTGAAAAGGGGTCCCAAGTCGGAGGTTTTTCACGTCCGTTGGGATGGTTTGGTTCTCTTGAAAAGGGGTCCAAAGTCGGAGGTTTTCCACGTCCGATGGGATTATTTGATTTCCTTAAAAAGGGGTCCCAAGTCGGAGGTTTTCCACGTCCAATGGGATTGTTTGGTTCTCTTGAAAAGGGGTCTCAAGTCGGAGGTTTTCCACGTCCGCTAGAAATGTTTAATTTTAAAAAGGGGTCCTAGGACGAGGGTTCTCCACGTCATGCTAAGACTACCTGATTTTCTTGAAAAGGTTCCCAAAACGGAGGTTTTCCACGTCCGATGGGAATGTTTAATTTTAAGAAGTTCCCAAGTCGGAGGTTTTCTACGTCCGATGGGAATGTTTGGTTCGTCAAAAAGTTCCCAAGTCGGAGGTTTTCTACGTCCGATGGGAATGTTTGGTTCTTCAGAAGGTTCCCAAGTCAGAGGTTTTCTACGTCCGATGGGAATGTTTGGTTCTTCAAAAAGTTCCCAAATTGGAGGTTTTCCACGTCCAATGGGATTGTCTATTTTTGAAAAAGATTCCCAAGACGGAGGTTTTCCACGTCCGATGGGAATGTTTGGTTCTTCAAAAGGTTCCCAAGCCGGAGGTTTTCTACGTCCGATGGGAATGTTTGGTTCTTCAAAAAGTTCCCAAATTGGAGGTTTTCCACGTCCAATGGGATGTTTAATTTTTTAAAAAGTTCCCGAGTCGGAGGTTTTCTACGTCCGATGGGAACGTTTGGTCTTCTGAAAGAGGAGTTCTTCTTTCCCCTTTTTTGAAAAAGATTCCCATGGCGTGGGTTCTCCATGTCAGAGGGGATGTTTTTGATGATTTTTGTAAAAGGGTTCTTCATTCTCCTTTTTTTGAAAAGATTCACATGGCGTGTGTTCTCCACGTCAAAGGGGTCGTTTTCTTATTTTAAATGATTTTTAGAGAGGGGGTCTTCCGTCCCCCATTTTTGAAAGATCCCGAAATTCACCGGGGATTCGCCAGAGATTTTAATCCGTATGGTGGATCGGACCTTTGTGTTGATCCTTAAGGCGGTATCTACCTCGTGTTGACCCTTCAGGCGGTTTCTACCTTGAGTTGACCCTTCAGGCGGTATCTACCTTTGATTTGACCCTTCAGGCGGTTTCTACCTTTGGTTGATCCTTCAGGCGGTATCTACATTGGTTTGACCCTTCAGGCGGTTTCTACCATTGTTTTGACCCTTCAGGCGGTTTCTACCTTCATTTGACCCTTCAGGCGGTTTCTACCTTGAGTTGATCCTTCAGGCGGTTTCTACCTTTGGTTGACCCTTCAGGCGGTTTCTACCTTGAGTTGACCCTTCAGGCGGTTTCTACCTTATTTGACCCTTCAGGCGGTATCTACCATCAAGTTGACCCTTATGGCGGTTTCTACCATTGGTTGACCATTCAGGCTGTTTCTACCTTTCAATTGACCCTTATGGCGGTTTCTACCTTTCAATTGACCCTTATGGCGGTTTCTACCATCAAGTTGACCCTTATGGCGGTTTCTACCATTGTTTGACCCTTCAGGCGGTATCTACCTTTTATTTGACCCTTCAGGCGGTATCTACCTTGGTTTGACCCTTCAGGCGGTTTCTACCTTGAGTTGACCCTTCAGGCGGTATCTACCTTTGATTTGACCCTTCAGGCGGTATCTACCTTGGTTTGACCCTTCAGGCGGTTTCTACCTTGGTTTGACCCTTCAGGCGGTTTCTACCTTGAGTTGACCCTTCAGGCGGTATCTACCTTGGTTTGACCCTTCAGGCGGTTTCTACCTTTGATTTGACCCTTCAGGCGGTATCTACCTTGGTTTGACCCTTCAGGCGGTTTCTACCTTTGATTTGACCCTTCAGGCGGTATCTACCTTGAGTTGACCCTTCAAGCGGTTTCTACCTTATTTGACCCTTCAGGCGGTATCTACCATCAAGTTGACCCTTATGGCGGTTTCTACCATTGGTTGACCCTTCAGGCGGTTTCTACCTTTCAATTGACCCTTATGGCGGTTTCTACCTTTCAATTGACCCTTATGGCGGTTTCTACCATCAAGTTGACCCTTATGGCGGTTTCTACCATTGTTTGACCCTTCAGGTGGTATCTACCTTTGATTTGACCCTTCAGGCGGTATCTACCTTGGTTTGACCCTTCAGGCGGTTTCTACCTTGAGTTGACCCTTCAAGCGATATCTACCTTTGATTTGACCCTTCAGGCGGTATCTACCTTGGTTTGACCCTTCAGGCGGTTTCTACCTTGGTTTGACCCTTCAGGCGGTTTCTACCTTGAGTTGACCCTTCAGGCGGTATCTACCTTGGTTTGACCATTCAGGCGGTTTCTACCTTTGATTTGACCCTTCAGGCGGTATCTACCTTGGTTTGACCCTTCAGGCGGTTTCTACCTTTGATTTGACCCTTCAGGCGGTATCTACCTTGAGTTGACCCTTCAGGCGGTATCTACCTTGAATCGTTGAGGCGACATTCTGGGAGCTGGGTTCTCCAGGTATCCTGCAGAATTTTGAGGCTGAAAGATTTTTCTTCACCAAGAAAACGTTAGTAATCTTTGGGAAGACCACGGCTGTCCATTTGACAAAAACCGTATTACTTAAGTTTTAATCGTGAAATGTGCATTTTGATGCTGGAGGTTATCCAAAGCATTCTTGCAACATGCAAATGTGATCACAAATCCCATGCACGGAAAATCTGGATCAATGGTTTGAAAATTCCAAAAAGAGTTTGTTCAAAACATCAGTTGGAATATTTCTCGACAAGGAGGTCTTCTCACCTGTTTTGCAATAGTGGTTTTTTTATAAGGGACACACTCAATTCCCTACTAACCTGTGTCTAGGTTTTAGGCTCATTCGCAGCGCATACATTTTGACCGGTCGGGAGGTCTTCCAAGGGGCCGTAATGTTGGGCTTGGATATTGGATTTCAAGGGGGACCCGCTTTGGAGTCGAGGCCATTGAACGAAAGTTTTCACCATCTACTTCGGGTTTACAAGTCAAGAACCCTGCAAAATGAAAAAGAAATAGTCTTGCTCGTACCTCTTCGAGCTAAGCCATATGTTAACCCAAGTGTCTTAATCAGAGAAGACTGTTTCAGGGTCGTAACTTTGGTAGGATTGGGGACCGAGAAAAGGCTTGTTTTTGGCCCAGAATTTGTGAAGGGGTTGACATTGGTGATCATTGCAAACTTGCCACATGTCTTTTCCATTTACATCTTCAATTTTTGAGGTGCACGACCGCTTTTGAGGTGTGCGCAAATTCTTGTGAAAGCGCCTCTGGCTGCATCAAGAGACTAACAACTCTATCTGCGTCTCTGCTCCTCGCTTGATACTGTTTGAGGAGTAGTTTTTGGAATCTGACTCCTTCTGAATTTTTCTTCTCCCCTTTTCAAACAGGTTTCACTGGGGGATTGATACAAATTGCCGACCCGAACATCGGCCTTGCTTTTACCAGGCGCTTTTCTTTTACTTGATGCCGGGTATTTTTCATCATCATTTTCTTCCCATTTTTCTTTTGAGATCTCGCTTTTTCTCATCTTCGGGAGATCTGTTAGACATGTGACCAAAGGTCTAACAAGCTTCAGCATTAACTTAGGGATTTCTTCGCAAACACTAAGTTTGAACTCTTCCGTTTTTGAATTGGCGCTGCCTCTGTCTTGGAACTTGCAATGACCACCAACTGGTTTATGAAATGAATTTGCAGGCTCAACTTGGCTGTGCAAAGGATATGGTGTGTGGGATAGAGAAATGAATGTTTCTCGTCATCCTATGACACTTGGATTACCATATAAACAACACACAAAGATTGATGTTAGTCCGAGCAAGAAAATTTCTAACCATTTTCTCCTGATGCTGCTGGACTTACTTTCATTCTTGCCCCGATGTGGGGTGGTTCTTGACAGGGTTGAGAATGAAAATCGCCGTTCAAAGGGGTTATCAATAGCCACCTGTAGTGTTTGGGGATATGAAACGAATGCCTCCGTCGTCCCAATCTATGTAATTGCTGCGAATAATCCCTACTCCCGTAGGTTCAGATTTTGCTATCTGATTTGCTCCACTTCTCTCTCAAGTGTGTATAGGGCGTGTTTGGATTAGGCTTTGCCTCTCGTCTTTTGAGAAAACGTCCTTTTGAAAGTTTTGAACAACTTTTGATTGGAAAAAATCTCTTTCATCTTCTCCAAAAATTTTATCCATCGAGGGGATTTTGTGATGTATCGTGCATGTTTTATTCATGCTTTGGGCAACCTCCCGATTTAAATCATGAACATCGATGCATTGGATAATTTTCATGACGGCTGAAAGGATTTTAACATTTTTTTATCTCCAGCTAACTGGGAAAGGGATACTTACCTACCTGTCGCGGCTGCAGACCCCTGAAAATGTAAAAGAAGCATATCATTGTATGTTCACGAATTTTTTCGAAAATCGAAACGATACATCCTACCCTCATGTACTATAACGGGTAGTACGTGGGATGTAAAACTTGTTCGTTTCCAAGGCGATTCCCCTGTCAAGGATAAACAATGAGTATCAATTCATATTCTCAAATTCAAGACAAATTGGGACAATACAACTTTACTCTTGGTTCTCATCCCGTCCTGATGTTGCGTATTGATATGAACAACGTCTATCAAATCCGCCTATCCATGCTTGGAATATTTGCAACATTAATGGTTCAGCTGCCCCCGGTTGGGCAACGTCTGTTCTGTTATTCGAACAAATGGCTCCTTGAGTGATTTATCCACGTTTATCACCTGAGAAGGGAAAGAAAGGAGACATTACTTCGGTATGCAATTGAAGATCGTTTAGGAACGATACATCGTTTTACCAAATAGGTGGCTTAGCGGCCAAACGTATTTCGTATTGAAGGGGTAGATCCCATTATGCTCCGCGGGTGATAGTCATTGTTCATGGAACTTGCTCCACGGATTAAGTGATTAATCCACGGCCCTCGGCTTGAAGATGCTCAAAGGGTGATGTTGACACTCACGCGCAATTAGTTCTAGATATTAATGAAAGATGTTCCCGTGGGAACCTTACAGTGCGATCAACAGTTGACTAGCGGCAGGCAGAGCACCAGCCGACTGCTGCTCGAATGGAGGAGTGCGCACTCGCTGTACTTGTGACACGTGCTCTTGAAAAGTGTTGAAATGGCCCAGAAGGACATTCTGATCATCTTTCAGTTTGCCGGTGGTCGGTTTGCTAGCTTGATTGATGCTTAGATTTGGCCGGGTATCTCTTGATACCTTAGCATTACAATGGCGGTCGCCCCTAGCTTTTGAGCTCGAGACGGATTCCCCCGGTTTAGCTCCGCTCGACGCTGTTTTAATAGCTTTCTGTAGGCAGCAAGGTGATTCCTGACCAGTTCCTTACTAAGCCCCGGTACATTCATGGCCTTAAATATGCGCGTCGGAGTTGCTGAATCGATCCCCATTTGGTGAACCACGTCTAGGAATCTGGAATGCAGTTCAGGGGGCCAAGCGAACCTCCTCTTATCGTGGCCCAAAATTGCATCGATGGCTTGACGACTGATTAACTCATCTCCAGCAGGACCCAACCCTATCGAAAATTGTTGTGCATGAGGCTGATATGCTTTGAGCTGGTCGGCGGTAACATCCAGCTCCTTGAAACTGTAACTCCAATCAAAGCGACGCAAATCCCATCCCCCAGGAGGCATTTGTATCGTCTTCGTAGGATCATCCTGCTCATGCGTGACTCCGGCAAAATCTGGTTGAGCAGGAGATGCCCCGAGGGAGTAGGGTGGTAAATGAACGTCTTCAATCATTGCGTGAGGCTTATCGGGGAATATCTTACCGCGGGCAATGAGGATATCGCAATGAGGGCAAACGGTAATATTGAGAGCTTTTTCATACCTCATGTTTTCTGTTCGCAGCTTTTGGTTTTCTTCCTTTAAAATCTCGACCACCTGACGTTTGCGTTGAGCCTTCGATTTGGATCTCCTATTTTGAAACCAAAACTGGACCCTCAACTGATTAATTCCCAACTCCCGGCTCAATTCAGTTCTCCGCTTCTTTTTCATGTAAGGGCTTTCACTGAAGAGGGTTTCCAGCATTTGGGTTTCCTCCTGAGAGTATTGGTGAGGACGTCTTCTTTTCCCGAGTTGAGCATTGTGGATGTCGTTGTCGTCGTCGCCGTGATTTTGATTTCCGTTGCCAGAAGTGTTGGGCTCCATGGTTTTGGTGTTAGACTTGATCTTGGAATCTTTGAGATCCCTTAGTAGTTCAATTTCTGAGATTTTTGAGTCAGTCGCCTCTAGCAGCTGACAGTAACCTCTTAAATATGTTGGATTGAGAAATTTTTGATTAGTTCCTGCCCACTCAGAGTTCTCTACTCTCTCCTGTATGCTCGCTCCCTATAAATATTTCTTCGAGTGACTTTGTATGTTTAGGAGACGCTCTTCAAGCATGAAAGAAAATCATTAGGCAAACGCTCCCCGTCAAGACCTTGAATTTCTCGCTTAGCTTTTCAACGTGATGTGAGTGCTAAATCCTGTTAGGGCTTTTTTCGATAGTTGCGCTTACCTCCCACCTAACTCTAATAATGGTGATCCCGACAAATCTTTTACACCTTTTAATTGACAAGCCGGAGATCGCGGACCGAGACGAATCCAATGGTTCACGTGAGGGGACCTCCTGCTTTACCTCCTAACTAGGCTCTACCAGCATTATTACTGAGACCCTTCATCATCTTCGAGTTGCTATAAAATGAGGAATTAATGTATGGAAGGTTAACGTTCTCGCATAATCAGCTTCTTCCTTCTAATCTCTCAGTTAGACTCGTCTTATTTTCAAGCCAACCCAACGTAAATGGCCTCCTCTCCCGTACGCACTTTTTCAACTGATGTCTTGGCCCAGTGGGAAAAGCTTTATAACCTACTGGGTCGCGGTTACGCGCACATAACCGATCATTCTGCGACCGAGGATGCAATCTGTGTCCTGCTCGAGGACCTTGATACCACTTCTCTCGAAGGTACTACACTGGGGAGGGAATATAGAATTTTCCCGACTCTCTTTGCACACTCCTAAGAGGCCTATCGTGTTGCTAATCGGGAGGTTCTCGTGGCTCGCGTCTTGCGAGCTCGTTATGAGGATCGATCTGATCATTTGGTGCTGACCAACTATCTGGCCGATAGTTACAAAAAAGGCCGTCGAGTTCGCTAACGAGCGGGTCGCGACGTTGCTTCGCGAGAGGAGAAATCTGGTGGATCAGTTGGCCCTATCCCTGACCACCGGCGAGCATGACCGCCGCAATGTCCTGTTGAGGCTTCAGAGCGACTGGCAGGAAGAACGGCTCGACAAGATAACCACGGACATAGCTCGCGGGAATGGACTGGTTCGGGACCTGGAAATAGTCACCGAAGAACACGAGGCCAAGGTCGCCGAAGTTAAGGGAGAATGCAGAAATCTTCTCCTCAGGCTTGCCGACCATGACATGCGGAGTTGGGAGTATGAGCAGAGCATTAATAACATGGAGGGTCAGTTGGGCTCCTTCGTGTCGTTAATTAGGGCTCACTTCGGCTTTACTTTTCCACCCCGAATTGTATGACCTGCTTTTGAAAACCCTCCACTGAGCAAAATAAATGAGAACTCTTGTGTGTGTGTTTTAACTTCTGTATGGTTCATTTCTTCGAGCATCCGAACATCTTCAACTTGGGTGAGCCGAACCATAATATCAATAAGCCGAGCAAATATGTCCTGATTTTATAACTCGTTCATGATCAGATGAGAGAATAGCCTTAGACTTATCCAGGAAAAGATTTCTCTCTATTACCTATTTTTTTACCTGCAAATAAAAAGACAGAATTAGAAGGAATAATTTGAAAAAGAAAGCAAAAACCCCTTTCAATCCTATGCTTGCCCATGATTAATAAAGACAAGAACTTTTACAAGGGTTTTAATCTTGCGCGAAAAGTTTTTATCAATATTCCTCGAAAGAAAGCATACTATTGAAAGGAATGTAATTCACAATAATCGCTTTTGATCAATTTCGAGAGGAACGAATTATTCAAAAGTGCGAGGTATAATAACATGTTTTAAATTTAATTGAAGATACGGCATCCAAATCAAGGCCGTTTTGTTAAGAACGAGAGTAATTTGGACATCTATCTCGTCATTAAATTCAAAACAACGCCGATATTCTCGATCAATTATCGTGGATTACCAGCAACGTAAAACATGCACGAAACAATTCAAGTGTATAATTCCTTCTAGAGAAATTGAGATTGGACTACTCTATACGACCAAAAGGTCGTGTAAGACTTCCAATTTTAATTTCCTCTAAAGGAATTATAAACTTGACCTGGGAGTATTCGGATGATTAGAGAAAATGCCACTATCACATTCCCATGACCCGTCAAAAGAAATACAACCAAGTTCCATCTGAATGTATACAACAATAGATCCCTAATACAATCACTCTAAGGGGTGAGATAGAGAAACTCTCGATAAAAATAAACCCTATACAAGAGGACTAGTAATGGAAAATGAAACAAAGGAATGTGATCCTAACGTTTAAGGATGCCCCAGTTTCGATCTGTGTCTTCAGGATCACTTGCCCCAACTCGTCATCTTCATTGGATGATACCTCAATAATGTCCATAGTATGCTCCTTTATCGCACACTCGGTGTTCGCCATGGGATATCATCCTCCTCATCTTCTATTAAGGACGTTTGGGAAAAACACAAACATCTATCCTTGAAATGGCATTTAATCTAATCACCAGAATGCAATGAATGAAATGCCTATATTTATATGAGTTGTAATAGATTTGAGGGATAGAGAGTCTTACCAACCAAACTCGTCGACTTATGTGCGGTTTTAGGTGTACCAACCGCCCAAAGACATACGCATGAGACAAGTGATGGTGAACTTCTAAAAATCAGAGGGTTTGGCACCTAAGGTTAAGGTTCCCACTTCGAGTTCTAGAAAGAGCCGATTCCATTGCACAGCTATCGTTGCATTGGGACTCGATCTATAGTTCGAAGCGAGCGGAATTGAAAAGTGGATTACCCCGCGTTTTTCCTCACGGAGATTCCATTTTCAATTCCTTCTATTGTGTTCCTAAAGGCGGCGCCCGGGGTTTTAGGCGCAGTTGTGTGTGTCCACGTGTTGTGATCGTCACAATGCAATTCATGCACAACAGTTTATCAATCAGCACTTCAAATCATCCACACAACATACATTCCTACGCCCAACCTGCATAAGACAATGTTAATCACGGAATACAGCCCTTATTTCTCCAATCTGCAAAAACATATAACACTTACCATAAGCGGACTTACCTCACCTTCAAGAGCGCCTGCATGGTTAGAAGAATCACTCAGCATTTTAATTACGGCCTAAGTCCACTTGAGGTCTAGAACCAAGTGTTCTAGAACAACGTCCCCAGTGGAGTCGCCAGCCGTCGCGACCCGTCCGAAAAAACGGACGCGGCTAATGGATTACCGATCGCGGGCCTTGGATCGGCGCGGGCCCTTCCAGGCCCATACCAAATCGCGGCGGGAGAATTTTTCAAAGGACTCGGCGATAAGAGCCGATCGATTTCGACCTTAGTGTGGTCGTGGTGGCATGTGCAACTTGTGCATGCATTTGGAGTCGCCACCGGTCTTTCTTGAAGGGTAGACCGGAAACCTTACTGACCGATTGGGAGAGATCGATCAGTTCTGCAGAACCAGAGATTTTGGGTTCGGGGACTTGGTTACGTCGGTGTCATTACCAACGCCCTTTCGGTACCTAACGCGAGTGATTTTCCTGACTAAGAGTTCATGCAGGCGCAATTTTGGGTGATATAGGTATGAGTCAGGGTTTCATGCAGATTGAAAGACTGGTCCTACCAAATCACAGTCAATATAGTGAAAGCGCAAGTCAAGTGCATAAATAAATCATGTCAATGCACATCAATTTCAATCATTGGCCTCCTAGTATAGCCATAAGGGCTTAGGGAAGATGTGATTTAGGGCTAGGGGTAAAATGGGAAGATTCTGGGACAATTAGCCCGAAGGGCAAAATTGTCATTTTTTGGAAGGTTTGGATACCGAATTACCCAAAATATTCCATGGCCAGTTGATTGTGGCCATTTCCCATTTTTGAGAATTTTTTGGAATTTCTTGATTTTTCTTCAATTTTTGAAAGACGACTCTTCCAAAGGGCGAAATCATCATTTTCAAGAAGGTTCGGGGTTCAAAACACCCGGGATGAGCCTTGGCCAGTTGTTTGTGGCCATTTCCTATTTTTTTGGGATTTTCCTGGATTTTTTAGAATTTTTTTGGAAGATGGTTTGTCGGAAGGGCAAAACCGTCATTTCTGGAAAGATCGCGAGTCAAATGACCCGGAACAGGTCATGGCCAGTTGAATGTGGCCATTTCCTATTTTCTGGAATTTTTTAGAATTTTTCTGAATTTTTCGATTTTTTGAATTTTTATGATTTTTTTGATTATTTTATTATTTTCTGAATTTTTTTAACATTTAAAAATATTTTCCGGGCCGGGTCAGACCCGGCCCACGCCTCGCGGGTGCCCGGCCCGACCCTAGGGGTCAGAACCGGCCTAAAACGACACCGTTTTATATTTTTAATCATTTTCCTATTTTTTAACAATTTTTTTGATTTTTTATCTATTTTATTTAATTATCCGAAAATTCCCCGGATCCGACGGCTCTCATCGCGCCACGTGGCATCATCTTGTGCGTCCGATCTTCCACTAGATCGGACGCTTCAGAGGGAGCCACGTGGCCAGATATTAACCGTCGGATCAAAAATCAATTTATTTTCGTTTTAGAAAAATCCATTGAAACGGACGCTCCGGATCGTGCCACGTGGCATCATCCTGTGTGTCCGATCTTCCACTAGATCGGACGCTTCAGAGGGAGCCACGTGGCCAGATATTAACCGTCGGATCAAAAATCAATTTATTTTCGTTTTAGAAAAATCCATTGAAACGGACGCTCCGGATCGTGCCACGTGGCGACTCTCGGTGCGTCCGATCTTGGACCAGATCAGACGTCCCAAGGAGTGCCACTTGGCACAACATCGACCGTCGGATTGCATTTAATTTATTATCCGAAATTCATTTATTTTATTTTCCCAAAATTACAGGATCGCGACACGTGTCGCGATCCGGACCGTTCATTGCATTTTATTCTTGAAAATCACCGTGGCCCCCCCTCCCGGCTGACCCAGCCACCGTCGCCGGAGAAGACGACCGGCGACTCGCCGGAACAGTGATTATTCCGGCGAGTTCGCCGGAAAATGCCCAAAATCGACCAAAACTCAGAATTTTTTGTAGATTTTTTTACCATTCGACTCCTCAACACCTCAACATCAACTTACAACAAAAATGAAGGCCATGAACACGTCGAAAATAAGCAAACCGAACCTCCCCGAACCCGGCTCCGGCAAGAAATTTGCAGAAAATTTTCTTCGTTTAAAGCTTGTCCTAATCATTCACAGAGCATTCAAATGAGATATAGAGACTTACCTGGACCCATTTAAGGGTCGGCGACCGCCCAAAGTGTCCCGTTGAGCTCTCGGTCCGCATGGTGAACGGCGACGCTCCGGGCTCGGTTTCCGTCGGGTTTTGATGCAAAACAAGGACACACACGGACCATAAAGCAATTCTAGGAGTAACTTAGGGCCATAATCGAACATATGTTACTCAGACCACGCACGGCCGAGACAAAACCGAGTCAAAACATGCACCGGCATTTCATCGAACACATGGCATGCGTGAAAGAAAATGGAGATCCGGCGAGATACCGACCTGTCCGGAGCTTGCCGACGACCGCCGAGCCCTTGGTGATGTTTCCTGTGGTGTGTTGAAGATCTGAGGAACCTCTTTCGCGCTCCCCCTCCACTCGAAAAGTCCCCTCTCTCTCTCGGCCTAGCTCGGTTTTAATCGAGAATCTCTCCCGTTTCGCATGGCCGACCGGCCCGTTTTTTGTGCCCACGCCCCTGCAACACACGGCCCCCGACGTCTGCCAATGTCCCCCATGCGCGTTGCCCTTTTTCCTTTGAAAAATCGCACGCCTCACGTTCGCCCCATCTTCCCCTGTTTTCTGCACATTCTGCCCACGTTCTGCAGATTCTGTCCATTGTTGCAGACCCGGGTCGGACCGGGTCGGGTCGGTTCGGACCCGACCGACCCGGTTCGACCAAATAGTCAAATTGACCCCCCAAATGACCTCTTTTCATGAAATTGATGGCAAATTCGGATTCCTTGGCATGTTTTCTATCAAATATGGGTATTTTCGTGAATCAATTTATTGAAATTTAGTGAAAACCCCAAATTGTCCCTAGGATCCGAAAATGAATTTCGCCAAATCGAAGATCTAAACGATCGAATTAGTCAAAATTGAGCCCACCAATGGATTCAGCATGATGAAAAATATTGGGTAGAGGTTTTTAATTTTAATGGGTGTGCCCGTGTGAAATTTAATTTCAAAAATTGTGAAACCGGGGACTAAATTGAAAGATTTTTATGCAATTAAGCCCTTTTGGCTAAAATTGATCCAATTGGAGGGCAAATTGACCCAATTGCATTTCAAAACTTTAGAATTCAATGTCATAGCTCATGAAAAGTGAGAATTGAAAATTAAAAGACTCGAAAAGGATTTTTCAGGCTCGGTACGGGCTTATGTTTGTGAAGGAACACCATGCCCCAAGCCTAATTTTCCTGATAAGAAGTTAGAATATTAAATAGGGAATTAAAATAAAATTTCGGAATATTTGTTTGTAATTTTCTGACCATGGATGGTATTTTTCTGATTTTTTGGTTATTTTAATAATTAAACAAAAAATATTTAAAAATACAAAAAATATTTTTTGTTCAAAATTGGTTCCCAAGGCTAGGCTAAGGCTTCCAAAGTTGATTTTGCAATTTTTTGACCTTTTTTGCTATTTTTAATTAATTTTAGAAATAAAAACTAAAATAAAAGATGGTCAAAAATCAGGTGTCAACACCACCATAGGGATGCCTTCTAGGGTCAAGAAGTTCCCTAAAGATTTTATTGAATCTTTTTCCGTTCTTGGCATGCATTATGTCACATGATGTTGTTGTATAAGATTTTTTGCATCTTATTGATGTATTTTTTTTTGTGTACATATTATATGAAATGTTTAATTGTGTATTATATGAGGATTTTATGTAAAATAATGCCTTAGTGGTATATGGATAAGTGGGGAGTTCAAAAAGTTTTTTAGTAACTTTGGCAAACTCAATTTTACATAAATGATTGTATTAATGGTAATTTCAAGCAAGGATTCTCAGACGATGATTGGGAACATAGTGAACTTTCGACTTTGAGACCTTATGTGAAATTATTCATTAATATGATTAGTTAGTGTGAAATAAATGCATAAATGAATAGGCATCAATAATTGAATGAGAACATGTCTATTGAACTTTGTGTTCAAATACAATAGCTTGAGCTTATTAGACTATTGTAGCTAGGCTTGATTGAAATTAGAATTAGACGGCGAAAATTATGAAAATTGGAATAGGATCCAATATGAGCTAAAAGAGCAAATATCACTATAAGCTCTTGACCTAGTTATGGAAGAATCTGAATATATGATTACTGCATTGTCAAGAAAGTACAAAGAGATACTTGCAATAAGAAACAAGTTGAACTCTATTGCTCGCATTATGTTGCTGAAGCAAGGAAAATATTTTTATACATGAGTTCAGGCATTTTTTTTAAAATGCTAAAGTCAAATGGAAGGCATTAATGAATTAATTTTGGTGAGATATTGGTCTTCAATTGGAACAGATCACTATAAGGTTTGATACTATATGATGCCTTATGGGCAGAATATTAAATGGCCTTTGTGGCATATATCAAACAAATAAGTGAACTGTAAGATGCAGACTCCATTTTGACTGATGAATAGCAAGTGCAAGCAGTAGTCTGTTCTTTATTTCATAGCTATGTGCATATGAAAATCCACTAGATCCACATTATAAGTAAAACTTTTAAAGATGTTATGCGACGCCTTAAATTAGAGATGGATTGCCTTCTGGTGGCAAAACCTAAAATCGACATTCGCAAGGTTGATTCTAGTTTTAATGAGTTTTGTGCTCCAAATATAAGCGTCAAGGTGGATTTAAGTAGTGGAAAGAACAATCCAAGAAAGAAATAGAAGTTTAACTGACAAAGAAAGGAAAACGTCCTTTCAAAGAAAATATTTCAGAAATGAAGTGTTTTCACTGTGGAAATAAAGGTCACTCTATTCATGATTGTGATAAGTTAAAGAAGTAAGAAACCCTTGTGCACTTAAGAGTGTCACTTGTGTCTACAGTTCAGTCTTTGAGGCTGAATCTTATCCTTAGTGGATTGTAGACTTAGGGACCACAGATCATGTAGTTGAAGGACAGAAATACCTTAGTGGGATTTCAACGAGTTCCTCATGGAGCAAAGTGAGTAAATGTGGGAAATAACTTCTTAGTGAAAGTTAAAATGTTATATGCGTAATGATCGCATTTTATTCCTACATAAAATGTTATATGCTCCAAAACACGACGGAATTTAGTTTCCGTGTTAGTTTGGTTAAACTTAGTTTTTCAGTTTGGACTTTCATAACAATGGTAATAACTTGTCATAAAGAACAAGTTATTAGAATTCTAAATGGTTTAATTGTGCATATTGTTAAGTACAATTATGTAATGTTATTCCTCATTTTCATCTTTGTGATGATATGTATATGTGGCATGCTAGGCTGGGTAAAATAAGCTAAATAGGGCTTATTAGACAAGCGTTGAAAATGTCGTTTAGCCTATTTATGAACATTGCCTTTGGAAGGAATAATAAAAATGAAAACATTTAAAAAAGGAACAAGAGCTGAATTTCCTTTGTTGATATCCATTCAGACATATATGGTTCAGTAAATGTGATAGCAGGGCATGAGACTGTTTGTTTCATCACATTTGTATAATTACACTCGATTTGGATTTATTATTTTATGATTTTTCATAAATTTGAGGCATAAGTTTCTTCGATAAGTTTTATTTGAAATCCGATCGAGGTCGAGTTAATATATCTGATTAGTTCAGATGTTTATGTGATGAAAAAGGAATAAAATAATAGTTGATTATTCCATCGATTTCTCTGAATAATAAAATTCCAGAGAGAAGAAACAGATCATAATAAATATGGTTAAGTCTGTGATAGCATAGTATCATCTTTTGTGATGATATTTTTGTTGATGGCTGTCTAGATACTTAACTGTGTGCCTTATAAATCAGTTACCACCAATTCATATGAGTTGTGGACAGGTCGACAATGAGATTTGAGTTTTCTCAGACCTTGATATGCTTTCTATGCACACGCGTTCTCCCACAAGTTTGGGAAATTGGACCCTAGAGGCAATAGTATCTTCGTGAAATACTAAGAGCACTCGAAAGGGTAAATGCTGTGGATGAGCAAGAAAGTGGGGAGTGTAACTGAATTCGAATCACGATATGTCACATTCTTAGTGAATGAATTTCTAAAGGGCGAGATATTTTAAGATTATTCTCTGTTTGAATTTTAGGAAAGTGACAATGATTGCTTATGGCCATCTTATCCAAGTGGGAGCAATGTGAGAAGTGGGGAATTTGTTTCGACTTAGTCTCAATTGCAACCACTTGATGTGTAAAAGATGTCGTCATTGTCTGATCCGAGTGGGAGCGTAATGGAGAATGATGTACTAAGTGTATGATCTAAATCATGTACTACGTGTACTATCTCTCCAATTTAAGCGAATAAGTCGCAAGAAGCTTTATAAAGCTTTCATGGTTGCTCCAAAAGAAGAGAATAAGTCTAGGAGTATAAAATGAGGCTCCGATTTGCCTTGATAAAGAAAAGTGGATAGAAGCAATGGAAAATAAATGGAGTTACTGAGATCAAACGAAGTTTTGGGAACTGATTGATCTTTTGAATGGACTCACAGCCATTGGGAGCAAATGTGTTCTCAAAAGTAAGCGTAAAGCTGATGGCTTGTTTGAGAATTTTTTGGCTGACCTTATGGTGAATCGTAATATTCAATTCACCTTATTCTGGTAATAATGATGAGTATGGATCTAGAATTACATCAAGGATGTAAAGACTGCAATTCTCAATGGAGAATTAATAAAAGAAACCTATGTGGTACAACCTACAGGAGTTGTGAATGAAGGTCAAGAATATGGCCCTGAGCAGTCATTGAGATATTGATATGTACGTTTTTCATGATGTCTTAGTGGCATATGATTTTGTAACAATTGATAAAGGCCATTGTGAATATATCAAAAGATCCTAAAATCAATTTGTGATTTTATCATTATATGTTGATGATATACTCTTATTACAAGTAGTAAATGTATGAGCCAAAATATGTGTCTTGAAACTCCCTAAGGAGATAAAGAAATGGAAAGTGATCCATTTGCTAAGTGCCGTTGGTAGCTCAATGTACACTGTGATATGTTCAAGACTTGATATTTGTTATTCAGTTGGAATGGTAAGTAGATATCAATCCAATATAAGTCAAAGTGTACTGAATTGCCGTCAATAGAATTCTGAGGTATCTGAAAGTACTGCTGATCAATTTATTGAATATTCAAGGTAGAGATTTGCACCTTGAAAGTGTATTGATATTGATTGAGGGGGAGATATAGATGAGAGGAATTTTACCTCTGGATTTGCGTTCTTACTGAGTAATGGCGCCATATCATGGAAAAGTAAGAAGCAAATGGGTATGACCTTATCCACGATGGAAGATGTTCTCGTGGTGTTATCAGCAGAAGTATAAAATGTTCTTTGACTTGAGAGATGTTTGGATCAATAAAGTATTGCTAAGAATGCTATAAGTCCAATTATTATTTAATTGTGATAGATAAGTAGCAAGAGCTTACACTAAGGATCCACTGCAAGACCAAACATATTGACTCGGAATATGATGTTGTAAAAGACATGTTTGTATGAAAAGATGTGAACAGTGTATATCTACGCAAAGAATGAAAGCAGATCCTATGATGAAATAAATTTTCTAGAGATGTTTTGACTTGGTCATGTGTTGACAAGAAGGATTGGTTCTTTGTATTAGAATCTCTAGAAGAGCGTAGAAATTAGAATATTGGATGTTTATGTTCCCCAAAGTTAACAGTGAATGAGTTAATGATATTTGTTATCATTACTGATGCTTATGATAGTTAATGATTTAATGATATTTGTTATCATTATTAATGTCTATGATTTTTTGTAACATTTATGCATATTAATGTTATGTACATTAGTTTGAAAAGACATGTCGGACAGATGAGAGATTAGCCCACTCACACGGGTAATCGCCTCTATTTTACTGCGTGATGAATAGAGATGAGGCAATTTTAAGCTTATTATCTAAGTGATAATTGAGAGCTGAAGCTTAAAATATTTATGCCACCTTAACAAGAATGTTAAGATGAGGACTTACTATTCATAATGTCCGAAAGTGAAATAAAGAGATTTTATTATTATTAGTCCTCCCACATATTTCACTTTATCTGTCTTGAATGCCAGATGAGAGTTCTGATGGAAACTCTTGGTTAGAGTTGTTACGTGAACTCTGGTTAGACATTGAGTATGTCTAAGTGATCATCTGTACGGTATTAAAATAGAAAGACATACGCTCCATGGGGAAGGAGAAAATACCGTAATACATATTTCATATTACGTATGCATTGTCGACCAATGAGAGTTGGCAAAAGTCATGATCTCAACTTTTTTTTTTCAATGCCGTGTGAGACTCTCGAGGATAAAAATTCCTCATTTTGTGCCCTCACGACTTTTCATTATTCTCAAGATTTCTATTTAGTGTTCGCTATCTTAGGGTGTTACCTATGGTCATGAAATTGATTCGATCTAAAGGGACACTTCTAGAAAAGCGAGCTGAACTGAGATCGAGAGGTCTAATGGAAGAGGAAGATCGATTTCGAGATTTGAGTCACATAATAGATTTATGTTCACAAACCGGCCGGTTATGATTATTTTGTGTGATCATAATTGTGAATATAATATATCATACTTAAATGGGATCTATAGAGAGATATGTATGTGACTGATCGATCTAGGGTACAAGCATACGGAAATATACTTTTGATTATGTCCATTTTGAGCTGTCATGTACTCCCAACGGATGTGTGACAACGAGCTCTCAGGTATGCTGGTCGCACGGATTATTTGTCAATATGAACTTTGCAGATATAAAGAGAGTTATGCTTGATCCTTTGTGGACAAGTGGGAGTTGTTAGTCCTCCGTGGACATGTGAGAGTTATTTGCCCTACATGGGCGAGTGGGAGATGATGGAATATAGGGCTTATGGTGTGCGCCCATGCGGGCAATCACACCCGCCTCCACAGATAACCGCAATAGCGGTTATCTGCAATTTTGAAGAGACGTGTCTCTTCACGTCAAGAGAACGACGTCAAAAGAGAACGACGTCCCTTGTTTTTTCCTTCAACCCTTCCAAACGACATATTGTCGTTCAACAAAAGAAACGACAGAAAGTCTCACTCCCCCTCCCGACATTGAATCGCATCAAAGGCGACGAAGGACTCTCGGGACTGCGAAGACGACATCTAATCTGTGGACAGTGGGTACGGTTCCTCGTGTAGTCGTACTCCGATCAGTGATCCAAGTAAGTATTTCTGGGCGTTAATCAGTAGTATTCCGCACGTATTACGTATACGAATTAGGAATTAGTTTCCTACAGTACCAATGAGGGTATATCATGGTAGCTCGAAAGGACAAGTGGAGATGGTATTCTTTGAAGTCCTTGGTACTGATAAAAATAGAAATATCATTCATCCTAACATAGCGTGATAAAAAGTTGGTATCATCACTGAAGATGGTCAGCCTAATCACGTACAATTTGCATTGGTGATACTACATATTTGATTGTGAAAGTGATTTATCGCTTCTGACGATGGTGACACATACGCTAAAGATGACCGTTGGTGGTTTGAATCGCCTAACCTCCGGTTAGGAGGTTAGGTAGATCCCCACCCTCCATTAATACCCCAAAACATTTCCCCCCTATTTCCCGGGTATTAATGGAGGGTGGGGATCTACCTAACCTCCTAACCGGAGGTTAGGGGACCGTTGGTGGCTCGGAATATAGCAGTTGGAGCTTTGGGTTTCGTAGTGGAAAAATCGGGTTTGGTATCACAAAATCAACCGACAAGTTTATTGCGGTAGCTGCAGTAGTTACCATTTTGGGAAACCTGCTCTAGTCAGAGAAATTGGTTGCAGCAACAACGCAAATATTGTCAGAGATCTCCAACGGCTTGCTTCTCCTCTCTGAAGATCTCCAATGGATATATTGTAGACTTTAATATATAAGGACCAGCGGTGCTGCTAAGAGAGAAGGATGAGACAGAATACAATGTGCTAGAAATCTTCACTGACACTTAGTTTTAATATCTAGGTGTCAGTGAAGATTTCTATTTCTAGCACAATGTATTCTGTCATCTTCAGCGTATATGTCACCAACGGTCATCTTTCGCGGTTCGAGAGATGATTCCTTTGCTATTAGGAGATCAGACAATTTATCAATTACTAGCCCATCCGAGATATTTCCATCAAATACATACATCAATTCTCGATAACTAGCCCTCGTCATAACGCCCAGACTATAATTTATAATCACATTGTACTAGACATGACCCTCGTCATAACGCCCAGGTCGAACAATTTCATCTGCCCAGGCACTTCGCAATAACGGCTCTTAGGTCGTACTTGCACTTGGCAAAACCCTCGTCATAATGCCCAGACTATAATTTATTTGCCAGGACCCCAGCATGAACGGCGCTAGGGTCGTGCTTTAACCATATTAAGTTAATATGTGATTTCATACTCATATATATTTCAGTCAATCAATTGGCCCAATAATTGAAATGCTCAATCGCAAAGAGGCAACTCATGATTTGGCCTCTACTTTCCATTTTAACTATTGAATTCCATTTTATGTCTCAAGGCCAAACATTATAACGACAATTCAAGCCATTTAATCCAATCAAAACTCAAGGTATCTCAAGACCGAACACATACAGGGTATGGCTAACAATTTGGTCATTTCATCTAGCCATATACTCACCATAATATATTTCATTCACTTCAATCATGCCCTTAAGCAACATTCGATTCCCGAAGTAAATCAAAGTGTCACCATACATTGAGGTCATATGATTAATTCAAGCACATTTTCGAACCTCGAAACCACCATACATCGTCGAAACATACGAGGATAGCCTACACTACTTTCGGCCTTCTCTCTCTCTCTCTCTCTCTCTCTCTAAGAACGAACTTAGCAACATCAAAGATAATTCCCAATTTGTCATTCTCAATCCAAGGCAAGCACCGCATATTCAATCATCATAAAAACCAGATTCGATCCTAGTACAAGTCCTCACGGTTTAACCACTAAATCAACATAAATTCATCTCTAAGCTTGTCCATTAGTAACCTAATGCCCTAGGCTAGGTTTAAGAGCAACTTACCAAGGGATTTAAGCAAGAAAAGCCGAGGAGATGGCGGAGAATACATCCGACCAGAATTGGAATGACGGAGCTCGGTTCGGTCCTAACAAGCACATCAATATCTAGCTCTTCAAAACTATTCAAATTCATTCATAACTTCAATCATTCACTCTCAACATTCTAAACTAAGGTCAAAAGCTATCTTACCTCTAAATGAACCCAAGAAACGCCGAGGTCAGCCCTCCAAGAAGGCGTGCTCGGATCAGGTTCGCGAGGAAGAAAGGCGTCGGTGGTGGTGGTTCTTGGAGGGGAGACGACGTGAGAGGAAGAGAAAAGGAAGAAGAAGAGGAAGAGAGGATGGTGTCGGGCTAGAGAGAAGTCGCGAGGGATGAGAAGGAGGAGGGAGGTCGATCGAAAGTGGAGGAGAGGAAGAAAGAGAGGAAAAGTGATCCACAAGAAGAAGAAGAAGAAGAATAAGAAGAAGAGAGTGGGGTGGTTCAAAGGTTCATCAAATGGTGAAAGACTTGATTGACAAGTTGTAAGAATGAATGACTAGTGAATGGTATGTTTGAATGACTAGTTGTCATGAATAGCGAGGGTTAGTAGTGGGGTTTGACTAGGGTCCCACAAGATCTCTTCTAGTCATTCTTTGCTCCCACTCTTAATTCAAGAAGTAAAATGGCCATAATACCCTTGGATTTTCGACCACTATGAGGGACAACCAAAAGACCATAATGTCGTTAGTCTATTCTAGAGGATTGAGCATCAAATTGTAAAACTATCGGAGGATAAATTCATAAAAATACCATTCGTGGTCAGAAAAATGTAAAAAAATAGTCAATAATTTTATTTTAATTCCCTCTTCAGATTGGTTTTTATAAATCTCAAAAATTCGACTTGGGTCATTATGTTACTTCACAAACGTACACTCGAATCGAGCATAAAAATTTCTCTTTGAGTATTTTAATTTTCAATTTCCACTCTCAATAAGCCATGACATTTTGATTTAGAGCCTGGAGGTGCTATTGGGTCAATTAGGCCTTCAATTTGATCAATTTTGATAAAAAGGATTTAATTGCTCAAATTTCTTTGCGATTTAGTCTCCGGTTTCGCGAATCTTAAAATTAAATCCTTCTTAAGGACACCCATGAAAATTAAACATCTCTACCCTATATTTTTCATCGTCCCGAACTCATTGGTGGCCTCAATTTGGACTGATTTGATCGTTCGAGCCCCCGATTTGACGAAAATCATTTTCGGATCCTAAGCACAATTTTAGGTTTTCAGTAAATTCCAACTCAATTGTGCACAAAAATACTCATTTTAGATGGAAAACATATCGAGGAGTCCGATTTTGACATCAATTTCATGAAAAAAGGGGTCAATTAGAGGTTCAATTGGGCGAAAATTGATTGTCGGATCGGTCGGGTTGGACCCGACCCGACACGACTGGGTCTGCAACCAAGGAACAAATTTTGTTCCTTCACGTACAGAAAGCAGGGGGGAACAGGGGACAAGAAAGCAGTTGCAGGGGATGAACGTCCGTCGACCAAAGCTGAGGATGACAGACTCTTTTTCAGAGGGAGAGGAGTGCATGATCGTCCTCGATCCCGGACAAATCTCAGAGTATAAGACTCGCCCGGATAGAGAGAGAAATAGAGAGGGTGGAGCGATAGAGAGGACCGAGAGAACGAGGGAGCTTTTGGCGAAAACTGGCGGACAAGCAGCCACCTCAGACCTTCCAAAGACTTCGCTCATCATTGCCTAGGCCTTGGTCGCCGTCGAAGAGTCCGAAGCAGGTCGGTATCTCCTCTAAACTCACGTTCCACCGTTGCATGCCATGTGTTCGACAAAATGCCTGAACGAACGTTGTATTTCTCGAGTCTCGGCCGGGCCGTCCCGAGCCTTATTTGTTGCAAGTCTGGCATTGAACCTTCATTATAACCGACTCTAAGCTCCACTTGACCTTTATTTTGCATTGAAACGCGGTAAAAATCGGGCTCGGAGCTTCGTCGGCCACGGTTCGGGGTGGGAGCTCGACGGGGTGGTTCGAGCGATCGTCAACCCCTAAGGGGGCTCAGGTAAGTCTCTAAACCTTCATTGGGTGCCGCTTGAACGCTTAAAATCGAGTTTCGAACAAAAAAAATTCTGCAAAAAATGCTCGCCGGTGCCGGTGCCGGTTCGGTGGAGGGTTGGTTCAGCCGTTTTCCGACGTGTTCATTGCCATTTTCTTGACGTATGTTAATGTGGGATGTTGGGGGTTTGATTTGGTACCAAAATCGCGGCGTTTCCGCGTCGTTTGGAAGTCGGAAACGCGTTTCCGGCGAGACGCCGGCGCCGGTCTTCTTCCCCGGCGAGCCTTTGACCAGTTAACGAAAGTTGACTGGTCAAGGCTGACGTGGCACCACGTGGCGTGACATGTCAGCTGCCGGGGGAGTCTTTAAAAAAAATCAAATCAAAATAAAAAATAAAAACCCTAGATCCAAAGGTTTGTAGTGCACCACGTGTCGCGATCCGGGAATTTGTCAAAATTAAAAAAGATTTTCCGAAATTAAAAAAAGTTGATCCGACGGCTATTATTGTGCCAAGTGGCGATCTGTAGGTCGTCCGATCTAGTTCAAGATCGGACGCACAAGGAGAGGCCACGTGGTGAATTGTTGACCGTCCATTGGGGTATTTTCGGATAAATTAAAGAAAATGATAAAAATAAAAAATTTTCAAAAAAAAATCAAAACGGTGTCGTTTTAGGCTGGTTCTCGACCCGTAGGGTCGGGCCGGGTTTGACCGGGTCCAGAAAATATTTTTTAATAAAAAAAGTAATTAAAAAATAGGAAAGTTATTAAAGAAAAATTCATAAAAAATCCAAAAAATTGGAAAAAAATTCGGAAAAATTCTAAAAAATTTCAGAAAATAGGAAATGACCATAATCAACTGACCATGCCCTATTTTGGGTCTTTCGAAACCCGAACCATTCAAAAAATGACGATTTTGCCCTTTAGGCAAATTGTCTTCCAAAAAAATTGAATAAATTTTGAAAATTCCAAAAAAAATTCAAAAAATAGGAAATGGCCACAATCAACTGGCCATAACCTATTTTGGGTCTTTTGAAACCCAAATCTTGTCAAAATGACGATTTTTCCCTTTAGGCAAATCGTCTTCCCAAAAATTGAAGAAATTCTGAAAATTCTAAAAAATTCCAAAAAAATAGGAAATGACCATAATCAATTGGCCATGGCTTATTTTGGGTCTTTTGAACCCCAATCTTTCCCAAAATGACGATTTTTCCCTTTTGGCAAATCGTCTTCCAAAAGCTGTAGAAATCCGAAAAATTTCAGAAAAATTCCAGAAAATAGGAAAGGGCCACAATCAACCGGCCATGAGCTATTTTGGGTCTTTCACGCCAATCCCTTTCAAAATGACGATTCTACCCTTTTGGCAAATCGTTTCTCAAAAATTGATGAAAAATCCAAAAAATCCAGAAAATGGGAAATAACCACAACCAACTGGTCAAGACCTATCTTTGGTCTTTCGAATCCCGATCTTTTCAAAAATGACGATTTTGCCCTTTACGCATATCATTTCTCGAGAAATTCTGAAAAATTCAAGAAATTTCTCAAAAATAAGAAATGACCACGATCAACAGGCCATGACCTATTTTGTTTAATTTAACACCCAAACCTTCCAGAAAATGGCGAATCGTCCCCAAATCTTCCAGTCTACCCTTGGTCCTAAATCACACATTCCCTAAGCCCTTAAGGCTATACTATGAGGCCCCTGATTTGAATTGATGTGCATTGACGTGGTTCATTTATGCACTTGATTGCGCTTTCCTTATATTGATTGTGATTTGATAGGACTAGTCTTCCAATCTGCATGAAACTCTTGAATCAGACTTACCTTACCCAAAATTACGCATGCATGAAATCTTAGTTAGGAAAATCACTCGCGTTAGGTACCGAAAGGGCGTTGGTAATGACACCAACGTAACCAAGTCCTCGAACCCAAAATCTCTGGTTTCGCAGAACTGATCGATCTCTCCCAATCGATTTGTGAGGTTTCCGGTCCACCTTCCAAGAATGACCGGTGGCGACTCCAAATGCATGCACACATAGCACATGCCACCACGACCACACCAAGGTTGAAAAGCGATCGACTCTTATCGTCGGAAAACCCCCGTAAATTTATTCCCGTCGCGATTTGGTATGGGCCTAGGAGGGCCCGCGTCGAAAAGGCCCGTGATCCACATTTCAGAGTGGGGGCCCGATCGGCAATCCGTTCGACTACCGAAAAAAAGGGGGTCGCGACAACACTGTCGATAGTCGAGCCTCACCATCTTTAGTTGGGTGCCATGGTTAGGCAATGGTGAGGCCGATGAGGTCGAGCCTTGCCAAGTTTTCCTTTTAGCTAGTCGTCCACCCGGCTATAGGCTGGAGGAAGAAGACGAACAAAGAAATTTGTAAAAAAAAAAAATAAAAAAATATTAAAAATTGTCTCCTTAGCGCTGATAGAGTTCACGTTAGTGCCAAATGGGTCCATGTCAACACGGCTGGCCAAAATTGATTGGATAGACTAAGTTGCACAAATGCAAAAGGTTTAGGATTGAATTCATACAAATGGAAAATGTTTAGAACTGAATTGGCAAAATTAAAGGTTTATGATTGAATTGAAAAAAGTGCAACAAGAATTTTTAATGAGAGAAATTCATAAATTCATTTTTTTTTTGCTTTGGCTTGTTCCTAGTAAGGTGTGCAATCGGACTAGATAGAACCGAATACCAGAGTGGACCGCCCCAAAAATAGGTCCGGTACTTGGTTCCAAATTTTTTGAACAAATTTATATAGATCCGGTCCTGATTGCAAGTGAAGACCCACCTAGGAACCGGATCAGTTTTGAAAGCAATTCTTAACTATAATAAGAACAACATAATTTTTGTAAGGTTTGTCTAACTCTGCCTTGCGTCATTTATTTTTTCTCTACTCTTGTAGCCTCTTTCTCTATTCTTTGGAGCGAAATTTTTATGCATGAATGGAGAATGGAGTTTAAACATTTATTTTGATGAATTGGGAGCAAAGTTTTATAATTTATGTTTTATGTCATGTGTTTGAACTTTTTATTATTGATAATTGTACGTGGCTATGTATTTGAACTTTTTACCGTTCCTAGTTGGATTTGACCACGTGTTTGGCAGATAGGGATTTATGCTGCTTATCTTTTACTTTGAGCCCTTATGTTGCTTACATTATTTTGCTGTAGAAAAAGAAATCAAATAAAAGAAAAAAGGCTCTTAGATAGACCCTAAAATCGGACTGGAAAATAATGTAGATTCTAGAACCGGCTCCAAAAAAAGGGACAGATTCTAGGCTCTTAAAATCGAGAATCAGTTATAACATTGTTCGTTCTATGTTCCAAGTCTGGAACCTGCCCACCCTGAAATCGATCACCCCTAATTCTTAGCAAGTTCTCCATCAATGGTTTGCACTTTGTTTACTATTCAAGTTGTTGTCTGAGCTTAGGTTTCATTGCTCTGGGAATGCTGTCTCATTTTTTCTTGCTTAGCTCAAATCGAAGTGTTTTTTTTTCCTTATCGAACAGACAAAAATGCATGTTGAAAAGTCTTGGCCTTCCCGTGTTTATGATTCATTTTCATGACCAGATATAGAGTTTTCCAGCTCTTAGGGATCTTTTGATCCAGGTAATTCTTAATGTAACGCTTGGTTTTTGTGTAAAAAACTCAGTGGGATTGCAGAATCGAGGAAGCTCCGGTGAAATTTTGTTCTGTCACTTCTTGGGAGAGCAAATGATGCCAGGCAAAAGGAAGAGAGAGAATAAAGTGTTAGAATATTATATTTTAATATTCAATTGTGGGCTTTATTAATTGTTATTGTGAATATTATTTGGTCTAATAAAGGTAAGATATATACAGTTTCCTATTCTAGTCGGATATGGGGCTGGATAGTATGGGCTGAGATAAACCTAATCCTTAATGAGGGAATAGGTTGCATTCTCTATAAATAGTGCTTAAGTCCCTCCTCTAAACCCTAATGTCCATATAACCTCACATATAGAAATCGTCAGAAACGACAGTGAGGGGCCGTCTCATTGAAGCTAGTGATCAAGGGGGTTCATAGAGGAGAAGCTCTTAAGCGTCGGATTCACGCAATTCCGCATCAAGAACGATGAATCCAAAACAAGGTGCATTAATTCTTTGACTCTATGGATGGAACAGGGATTTGTGTATCTGTACTTGTGTATCTTGGGTCGCTGCATACAGATTAAATACGCAGCCTACATGTGGTATCAGAGCTTGCGTGTATTAGGTCACGAATCGCGTTCCCGGTGTATTTTCAAATTTTTATTTTTATCAAAATTCAAAGAAAATTATATATTCGGAAAGGGTTCGACGAGACGAGCAAAACCATATAAAGATCGCCGCCAGAAGCCACCGGACGCGCCGCCACTTGCCGGTGGCTGTCTGGCGCGTGGCGGCCACGCGCCCTACGCACATCACGCGCGGACCCAGGCCCCACGTGCGTGACACGTGCGGGATGACGTCATCTGACGTCGTTTAGCCGGGTGCAGACCCGACCCGACCCGATCCGTTGCCCCGACCCGGAATGGTTGACCGTTGACTCGGACCTTCCGGTAGGACCGGTCGTTGACCGGTTCAACCGGATCGCCTCGACCGGGTTCGCCAAACCGGTTCATGGTAGCGGTCAGACCGGTCGAGCCGGTCGGACCGATTTCAGAACCGGCTGAACATACAGAACACGTGCGCGGCACGTGTCTGCGCGTGAGCCTCACGTGCCGAAGCTTTAGGTGGCGCGTGAGGGTGGGTGTGAGCTCCGATGGAGGTGTTCCAGGTACCGGCGTGCTCGTATGCTCATGCTCTACAGGATGGTACATTTATTATTCATGTTTGGTATTTTCATGGATGGAAATACGTACGGAACTCCAAATACGATGGTATTTTGGGGTATTTTTGAAGTATTTTCTGGTATTTCTGTAAAGATTTGTGAAATACAGGTACAGGCTTACATGAAAGTATCACGTGGAATTATGTGGAAATTTTTTTTATCAATTTCAAGTTTATGGTTTGACATGAATTATTGAGGTATCGATATAAATTAGCGACGTGTAATTTTGTAGATGATTGCTCCTGATTTCTGAAATTACATGCATACGGTAGATGTGAAATATAAAGTTATATCCAAATTTCAAGTAAATTTAGTTGGGTTGTGACCGCCAAAGCGGCACACTTAGTTGAATTTAATAAAGATCAATTTACAAGTATTGGGATGTTTCCTGTTCTAATGCGTAGTTATACTCTCAAAGGAGGTAGTTGCGTGTTTTTACATGGAGGGTTACATGTACAGCATATGGTTGATGATTGATTAGTCTAAGTGAAGTCATACACCCAAAGGTGGTGATTAACGAAGATTAAAATAAGTTCTCATGGCCGCTGCAATGTAGGGAGTATACAACTGCATGTCATGTTTTCTTCCCAAAGGTGATTATGTGATGATGTATGTATCTCTCAAGGTGAAATTTCACATCGTGCTGATTGAAAACATTGATTATTTTTATTTTGTCACCGTTTCTGTGAACGGCAACTCTGTTAGAATTAAGACTTACTGAGAACTGAATGAGGATTTTCTGTTTACGAAGAACTGGCATATACTTGTATTACTCTTGTCAAGAAAGACCCGTAGTTCTCACTTTTATTGGTGAGAACTTTCAAAAGCATTATATGCTTATTGGGTAAAGAGTGATCGGATTCGCTTATTTGATATGAAGCGGTCCACTAAAGAACACTTGAAAAGTATTTTCTGCCAGTTAACTGCAATGCTAAGTAAGTAAAGGAAGCCTTTGAGGCTTTGAAATTATATCTCATTTATTATTAAGAATGGTAAATATCTGCAATGACTCCTCAACATCAAGTGTAATGGTTCTATTAAGATTAAAGATTACGTCTTAAAGTTGATGAAATTGTATTTTGAACTGTTCTAAAATCATACTCATAAAGTATTATATTAATCCACCAGTCATTCTGATGATTTGGATTCATGAGAAGCATCCTTTGAAAAAGAGGGTGATTGCTGCTTCTTTTACAAGAAGAAAGTTCACATAAAGAAAGACTACAATTAATACAAAGACTTGGTTATCTAAGTATGAGCATAAAGTAATGATTCTTTGGTGATGGTTTGTGAATTTATTTTATCTAAAGCCTCATCTGGTTTGTGATGGCTAGATAGCGGTGCATCATATTATGTTGCGTTTACCATATAGGAATTCATAAACTGAAAAGTACCAAATCAGGTTGAATCAAGCTCATTATGGAAATAACTATAAAGTTGACGTTGAATTGATGGGAATGTCATTCCGGATTCTGGTTTTATTGTGACATTATGAAACATATTTTATGTACTCTCCTTATAGACGGAATTCTTTTTTCCGTATCAAGTATGAACATGTGTAGTTACTCTTTTTGAGATTTCAAATAAAATAATTACTATTTTTTTTTAATTAAAATAAAGTTTGGTACTACTCTATGTCCAATGGATTGTACATATTATGTTTATCTCCCAATGAATTATACGTCACCTATACAGCTGAAACGTTGTTTGGAAAAGATCTCTGCCTAAGGAACAATCATGCGCATTATGGAATAAATTTCTTGGTTACATCAGTAAACAAAGAGTGGAAAGATAGATAAAAGCAAGCATTCTGCTCACTCTTAAAAGTGATCTAGACACATGCGCAGATTGAAGTAGAGGTAAGATAACTAAGATAAAGGATGAAACTGTAGTCGACAGTTATGACCTATTGAAGGTCATTTATACTAGTATAAGTAGATCTTATATGGTAATATTGTGTAGAGTTTTTATCACATTTAAATGATGATTTTTCTCTATACGTTTTTTATACTTGATTAAAGAAAAGTTTCATTTCCGTGACAAGTTCAATATATTTCTGACTATAGTCAATAAACTTAAATAAAAAAATGTCAGATTTGATCAAGGTGGTAAGTATCATGGTTGACATGGCAATGCTGGATAGCTTAAAGAAGCCATTTATCGAATACTCAAAAAGGATCTTGGGATAGTGACTTAGTTTGCTATTCTTGATGTTCTTGAATCAAAAGGGGTGGCCGAAGGGTACGATCACACCCATAAGGATATTATGATGAGTATGATTAATGAAACCAACTTATATGTTTTTTCTGTGGGGTAAAACTTTGAAAAATAACCCATTATGTTTCTATCAAAATATTTCATTGACTTCTTTTGAGTCATGGACTGGATGTTAATCTAATTTGAACCATATTAAAGTCTGAGGTGTTCATGCAGAAATAAAGTTACATAATCCAACATTGGATAAGTTGGACTGTTGACACCAAAATTTTGGTTTTACTTAAATCATCCATATTTCATAAAAAGGAGGATTAAATTTAGTCATCGCCAAAAAAATGATTTTCGTTGCATGACATATTTAAATTTTCTTACTCATGCATTACATTAACATTTATCTTGATCGGCGATGCGAGATTGAGCTTAATTTGTCAGGTGCTGTAGACCTAGATTGGTGGACAATTTTTTAGAGCAATTCATAGACTTATTGCACCTATTTTGAAGCTAATAATTCCGGCTTTAATAAAGCCTAATTTATGCCCGATAAAATGTGGAGTGAGCCCATAAGTGAAAGATGGAATTCGGTTGAGGCGTGGCATGAGGGGTGCCAAATTTTATTGAAAGCTTTTATAAGGCCCATCAGAATTATAATTAGAAAAGCTTTGCATAAAATCATCCGATTAAGCCCACGGTGATCAGAATTGACTTGTGTGTTTCGACCATTATAGAAAAATGGTGGGCGGCACATGGGAAGTTGACAGGTCAGTGCAAGTTGGCGTAATTGATAATAGGCAAAGTGTGGTTAATAAAGAAGAATATTCAATTAAGTGGCAAGGATATGAGTATTAATGGAAAAAATCAAATTTTTAGCGGAGGAGGTCATCTTTCAAGCAGAAGTTTGGGGAGGAATTCTCACAAGGCTGGCAAACCGGATTTTTAGGAAAATTGATTTTCACAGAATATATACACGAGCTGTAGTGGGGATAGACAAAAAGGAAAGAAAATATTGTTTCTTTCTTGGACCCAAGTTCATCCTCCCCTATAAAAGAACGATGACAGTCACAAAAGGAGGTTGGCGAATTGTTTTTCGCTCATATACTCTGGAGGGTTCACGTGAGAATTTTAAAAGTGCATAAAAGAGAAAAGGAGCTGAGAGCCTTTGGCCGAGTCCAACCACCCGTGCCATTTGTTTCTTTCTCCAGATAGCATCTATACCTCTGGTGGTCCTTGTTCTTTGCTCCGAAGGTAGCCATCAACGGAGGAGCCGTCTGACGCATGTCCTGATCCGTTCGTGCCTTTGAAGTACCTCCCTTGTGCTGCTTTGTTCCAGATCGAGGTTTTTGGTTCACGTTTGGACTCATTCACCATATTTTTTTGGTGTAAAACACTCACTATTCGTGGGCTTCATAAAGACTCGAGAAAGGCGTGAGGAAGGGAGAATTCGCGAGGCAATGATGCTCATAGCATAACTGAGAAGAAAAGATTCGGTCTTCGGCGTAGCCTTCGGTGAAGTCCTTGTGTCTCTCAGCAAGCATCCACAGTGGACATTTATTGAAGAATCAGAAACGTGAAAATCATTCACCACTATTGTGTCACCAGCCTGTAGAACACAAGTATTGGCGTGTAGGATTTGGGCGAATTCGAATTACGAAAGTGCGAATTTTGCAGCATAAGGTAAATTTCCTATTTCGAATCTCAATATGTTCACTTGCTTATTTGGTTATCTTTTGCACATCTTGCATAAAAGTGGGTATTTTTTTTAAAAAAAAAATACAGGTTGATTAGGGAAATTTCCTTTCCTAATCCGCAACTTGCCGCATAATCGAGAACGTCTATCTTTAAGATTATCGATGGAATACTCGGTTAGGCAAGGATTTGGGTTCAATCGTTAATCGTAGGATTACGAATTAAAGATTAACTCAAATATTCGCGGAATATTTCACAACTCGATTGATATATCCACTTTATTGATTGGCATTGATTGACATATTTTATTTTTATTTGCTTGATGGACGTATTTTTTTAGAATATATATGTCGCATGATGTAATCTTGAAAATTCTAAAAAAAAATGCATTCATTCATATCCTGTATTTGAAAATTGCATATCTTTTAAAAATAGCATCACGTAGATAAGATAGCATTTTAGGATAGAAATTGCAGGTTTAAATAGAACTTCATGTATAAAATAATTTGTCTTTAATATATTAGGGTTTAGGTCAATTTAGACTCTAAAATATGCAAGATAAGAATTGTTTTGGCATAGTTCTATTTTAGGAAATAAATTCATCCGAAAATAATAATAAAAATTCATCCTCGCCACGTCATCATTGCCACGTCATCATTGCCACGTCATCCCTATCACGTCATCCATGCCACATCATCTTTGCCATGTCATCCATGCCATGTCATTCATCTTCGCCATGTCATTTTAGATTGCATTTTAGCTTAAATTGTATATTAGAATTGCATGTCTTGATTTTAATTAATTTATATGTCACGTAGTTAATTTAATTAAATCATGGTCTCATTTGTGCATTCATTTAATTTGCATGTCATCTAGTTTAGTCTTACATGTAATTCATGTCATTACATCATAGAATAATTTCATGCATCACATATAGGATAGTCTTTCATGCATTCATATAAAAATCAAAAAACTAAAAAAAGAACTAACTTGCGTGGCACATGCTCCTTTGATTATATTGATTTCTGGATGTTCTATTAATTGATTGTGCAGCATGATAGCCTTTGTTAGTGACTTAGGTTAAAATCAATCAGTGTTGCCTACTCAAATGATTTTTCATGAAATAAAATGGTACCGAAAGGGCGTTAGAATAATCTAGCGTAATCAAGTCCCCGGGCTCTTAATCTCTGGTTCGTAGGAATAAAATAGTTCTCCCACTATTTTATTTAGGTTTTTAATCAACCTACCATAAATGATTAGTGGCGACTCCAAATTCAAAATACAATGCATGTTAATCAATTGAACCTTAAGTTGCAATTTGGTATGGACTTGGGAGAGTTCGAGTTAGGTTAGTTAAATAATTAACCTAATAATCCATTAGCCTGGAAATTTATTTTTTTTAGGTCGCGACATGGACTCCAGAACCACTCAGTTTTATTTCGTTCCTTACCCAGTTCATCTAAAGGGGTATTGATTTTTCATCCCAAAGGAGGAACAAGAATTGTAGAATTACAGATAACTAAATTGTTGGAGCTTGATATAGCCGAATAAGGGTAGTTGCTCACAGACTATTAAAGGTAATTGTGTGGTAGGGACCATTGTGTCGTTATTTCTGCCTATACAAATGATCATGGAGCATTCTAAGTTACGGTTCGATTCTGTTGGGGTTCAGGTTCTTGTTATTAAGACAATACTTGATGAAGTTTATCAAACCCTACAAGCGCAGAATAAAGGTTAAAGTAGCTCTACCTAAAAGATCTATCAGGCAGAGACGATCAGTTGTATCAAGTCACATTATATAATCTATCCGAAAGAGCATGACTACAAAATTGACTATGTAAATGATCTAGTAATTTATACAGTTGCTATTTCTTGTTCTTAATTATAATTATGATTGGGTGCATGGTAGACGAGATACAGACTATGAAACATATGGTGTTTGGAAGCTTATAAGTATGCCCAAGGTCACAAGTCTATCTGCTGCAATTGGGTTTGTAAAACTTAAAGAGATTTCAGATGAAGTTTTTTGTCTACCTTATTATATCCAATTATATTTTGATTAGTGTTTTATTTGAGAAGTTTAAAACAGATTAGTAGCCAAAATTTTCATTCGTAAAGAATGAGTTGACTTAAAATAATTTTTATTCAGTCTCTCATAAATAGTTTTTTCGGAGTGATTAAGGTATTAATAGCTCATTATTATAAGGAGCTTTATTATATAGATATTTAATTTTTTTTTAATTGGATACTTCGAGGTAGTCTTTTATGTAACCCGAAGGTTTTGCAGCAGATGATTTAGATAAACTTGTGCATAAAGAACGAAGAATCTCATAAAGTTATCATGGAATAAAGTTTGATTATATTCATAGAGATTCTAGACTGAAAAGTCTATTTTATGAGTTCAAGTAAGCTTTTAGACAATTGTGGTTTGAAGTTTCATAGTATTGTTGCTTTATTTTATTCTGTCAAGAACGAAGTAAATTAGTATATACTACAAGATCAGTGGGAGGAAAATTTTCTTTGTGTGTATTATATAGACGATATCTTGCTTAAAAGTGATTTTCTTGAATTACTGCATAAGGTGTAGCAGATATTGTTAAAATATTTTGACATGATTAATCTTAATAAGAAATATTTTGTCCTAGGCATTGAAGTACTAAAAGAGGACAAAAGACTATATGCTAATTTACAGATATATTCAGGGCATGCAGCTAGTAGAGCATTCAGATTCAGATTTTGTTGGCTGTTAGGATGATGTGAAGTTGACAACTACAGACATTTATATGTCTACAGAAAAGTGCAGTATTACAGAAAAACGTAAACAGAAATCTATGTAATCATCGATCAAGAAAGAGGAGTTTGTAGTATGCTTGTCAACTACTATTCAAGTTATTTGGCTTCGAAATCTCATTAAAGAGTTGGCCGTATTTAATTTTGTGAATAGACTCATACAGTTGTGTTGTGACAATAACTCTGCAGTATTATTCATTAACAACAACAGAGGTCCTAAGGGGTTTAAATATCTGGCGGTCAAGTTTTGACCATAAAGGTAATAGATGAAAGTGTGACACTGCAGTAGAGCTTATTACACAGATGATAAGGCTGCAGACTCACTAACTTAAGGTCTCTTCCTATACATATTTAGATGACATGTCGCAAATAGAAAAGCATCGTGGGATGCTGATATGACGTGTTAATTGACGGGTTGAGTACGCATCATGAGATGCTGTTGTTCAGTGGGAGCTGCATTCGATATTTGCTCTAATAAAGTTCATATCTGTGTTTGTTACATTTTGTAACATCTAGATATGCATCAACTCCATTGCATGCAACAAAGTTATAATGATTAAGAGTTGTTGAATACATATATCAGTTGAAAATCTCAAGGCGTTGTGTAAACCTTGAGTGATGATTGGGGGATTTATTTTAGCCAAAAAAACATATGTCTTGTTACACGTAAAGTATAGTTAACTATAAAGGTAAGACATATGTTGGTTCGTTGGAACTGTAAAGATGTTCTCTCGTAACACATCCGGTTTTGTGACACATAAAGTGAGAGAATGGTGACTGACAATGAGGATAACATATAAGGTGTCTCTATTATTTGAGATGTTATCCGATTACCATACTACCATATCAAATCCATATCAGTAGAGTTAAGAGCATTTGTGATCGTGGATGGCTCTGTGTCTTCTGATGCAGTTATTGGCATGGTCCGGTACTTAAGACTTTATGGGATCGGATTGACTATTGGGAAATATCTCTAGACCAATATAAAGATGCGCATATACAGTACAATTTCAATTAATTTCGCCCAAGTGGGAGAATGTTAGAATATTATATTTTAATATTCAATTGTAGGCTTTATTAATTGTTATTGTGAATATTTTTGGTCTAATAAAGGTAAGATATATACAGTTTCCTATTCTAGTCGAATATGAGGCTGGATAGTATGGGCTGAGATAAACCTAATCCTTAATGAGGGGATAGGTTTCATTCTTTATAAATAGTGCTTAAGTCCCTCCTCTAAACCCTAATGTCTATATAACCTCACATATAGAAATCGTCAGAAACGACAGTGAGGGGCCGTCTCATTGAAGCTAGTGATCAAGGGGGTTCATAGAGGAGAAGCTCTTAAGCGTCGGATTCTCGCAATTCCGCATCAAGAACGATGAATCCAAAACAAGGTGCATTAATTCTTTGACTCTATGGATGGATGGAACAGGGATTTGTGTATCTATACGTGTGTATCTTGGGTCGCTGCATACAGATTAAATACGTAGCCTACATAAAGCTGAAGTGAAACAGAGAGAGAAGTGAGGGAGACCAGAGCAGCAATGACTCTGCCAAGATAAGAGGGAGAGAGAGAGAACTTGATTTAATTATTCTGTTAAGTTCTTATACCTGTAACGGAAACTACAAATATCTGGAATAGTCTCCATGAATAGTACGAAACAAGCACTGGTGGACAGAAAGCATCCTGGGAAGTCTTGGTCTTCGCTTCCCTCTCCCTGGTAGGTGAAAAGTCTTGGTCTTCCTGGACTTGCATTTTCGCTTTGCTTCACCATAGCGCATTCTTCTCGTCCCCTGCTCAACGGTGTTCTCCTCCTACTCTTGCGAACCTAGCGCTCGTGCTTGCTGGATTGCTGTCGTTGATCTCATCCCGTTCACCAGTCTGCTCCAGGAAGTCTGCTCGGAAAAGGTAATAGGCAACCACCTATTCTTTCTGAAATCTTTCTATGAATGGAGGCAAAATCAATATTTTGAGCAAAAGAAGGGGCAGCAGCAGCAACGTATTTTGGTTCTTAAACCGATTTCATGCCTTTTTGTCAAATACTTGCTGTCAAGTTTAATAACAAGTATAATAACAAAAAATATTTTGTTACTTCAAGTTTAAAAAATTGTTACTTCAATTGGTGCTGCTGTGAAGGCAAGATCATATCACTCCATTGATTTCCGCTCTGTATATTTTATTTTGATTTGTTTAACCTTTGCAACGCATCCCCTTGAGCTTGAAAGCCTTGGTCTTTTTTTAAAAGGTTGTTGGTTGGTGAACGTCTTCGTCTTCCTGGACTACATCGTTTTCTCTCTCCGTTAGCTCATTTTCACTTTGCTTCACCATAACACCTGTGCTGTTCTCTGCAGTGACCGATTCACCCATGGCAATTGGAGAGATCGTTTTGGGTTCCTTCCTTCAGGTCCTGTTCGACAAGTTGACTTCTCTTGCATTGGGCTACGCACAACGGGAAGAAATCAGCACTGCCCTGCTCAATGAGTGGAAGGATATGCTGGTCACAATCAATGCAGTGCTGGCTGATGCGGAGAACAGGCAACTCAGTGATGACCCTCTAGTGAAACCGTGGCTAGATGACGTTAGGGACTTGGCTTATGACATGGAAGACTTGCTCGACGACTTCGAGATTGAAGCCGTTCGGACCAAGTCGGACGCAGAATCCAGCACAAGCAGAGGTCAAGTTAAGAGGAAGTTCTCTTTCTTTGGCAGACCGCGCTCGCTCGTGTCTGAAACCAAGGTACAAGAGATCAATGGCAGGTTGAAAATGGTTGTCGCTAGGAAGGCTTTTCTAAGCTTGAGAGAGAATGTCGCGGACAGACCCAACAACACCAACAAAAGGGATCCCACCACTTCTTTGCCAGAGCCTCAGTTTTTCGGCAGGGAGAACGAAGAAGCACAGATACTCGAACTACTAATCAGTGAGGTTGAAAATTCCAATGCCGCGTTGAGCATAGTCCCCATAGTTGGGATGGGCGGTGTTGGAAAAACGGCCTTGGCTCAGCGCCTGTATGATAATGCCAGCGTACATGGCTGTTTCGAGATGAGAGCGTGGGTTTGCGTGTCAGATGTTTTTGATGTTCTTGACATAACAAAGTCTATTTTGCGGTCCATCACCGGGTTGTCCTGTGAGGGTGAAGATCTTAACAGCCTTCAAGTTAAGTTGAAGGACAATCTATCCGGGAAGAAGTTTTTTGTAGTGTTAGACGATGTCTGGAATGAGAAGTACGGAAAATGGGCTGACCTCTTAAAGCCATTTGAAGTCGTGGCCAAGGGAAGCAAGATCGTCATCACCACTCGCAACCTTGCCGTTGCTTCCCTAACAGGAGCATCGCCATATACTTTGAAGGAATTGTCTCTTGATGATTGTACAAGCTTATTAGCCTTTCATGCCCTTGGAGCAAAAAATTTTGAGAGCCACCCGGATTTTGAAACAATAGGCAAGAAGATAGCTGAAAGATGTAAAGGTTTACCTTTGGCAGCAAAGATGTTGGGTGGTGTCCTACGTAATAAAAGGAATCCCGATGAATGGGAAGATACCTTAGATAACAGAATGTGGGATCTTCCGACGACAGAGAATGATGAGGTTCTCCCTGTGTTGAAATTGAGCTATGTTCATCTTCCTTCATATTTGAAGAGATGTTTTGCTTATTTTGCGATATACCCCAAGGACTACCAAATTGACAGGGATGAGCTAGTACTCTTATGGATGGCGGAGGGCTTTTTAGATGGAAGAAAAATAAAGGAGAAGAGCTTGAGATTAGGACAGAATTACTTCGATGAGTTATTATCTAGATCCTTTTTTCAACAATCTAGCATTGACATATCAAAGTATTTGATGCACGATCTTTTGAATGACCTAGCAAAGTCAATTGCGGGTGGGACGTGCTTTACCTCCGGGGAGTCTCAGCTGGTGGGTGATGAAGATGACGTCTCTCTTGAAGAAAAAACTCGATATGCATCATTCATCTCGCCGTGGTTCGTTACATCACAATGCATGAGAGCATATCACCGAATGAAGGCGCTAAGAAGTTTAATTCTACTGCGTGTTGGATCCGGAGGGGGCTTGGGCCAATTCCATATTTCCAACAAGGTGCTACGTGACTTGCTAAAAGAATTGAAGTACTTGAGGGCACTCTCAGTATGTCATTGCGACATCGTAGAGGTACCGAACTGTGTTGGTGATTTAAAACATCTTCGATATCTCAATTTCTCGTACACTAATATCAAAACGCTACCCGAGTCAATTGTCGATTTGTGCAAATTACAAGCTTTGATCCTAAGAGGTTGTCAAAACCTTTCAAAGTTGCCTCAAGGTATCACAAAGTTGGTAGGCTTACAGTTTCTCGATATTAGAGATACAGGGAATCTAAAAGAGATGCCGTGGGGCATTAGTAATTTGAAGAATCTTACTATCTTATCTAAGTTTGTGGTAGGAACAGAGAAAGGGTTGCAGCTAAAGGAGTTAAAGCACTTGCCCCATCTTCGAGGAGAATTGATCATATCAGAATTGCAAAAGGTGGAAAAAGTTACAGATGCAGCAGATGCTAATTTGTTTGGAAAGCTAGGTCTTACCAACTTGTCTTTGCATTGGGAAGAGAATTTGGGAAATCTCCAGAATCATGAGCGCGAAGCATATGTGTTGGACTCTCTACGACCTCACACTAATCTGGAAAATCTCACCATCTCGCGCTATGGTGGTGCAAGATTCCCCTTGTGGTTAGATGGTTCATGCTATTCTAAGGTAGCGTTTTTGTGCTTGCAGGACTGTTCTAATATTACATCGCTACCCTCACTTGGGCAACTACCTTCATTGAGAGAATTATCTCTAGAAGGTCTACACGCAGTAAGAATGATAGGATCTGAATTTTATGGAGGTAAAAGGCCTTTCTCATCCTTAACAACTTTGAAGTTCAAAAAGATGTTGGCATGGAAGGAATGGTCTCCTTATGCCGGGGGCCCAGAAGAAGAAGAAGTCCCATTCTCTCGTCTTCAGCATCTTGTTGTCTGGAGCTGTCCTTCGTTGGTTGGGACATTGCCTTGTCAACTTGACCGTCTCATAAAGCTTGAAGTTAATTCGTGCCCGCATTTGGATAACTCGACCGGCGTGGTTTGTCTTCCATCTCTCCGCGAGTTATACCTTGATGATTGTAGCAAGGAGATCTTGAAGGGTTTGGTCAACCTAACTTCTTTGACCGTTCTCAGAATTGAGAATCTTGCGGAGCTAGTTTGCTTTGACCCTGGGTTTGTGAGCCGCTTGGTCAAGCTGAAGGAGCTTCATATAGAAGGGTGTGACAAGCTAAACTACTTGTGGCAGGATGGAAATGCAACGCGAAATCTCATTTGCCTTGAAAGAGTTATCATAAAAAGGTGTCCTCAGTTCACATCATTTGTGGCGGGAGAAGGAGAGATAGAGCTGCCATGCAACCTTGAAAGTATGGAATTGACGAATTGCACGAGCTTAGAAAAGCTTCCGAGCAAAATGGACACCCTCAGGAATTTGTTAATTGATGGGTGTCCAAAAGTCAAGGGGAAAATAATTCCTCTAGATGGCCATAGCAGCAATAGCTTGATATCTCAGCTTAAATATATTTACATTAGAAGATGTGATTCTCTGACATCGTTTTGCTTTGCCGAGGGTGGACTCGTTGCTTTGAAGATGCTCAGAATTGATGGGTGCAAGGGGGTGGAGTCGCTGTTGGAAGAGGTCACCGCGGCAGAATCGCTGGAATCTTTGACTATTGAGATGTGCGAGAATCTGAGAAGCCTCCCGCCACGGTGCATTCCCACGCTTTTCCATCTCACTAAATTGGAAATTATGAATTGTCCGGCACTGGAGATAGAGGAGTTCCCTCCACTTCCGCTCACCCTCTCAAGTCTTACTCTTTGGAATTGTCCAAAGATAAAGTCTATTGCCAGTTGTAACATTGCCAGCGGTAAGAATCTCACTGAGTTGGTTATATACAATTGTCCAGCATTGGAGATAGAGGTGGACTTCCCTCCCCTTCCCATCACCCTCTCCAGTCTTACATTGTGGGATTGTCCGAAGATAAAGTGTGTACCAAGTCAGTGGCATCATCTTACCTCCCTCCAGTATCTACAGATTTCCGAGTGCCCAAATATCGAATGCTTCCCCAAAGGAGGTTTCCCTCCCAATTTGCGGAGGCTTGATATTTTGGGGTGCGAGAATGTGAAGCAGGCAGTGAGAGAATGGGGCTTACCCCTCCTCACCACCCTCCAGTCTTTGACAATTGACTTTGGAATGAGGATGGGTGGAGGGGAGGGAGAGGAGGTGTGCTTTCCTCCTACTTCCTCTTCGGAGGATGAGGATGCGTGGAGTCTTCTCTTCCCTTCCTCTCTAACCTGTCTTCACTTAAAAAATATGAGGAAGGTGGAAAGACTATCAACCGGTCTTCCCAACCATCTCTCCTCTCTCACACATCTGCGTATTCTAAATTGCCCTAAATTGGGGGACTTGCCAGAGGATGGCCTCCCTCCCTCCCTCCAACATCTGTGGATAAGAGGATGCTCGGAGAATCTGAAAGAAGGATGCTCAAAACTCACTGGCCACTATTGGCCCCTCATCCAACACATCCCTTTCATCGATATTGATGGCGTTCGGATCCAATGAATTGAAATCGATGACGCCCGATCCTTATTCTCCGTGGAATGCTGTTTTCTTCCTCAGGTAAAAATACTTCCAACTTCTTTCCTCCTTTCGCCTTTCATTCTTGGATGCATCAATTTCGTTTCTCTTCTTCACTTGGATACCTAATTCGAATTTTATTTTACCTTTTTTTCCCAGAAACCACCGACTGAAGGTCGGACAGTCGGTTTTTCTAGGGTTGGGGTAAGTTTCTCTTCCCACTATTGGCCCCTCATCCATCACATCCCTCGCATCCTCATTGATTGGGTTCAGATCCAATGAATTGTTTCTTCCATGTACAGCCAGTTTTCTAGGGTTCGGGTAAGTTTTTGGTCTGTGAACGCATCGATTTCGGTTCTCCTTCCCAATTTGATGCTTGATACAAACTGATTTTCCTCAATTGAGATTTTTCACATTGGTTTCCCTCTTGCTATATTGATGGGAAATTTTCATTGCGTTCCAAAATCATATTCCTCTGCATTTTCAGCGTTTGTTGTATCTTCTCCTCCCAACATCTTTTTCTAGTGCCCTTAGCTCATATTCCACATTTGTCCTTCAGCTACTGCTGCTGCTCCTGCTCCTGGATGCATTTCCATTCCTCTTCCTCAAGTCGATGCTAAAAAGTCCATGCTTTTCCATGGACATGCGTCACATAAATTTCAACAAAACCAGCTACTGAAGGTCCAAGGTTGATATTTCGGTTTCTCTGTTTTGTTTGACAAGGATGTAAACAATGAAAGGGTTATAATGCTAACGGGGTAAAGCAAGTCAGCCTTGTTTCATACAAGTGACTATCCCTCGAAACAAATAATACTTTCATGGAGTTGCTTACATTGCTGGAATTAAGATGCGTCAAATGTGCCGGTATATTGCTTGTCTTTGCACTTGGATGACACACCAAAGAAATAATAAATGGAAATCACTATGCTTTGCGTGAGAAACATGAAGTATGGTTGCTCTAGAATTAATATTGTTCCGCAATTTAAGCGTTTGCCGTATTTCCTCTTCCAAATATCTGTTTCTTATGCCCTAGCTCATTGACCTGAATTCTCTCAATTGTGCTTGTTTTGCATAGTATCCCACTGTCGTCTGTATTTTGGCAAAATCTCTCGGGGGGATCAAATGCAAACACTGCTGAGGCAGGCAACTGCTGTACTTATGTTCATCTTTTGCAACTTGACAAAAGAAAAACCACAAGCCATTAATTTTAGTAGGTGCTCTGATCTTTCGTGACATGCTCCACGTAAAGATTAATCTGCATCATGATGTCGTTCATCAGAGTCTATATTCTGAGTGAAGATGCTTTCTTACTTCGAACAACGGCTAATTTAAAGATACAAAGTTAGGTTTTAAAATGGGGGTTTTCGAGTTGGTAAATATGATAACTAAATTTCAATGAACCCTGCAGATTATACTTTATTTGAATCTGACTTTCTTGTGAAAGTTCATGGTTCATCTTTCTTCTCTTTGAATTCCCACGCCATCTCAAAGAACATATTCTTTTTTCGTTGTTGTAAAGGGAAGGCGGAGAGGAGCAATCAGGGAGACTATGCTTCGTTACTCTCTTGAGTAATCCTAAAAGTCTCACTTCTACCCGAGAAGGTCGTCCTCCAATATGTTAGCTGGGTCACATTGATAAAAGAAAAAAAAAAGTCAAAAAAAGAAAGAAAGAAAGAACGAAAGAAAAGACAAAAAGCAAAAAGTTGAAAAAAAAAAAAAAAAGAGATTGCTGCTTGTTCGTGTGTGCCCAAGAGGAGAGAGGGAGATCTCGGCCAACAGAGAAAACGAAGGAGAAGAAGAAAAAGGGGCATGGCTTTGTGGTATCTATTTGAGGGCGAAGGTTGTCGGAATCAGCTCGAATTCCGATATGTTATTCGCGAGACGGAGGGCCACAAGTTGATTGGTTTCATTCATAGATAACTTTTTTCGAATTATCTCTTGTTTCTTCAATTGCCATTAGGGTTTTTTGTTCCATTCGAGGTGATCCACCTTCGTAGCAATAAAGTCTATTGTATTGTTGATGTTGAGCTTATACTATATGACTAGGGATGAAACTCTGTTTATCTTGCTATTCTTGGTAATTAGTGGAAAGCTTCTATATCGTCTGTGGTTTTTCCCGCATTGATTTTCCATGTAAAATCTTTATGTTGTGCCTTTGTCTCCATAAAACATCAACATTATATTTACTTATTTTGAGATTATATTGCTGGAACATACTGCTGATTGTTGTTGGAGTTAAGTTGATACTTTGGTCCAGTTTTAGGGAACAAATTGATCTGGATTGGGTTAATTCTCGGCAAATTGCTGCCCAATTCTTTCCAAGGCAAGTCTCGTCGCTATAAGCCCACAAAGGTTGCCAAAGCATCTCTAACGAGCAGGACAAGATACAAGCTCTACCATCACGAGTGGATTATCCTCGTGAACTCGCGTTTGTCGAATTTCAGCTTTGTATCATTAGGCTACCATCAATGGTGATCAGCGATCCCTCCATTAAAATAATCACAAGGGCCATTTTTTTTTACTTATTTATCTTTTCGTGCAATTAATATGCAATCTCTCTCAACAATTTCTACGAAATTTAGATTTTTATAAAGCACATATCTTCATCTAGTTAACCCAACTTGGTTGCCTTCATTTTAATTGTTATGAATCTTCTCTTTTGTTTGACAAAATAAATCATTACTTTGCATGCAATTATTAAGTTGAACGATGAACGCTCCGATGATACCTAAATACCTCTCGCTAATGATTTAGATCAAGCGATTTTCCCAACCACGCTACGTGATATGTTGATCTATAGATGAGATATAAATAAAATAAGCATATTCTAAGTCAACGATACATTGCAAAGGTCAAAAGGGGAAGGAACTCGCACCTATGTGCACAAAAATAACTCTTGAGAAATCTCCCCTTGTCTAAACAACAGCTTGTGCGAAACATCAAAATTTGCAAATGCAAAAAATGATGACTTTCATTATTTATCATATAGTATTGTTTCTTTTTTTTTTTTCCTTTATGAACTCCATGATATAGTGTCGCCATATTTTGCAAGGGCAAGCCTCGCCTAGGTGACATTGAGGCTCGCTCTCCCTCACAAGACCGACCTCATCGGCCCATACATCTGGCCGGTCGCCTTTTGCTGACCGGCTGAGGAAGAAGAGTTGAGAGGGAAAAAAAAGGGAGAAAAATAAAAATAAAAATATCATTAAAAATTATCATGTTAGTGCCGGCAGTGTCACGTCAATGATTTTCGATCAAAACTGACTAAAAAGACTGAATTGACATAAATATAAAATATTTAAAAATGAAAAAAAGTTTAGGACTGAATTGATAAAAAAAGTTTTATGATTAAATTGGCACATTGTAATAGGTTTAAAAAAAATTATTCCAACGATTACATTAAAGGGGTGAATGATAACTATTTTGTTCCAGAAATAGATTTTTGGCTAGAAATAATTTTTCTATTACTATTTCTGGATAGGTTTTTGAGTAAAAACATGCGTTTGATAACGACATAAAATTTCTAATCCTAGAATAGAAATTTGTTTGACAACAATTGAAAATTTCTACTTCGGTCGGCCGACCGGGGGGGAGGGGCTGGCGGCGGCCACCAATGCGCGATGGTCGGCAGAGGGGCGGTGGTTGGTGGTCGGCAACGGTGGGTATTTGAGAAAAAATGATATTTCTATTTTTATTTCTTGGAGAAGTAAAAAATTGTTGTTTCTTATTTCTCCTTCAAATCTATTTGTGGATCAAATTTTTTTTTCAGAAATAGAAAAATAGAATTACGTTACCAAACGAATTTTTGTTCCAAACCTATTTCAGAAATAGGTTTGGAGCAGAAAAACTATTTCTAGAATGTTGTCATGCACCCCCTAAGGGTACTCTAAAAGCATTACCCTCTTCAAATTTTGAAAACGAAACAAAAATTTAAACTTTGAAAGATTAGGGAGATTTTATAAATTGAATTGACAGGTTGATTTTTATGCAATTCGAATTGTCTCGGGTGCTCTTTGTAAAATATAAGTGACATTTGGATTCCACCGATTTTGACAATTGCAATACTACGAAGCCCTAACACCATGCGTCAAAAGTTAGATAGCCCCAACCCTTCGGTTTTGATCCCAAAATGGGATCGGATTGCACTAGATTTGACATACAATTGGGGTAGTAAGTTGAAAAAAGTCGTTTGGCTGGAACAACACTATTCATTCAACAAGTAGCAAGTATGGACGGACCAAGCCAGATATCGACCATTAAAATACTTACCCAGCCCTGGACTGTGATTTTGAAAACTATTATACTTTCTTCGTGTAAGTAACAGCATCGAATTGAGCCCGAGCCCGAGCCCGAGCCTGAGAAGGAAGTTGCTTGCCCAGACTCATTCAGATCATGCATTCGCCAAACATTTAAACCACGCCGGGCAAGTCTTGGTAGCTCCAAGCTCTAAGAGAAGAGTCATGGCTCCAAGCTTGCACAATTGTTTTCCCTTCTATTTGGGCTAGGTCGAGCCGAGCTCACAGGGCAATTCTTTTTTTGCTCTCGAGCTTACTCATATGAACGAGTACGTTTCAGATTCAAATTCAATGCGGGCTATTCGGCATATCCGGTTTCGTCCCGAGGAAAAATTAAAAAAATAATATGAGAGATAACAAGCTTGATATCAATGTCGGTACTTTTCGCATGAGCTAGAAACTTAGGTCCAAACTATGTGCCAAAACACAAAATCAAATATGGAGAACAATACGATGGCTCTCTTTAGATTTAGTTAATGACAGGCTTGTAATCTTTCTAATTCCCTCACCTGCCTTATTCTCTTTCCTTATCCTAGCGTAATAAGATGAGTCGTCATCGTCACCTAACAATAACAGTTTAATTGGAATTATACTGTGAGTCGACCGAAAGAATCAGAATCCACGGAAACCCTTAAAAGACAAAACTATATCCTCGGTATTTTTGTCAAGCGATTCAGTGTGAAACAAAAACCATTTGACAACTTAAGTAGCACCGACACCAACATGACATGTTAACACGTCACTTCTAAAAAAAATAGAGAATTTCGATACCCTGAGACACGTTGTATATTAAATATATATTTTTATGTATGCTTTATTTTATAAATATATCGGTGAGGTTTTTTCTTCTTCTTTTGTCAGGGGTTCATAATTTTTTTTTTTTGGATGACTAGATATGTTAAGTTTGGGGTAACTGGATAAATGACTTAAGTATAAATATTATTTTTGTAAATCTACATTTTATCCCCTAATTTTATAGAAAATGCTTAAAATTGACCTTGTGTTTGTCGAAATGGCATGTTTGGGATACTGGACTCGCGTGTCTAGAGCGCTAATAACCATATGTGGATCGCATGTCAAAAGAGAATCGAACACGACAAGGAGGTGTCCGGAGAGTGCCAGTGCTTCCTACCCAACGGTAAACCACCATGCAAAATAAATAACAACCCTCCTAATGTTAAAAAGTCTAATCCAAATATTGAGCTAGTAGGTGGAGAGAGACGGTATGGGATATTTCGAAATTCTCTTGTGATACTTTGACACTCTCTCTTGTGCAAGTTGAAAATAGATTGGGTAGAACTTGCTCTTATATCATATTAAAGTTAAATTTAAAAGTATAAACGAATAAATAAAGAGAGATCACATGTATATAAAGAGCATATAAACCAGATAAACAAAATATGTGGTATGCTTTAACAGCCCGGAAATAACCTTAGTTGCATTTGGACTTTTCCCAAGCTCCCCTCCCAATCATTCTACAGTTTTTTTTTTTTAATTCATGCAAGAGCAAAATACATTATTCAGAAAATATTAGGAGCAAAAAGTCAAAAATGTTGGGTCAACTAAACTATACTATATATTTAGCTGACTGTGTAATCTGACAGTCGCATAATGTCAAGAAGACTTTGCGCTCTTTAGTCTTCATTCCACATTTCTTTCACTGAAAAAATTCTGACTAATGAATGAAGTGCATGAATGATAATTGCATTATAAAAAGACAATTGTTCTAATGACATGAGAATGTGACGACTATTCTAACACGAATGCATGAAGATTTTTTTTTTTAAAGTTTTATATGCAAAACAACATGGCCTACACGTTATGCAAAAATGACAAGAATTTAATCTAAATGGCATGTTATATTAGACTAAACTATTCTACTAATTTAAAAAATGAATAAATCTTATGACGTACAAATGAAACATGGCATTAATGGCGCATCAAGCTAATGACATGATGAATAATATGACCTCCTATAAATAATATGACAAAATGACATGCTGAATTATATGATATGATGGACTTTAATAACATAGCAAAGCTATACGACATGGCTAATCAAATATTGCATGAAAAGGACATAACAGTCATGCGACTAGACCTATATGACATGCATATTTAAAATGAATAGAATGTTCTAAACTATATGCAATTTATATGAGTGAGATATTTTTGGTCTTTTTGTATTGTGAGATATTTTTGGTTTTTTTATCTATTTATTTTTTTTACGTAACAAATCAAATCATGCATGTTCTTTTCCGAAAATATTCTCTGATTCGAATTGCATAACAGATTGGATCAAGGAATCAAATCTCATGGTTGAGATTAGATATCTTGACCCCCGTGCCATCGGACAAATCTCAGGGTCAAGATTAGTCGGAACTTACACGTTGTCGATAGGGAACCACCCCTAAATTCAAAACAGTTTTCTAATCTATAAAGAATGCTTGAGATGTCAATAAAATTTGAATAGGCGATTATCACATATTGCGATATCAGGAGATAAAATCTGCCTAACCAAAACTCACCCAATACCCAATCAGATGTCATTGTTCCATCACAATCTTCAATCCCTAGGGGACCCCTCTCGAAGGTCCTCCTCGAATCTGCAGAAAGAGGAATAGAGGACTTCTCTCCTTCACCATATCTGTCATGTAAGTGATTAATCTTTTAAGAGAAGACTAATCTGTTTTAAGATTGTTAGAAAAATACGTACAATATGTATATTAATCTATACAATGACAGAACCAAATCATAAACAATGAAATGAAAGATAGGTTTAAAACAGACATGTCATGGACTATGTCATTCACCATAAGTCTCACCAATCTTCTTCTTTGAAGATCTGCAATCCACAAAGCTGTTATCTATCTTGTCACAGTTGAAGCATTTACCTTGATATATGTTCTTGGCCACTTTAACTTGCAATCATTTAAACTTCGAATCGCAATAATAAATGTGATCAAGCTGCCTCAAACATGAAAACATTAAGTTGGCAGAAGCACAAAATTTGATCCTTCAGAAGCAGTATTCAAAAATCGTCAAATGCAAAAAATTCATCAGATGCAACTGCATCTGAACCCGTCAGATGCAACTGCTTCTGAACCCATCACATGCAGAAATTCGTCAGATGCAACTGCTTCTGAACCCATCAGATGCAGTCCTTCTAGACCTGTCAGAAGCAGTCCTTCTGGACCCGTCAGATGGAGTTCCTTCTGGACTCGTCAGATGGAGTTCCTTCTGACCCTCCTTCTGAGTTTCCTTATGAGTCTCCTTCTGAGCCTTCCTTCTGAGCCTCCTTCTGACCTTCCTTCTGACCTTCCTTCTGACCCTTCCTTCTGAGCTTCCTTCTGAGGCTCCTTCTGAGCCTTCCTTCTGAGCAACAAAATCCGAACGAAAATTTAACAATATAAATAAATTTAATTTTAAAAGAATACCGAGGCATGTGTTCGACACAGTTTCCTTAAAACAGATTCGTCCCCTCCAGTACGTGCTTTGAGGTTTCGTGGACGTCCGTCTCCCAAGATACAACGGTTGAACAGCGATAGATGCTAGCACAGCACTCCAACGCTTTCGACGAACTTGAACAACACAAGAACACTATCGAAAACAATGCAAATGCATAGAATCAGAAAAGAGGGAGAAAAGTTTTCCTTTTGAGATTGTAGTGTTTTCCTATCTCACTTCCTCTCTCTTTTTAAAACAAAATGGAAAACCACATATTTATAGGCTAAGTGGGGTATTGCGAAAATAACGGCTAAATTAATTCTTCCGTTTAGAGCCGTTATGTAATTAATTCTGTATCCACAGAATTAAAACAGCCGTTACTTATTTAATACCATTTACACACCTGTAATTAATGTAAGCACGATTAACGGCTTGAGTTGGAAAAAATTAAAACAGATGGCAAAAATGGGCTTGTCGCGAGGCCCATTTTTCGGTCCGGCATTCGGGTACGCAGGTCGTGCGCTCGCGCCCAAGTTCAACTTGTCGGGCCTCCGTCGGGTTCCGGGATTTACACCCCCCCTGCGCGTGCGCGCGAGGCATAGTGCTTGTGCTATGATAGTTACCACTCAAAGAGAGTGTATCCATATATAAAGCACTTGAAGGCCTTCTTCCTTTCCTATGTGGGACTAGTGCTTTGTCACTTCCCACTTCTAACTCAATGGTATTCTTTGAGAAACAATTTCTCATTCACTCACCCATCAAAATACCTCATATTTTCCAACAAAAAGATCAAATCCTACTAACACTTAAGGACCCAAGAGAGCCTGAGTGCCAAAAGAAACAGTGAGTTGCTCATTTCTTGCAGGTACCAAAGAGAAAAAAAGACAAGTGATTTCTGGATAGTGGTTGCTCGAGTCACATGACCGGAAAGCCAAATGTATTCATATCTCTTTCGAAATGTGATGGTAGGAGTGTGTCATTTGGAGGAAAGAACAAAGGAAAAGTCATTGGAAAAGGAAATATCAAGGTTGGAAATCTGACAATTAAAGATGTTTATCTTGTCAAAGGACTGAACTACAACTTGATTTCTGTAAGTCAACTCTGTGACTATGGTTATGAAGTATACTTTCAAAATCTTAAGTGCACAGGTATGAGCAAGGACAAGAAGCAATCCTTCACGGGTTAAAGGTATGGAAACATTTATCTCTTAGATGTTGATTCTAATCCTGAAAATGCAAAATGTCTTATTTCTGTTAAAGATGAATCTGATCTTAGGCACAGAAAGTTAGGTCATATTAGTGTAAAGCATATATCAAAGCTCTCCAAAAAGGGACTTGTTCGAGGGTTACCTCAAACAAAGTTTGAAAAAGAAGGACTATGTCATGCTTGTACACTAGGTAAGCAGGTAAGAAGTTCTTTCAAGTCTATAAATCAAGTCTCCTCTAAGCAATGTTTGAAGCTGCTTCATATGGATATTTTTGGACCAAATAGAACCTTAAGCCTTGGAGGTAAGAAAAATTGTCTTGTTATTGTTGATGGTTTCTCTAGATTTACATGGGTGTTGTTTCTTGCTCACAAAAGTGAGGCTTTTATATCTTTTTCAAAATTGGCAAAAAGAATTCAAAATGAAAAAGACTGTACTATTTCTTCCTTAAGAACAGATCATGGGGGAGAGTTTAAAAATCAAGGTTTTTCAGATTTTTGCATTGAATTAGGGATTCAACATAATTTCTCTGCTCCGTATACTCCTCAACAGAATGGGATAGTAGAAAGGAAAAACAAATCTTTGCAAGAAATGGCAAGAACTCTTTTGTTTGAGAGTAAGATTGCATCTCATTTTTGTGCAGAAGCTGTTTCCACAGCTTGTTATATCTTAAATCGAATTTCTCTCAGACCTCTCACTGAAAAAACTCCCTATGAAATCTTCAAAGAAAGAAAGCATGTTGTTGCATATTTTCATGTATTTGGTTGTAAGTGTTTTATCCTAAAGAATGCTAATGATCGCATTGGAAAGTTTGATGAAAAATCAAATGAAGGAATTTTTCTGGGATACTCAACAACGAGCAAAGCCTACAGAGTCTACAACAAAAACACTCGTTTTGTTGAAGATTCTGTAAACATCAAGTTTGATGAAATTTGTAGACTGATGAATCCGAATTTAGTTATATACTTCCTCAAGTCTCAGATTCATAGGAAGAATCAGAAGAAAAGAAAAACTCATATGCGAATACTGGTTTGGAAAACGTTCAGAAGGAAGCTCACTCAAATGAAGAAAAGCCAGTAGACGAACAGAATGAACCTACAACTTCTTCAAATGACTGCTTCAACAAAAATTGGAAGCATAAGTCAAGTCATCCAAAGGAACTCATCATGGGAAACATAGGTGATATCATCAAGACAAGATCCAAGTTTAAGCAAGTAATGAGTAACATAGCTTTGGTATCTGAATTGGAGCCGAAGGGAATTGAAGATGCACTAGCAAATGAGAACTGGATAAATGCAATGTAGGAAGAGCTACATCAGTTCAAGGTCAACAATGTTTGGGAATTAGTCAACAGACCAAAAAATCGTCCAGTAATTGGAACAAAGTGGGTATTCAGAAACAAAATGGATGAAAAAGGAAAAGTTGTAAGAAATAAAGCAAGACTCGTAGCAAAAGGTTACTCTCAAGAAAAAGGAATAGATTATGATGAGACTTACACACATGTTGCTAGGTTAGAAGCTATCAGGCTATTACTTGCTTATGCTTGTTACAATGACTTCAAACTCTTTCAAATGGATGTGAAAAGTGCATTCCTTAATGGCTACATCAAAGAAGATGTCTATGTTGAACAACCCCCTAGCTTTGAAGAACTTAGAGGAAAAGATCTAGTCTATGTGTTAAAAAAGGCACTTTATGGACTAAAACAAGCACCTCGTGCTTGGTATGAAAGGCTGAGTAACTTTCTATCCCAACACAATTTTACTAAAGGTAATGTAGACACTACCCTTTTTATCCAAAAACAAGGTAATGATATTCTTTTAGTTCAAATTTATGTTGACGATATTATATTCGGTTCTTCTAATGAGCTACTCTACAAGAAATTTTCTAAAGTGATACAAGAAGAATTCGAAATGAGTATGATGGGAGAGTTGCGTTTCTTTCTTGAACTTCAAATTCATCAATCTCAGAAAGGAACATTCATAATTCAAGAAAAGTATGCACTGGAAATAGTGAAAAAGTTTGGTTTGGAAAGTTGCAAGAAGACAGAAACTCTCATGTCTCACTCCTCCAAGTTAGATAAAGATGAAGATGGAAAAGAAGTTGATCCTAAGCTATATCGAAGCATGATTGGATCACTACTATACCTTACAGCTTCAAGACCAGATATCCTATACAGTATTTGTTTGTGCGCAAGATTTCAGTCAAGCCCAAGGGAATTACACCTATCAGCCGTCAAAAGAATAATCAAATACATTGGGACTTATCCCATTATGGTTTATGGTATTCTAAATCTTCTGATTTTACACTAAAAGGTTACTCAGATACAGATCTTGCAGGTTACAAAATTGATAGGAAAAGTACATCTGGAACTTGCCAGCTCATGAGAAATATGCTTATCTCTTGGTATTCCAAGAAGCAAAGTATAGTGGCACTCAGCACAGCTGAAGCAGAATATGTATCACTTGGAAGTTGCTGCGCTCAGATTCTATGGCTAAAACAGCAGCTCAAAGATTATGGTGTTGAAGATACAAATGTGGAAATCCAGTGTGACAACATAAGTGCCATAAATCTTACCAAGAATCCCATACTTCACTCAAGAGCAAAGCACATTGAGATGAGACATCATTTCATACGTGATCATGTTCAGAACAGTGATGTTAATATTCAATATATTGATACAAAAAATCAGCTAGCAGATATTTTCACAAAACCCTTGGATAAGGAATCCTTTAATTTTATTAGAAACAAATTAGCCTTCATTAACCCTCTGTCTTAAGCATATTTTAGATCAGAAGGAACGTCAGAAGAAGCATCAGAAAGTGCGTCAGAAGGAACATCAGAAGGAGCGTCAGAAGGAACGTTAGAAGGAGTATCAGAAGGAGCGCCAGAAGGAACGTCAGAATGAGCATCAAAAGGAGACCCAAAAGGAAAGTCAGAAGGAACGTAAGAAGCTAGTAATTTTTTTTTTGGAAGCTAATAAATCGAAGGTCAGTTATCTCCTAAAATTGTATTTAAGGTAAGTCTCTCATATTTTTTTTTTTTGTATATCTGATTAACGGTGATTAATTGATTTATTAAAGGAATTTTCCTATTTCTCCTTTAAATTATTTTTGTTTCCAAAAATAACCGCCACTTTTATAAAACACCGAACCGTCACCTCTGCTTTCTTACTTTCAAACCACTCTCAATCGAAACCCTAAAACTATGTTCAACATCTCTCTCGCTCTCGATTTCTCTCTCAAATCAACACACTCTTTTCCAAAGTTTCAAACTTTCTCATCCAAATGGCTCCGAAATCAGTCTCTGACTCGAAGAAGACTCCTCAGATGAAGAGAATGTTCTCCTCTGCAACTGCAAGCACCACCAAGCCTACGGAAACTGAAATCAACGAACAGCGCGAGGCATTCCGTTTGGCAAAAGGTTTGTCTTTATCTGTTTTCGAAGAGAAAGAATCCATGGCACACACTGTTAAGCCAATGTACGATAGCATTAAGGCAGCAGGGGATTTTGGTGATCAACTTAAAAAACTGCTAGATATTCACAAATTCGCTAGTGAGAGCAAATTGCTAGAGTTCTTTAGTTTGCCTGGAAAGGTCGTTGAACCAATTGCTGTTAAAGAACTTGAATCTTCCTCTAGAAAGGGAAAAGAAAAAGTAGCAGAGCCCAGTTTGAAAGTAACTACACGAAAACCCTCTCCAATTAGGTCTGGCAGCACTAAGGCAAATGTCGAAGATGATGATGATAACCTGTTCAATGACTTTGTGAAGAACATTGTGTTTAATTTAGATAAAAGCTTTCCTGATCCTGAATTTCAAAGTCAAGCACATAAGGACAAGTTCGAATCCTTGAAACAGAGAGGCATCATACCACACAGGGTATTTGATTTGAATTACTTTGACAGTAATGGCATCCCTCTTAGAAGGCATCTTCAAAAGGCCAACCTAGAGCTTTTTGTAATCAAAAGGAGTTTCACTTTTCCTGACTTGGTAGCTTATTTTTACTCCAATCTTCATTTTGCCAACTTCAACACTATGTTCTTCACTGTGCGTAGAAAACAATATGTGTTGCATGTTCATGAATTGGCCTTCATTATGAGCACAAAAAAAGGGTTTTCAAACCTCTGGATGTTATTGCTGAGGAGGCTTTCTATTTTCTTACTGGAAAAACAAGCTTCTCCAGAGAGTCGAAATCTCATATAGCTTACAATGATTTTCCCCTGAAACACACAATGATGCACAAGGTTGTCATAGAATGCCTCAGACCAAAGGCAGCCTCAAAGACAGACATCTCAAAGTATGAGGCAAAACTGTTGTGGGGTATCTTGCAGGGAAAGAAGATTTCTTTTGCCCACACCGTCCTACTACACATGTACAGATCAGTCCTCAAGCCAAAGGGACATCTACCTTGTGCCGGTTTGATCTATAGAATAATTGAATATTTTAATATCAAGACTTCTGGAGAACTTATCAAAAAGGAGATCCCCTTGATGACTGCTGGCGAAACTATGATGGGCAAGATGGGTTTCAAAATGACACCTGCTGGATGGAGGACCAAGAACAATGAACCAGTTCTTGTAGAGTTTGAGGATGAGTCAAAACAGAAGTCTCCAAAAAGGAGAAAGGTTATGGCTATCAATGGTCAACAAGAAGACACTTCATCTGATGATCAGTCCAGAAGAAGCAGGACAGAATCTGACTCTGAAGCTACTCTATCCAAAGGTGCTTCAGATGGAGAAAGTCAAACTGAGAATCAGAGTCACAGTGCTGAAGAATGAGGAGATGAAAATGAAACACAACCAAAAGACAAAGTTGTGTAAATTTGTGATTTAACAGAGGAAGATTTCCTCACTATGTGCACTGATGAGGATGTTGCGAGAAAAGAAAATGAAACAGAGTATCATGATACTCTCTTCACCTTTGACTATGAGCAGTGGTCAGCACAGGTACTTGTACAGATGACATCAGAAGAATAGGTGGCAGAACCAGATGATGTTGAGGCTTACTCCGTATCCTCTACCCGATTAACTGTTCTCAAAGGCAATTCAAGCTTGGCAACTGCAATTGCAAGAGAGGATCAACTCTCGAGTGCTCAGTCCATTCCAATGGACATTGATGAAGAAATAGATTCTGTGCCAAGTACAAAAGCTAAAGGAAAGAAGGCTATAACTCAGGGGGAGCCTGTGCCTGCAACCTCGGATGTCTTTCTAACAAAAGTGTTTGCCTCTCAAGCATTTCCTAAAGCTCAATCTGAGGGGGAGAATTTAGCAACAAAAGGGATTGACACCACAAATCAGGAACCAGCTCCCATAGCACCACAAGTGGAAATTCAGAAGCAAATGGAGAATCTTCAACAAATTCTCATCTAGACTCCGACTGCTATGAAAACCAGGTTAGATCAGAAACTGCATAACTTTAAACTGAAGGTTGATGGAAAGTTGCAGGGCATGGCAAATCAGGTGACAAATCTAGAGAAGTCATTGATTTGTATGGCAGAATGTTCTGTGCTGAGATTGCAAATTTACCTTCGTATACACTAGTGAGTGTTGACACCTGATTTTTTTATCAGTCTTTCATAGTTTATTTTTTAAAAATTCATAAAAAATCTATAAAAAGTTAAAAAGTTAAAAAACCATCTTTGGTAGCCTTGACCAAGCTAAAGGAACCATTTTTGACAAAAAATAATTTTTCAATTTTTTCCAAAAATAGAAAAATACATGAAAAATGAAGAAAAATAGCATTCGATGTCGTAAAAATATAGAAAAATAGTCAATATTTTTATTTTAATTTTCTTTTCATTTTGAACTCATAAATAGTCAAAATTCAAGTTCAATTGCATGTGTTTCTTCACGACGCATAGAGTTGAATTTGGCAAAAAAAATATCATTCGAGTATTTTAATTTGTAAATTTCTACATCTTTTTTAGTCTTGATGTCCAATTAGATCGACCACCATCTACAATAAATGCCCCTTGCTGAATATTTTCGTTATTGTTTCACATGATTTCATGATGTAAAACGCCGAGTGGATCCCCAAATATAATCGGGTTGGCATGAGCTCGATAGCTCGTCCAAGACCAAACCAGGGCACGGCGAACCCCATGTGAGTACTCTCAAACTCCTGTGATGCTTCCTAATGCTTTTCTTAGGTTAGATCGAGTGTAGAACGGCTAGGACAGCTAAATCATTCTTGAGCTGTGATTGATAAATATGGCATTACTAGGAATGCCATGTGATTTATTTGCATATCTAGATTCCTTGAGTTGCGCATTTTATTACTGATTGTGATTGCTAGGATAATCACTCATATCTGCATGAATTTCTAGATTTATGGTTCATACCTTACTCATCCGCATAAATCTCAGGCTAGAAAATTCAGTCAACTTAGGTACCGAAAGGGCGTCAACTCTGACAGTTGGCGTAACTAAGTCCCCGAAACCATTTCTCTGGTTCTCGCAGAATTGAATAGAAACTCCCAACTATTCGATTGGGTGGTCCAATCATACCCTAAAAAAATGATTGGTGGCGACTCCATGGCATGCACACTTAGCACATGTCACTAGACCACACTGAAAGTCGATCACGCATACCTCCGTTGCGATTTGGGTAATGGGCCTTGGGAGAGGCCCGCGTCCGACCAGACATGACGGCCCATTAGCCCTCGAGAGCCCGACAACCTCAAGAGGGTCGCGACAGACTGGCGACTCCACTGGGGACTGGTTCTTAACCATTTAGTGGACTTGAGCCGATTAAAAAGTTGATTGATTCTTCTAACCTAATTTTATGCAGATGCTCTCGAAAGTGAGGTGTATATGCTAACGAATGTGTTAGATGTTTTTGTAGACGGGAGAAATAAGGGGTGAAGTGCTTGTTAACTTTGTTTTATGCAGGCAAGAGTTTTGGATGTATGATTGTGTGGATATTTATATTGAAGCGGTGATTGTTAAATAAAATGCATGTTTATTGCTTTAGCACGACACAATGAATACACACAATTGCGCCTAAAACCCCAGGCGCCCTCTTTAGGAACACAATAGAAGGAATTGAAAATGGAATCTCCGTGAGGAAAAATATGGGGTAATCCACTTTTCAATTCCGCTCACTTCGAATTATGGATTGAGTCCCAATGCAACGATAGTTGTGCAATGGAATCGACTCTTCCCAGAATTCGAGGTGAGAACCTTGGCTTTAGGTACCAACCCTATCTTTTGATTTTTAGGAGTTTTCCCTCACTTGTCTCATGCGTTTGTCTATGGAAGGTTAGTATACCTAACACCGTACAGAGAAGCTTGATTTTCTCTTAAGTTTGGTTGGTAAGACTTTTCTATCCCTCGAACTTGTTACAGCTCATAATCATTATATTCATTGCATAATTCTGGTTATTGGATTAAATGCCATTTTGAGGATAGATAGGTGTGTTTTCCTCCCAATGTTCTTGATGGAAGACGAAGATGGTGTCATCCCATTACGAGCGCCAAGTGGACAAGAAGAGCCTGCTATGGACATCATTGAGGTATCATCTAATGAAGATGACAATTTGGAATAGGTGATCCTGAAGTCACCTCTCAAAGATCGAAACTGGGGCATCTCTAAGTAGTTAAAAACAGATAGAGAAGAGAAGTCTTTTTGTGGATAAACGCGGTGGGAGGTTCCTTTATTCGATCATAAGCAAGATTAAAAAATCAAGATGTACACGCTCGAATCATCAATGTCAAAGAGCAGCTTGCCTAGGTTGAGAGTGGTCAGATGTTCGAGAAAGTCAGCCATACAGAAGTTGAGACACACATATTAGAGCTTTCATTCATTTCGCTCAATCGAGGGACCTTAAAAGCAGATCATACAGATCATCGTGGTGGAAAAGTAAAACCGAAATGAGCCCTAATTAGCATCACAAAGGAACCTAGTTGGCCCTCCATATTATTGATGCTTTGCCTATACTCACCACCTCGGGACTCGAGATCTGCAAGCTTAAGAAGAAGGCGTTTACATTCCCCTTTAAGCTCGGCAACCTTGGTCCCGTGATCTTCGGCGGCTATTTCCAGGTCCCGAACTAGTCCTCTCCCATGGGCTATATCCGCAGTAATGCTGTCAAGCCTTTCTTCCTGCCACTCACATTGAAACTTCAACACGACATTACGACGGTCGTGCTCATAGGTGGTCAGGGATAAGGCCAAGTGCTCCACCAAATTTCCCCTCTCGCGAAGCAACATCGAGACCCGCTCGTTGGCGAACTCAACAGTCTTTCTGTGACTATCGGCCACAAGGTTGGCCAACACCAAGCAGTTGGACCGATCCTCATAGCGAGCTCGCAAAACGTGAGCCACGGTAACTTCTCGATGAGCGACACGGTAAGTCTCTAAAAAGTTTATAAAGAGGGTTGGGAAGATTCTATATTCCCTCTCTAAATTAGTGCCCTCGATAGAGGTGGTGTCTATTTCCACGAGCAAAATGCGAATTTCATCTTCAATTTCTGGGTGATCGGCTATATGAGCATAGCCTCGACCTAAGAGGTTATAGAGTTTTTCCCACTAGGCTAAAATTTCAGCCGAGAAAGCGCGAATAGGAGAGGAGGTCATTTTTGTTGGAGTGAGGGAGAAGAAGATGGGTGTGGTAGAGTGATTAAAATATGAAAAGGCAATTATGTAAGAGCGTTAATCTTCTCTGCATTAACTCCTCCTTTTATAGCAACTCGAGGATGAAGAAAGGTCACAACAATAATGCTCGTGGAGCCAAGTTAATTGGGTAAAGCAGTGGTGGCTCTTTCGGTGAACCATCAGATCCGTCCCAGTCCGCGATTTCAGGCTTGATAAATCTAAAAAAGTTGTAAAAAGATATGTCAGTGCCACCATATTAAAATTGAGCAGGAGTTAAGCGCAACTATCGAAAAAAGTTGCAAAAGGATTTGGCGGTCCCATCATATTAAAAAACTGAGCGGGAGGCGAGCGTAGTTCCACCTTTTTGAAAATAAGTGGGAGACAGACATGGATATCGAGAAAAGGAAATCGATTTGGTGTCCCTCCACGTTGAAAAGAAGAAAGAAGACGACAAAGCGAGAAATACGAAATCTTGGGAGAAACGCTTGCCTGATGATCTTCATCCATGTTTAAAGAACGTTTCCTGGGCATACAGAACCACTCAAAAGAAAATTTAGAGAGAGTGAGCATACATGAGAGAGTAGAGAACCCTGAGTGAGCAAAAATTGATCGAACATTTTTCGATCCAACATGTTTGAGGGTTACAGTCAGTTGCTAGAGGCGACTGATCCAAAAATCTCAGAAAATGAACTATTGAGAGATCTCGAAGATTCCAGGATCGCGTCTGGTACCAGAACCACAGAACCCAACCCTTTCGGCAACGAAGTTCAGGATCTCAGCAGCGACGACAACAGCAGCATCGATGGTCAATCCCGGAAAAGGAAACGTCGCCAGTGCCACACTCAGAATGAAATCCAAGAGCTTGAAGCTTTCTTTAGTGAATGCCCTCTCCCGAACATGAAACAAAGAAATGAATTGGGCCAGAAGCTAGGGATGAAACCTTTGAGGGTCAAGTTTTGGTTTCAAAATAAGCGAGCCAAATTGAGGGCTCAACACAGACGTCAAGAACTTGCGATTCTAAAGGAGGAAAACGAAAAGCTTCGAGCGGAGAACATGAGGTATAAGAAAGCTCCCAGCACTATCGCTTGCCTTAATTGCGGTGGCCCTATCACTCTCGGCGAAATGTTCCTTGATAAGCCTTATATGAGGATTGAAAATGCTCATTCACCACCCCACTCCCTCGAACCATCTTTGATACAATCGGATTTTGTTGGAGATATGCATGAACAAATCAATTCTACGAAGTCAATACCGATGCCTTCTAAAGGATGGGATATGCGTCACCATGATTGGAGTTTCCTTAACGATGAGCTTACTATCACGACCGACCAATCCAAAGCTGATGAATTCCCTCCACAACAATTTCCGGCTCGATCAAATCCTACTGGAAATAGGCCAGAGAGCAATAGCCAAGTTGTCAACACTGATCCAGGTCGCAAGAAGACGAGGGTCAATTGGTCCCCGGAGCTTCATCTCAAGTTCCTTAGTGCGGTTCAGCAACTAGGGATCAACTCAGCATATCCAACGCGCATACTTGAGATCATGAACATACCATGACTCACTAAAGATGGAGTCGCGAGTCACCTCAAGAGCTACAGAAGGGCACTAAGACAGCGCCACACAGCACTGAACCTGAAAGAACTCAACTTGTGCCTAAACACTAGGCATGGCCACAACTACAATGCCCCTGAAGTAAGAAATACCCTGCCGAATTTAGGCATCGACCAAGCTGGTAGCAGCACCATCGACTACTTGGGCGCTAATCAGAATATTCTCCCGAATCATCTCAGCACCACTCAAGAGTATATGCCACAAGTGCAGCAGGTACGAACTCCTTGGTTTAAGCAGCAACTTTTCGCTAGTGCTCTTCCTATCGCCGATCAACATATTGCGCCTAGTGTTCAAAGATCTGCCTGGCTTGGGCGTATGATTTCGGAAGATCAAGCGGGGGGATGCTCTGAGGATTTTTGTTTCTCCCATCCCCAAATGGAAGGTGCTTTTGATAGTGAACCGATCAATCATCCTCTTATAATCTCGAGCAATGACGAAGGTTCTAGCTCGAAGAATCAGATCGCTCACAACAGAAATAGGAATCCTTCGCCGCCAAGCGATGATGGTCAACCCGAATATCAGTTGCTCGAAGAATCAAAAGATTTCCTTGATGAGGAGCTCCATATCTGGATCGATCAGTTTAAAACTGATGGACTTATGAAGTTATGATCCAAAATGGCGATTATATATCTGATTCATGGTGTAACTGGCTGATCACCGAGAATCTTCAAGGGACGTAGACACATGTGACTGGATGTATCATTAATCTTTCTGTCATAAAGTCTTCCATGCGAGATAATCTTCCTTAATGCCTAGAGTTAATCTGGGGCAGCGATCAGTACTACCTGCGAGCATCATCATGCTCGAGTGCGACAATCCCTTGTTAGATTAGAGTCGAGGCGAATCAATTGAACGCCACGAAGAAAAACATTTAAAGGCTTCACATAGGAAAATGTGAGTAAAAGCCCGAGCGAGCTCAAAGACGGTTAGCTCTGTATCGTTCCAAGGGACCTTTAGTCGTTACGAACTCTAAATTGAGCTTGTTTCATTCTCGATGGGGGTCACTAACTGCTTCGAGAATTTTATAACAAAAAACGAACCAGTTAGGGACGCCAATAGTGCTGTGTCTTGGTAGTCAGTGAAATGGCAGTGGTACGAAACGTCAGGAGTTCGAGTTCGATCTCGGGATTGAAAAATTGTTTTATCAGTTGGTCTATCACTCGATGAAGTTCAAAGAGATTCGACGCAGATGACTATAGAACTTGGGGCAATTCGAAAATCATCAATTCATTTTTATCAAGCGGCGAAGTTGGTATTGTAAAATGTGAAGCGCGCAAATGACAAATCCGAAGCAGAAGGAGATGAATCATGATTCCCTTATCCAAGGTCGGGATTTCAACCTTCGACTAAAGCCAAATCTAGGATGAGTTTTTGATCTTGCCCACTCGACAAAACCCATCTCTACTGAAAATGGGGGCAAACCATTCCTACATCCGGAAAGCATGTCGAAGCCGAAGACATCAGATTCACCGTTTAATCCGTGGGGCAAGTCCCCCAAGCGATAGTTATCATCCGCAGAGCGTAATGGAATCCATCCTTTCAACGTAAAACGCATTTGGCCGCGGAGCCACTCATTTGGTAAAAAGAACGTATCGTTCCTAAATGATTTTCAATCAGATGTGGGGATAATGTTCTCTTATTTTCCTCTCAGGTGATGAATAGAGACGAGGCACCCAAGAAGCCATGCATTCAAATAACAAAACAGTGCATGAAACACGCCCAAAAAGATGAATGAATCTCCTCCGACATAAATCCTTGAGGGCCGACTTCTGCAATCCGCACATTGGCATGCAGAATGGAATTCAAATCAAGAGTAAAGTAGTATCGTCCCAATTTGTTTTGAATTTGGAAACCCAAAATAATGCTTAATATTTATCCTTGGCAGGAGCTCGCCATCAGGGCAGACATATTTTCACAACCCTTGTACACTCGTTGGAGCATATGACGAAGGGTAAGATGTATCGTTCCAATTTTTGTAAAGTTTTAGAATATACAATGACATATCCCTTTTATATCTCCAGGATCTCCAGCCTCGATGGGCAGGTAAGTATCCCTTTTCCCAATTCATTGGAGATTAAAAACTTTCAGAATTAATTCGATTCTCACATCTAAAAAGACATAGAATTCTTACTTCATTGACATTCATGTTTTAAAACAAGAGATTGTCTGAACATGAATTACACATATATGGTGCATCACAAAATCCCTTTGAAGGATAAATCTTGATGAAATGAAATGAATTTTTCCAACAAGAGTCGTTTGAACTGTTCAAAAGGGTATTTTCTCATAAGAGAAGCGAGCCTAATCCAAACACGTCCCATACACACTTGAGAGATGAGGAGATTGGAAATGATTGAGAAACCTTAACCTATGGACATAAGGGTCATTCGCAACGATTACATGGATCGAGATGACAGAGGCATTTATTTCTTCATTCCAAACACTACATATGCCCATTGAGAACCCCATTGAACGGCGATTTTCATTCTCAACCCTGTCAAGAACCACCCCACATTGGGGCAAATGAAGGTTAGTCCAACAGTATCAGAAAGTAAATGGTTAGAAATTTTCTTGCTCGGACTAACATAAATCTTTGTGTGTTGTTTATATGATAATCCAAGTGTTATAGGATGACGAGAATAATTCATTTCTCTATCCTACACACTGTTATCCTTTGCACGACCATGTTGAGCCAGCAAATTCATTTCATCAACATATTGGTGATCATTGCATATTCCAAAACAAAGGCAACATCACTCTAGGAACGGAAGCATGCCAAAGTTTAAGTTGCATATCTAGCATGATTGCCGAAAATCCTAGCTCCAAAAGAAAAGAAAAACACGGGATTAAAAAAAGGGGGAAAAGAAAAATCCATAGACATCAAGAAAAAGCAAAGTGCCTGGTAAAAAGCAAGGCCGATGTCCATTCAAAATATCCCCAGTAAAGTCTAGAGAGATGATGAAAAGACCCTCCAAAGGAGTCAGATCAAGATGACTACTCCCCAAATGATGTCGTGCTCAAATTGCAAACACACAAACAGACGGTCTCTTAATGCAACAAGAGACGCTTTTAAACATCCTTGTGCGCTCTAAAAGAGGAGTGTACACTTCAAGAAATGGAGATGTTCTTCGAAGGACATGTGGCAAATTTGCAATGATCACCAATGTCAAACCCTTCACAATTTCTAGGCAAAAAACAAGCCTTTTTCGGTCCCCAATCCTTCCAATGTTACAATCCTGAAGCAGTCTTCTCTGACTAAGATACTTGGGTTAATGTATAACTTAGCTCAAAGAAGTACGAGCAAGACTATTTCTTTCTCATTTTGCAGGGTTCTTGACTTGTAAACCCGGAGCAGATAGTGAAAAATTTCGTTCAACGGCCTTGACTCAAAAGTGAGTCCCCCTTGGAAACCGATATCCAAGCCTAACACTACGGTCCCGTGAAAGACCTCCTGATTGATCGAAATGTATGCGTTGCGAATGATCCTGAAACCCAGGTACAGGTCGGTAGGAAATTGAGCACTTTCCCTATTAAAGATCATTATCACAGAGCAGTGAGGAGCCTTCTTGGATGAGAAATACTCCAATGGATGTTTTGAGCAAACTCTTTTTGAAATTTTCAAATTGTTTGATCTAGAGTTTCCGTGCAAGGAATTTATGATCACATCTGTATGTGGCAGGAATGTTTTGGATAACCTCCAACAATCAAAATGCACATTTCATGACTAAAACTTAAGTCGTAGAATTTTGTCAATTAGACAATTATTGTCTTCCCAAAGATTACTAACATCTTCTTGGCGAGGAAAATTTTTTCAGGTCTAAGATTTCTGCAGGACTTTTGGCCACCCCAAAGACTAGGTGCGTCATCCTTAAGTGAAGCCTTTTAGTAGGCAAATCTTTTCTAAGACCGATCCACAGAATGATCGAGTCTCCGACTAGCCCCGAATAGCGGGTACGTCATCCTTTGATTCATATCAATTTGGAATTTCATAAATGGTAGAAACCGCCTGAAGGGTCAACTCAATGGTAGAAACCGCCTGAAGGGTCAATCAATGGTAGAAACCGCCTGAAGGGTCAGCACAATGGTAGAAACCGCCTGAAGGGTCAATATATGGTAGAAACCGCCTGAAGGGTCAATGTATGGTAGAAACCGCCTGAAGGGTCAATCAAATGGTAGAAACCGCCTGAAGGGTCAACACAATGGTAGAAACCGCCTGAAGGGTCAATGTATGGTAGAAACCGCCTGAAGAGTCAACCAATGGTAGAAACCGCCTGAAGGGTCAACACAATGGTAGAAACCGCCTAAAGGGTCAATGTATGGTAGAAACCGCCTGAAGGGTCAACCAATGGTAGAAACCGCCTGAAGGGTCAACTCAATGGTAGAAACCGCATGAAGGGTCAATGAATGGTAGAAACCGCCTGAAGGGTCAAAGGACTGGTAGAGACCGCCTGAAGGATCAACCCAATGGTCCGATCCACCATACGGATCAAAACCTTGATGAATCCCGAACGCGGGAGGAGTCGTTTTCCCTAATAAGCCTTACATTAGGCAAGCCATTTCTAGTTTAGCCCACCATACGAATCAAAACCCTTGGCAAATTCCCAAATGTGGGATGCGTCTTCCTTAGGTTCCTTTCAGTTAGGAATCACATTATGGTTTGACCTACCATACAGGTCAGAGCTTAACATCCCTATGACACTCCGATGACGAGTCCTTAGGAATCTACTTGAACCCATCAAACACAGCAAATGCCGCAAGCATTCGGCAGGTAAGGGGCAGGGAAGTCTATCTACTCCTTAACTTTCTTACATCATATCAGGGAATTGAATGAGCACATCTCTTTTTAAGGAAAAGCACACATTGATGGGCATGAAAATTGGATGTCATGATTTCTTTTCTTTTCTTTTCTTTTCCCAGTCGAGTCGATCGGGACACAGGTGTCACCTTGTCTTTGAGAGAAACCTCTGACGAAATTCCTCTCAAAGAGGGGCAGCTGTTGACACCTGATTTTTTTATCAGTCTTTCATAGTTTATTTTTTAAAAATTCATAAAAAATCTATAAAAAGTTAAAAAGTTAAAAAATCATCTTTGGTAGCCTTGACCAAGCTAAAGGAACCATTTTTGACAAAAAAATAATTTTTCAATTTTTTCCAAAAATAGAAAAATACATGAAAAATGAAGAAAAATAGCATTCGATGTCGTAAAAATATAGAAAAATAGTCAATATTTTTATTTTAATTTTCTTTTCATTTTGAACTCATAAATAGTCAAAATTCAAGTTCAATTGCATGTGTTTCTTCACGACGCATAGAGTTGAATTTGGCAAAAAAAATATCATTCGAGTATTTTAATTTGTAAATTTCTACATCTTTTTTAGTCTTGATGTCCAATTAGATCGACCACCATCTACAATAAATGCCCCTTGCTGAATATTTTCGTTATTGTTTCACATGATTTCATGATGTAAAACGCCGAGTGGATCCCCAAATATAATCGGGTTGGCATGAGCTCGATAGCTCGTCCAAGACCAAACCAGGGCACGGCGAACCCCATGTGAGTACTCTCAAACTCCTGTGATGCTTCCTAATGCTTTTCTTAAGTTAGATCGAGTGTAGAACGGCTAGGACAGCTAAATCATTCTTGAGCTGTGATTGATAAATATGGCATTACTAGGAATGCCATGTGATTTACTTGCATATCTAGATTCCTTGAGTTGCGCATTTTATTACTGATTGTGATTGCTAGGATAATCACTCATATCTGCATGAATTTCTAGATTTATGGTTCATACCTTACTCATCCGCATAAATCTCAGGCTAGAAAATTCAGTCAACTTAGGTACCGAAAGGGCGTCAACTCTGACAGTTGGCGTAACTAAGTCCCCGAAACCATTTCTCTGGTTCTCGCAGAATTGAATAGAAACTCCCAACTATTCGATTGGGTGGTCCAATCATACCCTAAAAAAATGATTGGTGGCGACTCCATGGCATGCACACTTAGCACATGTCACTAGACCACACTGAAAGTCGATCACGCATACCTCCGTTGCGATTTGGGTAATGGGCCTTGGGAGAGGCCCGCGTCCGACCAGACATGACGGCCCATTAGCCCTCGAGAGCCTGACAACCTCAAGAGGGTCGCGACAGTGAGGACTGACAGAGCGACTTCAGCATTACCTACATCTCAAGCTGTCAGAAGTCATGCTCAAAGAATGGGAGAAGTATATGTCAGACCTTCTTCAGTAGGGACTGATATAGAGCCTGAAGATATTCCTTCCACATCCAAAATGCCAACACCTTCTTCTTAATTTTTAAAAACACAAAGATGTCATTTGTTATGCAATTTCATTCTTTTTAACAATTCCTTCGACAAGCATATTCATTCTTATATACATTCTTTTTGCTGTTGACTAAAAGGGGGAGAGATTTCTCTATTTACTAGTTCTATTTATCTTTTACTATAGTGCATGATATTATTTGTTAGATATTATTTTGTGCAGGCTATTATTTCCAGTTTCTGATTATGTTTTCCTGCAGGAGGAGAAAATTGAGTGACATTATATTGTTTGTTTACAACTCTTGACATATAGTGTTTCATCAGATTTTGTAGTTTTGTCACCATAAAAAAGGGAGAGATTGTTGTGGAAATTCTCCTATATTTTGATTCTGACAAAACTATCAAAAGGATTTGTATAATGTTTTATGATGCAGAAAGAATGAGTGAACAGCAGGTTGTGTGGATCTATTTCTATCACGAGGACGAAGGGTCAGAAGGAGTGTTTCTGGACCAAGTGTCAGAATGAGTGCTTCTGGACCAAGTGTCAGATGGAGTGCTTCTGGACCAAGTGTCAGAAGGAGTGCTTCTGGACGAAGGGTCAGATGGAGTGCTTCTGGACGAAGGGTCAGATGGAGTGCCTCTGGACCAAGTGTCAGATGGAAGTGCTTCTGACGAGGTCAGATGGAAGAGCTTCTGACGAGGTCAGATGGAAGTGCTTTTGAGAAGGTCAGATGGAGTGCATCTAAAGATAGTCAGATGGAGCTGCTTCTGAGGGTCAGGTTCAATATGATCCTCCATTTCGTGCAACGATCCATATACAATGATAGATAGACCTTATCAAATCTCCTAATTACAATTCCATGATAACTGATCTAATTCAGAAAATTCTTTATGAAGACGAAACTTGAAATTAGTCAGTTTCTGCATCTCCAAAACATGAAGACCCACGTATGGCAGGTTTCCGATCAAGGTAAGATTCCTTATGGAAATTTGTAATATTTGATTGACATGATGTCCCTTCCAAACAATCAAGGGATTTTCTACAATTGATTATTATCTTCCCAAAATATCTCTTCGGGGACCAATACGGATTTACTACACTTATGGAAACTGGAGATTTAGTTATATGGGCGACTAAATCAGAAGGGTTTAATATCTTCTTCAACGGTCCTCATATCTTCTAAGATACAATCTCGTTCAATCACGATTGATGACGTCCAATCAAGGATTGAAGAGCGATCTCTTGGCCGAGCATCCAACGGCTAGTTTGGAGGCATGGGAGTATAAAAGAAGAACCATGGCGATCTGAGAAGATGACAAGAACAACAATCCAAAAGTGCACGCGTGATTCGAATTGTACCCAAAATCATTCTGAGTGCTCAAAATCTCATTCATTGTGAGAATCTGTAAGAGAGAGAAATCAAGTGGTTGAGTGATTGTAATTCTCTTGATTCTTCATAGTGAAATCCAGCCGATCGGTTCTCTTCGTGGGAGAGTGGACGTAGGCTTGAAAAGCCAAATCACTATAAACTCAACGTACTCTATTCTCTTCCCTACTCTATTGCTGCTTTTAAATTTTGAAAAGTTCGGGGACCAAATTGTAATTTTTCGAAAGTTTAGGGATCAAATTGTAATTTTTTGAAAGTCCAGGGACTAAAATATAATTTTCAGAAAGTTGGTCAACGATTGACCAGTCAACGGTCAACGAAAGAAGTCAACGGTCAACGCATGACCGGGTCAACGGGTCGGACTTGGATCGGGTCGGGTCAAAACCGGGTCAAACTCACTCGATGACGTCATCATACGGAACGTGACGTCATCATCCACTCGAACGCACCCCAGGCACGCGCACAGCACGTGGGCGGGTGAGGCCTACGCGCACCGCACCTCACTGGGGCGGTCTGCCTCCTCCGGCGGCAGTTTTCGGCGATCGACCCCTCAAAATGGTCGTCTCGTCGATACGATCCTGATGGTATATACACATCCCATTTTCGTTGAACGAAATTTCACGAAAATGCCTCGAAACGCCGTTGTGTCGGGAACCTTATCGGTGGTGGCGCATGGCGCGCGTGCGGCATCCTCCAGCCTCCGTTGGCGGCGTTCGACCTCTCAAAATTCTCGTATTGTCGATACGAGTCTAATGGTATACACAGTTACCATTTTTACTGAGCAAAATTACCCGAAAAGTCGTCAATGCGCTGCTATGTCGGGATAGGTCCCATGGCGGTGCGTGTGGCTGCTCTCGGTGTCGCCTCGCGACGGGCGACCACTCAAAATTCTCGTATCGCCGAGCCCGTTCCAACCATGTTTACAAAATACAGTTTTGTCGTACACAGCAGATCGGAAACCCAATGAACAGTAACCCCGAAATTTTGATTTTTCTTGTTCGAAATTCGTATAAAACGCAAACGATCAGGAAACAAGAACACATGGCTCTGATACCAATGAAGGGTATTTCATACAATTACTAATCAATATCTATAAACGAAGAATAATAATATAGATTCACATACTCATAAGCACGAAGCGCGGATTCCAGCAATATGTCAATCAAACCGTTGTACTGGATCGTCAAGCCTTGAGATCAAACTTGAATCACTGATCGATGAGGTATATCACGTAAAATGAACAAACCTCGAATCCACAGATTAAGAGCCCCATGTCGCAGGTTAGACACGATCCATATCCACCGATCGATCGTCGTCGAGAGAGTTCTTCCATGGAGCTTTTTTTGGGAGAGAGTTTCTGTCTATAGTAGTTTCTAGAACGACAAACGTTTTGGAGAAGAGAACGTTATCTCTCTCTCTCTCTCTCTCTCTCTCTCTCTCTCTCTCTCTCTCTCTCTCTCTCTCTCTCTCTCTCTCTCTTAGGATAGGAAATAATTTAATTGATTGCAATCAAATATTGCAATAATGGCAATTAGCCAATTTAGCCCTTAATGGGTGTTTTATATCCAACAGATCTTGCCCCAATATCCCGACCCGACCCATACCCAACCCATACCCGACCCGACCCATATTAATAAACGCTTCCATATTTTTAAATTTTTTAAATTTCTCTAAATTTAGTGAATTTACTAATTGTTTTCAATTTTTTTAATTTTTTAGATCTTTATAAAATATTTTTAATTTAATTTTATTATTATTATATTTTCCTCCCCTCCTCTGTCAATAACGTCCCTCCTCTCGCAACCTTCTTCCTCCTCTCGCAACTTTCTTTCTTCCTCCTGCCTCCTCCATCTGCTACCTACCTCCTCCGTCTGCAACTCTGGCTGCACCTCCCTCCTTCGTCTGCCGGTTGTAGGGCTTCGGGGACGGTGGGAATCCCGGCAACCTTTCGTCCCGACAAGCCCCGAACTCGCCCGAGGCTGGCCAGATCTCGGCTGGCAAGCTCGAGGCCAGATCTCGACCAGCCTCAAGCTCGCTCGCATAGGCCGAGCTCGGGCTCGCTTGAATCGGCTGAGCCTTGATCTCCCCAGCGAGGTTCGGGACTACCTTGGCGAAAGAGAGAGAATAGACCCTTCCTTGACGAGTTTTGGGACTTTCTTGACAACTAATCAGAAACAATCTTCGCAACCGACGGTGAAAGTGGTGGGGCGGCAGTGAGCGAGATCTGTGCTAAATGAAGAATGAGATGAAAAACTGAGGAAGAAGAAGATGTCGTGCATGAGAAGACGTGAAACAAGGGAGCAAGTAAATGGGTTATGATATGAACCCATTTAAGTCTCATTTATTTTAGCTCACCCATTTACAACCCATTTATGGTTGCCTGCATATTTTAAATGACCCATTTATTACCCACGTCAATGAATATGGGTTAATAAATGGGTTTTAGACCCATTTTGACAGGTCTAGTACTTCTAGTTAATATTTAATGCAAATGCTCCTAACATGCGATTAAAATTTTTTGGTTTAGGAATCGAAGTTGGTCCCAATTTTTCTATGCATTATGCACCTAAATGCGACGTCAAAATTTATGTGTCAACAGTTGGATGTAAAGAAAACCCAAACGCTTCTAGAAATTATGTATATATAAAAGTTCGTTACAAAATTCGTCACATTCCTGGTCGTCGCAAAATTCATGGCTGAACAAATTTCGTCGCAAAGTTCATCGCTAATTCGCGACGAACCCAATTTACTACGGAAAAATTTTCTTCGCAAAGTTCATCGCTAATTGGTCACGAAACCACTTTCATCGCTAATTTGCGACAGAAATTATTTCGTCGCAAAGTTTGTCGCTAATCTGCGACAAACCATTTTCGTCACTAATTTGCGACTGATATTTTTCGTCGCAAATTAGCGATGAATTTATTTTTTTTCGTCGCTAAATTTTGCGACGCCGAATTAGCCACGAATTTTTGTTCACCGCTAAATTTGTCGTAAAAATCGATTAGCAACGAATTTTGCCAAAATTTTCGTCGCAAATTTCGTGGCTAGAACTTTTTTTTTTTTGGTGATATTGAGACTTCCAAATTATATGGACAATTCTAGAGAATCCATGAGCTCATTCTGGAGAATCCAAGATCTGGTAACATTGGAGAATCCATGAGCTCATTTGAACAATTCTGTGTAAAATAATGCAAGACAGGGGCAAATTATATGGATATGGTGTTTCATATATTATCTTCCCAAATATTCGATTATTGTTCATTTTTACAGCTTCCCTTGAGATACTTAAGAAACCAATATAGAAAATTGTCAATATAAAGAACCTAAAATCAACCTTTTTTATTTTATTTTCATCCCTTATATCCTTGAGGTTTATTCCTACGCCAAATGAAGCTTTTGGATATTCCTTACAATTATCTCTTTAACTAGCTAGATAACTTTCTCATAGAAGCTTCATTGCATAAGGTACCTGCCTCAAATTTGCATGCAATCATAAGGGATGTTTGAAATGAAGGCAACATGGACTTATATATAGTGCAAGAAAACAAGATACTATACTATAATTGCTCATGGAAAATCCATTCTTACTTTGGAAATCAATTTGCCCATCAGCCACAATTTGACAATATAAATAGCCAAGAACGATCCTCCTGATTCTCAGGGACCAGTTGTTTATCTCGTTGAAGTTCCATATGCCACGCCATTGCATGATAATGGAAGAGTGTCCTTTTTCAATTTTTTTTTTTAGATTACTAACTCATGAGGATAATTTTCACGTTTCTATACAGGTAGGAAGAATCTAAGAGATGGCATCAGCTTGGAAAAATATTGTCATATCAGTAGGAGCATTGTTGCACTACCATATCGGAATCACAAAGGCACAGCTCGACATCGGCGTGAACTATGGAATGGTCGGAGACAATCTTCCCTCTCCGGCCACTGTGGTTCAACTTTTCAAGAACTACAGCATTGGAAAAGTGCGACTTGCCGAGCCGAACTTGGACGTGCTCGATGCGCTTGCGGGCAGTGGAATAGATGTCACGCTAGGCATACAAAACCAAGACATAGAAACCATAGCATCGAGTGCCAAAGAGGCTATGATATGGTTCAACACCTATGTGCTGCCACACACCAATGACATCAATTTTCAGTATATTACAGTGGGTCATGAAGTCGTTCCGGGAAATTTAGCTAAATATGTATTACCGGCTATGCAAAATATACAAACTATTAAAAATTCCTACGGGTTAGCTGGATTGAGGGGCTTTTTTCCTAATCATGCTAAAAAAAAAAATTTACCAAATCAGGTTTAAAAAAAATAATTACCAAACCAGGTCCCGCTCGACAGTCATACTGCCGAGCCGGCGACTCCAGTGACGGAACAATGCCGCTCGGCAGTCAAAGTGCCGAGCGGCACTGTTCACCTTTTTTTTTTTTTGGTCGTTGGCATCGAGCTATCTGGAGAAAATCATCTAAAAGAATTTTTTGCTTTTGTTAGAAAAAAGGAGTTTTAAGGGGAAGAAACTGTCGTGTTCCTTGGTGTGAAGCAACTGCTTAAGCTAAAAAACTCCGCACACAGAGCTTTCGATCGAACTTTGGTTTGCCCGTGTAATTGGACTCTTCAAACTGCGGGTTACAATTTGGAAGTTCTTGGTTTATTATTTTCCTAGCTTGTTTATACGGGAGTAAAAAACTTGCCTAGTTTCCTTCACCGCCAGTTTGTTTCCCTTTCCCGTTTCTTACAAGAGGTGGAGATGTCACATGTAATTCTCTGCATCATAGCTCGATGCCAACGACAAACACACACACACAAAAACAAAAAAAAGGTGAACAATGCCGCTCGGCAGTATAACTGCCGAGCGGCAAATGGAACAGTGCAGCTCGGCACTTTGACTGCCGAGCGGCACTGTTCCGTCACCGGAGTCGCCAGCTCGGCAGTATGACTGCCGAGCGGGACCTGATTTGGTAATTATTTTTTTTTAAACCTGATTTGGTAAATATTTTCTTTTTTTAGCGTGATTAGGAAAAAAGCCCTAGATTGAGGGTGTCCACAGTAGTTGCGACCAATACCTTGGGGAGTTTAGACCCACCCTCAAGCGGTGCATTTGCCGATGAAGCTCGAGATGACATGATTGGAATCATAAACTTATTGTCGAACACTAGCTCGCCGTTACTAGTTAATGTGTATCCCTATTTTGTAAATGCCTCAGATCCAACAAATGTAAGATTAGATTATGCTCTAGGTACCGTGACCGTTCCGTTGGTCAAGATGACAACTTGGGTTACAAGACCATGCTCGATGCGATCATGGATGCTTTCTACTGGGCGATGGAGAAGGAAGGCATGAGCTACATAGACGCGGTGGTTTCCGAGAGCGGTTGGCCTTCGGCCGGAAATGGACTCATCACCATTCCGTTGTTCCCACAAGCTTATAATCAACACTTTGTGAAGAAGTTTCTTGCCATGCAATCCACTCCCAAGAGGCCGGACCACTATTTGGAAGGATTCATCTTTGAAATGTTTAATCAGGATCAAAAACCTCCAAGCATGGAGCAAAATTGGGGTTTAATCTATCCAGATGGGACGCTGGTTTATACTGTATTTTCATAGGGTTGATTTAGAGAAGTAGACTGAATCCTTTTCAAGGTAGTCTAGGAAATAAGTAGTGAATAATGTTTGAGTATGAATAAGTATTCACTGGTTTGTTGTTGATAAAGCAAATCCTCCAAGATTTGTGTTGATTTCATTAATTGAGCCAATCTTCTATGATTTGTGTTGATCCTATTGATAGAGCAAATCAATCTTCTATGATTTGCGTTGATTCTATTGATAAAGCAAATCATCCATGATTTGTGATGATATTATATATTCTTACCTGTTTGTAAAACTTTTTGTACATGTTATAAATATAATACAAATCGCCACATCAATTGAGTGTGCGATCAATTCAAGTTCAAATACGTTCATGGTATCAGAGCTTTCTCAATTTTTTTCATCTTATATCTCTTCTTCTTTACAATGTCTTCTTCTTCAACATCCTACAACACTACTACCGTTACCATCGCTGCTAACTCTTCATCCTTGTCGACTCCCTCCCAACCATCCTTTGCTCTCGGCAATATATCTCATGTTCTCCAGATCAAACTAGATCGCAACAATTATCTTCTATGGCGAGCACAATTTCTTCCTTTATTTCTTCTTCGTGGTTATCTTCATTTTGTTGATGGCTCGTATCCTTGTCCGGCACCTACTATCACTACTGCTGATGGTACTGCGACCGTCAACCCGGATCATACTGCCTGGCATTATCAAGATCAACTCATCCTCTGTTGTATCCTTTCTACTCTTACTGAATCAGTTTTCTCTCACATTATCAGTTTGTGACTTCTCATGATGATAAGACTTCGTTTGAGAAACTTTATGCTCCTCAATCTCAAGCTCGCATAATACAATTGGAGTATCATATCTCTAAAGAAGGGATCTCTTTCCATGGAGCCCTTGTTCAAAAGGCTAAGAGTATTGCAGATCATCTTTCTGCGGCTGCTCATCCGATCTTTGATTCTCAACTAGTTCTCAGCATCCTCAGTGGCCTAGGGTCGGAGTACGATGCATTTGTTGATGTAACTAGCAATATCTCCTAGATGGGGGTGAATAGGAGATTCTGAACACAATTGAAATTTCTTGCGGAATGAATAAAGTTCAGTGTACGATTAGGAACAAAAGCAGTATAACAGTGTGCAGAAAATCTAAACACAAAGGTAAGAGTTTAGAGAAGAGGATATTGCACACGATATTTATAGTGGTTCGGCTTAGATCAAGCCTACGTCCACTCTCCCACGATGACAGCCGATTGGCTGGATTTCACTATGAAGAATCAAGAAGATTACAATCACTCAAGTGTTTTGTTTCCTTCTCACACAGATTTTCACAGTGAAGGATTTTGAGTACTCAGAATACTCTCTTAGATGAAACTCAAATTATTCTTGCACATTGGATTGTTGTTCGCACTCTCCCGCTCTAGTCAAACATTATTCTTCTTTTATACTCCCCTGCCTCCGAACTAGCCGTTGGATTCCAGCCAAGGGATCGCTCTTCAATCCTTGATTGGACGACATCAATCGTGATTGAACGAGACTGTATCTTCAGAAGATATGTAGACCGTTGGGTAAGACATTGAACCCTTTTGATTCAGTCGCCCATACAACTGAATCTCCAGCTTCCATAAGTGTGATAAGTTTGAGTTGATTCCCGAGGATATATTCCTTAGAAGATGATATCCTATTATAGAAAGTCCATTAATTGACAAGATGGGATATCAGGATAATTGAATATCACTTGCCTTGATCGGAAACCTGCCATACGTGGGTCTTCGTGTTTTGTAAAATGCAGGAACTGATCTTTCTTCAGATTCGTCTAAGAGAAATTTGATCAGTTGGCACGGAATGGTAATACGGAGATTTGATGTGATCCATCCGTCACTGTTTGGATCGTCAGGAGCACTTCCATCTGACCCTCGGTCAGAAGCGCTTTCATCCGATCCTTCGTCAGAAGCACTTCCATCTGACCCTTCGTCAGAAGTACCCCTTCGGCAGAAGCACTTCCATCTGACCCTTCGCCAGAAGCACTTCCATCTGACCCTCAGTCAGCGCGACAGAATTGGAATCACTCAACCTGCTGCTTACACATTCTTCCTACATCACATTTCATTAAACAATATCTTTTGAAGGTTTTGTCAGAATCAAAATATAGGAGAATTTCCACAACAATCTCCCCCTTTTTGATGGTGACAAAACTTCTCCAGTTACAAATTTAAAGGAAAATTTAACCAGTGATAATATAATAAAAGTGAGTAGCCATCACATTTGCTCCTGCAGGTAATCATCATTAGAGATTCTGTAATGAAAGTGTTCTCATAGAAGAGCATGATCAGAGTAAGATTATCCTGCAATAATCCTGTACGAAACTAAACTTCTTAGTAGATTGTCCTGCAAAACGGTAGATTAGGTCTTCTCCTCCTTTCCTCTAAATTGAAATATAATTAGAGATAATCTATTGAGACTGCATAAAAGTAATTTCAACTTCTCCCCATTTTGTCAACATCAGAAAGAAATATGTATAAAAAAAATTGCTTGAAATAATGACGCGTTCTAGAAAATGAAAAAGGGAAAAAGTATGTGAGTTTTTAAGAAGAGGAATGATCTTCAGGCTCAATATCAGCCTCCCCTCGAGAAGGTCCTGCAAAGCTTCTTCCCATCATCTGAGCATGGTCTCTGACAGCTTGAGAAGAGGGCATGTTTGAAGCTATTCTGTCCGTTCTGACCAGTGTGTATGTAGGCAGGTTGGCTATCTCATCACAAAACATTATCCCATAGAGATCAATGGACTTTTCCAACTTAGTCACCTGACTAGTCAAACCCTACAGCTTCCTATCTGTCGTCTGTTCAAAAGCCTGCATTTGCTGATCAAATTTTGTTTCCATGGCAGCCATCGTCTGAAGAAGAGTATTTTGGAGATTTTCAAAAAGCACTTGAAGTTCCACTTGTGGTTGTGAAGGTGCAGGTTTGTGAGTCTCCCCCTCAATTTGTGCCTTGGTGAAAGCTTGAGAGGCTTGGACTTCAGTGAGAAAAACATCTGATGTAACAAGCACAGGCTCTTTCTCCCCATGATTTATAGCCCGTTTCCCTTTTGTGTTTGAGCTTGGCACGGAGACTATTTCTTCATCAATGTCCATTGGAATGGACTGTGCACTGGACAGCTGATCTTCTCGTGCAAATGCTGAAGCTAGACTTACAACATCTTTATGAAGAGTTCCTCTGGTGGAAGAGACAGAGTAAGCTCCAATGTCATCTTGTTCTTCCTCCTGTTCTTTTGACCCCAACGTTGCTAGAACTTGTGCTAGCAGTTGCTCATGATCACAGTTGACATTTGTGATGTTATACTCTGTGTCATCTTCAATTCGTGCAGCTTGCTCCTCATCCCACATTGTGAGGAATTCTTCCTCAGTCAGATCACAGGGATACACAACTTTTTCTTGTGGTTGTATTCCTGTTTCATCTCCTTCTTCCTCATCTCCTTCAGCACTTTGATTTTCGGACTTACCATCTGCATCTGATCCACCTGGAGATTGAGTGGCTTCATAATCATATTCCCATGTTTCTTCCTCACTTGCTTCTGAGTCCTTATCATTAGGACTGTCTGATTGTTGTCCCTTAACAGCCATGACTTTTCTCTTCTTTGGAGATTTCTGCTTGGACTCTTCCTCGAAGTCCACAATGACTGGTTCATTTTTCTTTATTCTCCATCCAGCATGGGTCATCTTGTACCCCATCTTTGTTACCATAGTTTCTCCAGCAATCATTAGAGGAATTTCTTGCTCGATAAAGGCACCTAGACCATCAATCTTAAAAAAGTTGATTATTTTGAATATCAAGGCGGCATAAGGAAGTTGGCCCTTTGGCTTGAGAGCTGATCTGTACATGTGCAATAGGACTGTATGAGCAAGGGAAATCCTCTGTCCTGTCAAAATTCCCCATAACAGCTTTGCCTCGTACTTTGATATATCTGTCTTTGATGCTGCCTTGGGTCTGAGACATTCGATGATCACTTTGTGCATCATGATATGTTTCAGGGGAAAGTCTGTGTAGGCAATGTGTGACTTGGATTCCCTTGAGAAACTCGATTTGCTAGTCAGGAAGCAGAAAGCTTCACCTGCAGTGATATCTAAGGGTTTGAAATCTCCCTTTCTAGTTCCCATGATTGCAGCCAATTCATCAACAGTCAGAAAATACTACTTTCTTTTGACTGTGAAAGCCAAAGAGTTGAAGTTGACAAACTGAAGATTTGAATAGAAGTAAGCTACCAAATCAGAAAAGTGTAGCCTCTCCTAGTTATAAACTGATCTATCTTCACTTTTTCTAGATGCTTCCTCAGATAGATGCCATTACTGTCAAAGTACTGTAACTCAAATACCCTTTGAGGTATAATACCTCTCTGTTTCATTGCTTCAAACCTTTCTTTGTGAGCCTGATTTTGGAACAGGGGATCAGGAAAGCTTTTATCCAAATTAAAGCCTATATTTTTCACAAAGTCATTGAACAGAATGTCATCATCATCTTCCACCTTTGCCTTCGTACTGCCAGGTCTAATTGGGGATCGTCTTCGTTTCGAACTTGTCTCTACCACTTTCTCATTTCCTTTTCTAGAGACAGATGCAGGTTTTTCTACAGCAAGTGGTTCAACAATTTTTCCAGGCAAGTTAAGAAACTCCAAAAGTTCGCCCTCACTATCGAATTGGTGAGTGTTCAGTAGTTTTCTAAGTTCGTTGCCAAAATCTCCTGCGGCCTTGATCTTATCATACATTGGCTTAATAGAATGAGCCATAGATTCTTTTCCTTCAAAGGCAGACAGAGACAGACCTTTTGTCAGGCGGAGTGCTTCTCGGTGTTTGTTGATTTGGGTTTCTGTGAGTTCCACGCCGCTTGCAGTTGAGGCGGAGAACTTCCTCTTCGACTGAGGCGTCTTCTTTGGGTCAGAGGTTGATTTTGGAGCCATTGATGCGTAGAAAGTTTGAAACTTTGAGTGAAAGAGTGTTGCTTTGAGGAGGAAATCGAGAGTGAGAGATTTTCAACACGGTTTTAGGGTTTTGATTTGAGAGAGTTTTGAAAGTGAGAGAACAGAGGTGACGGTTCAGCGTTTTTATAAAAGAGGCGATTATTTTTGGAAACACAAAAGAGAATTTTGATTTAAAAAGAAAAAAATTCACGGTCAATCAGATATTAAGAGATATCTATTCATATGAGGAACTTACCTAAAAGATAGCTTTTAGAGATAACTGACCTTTTTTTTTAAAGAAAGTGTGAATTTTTCCTTACGCGCCTTTTTGACGTCCCTTCTGATGCTCCTTCTGATGCTTATACTGACGCTCCTTCTGACGTTCCTTCTGACTCTCCTTCTGACGTTCCTTCTGACTCTCCTTCTGTCGTTCCTTCTGACTCTCCTTCTGACGTTCCTTCTGACTCTCCTTCTGACGCTCCTTCTGACTCTCCTTCTGACGTTCCTTCTGACTCTCCTTCTAACGCTCCTTCTGACTCTCCTTCTGACGTAACATGTTCTAAGGTATACTTAAGAAGGAAGGTTAATAATGGATAATTCATTTCTAATAAAATTAAAACTCTGTTTATCAAGTGGTTTAGTGAAAATATCTGCAAGTTGATTTTTCGTATCAATGCATTGAATGTTGACATCACGGTTTTGAACATGATCACGTATGAAGTGATGCTTGATCTCACTATGCTTTGTTCTTGAGTGAAGTACAGGATTCTTTGTGAGATTTATGGCACTTGTGTTGTCACATAGGATTTCCACAGTTGATTCTTCAACACCATAGTCTTTGAGCTGCTGTTTTAGCCAAAGTATTTGAGTGCAGCAACTTCCAAGAGATACGTATTCTGCTTCAGCTGTACTGAGTGCCACTGTATTTTGCTTCTTTGAATACCATGAGACAAGCATGTTTCCCATGAGCTGACAGGTTCCAGATGTACTTTTTCTATCAATTTTGCAACCTGCAAGATCTGCATCTGAATATCCCTTTAGTATAAAATCAGAAGATTTAGAATACCACAAACCATAGTTGGGATAAGTCCCTATGTATTTGATTATTCTCTTGACTGCTGATAGGTGTGATTCTCTTGGACTTGACTGAAATCTTGCACATAAGCAGACACTGTATAGTATGTCGGGTCTTGAAGCTGTGAGATAGAGTAATGATCCAATCATACTCCGATATAGTTTAGGATCGACTTCCTTTCCATCTTCATTTTTATCTAATTTGGAAGAGTGAGACATAGGAGTTTCTGTCTTCTTGCCATTCTCCATACCAAACTTCTTCACTATTTCCAATGCATACTTCTCTTGAAATATGAAGGTTCCTTTCTGAGATTGATGAATTTGAAGACCAAGAAAGAACCGTAATTCTCCCATCATACTCATCTCAAATTCATCCTGCATTGTTTTAGAGAATTTCTTGCAGAGAAGTTCATTAGAGGAGCCGAATATAATATCATCAACATAAATTTGAACTAAAAGGATATCTTTACATTTTCTTTGAATAAAAAGAGTGGTGTCTACATTACCTTTAGTGAAGATGTGTTGAGATAAAAAGTTACTTAACCTTTCATACCAGGCGCGGGGTGCTTGTTTCAATCCATAGAGTGCCTTTTTTAAGACATATACCAGATCCTTTTCTTTAGGTTCTTCGAAGCCAGGAGGTTGTTCAACATATACCTCTTCTTTGATGTAGCCGTTTAGGAAGGCACTTTTCACGTCCATCTGAAAAAGTTTGAAGTCATTGTAACAAGCATAAGCAAGAAGTAGCCTAATGGCTTCTAACCTGGCAACCGGTGCGTAGGTTTCATCATAGTCTATTCCTTCTTCTTGAGAATATCCTTTTGCTACAAGTCTTGCTTTGTTTCTCACAACTTTTCCTTTGTCATCAAGTTTGTTTCTGAATACCCATTTTGTTCCAATTACTGGACGATTTTTGGGACGATTGACTAGTTCCCAAACATTGTTGACTTTCAACTGATGTAGCTCTTCCTGCATTGCATTTATCCAGTTTTCATCTGCTAATGCATCTTCAATCCTTTTTGGCTCCAATTCAGATACCAAGGCGATGTTGCTCATTGCTTGCTTGAACTTGGATCTTGTTTTTATGCCATCATTTATGCTGCCTATGATAAGTTCCTTTGGATGACTTGACTTATGCTTCCAGTTTTTGTCAAGGCCATCATTTGAGGATATTGTGGATTCATTCTGATCATCTTCTGGTCTTTCTTCAGCTGAGGAAGTTTCCTTCTGAACATTCTCCGAACTCGTATTCACATATGATTCTGCTGGTGAGTTCGTGACTTAATGAAGTGTATGCATTTGAATGGATTCAGGTTCATCATCCTGGTTGCTTTCATCGAACTTGATGTTTACTGATTCCTCAACAATACGAGTGTTCTTGTTGTAGACTCTGTAGGCTTTGCTTGTTGTTGAATATCCCAAGAAAATTCCTTCATCTGATCTTTCATCAAACTTTCCAACTCGATCATTAGCATTCTTTAGAATAAAGCATTTGCAACCGAATACATGAAGGTATGCAACATCAGGCTTTCTTTCTTTGAAAAATTCATAGGGAGTTTTCTCAGAAAAAGGTCTGAGGGAAATTCGATTTACGATATAACATGCTGTTGAAACGGCCTCAGCCCAAAAGTTAGAGGCAATTTTACTTTCTATAAGAAGAGTTCTGGCTATTTCTTGCAACGATCTGTTTTTCCTTTCTACAACCCCATTTTGTTGTGGAGTATAAGGTGCAGAGAAGTTATGCTGAATTCCGAACTTAGTGCAAAAATCTGAGAAACTTAGATTCTCAAACTCTCCCCCATGATCCGTTCTCAAACTGGAAATAGTGTAACCCTTTTCATTTTGAATTCTTTTAGCAAATTTTGATAAGGATATGAAAGCTTCGTTTTTGTGAGCAAGAAATGAAACCCATGTAAATCTAGAGAAGTCATCAACTATGACAAGGCAATATTTCTTACCTCCAATACTTAGAGTTCTATTAGGTCCGAAGATGTCCATATGAAATAGCTGCAGACAACGCTTAGTGGAAACTTGATTTAAGGACTTAAAAGAACTTTTTACCTGCTTACCCAGTGTGCATGCATGACATAGTCCACTTTTCTCAAATTTTGTTTGAGGTAGTCCTCGAACAAGTCCCTTCTTGGAAAGCTTTGAAATATGTTTTACACTAATATGACCTAACTTTCTGTGCCAAAGATCAGATTCATCCTTAACAGAAATAAGACATTTAGCATGTTCACAGTCAGCATTAACATCTAAAAGATAAATGTTCCCATGCCTTCGTCCCATGAAGGATTGCTTCTTATCCTTGCTCATACCTGTGCATTTTAGATCTTGGAACCGAATATCATATCCAGAGTCACAAAGTTGACTTACAGAAATCAAGTTGTAGTTCAATCCTTTGACTAGAGAGACATCTTTAACGGTCAGATTTCCAATCTTTACATTTCCTTTCCCGATCACTTTTCCCTTGTTCTTTCCTCCAAACGACACGCTTCTTCCATCACAATCTGAGAAGGATATAAATACATCTGGATTTCCAGTCATGTGACTTGAACAACCACTATCCAGAAACCACTTGTTCTTCCTTCTCTTTGGTACCTGCAATAGATAACCAACTTACTGTTTCTTTGGTACCCATGTTTTCTTAGGTCCTTCTGTGTTAGTATATTTTGACCTTTTAATAGGTCTCCAAATTTTCTTGCAGTAATCCTTAGTATGGCCAGGATCACCACAATTCACACAAGATTGTCCAATGTAGGATCTAGTAAAATGCTTATGAAAATGATGCTTGTAATCGGAAAACGTTGGTTTTCGAAATTCAGTTTTAAAGATATTTCTTTGGCTACTTTCCTTTTTAAAACCTAACCCAGATCGATCATTGAAGGGTATTTGTTTTGAAATAATGCTATTCAGAGTTACTGAGCTTTGTGAAAACTTTTTTGATATAGTAGAAATTTTTTCTTTCAAGGAAGCATTTTCTTTTGAAACTAAATCATGATTTTCTTTCATCTGGTGAAACTCTTGTTGTAGAAAAACAATTTTTTCTTCTTGGGACAAATTCTGTTGTTTTAAAGAAGCATTTTCCTTTTTCAAACAAGAAACTTTTTCAAGAGCTTCTTTATAGTTTCTACACAATTCATCAATATATTCAATAACTTCATCAGGGAGTTCAGATGAACATACCTCAGTTTCTGAATCTGAACTTGAGTCTGATTCAGCCATGAGATAGATATTTGCATAATCATTTTCGCTTTCATCAGAATCACTTAAAGTTTCTGCCTTTAAAGCCTTCTTGTACTTCTTATACTTGAGTTTGTCCTTCTTCAAAATTGGGCAGTTCGGTTTGATATGTCCTGCTTTCTTACAGTGGAAGCAAATCACGTCTTTGCTATCTTGTGAGTCGTTGCTTGATATTTTTACATCACTCTTCTTCCAAGGTTTCTTTCCTTTGATGTTTCTGCCTTTCCGAGCCATCTTCCTAAATTTCTTGACCATGAGGGCTAATTCTTCATCATCCTCATCTTCATCATCTGTGTCAGAAAAATATTGATTAATTTGACTTTTTAAGGCAATAGATTTTTTACCTTTCTGTTCTCCCTTTTTGTTTGCTCGTTCTGTTTCATAGGATTGCAAAGTGCCGACTAGCTCATCCACCGAGAGTGGTCTAATTGTTTGGCATTCTTGAATTGATGGCTTGATGTAATTCCAATCATCTGTGAGTCCACGTAGTATCTTCCTGACTTGCATTGGTTCAGCAATAGGTGCACCTTGTCTTGCAAGTCCACTTGCCAAAGTCTGAAACATGTCTATCATATCTGCAATAGATTCATCAGGCTTCATTTCAAATGCTTCATAGTCACTCAGTAAAATACTGAGCTTTGTTTCTTTCACACGATTTGTTCCTTGAAAGGTAACATGGAGTCTATCCCATATTGCCTTAGATGATTCTTCCTCTGAGACACGATTATAAAGAGGAGTAGATAAGGCACAAAAGAGAGCATTGACAGCTTTAGAATCAAGGCCTTTTCTTTTAGCCTTTTCAGCATCAGTCATTGTTGTGACAGTATTTACTCCGTCAGCAGAGGTTGGATTTGTAGTATTTGCAGGAACTATTCCATTTGTAACGACATCCCACATCAGATCATCATAGGCTTTGAAGAACCACTTCATCTTGTTACTCCACATATTGTAATCCTTTCCATCAAAGTATGGAGGCTTGTTGGCAAAGTGCGAATCGCTTGTTCCTGAAGAGTGATTGCTAGACATAGTAGATCGTTAACTCTGAAGTGAATAAACACTTCGTAAAATGAGCAACCTGCTCTGATACCAATTGATGTAACTAGCAATATCTCCTAGAGGAAGGTGAATAGGAGATTCTGAACACAATTGAAATTTCTTGCGGAATGAATAAAGTTGAGTGTACGATTAGGAACAAAAGCAGTATAACAGTGTGCAGAAAATATAAACACAAAGGTAAGAGTTTAGAGAAGAGGATATTGCACACGATATTTATAGTGGTTCGGCTTAGATCAAGCCTACGTCCACTCTCCCACGATGACAGCCGATTGGCTGGATTTCACTATGAAGAATCAAGAAGATTACAATCACTCAAGTGTTTTGTTTCCTTCTCACACAGATTTTCACAGTGAAGGATTTTGAGTACTCAGAATACTCTCTTAGATGAAACTCAAATTATTCTTGCACATTGGATTGTTGTTCGCACTCTCCCGCTCTAGTCAAACATTATTCTTCTTTTATACTCCCCTGCCTCTGAACTAGCCGTTGGATTCCAGCCAAGGGATCGCTCTTCAATCCTTGATTGGACGTCATCAATCGTGATTGAACGAGACTGTATCTTCAGAAGATATGTAGACCGTTGGGTAAGACATTGAAACCTTCTGATTCAGTCGCCCATACAACTGAATCTCCAGCTTCCATAAGTGTGATAAGTTTGAGTTGATTCCCGAGGATATATTCCTTAGAAGATGATATCCTATTATAGAAAGTCCATTAATTGACAAGATGGGATATCAGGATAATTGAATATCACTTGCCTTGATCGGAAACCTGCCATACGTGGGTCTTCGTGTTTTGTAAAATGCAGGAACTGATCTTTCTTTAGATTCGTCTAAGAGAAATTTGATCAGTTGGCACGGAATGGTAATACGGAGATTTGATGTGATCCATCCGTCACTGTTTGGATCGTCAGGAGCACTTCCATCTGACCCTCGGTTAGAATCGCTTTCATCTAATCCTTCGTCAGAAGCACTTCCATCTTACCCTTCGTCAGAAGTACTTCCATCTGACCCTTCGCTAGAAGAACTTCCATCTGACCCTTCGCCAGAAGCACTTCCATCTGACCCTCAGTCAGCACGACAGAATTGGAATCACTCAACCTGCTGCTTACACATTCTTCCTGCATCACATTTCATTAATTAATATCTTTTGAAGGTTTTGTCAGAATCAAAATATAGGAGAATTTCCACAACATTTGTTACCTCAGTTACATCTCGTCTCAATCCACTACCTATTGATGACTTCCTTGGTCTTCTTTACAATCAGGAGGTTATTCTTCAAAGCCGCACTACTGAATCTCCAATTGAATCTTCTCCACTTGTGAATGTTGCAGTTAAATCAACTGATGCTCGAAATTCTCCCTCTAATGGTCGAGGTCATAGCCGAGGACGAGGACGCGGCCGAGGCCGTGGTCGTAATTTTTATGATGGAACTTATTCTAATTCTCGAATCATCTGTCAGGTATGTGGTCGTGCAGGTCACTCAGTTCTCCAATGCTACCAACGGTTTAATCTGGGTTATAAAGCCAATTCTGGCTCTCCATCTGCAATGTATGCCTCTTCAACTAGTGATTCGTTTGACCCATACTGGTACCCAGACTCTGGTGCCACTCATCACCTTACACCTGACATGGCAAATTTGAACATTCGAAATGATTATTCTGGCACCGATCAAATTCGCACTGCAAATAGATCAGGTTTGCAAATATCACATATTGGTTCTTCCATCTTATATTCTCCTACCAATTCTTTTAATCTACGAAATATTTATCGTGTTCCATCTGTCAAGAAGAACCTTATATCTGTTTCACAATTTACTAAGGACAATGATGTGGTAATTGAATTTCATCCTGCTTTCTGTTGTGTTAAGGATCGATCCTCGGGGAGTGTCCTGCTCAAAGGCTAGAGTAAGAATGGACTCTATCGTTTTACTAATGCACGTACCATTAATAAGGTACCTATACAGTCAAATAAATCACCACCAGCTTTATCTTGCTTCATCGGTGAATGAGTTTCTACTTCTACTTGGCATGAGCACTTGGGTCATCCAACTGCTCGCGTTACTTCTTTAGTTATTTCAAAGCATGGCCTCTTGATATCTGCTTCATCATCATCATCTAGTTTCTGTGAATCACGTCACTTGGGCAAGTCACATCGTCTTCCCTTTACTAGATCAGTTACCACTTGTAATGCTCATTTGGAATTAATTTATTCTGATCTATGGGGACCTTCTCTAGTTACGTCATTGAATGGTTTACATTATTACATCATTTTTATTGATGCCTACAGTGGATATACATGGTTTTTTCCACTTACTGTGAAATCTGATGCTCTTTCTACTTTGTGCGATTTAAATCCCAAGTGGAAAAAATATTTTAAATGTAAGATCAAGGCCCTTCAAACTGAAGGAGATGGTGAGTATAAGAAATTTGATCCTTATCTTCGTCTTCATGGCATCCTGCACTGTCTTTCATGTCTGCACACGCAGGAACAAAATGGTCGAGCGGAGCGTAAACACCATCACATTGTAGAAATTGGCATTACATTGCTTACTCAAGCTTATATTCCTCGTTTATATTGGATTGATGCGTTCCTCACCGCAGTATTTCTGATTAATCGCATGCCTACATCAGTGTTGTTGAGAAAAACCCTTTTTGTTTCTTTTTCAGTCTTGATCGGTAAATGGTTGTGGATTAGAAAAATTTGTGGTTTCGCAGCTATGGAATGATAATTGGGATTATTTCAAAAATTTGTGCCAAATAAGTTTTGAATCTCTTATTATGCCAATTCAGTCTCTCTGACCAATTTTGACTGACCGATACTGATAGGGTAATTTTTTACTAGTATTTTAATATTTTTAAAATTTTTATTTTTTTCATCTTCTTCTCTCTAGCCTATTGTTGAGGAGGCAAGGGCAGCCACTAGAGCTAATGCCGTTTCGCAAGGCTAACATTGTCGACAGTCGAGCCTCACCATTGCCCAGTTGGGTGCCATTGTTGGGCAATGGCGAGGCTGATGAGGTCAAGCCTCGCCAGATTTTCCCTCTCGTCAATCGCCTACCTGGCTATAGGCTGGAGGAAGAAGACGAACAAAGAAATTTGCAAAAAATAAAAATAAAAATAAAAATTTTAATAAAATATTAAAAATATTATTAAATATTATCTCGTTAGCACCTGCAGAGTTCACGTCAGTGCCAATTGGGTCCATGTCAACGCTACCGGCAAAAATTGATTGGATAGACTGAATTGGCACAAATGCAAAAGGTTTAGGATTGAATTAATGCAAATGCAAAAATTTTAGAACTGAATTGGCAAAATTAAATGTTTATGACTGAATTAAAGAAAGTGCAACAAGGATTTTTAATATATATATATATTTGCATTAGCTTGTTCTTAGTAGGGGTATGCAACCGGCCCGAGTAGAACTAGATACCGGAGTGGACCACCCCCAAAAATAAGTTCGGTAGTCTGTTCCAAATTTTTTTGGAACCAATTTGTACAAGTTCGGTTCCTGATTCAAAGTAAAGGCCCACCCGAGAACCGAACCTATTTTGAAAGCGGTTCTTAACCATAATAAAAAGCAACATAATTTCTCTAAGTTCAGTCTAACTCTGCCTTGCTTCATTTATTTTTTTTCTCCATTCTTGTAGCCTCTTTTTTTTTTTTGGGTAAGGTAAGTATTCCCTGTAGCCTCTTTCTCTATTCTTTGGAGCAAAATTTTTATGCATGAATGGAGAATGGAGTTTAAACATTTGTTTTGAGGAATGGGGAACGAAGTTTTATAATTTGTGTTTTATGTTATGTGTTTGAACTTTTTATTATTGATAATTGTACATGGCTACATCTTTGAACTTTTCATCATTCATAGTTGTATTTGCCTATATGGCCACGTGTTTGGCATATAGGGATTTATGTTGCCTACTTTTACTTTGAGCAGTTATATTGCTTATATTATTTTTCTGTAGAAAAAGAAATCAAATAAAAGAAAAAAAAAGACTGTCATATAGACCCTAAAATCGGACTGGAAAATAATGTAGATTCTAGAACCGGTTCCAAAAAATAGGGTAGATTCTAGGACTCTAAAATCGAGAATCAGTTATAACATGATAGGTTCTAGGTTCCAAGTCTGAAACCTACACATCCTAAAATCGATCACCCCAAATTATTAGCAAGTTCTTCGTCAATGGGTTACAATTTTTTTTAACTGTTCAAGTCGTTATCTGAGCTTGGGTTTCATTGCTCTGGGAATGCTGTCTCATTTTTTATGGCGTGTTTCCTAAAACTCAATTTAGCGAAAAGAAGAAGGAAAAGGACTTGGCGGTGAGCTTGCGGAAGGAAGAAGGAAAAGAAGGGAGAAAAGAAAATATAAAGAAGAAGAGAGAAAAAATAAAGAAAAGGAGAAAAAAGAAGAAGGAAACGAATAAGATTTTGGAAAGGCTGTCTTGCTTCGCATTGAACAAATTCTCAGACAACTCCTTTGGAAAGGCCCGGATCTAGGCACTGGTGGAGTGAAGGTATCTTGGGAAAACACTTGCTTTCCTAAAAAAGAGGGGGGGCTCGGGATTCGTAGGCTTACGGATTGCAACAAAGCAACGATGCTCAAGCACATATGGATTCTCTTCACTGATAGAGAATCCATGTGGTGTAAATGGATTCATTCAAACTTCCTTAAGAATCAGAATTTCTAGGTTGCCAAAAAACCAACTATTTGCTTTTGGGCTTGGAAAAAAATCCTGGACCTTCGCGTTGCTTGTGAACAACTATTCCGATGGAGGATTAGTAATGGTTACATCTCCTTTTGGTTTGACTCCTGACATCCAAAGGGACCCCTCTTCAAGATTTTTTCCGACATGGATATTTATAGATCCGGAATCTCTCGGCAAGCCACGATCCGGGATTTTGTAACCATGTCTCACTTTCCCTCTACGGTGAACACCGTTATGGGGACCTGGACTGACCCTATGCCGTCACTCACCCCAGATAGCGGTGAAGATAAATTTTGTTGGCTCGTCCATCCCTCAGGTGTTTTCTCTATCGCATCGGCTTGGGATCATTTTCGGCGTAAGGAGCAAACGGTTTACTGGCACTCGTTTGTTTGGGACCGTCATATTGCCCCTCGTTACTCATTCGTCTTGTGGCTCATCACTCTCAACAGATTACCGACTCAGGTTCTTTTACTTAACTACCGTATTATTACAGATGGTGTATGTGGCTTCTGTAACTATAGACCGGATTCTATAGACCATTTATTCTTTGGTTGTCGTATTACGAATACCCTTGCTCTTTTTTGGTCGGCCAAGTGTAACTTAGCTTGGCGCAATGTCTCTTGGCAAGATAATATTCGTTGGGCGGTGAGCCATCTTCGGGGGCAGCTGTTTCATCAACGCATTGCCAGGTTTTCTTTCGGTGCCCTTTGCCATATAATTTGGACAGACCGAAATCATACCCTTTTTAGGAACAAACAGCTCAATGTGGATGCCCTCAAAGCACATCTCCAGAAACTTGTCAAAGAAAAGGCCCTAACTTTCTCTCGGGTTGATGATTCTCCTAGAAACAGCAGGATGCAAGCTAGTTGGGGCATTTTAGCGAAAATTTTTGTTTTCTGGCTGTTTTGTTTGGTCCTCTCCCTGTCTAGTTTGTACAGGTTATCCTTTATTTTGCTTGACTTACTAAGCCTCACGGCTATGTGCGTATGGCCATTTGTTCTGGCAGTCTGTTTTGTCTTTTTTGATTGTCCAACCCGAGCTGCCCTTACGCTTTTAGCGACACTTCGGTGGTGAGTGGCGAAGGTTTTGTTCTGTAATTAACACTTTCTTGGTTCAATACATCTCTTACCTTTTACCCAAAAAAAAAAAACGAATAAGATTTTGGAATTTGTGCGTCACTCAACGCCCCGGTGCTTGATTTTCAAACTCAGACCTCGATGACGAATTCAACTTTTATCTCAATAGTATTTTCGATTTCACATCTTCGTGCTTTTCAAAATCACCGTCTAACTCCATGTCATTCTGACAAAAAAAAAAACTCCATGTCATTGTCCCATTTTCTCTTTCATGTCATCGTTTCATTTAAAGTTCCGCGTCATGCTTTGATGACTTTTTTCAAAATTCTTTTACCAAAAAGAATAATATATATATATATATATATATATATATATATATATATATATATATATATATATTAGCATTTAGGCTCTATTTGTGTCGCAAATAACATTTTCCTTATTTTTTTAGTGATTGAATTGATTAGGAAAATGATTTAATTGAAAATATTTTCCTATCAAAACTTAAATTCAGGAAAATGATTTCTTCTTAAAAAAGAGAAAATCATTTTGCCAAATACGGCTAGGTGTTGGCCCTTAAACCAGCAACACTGCTTGGGCACAAGAATCCCAACGCTTGTTCCTAATCCCTTGGAAGTTGGGCTAAGTCTGTAGCTTCTGGGCTTGGGCCTGGGCCCATCGAGATCGAGCACAAGACTCCGATGCCCCGTCCCGACTCCATCTAGGCCGTGCCCAAGACCCCGGCCACTGCGCCCAGGTCCATCGATGTTGGAACAGGGATGTTGAGCTTGGTAACATTGAGGTCGTGCCCAGGTCCTCGGAAACCATGTCAAGGTCCATCAAGGTCGGAACCTGGACTCCAGTGCCCATGCCTAATCCCCAACTTTCGAGCTCGGGTCCCCTATGCTCACACCCCAATCGATTGATACTGAGCTAGAGTGCATCAAGGTCGTCGTCGCGACCCCGATGCATGATCTCGGGTCCTTCGAGATTGTGCCCGGGACGTCGGTGCCCATGCTCAAGTCCTCAGTGTAGGGGCCCATGCCTGGAACCCTTGGTACCCATGCTCCGTCCAACGAGGCCAAGCCCCAGACCATAGGTTTTCTAGACCAAGTCCCCAGCGCTCCCGAGCCAAGGACCTCAGAGCTCACACATGGGCCCGTTGAGGTTGAACCCTGGACCCCCATCCCTCCAGTCCATGTCCCCAGCACTAGGACCAAGTCCATGGAGGTCATACCTAGGACTCCGGCGACTGTGCCCGGGCCCATCGAGGTTGGCCTAGGTCCCTTCATTTCTTCTTGATTGTCAATCTCATAGCTCATAATTAAGCAATCTTTGTTCCTAAGGCGCATGTACTGTGTCTTCCCGTAGATTGACGTCTTCAGAGACAAAAAAATTTCTAGTTCTTGAACCAATCGAGAGAACATCACATTTCGATTCGCTCACTTGTAGAAGCAATTTGGATTCGCGGTCTTTCTATTGAAACCTTTGTTTCTTTTTCAGTCGTGATCGGTAAATGGACGTGGTTTAGAAAATTTTGTGGTTTCACAGCAATGGAATGATGATTGGGATTAGTTAAAAATTTGTGCCAAATAAGTCCTAAATCTCTTGTTGTGTCAATTCAGTCCTTCCGATCAATTTTGGCCGACCGGTGCTGATGAGGTAATTTTTTATTAGTATTTTTAAATATTTTAAATATTTTTATTTTTTTCATCTTTTTCCTCCAGCCAATTGCCAAGGAGGCAAGGCCAGCGACTAGCGCTAATGCCATCTCGCGAGGCTGACGATGTCAACAGTCGAGCCTCACGATCTTTAGTTGGGTGCCATGGTTTGGCAATGGCGAGGCCAATGAGGTCGAGCCTATAGGTTTTCCCTTTAGCTAGTTGTCTACCCGGCTATAGGCTGGAGGAAGAAGACAAACAAAGAAATTGGCAAAAAAATAAAAATAAAAAATTTAATAAAAATATTAAAAAAATTCTCGTTAGCCCCGACAGAGTTCACGTCAGTGCCAAATGGGTCCATGTCAACACGGCTAGCCAAAATTGATTGGATAGACTAAATTGGTACAAATACAAAAGGTTTAAGATTGAATTCATACAACTGCAAAAGGTTTAGAACTGAATTGGCAAAATTAAAGGTTTATGATTGAATTGAAAAAAGTGCAACAAGAATTTTTAATGAGAGAAATTCATAAATTCATTTTTTTTAATTGGCTTGTGTGCAATTGGACCAGGTAGAATCGAGTACCAGAGTGGACCGCCCCAAAAATAGGTCCTGTACTTGGTTCCAAATTTTTTGAACCAATTTATATAGATTCGGTCCTGATTGCAGGTGAAGACCCACCCAGGAACTGGATCGGTTTTGAAAGTAGTTCTTAACTATAATAAGAACAACATAATTTTTGTAAGTTTTGTCTAAATTTGCCCTGCGTCATTTATTTTTTTCTCTATTCTTGTAGCCTCTTTCTCTATTCTTTGGAGCAATATTCTTATGCATGAATGGAGAATGGAGATTAAACATTTATTTTGACGTTATTGATAATTGTACGTGGCTACGTATTTGAACTTTTCATCATTCATAGTTGTATTTGACCACGTGTTTGGCGTATAGGGATTTACGCTGCTTATCTTTTATTTTGAGCCCTTATATTGCTTACATTATTTTGCTGTAGAAAAAGAAATAAAATAAAAGAAGAAAAGGCTCTCAGATAGAGAGTCGGACTAGAAAATAATGTACATTCTAGAAACGGTTCCAAAAAAATAGGGCGGATTATACGTTCTAGGTTCCAAGTCTAGAACTTGCCCATCCTGAAATCGATCACCCCTAATTCTTAGCAAGTTCTCTATCAATGGGTTCCACTTTTTTTTACTGTTCAAGTCGTTATCTGAGCTTGGGTTTCATTGTTCTGGGAATGCAAAAAGAAATAAAAAGAGAAAAAAAAAAGAAAAAAAAAAGAAGGAAACGAATAAGATTTTGGACGAAAATAATGCTTTTGACCATATTGAGATATGATTGGTAGATAAAATGACTGAATGCGAATAAAATCGTATTTCTTTACCGACTAAAAACCAAAAAAAAAAAAGATATGCAAAATGTATGGATATTTATGCGCCAATTAAGGGAATATGAAGAACTATCCTTGTACTCGGTGCTTAAAGCGGAATCCCTTTCTTATACAACGAATATCTCGTCTTCAAACTCATGCATAATCAGAAAAGATGCAGAAAATCTCCATGTTATCTCCAACACAATTAATGCCCCAGTCGGATCCCATTCATATACAGAATATATACATTCTTGTTTTGGAAATTAATTGCCAATCTATAAAAGATCTTCTGTTGTTAAGGACGTGGTGTTTCAGTTTCCATCAATCAAGCTCTCCGGTAAGTTCTTACATGGTTCTTTCTATCATAGTATAGTCTGAGAAAAGAAAAATCTTTCTCCTGCTTTTTTTTTAATGTCTGGGATGTTCTATATGCCAAACCATTGAAATCCTTTTGAAATAGGTATCTCAAGATGGCATCAACTTTGATGATCCTCATTCTGTCAGTCGGAGCATTGCTGCACTACCATATCGGCATCACAAAGGCACAGCTCGACATCGGTGTGAACTACGGAATGGTCGGAGACAATCTCCCCTCTCCGGCGACGGTCGTCCAACTCTACAAGAAGTACAACATTGGAAAAATGCGACTTTTCGACCCGAAGCCCGACGTGCTCAATGCGCTTCGGGGCAGTGGAATAGACATCACGCTAGGCATAAAAAACCAAGACTTACAAGCCATAGCATCGAGTGCGGATGCGGCTAAGACATGGTTCGACATCAACGTGCAACCCTACATGAGCGACATCACTTTTCAGTATATTGCGGCTGGTAATGAGGTCGTCCCTGGAGATTTGGCTCAATATGTATTACTGGCTATGCAAAATTTACAAACTGTCATAAGTAATTATAGATATACTGGAATGAGGGTGTCCACAGTAGTTGCGATGAGTTCATTGGGGAGTTCATACCCTCCCTCGAGCGGTGCATTCGCTGACGAAGCTCGGACCGACATGGTTGGAATCATAAACTTCTTGTCGGACACTAGCTCGCCATTACTGGTTAATGCCTACCCCTATTTCGTATATGCCTCAGATCCAACTCACGTGAGATTAGATTATGCTCAATTCACCGCACCCGGTCCAGTGGTGCAGGATGGTGACTTGAGTTACTCAAACTTGCTCGACGCGATGGTTGATGCTTTCTACTGGGCCATGGAGAAGGAAGGCGTGAGCAGCGTGGATGTGGTGGTTTCCGAGAGCGGCTGGCCATCGGCTGGTAACGGAGACTTGACCACTCCGAAGCTTGCACAAACTTATAATCAAAATTTTGTGAAGAAGTTTCTTGCCAGGCAAGCAACTCCTAAGAGGCCTGACCACTACTTGGAAGGGTTCATCTTTGCAATGTTTAACGAGGATCAAAAACCTCCGGGCGTGGAGCAAAATTGGGGCTTATTCTATCCGGATGGCACGCCGGTTTATCCTATATTTTCACAGGGTTGATTAAGGGAGGGAGACTATATAAATAAGTATTTACAATTCTATTCATCTACTTGGATCAAGTTTCAAGTCAATGAATTGTTTAGATGAATCTCAATTTCAAGGAATAGTAGATTGTTAGTTGTCAATCTTATGTACTGATTTCAATTTGCTTCTAAATTTTTGTAGTTCTAAGTCTTTCGATTTCAAAGGAAGGAGAAACACTCTCTAAAGTAAGCTGCTAGCTGACAGTTTGATAGTGCTGTCACTTATTTCTGACCACACGATTTCCTAATATAGAACACGCGTTGATGATGTGTGGATCTACGGTTGGTCCATTTAATTTATATAATACCTACCCCCAATAAATATCTTTTGTTACTATTTTTGCTTTAAAAATTGCTTCGGCACAAAATAAGAAACGGTCTCTCCAACGCATAAATAGTTGTCAGTTCATGTTCTCATCATCCCTGACAGTCCCCTATCTAAAAACCACCACATCCAGGTCGCCCATGCCTTCCTTCTCCATTGTCCATTATAATGTGCACGATCGCATTGAGCATGTTCCTCTCAACTTGTCATCTTTAGGTAACGGGACAAGACGTATAGTCAATTGAGCGTAAGCTAATCTCACATTAATTGGGTATGGGAAGTACACCAACTACGGATACACATTAATTTGCGGCAAGTAGCTAGAACTTGACAAGAAGTTTGTGATCCCACCCATGTTGGCCTAAGCTTCATCGGAGAATGCACCGTTTAAGGTTCTAAAACCATGTCAAATGTGTCCGAAAAAAGAAGAGCCATTTGTTTGCCCGGAAGCCGTCCGACTGCAGCCAAGAACTCCTGAGATGCCAGAGCGATTGTCACAAAAACCCTCACCCCATCACATTTATAATTTGCTTAAATTGGTTGAAGATTTCGTGTTGTCTGTAATACATATAGGGATAAATTTCCGGAGATGACTTCGGCGGACATATACGGAAGACTGAGGGATTTTTTTCCAAACTAGGAGGGAAAAAAAATATTTACCAGGTCGGGTATGTTTTTTTATTTATTTATTTACCAAACCATAACAACCCCCAGCTAAGAAATCTGACTGCCGAGCAGGGCAGTCAGGAGTTCTTGGCAAATGGGCAAAATAAAAGTGGCAGAGTCTATAGAAATCACTATCCCAGACAAATGGGCAAAACGAGAAAATTCAGATCAAGGGTCGGGGTATTTTTTTTGCTTTGAACAAGTTGTTTCTTTGTATACTGAACGTCCTTTAATGATGTTAATCTGGTTTTGGGATAACCATCTAATAATTGATTGATAGACACTTCTTCCTAGTAATCGGGGCTCTGTGTCACAAACTTGAAGTTTCGCGTCAAACGGTTGAGGTGTTATATGGCTTAAGTGATAGCGGCTTCTTCCTAGTAACCGGGGCTTTATGTTACAATCATGAAGTTTCGCATCAAACAGTTGTAAGCTTAGCTAAATAAATTCCTTATGATGCTATGAATTCTCTGATTTTGTGGAATTCAGTTTTTACAATTTTTCAAGTCAGATCTGGATTTTGATTGATTCTTCTTTTAATCCTGATTGAAATCTGCAGCCACAAATTCAGTCTCACTACTCATTCAATTGCTCGTGGTTTATCATGCTCATTGTTTTGTCACAGCCCCAATCTTCGGAGGACAGCTTGAATCACCAAGTTCAGTGTTCTCAAAGGAGTCCATAATCTTGTTTATTCTTTGCAGGTTTTCATCGAATGACGTTGTGGGCCATCTCAAGTCAGCCGCAACATTAGTCTCTGTAGACCTCCATCCGCAAGCTTGATCCACAGGGCAATATGAATTTGGCAATCAAATCTGCCAAATAGAGTAGAAAAGAGGCCACTCGATTGCTAATATACGGCAGTCCTTGGAGAGTGGGACGTGTACATCACCATGAGGCACTTCGCTCCATGCATGCCCAGACAAAGCGAAAAATCAAATTGGTGAAAGAATTTCGAGATTGCTAAAATGGTGGAATTTGTCTTTTTCCTAGGTGACTTGCACGTGAAAGCATGAAAGGGGTTTCTCCTTTCTTGTTTTAGTTTGGTTTCTTGTTGCAGGATTATTCCTTAATGAGCTCTCAATGCAAGACTCAATCGAGAACCACCACGAGAATGTTCGGAGGCTAAGACATCTGGCGAGTCGCCTATCGGGTTCAAGGACAAACTAAAGCATCTAAAGGCAAGCATTAAAAAACAAAACAAAAAATTCGACTGCCCTGCTCGGCAGTCAGATTGCCGAGCTGGGGGTTGTTATGGTTTGGTAAATAAATAAATAAAAAAACACATCCGATCTGGTAAATATTTTTTTTTCCCTCCTAGTTTGGAAAAAAAACCCGATGACTGACGTTGCTCCTATAGAGTTAAAGATTGGTGCCCAATCATGTCTTGGCTGCATCAGCGCTGGATCCTATGTTCTGCCCAAGTCTTGGTTTCTTATGCTTTACTTACAATCTTGTAATTCTTGTAGAGTCGGACCCCCGCGGTCGGCGAAGGGAGTTTGTCCCCAAGCGTTTCCTGCTTCACGTCCATGTCAAGCGGCGCCTTCATAAAATCGATCCGATAGTAACGACGCGAGAGCTGATTCTAGGCACTGTGCAGACCAACGACGCGCGAGAGCTGAAGCTCCGATGACTCACCTCAGCCGCAAAAGGCTACTATACCTATTGAAGTAATATATCAAAAGGAAAAAAAAAATCATAATGACCACAATCCAGAACTTTTTACAAATCATGAAAATCATGAAGATAGCACATCAAGCAGACTATCCACGAGTTGAACATTTGGAGATCTTTTTCTGATTTGCTACTTATTTATCATGTAGATCAAGCCGTTATCTTTTTCTAATTTGTTATCGTGTATATCATATTGTTATCTCTTATTTCCACCTTAGTTATAGATGATAATACCCCTATTTATACAATACAATGTATCAATGAAATTATACGCTTCAGCAACTCAATTTCTTGTTTTCTTCATGGTATCAGAGCCACTCAAGGCACAATGATCTTTTCTTCCTGCAACAAAAAAAAAAAAAGAAAACAACCCTCGATACAATCATGTCAAGATTTCCATTCCCTTCAAACATCAATGTGACAAATTTTGTCACATTGAAGCTCAATGAAAACAACTTTTTACTTTGGGAGACACAAGTTGATTGAAAGTCGGGACCTACTTGGCGTCCTTACAGGAGAGATAGAGGCGTCATCGCAAACTCAGACATCAGAAGATGGAACTATAGTCAATAGTCAAGACTATGCAACATGGGTACGTAGTGATCGTCTTATGAAGTCTTGGATCGTGGAACACTCTCGGAAGATGTTCTCGGACATGCCGTTGGTCTCCAAACAACATCAGAAGTATGGAGAGCTCTCACCGATCACTTCAAGCAAAGCTCGGTGACTCGTGAACTTGACCTTCTTGGACAACTCCAACACATCAGGAAAGAAAATAAGCCTTTATCTATTTATCTTCGCGGATTTAAATCCATTTGCAATCAATTACATTCCATTGGTAAACCTGTGTCAGATGCTAATAAAGTCTTCAGATTGCTTGAAGGACTTGATAGTTATAATTCGTTTAAAACGACTATGTTTAGGCTGCCTCTTCTATCTCATGCTGAAGTGGTTGCACAACTTCAAAGTTATGAGTTACGAAACAAGCGCACACAAATCATGCTCCCAAATAGTTCAATGGCATTTATTTCGCAGCAACGTAACAATGGCTACAAAAATAGCCCCAGAGGAAGAGGTAGAGGACCCTCATTTAATTGGGAAAATTTCATTTAAGGGCCCAAAGTCTACTTGTTTTTTTCAAAAAATGACCTCAAGTGAGCATTGTTTCAATTAAGGGCCTGAATTACCATGTTTTTCTCAAATAAGGATTTAAAGTAAATGTTGTTTAAAATAAAGGCCAGAAGTAACCATAAAATATCAAAAAGGGGCCTGATTTTAAGGGCATTTTCGTCTTTTTGCTTATTTGATTTTTTTGTTAAATTTCTCCTTTTTTTTGTTTCCTTAAAAACTAATTCTTTATTTATTTTTTCCATTTTTCCTATTTCCCCTTTACTGGTCACTTCTTCTTTACGGTAAACCCTGCATTTGAATCTGATGCTTGGCAATACGGAAACCCAGAACTCTGATCAACAATCCAAGACACCCAGAAACTAAAACTCCTCCGACCAACAATCCAAGAAACTCCTCCGACGAACAATCTGACGCTTTTCACTACGGGAAACCCAGAAACTCCTCCGACCACCAATCCAAGACACCCAAGATCGGAAGCCGAAACAGCCGACTGGCTCGACTCAGAGCAGGATGATGATATGGTCTTGGAGCTCCGAGATCTGCCCACCAGGTTTCCAGCAAGCCCTCATTCGAGATCTGCCCACCAGTTCGGCCTAGATCGGTGCACCCGTGGGCGGCGACTGGCATCCCTCCTGCAGTCGGTCTTCAGCGGCCTGATCTTTCCTTGCCTCCTTTTCAAGCTGATCTCCTTGCCCTTCACCTTCAAAGACGAAGGCCTCACCGTCGCTCCCACTGCCGCCGCACAGTCGACGAAGTCGGATTTTGAGTTCGGAAGCCGCTGAATCCCTCGATGCTGACGGTTCAAGGAGCTAGCAGTTGGTCGTCGTCAAAAAAATTTTGCTCTGACCCTCTCCCGAATTTGGTGAGGGCCTCTAGCCCTCACCGCCGGCCTTCGCCGCCCCGCCGATCCCGCACCATCGGTGGGCTGGGGGCCACAAGCTGGAGGGGCAGCCCTCCCGCCTGGGTGCAGTTCCTTTCTTTCTTTCTTTTTTTTAGATTTTTAAAAAACAGAAAATGGATAAAATAGAGAAAAAATAAATATAAAATCAAAATATAAAATGACGAAAATACCTTTTCGGTCAGATTTTTTTGAAATTCTATAATCACTTTATTATGCCCTTGTTCAAAATATATTACATCACTCTAAGCCCTTGATTGAAACAATATTTACTTGGGCCTTCTTTGAAAAAATAAGTAGATTTTGGGCCCTTAAATAAAATTTACCCCGTTTAATTCTAGAGGTCGTGGCTTTTCTCAAGCGAATCAGAACGGTACATTTTTCAGGAAAATATTTTGCTCCTCAGCAATCCAAAGCCTCTGGTAATTCGCCAAAGCCAAACTTTGGAGTGTCAGATCTCACCTATCAGATTTGTAAGAAGAAGGGGCATGATGCTGGTATCGCTTCGACAACAGTTATCAGAGTGGTGATATCCTTCTCGGCACTTCCTCTGCAGCATCGATGGGGAAGCAACCGCGAGGCGGCAAGAAGCCGGACAACATCGGCAAAGGCAAGGTGACGCCGGTGCAGATCGCCTTCATCGTCAACTGCTACCTCCTCGACAACGGCCACCAGCATAGCTGGTCCGCGTTCCGCGCCAGGGCCTCCTCTCGCCTCGCCAAATCCCCTCTCCACGAGGTGCTCACCTCGTCGTTCATGGCAGATCGCCGTGTGATTCCTTGTTCTTTCTCTTTGTTTATGGGTGTTGTTTTGTTGGGTTGGAGTCGGCGCCGAAGTGTGATTCCAGACGCTGTTGCGGGGTATGCAGGATGCTATGAACGCTTACAACCCCGGTGCTGGTCCATTCGCCCTGGCAATTCATGCTCCTGCAGTTGCCGGTTTGGTGGTTGCTCGTCCTCCGTTTAACCCGAGTGGCGGATCGCCTATAGGTACAAAAGCCAAGCCCTCTTTACTGTGAAGTCGTTGTATGATAGAATTGCTTTGATTCTTTGAGGAAATAAATCAAAGCTTCAAAATTGCTTGATTTCCTGTACTTGCTGGTTTAGTTTTCTTCTAAGTGGATGTGAAGCCGTTGTATGACAAACCAGGATATGAATCGCTGGCTGGTGTACTCTGTGATTGTTGATAGTAGACTTCAGCTTCGTTGGGTTCTCCGTCTCTATCTCTCTCTCGCCCATTCTATTAAAATATTTATTCTGCTTCTTTTATCTTTAGGATTGGACTCTAGAATTGGAGGACGTCTTCTTACTTGAACGTGAAGGGGAATTTGATAAATTTGCTCCCTTCCGGCAAATCCTAAGGAATCGAATGCTTTTATGTCATGGTTAGTGACTCCTTTAATTCATTAAAGAGTGACATGATCTTTCGTTTGAGTGGCTACTCCAAAAGAAAATGATAAGTAGCGACTGAAAGTTTCTGCTCCACAGGTTCTCGCTTGACAAACGTTGTAGGTATACTCAATCAAGGACTGAAAATTGCTCCTCCTGAAGCTCCAGCAGCTGGCTACATGGTTCTCCACCTCCCTCTCTCTATATATCTCCATGTATGTATATATTCGTATATATAATATACCTATACATATATGTGTGTGCGCATGATTTTTCTTGTTTATGTTGAAACTTTATCTGCAAATTTAACGTCACTTGTTATGCAGTTTGGCAAATGAGTATAGTTTGCTGACATGGTTAGTAAAAGTGCCCAGTATTGCTTCACTGATAAGAAAAATCCTGTCGGACTAATGCTCTTGAGTGAAGTTGCTTTGGGAGAGGTCTATGAGCTTAAGAAGGCAAAGGTACGTGTGCATATTAGATCCTTTCGGTCTAAATGGATAACTGGTTTCCTTTGTTCCTATATGTTTTTGACGAACTGCTTTGTAGGAATAGCTTCTGATAGCTTAAACTCCTGCCTCAATTTTGTCCCTCAATATTCATTAAATTTGCATGTCAACCTTTTAATTTGCAAGAGAATCCAAGGGATTTACTCTAAGTAGAAGTAAGACTGAATACATGAAGTGTGAGTTCGCCACGACAAGAGGAATAGATCAAGAAACCGTGAAAATGCTTGGACATGAGGTGCCTCAGAAAGATGCTTTCCGATATCTGGGGTCAATATTGCAAAAGAAGGGAGAGATTGATGAGGATGTAAGTCATAGAATCAGAGCAGGTTGGATGAAGTGGCGCAGTGCATCGGGGCTTCTGTGTGATCGTAAAATCCCTCTTAGGCTAAAAGGAAAATTTTATAGAACGGCAGTAAGGCCCGCAATGCTTTACGGAGCCGAATGTTGGCCAGCACATAAGCGACATGGGCATAAAATGGGAGTTGCGGAGATGAGGATGTTAAGGTGAATGTGTGGTCATACAAGAATAGATAAGATCAGAAACGAAAATATTCGACAAAAAGTTAGAGTGGAACCAGTGTCACAAAAGATGAGAGCACAGATTGAGATGGTTTGGGCATATTCTTCGAAGACCTCTAGATGCTCCAGTAAGGACAGAAGTGTGTTATCGAGAGCATGACATGAAGAAATGAAGAGGTCGGCCGAAACTTACTTGGGGGAAAGTAGTAAAATAGGATCTACAGAAGTGGGAAATAGATTGGCGTTCGGTTTGTCTGAGGACGGAGTGGAGGAAAGCTATTAGCATTAGGGAGGGGTAGAGTTCCTATGTTCCAGATTGCCATTTTTAGTCTTTACTCCTTTTATTTCCAGAGTGCTTTTTTTACTTTTATTATTTTATTTTTATTTTTTTGCTTTTATTTTATTAAAAAAATTTAGTTTTTTATTATTATTATTATTATTACTATTTGATATTAGCATTGGGTTCATCGACCGCCGACCCCAACTAGTTTGGGATAAAGGTAATGTTGATGTTGACGTTGATGTACATGGATAAGCCCCCAGAAGGCAAACACTCTTCTAAAGGTCTAGGCAAGATGATACCCCAGGAATCTGAGTACGTGAAATGGAAGGATGATGTTATTGTTCCCTGTGGCAAACCAGTATCTTCTACTGTGAAAGCCTCTGAGCTTATGTACGATGAGTACAATTGTTTATGATAGATGATGCACCTAGGACCAGCAGACAGAATCAGTCAACGACATCGGATTGGGCTCAAATTTGGTCGGTTGAAGCGAAACGGCCGTCTGATCAATACTCGGTGCCGTTGGCATTGGATTTTGGCAATTCGGGGTCGTTTAGATGGATTTCCGAGCATTTTTCTATTTTTAGGCAATTTTATAATTTAATGGTATTTTTGTAATTTTTGCGTTATCTTTTGTCATTAGGGTTGACACCTATATAAGGTCGTCTTTAGGGTTTTGATGACAGATTATTGAATTTTGAGAATATTACGATTGATATCGTTTTTTAGAGAACAGCGATTGTTCCTCATTCTATCGATTTTGTTCTTCATCGCCTTCTTTCTATTGTGCTTCGGCATCATTTGGTATCAGAGCACAGGTTGCTTCGAACCGATGGCTGAACAAAATCGTGGTGGTCGAAGGCAGCGTGGTCGTGGAGGCCAGGGACGTGGAGTCGTTCCTGATGCAGATGAACAACCGCGTATGCGAGACCTGCGAGACATAGAAATCGAAGAGCTGAGGAGACAACTTCAGGGTATGCAGCGACGTCTTGCAGAGGCAGGGCTTGACGCGCAACCTGAAGAAGGAGCGGAATCTGCTGATCCATCCGATGTTGAAGAGGAAGATGAAAACCCTTTTGGGGTTCTGGACCAGGGGCGGAATCAAGGAGTACGACCTGGAAATCAACATTTTTCTCAAAATTTCGGAATGAAGATGGAGATTCCTGAGTTTCATGGTAAGGCTCATCCTGATGAGTTTATTGACTGGTTACATACAGTAGAGCGGATCTTTGATATTAAAGATCTGTCTGAGGGGCAAAAAATGAAGTTAGTGGCTATTAGGCTACGAAAGCATGCTTCGATTTGGTGGGAGCATGTGAAAAAGCAGCGTTCTAGGGAAGGAAAATCGAAGGTAGATCGTTGGGATAAAATGAAAAAATTGTTGCAGAAAATTTTTTTGCCTACTCATTATAGGCAAGAGGCGTTTATTGAATATCACAATGTTAAGCAGCGAGAATTGACAGTCGAGGAATATACAGAGGAGTTTGATCGGTTACGGATGTGTTGTGATGTAGCGGAAGAAGACGAGCAAACAGTTGCTCGATATTTGGCAAGGTTGCGCTATGAAATTTCTGATGTTGTCCAACTACAACAGTATTGGACATATGAGGATGTGTGCAGGTTGGCCTTAAAGGTGGAAGGGCAATGTAAAAGAAAGGGCAGTGGTTCCAAGTGGTCAGGCGGCAGTTCTAAATGGTCAGGCAAAGAATCCCGCGGAAAAATGGGGAACTCTTCAACTAATTCAAACCCAGCAACAGTTAAGAGTGCGAGTTCTAAACCGACATCAAAGGGAGAACAGAGTAGTGCTGGAACTAGCAAGGGAGGAGCTGCAGCCAAGCGGTGTTACAAGTGTCAAGGACTCGGACATTTCGCCGTTGATTGTCCGAACCGGCAGTTTGTAACATTGGTTGATAATCCTGCATTTGTTGAGGACCTCGTTTATGACGAAACTGATGAAGAACGAGAGGACGTGGATCCAAATCAAGAAGAAATTGTCTATGCCGATTCTGGTGAGTCTTTAGTTGTGCGAAGAATTCTAAATATTGCTGAAGTTGATGATGAATCGTGGCTTAGGCATAACATTTTTCATACTAAGTGCACCAGTGGGGGAAAGGTGTGTAGTATGATAATCGATGGAGGGAGTTGTGAGAATGTGATATCTACTACTATGGTAGAGAAGTTGAGGCTGAAAACTGAAGATCATCCTCAACCATATAAACTGTCGTGGCTTAAGAAGGGAAACGAAGTGAAAGTAACCAAGAGGTGTCTGGTACATTTCTCGATTGGAAAGAATTATGTTGATGAAGTTTGGGGTGATGTAGTCCCCATGGATGCTTGTCATATTCTGTCGGGAAGACCATGGCAATTCGACAGAAAAACTCAGCATGATGGGTTAAAAAACACATACACTTTCAAGAAGGATGGTCGGTCTATTACGCTGGGTCCTTCAGATTTGAGGAAGGAGGCGAAGAATAATCTGTTGTCCAGGTCAGAATTCCAAGAGGAGGCGGTGAACGCTCCTGAACTTTTCGCTGTTGTGTGATAGAGCAGAATTCTGACAGTCCAGAAATTCCTACACCAGTTTTGCCTCTACTAAATGAGTTTGCCGATGTAGCATCGGAAGAGATGCCACCTGGGTTACCACCTATGAGGAACATTCAGCACTGTATCGATTTCATTCCAGGAGCTGTTATCCCTAATAAGGCAGCTTACAGGATGAATCCTAAAGAACATGAGGAGATGCAGAGGCAAGTGCAGGAGCTGTTAGAAAATGGTGCAGTTCGGGAGAGTATGAGTCCATGTGCCGTACCAGCTTTGTTGGTCCCTAAGAAAGATGGGTCGTGGAGAATGTGCATAGATAGCAGAGCTGTCAACAAAATCACAATAAGGTATCGCTTTCCTATTCCGCGATTTGATGATTTGATTGATCAGTTATTTGGGGCGACTATCTTTTCAAAGATAGACTTGAGGAGTGGATATCATCAGATTAGGGTGCGACCTGGAGATGAATGGAAGACAGCATTTAAGACTAGGGATGGTCTGTATGAATGGATGGTGATGCCATTCGGATTGTCTAACGCCCCGAGCACCTTTATGAGGTTGATGAATCAGGTTTTTCGTCCTTTTATTGGCCAATTTGTTGTCGTTTATTTCGATGATATTTTAGTTTATAGTGCTTCAACTGAGCAACACTTGCAGCATCTGAGAAAGGTATTTGAAGCCTTGAGGGAGCAGAAACTATATGCTAACACTAAGAAGTGTCATTTTTGGGCTGATCATGTGACCTTTTTGGGATATATCGTGTCCAAGGAGGGCATTCAGATGGATCCAACTAAGATTGAGGCTATCACAAATTGGGAGATTCCAAAAAATATTCATGAGGTACGTAGCTTTCATGGGCTAGCGTCTTTTTATCGGAGGTTTGTTCGGGATTTCAGTTCTATTATTGCGCCTCTTACGGATTGTCTAAAAGGAGGTAGATTTGTGTGGACCAAAGAGGCGGAAACTGCATTCCAATTACTGAAGAAGAAGGTGACTGAAGCCCCTGTGTTAGTGCTTCCTAACTTTAGTGAGATTTTCGAGGTGCATTGCGATGCATCGGGCGTTGGAATTGGGGGTGTCCTGAGTCAAAAGAATAAGCCAATAGCGTTCTTCAGTGAAAAGTTGAACGAAGCAAAAAAAAAGTATTCGACTTATGACAAAGAATTTTATGCTATTGTGAGGAGTTTGGAGCATTGGCGACATTATCTTATTTCGAAGGAATTTGTTTTGTATTCTGATCATGAAGCCTTGAAGTATATCAATGGGCAACATAAACTGAACGCTAGACATGCGAAGTGGGTGGAATTTCTTCAAGCTTTCATTTTTTCCATTAAACATAAGGCGGGCGTGCTAAATAGAGTTGCTGATGCCTTGAGCAGAAAACATTCCTTACTGTCCACAATGCAGGTGAAAGTTCTGGGTTTTGATTCTTTTAAGGATTTGTATATTGACGATCCTTATTTTGGCGATATATGGAAGAAGTGCAAAGCGGAGCCTTTTCAGCAATTTCAGATTGTGGAGGGCTACCTTTTTAAAGGTAACAGGCTATGTATTCCTCAGTGTTCTTTGAGGGAGTCAATTATTATCGAGAGTCATGCAGGAGGTCTTGCTGGGCACTTTGGCGTGGATAAGACGATGGCCTTGCTATGTGAGCATTTTTATTGGCCACGAATGGAGCGTGATGTGACTCGATTTATAGAGAGATGCAGGGTATGTCATGTGGCGAAAACCAGAGGTACTAATGCTGGGTTGTATATGCCTCTACCTGTTCCAGATGCACCTTAGGAGGACGCCAGTCTAGATTTTGTCTTGGGATTACCAAAGACTCAACGGAATAAAGATTCCGTAATGGTAGTTGTCGACAGGTTTTCAAAGATGGCGCACTTTATTCCCTGTAACAAGACTTTTGATGCTTCACAGGTCGCGCGATTGTACCTACAGGAGGTTGTTAAGCTGCATGGAGTTCCTAAATCCATAACGTCAGATCGTGATGTGAAATTTGTGAGTCACTTTTGGCGTACTCTTTGGAGGCATATGGGAACCAAATTGCAATTTAGTTCCTCTCATCATCCCCAGACCGATGGGCAGACTGAGGTTGTCAATCGAAGCTTGGGAAATTTACTACGAAGCTGGGTTGGAGATAGTCCAAAACAGTGGGACTTGGTGTTGCCTCAAGCAGAATTTGCCTACAATCGATCACAGAATCGAACTACAGGCAAAAGTCCTTTCGAGATAGTTTATGGGCGTAATCCAATTACTCCCCTGGATCTCACGCCATTACTGGTGGACAAACAGTTCAGTTCAGATGCTGATGACCATGCTAAACAGATCAAAGAGCTGCATTCACAGATTCATATCCAGATAGACAAGCAGAATATGAAGTATAAGCAACGGGTGGACAGACGCAGAAAAGGGGTCGTCTTCAAAGAAGGTGATCTAGTATGGATTCATCTCCGAAAAGAGAGATTTCCGGCTGGCAGGTTTAGCAAGTTGCAGCCTAGAGCTGACGGACCCTTTAGAGTTCTGGAGCGAATTAGTGATAATGCTTATAAGGTTGAGCTGCCGGGTAAGTATAATGTATCCGGAACTTTTAATGTAGCGGATTTATCTCCTTACCACACTGATGAGGAAGAACCTGAAGAGATTGATGCTAATGGAGATGAAGCCGATTCGAGGGCGAATCTTTTTTCTAGCAGGGGAGGATGATGCACCTAGGACCAGCAGACAGAATCAGTCAACGACATCGGATTGGGCTCAAATATGGTCGGTTGAAGCGAAACGGCCGTCTGATCAATACTCGGTGCCGTTGGCATTGGATTTTGGCAATTCGGGATCGTTTAGATGGATTTCCGAGCATTTTTCTATTTTTAGGCAATTTTATAATTTAATGGTATTTTTGTAATTTTTGCGTTATCTTTTGTCATTAGGGTTGACACCTATATAAGGTCGTCTTTAGGGTTTTGATGACAGATTATTGAATTTTGAGAATATTACGATTGATATCGTTTTTGAGAGAACAGCGATTGTTCCTCATTCTATCGATTTTGTTCTTCATCGCCTTCTTTCTATTGTGCTTCGGCATCAATAGAGCTCAAGTAAGTTTGGCTTTTCAGATACAATTTGAGTTATCATACTATATATTACCCTGTCCACTGATCTGGTGGTTGGATGTGATGTCCTTGACAGGTTAATATGCAGTTTTTGATCAAGGTGAGGTTTCACCACAAAAGGTGAAGAAGCAGCTAAAACTTTTCGTTGCTTGCTTTTTGATCTTTTGTATAGGCTGGTGTCACGACCTAAAAATTCAGGATTATTTCAGGTTAATAGATTATTAAGTTAAGTAAATTAATTAACCAAACTCGGACTCTCCCAAGTCCTACCAAATTGTAACTTTCATGCGAGCAATTGATGTGCAAATTATTTTCAAATCTTGGAGCCGTCACTAATCATTCTAGGTAGGTTGATTATGAACCTAAATGAAATATCAAGAGAAATACTTTATTTCTGCAAACCAGAGATTTCAAGTTCAGGAAATTGGTTACACTAATATTTCTATTAATGCCCTTTCGATACCCATTTCATGAAAATCATCTAAGTTGGCTACTTTCAAGGATTCAGATTTAAAGTTTTAAAGGTGTAATTTTTTTATTTTTTATTATTTTTAAATAGTAACCACAACCATCGCCACCGTCGGAGTACAAATAAATAATAATTTTTAAAAAAATTCAAATAGTAAACAATAATTTTTAGAAGTGGAAATTTTTAACTGTTGTCGAACAAACTTTTGTTCCAGGATCAGAAATTTTATATTGTTATCAAACGCAATTTTTTCGCTAAAAAATTCATCTATTTATTTTTGAAACAGAATGACATTCACCCCTTGTATTATTGATTTTAAGCAAGAGAACAGCGATTAATGCTAGTTGTCATGTGGATAATGCAAGCTCTAATGACTTGGGAGTTCAATACTTGAAGAAGAGACTCATTCATTGGAACTCTCTACTATTGAATGGTGAGTTACTCCACATGAGATGTTGTGCATATATATTGAGCTTGATTGTGAGAGGGGTGGAAAGAAATGGATGATTCAATTATTAAAATACGCTCAGCTATGCGTTATGTGAGGTCCTCTCCATCGAGATTGCAACGATTTAAGAAGTACATTGAGTTAGAAAATATCGAGTCTAAAAGTCTTGTATGTTTAGATGTGGAGACTCATTGAAACTCAACATACTTGATGTTGGAAGCGGCTTTAAAGTTTGAAAAGGCTTTTATCTCGTTAGAAATTGAGGATCGCAAATTTTTTGAAGAGCTTTCCAAGGTAAGGGGAGGGACTGGATTGCCTACTAGTGTCGATTGGGAATATGCCCGTGGAATTCTTCCTTTCTTGAATATGTTCTATGACATGACTTTACAAGTATCAAGTACTTCTTATGTCACTAGTAATTGTTTGGTTGGGATTCTTATGATGATCCACAGATATTGTGAGAATGAAAAGGAGGATAACCCACCCACGCATGGCCGAGTTGGTTAAGAGATGGATTATCCCTTGTCGGGTCCCTGATTCAAATCTCCTAACTCGCACTCCATGACTTAAGTGGGGGTCGCGGCTAGTGGTTGTCATGCTAGTCCCCCCGAAGAATAATCGAGGTGCACGCAAGCTGGCCCGAACACCTCGGTCATAAAAAAAAAAAGGAGGACAAGAGTTTGCGGCAAATGGCCAAGAAAATGAAGATCAAATTCAATAAGTATTTTGGCAATGTAAACAACATCAATTTATCTTTGTTCATTGCTTGCATACTTGACCCTCAACATAAGTGAAAATATATGAAATGGTTGATTAATCGTTTTTATGAAAGTAAGCGGGCGGAAACTTTAAGAGATAGAGTAACAACATCTCTAAAGTTCTTGTTTGAGCAATATTGCACCGGTGTATGCCCCCAAAATAACTTGAGGTCGAAGGGTACAAGAACAATGAGTGTGGCAAAGTCTCCAGTAGTTGATGTGGATATTTTGAATGAAGAGTATCTTAGCAAAACAGGACAACAATATTTCGAAGAAAAATCTGAATTAGATAAGTATTTGGAAGAAGATCGTGAATGTTATAGTCCTGAATTTGATATCTTGACTTGGTGGAAAGTCAATTTTTCGAGATATCCTATCATCTATTTCGTTGCTCAAGATATTTTGGCTGTGCCATCTCAACTGTAGCATCAGAGTCTACATTCAGCATAGAAGGTAGAGTACTTGACGTGTTTCGTAGCTCCTTGACCCCAAACAAGGTGGAGGCTTTTGTATGTACTCAAGATTGGTTACGATCCGCACCAATTTCAGTTTCAATCGAGAAGGACATAGCAGAACTCGAAAATTTTGAGTCAGGTAAGAAATTACCGTAGAATTTTTATACTCTTCAATATTTCAATAGATACTATAATTCTCATTTTCATTTTGAATTCGATGTAGATTTGTCAACTATGACCATGAAGCTTAACTTGATATTGATTTCTCTTGATGATTGACGACCTTGGAGGTTGGTACTTGTTTAGCCATTTTCTTATTGATTCAATCTTGGCAAATGATGGCCTTACCCCGTGGATGCTTTTCGCAGGAAACCATTATATGGAGTTCTTGAAATTTCTAAAAGAGTTGATGGTAAGATTTTTAAATGTACAATATTGGTCTCTGCCTCTCTGGTATTGATGTCCTCCCCTGTTTGTTTTTGCTGTTAGTGTATTGAATTTCTAGCGATGTTATCCCCCTTCTTAAAAACAAGGAATAGCCTTCTCCTTTCACTTTATGTGCCTGGAAGCATTTTTTCGCTGGATTTTAAAGAATGGGGTAAAGTTACATACTCCATTGGTACTTTTGTATTGTCTTTTAATTGCTTGCTGTGTTATTTTTTACTTTTCCTGCAAAGTGTCTCTCTTCTCAGAACCTGTTCCTTTTTGGTTTTCAAGCTTTAACATTGTTGGAGAGTGCCATTAGGAGGGATCATTTGTCCCCTAATTTCGAGACCACTAATGAATTGCTGAGTATGTCTTCTGCATTTGTTGCTGATGTTTCTCCCAGTCTTGAAGCTTTGAATGTACTCCCATGGATACCTCAAACGACAGCTGCAGTTGCCTTAAGGCTCATGGAATTTGATTCAGCTATCTCTTATTCGCTTCATCAAAAGGGGTCTGAGGTTAATAATGGTTCTGGGGACTTTTAGGTGATTTGCTTGTTCAAAAACACATGAAGGAGAAGGTCTTAATGATGGCTGACTTTCGCCATCATACTGTTGCACCATTTTGTGTTGAAAAAAGTTATTTGCATGTATTGATGCATTTTGTGCTCTCCTTTCTTGGATTTTTTTTATAAATCTTTTTAGTCAATGTTCAATCTCTCTTGGTCTTTCATTGTGTATTCTGAATTAGAGAAAGTTGTTTATATAAGCTTAGCAAAGGCCTCATGTGTATATTGCTTGTTTACCAAGCCTTCTAGGGTGTATTTTTCTCGAGTTTGCTATCATATGACACTTAGATCAGTGACAAATGAAATTTCATTGGTGACAGTGTCTATGACATAGCAGAAAGAACGTGCATACTTGTGCTCTTTCAAGATCTTTGGCTTTAGCAGCCATATTATATCATGTTTCTTTTGTGACTTGATCTCTGAATTAAGTCGATGCCATGGAAAACAGTTTGAGGGTTGTAAGAAAAATCTTCATGTCTGGGTATCCGTTACTTGTGTCCGATTGGCATAACTTTTTAATTGATTGACACCTTGAAATATTTGTCTCGGCTTAACTTATATTATTCAATGACCTTACACTAGATTTTTCAGAAAGGCTACTCATATGAGATGAAAAAAAAATTGTTGAGACTCAGTAATCAATTAATAACTCTGAGTTATTCACTTGGATTTCAATAGCGAAAAAAAATTGAAAATTGAACCGAATCGAGCTGAGTTTTTAGTTTGTGGTTCAGGACAATTTCGATTTAGTTCAGATGCATTTCCTAATGGTTCAGTTCAGTTCGATTTTTCAAAAAATCGAATTGAATTGAACCATTGACACCCCTATCGTTGATTTTAAGCAAGAGAACAACAATCAATGCTAGTGGTCAAATAATATTTCACTCAAACGGAAAAAAGAAGTCTCTGACCAAAAAAAAGAAAAACGGGAAAAAGAAGCCCGACCAAAAAAAAAAGTGAAAAAAAAAGACAAACAGAACCCATGTGAAAAGTGAAGTAATAAAGCCAATTTGCGTCAGGAAAGTCTTGGTCTTCCTGAACTTCATTAAAGTTTCTTTCGCATCATCTCCTTTTCATGTCGGCTTCACTTTCTTTACAAAAAAAAAAAAAAAAAGGTGCTTGATATCCAACAAAGTCTTGGTCTTCCTGAGTTATGTGGCAGTTACAGTGCTAACAATTCCTAGCAAGATGGGTGACAATGATCTGCTGAAGGATGCTAAGATAGTAGTTAATGGTCGGAAACGGTTTGATAGGAGACTCCTGATATTTTTTAACACAATTTGCCAGTTCACTAAATGTTATTTGTAAACTATAATTTTCAGTGGACCATATATTGTTAAATGGTGTTTTGTGACTAGTTTAGTATTGCGAGTGCAAGAATAAAACAAAGGAACTTGCTCAATGGACTGGTTGGTGAACTAATCCTTTTCTCGTTTAGCTCAAGTTGCGTGCTTTTGTTTTCCTAATTGAGCAAATACAAATGCATGATGAAAAATTTTGGTCTTCGCGAGTTTTTTATGATTTATTTTCATGACTAGATATATAGGGTGGGCATGACAACACTTCTATTTCAAAAATCGACTTCTGACCAGAAATTGATTTTTCTACTTCTGTTACAGAAGTTGATTTCTAATCAGAGAAAGGCAATTGATGATAGGACTAAATTTTTACTTCTAGAACAGAATCTCGTTTGATAATGATTGAAAATTTCTGCGTCTAGAACATTATTATCACAAAATATTTTACAAAAAATTATATACCCTATTCTAAAATGTATGTTATTCAAGAAAAGTTAAATGCAAATACTGACGAATTTACGTGTGATTTGTCATTTTATCATTTATGTAAATGCGGACCAAATTATGGGAAAATTGTTTTAATGAATACGATAGTCGAGCTCATATACTCACGCTAAAAGCACATATCCTTCCTCTCTTGTGCCTATGGTGTGGTTTATATCGCGATGGGCATAATATATTAACATTTTTCGTGCGTATTATATTGCAATGGGCATAATATAAAATCGATCGACTTTAGCTGATTTTGTTTGAAATCTAGTGGTCCTGAGATCACCTACATATTAGCTGTTGTATTAAACGCACGGAACCATTAAATTTAATAGAATATGATTCAACTGTTGTATTAAACACACTTATGTGATATAACCAAAGCTATCATGCACTTGATTATTCGCATGTCACCTCCATCATATTCCAATACAAACAGAACTTGCACGGAAAATGGCAAAAGAACATGATTCATGCTCAATTCAGATTGCGTTAACAAAATCACAAATCACCATAGACTTGGTGCATTAAATCCAACATGTGGATCTATACAAGTATTCTTTACATGAGGAGACAGAGGAAAATGTAGAGACTCCAACACAAAATCGTGAAGCCATTTTCGGACCACGGAATGTCTCCATTTGACTATGCAATATGCAACATGATGCTTACAAGCATGAAGAGAAGACCCTGAATGTAGCACCAAGGGGATTTCCTCGGGGCACATGGAGCACTTGGAACACTTGGCCAAGACCGTTTCTGCAAAAGCAAGGCAAAAAGAGAAACCAGTAGGATGTTCACACTTACACTCGATGAATTATCTTTCAAGTCACTAATTCAAATGGAAAAACAAATTCCTGAATCCTGCGGGTCTTTGGTTTTAACCACTTGTTAAGTCAGAGAGGGCCTTCCACTGCTACGAAAGTGAACAGTTGGCTAACTAGCACCCCACAAGGAAAAACGATCACATCATCATCTCTGACATGTTTACAAAGTGGGTCTTCTCTTCTCCAGAATGCTCAATTCTCAACCTAAAGCACTTAAACAACAAAAATGATGTATTTGAAGATGTCACTGGGAGAGTGCCCAGAATTAGGAGCAGATGGAGGATCTCCCTTAAAAATCCATTATGAGAGGTCAACCGAAAATATTCATCTACAGTCAATCAAACACAAACAAATTTTCTAAGAGCGACAACCAATTTCTTTTACCTTTACAAAAAGAGCTGCTTAGAATCCTGATCTTTTTTAACACAATTTTCTAGTTCATTAATGTTATTTGTAAAGTATAATTTTCAGTGAATCATATATTGTTAGGGGGTAATTTGTGATTAGTTTAGTATTACGAGTGCCAGAGTAAAACAAGGGAATTTGCTCAATAGATTGGTTGGTGAAGTTGAACTAATCAATTTTTTTGTTTAGCTCAAGACGCGTGCTTTTGTTTTTCTTATTGAGCAGATTAAAATGCATGATGAAAAGTCTTAGTCTTCGCGACTTTTTTTTTATGATTTATTTTGGTGATCGGATGTACAGTTTCCCAGCTCTTAGGGATCTTTTGATCATGATTATTTTTTATCTAGCGCTCGGTTTTTGTGTTAAAAAAAAAACTCAGTGGGATTGGCAGAATCGAGAAGCTCAAGTGAAATTTGTGTTTTGTCACTTTTTGGGAGACGAAAATGATGCGAAAGGAAGATAGAGAATAAAGCAGCAAAGTGAAATAGAGAGAGGAGTGAGGGAGACAGCGCAGCAATGATGACAGTGTTAGAAAATTCATACAATATGTATATTAATCTATACAATGACAGAATCAAATCATAACCAATGAAATGAAAGATAGGTTTATAACAGACATGTCATGGACTATGTCATTCACCATAAGTCTCACCAATCTTCTTCTTTGAAGATCTGCAATCCACAAAGTTGTGATCTATCTTGTCACAGTTGAAGCATGTGCCTTGATATCTGTTCTTGGCCACTTTAACTTGCAATCATTTAAACTTCGAATCACAATAATAAATGTGATCAAGCTGCTTCAAAGATGAAAACATTAAGTTGGCAGAAGCACAAAATTTGATCCTTCAGAAGCAGTATTCAAAAACGTCAGATGCAAAAAATTCATCAGATGCAACTGCATCTGAACCCTTCAGATGCAACTGCTTCTGAACCATCACATGCAGAAATTCGTCAGATGCAGAAATTCGTCAGATGCAACTGCTTCTGAACCCATCAGATGCAACTGCTTCTGAACCCATCAGATGCAGTCCTTCTGGACCCGTCAGAAGCAGTCCTTCTGGACCCGTCAGAAGGAGTTCCTTCTGGACTCGTCAGATGGAGTTCCTTCTGACCCTCCTTCTGAGTTTCCTTCTGACCCTCCTTTTGAGCTTCCTTCTGAGTCTCCTTCTGACCTTCCTTCTGACCCTTCCTTCTGAGCTTCTTTTTGAGCCTCCTTCTGACCTTCCTTCTGAGTCTCCTTTTGAGTCTCCTTTTGGATAACAAAATCTGAATGGAAATATAACAATATAAATAAATTGATTAAAAGAATACCGAGGCCTGTGTACGATGCAGTTTCCTTAAAACAGATTCGTCCCCTCCAGTACGTGCTTTGAGGTTTCGTGGACGTCTGTCTCCCAGGATACAACGGTTGAACAGCGATAGATGCTAGCACAACACTCCAACGCTTTCGGCGAACTTGAACAACACGAGAACACTATGGAAAGCAATGCAAATGCATAGAATCGGAAAAGATGGAGAAAAGTTTTCCTTTTGAGATTGTAGTGTTCTCCTATCTCACTTCCTCTCTTTCAAACAGAATGTAAAACCACATATTTATAGGCTAAGTGGGGCATTGCGAAAATAAATAATAACGGCTAAAATAATTCTGTCGTTTAGAGCCGTTATGTAATTAATTCTGTAACCACAGAATTATAACAACCGTTACTTAGTTAATACCATTTACACACCGATAATTAACGTAAGCACGATTAACGGCTTGAGTTGGAAAAAATTAAAACAGAAGGCAAAAATGGGCTTGTCGCGAGGCCCACTTTTCTGTCCGGCATTCGCGTACGCAGGTCGTGCGCTCGCGCCCAAGTTCAACTTGTCGGGTCTCCGTCGGGGTCCGGGATTCGCACCCCCCCTACGCGTGCGCGCGAGGCATAGTGCTTGTGCTATGATAGTTACCACTCAAAGAGAGTGTATCCATATATAAAGCACTTCAAGGCCTTCTTCCTTTCCTATGTGGGACTAGTGCTTTGTCACTTCCCACTTCCAACTTAAGAGTGTTCTTTGATAAACAATTTCTCATTCACTCACCATCAAAATACCTCATATTTCCAACAATCCCCCACATGAATGAAAATTGTTTTGGTTTTGACTCTGTGATACTGTTCAACAAATGAAACCTGCATAGGATAGGTAGGTGTCACCCTTTGAACCTTCCCTTGTGAAAGTATATTTAATTTACCAGCTGTCCAGTAGACATGATGTCCTTGAACTGTCCTGCTTTCTTAGTAAATGACCCATACACTTCACACATGAATCATCAACGTTTGTTCAGTTCTCATGAGTATGTTCGTTTTGGCCATGAACATCGTCCTGGTTCTGCGAGAGTTTCTAAAGAATTCAGCCATCAATAATTCTCCTTTGAAGCGGCCCCACTTCTCTCTCACATAGGTGATTACTTAATCTTGAGTAATTAATTTACTCCACTTAAGAATCATTAAAGCAATAGTTGCTATCCTTTTCCTGATAAACCCCCACAGTAATTTGTTTACTCCACATACTTGGGGGATATCAAATCACTGTTTCTTTTATAGGAATGATTTGAGGGATAAACCCCCACAGTGATATCTTAAGTTCGTACACTTAGGTTGTCCCTTTTAAACCTAGATCTTGGGATCTCCAGTCAGCTAGGTTGGGTTTTCCGTTATACAAACTTTTCTGTAATGGGCTGTAGTCCCATTCCTATAGTTGCCTTTCCAACTAACTCTCTGTTTAACCCTTTTGGTTAGCAGATCTGCAATATTATCCTTTGACTTTACGTAGTCAACAGAGATAATTCCAGTTGAGAGTAGTTATCTAATGGTATTATGTCTATGACATATATGTCTAGACTTACCATTATACATAAAACTCTGTGCTCTTACAATCGCAGATTGGCAATCGCACTGTATACAGATTGATGGCACATGTTTTTTTGCCGTTTTGGAATATCCTCTATGAAATGGCATAGCCATTTAGCCTCTTCATCACATATGTCCAAAGCTATAACTTTGGATTCCATTATAACAGTTTGTTTCCAGGATTTCCAAAAATATGGCTGCATCTACTAATGTGAATTCATATCAACTAGTAGATTTTGGAATAGCCATTTTTGCAAGGCACCCCCACACTCGTAAGCATTTATAGGATGGTCTCCTACCTTTCCATAGCTCATAAGGGGAACAACCATTTTTGCAAGGCACCCCCACAATCGTAAGCATTTATAGGATGGTCTCCTACCTTTCCATAGCTCATAAGGGGTTTTATCCTCTTTATTTCGAGGTATTGCATTATTCTCACCTTATGAAGGAAATAATGCTTCACAAGGTCAACAAATAACTTGTTATTGCCCTAATTCATGAAATCGTCAATCACATAAGTTGGGTTACCATCACTGTTGATTTACCTCAACTGGCTAAGTCCCATTTCCCTCGAGGAATAGTCAGAGGATCGGCCGAATCCATTTCTGACTTCATATTATCAATGGACATAATTCCATTTTCAAGCAATTGCTTTATCACGTCACTCCTCGAGCGAACATATCTTTTTCTTTTTGCAATGGCTATTGCCACTTGGCAATCACAATGCATAGACATGTAAAGTGCCGATTTCATTTCCTTGAGCAAACCTCAAGTTATCAAGATAAAATATTTCGTTCTTCTTCTCCTACTAAAGTGTAGGAGGATAAACGTTATATTTCCACAAATATGCTTGGTAGCATCTAGGTTTATCACCTATTATTTTTTCGTTAGCCATAATATTGGCTCGAGAAATGACCATAACATTTTTCATAATCATCTGCTTCAACCAAATTGACTTTTGGTTTAGCAGGATTGTCATTTCCTCCAAAATATTTTGTTTGGTTGAGTTCCAAACTACAACATCCCACCAAGTGTGAATATGATCAAATAGTGGATCTTGTCTCATTCGAATCTAATTTCGAATTATACACAGAAATCACCAATTGGTGTTTCTCATTGCTTCTTATAGAGAACAAATTTCTCTTAAGACTTCATCTTTGCTTTTAAGCAAATCTACATAGCATTTTTTATGCTATCATCGATAAAGGTAATAAAATATTTATTACCGCCTCTTGTTTGTATGAATTACAAATTCACATACATCACAATGAATAAGCCTCTATTGATTCATCTATTTTGTACATAGAGCCTCTATTGGCTCTTTCCTTTCGCGTTCAGAGCCTCTATTGAACCTTTTGTGTTCAAGGTTTCTATTGAACTTTTCGCGTTCAGAGTCTCTGTTAAGCGCTATTTTTGTTCAAAGCGCCGCACATGTTTCAAGCAATCTCTTCCGCATAGGATGGGAAGAATCGCTTTTCGAAACTCAGCTTCAGATGCCTCCCATGTCTTGATATGGTTGGCCTTATCGTTGCTCTTGGTGTATCACCATAGCAACGCATTTTCCAAATACAAGGGTATGGTGCTCACACGCACCTTGTCATTGTTGACACCTGATTTTTGACCATCTATCATTGTGATTTTTATTTTTAAAATAAATTAAAAATATCAAAAAAGGTCATAAAATCACAAAATCAACTTTGGAAGCCTTAGCCTAGCCTCAGGAACCAATTTTGAATAAAAAATATTTTTGGTATTTTTTAATATTTTTCGAATTTATTTAATTATAAAAATACCCAAAAAATCAGAAAAATACCATTCGTAGTCAGAAAAATACCCAAAAATATTCGATATTTTTTTTTAATTTCCTCTTCAAGTGTATTACTTTAAATCTCAAAAATTCGGCTAGGGTCAACGTGTTCCTTAACAAACATAAACCCAAACCGAACCCAAAAAAAAAAAATCATTTTCGAGTCTTTTAATTTTCAATTATCACTTTTTATAAGCTATGACATTGGATTCTAAAGTCTTGAAGTGCAATTGGGTCAGTTTGCCCTCCAATTTGATCAATTTTAACCAAAAAGGCTTAATTGCATATTTTTCTTTCAACTAGTCCCCGGTTTCACGGATCTTGAATTTCACACGGGCATATCCATTAAAATTCAACACCTCTGCCCCATAATTTTCATCATGCCCAATCCATTGGCGGCCTCAATTCAGGCTAATTTGGTAGTTTGGATGTATACGTATGCTCTACGTATTTATACGTCATGCGTATTTATACTGTTTGGTAACCTCTTTAACTCTTGTAATAATAATAATGGTTATTATTTTTAACACCTTTGTTAGTGCTATTTTTAAATAGAATTTTTGTATTATAAATTGTGAGTGTTATTTTTAGATAGCATTTATAATTGTTAGTGCTATTTTTAAATAGCATTTTTGTATTATAAATTGTGAGTGCTATTGTTAGTGTTATTTTTAAATAGCATTTTTGTATCATAAATTGTGAGTGCTATTTTTAGATAGCATTTATAATTGTTAGTGCTATTTTTAAATAGCATTTTTGTATTATAAATTGTGAGTGTTATTTTTAGATAGCATTTATAATTGTTAGTGCTATTTTTAAATAGCATTTTTGTATCATAAATTGTGAGTGCTATTGTTAGTGTTATTTTTAAATAGCATTTTTGCATTATGAATTGTGAGTGTTATTTTTAGATAGCATTTATAATTGTTAGTGCTATTTTTAAATAGCATTTTTGTATCATAAATTGTGAGTGCTATTGTTAGTGCTATTTTATAATTCAATTTATTAGAAGGTGTTTTTGGCTATAAAAGGATGACAAGAGTTTTGAGGTTGAGGGAGAGAGAGGACATACGTTGAGAAAATTCTTAGAAGAGGGAGACATTTTGTAGAGTGTGCAAATTTTTGAGAGCTTAGAGAGAAGAACACAAACACTATCTATATTCTCATAATCTTGAGTGAGTAAAATATACTAAGTTCGGAATATTGATTCCGCATATTGCTAGCACAATTGTTGTGGAGTTATTAGTCGTCTCCCCGTTCGTCAATTGGTGGTGCGTCTGAACTAGATGCCTAACACTTGTGGAGGCTGAGATCGAAGAACATCGAACCGACACCTCCGTTCAAGCACGCTACGAGAGGTAATCTATTTACTCCCTTTGAGGCTTTGTGATTTTTTTCGATTGAAATGCACGAAGTACGCCTCTGGAGATACATGTATGGGTTGTTATTTATTTCCGCTACGTGTTACGTGGATCCCAACAGTGGTATCAGAGCCAATCCTTAGGTTTTTTCGTGCATTTAATTGATTTTTGCAATTTTTGCAATACTATGGCCAATATGTATTAACGAATTGTTCGTCTTACATGGCTAATGGAGGTTGATTGTTTTATATGATAAATTAATCAATGTAGCAAAAATTGAGACTAAATCAATTTTGAATCGAAAATTTATGGCTATCTTATTTTACGTAAAAATTTTGAATATGATTCAACGTAGAATTTTTATTGTGCCTTCCTAAGTTTTAAATTGTGAATTTATTACTTACGTGGAAGGGTGGTGATCATGGAAAAATCCCTAATCGATGTGATTGATGTATATATGAATGTATGATGATTATTTATATATTTGGGGTTGTAATTATTAAATGGAGGCTGCGTACTCCTTTTATTTTTCATGTAATCTTTATTTTTAGCATAGTCAATTGTTGATGTAAATGCTACGAGGATTACGTGGATGAGCCTTTTAAGTCGGCGAGCTCTTTGGGGCCCAATTCTTGAAGAGTTCAAGAAACCAAGAAGAAGCGAAGAGCGGCTCTCCGTTATTAAAATATTAAAATGATTAAATGTGGTCTCATTGGCTCGAGATCCATTAAATCATAATTCCATTATCACCACGTAGGGTAGATGTTTATGTGATTGACATCTATTTATTTGTTATGATTACGTGAGCATGTTAAACTGGTTAATATGCAAAGTCAGACTTACCTCACCCAAAATTGCGCCTGCATGAAATCCTAGTTAGGAAAATCACTCGCGTTAGGTACCGAAAGGGCGTTGGTAACGACACCAGCGTAACCAAGTCCCGGAACCCAAAATCTCTGGTTCCGTAGAACTGATCGATCTCTCCCAATCGGTTGGTAAGGTTTCCGGTCTACCCTCCGAGAAAGACCGGTGACCACTCCAAATGCATGCACAAGTTGCACATGCCACCACGACCACACTAAGGTCGAAATCGATCGGCTCTTATCGCCGAATCCCTTTGAAAAATACTCCCGCTGCGATTTGGTATGGGCTTGGGAGGGCCCGCGCTGATCTAAAGCCCGCGATCCGCACTCCGGTGCTGGGGAAAAGGCCCGCGATCGGTAATCCATTAGCCGCGTCCGCTTTCGGACGGGTCGCGACAGCTGGCGACTCCGCTGGGGATGGTGTTTTAGAACCTATGGTTCTAGACCCCAAGTGGACTTAGACCGTAAAACGCTGAGTGATATTTCTAACCCTGCAGGCGCTCTTGAAGGTGAGGTAAGTCCGCTCATGATAGGTGTTATTTGTTTTTGCAGATTGGAGTGATAAGGGGGGTAGTCTGTGATTAACATTGTCTTATGCAGGTTGGCGTAGGAATGTATGCTATGTTGATGATTTGGAGCGCTGATTGATAAACTGTTGTGCATGACTTACATTGTGATGATCACGACACATGGACACACACAACCGCGCCTAAAACCCCGGGCGCCGCCTATAGGAAAACAATAGAAGGGATTGAAATTGGAATCTCCGTGAGGAAAAACACGGGGTAATCCACTTTTCAATTCCGCTCATTTTGAACTATGGATCGAGCCCCAATGCAACGATAGTTGTGCAATGGAATCTGCTCTTTCTAGAACTCGAGACGGGAGCCTTGGCCTTAGGTTCCAAACCCTTTTGATTTTTAGAGTCAAGCCTCACTTGTCTCATGCGCATGTATATGGATGGTTGGTATACCTAAAACCAAAAAATCATTGGGTACCTCTCATGGTAAGATGCTGCCTTTTCTATTTAAATTCACTTGCAGCCTTTTATTTCGCACAACATGCTGCATTCATCGAGTCCGATGGTTGAGTCTAAATTCCATTTTAGAGTACGGATTGCAGAGATGATCTCTCCAAGTCAGTCCCACATCCCGGACGTATTCAAATATGAGCGACGCGTTATCCGCCATCGGACTGTCGGGACATTCAAACGGAGTTTACCCTCTTCGAGCTGTCCAAGGAATGATCCAGTAACCATACCGATAGTTAAAGGACACGCGATAACAGCAAATCCGAGACACCTGCCGGACATTATCAAAAGGGTATCTAATGAAAACGAAGACCCGAAATAGCCAGTCCGAAGACATCAAGCGTCGTCCCCCGAAGACCCGACTTGGGGCATCTCTTTAGGTTATTAAGGGTCACGTTCCAGTCGTCCCTTTTCTTTTATCAGGATCATCGAGTCTGTAAGGAGCACCCGTCTGTTGGTCCCCCATCTATCTTTTACACATCGATTCCTAAGTCTTGTCTAAGTGTCTTGACATTGGAATGTGACACTGGAATTTCTCTCAACCATTCGAATTTTTCGGTTCAATTGCGTGTCTTACCCAGATGAAATTTTCGTTAGAACTCGTACTTGGCATGTTTAAACCCAAGTACGAGAATCTAACATTCATTTCATGGTGCGCCGGACATGGAATTGAACCGGTCTATAGCATGCATCATTGGTAATCCTTGGTAATTAACTAAAGTCGTCCATGTTTCCTGAATTCAAGAGGAGACATGATATCCAAGTTACCTTCGGAAAAATCATTTCAATTTGGATGTCCTATCTCTCACCGAATTTAGGACACATTGGAATTGCATTTTTATCTTCTTGGAAATTCCACAGATTTTCTGGGGATTTGCCAAAAGTAATAACCATGGATTACGCTCCTTTTAGTTTTATGTTTTCTCTTGAAAAACATCGGTAAAAACTTTTCACATGAGGTTAAGGCTTGTGTAATAGTCCTTATCTTCGTTATTCACAAGAAAGCATAAAATTGAAAGGATTTATGCTTTACTTCCATTTCTAACATAGTCTTGTCATTCGAACACAATTTCCAAAATCAAAATCCAAAGACTTGTGTGAAGAATCAGTCACAAGTTAAAAGCAATGGACCACCCTAGAGAGTCAACTGATGAGGGAAGACCAGGGAATCCTCAAGAAAAATAGTCAACTGATGAGGGCATCTTGCCATCTTTCAAGACGTGGAACGGCATGCAATCAAAGGAGCCACATGCGGAAGAGAGTTAGCTGTAATCTAATTTAAAAATTTGCTGATTGTGTTTTATTGATCCTTAGGAGTGGTGCTTCAAGAAGATTGAAACTGGCTGACAACTCGAGCCACTAGGATGGATATTTGAAGTCAGACAAAGAAGTCGACTTCTCACCAAGACAGCATACTGGGGCAATGCCCACCAAGATGAAAAGGAACGGGAAACTCCAAACAACAGATATCCCCAAATTGAAAAGAGAATCGTAAAAATTATGAAGTGGATCAAAGCAGTCAACTGGGGCAAATCCCACTTAACTAGGGCAAACGCCACCTAACCGGGGCAGCAGGGTCAAGTGTAAAGACGTGTCGTTCCTAATTGATTTTCAATCAGATACCGGCATAATATTTCCTATCTTTTCCTCTCAGGTGAAAAACAGGTAGAGAAGGAAAATCCATTTATGGATAGACACGAGGGACATGTTTTACATGGCATACATTTGTTGAAAATGTCCTCATCCGATCACGTGAAAGATGATCATGGAACGATGGTGAAACTGTGATGACGAGAATGAACGGGCCCATTGAAAAATTTCCAGCATCTTGGATGCCAAAAGTGACCAGGGCGGGGATAGTAAATCCGTAGTCGTTTCAATTAAAGCTCCTTATGCAGCAATCGAGTCACTCATTCATTTCATCGTACAGGTGGAATAAAAGATTGTTAAACCGTAAGGTGAATGCGACAAGACACAATGAAGAAAATTGTTGCTTGTGAAGTAACACTCCAGGATGTTGAAGTACTCAGCCACAAGTAAACCCGTGCTTGCTGATGTCAAACAACAGAATGATCGAGGGATGTCATGAAATGACGACAAGGCAAAATATGCATGAAGAATTTGGAATGCATGGATGAGACCAAGAAGTGTCAAACGTTGCAGAACATCAAATGCTGAGATCTTCGGAAGATTGAATACACCAACACGGCATGATCAAACTGCCTGCAACTAAATCAGCCGGCCCAGGCGAATCACTCAGTGGCTGGTGGCAAATCGCTCCTCTACCCGAAAAGGGTACCAAATGTCGGATATGCCGAATTCACCATAGGGATGTGCAGGGAAAGTTTTCGAAGCAATAGCTATCACCCACGAAGCATGATGAAGTGGAGTAATCCACCAAAGACGAAACGCACTAAGCCCTTCTAGATGAGGAAGAGAGCGATGCGGGGCCATTCATTCGGGCAAAAGGACGTATCGTTCCAAAATGATTATTTTCTTGATGTGAGAATAATGTTTCCTTTCATTTCCTCTCAGGTGATGATCAAAAGCTAAGGACCCAAGATGCAGTGCCTTCAAATGACCAAACAATGAGTATCCTTTTCATGGCATCTCAGACATGCACTCTAGTTAAATATTTTCGAGAGCATTCTAATGACTCAATTTGGGAACAAAACCTTTGAGAAAATCTAAAGAAACTTCTCATCATTTAGAAATCTTTGTGAAAAGAACACTTAAAAAGAAAAATTCAAGTTTTGCAGATTGACACATCTGATAAAAATGCTTTCTCTGAATAGAGTGAAAAGCACGAACTCATTTTTCGTTGCTAGCATACATAACATGCATCATGCATATCATGCACATATCCTGCATACAGAGAACCCAAAGGGAGAAATGTCGGTTCCCACAGGACAATTTTCAAGGGTAAATTGTATCGACTCTAATAGTCAATTATACATGTCATTTACTCATGAGGTCTTTTCTTTTCAACAGGCGAACATCAAATACCTCAAATGGCGACTGTAATCGAGAGAATCACCGAACCGCCACATGACAAATCCCAAGAATATCAAGCTGTCTAAAGACAGAAGAAAATAATCAAAGACTCTGGCAATTGAGACAGATGACCAGAATCGACAAAAATTTATAGAGGCAAGTTCCCCCACTTTCTTCGAGAAGCCAAGCCGGGGAAAAATTCTCGTGAACCCCCAGGAGAGTGCATCGGACCAGGGTTATCAAACTTAGAGATGACAAACATCAAGACAAGCCTCACTGGGGCCAAATATTTAAAAAGCACAGTTCCTTCAAACTTTGGAAAGGCGAAACCTCTAAGGGAGTATCTCTTTCCTAAAATTCCAAATGAAGTCCGACGCCTGTCTCTTCATGTACAAGTGCATGGGCGTCTTCAGATTGGATTGAAAATCGCCAACAAACACGGGAAGTTCTAAGGCATGTTGCCAAGACGAATACCGCCCAATTGGGGCAAAGCAGTTGTTGACGTGATTAAGGATCATTTCACGAACAACACCCACAAGTGCAGACGAGAGGAAGCAACATTCGTCGTCCACATCAGTATACGATACTGAAGTAACCCTCACCAAATGTGGCGCGTCAACAATCGACCAAAGAGAGGAATACGTCAGTAAGACGTCATCATGAATCCCATGAGAGAAGACATTCCCGAAGAGGATAAGGATTGCGACAAAATACGAAAATGAAGTTAGCCGGGGCAAGCGTCGCCTAGCTATGACAAATCACGCATAACTAGGGCGAGTGAATCATTTATACACTGGACAAAGAAAGATGTGTCTTCTCCGGCAAAGTCAATGGACGCTATTGCAGAGTCGTTCGCATCAGAATTGAACCCTGGGATACCAACCTGGGAAGTCATTGGCGCTAAAAAGCCATGAAAGAAAACAGCTCGCTGACGTAGGGGGCGAAAAGAAATATCAGTTGCAGGAGACAGGTTGCTAGGAAACGAAACCCTGGAAAAGGACGTACAATGCGTCCAAGAGCATGAATGGATCTCCTCCAGTGCAAATCCTTGAGAAGGATTCATTGCCAACCAGATGGAGGAATCATGGCCACAAGATAGATGGCCAACTTCTGCAAGCCGCACGTTTATGTTCAAACGGAAACACAAAACAGAATAAGGCGGTATCGTTCCAATCTATCTTGAATTTTGGAATACAAACTGACACCTAACTCTCGTCCTTGACAGGGGTTCGCCAACAAGGCGAAGCAGGATTTTTACAACCCTTGCATACTTGTCGGAGCACATGACCAAGGGTAAGATGTATCATTCCGATTTTTGAAAAATTCGCGAACATACAATGACATGTTTCTTCTACATTTTCAGGGACCTCCAGCCATGGTGGACAGGTAAGTACCCCTTTTCTCAACCCAAAACAAAAAAGAAAAAAAAAAGAGAAAAAGAAAAGCTTTTAGAATCTAATGTCTACAAAAGACATAGAGTTCTAACTCCATTAACAATCATGTTTTGAAAACAGGAGGTTGTCTAAACATGATTAGAACATGCATGGTGCAGCATAAAATCCCCTTGACGGGTAAAATTTTTGGAGAAGATGAAAGAGATTTTTTCCCAGCAAAAGTTATTCAAAACTTTCAAAAGGACGTTTTCTCAAAAGACGAGAGGCAAAGCCTAATCCAAACACGTTCTATACACACTTGAGAGAGAAGTGGAGCGGATCAGGTAGCAAAATCTGGACCTACGGAAGTAGGGATTATTCGCAGCAATTACATGGATTGGGACGACGGAGGCATTCGTTTCATATCCCCAAACACTACAGGTGACCATTGACAACCCATTTGAACGGCGATTTTCATTCTCAACCCGGTCAAGAACCACCCCACATCGGAGCAAAAAGGGAGCAAGTCCAGCGGCATCGGGAGAAAATGGTTAGAAATTTTCTTGCTCGGACTAACATTAATCTTTGTGTGTTGTTTATATGGTAATCCAAATGCCATAGGATGACGAGAAGCATTTATTTCTCTTTCCCACACACCATATCCTTTGCACAGCCAAGTTGAGCCTGCAAATTCGTTTCATGAACCCATTGGTGATCATTCCAAGACGGAAGCAGCACCACTTCAAAAATGGAAGAGTTCAAGACTCAGGGATTGCGAAGAGGATTCCCGGGCTGATATTTAAAGCATGTTTAGACTTTCAGACATATGTCTGACATGATCCCATCGAGGATGAGAAGAACCGGGATTTCAAAAAAATAATAATAATAATCCCTAGCATCAAGAAAAAGCAAAGTGCCTGGTAAAAGTAAGGCCGATGCTCGTGTAAGTTGTTTGATTGATCCACAATGAAGCCCGGATGGGAAAAGAGGAAATCCCTAAAGGAGCCAAATCAAAAAAGGGCTGCTCCCCAAATGCTGCCAAGCACAGAATAAAGACATGGAGAGAGTCGGTCTCTGAATGCAACAAGAGACTCTTTCTAAAGAGCTGGTGCACACATCAAAGTCGGTTGCGCACCTCAAAAACTAAAGATGCAGAAAGGAAAGGACAGGTGGCAAATCAGCAATGATCACCAATGTCAAACCCGCCATGAATTCTGGGCCAAAAACGAGCCTTTTTCGGTCCCCAATCCTACCAATGTTACAACCCTGAAACAGTCTTCTCTGACTAAGACACTTGGGTTAACATATAGCTTAGCTCGAAGAAGTACGAGCAAGACTATTTCTTTCTCATTTTGCAGGGTTCTTGACTTGTAAACCCGGAGCAGATGGTGAAGACTTTCATTCAATGGCCTCGACTCCAAATCGGGTCCCCCTTGAAAACCAATAACCAAGCCCAACATTACGGTTCCGTGGAAGACCTCCCGACCGATCAAAATGTATGCGCTGCGAATGAGCCTGAAACCTAGACATAGGTTAGTTGGGAATTGAGTGCATCCCCTATAAAAAAAACCTCTATCTCAAAACAGGTGAGAAGACCTCCTTGTCGAGAAATATTCCAATTGATGTTTTGAACAAACTTTTTTTGGAATTTTCAAACTGTTGATCCAGATTTTCCATGCAAGGAATTTGTGATCACATTTACATGTTGCAAGAATGCTTTGGATAACCTCCAGCATCAAAATGCACATTTCACAATTAAAACTTAAGTCCTACGATTTTTGTCAAATGGACAGCCGTGGTCTTCCCAAAGATTACTAACGTTTTCTTGGTGAAGAAAAATCTTTCAGGCTCAAACTTCTGCAGGATACCTGGAGAACCCAGCTCCCAGAATGTCGCCTCAACAGACCCAAGTGAAGCTTTGTCAAGATAAAATCTTTCACTGCTTCAAAACTGAATTCCCGACAAATTTCGGGATCTTTCAAAAGAAGGGATGAGGATAGAACCCTTTTTCAAAAGAAGTCGGCAAACTGTCCCAGCAGACGTGGAGAACCCTCGTTCCGGGACCCTTTTTCAAGATCAAGTAGTCCTAGCTTGACGTGGAGAACCCTCGTCCTAGGACCTCTTTTCAAAATATCAAACAGTCCCAGCGGACGTGGAGAACCCTCGTCCCAAGACCCCTTTCCAAAATCAAGCGGTCCTAGCATGACGTGGAGAACCCTCGTCCCAGGACCCCTTTTCAAAAATCAGGCAGTCCTAGCATGACGTGGAGAACCCTCGTCCTAGGACCCCTTATCAAAAATCAGGTAGTCTCATCGGACGTGGAGAACCCTCGTCATGAGACCCCTTTTCAAAAATCAAGCGGTCCTAGCATGACGTGGAGAACCCTCGTCCCAAGACCCTTTTTCAAAAATCAGGCAGTCCTAGCATGACGTGGAGAACCCTCGTCCTGGGACCCCTTTTCAAAGAAAGAAAACCTGGTATGGTGAGTCAGAAGCCACGAAGGAAGAAATGAAAACCTGGTATGGTGAGTCAGAAGCCACGAAGGAAAGAAAAGAAACCCCTGGTATGGTGAGTCAGAAGCCACGAAGGGAGAAATGAAAACCTGGTATGGTGAGTCAGAAGCCACGAAGGGAGAAATGAAAACCTGGTATGGTGAGTCAGAAGCCACGAAGGAAGAAATGAAAACCTGGTATGGTGAGTCAGAAGCCACGAAGGGAGAAATGAAAACCTGGTATGGTGAGTCAGAAGCCACGAAGGAAGAAATGAAAACCTGGTATGGTGAGTCAGAAGCCACGAAGGAAGAAATGAAAACCCTGGTATAGCGGATCAGAAGCTACGAATGGGGAAGTGAAACCCCTGGTATAGCAGATCAGAAGCTACGAAGGTGAATAAAAAAAAAGGGTCGGCAAACTGTCCCAGCAGACGTGGAGAACCCTCGTCATGAGACCCCTTTTCAAAAATCAAGCAGTCCCAGCAGACGTGGAGAACCCTCGTCCTAGGACCCCTTTTCAAAAATCAGGCAGTCTCATCGGACGTGGAGAACCCTCGCCATAAGACCCCTTTTCAAAAATCAAGCGGTCCTAGCATGACGTGGGGAACCCTCGTCCCAGGACCCCTTTTCAAAAATCAGGCAGTCTCATCGGACGTGGAGAACCCTCGTCATGAGACTCCTTTTCAAAGCAAATCAAAGGTAGAAACCGCCTAAAGGGTCAAATCAATGGTAGAAACCGCCTAAAGGGTCAAATCAAGGTAGAAACCGCCTAAAGGGTCAAACCAATGGTAGAAACCGCCTAAAGGGTCAAATCAAAGGTAGAAACCGCCTAAAGGGTCAACACAATGGTAGAAACCGCCTAAAGGGTCAACACAATGGTAGAAACCGCCTAAAGGGTCAAACCAAAGGTAGAAACCGCCTAAATGGTCAAATCAAAGGTAGAAACCGCCTAAAGGGTCAATTCAAGGTAGAAACCGCCTAAAGGGTCAAATCAATGGTAGAAACCGCCTAAAGGGTCAAACCAAAGGTAGAAACCGCCTAAAGGGTCAATTCAAGGTAGAAACTGCCTCAAGGGTCAAACCAAAGGTAGAAACCGCTTAAAGGGTCAATTCAAGGTAGAAACCGCCTGAAGGGTCAAACCAATGGTAGAAACCGCCTAAAGGGTCAAACCAAAGGTAGAAACCGCCTAAAGGGTCAAATCCAGGTAGAAACCGCCATAAGGGTCAAACTAAACTTGAAGGTAGATACCGCCTAAAGGGTCAAATATGGTAGAAACCGCCACAAGGGTCAACTCATTGGTAAATACCGCCGTAAGGATCAACGCAAAGGTCCGATCCACCATACGGATCAAAATCCTTGGCAAATCCCCCAGCGTGGGATGCGCCCTTCTCAGGTTCCTACCAGTTAGGAATCCCATGATGGTATGACCTACCATACAGGTCAGAGCTTAATCTCCCTAGGATATTCTGACCGAGTCCTAGGTATCTTCTTGAAAGTCGTCGCAACCGGCAGCATCTGACAGGTGAGCTTCAGGTAAGCCTCTCTCACTCCGGCCCATGTTCGAATTGCAAGAGTAAACCGGTGATTAACTTGAGCATTCATCAAAAGACTTAAGGGTCCGATGTCATAGCATTTCTTTTCCCCAGTCGAGTCAGTTAAGATTCAGGTGTCATTTTGTCTTTGAAAGCAACCTCTGACGAGCTCACTCTCAAAGAGGGGCAGCTTTTGACACCTGATTTTTGACCATCTATCATTGTGATTTTTATTTTTAAAATAAATTAAAAATATCAAAAAAAGGTCATAAAATCACAAAATCAACTTTGGAAGCCTTAGCCTAGCCTCAGGAACCAATTTTGAATAAAAAATATTTTTGGTATTTTTTAATATTTTTCGAATTTATTTAATTATAAAAATACCCAAAAAATCAGAAAAATACCATTCGTAGTCAGAAAAATACCCAAAAATATTCGATAATTTTTTTTTTAATTTCCTCTTCAAGTGTATTACTTTAAATCTCAAAAATTCGGCTAGGGTCAACGTGTTCCTTAACAAACATAAACCCAAACCGAACCCAAAAAAAAAAAATCATTTTCGAGTCTTTTAATTTTCAATTATCACTTTTTATAAGCTATGACATTGGATTCTAAAGTCTTGAAGTGCAATTGGGTCAGTTTGCCCTCCAATTTGATCAATTTTAACCAAAAAGGCTTAATTGCATATTTTTCTTTCAACTAGTCCCCGATTTCACGGATCTTGAATTTCACACGGGCATATCCATTAAAATTCAACACCTCTGCCCCATAATTTTCATCATGCCCAATCCATTGGCGGCCTCAATTCAGGCTAATTTGGTAGTTTGGATGTATACGTATGCTCTACGTATTTATACGTCATGCGTATTTATACGTTATGCGTATTTATACTGTTTGGTAACCTCTTTAACTCTTGTAATAATAATAATGGTTATTATTTTTAACACCTTTGTTAGTGCTATTTTTAAATAGCATTTTTGTATTATAAATTGTGAGTGTTATTTTTAGATAGCATTTATAATTGTTAGTGCTATTTTTAAATAGCATTTTTGTATTATAAATTGTGAGTGCTATTGTTAGTGTTATTTTTAAATAGCATTTTTGTATCATAAATTGTGAGTGCTATTTTTAGATAGCATTTATAATTGTTAGTGCTATTTTTAAATAGCATTTTTGTATCATAAATTGTGAGTGCTATTGTTAGTGTTATTTTTAAATAGCATTTTTGCATTATGAATTGTGAGTGTTATTTTTAGATAGCATTTATAATTGTTAGTGCTATTTTTAAATAGCATTTTTGTATCATAAATTGTGAGTGCTATTGTTAGTGCTATTTTATAATTCAATTTATTAGAAGGTGTTTTTGGCTATAAAAGGATGACAAGAGTTTTGAGGTTGAGGGAGAGAGAGGACATACGTTGAGAAAATTCTTAGAAGAGGGAGACATTTTGTAGAGTGTGCAAATTTTTGAGAGCTTAGAGAGAAGAACACAAACACTATCTATATTCTCATAATCTTGAGTGAGCAAAATATACTAAGTTCGGAATATTGATTCCGCATATTGCTAGCACAATTGTTGTTGAGTTATTAGTCGTCTCCCCGTTCGTCAATTGGTGGTGCGTCTGAACTAGATGCCTAACACTTGTGGAGGCTGAGATCGAAGAACATCGAACCGACACCTCCGTTCAAGCACGCTACGAGAGGTAATCTATTTACTCCCTTTGAGGCTTTGTGATTTTTTTCGATTGAAATGCACGAAGTACGCCTCTGGAGATACATGTATGGGTTGTTATTTATTTCCGCTACGTGTTACGTGGATCCCAACAGTGGTATCAGAGCCAATCCTTAGGTGTTTTCGTGCATTTAATTGATTTTTGCAATTTTTGCAATACTATGGCCAATATGTATTAACGAATTGTTCGTCTTACATGGCTAATGGAGGTTGATTGTTTTATATTATAAATTAATCAACGTAGCAAAAATTGAGACTAAATCAATTTTGAATCGAAAATTTATGGCTATCTTATTTTACGTAAAAATTCTGAATATGATTCAACGTAGAATTTTTATTGTGCCTTCCTAAGTTTTAAATTGTGAATTTATTACTTACGTGGAAGGGTGGTGATCGTGGAAAAATCCCTAATCGATGTGATTGGTGTATATATGAATGTATGATGATTATTTATATATTTGGGGTTGTAATTATTAAATGGAGGCTGCGTACTCCTTTTATTTTTCATGTAATCTTTATTTTTAGCATAGTCAATTGTTGATGTAAATGCTACGAGGATTACGTGGATGAGCCTTTTAAGTCGGCGAGCTCTTTGGGGCCCAATTCTTGAAGAGTTCAAGAAACCAAGAAGAAGCGAAGAGCGGCTCTCCGTTATTAAAATATTAAAATGATTAAATGTGGTCTCATTGGCTCGAGATCCATTAAATCATAATTCCATGATCACCACGTAGGGTAGATGTTTATGTGATTGACATCTATTTATTTGTTATGATTACGTGAGCATGTTAAACTGGTTAATATGAAAAGTCAGACTTACCTAACCCAAAATTGCGCCTGCATGAAATCCTAGTTAGGAAAATCACTCGCGTTAGGTACCGAAAGGGCGTTGGTAACGACACCAGCGTAACCAAGTCCCCGAACCCAAAATCTCTGGTTCCGTAGAACTGATCGATCTCTCCCAATCGGTTGGTAAGGTTTCCGGTCTACCCTCCGAGAAAGACCGGTGGCGACTCCAAATGCATGCACAAGTTGCACATGCCACCACGACCACACTAAGGTCGAAATCGATCGGCTCTTATCGCCGAATCCCTTTGAAAAGTACTCCCGCCGCGATTTGGTATGGGCTTGGGAGGGCCCGCGCTGATCTAAAGCCCGCGATCCGCACTCCGGTGCTGGGGAAAAGGCCCGCGATCGGTAATCCATTAGCCGCGTCCGCTTTCGGACGGGTCGCGACAGTCATCCCGAGCTCCTTGGGTTTATAATTATCAATTCTTCGCCCATAGGAAGATATCCACAATCTTGGAATTCCTCAAGTCTTTAAATTTCTCGGGTCGAAGAACATTCAATCAAAGTGATATGGGGATTGCCCCGTTCACATGACCAGAGTCCAGCATGGCCATCCCTGCCTTTAGCTCGAATGACCCAGCATGTTACTTGATCCAAGGATTCACTCAAGTACATTTTCAGCTTGACTCTTATGCAAGATCACTTGAATTTCTTGCACTTGACTGATCACAATCTTATAGTCCACCATCATATAATTAAGGAATCGTCCGACAACAAATTTCTTTGCTTCGGCATCCTTTGTTTTATATTTCCAGTCAAGGATTCTCATAATCCTTTGACGTCCTTATTGCACAATAGACATTGTACAAGGAGTCATATAAGCCATTCATGACATAATTCCTACATAGGAAGTCAGAATGCTTCCAAAGCCTCAACCTCGTTGAAGGCTTGCTTATCCGTTTTTCCATCGGATACCTTAGGAGGTTCCTCAGTCAAGAATCTCGCAAGATTCAAAATTGTTGAATAAACCAACATCTTTTGCTGCTACCTATTAAAGTTCAATCAGTTGAACTTTTCAAGTTTCTTACCAAAGTGGATAGAAACAGCGACAGAGGTAGACGATGGTCCATACAGAAACCTTTAGACAGCAAAAGCAGAACCTTTGGTGATGTCGTTTAGCAGCCACATCAACAACTTCGTTTCCAGTGGTAATCTGAATACTGAATATGTATTCTCTTTGTCTGCATGATTGACAGTACAAAAAACACAAAAGTCAATCTGGACAAAAACCATAAGAAGGCAAATCTACCATTAGATTTTGTTGATGATAGGGCAAAGCACCACATCAAAGCCATAAATATAACTTGGTATCAACCACTGATTAGACCGTTGGGGTCACGAACGAAAGTTCATTATGAATTGATGGCAACGCTTCAGACTTGCGATGACTCATATGCTCTCGAGGCACATAGATACTTCTTGGATTGCCACAGACAAGGCTGGTCGTCGTAAGGAGTCCACCAAAGAATCTGTAAAAGACACCTAACACGCAAAGATGAGATTTGCATGACCTGTTGGTGTTATTGACAAATTAAAAATTCGCCAATTTTGTCAAGGATTTATTGAACCGTTTGACAATTAAATCCTGTCCAGAATACTTCATGAGACTTCTCGCTTTTCGTCCATTCCTTTTATTCTCCTGCAAAAGATGTTTGATCCCAAAAATCAAACTACATTTATATGGAAAAATTCAGATATCATTGTTCCATCATAATCTTCAATCCCTAGGGGACCCCTTTCGAAGGTCCTCCTCGAATCTGCAGAAGAAGGAATAAAAGACTTCTATCATTCACCATATCTGTCATGTAAGTGATTAATCTTTTAAGAGAAAACGAATCTGTTTTAAGATTGTTAGAAAATTCGTACAATATGTATATTAATCTATACAATGACAGAACCAAATCATAACCAATGAAATGAAAGATAGGTTTATAACAGACATGTCATGGACTATGTCATTCACCATAAGTCTCACCAATCTTCTTCTTTGAAGATCTGCAATCCACAAAGTTGTGATCTATCTTGTCACAGTTGAAGCATGTACCTTGATATCTGTTCTTGGCCACTTTAACTTGCAATCATTTAAACTTCGAATCGCAATAATAAATGTGATCAAGCTGCTTCAAAGATGAAAACATTAAGTTGGTAGAAGCACAAAATTTGATCCTTCAGAAGCAGTATTCAAAAACGTCAGATGCAAAAAATTCATCAGATACAACTGCATCTGAACCCTTCAGATGCAACTGCTTCTGAACCATCACATGCAGAAATTCGTCAGATGTAGAAATTCGTCAGATGCAACTGCTTCTGAACCCATCAGATGCAACTGCTTCTGAACCCATCAGATGCAGTCCTTCTAGACCCGTCAGAAGCAGTCCTTCTGGACCCGTCAGAAGGAGTTCCTTCTGGACTTGTCAGATGGAGTTCCTTCTGGACTCGTCAGATGGAGTTCCTTCTGACCCTCCTTCTGAGTTTCCTTCAGACCCTCCTTCTGAGCCTCCTTCTGAGTCTCCTTCTGACCTTCCTTCTGACCCTTCCTTCTGAGCTTCTTTCTGAGCCTCCTTCTGACCTTCCTTCTGAGTCTCCTTTTGAGTCTCCTTTTGGATAACAAAATCCGAATGGAAATATAACAATATAAATAAATTGATTAAAAGAATACCGAGGCCTGTATACGACACAGTTTCCTTAAAACAGATTCGTCCCCTCCAGTACGTTCTTTGAGGTTTCGTGGACGTCTGTCTCCCATGATACAACGGTTGAACAGCGATAGATACTAGCACAGCACTCCAACGCTTTCGGCGAACTTGAACAACACGAGAACACTATCGAAAGCAATGCAAATGCATAGAATCGGAAAAGAGGGAGAAAATTTTTCCTTTTGAGATTGTAGTGTTCTCCTATCTCACTTCCTCTCTTTCAAACAGAATGGAAAACCACCTATTTATAGGCTAAGTGGGGCATTGCGGAAATAAATAATAACGGCTAAAATAATTCTGCCGTTTAGAGCCGTTATGTAATTAATTCTGTAACCACAGAATTATAACAACCGTTACTTAGTTAATACCATTTACACACCGGTAATTAACGTAAGCACGATTAACGGCTTGAGTTGGAAAAAATTAAAACAGAAGGCAAAAATGGGCTTGTCGCGAGGCCCACTTTTCTGTCCGGCATTCGAGTACGCAGGTCGTGCGCTCGCGCCCAAGTTCAACTTGTCGGGCCTCCGTCGGGGTCCGGGATTCGCACCCCCCCTACGCGTGCGCGCGAGGCATAGTGCTTGTGCTATGATAGTTACCACTCAAAGAGAGTGTATCCATATATAAAGCACTTCAAGGCCTTCTTCCTTTCCTATGTGGGACTAGTGCTTTGTCACTTCCCACTTCCAACTTAAGAGTGTTCTTTGAGAAACAATTTCTCATTCACTCACCATCAAAATACCTCATATTTCCAACAGACAGTACGAAGATAAGAGGAAGAGAGAGAGAAAAAAAAGCAGAAAAGGGGTAGAGAGAAAGGATAGCACACAGCAGTAAAGAACAGTAAGAGCGAGGAGAAAGAGTGTGCATGGAGGGAAGGAAAAGATAAATTAATATTCACGAGCAGATTCAAATTTACCTTCGTTATATTTGTGATAAATTTATTTTTTATTAATTTTTATTAAATTTAACCGTTAAATTATTAAATTAGATGGTACGTGATAGTGTATAGGTGTATCGATTTATGATTTTTACTTTCTATTTATCACAAGTTTATCAATTTAGGATTTTTCGTGACATTAATTCAATTTAACAGAGAGTAAATTTGTCACAAGAATATCAGCATAGGATTTTTCTTGGTCAAAAAATCAATTTAAGATAAATTTATCACAAAAGTACTAGTTTAGGTTTTTTTGTGGTAAAAAAATAGTATGAGATAAAATTATTATAGGTATATTAGTTTGAAATTTTTCATGATCAAAAAAATAATTTGGATAAATTTATCATAAATGTACTAGTTTAAGATTTTCCATGACATTAATCCTAAATATTTTATCAGATAATGCATTAGACATTGCTACAATCTATTCATTCTTCCATAGGTTTCTAAGGGCGCGCATGGCAACACTTATGCAAAAGAAATCATTTCTGAAGTCGAAGTTGATTTTTCAACTTCTCAATCAGAAGCAGAAGTTGATTTTTCAACTTCTCCATCAAAAGTTGATTTTTGATCAAAGAAAGGTGTTTGATAAAATTTCTGATTTTTAAACATTATTAACAAAATTTCCGGCGGTGGTGGTCGGTGGAAGGCGGCAGCCAGTAACCGGCGGTGGGCGGCCGGTGACCGACGGCGGCTGCTTACTGGCGGCGAGCGGGCGGGCGGCGGCGATGTTGGCCGGCGATCGGCGGCGGGTGGACGGCGGAGGGCGGAAGGCGGCGGGCGGCCGGTGACGGACGGACGGCCAGTGACGGCGGTGGCGGACGGCGGGGCGGCCGGCTGCGGTGGTGTTGGCCGGCGATCGACGGCGGCGACGGGAGGGCGACGGACGGCAGGCGGGCGGGCGGGCCGGCGGCCGGCGAAGGGGGACCGGCGGCGGACGCGGGCGACAACAGGCGGAGGAGGCGGCTGCCGACGATAGGCGGGCGGCGGCGACCGGCGACTAGCAGCAAACGGGTGAGCGGCGACTAGAGGCGGGGGCGCCGGCACGCGAGAGTTGGTCGACGAAGATCGGTGTAGTTGAAGAAGTGATTTCTTTTTTAGAAGCTACAATTTTTAGCTTCTCAAAGTTGGCCAAAAATCCAACCAGAAGTAGAAAATCACTTCCAGAATCACTTTGGGAAGTGATTCCTCAATATTTTTACCAAACGGCTTTCAGCTTCAGAAGCACTTCTGAAGCGTCTTTACCAAACGGATTTCAGCTTCAGAAGCACTTCTGAAGCTGAAATTCTGCTTCTGAAACTGAAATTATGCTTCTGAAGTGTTACCACGCGCGCCCTAACGTTCTATGATGTCTCTGCCCTCTCTGGCCTCATTCCTTCACTTTTTTTTTTTTACTTTAGCATTTTTTTCCTTTTCTGCTTTGTGTTTTTGCTTCTTCTTTTTTCCTTTTAGCTAAGCATAAATTAGATAAGATACATGAAAATCTAGAAATAATTCTAATTGACAAGCACAATAGAGATAAATGAATGATTAAACAGGAAAACAGTGTGACGAAAGTTATTGTATTATTGATTTGAAGCAAGAGAACAGCAATTAATGCTAGTTGGCAAAAAATATTTCATTCAAACGGGAAAAAAAAAGGACAAACAGGACCCATGTGAAAAGTGCAGTAATAAAGCCAATTTGCGTCCTAGAAAGTCTTGGTCTTCCTGAACCTCATTAAAGTTTCTTTCGCATCATCTCCTTTTCACGTCCCATAAAGCCAATTTGCGTCCCAGAAACTCTGTCGCTATAACCCCACCAAGTTGCCGGACCTCACGTCACGGACAAGACAAGAGATAGGCACAACATTCGAAGATGAATGATAATTATTCTATTACAAAAATAAATTTATGATTATAAATAATTTTTTATTTTTATTTTTTAATGAGTTAAAAAAAATACGTTTGGTAACGTCATAAATTTTTTGATTTTGAAGCAGAAGTTCATTTGACAGCAGCTAAAAATTTCTACATTGTTTATATTTTACTTTGACAGCGGTGGCAGAGGCCACGGTGGTGGGCGACGCCGACCGGCGGAGGGCAGTGGACACCGGCGGAGATCGACGGAGATCGGCGGTGGCTAGCAGCGGTGAAGGGCGGTGGAAGGCGGCGGTGGTGGCTGGTAAAGGTCGTCCACGAGTGGCGGCCGACGGAGGGAGACGACGATGGTCGGCGGGTGGTGGCCAGCAATGGCGGGCGGCGGAGGTCACCAGTAGGTGGCAGTCGGCAAATGGCGACAGTGGGTAGCGACAGTGGCCGGCGGTGGCAGCCAACGATGAGGCGAGGGGTGACGGCGGGCGGCGACGAGTGGTGGTCAGCAGCAGCAAGTGCTTGAGAAAAAATTAGGGTTAGAAAATTTATGTTTCCGTTTTCCGAAAAGTATAAAATTTTTGTTTCTCATTTCTCCTTCAAATCTATTTCTGTAATAACTTTTTGTTTCATAAATAGAAAAATATAATTACGTTATCGAACGAGTTTCTGTTACAAACCTGTTCAAAAAATAGTTTGGAACAGAAATAAAGAAGTAGAATGGTAATTTTCGTGACCTCGTGGTTGTGGAATATGGGCTTGTAACATTAGGCCTCAATCACTGGTGGTGGTCAGCAGTCCCCCATAGTTCCGCATTAGCAGAATCGCAAGGGCAATTCAGGAAAAACAAAATCATCAAAACAATCACATTTGTTAGATTTGGTCTGGGAAGTACCGTGGCATGTCTTGCCGTTGATTTGTTGTTGTGTCTGGTGAATATGTGTACAATTTGTTTATCTGATTGCTCTTGTGGTTGTTTATTTCGCATGACAAAGTAATTTTTACTGTGGGCTACCTGATTTTCTCTTCCCAGTTTTTTTTTTGTTCCCATTTTCATCTGCACGCCATGTGTCAATATTTTGGTTGAACTTGAAGAATCTGATACAACGGCTGTGATTCAATCGAAATAATTATGTTGACGATACTTTTCCATTTTCTTTATCTTTTGATTCAATTGAAATAATTAAGGCTTGACCAACTTTATGCGAAGAATGCAAAAGACGATCCCGCCTATGGCACGGTACGCTTTGAACGCAAGCAAGTGGAAGTTCCTATTAAATCAATATCGCAAAGAAGGTCAGTTCTTTTGGGATAAGGACATCGTAAGTGTCGTAACTTTCGTATGACACTCACTTGAATGTCATAACTTTTTTTCGATCCCTTGAGTTTCACGTCACTTTTCAATCGATCACTTGAGTTCCATAGCTTTTTAAAAAGGTTTACCATAAGTGCTATGGCACGTTATATTTTTGGCACTTGATGAGCATTTAACTTAAGTGACCAATTGAAAATTAAATGAATATTTTTGGAAGTCATGGCAGTTAACTGGTCGAGTGGAGGGTCATGACGGTGGATTGCTGTGCTAGTCTCTCTCGATGAATAGTCGAGGTGCGCGCAACCTGACCCGGACACCTCGGTTACCAAGAAAAAAATGGTCGAAAAAAAGTTATAGTACTCAAATAAACACTGTACAAAAGTTATGACAATTGTGATGTATTTATTGACAGTCCTTTTGCACTCCATCTACTAGCAAACTACACACGCAATGCGACTAGGTGAAAAATTGACCGTAATTTTTTTTTGGAAAAATTATTTTATTACGAATTATTTGTATTAATAATTAATGAAAATGGTTATTGGTATAATTTGAAGAAATTATATGAAAATATGCGGAAAATAAAAAGTATTTCGAGATTTGGATTTTTTTTTTGGCAAGGTTATTATTTGATAGGATAGATTCAAATTCCGAAGTTGAAATGATGAGAGACAAGTAAATTTATTAATTTGCAGATTCATCCATTGACAGAATATTTAGAAAATAATTAATTGAGGAAAATTGGGGGGTTATATGTAAACTTTATGGTGATAACAAATATGTCTAAACTTAGAGTTTTAGTGGTTATATTTATCCAACACTTAACAGTTTACAGCTCTAAAAAATCCAGTCATAAATACTTCATCAGACAATGCATTTGACATTGCTACAATCTATTCATTCTTCCGTAGGTTTCTATGATGTCTCGGCGCTCTTTAGCCCCATTCCTTCACTTTTTTTTCTTTTTCCCTTTTTTGCTTTTTTGCTTCGTGTTTTTGCTTTTTTTCCCCTTTTAGTTAAGCATAAATTAGATAAGATACATGAAAATCTTGACATAATTCTAACTGACAAGCACAATAGAGATAAATGAATGATTAAACATGAAAACAATTTGACGAAAGTTGTGCATGATAATCATTTTACTTATTTGTTTCTGTTCCAAACTTATTTCTAGAATAGGTTTTGAATAGAAACTCGTTTGGTAACGTAATTCTATCTATCTATTTATAAATCAAAAAGTTGTTCCAAAAATAAATTTAAAAGGGAAATTTGAAACAAAAAATTGTAGTTTCTCAGAGAAATAGAAATCAGAAATAATAACCCTTCACTTTTTCTCAATTACTCGCCATCGCCAATTACCACTTGTTGCCGCCTACCGTCACCCACCACCAGCCGCCTGCAGCCGACTATCGCCAACCTTTGTCGCCCCTGGGGCTGCCGCCAACCATTGCGCTCGGTTGTCCACCGCCGGCTGCCGCAGACCCGGTTGTTCGCCGTTGCCCCCCATCTCACCGTCGGTCGCCACCACCCATCACATGTCGCCCTTGATCTCTGTCGACCGCCGCTACCCACCACCGTGATCACCATCAGCCGCCGCTACCCATTTTTGATCCTCGTCGCCGCCAATCGCTATCCTTGATTGCCCACCGTGGGCTGCTGTCGCTTCCCACCTCACTGTCGGCCGCCGCCACCACTGCCGACCATCGCCAACCTCTGCTCCCCACAGCCACCCTGAGCCAGTCGTCATAACCATCGCCGACTTCCGTCGAGCACCACAACCATCGCCACCGCCGGAATACAAAATAAATAATAATTTTTTAAAATTTTTAAATAGTAAACAATAATTTTTAGAAGTGGAAATTTGTAACTGTTGTCGAATAAACTTTTATTCCGTTCAGTTCTTATACCTCTAACGGAAACTACAAATATCTGGAATAGTCTCTAAATAGTACGAAACAAGCACTGGTGGACAGAAAGCATCCTGGGAAGTCTTGGTCTTCGCTTCCCTCTCCCTGGTAGGTGAAAAGTCTTGGTCTTCCTGGACTTGCATTTTCGCTTTGCTTCACCATAGCCCATTCTTCTCGTCCCCTGCTCAACGGTGTTCTCCTCCTATTCTTGCGAACCTAGCGCTCGTGCTTGCTGGATTGCTGTCGTTGATCTCATCCCGTTCACCAGCCTGCTCCAGGAAGTCTGCTCGGAAAAGGTAAGAGACAACCACCTATTCTTTCTGAAATCTTTCTATGAATGGAGGCATAAGCAATATTTTGAGCAAAGGAAGGGGCAGCAGCAGCAACGTATTTTGGTTCTTAAACCGATTTCATGCCTTGTTGTCAAATACTTGCTGTCAAGTTTAATAACAAGTATAATAACAAAAAATATTTTGTTACTTCAAGTTTAAAAAATTGTTACTTCAATTGGTGCTGCTGTGAAGCCAAGATCATATCACTCCATTGATTTCCGCTCTGTATATTTTATTTTGATTTGTTTAACCTTTGCAACGCATCCCCTTGAAAGCCTTGGTCTTTTTTGAAAAGTTGTTGGTGGGTGAACGTCTTGGTCTTCCTGGACTACATCGTTTTCTCTCTCCGTTAGCTCATCTTCACTTTGCTTCACCATAACACCATTGCTGCTCTCTGCAGTGACCGATTCACCCATGGCAATTGGAGAGATCTTTTTGGGTTCCTTCCTTCAGGTCCTGTTCGACAAGTTGACTTCTCTTGCATTGGGCTACGCACAACGGGAAGGAATCAGCACTGCCCTGCTCAATGAGTGGAAGGATATGCTGGTCACAATCGATGCAGTGCTGGCTGATGCGGAGAACAGGCAACTCAGTGATGACCTTCTAGTGAAACCGTGGCTAGATGACGTTAGGGACTTGGCTTATGACATGGAAGACTTGCTCGATGACTTCGAGATTGAAGCCGTTCAGGCCAAGTCGGATGCAGAATCCAGCACAGGCAGAGGTCAAGTTAAGAGGAAGTTCTCTTTCTTTGGCAGACCGCGCTCGCTCGTGTCTGAAACCAAGGTACAAGAGATCAATGGCAGGTTGAAAATGGTTGTCACTAGGAAGGCTCTTCTAAGCTTGAGAGAGAATGTTGCGGACAGACCCAACAACACCAACAAAAGGGATCCCACCACTTCTTTGCCAGAGCCTCAGTTTTTCGGCAGGGAGAAGGAAGAAGCACAGATACTCGAACTACTAATCAGCGAGGTCGAAAATTCCAATGCCGCGTTGAGCATAGTCCCCATAGTTGGGATGGGCGGTGTTGGAAAAACGGCCTTGGCTCAGCGCCTGTATGATAATGCCAGCGTATATGGTTGTTTCGAGATGAGAGCGTGGGTTTGCGTGTCAGATGTTTTTGATGTACTTGACATAACAAGGACTATTTTGCGGTCCATCACCGGGTTGTCCTGCGAGGGTGAAGATCTTAACAGCCTTCAAGTTAAGTTGAAGGACAATCTATCCGAGAAGAAGTTTTTTGTAGTGTTAGACGATGTCTGGAATGAGAAGTACGGAAAATGGACTGACCTCTTAAAGCCATTTGAAGTCGTGGCCAAGGGAAGCAAGATCGTCATCACCACTCGCAACCTTGCCGTTGCTTCCCTAACAGGAGCATCGCCATATACTTTGAAGGAATTGTCCCTTGATGATTGTACAAGCTTATTAGCCTTTCATGCCCTTGGAGCAAAAAATTTTGAGAGCCACCCGGATTTTGAAACAATAGGCAAGAAGATAGCTGAAAGATGTAAAGGTTTACCTTTGGCAGCGAAGATGTTGGGCGGTGTCCTACGTAATAAAAGGAATCCCAATGAATGGGAAGATACCTTAGATAACAGAATGTGGGATCTTTCGACGGCAGAAAATGATGAGGTTCTCCCTGTGTTGAAATTGAGCTATGTCCATCTTCCTTCGTATTTGAAGAGATGTTTTGCTTATTGCGCGATATTCCCCAAGGACTACCAAATTGAGAGGGATGAGCTAGTACTCTTATGGATGGCGGAGGGCTTTTTAGATGGAAGAAAAATAAAGGAGAATATCTTGAGATTGGGACGGAATTACTTTGATGAGTTATTATCTAGGTCCTTTTTTCAACAATCTAGCATTGACACATCAAAGTTTTTGATGCACGATCTTTTGAATGACCTAGCAAAGTCAATTGCGGGTGGCACGTGCTTTACCTCTGGGGAGTCTCAGCTAGTGGGCGATGAAGATGACGCCTCTCTTGAAGAAAAAAACTCGATATGCATCATCAATCATCTCGCCTTGGTTTGTTACATCACAATGCATGAGAGCATATCACCGAATGAAGGTGCTAAGAAGCTTAATTCTACTGCGTGTTGGATCCGGAGGGGACTTGAGCCAATTTCATATTTCCAGCAAGGTGCTACGTGACTTGCTAAAAGAATTGAAGTACTTGAGGGCGCTTTCAGTATGTCATTATGATATCGTAGAGGTACCGAACTGTGTTGGTGATTTAAAGCATCTTAGATATATCAATTTCTCGTACACTAATATCGAAATGCTACCCGAGTCAATTGTCGAGTTGTACAAATTACAAGCTTTGATCTTAAGAGGTTGTCGAAACCTTTCTAAGTTGCCTCAAGGTATCACAAAGTTGGTCAGCTTACAATTTATCGACATTAGAGATACAAGAAATCTAGAAGAGCTGCCCTTGGGCATCGGCAATTTAAAAAATCTTATTATCTTGCCCAAGTTTGTGGTAGGAACGGAGAAAGGGTCGCACTTAAAGGAGTTAAAGCACTTGCCCTTTCTTCAAGGAGAATTGATCATATCAGAATTGCAAAAGGTGGAAAAAGTTACGGATGTAGCGGATGCTAATTTGTTTGGAAAGCTAGGTCTTACAAACTTATCCTTGCATTGGGAAGAGAATTTGGGAAATCTCCAGAATCATGAGCGCGAAGCACATGTGCTGGATTCTCTGCGACCTCACACTAATCTGGAAAATCTCACCATCTTGCGCTATGGTGGTGCAAGATTCCCCTCGTGGTTGGATGGTTCATCCTATTCCAAGGTAGCGTTTTTGTGCTTGCAGGACTGTTCTAATGTTACATCGCTACCCTCACTTGGGCAACTACCTTCATTGAGAGAATTATCTCTAGAAGGTCTACACGCAGTAAGAATGATAGGATCTGAATTTTATGGAGGTAAAAGGCCTTTCTCATCCTTAGCAACTTTGAAGTTCGAAAAGATGTTGGCATGGAAGGAATGGTCTCCTTATGCCAGGGGCCCAGAAGAAGAAGAAGTTCCATTCCCCCATCTTCAGCATCTTGTTGTCCGGAGCTGTCCTTCGTTGGTCGGGACATTGCCTTGTCAACTTGACCGTCTCATAAAGCTTGAAGTTAATTCGTGCCCGCATTTGGATAACTCGACCAGTGTGGTTTATCTTCCATCTCTCCGCGAGTTATACCTTGATGATTGTAGCAAGGAGATCTTGAAGAGTTTGGTAAACCTAACTTCTTTGACCATTCTCAAAATTGAGAATTTTGCAGAGCTCGTTTGCTTTGATTCTGGGTTTATGAGCAGCTTGGCCAAGCTAAAGGAGCTTCGTATAAGACAGTGTGGCAAGCTATCATATTTGTGGCAAGATGGAAATGAAATGCTAAACCTTACTTGCCTCGAGAGAGTAGCCATCGGAAGCTGCCATCAATTCACGTCTTTTGTTGCAGGAGATGGAGAAATCGAGCTGCCGTGCAACCTTGAGAGGATGGAATTGAGGAATTGCATGAGCTTAGAAAAGCTTCCTAGCAAAATGGACACCATCAAGAATTTGTTAATATCAAGGTGTCCAAAACTCAAGGGAAAAACAATTCCTCCAGATGACCATAGCAGCAATGACTCGATGTCTCAACTTGAATATCTTGATATAAGTGAATGTGATTCTCTGACATCGTTTTGCTTTGCCGAGGGTAGAAGACTCTCTGCTGTGAAGAGGCTCGTAATTAAGGAGTGCAAGGGGGTGGAGTTGCTGGAAGAGGTCACCGCGGCAGAATCGCTGGAATCTTTGACTATTGAAGACTGCGAGAATCTGAGAAGCCTCCCGCCATGGTGCATTCCCACGCTTTCCCATCTCACTGAATTGGAAATTAGGAATTGTCCAGCACTAGAGATAGAGGACTTCCCTCCACTTCCGCTCACCCTATCGGTTCTTTTACTTCATAATTGTCCAAAGATAAAGTCAATTGCCAGTTGTAACATTGCTAGCTATAAGAATCTCACTATTTTGGAAATAAGGAGGTGTCCAGCATTGGAGATAGAGGAGGGAGAGTTCCCTCCCCTTCCTATCACCCTCTCTAGGCTTATACTGAGGGATTGTCCGAAGATAAAGTGTGTACCATGGCATCATCTTACCTCCCTCCAGTCAATACATATTTATAATTGCCCAAATATCGAATGCCCAAAGGAGGTTTCCCTCCCAATTTGCGTAGGCTTGATATTTTGGGGTGCGAGAATGTGAAGCAGGCAGTGAGAGAATGGGGCTTACCCCTCCTCACCTCCCTCCAGCGTTTGGAAATTGACTTTGGAAGGAGGATGGGTGGAGGGGAGGGAGAGGAGGTGTGCTTTCCTCCTACTTCCTCTTCGGAGGATGAGGATGCCTGGAGTCTTCTCTTCCCTTCCTCTCTTACTTGGCTTGTCCTAGTCAATATGAGGAAGGTGGAAAGACTATCAAGTGGTCTTCCCAACCATCTCTCCTCTCTCGAATATTTATTTATTGTGGATTGCCCCAAGTTGAGTTACTTGCCAGAGGATGGCCTCCCTCCCTCCCTTCAAGTATTGGAAATAAGAGGATGCTCGGAGAATCTGAAAGAAGGATGCTCAAGACTCACTGGCCACTATTGGCCCCTCATCGAACGCATCCCTTTCATCGGGATTGATCGCGTTCGGATCCAATAAAAGATTAGTCTCCGTGGAGTGCTGTTTTCTTCCTCAGGTAAAAATGCTGCTTCCAACTTCTTTCCTCCTTCCGCCTTTCATTCTTGGATGCATCAATTTCGCTTTGCTTTTTAAATCTTCATTCCGCGATCTCCGCTCTCCGAAAAGATTCCCTCTCCCTCTCCCTCTCCCTCGATCTCCATCTTCTTCTTCATATTCGCTTCGGCCCTCCATTCATCCTCCTCGCAAAAGCAGCAAACACCCGCGGATCTCCATCAATTTCGTCTCTCTCCTTCGTCGTCGTCGGAGGAGGATGCATGGAGTCTTCTCTTCCCTTCCTCTCTAACCTTTCTTTATATTAGAAAATATGCTCCAAGATTCTCAAAGATGGATGCTCGAAACTCACTATCCATCACATCCCTCGCATCCTCATTGATTGGGTTCACATCCAATGAATTGTTTCTTCCTTGTACGGACAGTTTTCTAGGGTTCGGGTAAGTTTTTGGTCTGTGAACGCATCGATTTCGGTTCTCCTTCCCCAAGTTGATGCTTGATACAAACTGATTTTCCTCAATTGTGATTTTTCACATTGGTTTCCCTCTTGCTATATTGATGGGAAATTTTCATTGCGTTCCAAAATCATATTCCTCTGCATTTTCAGCGTTTGTGGTATCTTCTCCTCCCAGCATCTTTTCCTAGTGCCCTTAGCTCATCTGTGCTGTGTTTGTTTCGCAGGGTACCATTTGCGATGCTGTATTGGCAAAATCTCTTGGAAGGATCAGTTAAAAGTGCAGTGGGGGTAGGGTTAATTCCGTCTCGGTGTTATGTGCCGTGTATTGCCAAACAAAAGGAAGAAGAAAGAAGCCTTTGGTTTGATTCGGTGCACTGTATATGATCTAAATAATAATAATAATAATAATAATTTCTTCCAAAATCCAAAAAAGAAAAAGAAAAAGTGATCAGTTATGTGGATGCTATGATGTGATTGTGAAGGAAGGGGATGCAATTGCACATATAATGTAGTGCTTTGACCGTATAAATAGGTGCTCAGAAAACAGAGTTGCATTTGAAGAAGTCTTGCATAGTTTTGCTTGATGATCCATCCAATCATCTGGTGAGTGTTACTCATTTTTCGCCATTTCATGACTTTGACTACTTTTTCAGTTAGATTGTTATTGTTCTTGCGCTAATTGGACTTATAGGAACCTGATCCTTACATTGAAAATACTGTAGAACAAATCAGCTACGGGGAGCCTCTGCCATCTTATATCTTTCTTATAATGGAGCAAAAACTAATCTAATTGTTCCCACTAGCAAAATATTGGGAATAGAAATATTTATGCCAGTCTCGTCAGTCTATAATACCAAGTAGCTCAGATATCTGTGGCTATAGCACATAATTAATGCGAAAATTTCTTTGTTTATAAATGTGGGCTTTTAAGTTCTGCTTTAATGGCCAGTGACTACTAAAGTTTGATCCTCGTAAATTGTTAGTTTCTTGTCTATGGATGGATAGAGTATGACTCTGCGCTTTCACTATCCCCAGCTACAGGATTTGGATGCAGTTGATGCGCTCATTCAGGGTCTGGTCTTGTTCCAAGGAGGAATTCTAATGGTGAGATTTAATTTCTTGCCAAAATACTTCAATTTAACCAACGATGGGTCATCTTCTCAGCTAATAGCCCTCTTTTTACCTTGATTTGCAAGTCAGTCACAATGAGCATCTAATATCTCTAAGCGGGGACGAGCTTTGGGTGGTTCCTCAAGGCAAGGTAGCGCCTTTTCCGTAGGGGGTTTCGAGGATTTATAAGAAGATGCTCCAGTCCTTGTAGAATCAGATCTGATTAGCTTTGAAGAGATGTTGGCATGGAAGGATTGTTCTCGTTACGCCGGGAGACCTGAAAAAGAACTCCAATTACCCTGTCTTCAGCACCTTGTTGTCCAGAGCTGTCCTTCGTTGGTCAGGACATTGCCTGTCAACTCGATCGCCTCACAAAGCTGAAAATTCATTCATGCCTGCATCTGAATAACTCAACTAGTGTGGTTAGTCTTCTATGTCTCCGTGAGTTATATCTTGAGGATATCTTAAAGAGCTTGGTGAACATAACTTCTTTGACCATTTTCAAAATTGAAAATCTTGCCCGAGCTTGTTTGCTTTGATCATGGGCATATGAGCTGCCTTATCAAGCTAAAGGAGCTTCGTATAGTTGGGTGTGACAAGCTTACATACTTGTGGCAAGATGGAAATGAGATGCTAAATTTTACTTGCTTCCAGGAATTAGCCATCGAAAGATGTCCGCTATTCACATCTTGTCAAGCGATCTTTGCAACCATCTCTCCTCCCTCCAGGAGTTGTGGATTAGTGATTGCCCCAAGTTGGCCAGAGGATGGCCTGCCTCCCTCCCTCCCTCCAATATCTGGACATATTGGGATGCGAGAGTCTAAAAGATGGATTCTCAAGACTCACTGGCCACTATTGGCCCCTCATCCAACACATCCTAGATCTGGTTTGGATCCAATGAATTGAAATCGATCACGCCCAATCCATGATAAAAGATTAGTCTCCGTGGACTGCTTCTTCTTCCTCAGGTAAAAATGCTTTCAACTTTCCTTCTTTTGCCTTTCATTTGTCAACTGCAGCGATTCCTTCTTTGATGTACAGTCAGTTTTCTAGGGTTACTTTCATTTCTCTTCTTCCATTCGATGCTTAATACGAATTCAATTGTTGCATAGAATTTCCAGAAACTATCTCCCCTGCTTGAATCCCACGGAGAGGTTCCTTTAGCGTCCAATTGCCCTGCTTGCGAAAGTTGATTATATTCTTGCATACCACTGCTGCATCCATCTCCACTACTGCCTTGGGCCTGCTTTTTTCTTTATCCACTCCAATGCTCTTTCGAACGGCAAGTAATTGAAATTCACCCTCCTCTGCACCCAACCATCTCCGCTGTTTCATTTCTGGCCTCAATCCCAACAACAGCCAGCATCCACCCAGTCTTGACTTAACTTGCATTTTTAGTATCTGGTGATTTATGGGTAAAGTTACTGCATTTCCAGCTTTCCAGATATACCAACAGGTGTGGGCAATCATTAGAATTTTTTGGCAGAAAAAAAATCTCTTCAAAATGGTTCTTGTCTTGTTATTTTTTGTAGCTGTCAGGTGGTTGTGCATATAATTCTGGTTGTCTAATCACTCATAGTTCATCATGCATGTAAGACAATTATTAGTCAGTACTAATTGATTGTCCTGTTCCAGATTTTTGGATGAGAAATATATGAAGAACGTGGCAGGACTATCAATGGTGGTAAACATGACATGTGTAGAGGTTTTTGTTTCCTTCCTCCGTGTCCTCTCTTTGGATGAGAAATATGAGGCACGGGGAAAGACTATTAAGTGGTCTTCACAGCCATCTCCCCTCTTTCAGAAGCTGACGTACTTGCCGGAGGATGACTTCCCTCCCTCTCTCCAAGTATTCTCCCATCATTCAATGTGAGATTCTGAAAGATCAGTGCTCGAAATTCCATGGCAACTATTGGCACCTTATCCAATAAATCCCACTTAACGTAATGGATCAAGTTCGGTTCCGATAAGAAGATTTCTCTCCCCTGTTTTAATTTTCGTTCGTCAGGTAATGATTCAGACTTCTTTCTTTCTTCCACACTTGTCCTTCAGCTACTGCTGCTGCTCCCGGATGCATTTCCATCCCGCTTCCTCAAGTCGATAAAGTCCATGTTTTTCCATAGACATGCGTCGCATAAATTTCGACAAAACCAGCTACTGAAGTTCCAAGGTTGATATTTCGGTTGCTCTGTTTTGTTTGACAAGGAAGTAAACAATGTAAGGGTTACAATGCTAACGGGGTACAGCAAGTCAACCTTGTTTCATACAAGTGAATATCCCTCAAAACAAATAATACTTTCATCGAGTTGCTTACATTACTGGAATTAAGATGCGTCAAATGTGCCGGTATATTGCTTATCTTTGCAGTTGGATGATACACCAAAGAAATTGTAAATGTAAATCACTATTCTTTGTGTGAGAATCATGAAGCATGGTTGCTCTTGAATTAATATTGTTCTGCAATTTAAGCCTTTGCCATGTTTTCTCTTCCAAATATCTGTTTCTTATGCCCTAGCCCATTGACTGAATTCTCTCAACTGTGCTTCTTTTGCAGAGTATCCCACTTGTCATCTGTATTTGGCAAAATCTCTCGGGAGGATCAAATGCAAACACTGCTGAGGTAGGCAACTGCTGTACTTACATTCATCTTTTGCAACTTGACAAAAGAAAAACCACAAGCCATTAATTTTAGTAGGTGCTCTGATCTTTCGTGAAATGCTCCACGTAAAGATTAATCTGTATCATGATGTCGTTCATCAGAGTCTATGTTCTGAGTCAAGATGCTTTCTTACTTCGAACAACGGCTAATTTAAAGATACAAAGTTAGGTTTTAAAATGGGGGTTTTCGAGTTGGTAAATACGATAACTAAATTTCAATGAACCCTGCAGATTATACTTTATTTGAATCTGACTTTCTTGTGAATGTTCACGGTTCATCTTTCTTCTATTTGAATTCCCACGCCATCTCAAAGAACATATTCTTTTTTTGTTGTTGTAAAGGGAAGGCGGAGAGGAGCAATCAGGGAGACTATGCTTGGTTACTCTCTTGAATAATCCTAAAAGTCTCACTTCTGCCCGAGAAGGTCGTCCTCCAATATGTTAGCTGGGTCACATTGATAAAAGAAAAAAAAGTCAAAAAAAAGAAAGAAAGAAAAGACAAAAAGCAAAAAGTTGAAAAAAAAAATAAAAGAGATTGCTGATTGTTCGTGTGTGCCCAAGAGGAGAGGGAGATCTCGGCCAACAGAGAAAACGAAGGAGAATAAGAAAAAGGGGCATGGCTTTGTGGTATCAATTTGAGGGCGAAGGTTGTCGGAATCAGCTCGAATTCCGATATGTTATTCGCGAGACGGAGGGCCACAAGTTGATCGGTTTCATTCATAGATAACTTTTTTCGAATTATCTCTAGTTTCTTCAATTGCCATCAGGGTTTTTTTGTTCCATTCGAGGTGATCCACCTTCGTAGCAATAAAGTCTATTGTATTGTTGATGTTGAGCTTCTAGTGTATGACTAGTGAAGAAACTCTATTTATCTTGCTATTCTTGGTGATTAGTGGAAAGTTTCTATATCGTCTGTGATTTTTCCCTCATTGGTTTTCCATGTAAAATCTTCATGTTGTGCCTTTGTCTCCATAAAACATCAACATTATGTTTACTTATTTTGAGAATATATTGCTGGAACATACTGCTGATTGTTGTTGGAGTTAAGTTGATCCTTTGGTCCAGTTTTAGGGAACAAATTGATCTGTATTGGGTTAATTCTTGGCAAATTGCTGCCCAATTCTTTCCAAGGCAAGTCTCGTCGCTATAACCCCACGAAGCTTGCCAAAGCATCTATAACGAGCAGGACAAGATACAAGCTCTACCATCACGAGTGGATTATCCCCGTGAACTCGCGTTTGTCGAATTCCAGCTTTGTACCATTAGGCTACCATCAATGGTGATCAGCGGTCCCTCCATGAACATAATCACAAGGGCCATTCTAGGAAAACAAAATCATCGAAGGGGTCGCTCATTTTTTAGATTTGGAATGGCAAGTGCCCTAGAGTTCCTTATATATATATAAGGAACATCAACATATTGACGATGTTAATTTTATCTGACCTTGATTGACACGAAATTATTATATTGACGATGGCCGTTGGCGAAAGACAGGAACAAAAAAAAAGAATTTATTCTTTTGTCTTTTTTTTACTTATTTATCTTTTCGTGCAATTAATATGCAATCTCTCTCAACAATTTCTACGAAATTTAGATTTTTATAAAGCACATATCTTCATCTAGTTAACCCAACTTGGTTGCCTTCATTTAAATTGTTCTTTGCATGCAATTATTAAGTTGAACGATGAACGCTCCGATGATACCTAAATACCTCCCGCTAATGATTTAGATCGCGATTTTCCCAACCACGCTACATGATATGTTGATCTATAGATGAGATATAAATAAGATATTCTGCAAGGGCAAGCCTCACCCAGGTGACATTGAGGCTCGCTCCCCCTCGCAAGGCCGACTTCATCGGCCCATACATCTGGCCGGTCGCCTTTTGCTGACTGGCTGAGCAAGAAGAGCTGAGAGGGAAAAAAAGGGGAGAAAAAATAAAAAAATTTAAAATATCATTAAAAATTACTATGTTAGTGCCGGCAGTGTTGCGTCAACGATTTTCGATCAAAAATAACTAAAAAGACTGAATTGATATAAATGCAAAATATTTAGAAATGAATTGGCAAAAATTAAAAAAAAAGTTTAGTACTGAATTGAAAAAAAAAAGAGTTTTATGACTAATTTGGCACATTGTAATATGTTTAAAAAAAATTATTCCAACGACCCTATTAAAAGGGTGAATGATAACCATTCTGTTCCAAAAATAGATTTCTGGCTAGAAATAGTTTTTCTATTACTATTTCTGGATAAGTTTTTGAGTAAAAAAATGCGTTTGATGGTTGAGATTAGATATCTTGACCCCCGTGCCATCGGACAAATCTCAGGGTCGAGATTAGTCGGAACTTACACGTTGTCGATAGGGAACCACCCCTAAATTCGAAGCAGTTTTCTAATCTATAAAGAATGCTTGAGATGTCAATAAAATTTGAATAGGCGATTATCACATATTGCGATATCAGGAGATAAAATCTGCCTAACCAAAACTCACCCAATACCCACATAATATTAAAAAAAAAACACACACACACACACACACACACAAAAAATGCAAACAAATCGAATTTTACCTTTGATAGTCTGGCGTGGGTCTTTGGCTTATGAACACGATACTGCTCGGTAGTGCTTTGTATAACAGTGAACAGATTGTACGTGATCACAGTGAGTCCTATGAATTGGACCTGCAAAAGGAAACGAGAGACTCCAAGCAGTGGAAATGAGTTCTTGATGAATAATTTTTCTTGGGATTCGACAATGCAGGCAGCTTTGCAATGGAGATGTTGGAGTCAAAAGTGAATCAATTTTGTCCACTTGACCAAAGAAGATTGTCGAATTGTTTGACTACTGGGTGCCAACCATGAGAGCACGTGGATATGCTCGTGGGATTGCTGGACACCTTGGGGCTTTGTATACTTGTCATCACAAGCAATAAGGATTGTGGTAGAAAGGCAACAGCCTCGTAGGTGCAGGTAATACCCCACAAGAGAAGATCGCCGGACAGCGAAGGAATGGCCGACGTCGGGGTTGATGCAGATCCGTAGGAAACAGCAGAGGCAGCAGTGAAGATTTGAGCAGAGCCGTTCGGGGTTAAGTTAGAGGACTCCGGGGTGCTGTAACAACGTCGGAGGCTGGTCAGAGGACGCCAACGGTTCCGGGTCGTTGGAATTGAGTGAAGGGACGTTGGTGATGTTGCAAAACCGCCGGGACTGAGAGATGGAGTCGTCGGGACAGCGCGCGAGGACCTCGATGGGATGGAATTTCTAGTGAAAGCTGCTTTTATGTGGGCTCCTCGGGGTTTCCGAAAATTTTCAAAGCCAGAGAGTCCTCCTCCACTCTTTCTAACACTTTTTCTCTCAATTGCCTCTCGAGTTCTCAGTGAATCACCCCCTTCTGTTCTCTTTGTACGTAGCTCTCACCTATGACTCTGGACTCTCTCCTCTCTTTTGTAGCTTCTCATACGAAGTATGAAATTTCATGAAAAAGTCCCACATGTCTCTTTGGAAGTTCATCCACAGAACATGATTGACGATACTCAACGGGTTTTTGCACTTTCTTCGCAATCTTGTAATCCGCCTTTTTGCCTTGATCGCATCCGCGTTCATTTGCCATAAGCCAACTCGTTCGGTGAGTACTGATCTTGAAGGGTATTTCATATAATTACTAATCAAGATCTATAAACGAAGCGGAATAATATAGATCCACATACCCATAAGCACAAAGCGCGGATTCGAGCAATATGTCAATCAAACCGTTGTACTGGATTGTCAAGCCCTGATATCAAACTTGACTCACTGATCGATGAGGTATATCACGTAAAACGAACATACCTCGTATCCACAGATTAAGAGCCCCATGTCGCAGGTGAGGCACGATCTATATCCGCCAATCGATCGTCGTCGAGAGAGTTCTTCCATGGAGCTTTTTTTGGGAGAGAGTTTCTATCTATAGTAGTTTCTAGAACGACGTACATTCTGGAGAAGAGAACGTTATCTCTTCTCTCTCTCTCTCTCTCTCTCTCTCTCTCTCTCTCTCTCTCTCTCTCTCTCTCTCTCTCTCTCTTAGGATAGGAAATAATTTAATTGATTGCAATCAAATATTGCAATAATGGCAATTAGCCAATTTAGCCCTTAATGGGCGTTTTATTTCCAACATCTCCCACTCGCCTACTAAGGGCTAAATGTCTCTCTTTCTCTTCTCATCGCTTAGTTCATATGGGCAAATAATCCGTGCGACCAGCATATTATGAGAGCTCGTTGCCATACATCTGTTAGAAGTATATAGCAGCTCACAATGGGCACATAACCTCAGAGTAGATCTAGTATGCAGTACCCTAGATCAATCAGTCACATTTACATCATATCTCTCTTGATCTCTTTTAGTACTCAAATACAATACATTGTATTCACAATCATGATTAAACTCATATAATCATAATTGGTCGGCCTGTGAACACAAAGATTGAATGAGACATTAAGAATTGATCTTCCTCTTCCTTTAAACCTTTCAATCTCAGTTCAGTTCGCTTTTCTAGAAATGTCCTATTAGATCGAATCAATCTCATGACCATAGGCAACACTCTAAGATAGCGAACATCGAAAATAAATCTTGAGAATAAGTAAGAGTCGTGAGGGGACTAAAATTGAGGAACTCTTATCCTCAAGAGTCTCACACGGCCACAGAGTTGAGATCTAAACTCTTGCCAACTCTTCTTGGTTGTCTCATGCATACGTAATATAAAGTACGTATTACGGTATTCTCTCATTTCCCATGGAGCGTATGTCTTTCCTTTTAATACCGTACAGATGATAACTCAGACATACTCAATGTCTAGCTTGAGTTCACAAATCTACTTTCTTTAAAATAATCCATCAGAACTCACATCTTGCATTAAAGACAGATAAAGTGAAATATGTGGGTTATTTCACTTTCGGACATAATAAATATTATGGCCTCATCTTAACACTCTAGTTAAGGCGACATATATATTTTAAGCTCATGCTTCAATTATCACCTAGATAATGAGCTTAAATTGTCTCATCTTTATTTATCACACAGTAAATAAAGACGATTACCCGTGTGAGTGGGCTAATATCTAATATGTCCAAAATACTTTCTCAATAAATGCACTAAGCATTATTATGCATAAATGTCATACAAACTCATAAGTATCAATAATGATAACAAATATCATTAACTGTGAACTTTGGGAAAATTCAGTACTCCCACTTTTACGCACTTCTAGAGATTTCAATATAAGGAACTAATCCATTTGTCAACACATGACTAAGGAAAACATCTCTAGAGATTCACTTCGTCAGAAGATCTACTATCATTCTCTGCATATATATGTACTGTATGTCACATCTTTTCGTACAATCATATCTTTCACAAAATTATATTTTGTGACTTTAGTTTGGTCTTCTAATGGATCTTCAGTGTAGCTATTGCTGCTTGGTTATCACAATTAACTAATAATTGATCCCGCAGCATCCTTAGCGACACTTCACTGACCCAAACATCTCTTCAAACCAAACACCTTTTTGTACTGCTACTGATAACACCACGAGATCAATTTCTATCGTGGATAAGGCTCTACACTTTTGCTTCTTACTACTCCAAGATATTGTGCCACTGCACAGTAAGAATGCAAGCCCAGAGGTAGATTTTCTCTCATTTAAACATCTTCCTCAATCAATATCAGTGTAGCCTTCAAGACGTAGATCTCTACCTTGAACTCAGTAAAAAATTGACAGTACTTTCTAGATACATCAGGATTCTCTTGATGGCAATCCAATATGTTTGACCTATTAGAGTGGTACACATACCATTCCAACTGCATAACAAATATTAGGTCTTGTACACATCACAGTGTACTTCAAGCATTCAAGCACTAACATATGGAACATTTTTCATTTCTGCATTTGCTTGTGGAGTCTTAAGACATATTTTGCGCCTCATAAACGAATCCTTTAACATTTGCCTAACCATTCCCATTGGATAGAGAGATACCAGGAATCTCTCTAAGCCAAAACTGGGTTGGCATAGGTATAACACCACCTGGCGAATAAGCCACGCATGTAATAGGAGTATGATCGGGTTTATAGTCTTGCATACAAAATCATTCGATGAGTTTATCCATATAAGTCTATTGTGAAAAAGATCATAATCTTTTTGAACGATCTTTTTGAACGATCTCTTGAAATCTTAATTCCAAGAATATATGCAACTTTACCCATATCTTTTTATTGCAGAATTGGAACATAACCAACTCTTGACTGTATTAACAAACTCCATATTGTTTCAAGCAATCAGTATATCATTAACATATAATTGTCGCGACCCGTCTGAAAGCGGACGCAGCTAATGGATTACCGATCGCGGGCCCTGTTCCCCAGCACCGGAGTGCGGATCGCAGGCTTTGGATCGGCGCGGGCCCTCCCAGGCCCATACCAAATCGCGGCGGGAGTTTTCTTTTAATGGGTTCGACGATAAGAGTCGATCGCTTTCGACCTTAGTGTGGTCGTGGTGGCATGTGCAACTTGTGCATGTATTTGGAGTTGCCACCGGTCTTTCTTGGAGGGTAGACCGGAAACCTTACTGACCGATTGGGAGAGATCGATCAATTCTGCGGAACCAGAGATTTTGGGTTCGGGGACTTGGTTACGCTGGTGTCATTACCAACGCCCTTTCGGTACCTAACGTGAATGATTTTCCTAGCTAAGAGTTCATCTAGGCGAGTGGAATACGAATCATAAATCTAGGAATTCATGCAAATATGAATGACTATCCAAGCGATCACAATCAATAATAAAATGCGCAAATCGATGAATCCAAATATGCAAAATAAACACACCAAATCAACATGACACTCCTAATAAGGCTCTATTAGCCTAAAGAAGTTTCAATCAAGCTTGAGAATTTTTTTTATAATAAATTTTATTTTGACATTTTGTGATTTTTTTTTTATTTTTAATAATTTTTTTATTTATTGATTAATAATAATAATTATTTATTATTTAAAAGGGCCGGGTCCGGGTCGGTTTCCCGGACCTAGGTCAGGCCCGTCGGGCCTTGATCAGGTCCGGGTGAGAGGACCCGAATTGGGCCCCAACGGCATAAAAAAATCAGGCCCACTTTTCCTTTCCTTGTCCGAATTGGGCGCCCCAAGTGCAACAAGCCCAGCAGCTCTTTTGACTCTACCGCAGGCCCAGCTCTAGCTTGAAACAACAAGCCCAACCAGCTATACCCGAACTCATCTCCTCAATCCTCTCGGGCAGACCAAATCGAATCATTCAAACCCAAACAGTCCAAAAATAACGTGGAACAACCCTACTTCTACTGTTCATCGTCTTCTCCATGCATGCAAAAAAGAGACCGACGCCTGCAACCATGACCAAGCCTTCGCCTTCCGTTGGGACACGCTCGGCACCACCGTCAGAGTGCCGACCGATTCTGCCCGTGTCCGTGCCCGCTGGTATTCGCCAAGGACAGCCACCGCCGAAACCGTCGGCCTCCACCAAAGTCGACTACGAAACGAGAAGCATCGCGTGCGCTCCCGCCGTGCTTAGCTTCTTCTTTATGTCGCAGATCCCCCTCATGCAAGACCCAACGACGCCACTTTCCTTCAGACGTCCAGCCTTCGCTCGCCGCACCAATGTACCGCCAAGCTCCGCTCGCCAGGCTGAGTTAGCTTTTCCGACATCGAAATAGCGACGCCAAGATCCGCTCATACGCTGCGGCCTCTGGCTCGGCCTCTATTTCGCCGGTCTCGTCAACTCAGTCGGCTCACCATCGGCTTCACGAGTCTTCTTCGCAGAGCAACGAATTGGTGGCCTCCGTAATGTGATGCTCGAACCAGTCCGACCTCGCTGGGGAATGTCCGCCGGTCGGAGACCTTCACCAGCGACCTCCCGAACACCAGGCCGGCATTGAGCTAGCGATCCTCATGGTCAATATGGACCGCCGAACCCACATCATCCAAGCTAGTCGCGCAACCGCTCATGGTTCGAGCCTCCTCATGCCCCAGAATCCCGCAGGACTTCGGACCTCGAACACCTCTAACGCTTCACTTGGTCTTGAGGGACCGACGACCACCCAGACGAGTTCAACCGAGGCTCAAGCATCCACCAACCCCCCAACTCGCAAGGTTGAGTTTCACTGACAGGTTGCTCACTCAAAAGGACCGCCCACAGTTCAACACCGAGCAAAACAGGGAACTAATGGCTAAAACTAACGGGTGTACATGATCAACGAACTGAGAAAAAGGCCGGAAGCTTGAGAACAGACATAGGTATTTCACGAAGCGAACCGGCAAATCACAATAGGACCGTAGAGGCCAAAACGACGCATAAACCTGAGGCTTGCCGGTCCGAAAAAAAAAAAGAGGTTCTCGGGCCGACGAGCTACGGTACCAGAATAGGATAACCAAGCCTAAAAGAGGAAGCCAACCTTTACGCACGAAGTCGCCGGCGAGCCTCCGAAAACCAGCGGCTGTGCTTGTTCTTTCAGGGCTTCCTTCGAGTTCAACTGCTTGCTCTCCTTCACTCATATGGACGCTGGCACTGGTGCAAGCTTGCGTTGCTCGTCGTGCTTGCGTCGCCGCTGATCCGCGAGGCTGGCCATGACGACGACGACCGATCCACCATGGCCTGCCCGCCCACCTTTCGTCCACCAGCTTCTTTTCTTCTTTTCTTCCCCTTTTGTTCTCTCCCTCATCTCTTATTTTATTCTTCTTCTTTTTTGCTTGGTTCCTCGTGGAGGATTGGGATTTGGTGCCATAAATGTAGGGGTGACATTAAATCTGGGCCGTTCAATTCAAAATGAACGGTCCAGATCAATCCACAGTTTTTTTAGTGGGAAATGATGTGGACTGATCTGGACTGTTCATTTTAAATTGGACGGTTCAGATCGATCAATGGTAGGGAATGGTAGGGATTTCCAATGGTAGGAAATCCGGATCCCCTCGTGGAACCCTTTTTCCACAGATTCCTCCTCCTCTTCTTTTTTTTTTTATGGCGCCGTTCGTTCCACTATCCCTTCATTCCCCTATCCATTTGTCGACCAGTTCTCATTTCGAACCGTCCCAATGCATATCACATGTTGATTGACGAAATGAATAAGGAATGGCAAACTTCGCAGTTGATGAATGCTATTTATTTATTTATTTTGTCAAAAAGGGTTGATCAAAAATTAGATGTCAACAATAATGATAAAATCACATATTGATCTTAGGATCTTTTGATATATACGCTATGATTTTCATCAATCATTATAAAATCATATGCCACTAATGTATTATAAGAAAGCATATACCATTATCTCGAAGACTGCTTAAGGCCATATATCGATCTCAAAAGTCGACATACTTTTTATTCTTGGCCAATTGTAACAAACACAGCAAGTTGTTTTTCTTAAAATTTCTTCTTTTAATTCTCCATTGAGAATTGCAGTCTTTACATCCATATGATGTAATTCAAGATCCATACTAATCACAATTGCCGGACTAGGGTGAATTGAGGTAAATCTCACCATAGAAGAACAAACCTCTTCCCAATCAATTACTTCTAATTGATTATACCTTTTCACCATAAGGCGATCCTTATATGTCTCAATCGAGCCAATAGCTTTACGCTTTGATTTGAGAACACACTTGCTCCCAATGGCTTTATGTCAATTCGAAAGATCAACCAGTTCATCTCATTGACTCCATCTCTCTTTCCATTGCTTATATCTACTTTTCCTTATCAGGGTAAGTCGGAGCCTCATTTACATTCCTTGGCTCATCCTCTTCTTGTGGAGCGACCATGAAAATTTTACCTTCAATGTCTATAACGTCGACAAAACGATGGATAATGCTTTTGCGACTTGTTCGCTAAATTGAGGATTGTACACTTAGTACATCAAGCTCCATTACACTCCCACTTGGCAACTTATTCGCTGTATTGAAGATTGTACACTTAGTACATCATTCTCCATCCCACTCCCACTCGGATTGAACAACAACAACATCTCGTTCATGCCAAGCCGTTGCAATTGAGAAGATCGTACACTTAGTACATCATTTTCCATTATGCTCCCACTCGAATCAGATAATGATGGCATTTTCTTCACATCAAGTGATTGCAATTGAGACTCGTTTGAAACAAATTCCCCACTTCTCACATTGCTCCCACTTGGATGGATGCCCCAATAGTATCATTATCACTATCCAAGATCTTAAATGGGGAATAGTCTTCACTTGTCTCACCCTTTTTCAGAAAAATTTCATTCACTAAGAATGTGACATCTCGTGATTCATATTCAGTTACACTTCCCACTTTCTTACTCACCTATAACGCATTTCCTTTTGAGTGCTCTTAGTATCTCATGAAGATACTCTTTTTGCCTCTAGAGCCTAATTCCCATACTAGTGGGAGAAATCGTGTATATAAGAAGCATATCAAAATCTGAGAAAACTCAAATCTCATTTTCAACCTGTCCACAACTCATATGGAGTGGTAGAAACTGATTTAGAAGCCACACGGTTAAATATCTAGATAGCAATCAACAAAAAATTTCACCCCAAAAGGTGATAGACAAATTAGCATGTGCTATCATAGACATAACCATTCTCATTGGGGCCTATTTCTTCTCTCTGCGACTCCATTCTATTGAGAAATCGCTGGAATAGTCAATTGTCTTTCTTTTCCTTTTTCATCACATAAATATCTGAACTAATCAGATAGATTTTCTTGACCTCGATCGGATCGCCTTTTTTTAAAATAATTTTTTTAAAGCTCAAAAATAGAATTTCTTGAAGCAACTTATGCCTCAAATTTATGAGAAATAAAAAAAAAATATCCGAATCGAGTGTAATAATCTATAGTGTGATGAATTAAACAGGCCATGCCTTATTCTCACATATGCTGAATCACATGTCTCAATGAATCAACTACAAAGGAAACTCGGCTCTTGTTCCTTTTCCAAATGGTTTGCTCATTATCCGTTCCGCTAGGCAATACTCACAAATAGGCAAATCGACATTTTCAATATTGCCCAATAAGCCCTCTTTAGCTTATCTAAATATTTGCCATTGGGCTAATGTGACCCTACCTAGCATGCCACATATTCACATCATCGCAAAAGATGTTAATAGTGAAAAACTAATATTCACATTATTGTACCTAACAATCGGTACAATGAAACCATCTAGAACCATAATAACTTGTCCCCAACGACAAGTCATGACCACCGTTATGAAAGTTCAAACTGAAATCAAGTTTAACCAAAACTAATATGGAAACTATATTCCATTGAGTTTTGGGAGCATATAACACAATATGTAGAAATATGGTGCGATCACTGCGCATTTTCAATTGGCAAGTGCCAATCTCTTTAACTTCCACACATGAATTATTTTCCACATTTATCCACTTTGCTCCATGTCGAAGTCGTTGAAATTCCACTAAGGTATTTCTATCTTTCGTTACATGGTATGTGGCTCATAAGTCTATAATCCACAAAGAATAAGATTCAGTTACAAAAACTGAACTAGAGATTTAAGTAACACTCTCAAGTGCACAAAATCCTTATTATTATTATTATTATTATTATTATTATTATAACTTTTTTTTGGTTCACCACAGTCATGAGCAAAGTGACACTTATTGCCACATTTAAAACATTTCACTCTTGAGATGTTTTTCTTGAAAGGACATTTCCTTTCTCATGTCGGTTAAACTTCGATTTCCATCCTAAAGGATTTGTTATTTTATCCTTCCCACTTCTTGAACCCACCTTGATGCTTATGCCTGGAGCACGAAGCTTCATTTGGTCTAGAAACAGTATTCTAGTTCAAGACAGCGCATAACGTCCTCAAAAGTCTTTACTTTTTATTGTGGATCAAGTGAATTTTCATATGCACACAGCTATGAAGTATGTAACAAATTACTGCTTGCACTTGCTACTCATCAGTCAAAAAAATGGTCTACTTCATGTAGTTCACTTATCATGTTTGACACGTCACAAAAGTCATTTCATATTCTGGCCATGAAGCATCATATAAGTGTCAAAACTTATAGTGATCTGTCTCAACTTGGTGACCGATGTCTAACCAAATTTAGTGTTTAATGCCTCCCACTTGACTCTGGCATTTTCATAAATGCCTGTACTCATGCATAAAACCATTTTTCATGCTACTCAGCAATATATGCGAGCAATTGAGTTCATCCTTTTTCCGTGCAGCAAATGTCGGCTGTGCAGTATTCTCATCATCAGGTGTTTCCATAACTAGGTCAAGAGCTTCAAATTCTTCTTTCTTTTCATAGTACAAACTGGATTTTCATATTCCAATTTTCATAAATTTTTGCCATCCAATTTCTCCTTTGTTTCGCTAAACGCGTAACCATTGTTTATGAACTCGAAGTTCTATAGACATGCATTCACGGACCATTGATGCCTAACATTTATGCATCTATTTTACACTAACTAATTATATTAATAGATAATTTCACATTATTGTGGAAATTCTCCTATATTTTGATTCTGACAAAACTATCAAAAGGATTTGTATAATGTTTTATGATGCAGAAAGAATGAGTGAACAGCAGGTTGTGTGGATCTATTTCTGTCACGAGGACGAAGGGTCAGAAGGAGTGCTTCTGGACCAAGTGTCAGATGGAGTGCTTCTAGATCGAGTGTCAGATGGAGTGCTTCTGGATCAAGTGTCAGAAGGAGTGCTTCTAGACGAAGGGTCAGATGGAGTGCTTCTGGACGAAGGGTCAGATGGAGTGCTTCTAGACGAAGGGTCAGATGGAGTGTCTCTGGACCAAGGGTCAGATGCAAGTGCTTCTGACGAGGTCAAATGGAAGAGCTTTTGACGAGGTGAGATGGAAGAGCTTCTGACGAGGTCAGATGGTAGTGCTTCTGAGGAGGTCAGATGGAGTGCATCTGAAGACTGTCAGATGGAGCTGCTTCTAAGGGTCAGGTTCAACATGATCGTCCATTTCGTGCAACTATCCATATACAGTGACAGATATACCTTATCAAATCTTCGAATTACCATTCCATGATAACTGATCTAATTCAGGAAGTTCTTTATAAAGACGAAACTTGAAATTAGTCAGTTTCTGCATCTCCAAAACATTAAGACCCACATATGGCAGGTTTCCGATCAAGGCAAGGTTCCTTATGAAAATTTGTGATATTTGATTGACATGATGTCCCTTCCAAACAATCAAGGGATTTTCTACAATTGATTATTATCTTCCCAAAATATCTCTTTGGGGACCAATACAGATTTACTATACTTATGAAAAATGGAGATTTAGTTGTATGGGCAACTAAATCAGAAGGGTTCAATATCTTCTTCAACGGTCCTCATATCTTCTAAGATACAGTCTCGTTCAATCACGATTGATGACGTCAAATCAAGGATTGAATAGCGATCTCTTGGCCGAGCATCCAACGGCTAGTTTGGAGGCAGGGAAGTATAAAAGAAGAACCATGGCGATCTGAGAAGATGACAAGAACAACAATCCAAAAGTGCAAGCGTGATTAGAATTGTACCCAAAATCATTCTGAGTGCTCAAAATCTCATTCGTTGTGAGAATCTGTAAGAGAGAGAAATCAAGTGGTTGAGTGATTGTAATTCTCTTGATTCTTCATAGTGAAATCCAGCCGATCGACTGTCATCGTGGGAGAGTGGACGTAGGTTTGAAAAATCGAACCACTATAAACTCAGCGTGCTCTATTCTCTTCCCTACTCTGTTGCTGCGTTTGAATTGTGTACTATTTCCTACTGATCGCATATTGAAATTATCATTAATTCCGCAAGAAATTTCAATATAGTTGTGTATTCACCTATTCACCCTCCCTCTATGTGATATTGCTAAATCCAACAATTGGTATCAGAGCAGGTTGTTCACATTTACGAAGTGTTTATTAACTTCAGAGCTAACGATATACTATGTCTAGCAATCATTCTTCAGGAGCAGGCGATTCGCACTTTGCCAATAAGCCACCATACTTTGATGGGAAGGAATACAATATGTGGAGCAACAAGATGAAATGGTTCTTTAAGGCGTATGATGATTTGATGTGGGATGTTGTAACAAATGGTATTGTACTAAATGCTGCCACAAGTACAACATCTGAAAATGAAACAAATCTCACCACGACAATGACTGAGACTGAAAAAGCCAAAAGACGAAGCTTGGATTCCAAAGCTGTTAATGCATTATTTTGTGCTTTATCAACTCCTCTTTATAATCGTGTTTCAGAGGAAGAATCTGCCAAAGGAATATGGGATAGGCTTCATATCACCTTTCAAGGAACAAATAGAGTGAAGGAAACAAAACTCAGCATTTTACTGAGTGAATATGAAGCATTTCAAATGAAATCTGATGAATCTATTATTGATATGATAGACAGGTTTCAAAGTCTAGCAAGTGGACTTGCAAGACAAGGTGCACCAATTGCTGAGGCGATGCAAGTGAGAAAGATACTAAGAGGACTCACGGACGAATGGAATTATGTCAAACCTTCCATACAAGAATGTCAAACAATCAGACAGCTTTCGGTGGATGAGCTAGTTGGGACACTACAATCCTATGAAACAGAACGAGCAAGCAAAAAAGGAGATCAAAAAGGTAAGAAATCAATTGCATTGAAAACTAAAATTGCTCAATGTTTGTCTGACACAGATAATGAAGATGAAGATGATGAAGAACTTGCACTTATGGTAATGAAATTTAGAAAAATGGCTCGAAAAGCTAGAAACTTCAAAGGAAAGAAACCTTTGAAGAAGATTGATAAAAAAAATTCTCTCAAAATGAGTCGCAAGAAAGCAAAGATGTAATATGCTTTCACTGCAAGAAAGCAGGACATATCAAGCCAAATTGTCCAATGCTAAAGAGAGATAGGGTCAAGTATGAGAAGTACAAGAAGGCTTTAAAGGCAGAAACATTAAGTGATTCCGATGAAAGTGAAGACTACGCGAACATTTGTTTGATGGCAAAATCAGATTCAGAATCAGATTCAAGCTCAGATTCAGAAACTGAGGTAAGCTCATCTAATCTCCCTGATGAAGTTACAGAGTATATAGATGAACTTTGCAAAAGTTACAAAGAAACTCTTGAAAAAGTTTCTATTTGAAAAGGAAAACTTTTCCTTAAAACAGCAGAATATTTCTCAAAAAGAAAAAATTGAGCTTTTACAACATGAATTTCATCAGTTGAAAGAAAGTCATGATCTCATTTCAAAAGATAATGATTCTCTTAAAGAGAAAATCAATGAGACTTCAAAAAGGTTTTCACAAAGTTCAAAAACTTTGGACAATATTATCTCTAAACAAATACCTCTTAATGATAGATCTGGTTTGGGTTTTAAATAGGGAAGTGTTTTCAAAAATAGTTTTTCTAAAACAAATTTCTACAAACCTACTATTACTGTTTATAGAAGGCACTTTTATGGACAGTTTACCAAATCTCACATACATCATCTTTGTGTAAATTGTGGTGATTTTAACCACACTAAAGACTCATGCAAAAAGGTCTGGAGACCCGTTAAAAGATCAAATCCTACTAACACTGAAGGACCCAAGAGAGCTTGGGTACCAAAAGAAATAGTGAGTTGCTCATTTCTTGCAGGTACCAAAGAGAAAAAAAGACAAGTGGTTTCTGAATAGTGGTTGCTCAAGTCACATGACCGGAAACCCAGATGTATTCATATCTCTTTCAAAATGTGATGGTAGAAGTGTGTCATTTGGAGGAAAGAACAAAGGAAAAGTCATTGGAAAAGGAAATATCAAGGTTGGAAATCTGACGATTAAAGATGTTTATCTTGTCAAAGGACTGAGCTACAACTTGATTTCTGTAAGTCAACTCTGTGACTCTGGTTATGAAGTATACTTTCAAAATCTAAAGTGCACATGTATGAGCAAGGACAAGAAGCAATCCTTCACGGGTCAAAGGCATGGAAACATTTATCTCTTAGATGTTGATTCTAATCCTGAAAATGCAAAATGTCTTATTTCTGTTAAAGATGAATCTGATCTTTGGCACAAAAAGTTAGGTCATATTAGTGTAAAGCATATATCAAAGCTCTCCAAATAGGGACTTGTTCGAGGGTTACCTCAAACAAAGTTGAAAAAGAAGGACTAGGTCATGCCTGTACACTAGGTAAGTAGGTAAGAAGTTCTTTCAAGTCTGTAAATCAAGTCTTCTCTAAGCAATGTTTGCAGCTGCTTCATATGGATATTTTTGGACCAAACAGAACCTTAAGCCTTGGAGGTAAGAAATATTGTCTTGTTATTGTTGATGATTTCTCTAAATTTACATGGGTGTTGTTTCTTGCTCACAAAAGTGAGGCTTTTATATCTTTTTCAAAATTGGCAAAATGAATTCAAAATGAAAAAGACTGTACTATTTCTTCCTTAAGAACAGATCATGGGGGAGAGTTTGAAAATCAAGGTTTTTCAGATTTTTGCATTGAATTAGGGATTCAGCATAATTTCTCTGCTCCGTATACTCCTCAACAGAATGGGGTAGTAGAAAGGAAAAACAGATCTTTGCAAGAAATGGCAAGAACTCTTTTGATTGAGAGTAAGATTGCATCTCATTTTTGGGCAGAAGCTGTTTCCATAGTTTGTTATATCTTAAACTGAATTTCTCTCAGACCTCTCACTGAGAAAACTCCCTATGAAATCTTCAAAGAAAGAAAGCCTGTTGTTGCATATTTTCATGTATTTGGTTGTAAGTGTTTTATCCTAAAGAATGCTAATGATCGCATTGGAAAGTTTGATGAAAAATCAGATGAATGAATTTTTCTAGGATACTCAACAACGAGCAAAGCCTACAGAGTCTACAACAAAAACACTCGTGTTGTTGAAGAATCTGTAAACATCAAGTTTGATGAAATTTGTCAGACTGATGAATCCGAATTCAGTTATATACTTCCTCAAGTCTCGGATTCACAGGAAGAATCAGAAGAAAAGAAAAACTCATATGCGAATACTGGTTCGGAAAACGTTCAGAAGGAAGCTCACTCAAATGAAGAAAAGCTAGTAGACGAACATAATGAACCTACAACTTCTTCAAATGACTGCTTCGACAAAAATTGGAAGCATAAGTCAAGTCATCCAAAGGAACTCATCATGGGAAACATATGTGATGGCATCAAGACAAGATCCAAGTTTAAGCAAGCAATGAGTAACATAGCTTTGGTATCTGAATTGGAGCCGAAGGGAATTGAAGATGCACTAGCAGATGAGAACTGGATAAATGCAATGCAGGAAGAGCTACATCAGTTCAAGGTCAACAATGTTTGGGAATTAGTCAACAGACCAAAAAATCGTCCAGTAATTGGAATAAAGTGGGTATTCAGAAACAAACTGGATGAAAAAGGAAAAGTTGTAAGAAACAAAACAAGACTCGTAGCAAAAGGTTACTCTCAAGAAGAAGGAATAGATTTTGATGAGACTTACACACCTGTTGCCAGGTTAGAAGCTATCAGGCTATTACTTGCTTATGCTTGTTACAATGACTTTAAACTCTTTCAAATGGATGTGAAAAGTGCATTCCTTAATGACTACATCAAAGAAGAGGTCTATGTTGAACAACCCCATGGCTTTGAAGAACCTAGAGGAAAAGATCTAGTCTATGTGTTAAAAAAGGCACTTTGTGGACTAAAACAAGCACCTCGTGCTTGGTATGAAAGGTTGAGTAACTTTCTATCCCAACACAATTTTACTAAAGGTAATGTAGACACTACCCTTTTTATCCAAAAACAAGGTAATGATATTCTTTTGGTTCAAATTTATGTTGATGATATTATCTTCGGTTCTTCTAATGAGCTACTCTACAAGAAATTTTCTAAAGTGATACAAGAAGAATTCGAAATGAGTATGATGGGAGAGTTGCGTTTCTTTCTTGGACTTCAAATTCATCAATCTCAGAAAGGAACATTCATATTTCAAGAAAAGTATGCACTGGAAATAGTGAAAAAGTTTGGTTTGGAAAGTTGCAAGAAGACAGAAACTCTCATGTCTCACTCCTCCAAGTTAGATAAAGATGAAGATGAAAAAGAAGTTGATCCTAAGCTATATCGAAGCATGATTGGATCACTACTATACCTTACAGCTCTAAGACCAGATATCCTATACAATATTTATTTGTGCGCAAGATTTTAGTCAAGCCCAAGGGAATTACACCTATCAGCCGTCAAAAAAATAATCAAATACATTGGGACTTATCCCAATTATGGTTTGTGGTATTCTAAATCTTCTGATTTTACACTAAAAGGTTACTCAAATGCAGATCTTGCAGGTTGCAAAATTGATAGGAAAAGTACATCTGGAACTTGCCAGCTCATAGGAAATATGCTTATATCTTGGTATTCCAAGAAGCAAAGTACAGTGGCACTCAGCACAGCTGAAGCAGAATATGTATCACTTGGAAGTTGCTGCGCTCAGATTCTATGGCTAAAACAGCAGCTCAAAGATTATGGTGTTGAAGATACAAATATGGAAATCCAGTGTGATAACACAAGCGCCATAAATCTTACCAGGAATCCCATACTTCACTCAAGAGCAAAGCACATTGAGATGAGACATCATTTCATACGTGATCCTGTTTAGAACGGTGATTTTAATATTCAATATATTGATACAAAAAATCAGCTAGCAGATATTTTCACAAAACCCTTGGATAAGGAATCCTTTAATTTTATAAGAAACAAATTGGCCATCATTAACCCTCTGTCTTAATCATATTTTAGATCAGAAAAAACGTCAGAAGAAGCATCAGAAGGAGCGTCAGTGTCACGTCCCGAGTCCTTCCGAGCACGTTGCATCGCCCTACTGCCGTACTTGTTTAACTTCTTTCCCAGGATACAACGGCATGCACTAGATAGTGTGACTCATATGCACATGCGGAAGCGGCATACATAACTCCATGCAATACATAACAAGATGACTTGAGGAAAGAAACACCATTACATAACATGAAACAGATCCAGTCTTACAACATAGACATGAACTACCGTACATAATGGGGGCTAGAGGAAAGATGTTAGCCTACTCAAAATAAATCATCACTAAGGGACAGGCGTCGCCATCCAGAGGGACACTCCAAAAGTCAGAGGTTACTACTACGCCTAAGGGTCAGGCTCACTACTGCCGGATCAGACATCGGGGGCTGCGGGGTGGTACTCTACCCAGTCGCCCGGCTGCAGCTCCTCTGGGGCTTCTTCTTCTTGCTCTGACTCGGAATACACTGGAACGTCTTCCTCTTCTGAGTCGGACCCTAAGTCCATGGGTTCGCCCAAGGCACCTATAATCCCCCACTCAAACCCTGCCTCCTCCACGGGATCATCGTCGGCATCAGAAGGCTCGATGACCTCGCCATCTGCAACGGGGTTCTGTGACTGCACCACCGAAAAGCCCATACCTGGCTCGAGGTCGGTCTCCGGGTCAGAAATCTCGCCATCGGGAGGGTACACGATCATCGGATCTTGCTCATCGATAACGTCCCAAGGCACATCAAAAGATCTCAGGGGTCCCCAAGTAGTGTCGCTGTCTCGATACCACCACGCTGCGTACCTGTCTGGCCTCCAGTGATCTGCCCCTTCGTCCACCCAAACTGTGCTACGCTCACTAATAAAGACCCTATCCTCCTCCAATGGGTACTCGATAACGTACTTCTCGGTCATTACTAGTACCCCAAAAGCTGGCGGCGGCATGATCAGGGCTTGGGGTTTGAAAATGTAGGTCCCACGATGGGGTGGGATAAACTCAATAAGCTAGTCCTAACCCTAAGCTAGGCACTTGGGATTTCCAGACACTCCCAAACATATGCAATGACCAATTATATAAAATCAGGCAAAAGGCATGCGATAACTCAATTAAAGCACAAATTGACATAAAGTTCACCAATCTAGGCTAGGCTTGGCTTCGTACCCTGGCACTTAATATCTCATAATATAGAGGATAACTTATACATATGATACGACTGTAATTCTCATGGCTCAGCCCGCGTAATAACGCCTCAGGCTTAGTTAACCAATGAACCCGCGTTTAACGCATCAGGTTCCAAATGCCATCTCTCATGACCCGCGTTTAACGCCTCAGGTCTATCCCGCGTTTAACGCATCAGGATATCATTAAGCCCCATGTTTAACGCATCAGGGCGCTATATGCACATAGGCTTATAATTCAACCAATTATAGCATAATGCAATCACATGTGCATAACGTCCATACAAGGACCATTCGGCCATTGACATCACAATTCCATATCGTAGCATTTCATCACATCATAATCAATCAAGGCCATTTCAAGACTTCGCGATTAATCATATTTTGATTGGAATAACTCACTTGTTATCACCATGGCCATTCGGCCCTGTCACAATTCCTCAAAGCCATTCAATCAATTATGCCACATAGCCCATTAAATAGTCACACAAGGCTAATTTTCACCACTATGGCGCCACTCAATCAATCAATCCCCACATTAGAACCTACGACCAGAATTCAAATAAGAACGTTTGAACACTTTCAAGCCACGTATCACCAAGGCTACCCTTGGTCGAATACATCTAGGCGCAAACAAGGGTTTCAACATCACAATTAGATTCTAGCAAGGTCTAAAACTTCGAACGGTACCACAAGCCATTCAGCCACTATGAGGACACGCCCAATATCCTAATCCAACCATGGTTCTAACATTTCATGAGCTCCAAATCACCAATACAATCTGTCCAACAAAACACAGATTCGGATTCCACGGAGTTCCCGCCAAAACAGCCCACTAAACTCATCAAATTCAACCCTCATTCGGTCCTTCCATCACTAAGGTCCTAACATAAGGTTAGAACAAGCTTACCTAGCTCAAAATTCCAAGAAAATCGGTTGAAAATGGCTGAAGGTGGCACGGCGCACGGTGGCTCCTCGACGAACAGGTCTGGCCTCTAGGAGTTCCATGCGAAAACAACCAAGAACAAACCTTAATACCACTCCTAACACAAGTCTGTAACCTCTTAACATGCCTACCTAGGCACCAAGAGTCACTTACCTCAAGATCAAACAAAACTCCTCAAGAACAGCCCCGGTTTCCTCCCGGTTCGGTTCTGATCAGCAGCAGCTCGGGCGGCCTTCGGGCTTGAACGGGGCTTCTTCGCGGCTCAAGGGTGAGAGGAGGTGGCGTTGGTGATGGCCGAGGGTGGTGGCACGACGTGGAGTGGCGGCTGGTAGCCAGTTCCATCGTGGGACGCCGAGAGGGAGAGAGCGAGCGAGAAGGAGATGAGAGCGTGAGAATGAGAGACAGGAGAGGGAGTCGACTGAATGAGGGGGTGAGAGAGCTTATGAGGGAAGGAATTTTAGAGGGAAAAGGGATGAGTGGGGGTTGGTAATAGGGCAAGGTACATGAATAGTTGTTTGGAGTGACATGGTGTAAGAGGGTTGGTAGTGGGGTAGTCACTCATCAATTCAATCAAGTCTCTTCCTAATCACTCTTGTCAACTCACCAATCAAAGGAACAAATGACCATAAGGCCCTCAAGAATTCGGCCAAGGGTGGGGATAGGGAATGTCCATTTTTCCCTCCTCTATTTCTAAGAGGAAAAGCACTAACTTAAGGATATAAAGGCAATCTCCTAATCGTCGGTCTGAATTTCGCTTTTCTGACTTATACGAGGCTAATTCTAATCTTAACAACTCTCCGACGAGGCGACGTCCAAGGTTACTCCTTTGTGATCTCCGAATGTCCGGCCTCCAATCTCGAAGTCCAATCCATGCCTAAATTCACTTAATTGTCATTCCAGCGCGTCTCAGACTAACGGGCGGATCTTAGGAGTTACGCGTATCGACCCATGACTAATGTCACGTTTAAGGGTTACTCGAGCCACGACGGCTTTGGTTGTCATGTAATCGCGAGGGTCAATCACTAGTCCCGAAGGTTACGACCGTTAGGAATCGATTTAGGGTAATTCGCAAATCACATCATGGTCATACGGAATCACCCGTGAACCAATCGCATGACACTAGCAAATCGTTCTAAAACTATTCTTAGATCGACCTTTAGCGGTCCAAAATATTTCCTCGACGATCCTTATGGTCAAAGCGTCAACTCGTGGTTAAGTTCTTTGGTCAACGTACTTTAAATCCTATATGGCCATCCCTCTTTGGTTGGTCGACTCGAGAGTGATCAATTCTGAGTGAGATTAACTGGAATACATCGATAGACATTCATTCATTAATAAGCTTCGAGATAGGGTCAGAATTCAGAATGTCACAATTCTTCCCCCTTACAGAAATTTCGTCCTCGAAATTTACATTACAACCACCTACTCAAACAAATGGGGGTGCTGACGCCTCATCGCTTCCTCACTTTCCCAGTGGCTCCTTCTATTCCATGGTGCTCCCAGATCACTTTCACTAGTGGGATCGTCTTGTTCCTTAGGACTTGCTCCTTTCTGTCCTCGATCCTAACAGGCCTCTCCACATACGATACTCGATTGTCCACTTCTATCACTTCGTGGTCCAATACATGAGTCACGTCCGGTTCATACTTCCTCAGCATCGACACATGGAATACATCGTGAACTTGTAATAAACTTGGCGGCAAGGCGAGTCTATAGGCCAAAGTCCCAATCCGCTCTAAGATTTCAAAAGGGCCTACATACCTCGGACTCAGCTTTCCTTTCTTCCCAAACCGAGATAATCCCTTCATCGGTGACACTTTCAAGAAGACATGATCTCCTACTTGAAATTCCAAGGTCTGTGCCGCTTGTCAGCATAACTCTTCTGGCGACTCTGTGCAGTTCTCAATCTTTCCCTTATGGCCTTTACTACCTCAACTGACTGTTCCACTAGTTCATGGCCTGTTATGCTTCTTTCACCAACCTCATCCCAACATACCAGCGTTCTGCATGCTCTACCATACAATGCTTCAAACGGTGCCATTCCGATGCTCTGCTGGTAACTGTTGTTATAGGCGAACTCTACCAAGTTGAGCTGATCTTCCCAACCTCCTTTAAAATCCAATACACAAGCTCTCAGCATATCTTCAAGCGTCTGAATTATCCTTTCAGACTGTCCATCCGTCTGGGGGTGATAAGCGGTGCTGTACTGTAGTTTCGTCCCCAAAGCCTCTTGTAGGCTTTTCCAAAATGAAGCGGTAAACTTGGGATCTCTGTCTGAAGTAATCGTCACTGGTACTCCATGAAGACGAACTATGTACTTCATGTACAACTCTGCGTATCTATCCATCGTGAAATCTTTTCTTACTGTCAGGAAGTGTGCGGATTTAGTCAGTCTATCCACGATCACCCAGATCGAATCATGCCCTCTCTGACTCCTTGGCAAACCCATGACAAAGTCCATGGTGATGTGCTCCCACTTCCACTCGGGGATTTCCAAAGGCTGTAACATCCCACCAGGCTTACAATGCTGAGCCTTAACTTGCTGGCACGTCAAACACTTCGCTACATGCTTAGCTACGTCCACTTTCATTCCATTCCACCAGTAGTGCTGACGTAGATTCTGATACATCTTCGTGCTACCCGGATGGATACTATAGTTGCTCCTATGAGCTTCCGATAAGATCCTCTCTCTTAGCTCCTCGTCATCGGGTGCGCACAGGCGTCCACGAAACTTCAGAATCCCATCCTCAGATACTTGAAAGTCAGGTTTCCTTTTCGCGGCATCCATTTCCAGGATCTTTTGGATGTCGGGGTCCGTAGATTGCAACGCTTTCACTTTCTCATGAATCTCTGGTTCAATCCTCAACATGGCTAGGAGACAAGACAGCTGACAGACCTCAAGCTTAAACTCTGAATCTCTTATTTCTTCCAACAGAGTCCATTCGTTAACCATCATACGCGCGATGCTGGATTTCCGACTCAGCGCATCCGCAACCTTATTTGCCTTTCCGGGGTGATACAGAATATCACAATCATAGTCCTTGAGTAACTCCATCCATCGACGTTACCTCATATTCAACTCATTTTGGGAAAACAAATACTTCAAACTCTGGTGGTCCGTGTAAATCTGAAATCTTTCTCCACACAAGTAGTGCCTCTAAATCTTCAAGGCGAAGATGATAGCTGCTAGTTCCAGATCATGCGTCAGGTAATTCATCTCATGAGGTCTTAACTGTCGCGATGCATAAGCCACAACTCTTCCATGTTGCATCAGGACGCATCCTAATCTCTTCAGTGACGCATCACTATAAATCTCATAACCTCCAAGTCCAGAAGGAATTGTCAACACTGGTGCAATCGTCAAACGATGCTTGAGTTCCTGAAAACTCCTTTCACACTTATCCGTCCATTCAAACCGTGTATCCTTCTTTGTTAACCTCGTCAAAGGGGTGGCTATCGAGGAGAACTTCTCCACAAATCTCCTGTAGTAGCCTGCCAAACCTAGAAAGCTCCGAACTTCTGTCACTGACGTAGGTCTAGGCCAATTCGTTACTGCTTCAATCTTTGCTGGGTCCACCGAAATCCCATTTCCAGAGATGACATGTCCAAGGAACGCAACCTCGTTAAGCCAAAACTCGCACTTACTGAACTTGGCGTACAGCGAGTGCTCCCTTAACGTCCGTAGAACTATACTCAATTGTTCCTCATGCTCCTCAGGACTCTTTGAGTAAATCAAGATGTCGTCAATGAAAACGATGACGAACTGATCCAAGTACTCCTTGAACACTCGATGCATCAAATCCATGAAAGCAGCTGGGGCATTAGTCAATCCAAACGGCATGACTGTAAACTCATAATGCCCATATCTCGTCCGAAAAGCTGTCTTTGGTATGTCCTCCTTCTTAATTCTCAACTGGTGATAACCCGTCCTTAGGTCTATCTTGGAGAACACAGAAGCTCCTTGCAGTTGATCAAACGAGTCGTCTATCCTCGGCAGCGGATACTTATTCTTGACAGTCACCTGATTCAACTGCCTGTAGTCAATGCATAAGAGCAACGACCTGTCCTTCTTCCTTACGAACAAGACTGGCGCTCCCCAAGGCGACGCACTTGGACGAATAAATCCTTTGTCCAGTAGTTCTTGCATTTGAACCTTCAATTCCTTCAACTCCAACAAGGACATCCTATAGGGTGCCTTCGAGATCGGCTCCGTTCTAGGTGCTAACTCAATTACGAACTCTATTTACCTTTCTGGAGGCAACCCTGGTAACTCTTGAGGGAAGACATCAGGAAAGTCATGCACCACTGCTATATCCTCTAGCCTTGGTTCCTCTACGGTCAGATCCATCACGGCAGCTAAGTATGCTTGACATCCTTCGTCCAAAAGCCTAGTCACCTCAAGTGACGAAATCAAAGGGATTGAGGTTCCTCCTCGACTTCCCACAAACTCGAATCTATGGTGATAATTAGGATGCAAACGAATCACCCTGCTACCACAATCAACGATAGCCCTTTGTCTACTCAACCAATCCATTCCGATAATCACGTCAAAGTCAAACATATGCAACACAGCTAAATCTATCAGTTCCTCACTACCACCAATGACTATCTTACAATCTGGACAGCCTAGTGAAACCAACACTTTATCCTTCAACGGGGTGGTAACATGCAATATTACATCCAGCGGTTTCAATTCAATTCCAACCAAATCAGTAAACTGAGCAGATATGAACGAATGCGATGCTCCAGGATCAAACAAGGCATAGGCAGCATGATCACACAAAGTAACCGTACCTGTGACCATGCCAGACGCGTTCTCCGCTTCCCTTCGCGCCACAGCATACACCCTTCCCTGAGTTGGCGGCCTAATTGCGTTGTTCTGCTGGGCTCCAGCCTGCGGTCCCACTGGCGGTCGATTTCCTTGAGCTTGGGATCCTGGTACTTGGCTTGGGTAATTCCTTATGTGATGGCCCAGCTGGCCACACTTGAAGCAGGCACCCGTCCTGCTCGGGCAAGGTCCATTGCCATGCTTCCGCCCGCACAAGCGATAGTTCCAGTTCGACTGGTGAGCAGGTTTCCTAATATTCTTCCTGACTGGAGGGACAAAAAGTCGATTGCTCGCCATCGGCCTCTTGCCGAACTGGCAGTTATCCCTGGCAGGAGCGAATCGCGACCCAGAAACGAGTCCTCTTTCCTTCATATCCCTTTCCACTAATTGACCTCTTTCATAACCTTGTAGGTCCAACAACACCAACTGGCTGCGAAGGTCAGGTCTCAATCCATCTCTAAACCTTCTTGCCCTGTCCTCAAGGTCTTCAACTATCCTCGGGGCATACTTGGACATCCTTGTGAATTTAGCCTCATACTGGTCGATGGTCATCTGGTTCTGGCGGAGATTCTGGAATTCAACCATCTTCTGTTCTTGAGCCGCTCTGGAGAAATACTTAGCATTGAAAACTTCAGAGAAGACAGTCCAATTCGATTCCGTTCTTTCAGGGAAAACTCTTCCCTTGGTGGCCTCCCACCAATCGTTCGCAGTTCCACGAAGCTGGTACACAACTAGGATCACTTTCTCAGCCTCAGTACAACCCAGCACTTCAAATGCCTTCTCTAACTCCTCAATCCAAGCAGGGGCAGCTCCAGGGTCCCCTGTACTATCAAACTTCGATGGCTTCAGCTTCATAAAGTGCTCCATCAGCTGGCCCATCACGCGATTCCCTTGCCCTTGGGCATTACCACCTTCATTGTCATGCCCGTGGTTTCCATTATTCCCATTTGCTAGGTTGGCGGCAGTGACTGCAGCCTCAGCAGCCTGGGCGACGGCAGCAGCTCTTTCTTGGGCCTGCCTGCCCATCAAATTCCCGATTTCCTCTAAGATCCTCATGACTCCATCGTACCTAGGATCTTCCACCACTTGTGGTCTAGAGCTAGACGCTCCTCCAGCACCCCTGGTGCGGTTGCTCATCTTGCTAAGTCTCACAACACCTGAGTCACTATAATTCCATCCAGGAATTAGAGACCTAAGCTATTTACTTAAGTCTAGCAAGGCTACGCCACTATCACAGCAGCAATCACAGTTAAGACAATCATTACTCAAGCAACCATCAGAAGCATCACAATCGTACCACACATTCAGTTGCTTCAGCAACTTCACCAAATCACAATCAGCTATCCAATCTAGCAATCAGCAATCAACACTTAGTGCCAAGTACGAAGCCTTATAGCCTTAAGTCTACCAAAGATGATGTCAGCCAATATGCCAATCACGAGCGTCATTTCACATGTCATGCATTTAATTGCCTAACTCTAGCGAATCCCTAAGGTCTTGCAACCCAGTCATCCTCAAATCATCACACCTTATTACTCCAGTCCTCAACTAACTTGGATCGAACTGACCTTGCTCTGATACCAAACAAGAGGGGATGTCACGCCCCGAGTCCTTCCGAGCGTGCTGCATCGCCCTAGATAGTGAGACTCATATGCACATGCGGAAGCGGCATACATAACTCCATGCAATACATAACAAGATGACTTGAGGAAAGAAACACCATTACATAACATGAAACAGATCCAGTCTTACAATATAGACATGAACTACCGTACATAAAGGTGGCTAGAGGAAAGGGGTTAGCCTACTCAAAATAAATCATCACTAAGGGACACGCGTCGCCATCCAGATTGACACTCCAAAAGTCAGAGGTTACTACTACGCCTAAGGGTCAGGCTCACAACTGCCAGATCAGACATTGGGGGCCGCGGGGTGGTACTCTACCCAGTCGCCCGACTGGGGCTCCTCTGGGACTTCTTCTTCATGTTCTGACTCGGAATACATTGGAACGTCTTCCTCCTCTGAGTCGGACCCTAAGTCCATAGGTTCGCCCTCGGCACCTACAATCTCCCACTCAAAACCTGTCTCCTCAATGGGATCGTCGTCGGCATCAGAAGGATCGATGACCTCGCCATCTGCAACGGGGTTCTGTGACTGCATCGCCAGGAAGCCCATACCTGGCTCGAGGTCGGTCTCCGGGTCAGAAATCTCGCCATCGGGAGGGTACAGGATCATCGGATCCTGCTCATCGATAACGTCCCAAGGCACATCAAAAGATCTCAAGGGTCCCCAAGTAGTGTCGCCGTCTCGATACCACCACGCTGCGTACCTGTTTGGCCTCTAGTGATCTGCCCCTTCGTCCACCCAAACTATGATACGCTCACTAATAAAGACCCTATCCTCCCCCACTGGGTACTCGGTAACGTACTTCTCGGTCATTACTAGTACCCCAAAAGCTGGCGGCGACATGATCAGGGCTTGAGGTCTGAAAATATGGGTCCCACGATGGGGTGAGATAAACTCAATAAGCTAGTCCTAACCCTAAGCTAGGCACTTGGGATTTCCAGAAACTCCCAAATACATGCAATGACCAATTGTACAAAATCGGGCAAAAGGCATGCGATAACTCAATTAAAGCACAAATTGACATAAAGTTCACCAATCTAGGCTAGGCTTGGCTTCGTACCCTGGCACTTAATATCTCATAATATAGATGATAGCTTATACATATGATACGATTGTAATTCTCATGGCTCAGCCCGCGTAATAACGCATCAGGCTTGGTTAACCAATGAACCCGCGTTTAACGCATCAGGTTCCAAATGCCATCTCTCATGACCCGCGTTTAACGCATCAGGTTCCAAATGCCATCTCTCATGACCCGCGTTTAACGCCTCAGGTCTATCCTGCGTTTAACGCATCAGGATATCATTAAGCCCCGCGTTTAACGCATCAGGGCGCTATATGCACATAGGCTTATAATTCAACCAATTATAGCATAATGCAATCACATGTGCATAACGTCCATACAAGGACCATTCGGCCATTGACATCACAATTCCATATCGTAGCATTTCATCACATCATAATCAATCAAGGCCATTTCAAAACTTCGCGATTAATCATATTTTGATTGGAATAACTCACTTGTTATCACCATGTCCATTCGGCCCCATCACAATTCCTCAAAGCCATTCAATCAATTATGCTACATAGCCCATTAAATAGTCACACAAGGTTAATTTTCACCACTATGGCGCCACTCAATCAATCAATCCCCACATTAGAACCTACGACCAGAATTCAAATAAGAACGTTTGAACACTTTCAAGCCACGAATCACCAAGGCTACCCATGGTCGAATACATCTAGGCGCAAACAAGGGTTTCAACATCACAATTAGATTCTAGCAAGGTCTAAAACTTCGAACGGTACCACAAGCCATTCGGCCACTATGAGGACGCGCCCAATATCCTAATCCAACCATGGTTCTAACATTTCATGAGCTCCAAATCACCAATACAATCTGTCCAACAAAACACAAATTCGGATTCCACGGAGTTCCCGCCAAAACAGCCCACTAAACTCATCAAATTCAACCCTCATTCGGTCCTTCCATCACTAAGGTCCTAACATAAGTGTTGACACCTGATTTTTTGACCAGGTCTTTTTAGTTTTATTTTTGAAAAATCACAAAAAATTTATAAAAAGTCAAAAAATTACAAAATCAACTTTGGTGGCCTTGGCCAAGCCCAAGGAACCATTCTTGACCAAAAAATAATTTTTCACATTTTTCATATTTTTTAGTATTTTTGGAAAATAGAAAAATACTTAAAAAATCAAGAAAAATAGCATTTGAGGTCACAAAAATATGGAAAAATATCCAATATTTTTCCTTTTAATCCCTTTTATTTTTGACCTCTCAAAAAAATCAAAATCAGATTCAATTTTAGGTGTTCCTTTGTAACCCGTACTATTGAATTTGAAGAAAAAATAACAATTGAGTCTTTTAATTTGCAATTTTGGCATTTTTTAAGATCTTGACATTCAATCTGACTATCCCCTATTTCAATTTAGCCCAATTGTTTGCACAATATGCTCAATTGCACGGATTTGACAAAATTACATACTAAAATTGCATTTTAGTCCTTGAAATTAAGCATAATTGAAATTACTTTCAATTCTAGGGCTATCATTGCAAATTGGACATGCTACCCAATGGATTTCACCATTTTAAATCGATTGGCACAGGTGGTTTGACTCAATTTGATCATTTACATCCTCAATTACACGATCCCCAATTTCCAATCAAATGAAAATTTGGGGATTTTGTAGAAATTGATGAAAACTTTTGGGCAAAACCACATTTCTAGATAGAATTCATGCCCTAGATTCGATTATAAGGTTCAATTGCAAAATTTTTCCATTAATTTGGGCCTAATTTGAAAAGTCCTATTCGGGACCGGTTCAGACCGGTCAGACCGCCGGTCAGACCGGTCGAACCGGTCCGCTACAGTGTCTTCGTCTTCATCTAACCTGCGCACAAATGAACAGTGCAAGGTTGAATTTCAACAGGGAAATTGACCAAGCAATCGGCGGCAATTAAAAAAGAACTAGTGGGGGTTCCATTCGCCACAACATTCCCCGTCGATTGACACCAAGAGCATGACCAATGGCCGCCGGAGCAGGGAGCAATCGGCCAGTCAAACCTTCGGACCTGCAAAAGTCAACAAAGGCAAAAACAGCTCAAATCCTTGCCAAATTCGTGCGAAATGAAGCTCACCGCGGAACCAAAAGGAACTGAGCGAAATACCCATCTTCCCCGACTTCGTTTTGACCCAATTGCACGTGACTACACGTGCCAAACCGAGTCAGTTGGAGGTCCACCGCTCGGCGCCGAAAATCGAACAAGCTATATAAGCTAACAGGCCTTCGCGAAGAGGGAGGACGGTTAGTTCAGTTAGAGCAAGGAGTACATAATCGCGCGAGAGAGAGAGAACGCAGGAGAGAGCTCGTTCTCCGACCCCTGTCGTCGAGAATCGGAGCTCGAATTACAGGGCACCGGTTGAGCTGTTTCCGGCTGAACCACAGCCAAAGAAGGCTTTCTGAAGCTTGACCAGAGCGCCAGGAAGCTAACGCAGTCGGCCGCGCACAAGGAATCTGCGAGAATAGGTGAGTCATAGTCTCGAGTCTTCCTTCAAGCTCTCATGGCGATTCACGTGTTTCTTGATCATTCATGCAATTAATGTGTGCGTTTCGTTCCCCTAACATCACTGACCATGTTCGCGTCTTCATTTTGCATCGATTTTGCTCACATACCCCGAATCGAGTCTTCCGATTTAGCCTCCATAGCCGATTCTTGCCCAGCCAAATCTGGGCCGAGCGAGCTCGATCGGAGCTCGAGGTAAGTTCCCTAAACATTGAATGATGCTTCACTGTTAATGAATTGGTTTAATACGCCATGAATTGCCTGATTAGAGTACATGAGTGTGTACTGGTTCTTGTTCGATCGCGCTTGATTCTGTGAATGGATTCGTGTAATCTTGAGATATGATAAAATAGAAGCGATTTCGAGTTGATTGGCGCTGGTTTCGCACGATTCCATTAAAGTTTCACCGTTGGATCGACGTCGGAGTGCTTCAGCCGTCCATTTCGCCGGGGTCGAAAGGTTGAAGACGATGCTGACTTGGCAGGTCAACGAGTCAAAGCGCTTAGGTGGCGATCGACCATTGGTCCACGCGTCAGTCCAGTCAGCTCGGCCGTTGGAGGTTGTTATTCGAATAGGTAGATCCAACGGCTGAGATTTTTTTAGCCCAACAAATATTGTCCGTCCGATTAGAAATTAGGATAATGAAAAAATGATTTTAAATCGGAAATAAAAAATGATGGAAACGGCGCCGTGTGGGTTAGTTAGGAGGCGACGTCGTTTAGGTTAGTGGGATCGGACGGTCCAGATCAAGTCCCATGTTCTAATCGCAGCCGTAGGTTCAAGTAATTAGATCGGACGACCCTGGTCAAGTCTTCAATCAATCTGAACCATAGGATTTGGTAAGTCAATCCAAAGATCGTGGGTCAGCCACGTGGCCCATTAAGGACCGTCAGATCAGTGCCAAATAACCTGAAAATCAGAAATGTATTAAACGGCGTCGTTTCGACCAAGGATTTCGCGGGTCCGGGCCTGGGCCGGGTTCCGGCCCGAGCGGGTCGGGTCGACCCGGTCCGAATCACATTTTTTTATTATTAAAAAATCAATAAAAAATAATAATAATAATAAAAAATCAGAAAAATCTTAGAAAATCCAAAAAATGCTAGAAAATTCCAGAAAATTCCAAAAAAATGTGGAAAATTTGTGGAAAAATCCTAGACATTCCAGAAATCCCCAAAAATCGAGGGTTGACCACAGACAACTGGTCAACCCTATTTTTGGGGTTTCTTATCTAATTTTCCGAAACTTGACGACATTACCCTTTAGGGGTAAGTCGCCTCTGTTGTGCATGCTAGATAAGGCCGATAATGCCAAGGTGAGAATTAGGGTCGATTAGACGACCAATTCTTAGGTTCGGGTTTTCGAGTCCCGCCTCTTTTCTCAAAATGACGATTTTGCCCTTTAATGGGAAAATCGTCTTTCTTGTCTCAATCGAGTTCTGAAAATTGCTTGAAGTTAGGGTTTGGGTCAGGTGGACGACCAACCCTAATATTTGAGATTTTCAGTTCTCATTTTTGTCCAAAATGACGACTTTACCCCTCCAAGGGTAAAATCATTTTTAAATACCAAAAAATCCTGGAAATTCAAGAAAAATAGGAAATAGATTGGATTGATGGCCAATCCTATTTCCTCTGTCTTTTGACTTCCCAATTCATCTAAAATGACAAATTTTTCCTTTTCGAGGTGAATTGTCCCCGAATTATTCAAAATTACGATTCTGCCCCTCATGGGCGAATCATGTCCAAATCACTCCTAAGCCTTGATTGATATTTCTCTAGGCTAATAGGACCTCATTAGGGATGCCATGCTGATTTCATGTGTTTTATCCGCATGTACTGGATCCTTGATTTGCGCACTTATTTCTATTGGTTGTGAGTGATAGGGTAGTATTTCCCATCTGCATGAACTCTTAGATTTAGGATCTATACCTCACTCATCTGCATGAAATCCTAGGATCAGATAAACCATTCAACATAGGTACCGAAAGGGCGTCAACTTCGACAATTGGCGTAACTAAGTCCCCGAACCCACTTCTCTGGTTTCCGCAGAATCGAATAGATCACTCCCAACTATTCGATAGGGTTTCCGATCGTACCCTCCACGAAACGATTGGTGGTGACTCCTTGGCATGTACACTCATCACATGTCACTAGACCACACTGAAGGTCGACCACGTATATCCAGCAGTTGCGATTTGGGTAATGGTCCTTGGGAGAGGCCCGCGTCCGATCAAGCCAGCGATCGGGCGGCCCATTAGCCCGCTCCCGCTCCACAGCTCGCGAGAGGGTCGCGACAATAAGGTTAGAACAAGCTTACCTAACTCAAAAGTCCAAGAAAACCAATTGAAAATGGCTGCAAGTGGCATGGGGCACGGTGGCTCCTCGGCGAACAAGTCTGGCCTCTAGGAGTTCCATGCGAAAACAATCAAGAACAAACCTTAATACCACTCCTAACACAAGTCTATAACCTCCTAACATGTCTACCTAGGCACCAAGAGTCACTTACCTCAAGATCAAACAAAACTCCCCAAGAACAGCCCCGGTTTCCTCCCGATTCGGTTCTGATCAGCAGCGGCTCGGGCGGCCTTCGAGCTTGAGCGGGGCTTCTTCGCGGCTCAAAGGTGAGAGGAGGTGGCGTTGGTGATGGCTGAGGGTGGTGGCGCGGCGTGAAGTGGCGGCTGGTGGCTAGTTCCACCCGGGACGCCGAGAGGGAGAGAGCGAACGAGAGGGAGATGAGAGCGCGAGAATGAGAGAAATAAGAGGGAGTCGGCCGAATGAGGGGGTGAGAGAGCTTATGAGGGAAGGAATTTTGGAGGGAAAAGGGATGAGTGGGGGTTGGTAATGAGGCAAGGTACATGAATAGTTGTTTGGAGTGAAATGGTGTAAGAGGGTTGGTAGTGGGGTAGTCACTCATCAATTCAATCAAGTCTCTTCCTAATCACTCTTGTCAACTCACCAATCAAAGGAACAAATGACCATAATGCCCTCAAGAATTCGGCCAAGGGTGGGGATAAGCAATGTCCATTTTGCCCTAGTATATTTCTAAGAGGAAAAGCACTAACTTAAGGATATAAAGGCAATCTCCTAATCGTCGGTCCGAATTTCGCTTTTTTGACTTATACGAGGCTAATTCTAATCTTAACAACTCCCCGACGAGGCGACGTCCAAGTTTACTCCTTTGTGATCTCCGAATGTCCGGTCTCTAATCTCGAAGTCCAATCCATGCCTAAATTCATTCAATTGTCATTCCAGCGCGTCTCAGACTAACGGGCGGCTCTTAGGAGTTACGCGTATCGACCCGCGACTAACGTCACGTTTAAGGGTTACTCGAGCCACGGCAGCTTTGGTTGTCATGTAATCGCGATGGTCAATTACTAGTCCCGAAGGTTACGACCGTTAGGAATCGATTTAGGTTAATTCGTAAATCACATCATGGTCATACGGAATCACCCATGAACCAATCGCATGACACTAGCAAATCGTTCTAAAACCATTCTTAGATCGACCTTTAGTGGTCCAAAATATTTCCTCGATGATCCTTATGGTCAAAGCGTCGACTCGTGGTTAAGTTCTTTGGTCCACGTACTTTAAATCCTATATGGCCATCCCCCTTTGGTTAGTCGACTCGAGAGTGATCAATTCTAAGCGAGTTTAATTCGAATACATCGATAGACATTCATTCATTAATAAGCTTCGAGATAGGGTCAAAATTCAGAATGTCACAGTCAAAAGGAGGGCCCGAAGGAATGTCAGAAGGAGCATCAAAAGGAGACCCAAAAGGAAAGTCGAAAGGAACGTAAGAAGCTAGTAATTTTTTTTTTTTTTGGAAGCTAATAAATCGAATGTCAGTTATCTCCTAAAATTGTATTTAAGGTAAGTGTCTCATATTTTTTTTTTCGTATATCTGATTAACGGTGATTAATTGATTTATTAAAGGAATTTTCCTATTTCTCCTTGAAATTATTTTTGTTTTCAAAAATAACCGCCACTTTTATAAAACACCGAACCGTCACCCATGCTTTCTTACTTTCAAACCACTCTCAATCGAAACCCTAAAACTATGTTGAACATCTCTCTTGCTCTCAATTTCTCTCTCAAATCAACACACTCTTTTCCAAAGTTTCAAACTTTCTCATCCAAATGGCTCCGAAATCAGTCTCTGACTCGAAGAAGACTCCTCAGACGAAGAGAAAGTTCTCCTCTTCAACTGCAAGCACCACCAAGCCTACGGAAACTGAAATCAACGAACATCGAGAGGCATTCCGTTTGGCAAAAGGTTTGTCTTTATCTATTTTCGAAGAGAAAGAAGCCATGGCACACACTGTTAAGCCAATGTACGATAGCATTAAGGCAGCATGGGATTTTGCTGATCAACTTTAAAAACTTCTAGATATTCACAAATTCGCTAGTGAGAGCGAATTGCTAGAGTTCTTTAATTTTCCTGGAAAGGTCGTTGAACCAATTGCTGTTAAAGAACCTGAATCTGCCTCTAGAAAGGGAAAGGAAAAAGTAGCAGAGCCCAGTTTGAAAGTAACTACACGAAAACCCTCTCCAATTAGGTCTGGCAGCACTAAGGCAAAGGTCGAAGATGATGATGATATCATGTTCAATGACTTTGTGAAGAACATTGGGTTAAATTTAGATAAAAGCTTTCCTGATCCTGAATTTCAAAGTCAAGCACATAAGGACAAGTTCGAATCCTTGAAACAGAGAGGCATCATACCACACAAGGTATTTGATTTGAAGTACTTTGACAGTAATGGCATCCCTCTTAGAAAGCATCTTCAAAAGGCCAACCTATAGTTTTTTGTAATCAAAAGGAGTTTCACTTTTCTTGACTTGGTAGCTTATTTTTACTCCAATCTTCATTTTGCCAACTTCAACACTATGTTCTTCATTGTGCGTAGAAAACAATATGTGTTGTATGTTCATGAATTGGCCTTCATTATGAGCACCAGAAAAAAAAAAAGGGCTTTCAAACCTCTGGATGTTACTGCTGAGGAGGCTTTCTGTTTTCTTACTAGAAAAACAAGCTTCTCCAGAGAGTCGAAATCTCATATAGCTTACAATGATTTTCCCCTGAAACACACAATGATGCACAAGGTTGTCATAGAATGCCTCAGACCAAAGACAGCCTCAAAGACAGACATATCAAAGTATGAGGCAAAACTGTTGTGGGGTATCTTGCAGGGAAAGAAGATTTCTTTTGCCCTCACCGTCCTACTACACATGTACAGATCAGTCCTCAAGCCAAAGGGACATCTACCTTATGCCAGTCTGATCTATAGAATAATTGAATATTTTAATATCAAGACTTCTGGAGAACTTATCAAAAAGGAGATCCCCTTGATGATTGTTGGGGAAACTATGATGGGCAAGATGGGTTTCAAAATGACACCTGCTGGATGGAGGACCAAGAACAATGAACCAGTTCTTGAGGAGTTTGAGGATGAGTCAAAACAGAAGTCTCCAAAAAGGAGAAAGGTTATGGCTATCAAGGGTCAACAAGAAGACACTTCATTTGATTATCAGTCCAGAAGAAGCAGGACAGAATCTGACTCTGAAGCTACTCTATCCAAAGGTGCTTCAGATGGAGAAAGTCAAACTAAGAATCAGAGTCACAGTGCTGAAGAAGAAGGAGATGAAAATGAAACAGAACCAAAAGACAAAGTTGTGTACATTTGTGATTTAACAGAGGAAGATTTCCTCAATATGTGGACTGATGAGGATGTTGCGAGAAAAGAAAATGAAACAGAGTATCATGATACTCTCTTCACCTTTGACTATGAGCAGTGGTCAGCACAGGTACTTGCACAGATGACATCAGAAGAACAGGTGGCAGAACCAGATGATGTTGAGGCTTACTCCGTATCCTCTACCCGATTAACTGTTCTCAAAGGCAATTCAAGCTTGGCAACTGCAATTGCAAGAGAGGATCAACTCTCGAGTGCTCAATCCATTCCAATGGACATTGATGAAGAAATAGATTATGTGCCAAGTACAAAAGCTAAAGGAAAGAAGGCTATAACTCAAGGGGAGCCTGTGCCTGCAACCTCGGATGTCTTTCTAACAAAAGTGTTAGCCTCTCAAGCATTTCCTAAAGCTCAATCTGAGGGGGTGAATTTAGCAACAAAAGGGATTGACACCACAAATCAGGAACCAGCTCCCACAGCACCACAGGTGGAAATTCAGAAGCAAATGGAGAATCTTCAACAAATTCTCATCCAGACTCTGACTGCTGTGGAAACCAGGTTAGATCAGAAACTGCATAACTTTGAACTGAAGGTTGATGGAAAGTTGCAGGGCATGGCAAATCAGGTGACAAATCTAGAGAAGTCTATTGATTTGTATGGCAGAATGTTCTGTGATGAGATTGCAAATTTACCTTCGTATACACTAGTGAGGACTGACAGAGCGACTTCAGCATTACCTACATCTCAAGCTGTCAGAAGTCATGCTCAAAGAATGGGAGAAGTATATGTCAGACCTTATTCAGTAGGGACTGATACAAAGCCTGAAGATATTCCTTCCACATCCAAAATACCAACACCTTCTTCTTAATTTTTAAAAACACAAAGATGTCATTTGTTATGAAATTTCATTCTTTTTAACAATTCCTTCGACAAGCATATTCCTTCTTATATACATTCTTTTTTGCTGTTGATAAAAAGGGGGAGAGATTTCTCTATTTACTAGTTATATTTATCTTTTACTATAGTGCAGGATATTATTTGTGAGATATTATTTTGTGCAGGTTATTATTTCCAATTTCTAATTATGTTTTCCTGCAGGAGGAGAAAATTGAGTGACATGATATTATTTGTTTACAACTCTTGACATATAGTGTTTCATCAGATTTTGTAGTTTTGTCACCATAAAAAAGGAAGAGATTGTTGTGGAAATTCTCCTATATTTTGATTCTGACAAAACTATCAAAAGGATTTGTATAATGTTTTATGATGCAGAAAAATGAGTGAACAGTAGGTTGTGTAGATCTATTTCTGTCACGAGGACAAAGGGTCAGAAGGAGTGCTTCTGGACCAAGTGTCAGAATGAGTGCTTCTGGACCAAGTGTCAGATGGAGTGCTTCTAGACCAAGTGTCAGAAGGAGTGCTTCTGGATGAAGGGTCAAATGGAGTGCTTCTGGACGAAGGGTCAGATGGAGTGCCTCTAGACCAAGTGTCAGATGGAAGTGCTTCTGACGAGGTCAGATGGAAGAGCTTCTGACGAGGTCAGATGGAAGTGCTTCTGAGGAGGTCAGATGGAGTGCATCTGAAGACTGTCAGATGGAGCTGCTTCTGACGGTCAGGTTCAATATGATCCTCCATTTCGTGCAACGATCCTTATACAGTGACAGATAGACCTTATCAAATCTCCGAATTACCATTCCATGATAACTGATCTAATTCAGGAAATTCTTTATGAAGACGAAACTTGAAATTTGTCAGTTTCTGCATCTCCAAAACATGAAGACCCACGTATGGCAGGTTTCCGATCAAGGTAAGGTTTCTTATGGAAATTTGTGATATTTGATTGACATGATGTCCCTTCCAAACAATCAAGGGATTTTCTACAATTGATTATTATCTTCCCAAAATATCTCTTCGGGGACCAATACGGATTTACTACACTTATGGAAACTGGAGATTTAGTTGTGTGGGCGACTAAATCAGAAGGGTTCAATATCTTCTTCAACGGTCCTCATATCTTCTAAGATACAGTCTCGTTCAATCACGATTGATGACGTCCAATCAAGGATTGAAGAGCGATCTCTTGGCCGAGCATCCAACGGCTAGTTTGGAGGCAGGGGAGTATAAAAGAAGAACCATGGCGATATGAGAAGATGACAAGAACAACAATCCAAAAGTGCACTCGTGATTCGAATTGTACCCAAAATCATTCTGAGTGCTCAAAATCTCATTCATTGTGAGAATCTGTAAGAGAGAGAAATCAAGTGGTTGAGTGATTGTAATTCTCTTGATTCTTCATAGTGAAATCCAGTCGATTGGCTGTCATCGTGGGAGAGTGGAAGTAGGCTTGAAAAGCCGAACCACTATAAACTCAACGTGCTCTATTCTCTTCCCTACTCTATTGCTGCTTTTGAATTGTGTACTATTTCCTGCTGATTGCATATTGAAATTATCATTAATTCCGCAAGAAATTTCAATATAGTTGTGTATTCACCTATTCACCTCCCTCTAGGTGATATTGCTAGATCCAACACACATAAAGCCTCAGATTCAAAAGTTCACAATGTTCTCAATCATCGTCCAAGAATCCTCGCTTGCAATTACCATTAACATAATCATTTATGTAAAATCGAGTTCACCGAAGTTACTAAAACTTTCTAGAACTCCTCACTTGAATAAGGATCACAATTCATACAATGATCCATACATCTCATATAACATGGCATAACATGATTTGGACTATACATGAATACTTTACACATCAAATGATGAGATTGCATGATACATGCCATCAATCAATTCTTGAAAAAACGCCCCAAAATATGTATATCATGAGCTTCAAACGTATTTTCAGAATTTTTAAATCATCAAACATGTCCAAATAATATATCAAATCGGAAAAAAAAAATTCGATACGAACGCAACGGTACCTCGCATGCCCCAATTGGAGCTCATATGCATCCACACAAGCCGATCAAAGTTTCATCTTTGATTAGTCAACGCTTGGTCAACGGGGTCAAAATGCAATTTCTCAAAATTTCGAGGATAGAATCGCAATTTCCAAAAAGATCGAGGTCTGAATTGCAATTTTCAAAAATTTAAGGACTAAATTACAATTTCTAAAAATTTCGAGGACTAAAATGTAATTTTTGAAAAGTTCGGCGACCAAATTGCAATTTTCTGAAAGTTCGAGGACTAAAATATAATTTTCATAAAGTTGGTCAACGATTGACCAATCAACGGTCAACGAAAGAAGTCAACGGTCAACGCATGACCGGGTCAACGGGTCGGACTTGGACCGGGTCGGAAATCGGGTCGGGTCAAAATGGGTCAAAATCGCTCAATGACGTCATCATACGGAACGTGACGACATCATCAGCTCGAACGCGCCCCAGGCACGCGCACAGCGCGTGGGCATGTGAGGCCTACGCGCATCGCGCCTCACCGGCGCGGTCCGCCTCCTCCGGCGGCAGTTTTTGGCGGTCGACCCCTCAAAATGCTCGTCTCGTCAATACGATCCTGATGGTATATACACATCCCATTTTCGTTGAACAAAATTTCACGAAAATGCCTCGAAACGCCGTTGTGTCGGGAACCTTATCCGTGGTGGCGCGTGGCGCGCGTGCGGCGTCCTCCAGCCTCCGTTGGCGGCGTTCGACCTCTCAAAATTCTCGTATTGTCGATACGAGTCTAATGGTATACTCAATTACCATTTTTACTAAGCAAAATTACCTGAAAAGTCGTTAATGCGCTACTGTGTCGGGATCAGTCCCATGGCGGTGCGTGCGGCTGCTCCCGGTGTTGCCTCACGACGGGCGACCACTCAAAATTCTCGTATCGCCGAGCTCGTTCCAACCATGTTTACGAAATACAGTTTTGTCGTACACAGCAGATCGGAAACCCAATGAACAGTAACCCCGAAAATTTGATTTTTCTTGTTCGAAATTCGTATAAAACGCAAACGATCAGGAAACAAGAACACATGGCTCTGATACCAATGAAGGGTATTTCATACAATTATTAATCAAGATCTATAAACGAAGCGGAATAATATAGATCCACATACCCATAAGCACGAAGCACGGATTCCAGCAATATGTCAATCAAACCGTTGTACTGGATCGTCAAGCCTTGAGATCAAACTTGAATCACTGATCGATGAGGTATATCACGTAAAACGAACAAACCTTGAATCCACAGATTAAGAGCCCCCTGTCGCAGGTGAGACACGATCCATATCCGCCGATCGATCGTCGTCGAGAGAGTTCTTCCATGGAGCTTTTTTTGGGAGAGAGTTTCTGTCTATAGTAGTTTTTAGAACAAAAAACGTTTTGGAGAAGAGAACGTTATCTCTTCTCTCTCTCTCTATCTCTTTCTTAGGATAGGAAATAATTTAATTGATTGCAATCAAATATTGCAATAATGGCAATTAGCCAATTTAGCCCTTAATGGGCGTTTTATATCCAACAGATCTTGCCCCAATATCCCAGTGATTCCTTGAAATCATATCCATAGTCTTGCCCTTCTTAATTCGGAGAGATCATTTGTATACCCGTACATCACGTTCCCTTGCCTTGTATTCGTGGGATATAATAACCTTCTCTCCCTTTCTTTCTTTTTCTATTTTCTTGCCACGATTCACGGCAACTTATAAGTTCATAACCCTAGCCTATTCCCATTTTGGGCGGAACAGATCTACTAATTCTTTGATTCCAGTTAGTAAGAGAGATCTTAAGTTAAGAAATAGATTCTAGAAGCGTGTGTTTTCTATTTGTGGAACTTCGGGCATATGGACTTCACGTTTGCGAATCCTGCGTGGGGAATCACCAAATAAAAAATTGATTTTCGCCAACCCCCCCCCCCCCCCCCCCCCCTTCTTTTATTCCCAAGCAGTTGAACGCATATGAATGCATCTCGAACCATCTCTACATCACATGTAATTTCGGTCCAATAGTCGGATTCTAGGATTACACAACCACTCATTTTAAGTCAATCCCCACCGTCCAATTATTATCCGATTGTATGTTCTAGTTGATATTTAATGCAAATGCTCCTAACATGCGATTAAAATTTTTTGGTTTAGGAATCGAAGTTGGTCCCTAATTTTCTATGCATTATACACCTAAATGCGACGTCAAAATTTATGTGACAACAACTTGATGTAAAGAAAACCCAAACGTTTCTAGAAATTATGTATATATAAAAGTTCGTTACAAAATTCGTCCCATGCTTGGTCGTCGCAAAATTCATGGCTGAACAAATTTCGTCGCAAAGTTCATCGCTAATTTGCGACGAACCCAATTTGCTACGGAAAAATTTTCTTCGCAAAGTTCATCGCTAATTGGTGACGAAACCACTTTCATCGATAATTTGCGACAGAAATTATTTCGTCGCAAAGTTCGTCGCTGATCTGCGACGAACCGTTTTCGTCGCTAATTTGCGACTGATATTTTTCGTCGCAAATTAGCGACGAATTTATTTTTTTCGTAGCTAAATTTTGTGACGCCGAATTAGCCACGAATTTTTGTTCACCGCTAAATTCGTCGTAAAAATCGATTAGCAACGAATTTTGTCAAAATTTTTGTCGCAAATTTCGTGGCTAGAACTTTTTTTTTTGCTGATATTGAGACTTCCAAATTATATGGACAATTCTAGAGAATCCATGAGCTCATTCTGGAGAATCCATGATCAGGTAACATTGGAGAATCCATGAGCTCATTTGAACAATTCTGTGTAAAATAATGCAAGACAGGGGCAAATTGTATGGATATGGTGTTTCATATATTATCTTCCCAAATATTCGATTATTGTTCATTTTTACAGCTTCCCTTGAGATACTCAAGAAACCAATATAGAAAATTGTCAATATTAAGAACCTAAAATCAACCTTTTTTTATTTTATTTTCATCCCTTATATCCTTGAGGTTTATTCCTACGCCAAATGAAGCTTTTGGATATTCCTTACAATTATCTCTTTAACTAGCTAGATAACTTTCTCATAGAAGCTTCATTGCATAAGGTACCTGCCTCAAATTTGCATGCAATCATAAGGGATGTTTGAAATGAAGGCAACATGGACTTATATATTGTGCAAGAAAACGAGATACTATACTGTAATTGCTCATGGAAAATCCATTCTTACTTTGGAAATCAATTTGCCCATCAGCCACAATTTGACAATATAAATAGCCAAGAACGATCCTCCTGATTCTCAGGGACCAGTTGTTTATCTCGTTGAAGTTCCATATGCCACGCCATTGCATGATAATGGAAGAGTGTCCTTTTTCAATTTTTTTTTTAGATTACTAACTCATGAGGATATTTTTCACGTTTCTATACAGGTAGGAAGAATCTAAGAGATGGCATCAGCTTGGATAAATATTGTCATATCAGTAGGAGCATTGTTGCACTACCATATCGGAATCACAAAGGCGCAACTCGACATCGGCGTGAACTATGGAATGGTCGGAGACAATCTTCCCTCTCCGGCCACTGTGGTTCAACTTTTCAAGAACTACAGCATTGGAAAAGTGCAACTTGCCGAGCCGAACTTGGACGTGCTCGATGCGCTTGCGGGCAGTGGAATAGATGTCACGCTAGGCATACAAAACCAAGACATAGAAACCATAGCATCGAGTGCCAAAGAGGCTATGATATGGTTCAACACCTATGTGCTGCCACACACCAATGACATCAATTTTCAGTATATTACAGCGGGTCATGAAGTCGTTCCGGGAAATTTAGCTAAATATGTATTACCGGCTATGCAAAATATACAAACTATTAAAAATTCCTACGGGTTAGCTGGATCGAGGGTGTCGACAGTAGTTGCGACCAATACCTTGGGGAGTTTAGACCCACCCTCAAGCGGTGCATTTGCCGATGAAGCTCGAGATGACATGGTTGGAATCATAAACTTCTTGTCGAACACTAGCTCGCCGTTACTAGTTAATGTGTATCCCTATTTTGTAAATGCCTCAGATCCAACAAATGTAAGATTAGATTATGCTCTAGGTACCGTGACCGTTCCGTTGGTCAAGATGACAACTTGGGTTACAAGACCATGCTCGATGCGATCGTGGATGCTTTCTACTGGGCGATGGAGAAGGAAGGCGTGAGCTACATAGACGCGGTGGTTTCCGAGAGCGGTTGGCCTTCGGCCGGAAACGGACTCATCACCATTCCGTTGTTCCCACAAGCTTATAATCAACACTTTGTGAAGAAGTTTCTTGCCATGCAATCCACTCCCAAGAGGCCGGACCACTATTTGGAAGGATTCATCTTTGAAATGTTTAATCAGGATCAAAAACCACCAAGCATGGAGCAGAATTGGGGTTTATTCTATCCAGATGGGACGCCGGTTTATACTGTATTTTCATAGGGTTGATTTAGAGAAGTAGACTGAATCCTTTTCAAGGTAGTCTAGGAAATAAGTAGTGAATAATGTTTGAGTATGAATAAGTATTCACTGGTTTGTTGTTGATAAAGCAAATCCTCCAAGATTTGTGTTGATTTCATTAATTGAGCCAATCTTCTATGATTTGTGTTGGTCCTATTGATATAGCAAATCAATCTTCTATGATTTGCGTTGATTCTATTGATAAAGCAAATCATCCATGATTTGTGATGATATTGTATATTCTTACCTGTTTGTAAAACTTTTTGTACATGTTATAAATATAATACAAATCGCCACATCAATTGAGTGTGCGATCAATTCACGTTCAAATACGTTCATGGCATCAGAGCTTTCTCAATTTTTTTCATCTTATCTCTCTTCTTCTTTACAATGTCTTCTTCTTCAGCATCCTACAACACTACTACCGCTACCATCGCTGCTAACTCTTCATCCTTGTCGACTCCCTCCCAACCATCCTTTGCTCTCGGCAATATATCTCATGTTCTCCAGATCAAACTAGATTGCAACAATTATCTTCTATGGCGAGCGCAATTTCTTCCTTTATTTCTTCCTCATGGTTATCTTCATTTTGTTGATGGCTTGTATCCTTGTCCGGCACCTACTATCACTACTGCTGATCGTACTGCGACCGTCAACCCGGATCATACTGTCTGGCATTATCAAGATCAACTCATCCTCTGTTGTATCCTTTCTACTCTTACTGAATCAGTTTTCTCTCACATTATCGGTTTGAGACTTCTCATGATGTCTGGACTTCGTTTGAGAAACTTTATTCTCCTCAATCTCAAGCTCGCACAATACAATTGGAGTATCAGATCTCTATAGAAGGGATCTCTTTCCATGGAGCCCTTTGTTCAAAAGGCTAAGAGTATTGCAGATCATCTTTCTGCGGCTGCTCATCCGATCTTTGATTCTCAACTAGTTCTCAGCATCCTCGGTGGCCTAGGGTCGGAGTACGATGCATTTGTTACCTCAGTTACATCTCGTCTCGATCCACTACCTATTGATGACTTCCTTTGTCTTCTTTACAATCAGGAGGTTATTCTTCAAAGCCGCACCACTGAATCTCCAATTGAATCTTCTCCACTTGTGAATGTTGCAGTTAAATCAACTGATGCTCAAAATTCTCCCTCTAATGGTCGAGGTCGTAGCCGAGGACGAGGACGCGGCCGAGGCCGTGGTCGTAATTTTTATGATGGAACTTATTCTAATTCTCGAATCATCTGTCAGGTATGTGGTCGTGCAGGTCACTCAGCTCTCCAACGCTACCAACGGTTTAATCTGGGTTAAAAAGCCAATTCTGGCTCTCCATATGCAATGTATGCCTCTTCAACTAGTGATTCGTTTGACCCATACTGGTACCCAGACTCTGGTGCCACTCATCACCTTACACCTGACATGGCAAATTTGAACATTCGAAATGATTATTCTGGCACCGATCAAATTCGCATTGCAAATAGATCAGGTTTGCAAATATCACATATTGGTTCTTCCATCTTATATTCTCCTACCAATTCTTTTAATCTACGAAATATTTATCGTGTTCCATCTGTCAAGAAGAACCTTATATCTGTTTCACAATTTACTAAGGACAATGATGTGGTAATTGAATTTCATCCTGCTTTCTGTTGTGTTAAGGATCGATCCTTGGGGAACGTCCTGCTCAAAGGCTAGAGTAAGAATGGACTCTATCGTTTTACTAATGCACGTACCATTAATAAGGTACCTATACAGTCAAATAAATCACCACCAGCTTTATCTTGCTTCATCGGTGAATGAGTTTCTACTTCTACTTGGCATGAGCACTTGGGTCATCCAACTGCTCGTGTTACTTCTTTAGTTATTTCAAAGCATGGCCTCTTGATATCTGCTTCATCATCATCATCTAGTTTCTGTGAATCACGTCACTTGGGCAACTCGCATCGTCTTCCCTTTACTAGATCAATTACCACTTGTAATGCTCATTTGGAATTAATTTATTCTGATCTATGGGGACCTTCTCTAGTTGCATCATTGAATGGTTTGCATTATTACATCATTTTTATTGATGCCTACAGTGGATATACATGGTTTTTTCCACTTACTGTGAAATCTAATGCTCTTTCTACTTTGTGCGATTTAAATCCCAAGTGGAAAAAATATTTTAACTGTAAGATCAAGGCCCTTCAAACTGATGGAGAGGGTGAGTATAAGAAATTTGATCCTTATCTTCGTCTTCACGGCATCCTGCACTGTCTTTCATGTCCGCACACGCAGGAACAAAATGGTCACCATCACATTGTAGAAACTGGCATTACATTGCTTACTCAAGCTTATATTCCTCGTTTATATTGGATTGATGCGTTCCTCACCGCAGTATTTCTGATTAATCGCTTGCCTACATCAGTGTTGTTGAGAAAAACCCTTTTTGTTTCTTTTTCAGTTGTGATCAGTAAATGGTTGTGGATTAGAAAAATTTGTGGTTTCGCAGCTATGGAATGATGATTGGGATTATTTCAAAAATTTGTGCCAATTAAGTTTTGAATCTCTTGTTATGCCAATTCAGCCTCTCTGACCAATTTTGACTGACCGATACTGATGGGGTAATTTTTTACTAGTATTTTAATATTTTTAATATTTTTATTTTTTTCATCTTCTTCTCTCTAGCCGATTGTTGAGGAGGCAAGGGCAGCCACTAGAGCTAATGCCATTTCGCGAGGCTAACATTGTCGACAGTCGAGCCTCACCATTGCCCAATTGGGTGCCATTGTTGGGCAATGGCGAGGCTGATGAGGTCAAGCCTCGCCAGATTTTCCCTCTCGCCATTCGTCTACCTGGCTATAGGCTGGAGGAAGAAGACGAACAAAGAAATTTGCAAAAAATAAAAATAAAAATAAAAATAAAAATAAAAATAAAAATTTTAATAAAATATTAAAAATATTATTAAATATTATCTCGTTAGCACCGGCAGAGTTCACGTCAGTGCCAATTGGGTCCATGTCAACGCTGCCGGCAAAAATTGATTGGATAGACTGAATTGGCACAAATGCAAAAGGTTTAGGATTGAATTAATGCAAATGCAAAAATTTTAGAACTGAATTGGCAAAATTAAATGTTTATGACTGAATTAAAGAAAGTGCAACAAGGATTTTTAATGAGAGAAATTCATATATATATTTGCATTAGCTTGTTCTTAGTAGGGGTATGCAACCGGCCCGAGTAGAACTAGATACCGGAGTGGACCACCCCCAAAAATAAGTTCGGTAGTCGGTTCCAAATTTTTTTGGAACCAATTTTTACAAGTTCGATTCCTGATTCAAAGTAAAGGCCCACCCGAGAACCGAACCTATTTTGAAAGCGGTTCTTAACCATAATAAAAAGCAACATAATTTCTCTAAGTTCAGTCTAACTCTGCCTTGCTTCATTTATTTTTTTTTCTCCATTCTTGTGGCCTCTTTTTTTTTTTTTGGGGTAAGGTAAGCATTCCCTGTAGCCTCTTTCTCTATTCTTTGGAGCAAAATTTTTATGCATGAATGGAGAATGGAGTTTAAACATTTATTTTGAGGAATGGGGAACGAAGTTTTATAATTTGTGTTTTATGTTATGTGTTTGAACTTTTTATTATTGATAATTGTACATGGCTACATTTTTGAACTTTTCATCATTCATAGTTGTATTTGCCTATATGGCCACGTGTTTGGCATATAGGGATTTATGTTGCCTACTTTTACTTTGAGCAGTTATATTGCTTATATTATTTTGCTGTAGAAAAAGAAATCAAATAAAAGAAAAAAAAAAGGCTGTCATATAAACCCTAAAATCGGACTGGAAAATAATGTAGATTCTAGAACCGGTTCCAAAAAAATAGGGTAGATTCTAGGACTCTAAAATCGAGAATCAGTTATAACATGATAGGTTCTAGGTTCCAAGTCTGAAACCTACCCATCCTAAAATTGATCACCCCAAATTATTAGCAAGTTCTTCGTCAATGGGTTCCACTTTTTTTTACTGTTCAAGTCGTTATCTGAGCTTGGGTTTCATTGCTCTGGGAATGCTGTCTCATTTTTTATGGCGTGTTTCCTAAAACTCAATTTAGCGAAAAGAAGAAGGAAAAGGACTTGGCGGTGAGCTTGCAGAAGGAAGAAGGAAAAGAAGGGAGAAAAGAAAATATAAAGAACAAGAGAGAAAAAAGAAAGAACAAGAGAAAAAAGAAGAAGGAAACGAATAAGATTTTGGAAAGGCTGTCTTGCTCCGCATTGAACAAATTCTCAGACAATTCCTTTGGAAAGGCCCGGATCTAGGCACTGGTGGAGTGAAGGTATCTTGGGAAAACACTTGTCTTCCTAAAAAAGAGGGGGGACTCGGGATTCGTAGGCTTACGGATTGCAACAAAGCAACGATGCTCAAGCACATATGGATTCTCTTCACTGGTAGAGAATCCATGTGGTGTAAATGGATTCATTCAAACTTTCTTAAGAATCAGAATTTCTGGGTTGCCAAAAAACCAACTATTTGCTCTTGGGCTTGGAAAAAAATCATGAACCTTCGCGTTACTTGTGAACAACTATTCCGATGGAGGATTGGTAATGGTTACATCTCCTTTTGGTTTGACTCCTGGCATCCAAAGGGACCCCTCTTCGAGATTTTTTCCGACATGGATTGTCACGCCCCGAACCCGGCGAGCACGCGAACATCACCCCAGACCACTCTTCCTTTGGAAAATCTCCCAGGATCCTTAGGCCCACATCTAGTGAAAATTCCATCAAGTAAAAGGAAGCGAGAAAAACACATCCGTACAAATTCAATATAAGATGACTCGAGACAAAAGGGTACATCTCCACATATTCACCAATTACAATTTCAGAGGTTACAATTCAAACTTCAAATCACAACGAAATCCTTAATGTCACCATAGAAGCAATTTGTTTCCTATAATTACTCCCCTTGAGACACCTCCTTGCCAAGCTCGGTTTTCTCTATTTCAAGAACCTGAAAAAAAAATGTTAATCTCCACAGGAGTGAGATATAAATCTCAGCAAGTGAACCATAAACCTAGACTAGGCCATCCGTCCCACCGAACCAGAGCAATCAAAGCAACATATATAATTTTCTAAAGCAAGACATGGCATCAACTCAAGGCAAAATATCCTAGAGTGATCAAGCTTTCGTACTAGCTTATAATCATTTTCCTCATAATGTGAATTAAAAAAAAAACATCCACTTCCTCTTTCGAACCTCCAGAGACTAGCCCGCGTTTAAACGCCTCATGCTATCTCGATCAATAAACCCGCGTTCAGACGCATCAGGTTTAGCAGCTTATCACCAAGCTCATGTCGACATGTCAACTTCCCATCCCACGTTCAGACGCATCAGGATGTACTTTCAATCTCAACCCCGCGATAAAATCGCCTCAGGGTGTACTTTCAACAACAACCCCGCGATCAAATCGCATTAGGGTATGTCTCATCACGCAACCCCGCGATCAAATCGCCTCAGGGTATGTCTCATGGTTCAACAGCCCATTTTCTCAAGCAATTCAATTCAAATCAAGGATCATCACAGCAAGCATTTCACTATATATTTTCCTCATGAGGGAAATTCAGTGACACAATCCGTTTCTTGCCAAACTAGCGTACTTTGCCACAAAACAACAAATCAAGAGTCGGATATCACACGACTACATAAGCAAGCATAGCTTTCCATCAAGTACATGTTCCATGCAATCACGAGGACAACAATTTTTTTTTTTTGACGAATCAAACACACAAGGCTCAGTCCCCATCCATTTCACTTGGCTTCCATCAATCATGCATAATAAATCAATCGCCTCATCGATTTCCCAATGAAATCGTCCAGTCGCGTCCAAATGTTCTAATAAAGGGTTAGGGGTCACTCACCTCTTCAATCAAATAGCAACTCCACTCACAATACCCCTCCAAGGTCAGCAATTTCATGGCCGAGCAGGGCACCCACGGCGCACCTAAGAAAAACCACATCGGAACACGGTCAGTTAACATTTCCATCATGCCAATGCTTCAATAGCACACACACACACGACCCTCCTTATCTTCATGTCCTCAAAGCGCCGATTCAATGGTCCTAAGCATGCCAATAGCCATTCCATCAAGGCAAGTCATCAAAATATCCTTCCCTCAAAACTGCCCCATTACTTAGCCCCGCGACCAGATTCCTTCATAATTAAACTGACATTGATCCTTCGACCTTTTATGAAATTAACTTTCATAATATTAAACTTCAATGTCTTAAGGACGCGTGGCCGAAAACGGAGCTCAATTTGGACATCGGATGACATAGAACGACTCATTTCAAATTTGGTGCGCGCCGAAGACAGATTATAAGGCATCTTGTGTTTTTCACTTATCACAGCCCTTAATTTCACTTCTAAACTCCAATCCAATTCACATACTTCCCATTAACACTACAATTAACACCCTAGTGTGCCTTAACGACCAATTAGAAGCATGGCGACACCTCAAATAGCCCCCAAGAACTCAAATTGCACAAACCGAAACAGGGGACTATTCGGTACTGCTCTAAACCCGACTAATCAGTCCAAAAGTCATCCTTAAACCTCAATTTATCACAAATTCCTCTTAGTAACATCTTAACCTTCAAGTCACAGAACCTCACCGAAGATTTTATGGCGAGTCGACGCCCGGAAGTTCCAAAACAGGGCCGGTTCTCCTCGGTCCAGTACCGGTCAGTTTCTGTCCACAGAATCAGTACCATTTCGTCACAAAAACTCCATCAAATTCTACCAAACTTCTTGCCTCAGCTCAGAATACAAGTGTCCTATGTGTCTACAAAAGTTGGCCGGAATATTGAAGCAATTTGAGGTCTTATGGAGGTCAAACGAAGACTTACCTCTTGCTGCGACGAAATCCGTCGACTTTCGAGAGAACGGCTGGCTTGAGCTCCACCGGTGGCCAAATGCCGAGCTTCCACTTGGAGATGGTCGGCTGAGGCAGGGCTAAGGGTTAGTGGTCGGCGCGGGGTCGCACGGTCGCCGGAAGGACAGCTCGTGGAGGACGACGGCGGCGGCAGAAGCTGGTCAGTACAGGGTCAGCAGCGACCTTTGATCATTAAAACGGCTCTACAGGACAAAGGACTGGGCCAAATGAGGCATATAATATATCCCTGGAAAGATAAGACGATAAGCTTTCTATTGGCGGTGGTTTTAGCTCAATCAGCCATCGGACGAAGAAGTTATGGCCGGAACAGTAAAGGGTGTCGGGACTGAGCGCGAGCTGGCCAAGAGAGAGAAAGAGAGGAAAATGAGAGAGAGAGATGAGGGGAAGGGGTGGTGTCGTCCAAAGGCTGAATGAGATGAAGAAAAGCTTTACTCCACTTGCTTGGTCAACATGGAAGAATGGTAGGTTAAAAGTTGGATAATAAATGCCAATAGGTCATCCATTGACACTTGTCCTCAAGTCAATAATCAAGCTAATCCAATGGCCCATACTTCTTCCCATTTTCGGCAGCTTAGGGGTATGGTCAATGACCAAAATGCCCTCCTTAATATAATAAGACAAAGCCAAACCTCAAGGGGCAAAATGGTCTTTTCATGTTTTTCGTCCGAGATTCCATTTTTTTCAATATAAATTGTCCTTGATGAGGCGACGTCCAATTCAATTCAAATGGTGGAATCCCTTAATGTCCAATACCCAATCTCGAGGTCCACGTTCCCGACTCCCCGTTAGTCTTTCCCTTTTGGTCAGTTAACTCGAGAGTGGTCAACTCCGATCAAATTATCACTGAAATACATCGATCGATACCTTTCCATTCCATGGCCTCGAGAGGGGTCGGAATTCGGAATGTCACATGGATATTTATAGATCCGGAATCTCTCGGCAAGCCACGATCCGGGATTTTGTAACCATGTCTCACTTTCCCTCTAGGGTGAACATCGTTATGGGGACCTGGACTGACCCTATGCCGTCACTCACCCCAGATAGCGGTGAAGATAAATTTTGTTGGCTTGCCATCCCTCGGGTGTTTTCTCTATCGCATCGGCTTGGGATCATTTTCGGCGTAAGGAGCAAACGGTTTACTGGCACTCGTTTGTTTGGGACCGTCATATTGCCCCTCGTTACTCCTTCGTCCTGTGGCTCATCACTCTCAACAGATTACCGACTCAGGTTCTTTTACTTAACTACCGTATTATCACATATGGTGTATGTGGCTTCTGTAACTATAGACTGGATTCTATAGACCATTTATTCTTTGGTTGTCGTATTACGAATACCCTTGCTCTTTTTGGTTGGCGAAGTGTAACTTAGCTTGGCGCAATGTCTCTTGGCAAGATAATATTCGTTGGGCGGTGAGCCATCTTCGGGGGCAGCTGTTTCATCAACGCATCGCTAGGTTTTCTTTCGGTGCCCTTTGCCATATAATTTGGACAGACCGAAATCATATCCTTTTTAGGAACAAACAGCTCAATGTGGATGCCCTCAAAGCGCATCTCCAGAAACTTGTTAAAGAAAAGGCCTTAACTTTCTCTCGGGTTGATGATTCTCCTAGAAATCGCATGATGCAAGCTAGTTGGGGCATTTCAGCGACAATTTTTTATTGACTATTAGTTGAGATACTGACCTCCTTTTGTTTTCTGGCCGTTTTGTTTGGTCCTCTCCCTGTCTAGTTTGTACAGGTTATCCTTTATTTTGCTTGACTTACTAAGCCTCACGGCTATGTGCGTATGGCCATTTGTTCTGGCAGTCTGTTTTGTCTTTTTTGATTGTCCAACCCGAGCTGCCCTTACGCTTTTAGCGACACTTCGGTGGTGAGTGGCAAAGGGTTTGTTCTGTAATTAGCACTTTCTTGATTCAATACATCTTTTGCCTTTTACCAAAAAAAAAACGAATAAGATTTTGGAATTTGTGCGTCACTCAACGCCCCGGTGCTTGATTTTCAAACTCAGACCTCGATGACGAATTTAACTTTTATCTCAATAGTATTTTCGATTTCACATCTTCGTGCTTTTCAAAATCACCGTCTAACTCCATGTCATTCTGCCAAAAAAAAAAAAAAACTCCATGTCATTGTCCCATTTTCTCTTTCATGTCATCGTTTCATTTAAAGTTCCGCGCCATGCTTTGATGACTTTTTTCAAAATTCTTTTACCAAAAAGAATAAAATATATATATATATATATATATAAATTAGCATTTAGGCTCTATTTGTGTCGCAAATAACATTTTCCTCATTTTTTCAGTGATTGAATTGATTAGGAAAATGATTTAATTGAAAATATTTTCCTACCAAAACTTAAATTCAAGAAAAGGATTTCTTCTTAAAAAAGAGAAAATCATTTTGCCAAATACGGCTAGGTGTTGGCCCTTAAACCAGCAACACTGCTTGGGCACAAGAATCCCAACGCTTGTTCCTAATCCCTTGGAAGTTGGGCTAAGTCTGTAGCTTCTGGGCTTGGGCCTGGGCACATCAAGGTTGAGCACAAGACTCCGATGCCCCGTCCCGACTCCATCTAGGCCGTGCCCAAGACCCCGGCCACTACGCCCAGGTCCATCGATGTTGGAACAGCGATGTTGAGCTTGGTAACATTGAGGTCGTGCCCAGGTCCTCGGAAACCATGTCAAGGTCCATCAAGGTCGGAACCTGGACTCCAGCGCCCATGCCTGATCCCCAACTTTCGAGCTCGGGTCCCCTATGCTCACACCCCGATCGATTGATACTGAGCTAGAGTGCATCAAGGTCGTCGTCGCGACCTCGATGCCTGATCTCGGGTCCTTCGAGATTGTGCCCGGGACGTCGATGCCCATGCTCAAGTCCTCAGAGTAGGGGACCATGCCTGGAACCCTTGGTAACCATGCTCCGTCCATCGAGGCCAAGCCCCAGACCATAGGTTTTCTAGACCAAGTCCCCAGCGCTGCGGAGCCAAGGACCTCAGTGCTCACACATGGGTCCATTGAGGTTGAACCCTGGACCCCCATCCCTCTCGTCCATGTCCCCAGCACTAGGACCAAGTCCATGGAGGTCATACCTAGGACTCCGGCGACTGTGCCCGGGCCCATCGAGGTTGGCCTAGGTCCCTTCATTTCTTCTTGATTGTCAATCTCATAGCTCATAATTGTTACGACAATGCGGAAACTAAGACGAAATTGAGACAGATGAGAAGAACGGGACACACAAGATTTACGTGGAAACCCTTGCGGGAAAAACCACGGGAGAGAGGAGAGGCAAAATCCACTATGAGAATCAAGGGATTACAAAAGAGGCAACGTAAGCTTCTCTCTTACTAACAGTTTGAGAAAAGAGCAATATTTATAGTATTACCCCTCAAACCCTAATGTTGGCCCAAGGCCCATAACTTAAGCCTATTTCCTATTCAAGGCATACATAACAAATCTCCACCTTGACTTGAATACCCAAGTAGACATAAATATTAAGACAATCTTCTCCTCCCACCAGCATAAAACTCAGCTGCTGCAAACATTAACCAAATCCAAGCAGTGCTTGAATTTAGTAAAGGGCAATGACTTTGTCAACATATCAGCTGGGTTGTCTTCTGTACCAATCTTCAAGACCTTAATATAGCCATCAGCAAGAATGTCTCGAATATAATGAAACCGCACATCAATGTGCTTTGTTCTCTCATGATACATCTGATCTTTAGTAAGATGTATAGCACTCTGACTATCGCAATGCACAACAGTCACATCATCATCCACACTGAGCTCTCCAAATAAGCCTCTTAACCATATAGCTTCTTTGATTGCTTCTGTAATAGCCATATATTCTGCCTCTGTAGTAGACAGAGTAATTGTATGCTGCAAAGAAGCTTTCCAACTGACTGCACAACCTCCAACAGTAAAGATGTACCTGGTTTGGCATCTTTCATGCCAAAACGATCTAACACCTTTTCAATGTAGCTTTTCTAGGAAAGATACAATTTTCCTCTTTTCCGATCTCGCTGAATTTCCATGCCAAGAATTTTCTTCGCAGAACCTAAATCCTTCATATCAACTTCAGCGCTCAACTGTGCCTTCAAATTCTGTATATCAAATTTATATTTTGCTGCAATCAACATGTCATCAACGTATAACAGCAGATAAATATATGATCCATTTGGAAGTTTGCACAGATATACACAACTATCATATTTGCTTCTACAATAGCCAAGTTGCACCATAAAAGAATCAAATCTCTTGTACCACTGTCTAGGTGATTGCTTCAAGCCATAGATAGATCTTTTCAATAAACATACATGATCTTCCTTACCTTCAAACTGAAAACCCTCAGGTTGACCCATATAGATTTTCTCTTCAAGTTCACCATGCAAGAAAGCTGTTTTCACATCGAGTTGTTCCAACTCTAAATCATGCATAGCAAATAACGCAAGAAAGACCCGAACAGAGCTGTGTTTAACGACGGGTGAAAACACATCATTAAAATCAACTCCCTCAATCTGACTATAGCCCTTAGCGACTAGACGTGCTTTAAATCTAATGTTTTCAACTCCAAGAATACCTTCCTTTCTTTTGAAAACCCACTTGCAACCCACAATCTTCTTACCTTTTGGTGGTTTGACAAGCTCCCAAGTTTGATTCTTTTCAAGAGATTCCATCTCTTCATTCATAGCAATTAACCACTTTGCTGAATCTTTGGAGGAAATAGCTTCCTTGTACGTTTTAGGCTCAGCATATTCTATCGACTCTGTAGCTGAAAGAGCATAAGCAACAAAATCTGAGTATCCATACATCTGTGGAGGTTTCACGGTTCTTCTCGGTTTATCTTTGGCGATAGAATAATTTTCTTCTTCAGATTCTTCAATCTCAATATTATCAGTCACTGACTGAACTGGCTGTGAAGAAGATACTTCAAACTCCACCTTCTTTGGTGCACTTTGTAGATTTTCCTGACAAGTATCTAATGATTTCTTGACAGGATGAAGCATAGCAGACTCATCAAAAGTAACATCTCTGCTAATTATAATCTTAGATGAATCAGAACACCAAAGCCTATAACCTTTTATACCAGAACCATAACCAAGAAAAATACATTTTTTCGCTCTAGGCTCTAGTTTTCCTTCACTAACATGTGCATATGCTGGACATCCAAAAACTCGAAGAGAAGAATAATCAACAGGTTTACCTGACCATACCTCCTCAGGTGTCTTGTTATCAATAGGCATGCAAGGAGAACGATTTATTAACCAACAAGCAGTATTGACTACTTCAGCCCAGAATTCCTTGCCCAGACTAGCGTTAGACAACATGCACCTTGTTCTTTCTAATAAGGTTCTGTTCATACGTTCTGCAATACCATTCTGCTGCGGAGTATACACTGTAGTATGGTGCCTCACAATTCCTTCATTCTTGCAGAACTCATTAAATTCGCTTCCACAAAATTCTAGCCCATTATCTGTTCTCAACCGCTTGATTTTCTTACCACTCTGATTCTCAACTAATGTTTTCCATTGCTTGAAAGTAACGAAAACATCACTTTTTGCCTTGAGGAAAAATACCCAAACTTTTCTTGAAAAATCATCAATAAAAGTGAGTACATACCTGGAACCAAGGCCTTTCGATGGAACTCTAGCAGGCCCCCAGAGATCAGAATGAATGTAATCCAGAGTGCCCTTTGTGCTGTGAATTCCTGTATTAAAACTGACTCTTTTCTGTTTCCCAAAAACACAATGTTCACAGAAATCCAGTTTTCCAATTTTCTGACCACACAAGAGACCTCTTTTACTTAGCTCCTACATCCCTCTAATACTCATATGACCTAATCTCATATGCCATAATTTTGTATTATCTGAATCTGTCATATCAGAAGAGACCGTAACTGAACCAGTAACAGTAGAGCCTTGCAGCTGATACAAAGTGCCAATTTTATGCCCTTTCATCAGCAAAAGTGAACCTCTCAAAATTTTCAGAACTCCACCCTCAGCAGTAAATCTACAACCATTGGCGTCAAGTGTACCCAATGAAATTAGATTTTTCCTCAAATCAGGCACATGCCTGACATTATCTAAAGTTCTGATCATGCCATCATGCATCTTAATATTAACTGTGCCAATCCCAATAGCTTTGCATCTAACATCATTACCCATGAGAATAACTCCACCATCATGTTCTTTATACGTAGAGAACCAATCTCGATGAGGACACATATGATATGAGCAGCCAGAATCAAGAATCCAACTATCACAGAATTTATCTTTGTTATCTGCAATCAATAGCCAATCTTTGTCTTCTTCTTTAGCAACATCAGCTTGAGCAGGATTTTCGTTTCGCCTGTTCTGTCTATTCTGATAATTGCGATTGTTATGACGATTGACATTCCCATGATTTTGTTGATTCGAATTATTTTCTCTCTGCTCCTTTGCCTTCAGTTTTAGGCAATTTATCTTGATATGCCCTGAAGACTTACAATAGTTGCAAATCATATCTCTATGCTTAGACTTTGACCTGCTCCTGCCATTATTTCTTCTCTCAATAGATCTTCCTCGAGCGACTAAACCAGCCCCATGATTATTACTACCATCAGAAGTCAATTCAGTATCGAGTTTCTGCTTATTTAGCAAACTAGTCTTGACATCTTCAACATCAATAGTTTCTCTACTAACAATCATGGTCTCTCTAAAATTCTTATAAGAGGCAGGTAGTGAAACTAGCAATAAAAGAGCTTGATCCTCATCTTCAATCTTAACATCAATGCTTCTTAATTCAGCGATAAGAGCATTGAACTCAGAAATATGGGATTTGAGAGAAGTACCTTCAGTCATACGAAAAGTGAAGAGTCGTTGCTTGAGTCTCAATCGATTTGTGAGAGACTTTGTCAGAAAAATACTCTCCAACTTCGTCCATAAACCTGCGGCTGTTTTTTGATCTAGTACCTCCTGCAAAACTTCATTCGTGAGACACAACTGAATAGTGGACAAAGCTTTCTCATCCAATTCTTCCCATACTTCATCTGTCATGTCCGGTTTCTTCCCTTTAGTAAACAAAGTTTTCTTCAAACCCTGCTGCGTCAGAACGGCTAACATACGAACCTGCCATAGGTTGAAACTGCCGCTCCCGTCAAACTTTTCGATATCGAATTTCGTTGCCGAACTCGAAGCCATAACTTATTCCGAGTCGAAGAAAACGCGCACGAAATCCTCGAACAACACTTGTCAATGCCAAAATTACCCACTGAGAAGATCGTCGAAATTGCTGAAATCGTCCAAATTGCCCGCTTCTTTCAAGCTATTTTCAGCTCGTGCTCTTGGTGTGTTCCACCTAAAGCTTGCACCTTTTGAAGCTTGGGCTCGATTCGTTGCCAATCAGTAATGCAATAGGCCTGAACGATGAGCGGATTTGGGCGCCAAACAGCAATGAAAAGGCGCCGAACAGTAGTAAAAACGGGGTTGAACAGCAGACAAAAAAAACTGTCCTTGCAGTAGTCAAGTCGTCCCACGAACGGCGATGAGAGTCAGGTCCAAAGGGTAGGGACTTGAAGCACCGATTAATATGGGAATCGACACCAGGAGGAGGAATGTGCGAAAGAAAAAAAATCGTGGTGCACGATGGTGCTCCAAATTCTGATCTGCTCCAATTCAGAATTTAGTGCGCCAAACGAAATCCAAATTAACGAAATCGTGCTCCAATTCTGATCGTGCTCCAATTCTGATCCCACTCCAATTCGATCTGCACCAATCCCTCGTTGAACAACCCAAAAAAGAAGAAGCCAAGTCCCTTTTGGCTCGTATCGAAACTCCAAAGTTGTCAAAAAAAGGCCAAGCAAAGCTAATCGTGCGAACTTGAAACGGCGACTAGGATGCACAAATATATTGGAGCGAACGCACGATCAAATTGACTCCAATTCGGGTGCAGACAATTCGGGTATCGTCCTGAAGATCGTGCTTCGCTAAGAAAAACGCCGGAATCCAAATCGCGAAATCCAAATTTCCGAAATCCAAATCGCCGAAATCCAAATTCCCGAACTCTCGTGTCTCTCTTTCGTCGACGGATGAACCTTGTGCTCTGATACCAGTTTGTTACGACAATGCGGAAACTAAGACGAAATTGAGACAGAGACGAAGAACGGAACACACAAGATTTACGTGGAAACCCTTGCGGGAAGAACCACGGGAGAGAGGAGAGGCAAAATCCACTATGAGAATCAAGGGATTACAAAAAGAGGCAACGTAAGCTTCTCTCTTACTAACAGTTTGAGAAAAGAGCAATATTTATAGTATTACCCCTCAAACCCTAATGTTGGCCCAAGGCCCATAACTTAAGCCTATTTCCTATTCAAGGCATACATAACAATAATTAAGCAATCTTTGTTCTTAAGGCGCATGTACTGTGTCTTCCCGTAGATTGACGTCTTCAGAGACAAAAAAATTTCTAGTTCTTGAACCAATCGAGAGAACATCACATTTCGATTCTCTCACTTGTAGAAGCAATTTGGATTCGCGGTCTTTCTATTGAAACCTTTGTTTCTTTTTCAGTCGTGATCGGTAAATGGACGTGGTTTAGAAAAATTTGTGGTTTCACAGCAATGGAATGATGATTGGGATTAGTTAAAAATTTGTGCCAATTAAGTCATAAATATCTTGTTGTGTCAATTCAGTCCTTCCGATCAATTTTGGCCGACCGGTGCTGATGAGGTAATTTTTTTATTAGTATTTTTAAATATTTTAAATATTTTTATTTTTTTCATCTTTTTCCTCCCGCCAGTTGCCAAGGAGGCAAGGCCAGCGACTAGCGCTAATGCCATCTCGCGAGGCTGACGATGTCGACAGTCGAGCCTCACCATCTTTAGTTGGGTGCCATGGTTTGGCAATGGCGAGGCCAATGAGGTCGAGCCTATAGGTTTTCCCTTTAGCTAGTCGTCTACCCGGCTATAGGCTGGAGGAAGAAGACAAACAAAGAAATTGGCAAAAAAATAAAAATAAAAAATTTAATAAAAATATTAAAAAAATTCTCGTTAGCGTCGACAGAGTTCACGTCAGTGCCAAATGGGTCCATGTCAACACGGCTAGCCAAAATTGATTGGATAGACTAAATTGACACAAATACAAAAGGTTTAAGATTGAATTCATACAACTGCTAAAGGTTTAGAACTGAATTGGCAAAATTAAAGGTTTATGATTGAATTGAAAAAAGTGCAACAAGAATTTTTAATGAGAGAAATTCATAAATTCATTTTTTTTAATTGGCTTGTGTGCAATTGGACCAGGTAGAATCGAGTACCAGAGTGGACCGCCCCAAAAATAGGTCCTGTACTTGGTTCCAAATTTTTTGAACCAATTTATATAGATTCTGTCCTGATTGCAGGTGAAGACCCACCCAGGAACTGGATCGGTTTTGAAAGTAGTTCTTAACTATAATAAGAACAACATAATTTTTGTAAGTTTTGTCTAAATTTGCCCTGCGTCATTTATTTTTTTCTCTATTCTTGTAGCCTCTTTCTCTATTCTTTGGAGCAATATTCTTATGCATGAATGGAGAATGGAGATTAAACATTTATTTTGACGTTATTGATAATTGTACGTGGCTACATATTTGAACTTTTCATCATTCATAGTTGTATTTGACCACGTGTTTGGCGTATAGGGATTTACGCAGCTTATCTTTTATTTTGAGCCCTTATATTGCTTACATTATTTTGCTGTAGAAAAAGAAATAAAATAAAAGAAGAAAAGGCTCTCAGATAGAGAGTCGGACTAGAAAATAATGTACATTCTAGAAACGGTTCCAAAAAAATAGGGCGGATTATACGTTCTAGGTTCCAAGTCTAGAACGGTTCCAAAAAAACGGTTCCAAAAAAAAGATATGCAAAATGTATGGATATTTATGCGCCAATTAAGGGAATATGAAGAACTATCCTTGTACTCGGTGCTTAAAGCGGAATCCCTTTCTTATACAACGAATATCTCGTCTTCAAACTCATGCATAATCAGAAAAGATGCAGAAAATCTCCATGTTATCTCCAACACAATTAATGCCCCAGTCGGATCCCATTCATATACAGAATATATACATTCTTGTTTTGGAAATTAATTGCCAATCTATAAAAGATCTTCTGTTGTTAAGGACGTGGTGTTTCAGTTTCCATCAATCAAGCTCTCCGGTAAGTTCTTACATGGTTCTTTCTATCATAGTATAGTCTGAGAAAAGAAAAATCTTTCTCCTGCTTTTTTTTTAATGTCTGGGATGTTCTATATGCCAAACCATTGAAATCCTTTTGAAATAGGTATCTCAAGATGGCATCAACTTTGATGATCCTCATTCTGTCAGTCGGAGCATTGCTGCACCACCATATCGGCATCACAAAGGCACAGCTCGACATCGGTGTGAACTACGGAATGGTCGGAGACAATCTCCCCTCTCCGGCGACGGTCGTCCAACTCTACAAGAAGTACAGCATTGGAAAAATGCGACTTTTCGACCCGAAGCCCGACGTGCTCAATGCGCTTCGGGGAAGTGGAATAGACATCACGCTAGGCATAAAAAACCAAGACTTACAAGCCATAGCATCGAGTGCGGATGCGGCTAAGACATGGTTCGACATCAACGTGCAACCCTACATGAGCGACATCACTTTTCAGTATATTGCGGCTGGTAATGAGGTCGTCCCTGGAGATTTGGCTCAATATGTATTACTGGCTATGCAAAATTTACAAACTGTCATAAGTAATTATAGATATACTGGAATGAGGGTGTCCACAGTAGTTGCGATGAGTTCATTGGGGAGTTCATACCCTCCCTCGAGCGGTGCATTCGCTGACGAAGCTCGGACCGACATGGTTGGAATCATAAACTTCTTGTCGGACACTAGCTCGCCATTACTGGTTAATGCCTACCCCTATTTCGTATATGCCTCAGATCCAACTCACGTGAGATTAGATTATGCTCAATTCACCGCACCCGGTCCAGTGGTGCAGGATGGTGACTTGAGTTACTCAAACTTGCTCGACGCGATGGTTGATGCTTTCTACTGGGCCATGGAGAAGGAAGGCGTGAGCAGCGTGGATGTGGTGGTTTCCGAGAGCGGCTGGCCATCGGCTGGTAACGGAGACTTGACCACTCCGAAGCTTGCACAAACTTATAATCAAAATTTTGTGAAGAAGTTTCTTGCCAGGCAAGCAACTCCTAGGAGGCCTGACCACTACTTGGAAGGGTTCATCTTTGCAATGTTTAACGAGGATCAAAAACCTCCGGGCGTGGAGCAAAATTGGGGCTTATTCTATCCGGATGGCACGCCGGTTTATCCTATATTTTCACAGGGTTGATTAAGGGAGGGAGACTATATAAATAAGTATTTACAATTCTATTCATCTACTTGGATCAAGTTTCAAGTCAATGAATTGTTTAGATGAATCTCAATTTCAAGGAATAGTAGATTGTTAGTTGTCAATCTTATGTACTGATTTCAATTTGCTTCTAAATTTTTGTAGTTCTAAGTCTTTCGATTTCAAAGGAAGGAGAAACACTCTCTAAAGTAAGCTGCTAGCTGACAGTTTGATAGTGCTGTCACTTATTTCTGAGCACACGATTTCCTAATGCAGAACACGCGTTGATGATGTGTGGATCTACGGTTGATATTGTATCGTCCATGACAGTCCCCTATCTAAAAACCACCACATCCAGGTCGCCCATGCCTTCCTTCTCCATTGTCCATTGTAATGTGCATGATCGCATTGAGCATGTTCCTCTCAACTTGTCATCTTTAGGTAACGGGACAAGACGTAGTCAGTTGAGCGTAAGCTAATCTCACATTAATTGGGTATGGGAAGTGCACCAACTACGGATACACATTAATTTGCGGCAAGTAGCTAGTACTTGACAAGAAGTTTGTGATCCCACCCATGTCGGCCTAAGCTTCGTCGGAGAATGCACCGTTTAAGGTTCTAAAACCACGCCATATGTGTCCGAAAAAAGAAGAGCCATTTGTTTGCCCGGAAGCCGTCCGACTGCAGCCAAGAACTCCTGAGATGCCAGAGCGATTGTCACAAAAACCCTCACCCCATCACATTTATAATTTGCTTAAATTGGTTGAAGATTTCGTGTTGTCTGTAATACATATAGGGATAAATTTCCGGAGATGACTTCGGCGGACATATACGGAAGACTGAGGGGTTTTTTTTCCAAACTAGGAGGGAAAAAAAAGTATTTACCAGATCGGGTGTGTTTTTTTTTTATTTACCAAATCATAACAGCCCCTAGCTCGGCAATCTGACTGCCGAGTGGGGGAGTCGAATTTTTTGTTTTGTTTTTTAATGCTTGCCTTTAGATGCTTTAGTTTGTCCTTGAACCCGATAGGCGACTCGCCAGATGTCTTAGCCTCCGAACATTCTCGTGGTGGTTCTCGATTGAGTCTTGCATTGAGCCCTCATTAACGAATAATCCTGCAACAAGAAACCAAACTAAAACAAGAAAGGAGAAACCCCTTTCATGCTTTACTGATTGGCAGACCAGCAAGCAAGGTAGAAAGTGGCGGATTATTCGTTAAATTGGTGAAAGAATTTAGAGATTGCTAAAATGGTGGAATTTGTCTTTTTCCCAGGTGACTTGCACGTGAAAGCATGAAAGGGGTTTCTCCTTTCTTGTTTTAGTTTGGTTTCTTGTTGCAGGATTATTCGTTAATGAGGGCTCAATGCAAGACTCAATCGAGAACCACCACGAGAATGTTCGGAGGCTAAGACATCTGGCGAGTCGCCTATCGGGTTCAAGGACAAACTAAAGCATCTAAAGGCAAGCATTAAAAAACAAAACAAAAAATTCGACTGCTGGGGGTTGTTATGGTTTGGTAAATAAATAAATAAAAAAACACACCCGATTTGGTAAATATTTTTTTTTCCCTCCTAGTTTGGAAAAAAAACCCGAAGACTGACGTTGCTCCTATAGAGTTACAGATTGGTGCCCAATCATGTCTTGGCTGCATCAGCGCTGGATGCTATGTTCTGCCCAAGTCTTGGTTTCTTATGCTTTACTTACAATCTTGTAATTCTTGTAGAGTCGGACCCCCGTGGTCGGAGAAGGGAGATTGTCCCCAAGCATTTCCTGCTTCACGTCCATGTCAAGCGGCGCCTTCATAAAATCAATCCGATAGTGAAGTAATAATATTCAGGATCCAATAGACACTGTGCGAAGAACCAGGATAAGCCGTCGATAAGTCGATTCTAGGCACTATGCAGACCGACGATGCGAGAGCCGAAGCTCCAATGACTCACCTCAGCCGCAGAAGGCTACTATACCTATTGAAGTAATATATCAAAAGGAAAAAAAAATCATAATGACCACAATGCAGAACTTTTTACAAATCATGAAGATCATGAAGATAGCACATCAAGCAGACTATCCACGAGTTGAACATTTGGAGATCTTTTTCTGATTTGCTACTTATTTATCATGTAGATCAAGCCGTTATCTTTTTCTAATTTGTTATCGTGTATATCATATTGTTATCTCTTATTTCCACCTTAGTTATAGATGATAATACCCCTATTTATAATGTACAATGTATCAATGAAATTATAGGCTTCAGCAACTCAATTTCTTGTTTTCTTCATGGTATCAGAGCCACTCAAGGCACAATGATCTTTTCTTCCCGCAGCAACAACAACAACAACAACAACAACAACAACAACAACAACAACAAAAAACCAACCCTTGATACAATCATGTCAAGATTTCCATTCCCTTCAAACATCAATGTGGCAAATTTTGTCACATTGAAGCTCAATGAAAACAACTTTTTACTTTGGGAGACACAAGTTGATTGAAAGTCGGGACCTACTTGGTGTCCTTACAGGAGAGATAGAGGCGTCATCGCAAACTCAGACATCAGAAGATGGAACTATAGTCAATAATCAAGACTATGCAACATGGGTACGTAGTGATCGTCTTGTGAAGTCTTGGATCGTGGAACACTCTCGGAAGATGTTCTCGGACATGCCGTTGGTCTCCAAACAGCATCAGAAGTATGGAGAGCTCTCACAGATCACTTCAAGCAAAGCTCGGTCACTCGTGAACTTGACCTTCTTGGACAACTCCAACACATCAGGAAAGAAAATAAGCCTTTATCTATTTATCTTCGCGGATTTAAATCCATTTGCAATCAATTACATTCCATTGGTAAACCTGTGTCAGATGCTAATAAAGTCTTCAGATTGCTTGAAGGACTTGATAATTATGAGTCGTTTAAAACGACTATGTTTAGGCTGCCTCTTCTATCTCATGCTGAAGTGGTTGCACAACTTCAAAGTTATGAGTTACGAAACAAGCGCGCTCAAATCATGCTCCCAAATAGTTCAATGGCATTTATTTCGCAGCAACGTAACAATGGCTACAAAAATAGCCCCAGAGGAAGAGGTAGAGGACCCTCATTTAATTGGGAAAATTTCATTTAAGGGCCCAAAGTTTACTTGTTTTTCAAAAAAGGGCCTTAAGTGAGCATTATTTCAATTAAGGGCCTGAATTGCCATGTTTTTCTCAAATAAGGATTTAAAGTAAATGTTGTTTTAAATAAAGGCCCGAAGTAACCATAAAATATCAAAAAGGGGCCTGATTTTAAGGGCATTTTCGTCTTTTTGCTTATTTGATTTTTTTGTTAAATTTCTCCTTTTTTTTGTTTCCTTAAAAACTAATTCTTTATTTATTTTTTCCATTTTTCCTATTTCCCCTTTAGTATTCACTTCTTCGTTACGGGAAACCCTGCATTTGAATCTGATGCTTGGCAATACGGAAACCCAGAACTCTAATAATCCAAGACACCCAGAAACTGAAACTCCTCCGACCAAAAATCCAAGAAACTCCTCCGACGAACAATCTGACGCTTTTCACTACGGGAAACCCAGAAACTCCTCCGACCACCAATCCAAGACACCCAAGACCGGAAGCCGAAACAGCCGACTGGCTCGACTCAGAGCAGGATGATGATATGGTCTTGGAGCTCCGAGATCTGCCCACCAGGTTTCCAGCAAGCCCTCATTCGAGATCTGCCCACCAGTTCGGCCTAGATCGGTGCACCCGTGGGCGGTGACTGGCATCCCTCCTGCAGTGGGTCTTCAGCGGCCTGATCTTTCCTTGCCTCCTTTTCAAGCTGATCTCCTTGCCCTTCACCTTCAAAGACGAAGGCCTCACCGTCGCTCCCACTGCCGCCGCGCAGTCGACGAAGTCGACGAAGTCGGATTTTGAGTTCAGAAGCCGTTGAATCCCTCGGTGCTGACGGTTCAAGGAGCTGGCGGTTGGTCGTCGTCAAAAAAATTTTGCTCTGAAACTCTCCCGAATTTGGTGAGGGCCTCTAGCCCTCGCCGCCGGCCTTCGCCGCCCCGCCGATCCCGCACCATCGGTGGGCTGGGGGCCACAGGCTGGAGGGGCAGCCCTCTCCCCTGGGTGCAGTTCCTTTTTTTTTTTTCACTAAAAGTCCTAAAACTTGTCAAGAAAGTATAATTGAGTCCTAAAATTTGTAAAAAATGTAATCGAGTCCTAAAACTTGTCAAGTTAGTGCAATCGAGTCCTTCCGTTAACTCTATTAAATTTGACTAACAGAAAATACTGAGATGGTATTTTTTATTCATTTCTCTCTCCTACGTGGCGTGGAGATCAAATGAAGAGGTCCACGTTTGCAAAAACGACGTCGTTTGAAGTTTGCCCCAAATTTCCGAGACCTAATTTCATTCTCAAGTTCCGTTTCTTGTTCATGGAGTCTGACTCTTCTTCTTCGAGCTCTTCTATTCTTCGCCCGTGTGTTCCTCTTCGTTTGAGGTTTGCCCCAAATTTCCAAACCCTAATATCGTTCTCAAGTATTGTTCCTTGTTCGTAGAGTCTGCTTCTTCTTCTTCAAGCCCTTCCATTCTTCGCCCATGTGTCCTTCTTCTTCTCCGTCGAGCCTCACTGTAGGAGTTCTTTTCGTGATTTTTGGCACGATTGGCGAATCGAGGCAAAAGCACTCTCGACGAGTGCTATGAGATAGAGTTCGAGGAAGTGACAATGCAAGGAAGGAGGAGGGCTTGTCGTTGTAGTCGGTGAGTTGGGTGGCCAGTATGAAGACAGTTTCGAGGATGTTAAAACCGTAAGTTTTGAGAAATCTCAACTTTTTTTCATTTTTGAGATACTTGTATGCCGCATGATTTGTAAAAACTTGAGAAAATGCTGCAACTTTTGTAGAGAGTTTATGCATTGTCTTTTGTTTGTCACATGCTCGTCTCATGGAAGAGAAGGCCTTATGTGAGGCATCAGCTTGCTTCTGTGAGGCCTCGGCTTGCTTCTATCTTCCATTCGTATTAATTATCTTAGAGTTAAGTATTGATTTGTGTCAATTTAATTTCATTAACAGAGTGTTGAGATTATAATAACGATAACGCGGAAACGTCAACGGATCTTGCAAATATGTCGATACGAAATTACCAGAGAAATTACGAGAAACGATAAAGGACACCAGATATTTACGTGGTTCGGTCCGAGATCGGTACCTACGTCCACGGGGAGAGCCAGCAATATAATCCACTATAATCGGAAAGTCAGATTTACAATCGCTCATGCACTCGAGTGTTTCCCGCACCTAGATTAAGCCCAACGCAAAAACTCACAAGTAATATTTCACAATCTCTCACAGAGAACTCACGCAGAAAACTCACAGAGAAAATATGATATTCTTGTTGTTTGCTCTACACACGATAAAACTAAAAGCGACGTTCTCGTTCTTATCTCTGTTTGTCGTGCGGCTTCTCTGGTGCGAGGCTTCTTCAAGAAAAACGTCCCCTACTCGTGTGGCGTCCGCGTTCCCTTGGATAAACCCACTATATCGCCAAGGGACAGTCCAACTTTCTTTTGCTGCGGACTCTTTTCTGCGGCTGGTACAAGAACAGTCTCACAAAAGGATTCTCTCTTTTGTCTGTTCGTGCAGCACGCACTCCTCCAACGAAGACTAGGTCTTACGGCTTCTATATGGAGACAATCACTGACAACTTCCAAAAATAAAGAAGCCCTTTCTTTATTTCCTTAGTGGGCCATAAGAGGTCAAAGAATTAACTCCTTTATTGACCGACCCCAATCACAAACAGCAAAATAGTCGTCCACTGCACACAAGAAGTGAATTTCTCAACCTAAACAAATCCCAACATATATATTAATATCTTCAAGAATAGGAATTCTAATCCAATTAGAAATTTTGGATTTCTTTCCTATCGATTAACAAAACCGATATAATCTGTAACGATTCAAACTCGAGACATTATCTAACAATCTCCACCTTGGCTCGGCGTTTGAAGCCAAGTCATAGTACCTCGTTATCCATGCTGCTCTCTCAATGCCCCCGCGGGCGTTTACTCTCCACAGACGTCTATCAAGCTCAAGTAGAGCTTGAACCTATTTAGAGTAATGAAATAGATCCACATGTCCGCAGGATTCTCCACCGCAAGAAACTTCTTCTTGGTCACATCCTCTGTTGACATGCTATATCTGACGCAAAATTTTCGGTCACCAATGTACTCAATTCTCCAGTGATATCTCTGATTTTTACCGAACACCACATCAACTGAATGTCCCGCGTCAATATCACTAACCAAGCTATTAGACCATACCGCCTCTTCAACTTTTCTTATTGCTACTATGTCTTCAGTCTCAGTCGTCAATGAGACCATAGTGTCTCCAGAAAACGCTTTCCAACTCATAGTACAACTAGCAAAAGTAAAGGCATAATTGCTTAGAAATCGACTACCTTTCAGGTTCCCTGCATTACCTAGGTTCATAAACCTAGTTACCGCCACATTACCTGAATTACATTCTCTAAAATACACCCCAACGTCTGTCGTCCCCAACAAAATCAGGAGGATCCACTTCACATCATCACAATGTATACCTGGATTAATCATATACATTTTTCCGACTGCATGTGATAGATCAAGCCTAGTACTATCCATGGCATAATTCAGACAACCAACAATACTAGCATGTGAAGCATGAGACAAATGCTCCACCTCCATCCAAGTACATCGTGACAGACTAGACAATTTATAATATGCAGAAAACGAGATACTTACAGAATTTCTTCCAGAAGTCTCTTTATGTATCTCCATACCCGAAGCTGTCTCCGCTGCACCCAAATCATATATTTTAACATCTGCATATAACAGTCGCTCTATCTCATCCACCTCTGCTGACCACCTCAAAGCTTCATTATCTATGACCTCGAAACAACTGTCAACTGCTATGGAATCTAGCGACTCTACAGACTCTGTCACATCTACTGTACTCTGAACATCTATAGGCTCTACCTGAAGCTCCACCTGTTTCTGAACACCGTCCAGATCTTTCTCCCTAATTGACCCCTCACTCCTTTTATGAAACAGAGCAGACTCGTCAAAGGTAACATCACTACTGAACATAAAACCGGGTGAAACATCCTCTGTACACCACAGCCTGTATCCCTTCACCCCATGTGCATAGCCTAGGAATATGCACTTCCTTGCCCTCGGCTCTAGCGCGCCATCACTCACACGAGCATAAGCAGGGCAACCAAACACTTTCAGTTCGGTGTAATCAGCAGACTTACCTGACCACGTTTCCTCGGGAGTTTTCCAGTCAATCTCTGGTGATGGTGATCTGTTCACTAACCAACAAGCTGTATTAATTGCTTCAGCCCAAAAATCTTCATCTAATCCAGCATTGGAGAGTAAAGAGCGAGCTCTCTCCAATATAATTCTGTTCATCAATTCTGCAACTCCGTTTAACTGTGGTGACTCGGCAACAGTGCGGTGTCTCACCATGCCTTCCTCTATGCAAAACTGACCAAGCTCATCAGAACAGAATTCTAACCCTTTATCAGTTCTCAGGCCCATGATCTTTCTTTCTATCTGCTTTTCGATCATCGCCTTCCATGACTTGAACTGATCAAGCACTTCGCTCTTGTGCTTAAGAAGACAAATCCAGACTTTTCTTGAAACGTCATCAACAAAAGACAAAACATACCTGGCACCACCCTTGGACGGAACTGGAGAGGGTCCCCATAAGTCTGAGTGTACCCAGCCTACAATCTCTGAGGTCCGGTGAACTGCCATACTGAACTTCACTCTCCGCTGACTACCCATGTCGCAGTGATCACAAAAGTCCAGCTTCTCAATTCGATGACCTCCCAATAGACCCCTATGACCCAGAGCAATCATTTTCCTCTCACCCATGTGTCCAAGTCTCATATGCCATAACTGTGTTGTATCCTCACCTGAAGTATCCGAGAATCTAGCAGACGAGCTGATCACTGTCTTTCCTTGGAGGAGATATAACCCGCAGTCTATCTTCCCTCGCATCACGGTAAGCGCACCTTGAGAAACCTTTATAACTCCACCTACAATGGAAATTCGGTATCCGAACCTGTCAAGAGCACTCAACGAGATAAGGTTCTTCCTCAGTTTTGGTACATACCTCACATCGGTCAACGTTCGCACCATCCCATTGTGCATCTTAATCTGAACTGTTCCGATCCCCGCTACTTCACAAGCAGCACCATTTCCCATAAACACCTTACTTCCCTCCATGCATTGATAAGTAGTAAACCAGTGTTTACGAGAAGTAACATGATAAGAACATCCAGAATCAAGCACCCATTCATCACCTGATGAACTCGTGGCAACTGTTAACACATCGCCGACATCACTAGAACTATTATCTGCTGTAGTAACAATATTACTATCACCTGCAGATTCTACCTTAACTCATTTACCCTTATACTTCGGACAGTCTCTCCTATAGTGCCCTACCAAATTACAGTGATAACATCGACGGTTTCTAACATTGGACCTCGATTTAGAACGACACTTCCATCTGTTACCTCCAGATTCTCTCTGTTCATCTCTACCATGGACTAACAAACCTTGCGCACTACCTTGCGCCAAGTTATCTTCTCCTAATTTCTTTTGCCACTCTTTAGATAATAAAGCGGACTTTACCTCTTCCAAGGTAATCGCAGTACGCCCCTGAAGTAATGAATTTATAAAGTGCTCAAAAGAATCCGGTAGAGATGCTAACAACAACATACCTTGTTTCTCATCAGGTAAGGCCTCGTTGACGTTCTTCAAGTCCATCATGAGTTTATCAAACTCATCTAAGTGGGCTCTGATAGATGTGCCTTCAACCATCCGCAACTGAAACATCCTCTTCAGCATATACAAGCGATTCTTCAAATCTTTCATACCATAGAGTACCTGAAGTTTAGCCCACAACGCTGTGGCATCCTTTTCCTCGGCTATCTCTATCAACACCTCATCCGATAAGTGTAACCTGATTATACTTCTCACCTTTCTGATTAACCTGTCCTTTTCGGCATCTTCCATTATTTCAGGCAATTTATCCTTGCCCTCCAATGCCTCGGCCAAACCTTGAGTCGTTAGTAACACCTCCACCTTGAGACTCCATAACTCAAAGTTATTTTTCCCGTTAAATTTCTCAATCTCAAATTTCGCTCCAGACATAATTGCAGCAACAGAATTTCCAAACAATGACCAGACAAGCAAAAGCCCCAAATCAACTGCTGAAATTCTAACCGTAGCTCTGATACCAATTGTTGAGATTATAATAACGATAACGCGGAAACGTCAACGGATCTTGCAAATATGTCGATACGAAATTACCAGAGAAATTACGAGAAACGATAAAGGACACCAGATATTTACGTGGTTCGGTCCGAGATCGGTACCTACGTCCACGGGGAGAGCCAGCAATATAATCCACTATAATCGGAAAGTCAGATTTACAATCGCTCATGCACTCGAGTGTTTCCCGCACCTAGATTAAGCCCAACGCAAAAACTCACAAGTAATATTTCACAATCTCTCACAGAGAACTCACGCAGAAAACTCACAGAGAAAATATGATATTCTTGTTGTTTGCTCTACACACGATAAAACTAAAAACGACGTTCTCGTTCTTATCTCTGTTTGTCGTGCGGCTTCTCTGGTGCGAGGCTTCTTCAAGAAAAACGTCCCCTACTCGTGTGGCGTCCGCGTTCCCTTGGATAAACCCACTATATCGCCAAGGGACAGTCCAACTTTCTTTTGCTGCGGACTCTTTTTAGCGGCTGGTACAAGAACAGTCTCACAAAAGGATTCTCTCTTTTGTCTGTTCGTGCAGCACGCACTCCTCCAACGAAGACTAGGTCTTACGGCTTCTATATGGAGACAATCACTGACAACTTCCAAAAATAAAGAAGCCCTTTCTTTATTTCCTTAGTGGGCCATAAGAGGTCAAAGAATTAACTCCTTTATTGACCGACCCCAATCACAAACAGCAAAATAGTCGTCCACACGCAAGAAGTGAATTTCTCAACCGAAACAAATCCCAACATATATATTAATATCTTCAAGAATAGGAATTCTAATCCAATTAGAAATTTTGGATTTCTTTCCTATCGATTAACAAAACCGATATAATCTGTAACGATTCAAACTCGAGACATTATCTAACACAGAGGAATAATATTACTAGAGGAAATAGAGGTTATCAAGCAGAGCTAGCCGTTGTTATCTATTGCCACAATATTAGCGTCGAATTTTTGGATTCTTCTTGCAAGTTTCCAGCGTTTCTACATTCCTTTATATTCTATTTAGCAATGTTTATTTCGGACTTCAATTGTAATTCTTCTAGCGGACATGTGAAGTAATATTATGATAATTGAGGCTCTGTCATTTATTCTAGGCAGTCATGAAAAATCTAAAGACTAGCCTCTTAATTCCACTTTTCAGCTTGACCTGCATTGGATAGACAATCTCAGCTTGGTAACTGCTGGTGTTTTTGACAAATGATACCTTTTCTTCCAGAGTTTTGGACAGCATTGAAGCCAAAATGTTCTTCTTCTTTTTTTTAAAGAAGCCTGGCATTGGTAAATTGAAATGGAACATTTAATTATCATACCTATGAGCAGTCCTCTCGTTGGCATTTAAATCCAACGATGCCACCTTATTGTCTCTTTGAACTAAATCCTGCAATTTTGCTTTTGCTTGATGGTTGTCAGCTTAAAGCTTTAGAGGGTATACCTTTGATCATATTTCTGCCTGTTCTCATGTTCGTCATGCACCTACTTTACTATTTTTTGCAGGTTTAGTAGATTGCGGTTGAAGTTCTTCTTGGAAGCAGCACATGAAGCTTTTCTGGTGCCCCACTAGTCACCTGGGGCTGGGTTGCCTTTGCAAGTTCACTGTTGTAATTCTAGTATTTCGAATCTCCATTCTTTATAGACCATGATTGTAAAGTGACACCGTTGAGCGCATCATTTGGTCTCTAGAGCGTATGCAGTTGCTCATAGGCATTGTTTTGGATACAATCATCTGCGCTTGGATATTGTTTTGGACAGCAATTGACCATAATATTTACAAAAGAAATAGAGAAGCCATTGAGAGAACTCTAAACCTCAATATTCCTCCATTGAGCTAAAATGATTACAGGCAAAAAAATTGAAGATTAACAGATGAAGAATGAAAATCACTTCTGTCCTGAAGCAAGGAGAAAAACAAGGGAAGGTAGTGGAAAGAAGGCAAAAAAGGATACTGATTTAGATTCAAACAGAGCAACTAATTAGCCAATCTTCTCGGTGTAATACATCTGCAGTTCATATCAGTCTCAAAGAGCCAATCTTCTCAGTGTATAATAGCCATTTATCATTTGATAGACTTTCTAAGTCTCGAAGACAACCTTCCGGAGTGTTCAGAAAAAATGCTTTCCATCTTTAGACTTGTTTTCCGCTACAAACCTACAATTTGAAAGTTGAAGCAACATTAGATAAAAGAATGCATATTCCAAGGGGAATAGAATTATTTCAATATTTAGCATAGCTTCAGAGGATTAGATGAAACTGAGGAAACTTGATGGTGCCATAGTAAGTTGCGTGTAGTGTCAGATCTAATATATCTAGCATGATTGACCTGAAATAGGGCATTAGTTGATTGTCTCTCCCATCCTGTTTGTCAAAGACTTTCCAGTCATTCTAGCAAATGATACAAATTTGCAATATTATTCTCACTCAAGTCAAGGAAAAAGAACGTTTGACGATAACCTCAGATATCGTCATTCTTCAATTATGACACTGAAATCTAATTATTGGACAGGATGGAAAGCCAACTTACTTGTAGAACCACTTATAATGTGTCAGAATCATCTCATAAGCTAGTTAAGAACTGTCCTCCCAGCTTTAAACATGAAATAGTTTGAGTATTTGCTGCAGATAGGAAACACAAATTCCAGCCAAACCACATCCTTATCCTTCATAAACTTTGATCGACCCACTTTGAACATAAGCACTACCAGTTATAGTTTGAAGAACTCCCACAACAATGACTACATTGCTATTCGCTGTTTCTACCAAAGCAAGAATGGAACAAATCACCCAATAATTTCTTGCGGGAATTGTCGAATTTTTATAGTCCCATGATATATCAATGCCGCACAATTATAATTCTGAGTAGCCGCCGGATAAATGGTACTATCTTTCCAACACATAAAATCCACAAAGAAGACATTTGGATAGAATCAAAATAGCCGATCCGCATCACCAGGCTGAAGACTGATGACATAACTAAGACATTGTTTAGCACATGTTATAAGTGAGAGTTTTCAGCACTTAGCACTTCTCACTCGGACAATTAGTTTTCTCTATTTCAGCCAAAAAAAAACATTATAAAGGATCAAACACCAAACCTGGAAAGAATCAAGAAACATGTTTTTACCGTTTCAAAATATACATCAATAATGTGATTCAAAGAATTCACTACAATAGCAAGCGTCATCTAGAAGTGGTCTCAACGGCGTACAAGTATCTTGAAAATGAAAAAGTTGAGATTTCTCAAAGGCTTACAGTTTTAACATCCTCCAAACTGTTTTCATACTGGCCACCCAACTTGCCGACGACAACAACAAGCCCTCTTCCTTCATTGCGTTGACACTTCCTTGAATCCGTCTCATAGCACTCATCGAGAGTGCTTTTGCCTCGATTCACCAATCTATGCCACAAATCACGAAAAGAACTCCTGCAGTGAGGCTAGACGAAGAAGAAGAAGGACACACGGGCTAAGAAGGGAAGGGCTCGAAGAAGCAGACTCCACGAACAAGGAACAAAACTTGAGAACAATATTAGGGCTTGGAAATTTGGGGAAAACCTCAAACGAAGGACACAAGGGCGAAGAACAGGAGCTCGAAGAAGAAGAATCAGACTCCACGAACAGCGAACGGAACCTGAGAATCAAATTAGGGCTCGGAAATTTGGGGGCAAACCTCAAACATCGTCGTTTTTGCAAACGTGGACCTCTTCATTTGATCTCCACGCCACATAGGAAAGAGAAATGAATAAAAAATGCCACATCAGCATTTTTTCGTTATCTAAATTTAACAGAGTTAACGGAAGGACTCGATTGCACCAACTTAATAAGTTTTAGGACTCGATTACATTTTTTATAAGTTTTAGGACTTAATTGCACTTTCTTGACAAGTTTTAGGACTTCTGTTGAACATATCCCTTAAAAAAACAAAAAATGGATAAAATAGAGAAAAAATAAAATGACGAAAATACCCTTCGGTCAGATCTTTTTTGAAATTCTATGGTCACTTTATGCCCTTGTTCGAAATATATTACGTCACTCTAAGCCCTTAATTGAAACAATGCTTACTTGGGCCTTCTTTGAAAAAATAAGTAGACTTTGGGCCCTTAAATAAAATTTTCCCCGTTTAATTCTAGAGGTCGTGGCTTTTCTCAAGCGAATCAGAACGGTACATTTTTCAGGAAAATATTTTGCTCCTCAGCAATCCAAAGCCGCTGGTAATTCGCCAAAGTCAAACTTTGGAGTGTCAGATCTCACCTATCAGATTTGTAAGAAGAAGGGGCATGATGCTGGTATCGCTTCGACAACAGTTATCAGAGTGGTGATATCCTTCTCGGCACTTCCTCTGCAGCATCGATGGGGAAGCAACCGCGAGGCGGCAAGAAGCCGGACAACATCGGCAAAGGCAAGGTCACGCCGGTGCAGATCGCCTTCATCGTCAACTGCTACCTCCTCGACAACGGCCACCAGCATAGCTGGTCCGCGTTCCGCGCCAGGGCCTCCTCTCGCCTCGCCAAATCCCCTCTCCACGAGGTGCTCACCTCGTCGTTCATGGCAGATCGCCGTGTGATTCCTTGTTCTTTCTCTTTGTTTATGGGTGTTGTTTTGTTGGGTTGGAGTCGGCGCCAAAGTGTGATTCCAGACGCTGTTGCGGGCTATGCAGGATGCTATGAACGCTTACAACCCCGGTGCTGGTCCATTCGCTCTGGCAATTCATTCGTTTGAGTGGCTACTCCAAAAGAAAATGATAAGTAGCGACTGAAAGTTTCTGCTCCACAGGTTCTCGCTTGACAAACTTTGTAGGTATACTCAATCAAGGACTGAAAATTGCTCCTCCTGAAGCTCCAGCAGCTGGCTACATGGTTCTCCACCTCCCTCTCTCTTTTATCTCCATGTATGTATATATTCGTATATATAAAATACCTATACATATATGTGTGCGCATGATTTTTCTTGTTTATGTTGAAACTTTATCTGCAAATTTAACGTCACTTGTTATGCAGTTTGGCAAATGAGTATAGTTTGCTGACATGGTTAGTAAAAGTGCCCAGTATTGCTTCACTGATAAGAAAAATCCTGTTGGACTAATGCTCTTGAGTGAAGTTGCTTTGGGAGAGGTCTATGAGCTTAAGAAGGCAAAGGTACGTGTGCATATTAGATCCTTTAGGTCTAAATGGATAACTGGTTTCCTTTATTCCTATATGTTTTTGACGAACTGCTTTGTAGGAATAGCTTCTGATAGCTTAGACTCCTGCCTCAATTTTGTCCCTCAATATTCATTAAATTTGCATGTCAACCTTTTAATTTGCAAGAGAATCCAAGGGATTTACTCTAAGTAGAAGTAAGACTGAATACATGAAGTGTGAGTTCGCCACGATAAGAGGAATAGATCAAGAAACCGTGAAAATGCTTGGACATGAGGTGCCTCAGAAAGATGCTTTCCGATATCTGGGGTCAATATTGCAAAAGAAGGGAGAGATTGATGAGGATGTAAGTCATAGAATCAGAGTAGGTTGGATGAAGTGGCGCAGTGCATCGGGGCTTCTGTGTGATGGTCAAATCCCTCTTAGGCTAAAAGGAAAATTTTATAGAACGGCAGTAAGGCCCACAATGCTTTACGGAGCCGAATGTTGGCCAGCATATAAGCGACATGGGCATAAAATGGGAGTTGCGGAGATGAAGATGTTAAGGTGAATGTGTGGTCATACAAGAATAGATAAGATCAGAAACGAAAATATTCGACAAAAAGTTAGAGTTGAACCAGTGTCAGAAAAGATGAGAGCACAGATTGAGATGGTTTGGGCATATTCTTCGAAGACCTCTAGATGCTCCAGTAAGGACAGAAGTGTGTTATCGAGAGCATGACATGAAGAAAGGAAGAGGTCGGCCGAAACTTACTTGGGGGAAAGTAGTAAAATAGGATCTACAGAAGTGGGAAATAGATTGGCGTTCGGTTTGTCTGAGGACGGAGTGGAGGAAAGCTATTAGCATTAGGGAGGGGTAGAGTTCCTATGTTCCAGATTGCCATTTTTAGTCTTTACTCCTTTTATTTCCAGAGTGTTTTTTTTACTTTTATTATTTTATTTTTATTTTTATTTTTATTTTTTTACTTTTATTTTATTAAAAAATTTTAATTTATTATTATTATTATTATTATTATTATTATTATTATTATTATTATTATTATTACTATTTGATATTAGCATTGGGTTCATCGACCGCCGACCCCAACTAGTTTGGGATAAATGTAATGTTGATGTTGATGTTGATGTACATGGATAAGCCCCCAGAAGGCAAACACTCTTCTAAAGGTCTAGGCAAGATGATACCCCAGGAATCTGAGTACGTGAAATGGAAGGATGATGTTATTGTTCCCTGTGGCAAACCAGTATCTTCTAATGTGAAAGCCTCTGAGCTTATGTACGATGAGTACAATTGTTTATAATACAGCTCAAGTAAGTTTGGCTTTTCAGATACAATTTTAGTTATCATACTATATATTACCCTGTCCACTGATCTGGTGGTTGGATGTGATGTCCTTGACAGGTTAATATGCAGTTTTTGTTCAAGGTGAGGTTTCACCACAAAAGGTGAAGAAGCAGCTAAAACTTTTCGTTGCTTGCTTTTTGAACTTTTGTATAGGCTGGTGTCACGACCTAAAAATTCAGGATTATTTCAGGTTAATGGATTATTAAGTTAAGTAAATTAATTAACCTAACTCGGGCTTTCTCAAGTCCTACCAAATTGTAACTTTCATGCGAGCAATTGATGTGCAAATTATTTTCAAATCTTGGAGCCGCCACTAATCATTCTAGGTAGGTTGATTATGAACCTAAATGAAATATCAAGAGAAATACTTTATTTCTGCGAACCAGAGATTTCAAGTTCAGGAACTTGGTTACACTAATATTTCTATTAATGCCCTTTCGGTACCCATTTCATGAAAATCATCTAAGTTTGCTACTTTCAAGGATTCAGATTTAAAGTTTTAAAGGTGCAATTGTTTTATTTTTTATTATTTTTAAATAGTAACCACAACCATCGCCACCGTCGGAGTACAAATAAATAATAATTGTTAAAAAAATTTAAATAGTAAACAATAATTTTTAGAAGTGAAAATTTTTAACTGTTGTCGAACAAACTTTTGTTCCAGGATCAGAAATTTTATATCGTTATCAAACGCAATTTTTTCGCTAAAAAATTCATCTATTTATTTTTGAAACAGAATGACATTCACCCCTTGTATTATTGATTTTAAGCAAGAGAACAACGATTAATGCTAGTTGTCATGTGGATAATGCAAGCTTTAATGACTTGGGAGTTCAATACTTGAAGAAGAGACTCATTCATTGGAACTCTCTACTATTGAATGGTGAGTTACTCCACATGAGATGTTGTGCATATATATTGAGCTTGATTGTGAGAGGGGTGGAAAGAAATGGATGATTCAATTATTAAAATACGCTCAACTATGCGTTATGTGAGGTCCTCTCCATCGAGATTGCAACGATTTAAGAAGTGCATTGAGTTAGAAAATATCGAGTCTAAAAGTCTTGTATGTTTAGATGTGGAGACTCATTGAAACTCAACATACTTGATGTTGGAAGCGGCTTTAAAGTTTGAAAAGGCTTTTATCTCGTTAGAAATTGAGGATCGCAAATTTTTTGAAGAGCTTTCCAAGGTAAGGGGAGGGACTGGATTGCCTACTAATGTCGATTGGGAATATGCCCGTGGAATTCTTCCTTTCTTGAAGATGTTCTATGACATGACTTTACAAGTATCAAGTACTTCTTATGTCACTAGTAATTGTTTGGTTGGGATTCTTCTGATGATCCACAGATATTGTGAGAATGAAAAGGAGGACAACCCACCCACATATGACCGAGTTGGTTAAGAGATGGATTATCCCTTGTCGGATCCCTGGTTCAAATCTCCTAACTCGCACTCCATGACTTAAGTGGGGGTCGCGGCTAGTGGTTGTCATGCTAGTCCCCCCGAAGAATTGTCAAGGTGCGCGCAAGCTGGCCCGAACACCACGGTCATAAAAAAAAAAAAAAAAAGGAGGACAAGAGTTTGCGAGAAATGGCCAAGAAAATGAAGATCAAATTAAATAAGTATTTTGGCAATGTAAACTCAATTTATCTTTGTTCATTGCTTGCATACTTGACCCTCGACATAAGTGAAAGTATATGAAATGGTTGATTAATCGTTTTTATGAAAGTAAGCGGGCAGAAACTTTAAGAGATAGAGTAACATCTCTAAAGTTCTTATTTGAGCAATATCGCACCGGTGTATGCCCCCAAAGTAACTTGAGGTCGAAGGGTACAAGAACAATGAGTGTGGCAAAGTCTCAAGTATTTGATGTGGATATTTTTAAAGAAGAGTATCTTAGCAAAACAGGACAACAATATTTCGAAGAAAAATTTGAATTAGATAAGTATTTGGAAGAAGATCGTGAATGTTATAGTCCTGAATTTGATATCTTGACTTGGTGGAAAGTCAATTTTTCGAGATATCTTATCATTTATTCCGTTGCTCAAGATATTTTGGATGTGCCATCTCAACTGTAGCATCAGAGTCTACATTCAGCATAGGAGGTCGAGTACTTGACGTGTTTCGTAGCTCATTGACCCCAAACAAGGTGGAGGCTTTTGTATGTACTCAAGATTGGTTACGATCCGCACCAATTTCAGCTTCAATCGAGAAGGACATAGCAGAACTCGAAAATTTTGAGTCAGGTGAGAAATTACCGTAGAATTTTTATACTCTTCAATATTTCAATAGATACTATAATTCTCATTTTCATTGTGAATTCGATATAGATTTGTCAACTACGACCATGAAGCTTAACTTGATATTGATTTCTCTTGATGATTGACGACCTTGGAGGTTGGTACTTGTTTAGCCATTTTCTTATTGATTCAATCTTGGCAAATGATGGCCTTACCCCGTGGATGCTTTTCGCAGGAAACCATTATATGGAGTTCTTGAAATTTCTAAAAGAGTTGATGGTAAGATTTTTAAATGTACAATATTGGTCTCTGCCTCTCTGGTATTGATGTCCTCCCCTGTTTGTTTGTTCTGTTAGTGTATTGAATTTCTAGCAATGTTATCCCTCTTCTTAAAAACAAGGAATAGCCTTCTCCTTTCACTTTATGTGCCTGGAAGCATTTTTTCGTTGGATTTTAAAGAATGGGGTAAAGTTACACACTCCATTGGTACTTTTGTATTGTCTTTTTATTGCTTGTTGTGTTGTTTTTTACTTTTCCTGCAAAGTGTCTCTTCTCAGAACCTGTTCCTTTTTTGGTTTTCAAGCTTTAACATTGTTGGAGAGTGCCATTAGGAGGGATCATTTGTCCCCTAATTTTGAGACCACTAATGAATTGCTGAGTATGTCTTCTGCATTTGTTGCTGATGTTTCTGCCAGTCTTGAAGCTTTGAATGTACTCCCATGGATACCTCAAACGACAGCTGCATGCCTTAAGGCTCATGGAATTCGCTTCAGCGATCTCTTATTCGCTTCATCAAAAGGAGTCTGAGGTTAATAATAGTTCTGGGGACTTTGAGGTGATTTGCTTGTTCAAAAGCACATGAAGGAGAAGGTCTTAATGATGGCTGACTTTCGCCATCATACTGTTGTACCATTTTGTGTTGAAAAAAGTTATTTGCATGTATTGATGCATTTTGTGCTCTCCTTTCTTGGATTTTTTTTTTTAAATCTTTTTAGGCAATGTTCAATCTCTCTTGGTCTTTCCTTGTGTATTCTGAAATAGAGAAAGTTGTTTATATAATCTTAGCAAAGACCTCCTGTGTATATTGCTTGTTTACCAAGCCTTCTAGGGTGTATTTTTCTTGAGTTTGCTATCATATGACACTTAGATCAGTGACAAATGAAATTTCATTAGTGACAGTGTCTATGACATAGTAGAAAGAACGTGCATACTTGTGCTCTTTCAAGATCTTTGGCTTCAGCAGCCATATTATATCGCAGAAGTTCTTTTATCTTCATGTTTTTTTTTTTTTTTTGTGACTTGATCTATGAATTAAGTTGACGCCATCGAAAACAGTTTGACGGTTGTAAGAAAAATCTTCATGTCTGGGTATCCGCTATTTGTGTTCGATTGGCATAACTTTTTAATTGATTGACACCTTGAAATATTTGTCTCGGCTTAACTTGTCTTATTCAAAGACCTTACACTAGATTTTTCAGAAAGGCTGCTCATATGAGATGAAAAAAAAAATGTTGAGACTCAGTAATCAATTAATAACTCTGATTTATTCACTTGGATTTCAATAGCGAAAAAAAAAACTGAAAATCGAATCGAAAATTGAACTGAATCGAATTAAGTTTTTATTTTGTGGTTCAGGATAATTTCGGTTCAGTTCATGTGCATTTTCTAACGGTTCAATTCAATTCGATTTTTCCATTGACACCCTATTGTTGATTTTAAGCAAGAGAACAACAATCAATGCTAGTCGTCAAATAATATTTCACTCAAACGGAAAAAAGAAGTCTCTGACCAAAAAAGAAAAAGAAAAACGGGAAAAAGAAGCCCGACCAAAAAAAAAAGTGAAAAAAAAAAGAAAGACAAACAGAACCCATGTGAAAACTGAAAAGTGAAGTAATAAGGCCAATTTGCGTCAGGAAAGTCTTGGTCTTCCTGAACTTTCATTAAAGTTTCTTTCGCATCATTTCCTTTTCATGTCGGCTTCACTTTCTTTACAAAAAAAAAAAAATGTCCATGATATCCAACAAAGTCTTGGTCTTCCTGAGTTATGTGGCAGTTGCAGTGCTAACAATTCATAGCAAGATGGGTGACAATGATCTGCGGAAGGATGCTAAGATAGTAGTTAATGATCGGAAACGGTTTGATAGGAGAATCCTGATATTTTTTAACACGATTTGCCAGTTCACTAAATGTTTTTTTTGTAAACTATAATTTTCGGTGGATCATATACCGTTAAACGGTGTTTTGTGACTGGTTTAGTATTGCGAGTGTCACAGTAAAACAAAGAAACTTGCTCAATGGACTGGTTGGTGACCTAATCCTTTTTCTTGTTCAGCTCAAGTCGCGTGCTTTTTTTCCTTTATCTAACAAACAAAAATGCATGTTGAAAAGTCTTGGTCTTCGGGAGTTTTTTATGATTTATTTTCATGACCAGATATATAGGGTGCGCATGACAACACTTCTATTTCAAAAATCGATTTCTGGCCAAAAGCTAATTTTTCTACTTCTGTTTCAAAAGTTGATTTCTGATCAGAGAAAGAAATTTGATAATAAGACTAAATTTATGCTTCTGGAACAAAATCTCGTTTGATAATGATCGAAAGCGTGGTCTATATCGCAATGGGCATGATATATGAAAATATTCCGTGCGTATTATATCGCAATGGGCATAATATAAAATCGATCGACTTTAGCTAATTTTGTTTGAAATCTAGTGGTCCTGAGATCACCTACATATTAGCTATTGTATTAAACACGTGGAACCATTAAATTTAATAGCATACGATTCAACTGTTGTATTAAACGCACTTATGTGATATAACCAAAGCTATCATGCACTTGATATTTCGCATGTCACCTCCATCATATTCCAATACAAACAAAACTTGCACGAAAATGGCAAAAGAACAAGATTCATGCTCAATTGAGATTGCGTTGACAAAATCACAGATCACCATAGACTTGCTGCGTTAAATCAAACTGTTGTGGAAATTCTCCTATATTTTGATTCTGACAAAACCTTCAAAAGATATTGTTAAATGAAATGTGATGCAGGAAGAATGTGTAAGCAGCAGATTGACTGACTCCAATTCTGTCGCGCTGACGAAGGGTCAGATGGAAGTGCTTCTGACGTAGGGTCAGATAGAAGTGCTTCTGACTAGGGTCAGATGGAAGTGCTCCTGACGATCCAAACAGTGACGGATGGATCACATCAAATCTCCTTATTACCATTCCATGTCAACTGATCAATTTCCTCTTAGACGAATCTGAAGAAAGATCAGTTCCTGAAATTCACAAAACACGAAGACCCACGTATGGCAAGTTTCCGATCAAGGCAAATGATATTCAATTATCCTGATATCCCACCCTGTCAATTAAGGGACTTTCTATAATGGGATATCATCTTCTAAGGAATATATCATCGGGAATCAACTCAAACTTATCACACTTATGGAAGCTGGAGATTCAATTGTATGGGCGACTGAATCAGAAGGGTTTAATGTCTTACCCAACGGTCTACATATCTTCTGAAGATACAGTCTCGTTCAATCAAGATTGATGACGTTCAATCAAGGATCTGTCTTGGAACATGGAGTATAAAAGAAGAATAATGTTCGACTAGAGTGTGAGAGAGCGAACAACAATCCAAAGTGCAAGAATAATTTGAGTTTCATCTGAGAGAGTATTCTGTGTACTCAAAATCCTTCACTGTGAAAATCTGTGTGAGAATGAAACAAAACACTTGAGTGATTGTAATCTTCTTGTTTCTTCATAGTGAAATCCAGCCAATCGGCTGTCATCGTGGGAGAGTGGACGTAGGCTTGATCCAAGCCGAACCACTATAAACATCGTGTGCAATATCCTCTTCTCTAAACTCTTACTCTTGTGTTTAGATTTTCTGCACACTGTTATACTGCTTTTGTTCCTAATCGTAAACTGAACTCTATCCATTCCGCACGAAATTTGTAATTGTGTTCAGAATCTCCTATTCACCCCCTCTAGGAGATATTGCTAGTTACATCACAAACATGTGGATCTATACAAGTATTCTTTACATGAGGAGACAGAGGAAAATGTAGAGACTCCAACACAAAATCGTGAAGCCATTTTCGGACCACGGAATGTCTCCATTTCACCATGTAATATGCAACATGATGCTTACAAGCATGAAGAGAAGACCCTGAATGTAGCACCAAGGGGATTTCCTCTGGGCGCATGGAGCACTTGGAACACTTGGCCAAAGACCGTTTCTGCAAAAGCAAGGCAAAAAGAGAAACCAGTAGGATGCTCACACTTACACTCGATGAATTATCTTTCAAGTCACTAATTCAAATGGAAAAACAAATTCCTGAATCCTGCGGGTCTTTGGTTTTAACCACTTGTTAAGTCAGAGAGGGCCTTCCACTGCTACGAAAGTGAACAGTTGGCTAACTAGCACCCCACAAGGAAAAACGACTACATCATCATCTCTGACATGTTTGCAAAGTGGGTCTCATCCAGAATGCTCAATTCTCAGCCTAAAGCACATAAACAACAAAAATGGTGTATTTGAAGATGTCAGTGGGAGAGTACCCAGAATTAGGAGCAGATGGAGGATCTCCCTTAAAAATCCATTATGAGAGGTCAACCGAAAATATTCATCTACAGTCAATCAAACACAAACAAATTTTCTAAGAGCGACAACCAATTTCTTTTACCTTTACAAAAAGAGCTGCTTAGAATCCTGATCTTTTTTTAACACAATTTTCTAGTTCATTAATGTTATTTGTAAAGTATAATTTTCAGTGAATCATATGTTGTTAGGGGGTAATTTGTGACTAGTTTAGTATTACGAGTGCCAGAGTAAAACAAACGAATTTGCTCAATAGATTGGCTGGTGAAGTTGAACTAATCAATTTTTTTGTTTAGCTCAAGACGCGTGCTTTTGTTTTTCTTATTGAGCAGATTAAAATGCATGATGGAAAGTCTTAGTCTTCGCGACTTTTTTTTATGATTTATTTTGGTGATCGGATGTATAGTTTCCCAGCTCTTAGGGATCTTTTGATCATGATTATTTTTTATCTAGCGCTCGGTTTTTGTGTTAAAAAAAAAAAACTCAGTGGGATTGGCAGAATCGAGAAGCTCAAGTGAAATTTGTGTTTTGTCACTTTTTGGGAGACGAAAATGATGCGAAAGGACGAGAGAGAATAACGCAGTAAAGTGAAATAGAGAGAGGAGTGAGGGAGACAGCGCAGCAGTGATGACAGTACGAAGATAAGAGGAAGAGAGAAAAAAAAAAAGAAAGCAGAAAAGGGGTAGAGAGAAACGACAGCGCATAGCTGTAAAGAACAGTAAGAGTGCGGAGAAAGAGCGCGCGTGAAGGGAAGGAAAAGATAAATTAATATTCACGAACATATCCAAATTTACTTCAAATCAGTACACATATGATAAATTTATTTTTCGTTAATTTTTATTAAATTTAACCGTTAAATTACTAAATTAGATGGCACGTGATAATTCATAAGTGTATCGATTTAAGATTTTTACTTTCTATTTATCACAAGCTTATCAATTTATGATTTTTTGTGGCATTAATCTCATTTAACGGAGAGAAAATTTGTCACAAGAATACTACATAGTATTTTTCTTGGCCAAAAAATCAGTTTATATTAAATTTATCACAAAAGTACTAGCTTAGGTTTTTTTGTGGTGAAAAAATAGTATGAAATAAATTTATTATAGATGTATTAATTTGAGATTTTTCGTGACCAAAAAATAATTTGGATAAATTTATAATATGTATCATCGTGAGATTTTTCATAATATTAATTCTAAATATTTTATCAGACAATGCATTAGACATTGCTACAATCTATTCATTCTTCCATAGGTTTTTATGATGTCTCGGCCCTCTCTGGCCTCATTCCTTCACCTTTTTTCTTTTACTTTTTCAGTTTTTTTTCCTTTTCTGCTTTGTGTTTTTGCTTCTTCTTTTTTCCTTTTAGCTAAGCATAAATTAGATAAGATACATGAAAATCTAGACATAATTCTAATTGACAAGCACAATAGAGATAAATGAATGATTAAACATGAAAACAGTTTAACGAAATTTATTGTTCCGACAAAAAAAAAACGAAAGTTATTGTGTTATTGATTTTAAGCAAGAGAACAGCAATTAATGCTAGTTGTCAAATAACATTTCATTCAAACGGGAAAAAAAGGACAAACAGAACCCATGTGAAAAATGCAGTAATAAAGCCAATTTGCGTCCCAGAAAGTCTTGGTCTTCCTGAACCTCATTAAAGTTTCTTTCGCATCATCTCCTTTTCACGTCCCATAAAGCCAGTTTGCGTCCCCGAAACTCTGTCGCTATAACCCCACGAAGTTGCCGGACCTCACGTCACGGACAAGACAAGATATAGGCACAACATTCGAAGATGAATGATAATTATTCTATTACAAAAATAAATTTTTCGTTAAAAATAATTTTTTATTTTTATTTTTTAAATGAGATTTTGAAAAAAAAATACGTTTGATAACATCATAAAAATTCTGATCTTGAGACAGAAGTTCGTTTGACAGCAATTAAAAATTTCTACATTATTTATATTTTACTCTGATGGCGGTGGCAGAGGCCACAGTGGTGGTGGGCGACGCCTATCGACGGAGGGCGATGGAGACCAGCAGAGATCGCCGATGGCTGGCGATCGGCGGTGGCTGGCCAGCAATGGTGGGCGACAGAGGTCGCCGGTAGGTGGCAATCGGCAAATGGCGACGGTGGGCAGCGGCAGTGGCCGGCGGTGGCAGCCAACGATGAGGCGAGGGGCGACGGTGGGCGGCGACGAGTGGTGGTCGACAGCAGCAAGTGCTTGAGAAAAAATTTGGGTTAGAAAATTTATGTTTCTGTTTTTCGAGAAGTATAAAATTTTTGTTTCACATTTCTCCTTCAAATCTATTTATGTAACAACTTTTTGTTTCATAAATAGAAAAATATAATTACGTTATCGAACGAGTTTCTGTTACAAACCTGTTCAAAAAATAGTTTGAAACAGAAATAGAGAAGTAGAATGGTAATTTTCATGACCTCGTGGTTGTGGAATATCGACTTGTAACAATAGGCCTCAATCACTGGTGGTGGTCAGCAGTCCCCCATAGTTCTGCATTAGCAGAATCGTAAGGGCAATTCAGGAATAACAAAATCATCAAAAACAATCACATTTGTTAGATTTGGTCTGGGAAGTACCATGGCATGTCTTGTTGTTAATCTGTTGTTGTGTCTGGTGAGTATGTGTACAATTTATTTATCTGATTGCTCTTGTGATTGTTTATTTCGCATGACAAAGTAATTTTTACTGTGGGCTACCTGATTTTCTCTTCCAATTTTTTTTTCCCATTTTCATCTGCACGCCATGTGTCAATATTTTCGTTGAACTTGAAGAATCTGATACAATGGCTGTGATTCAATCGAAATAATTATGTTGACGATACTTTTTTATTTTCTTTATCTTTTGATTTAATTGAAATAATTAGGGAAAATACCACGAAAAACCCTCAACTGGTACACTTGTGATAAATTTACCCCAAATTATTTTTTTGACCACAAAAAACTCTAAAGTGATACATTTGTGACAAATTTAGCCCCAATTGGTACACGTGCGACAAATTTACCCTCAGTTAGTTTTCGTTAAATCTAACCGTCAAATTGTCGAATTGGATGGCATGCGTAGCTCACAGATGTACCAATTTAAGGTTTTAACCCTATATTTATCACGTGTGTATCAATTTGGAGTTTTTTGTGATATTAATCCAATTTAACTGAGGGTAAATCTATCGCAGGTGTACCAGTTTAGGGTTTTTAGTGGTAAAAATAATTAGCTTAGGGTAAATTTGTCACAGATGTACCAATTTAGGATTTTTTATGATCAAAAAAATAGTTTGGGGTAAATTTGTCACAGTTGTACCAGTTTAGGGTTTTTCATTGTCAAAAAAATAATTTGGGGTGAATTTATCACAAGTGTACCAATTTGGGGTTTTCGTGATATTAACCCAAATAATTAAGGTCTGACCAACTTTATGCGAAGAATGCAAAAGACGATCCCGCCCTATGGCACCATACGCTTTGAACGCAAGCAAGTGAAAGTTCCTATTAAATCAATATCGCAAAGAAGGTCAGTTCTTTTGGGATAAGGATATCATAAGTGCTATAACTTTCGTATGACACTCACTTGAATGCCATAACTTTTTTTTCTTTTTTCGATCAGTTGAGTGCCGACACTCATTTAAATGCCATAACTTTTTTTCCGATCCCTTGAGTGTCACGTCACTTTTCAATCGATCACTTGAGTTCAATAGCTTTTTAAAAAGGTTTACCATAAGTGCTATGGCACGTTAGATTTTTGGCACCTGATAAACGTTTTAAAAATAAAATTGACACTTAAGTGACCAATTGAAAATTGTGGCACTCAAATGAATATTTTTGGAAGTCATGGCACTTAACTGGTCGAGTGGGGGGTCATGGTGGTGGGTTACTGTGCTAGTCTTGCTCGAGCAATAGTCGATGTGCGCGCAAGCTGACCCGGACGCCTTGGTTACAAAAAAAATGGTCGAAAAAAAGTTATAGTACTCAAATAAATACCGTACAAAAGTTATGACAATTGTGATGTATTTATCGACAGTCCTTTTGCACTCCATCTACTAGCAAACTACACACGCAATGCGACTAAGTGAAAAATTGACTGTAATTTTTTTTTTGGAAAAATTCTTTTATTACGAATTATTTGTATTAATAATTAATGAAAATGGTTATTGGTATAATTTGAAGAAATTATATGAAAATATGCGGAAAATAAAAAGTATTTCGAGATTTGGATTTTTTTTTTTGGCAAGGTTATTATTTGACAGGATAGATTCAAATTCCGAAGTTGAAATGCATGAGTGACAGACAAGTAAATTTATTAATTTGCAGATTCATCCATTGACAGAATATTTAGAAAATAATTAATTGAGGAAAATTGGGGGGTTATATGTAAACTTTATGGTGATAACAAATATGTCTAAACTTAGAGTTTTAGTGGTTATATTTCTCGAACACTTAACAGTTTATAGCTCTAAAAAATCCAATCATAAATACTTCATCAGACAACGCATTAGACATTGCTACAATCTATCCATTCTTCCATAGGTTTCTATGATGTCTCTCCGCTCTCTGGCCTCATTCCTTTGCCCTTTTTTTTCTTTTTCTTTTCTGCTTTGTGTTTTTGCTTTTTTTTTTCCTTTTAGCCAAGCATAGATTAGATAAGATAGATGAAAATCTAGACATAATTCTAACTAACAAGCACAATAGAGATAAATGAATGACTAAACATGAAAACAATTTGACGAAAGTGTGCATGATAATCATTTCACTTATTTGTTTCTGTTCCAAAACTATTTCTAGAATAGGTTTGGAACAAAAACTCGTTTGGTAACGTAATTCTATCTATTTATTTATAAATCAAAAAGTTGTTCCAAAAATAAATTTAAAAAGGAAATTTGAAACAAAAAATTGTAGCTTCTCAGAGAAATAGAAATAAAAAATAATAACCCTTCACTTTTTCTCAATTACTCGCCATCGCCAATTACCACTTGTTACTGCCTACCGTCTCCCACCACCAGCCGCCGCCACTTGCCACCGACAACTGCCAACCTTTGTCGCCCTGGGGCCGCCGCCAACCATTGCGCTCGATTGTCCACTGCCGTCCGCCGTTGCCCCCCATCTCACCGTCAGTTGCTACCACCCATCGCATGTCGCCACCGATCTCTGTCGATTGCCGCTACCCACCACCGTGATCACCGTCAGCCGCCGCTACCCATTTTCGATCCTCGTCGCTGCCAATCGGTATCCTTGATTGCCCATCGTGGGTTGCCGTCGCTTCCCACCTCACTGTCAGCCGTCGCCGCCACTGCCGACCACCGCCAACCTCTGCCGCCCACCGCTACCCTTCGCCAGTCGCCATAACCATCGCCGACCTCCGCCGAGCGCCACAACCATCGCCACCGCTGGAGTACAAGATAAATAATAATTTTTTAAAATTTTTAAATAGTAAACAATAACTTTTAGAAGTGGAAATTTTTATCTGTTGTCGAACAAACTTTTATTCCAGAATAAAAAATTTTATGTCGTTATCAAACGTAATTTTTTTGCTAGAAAATTCATCTATCTATTTTTGAAATAGAATGACGTTCACCCCTTGTATTATTGATTTTAAGCAAGAGAACAGCTATTAATGCTAGTTGTCAAATAATATTTCATTCAAACGCAAAAGGGAAAAAAAAAAAGACAAACAGAACCCATGTGAAAAGTGAAGTAATAAAGCCAATTTGCGTCCCAGAAATCTTGGTCTTCTTGAACTTTTTTTTGGTCGAATGGTCTTCCTGAACTTTGTTAAAGTTTCTTTCGCATCATCTGCTTTTCACATTGGCTTCACTTTCTTTACAAAAAAGAGAAGAAGAAAAAAGAGTCCATGATATCCAATAAAGTCTTGGTCTTGCTGAGTTATGTGGCAATTACAGTGCTAACAATTCCCAGCAAGATGGGTGACGATGATCCGCTGAAGGGTGCTAAAATAGTAGTTAATGGTTGGAAATCGCTTGATAGGAGAATGCTGATCTTTTTTTAACGATTTTCTAGTTCATTAAATGTTATTTGTAAAGTACAATTATCAGTGGATTATGTATTGTTAAGACGGTGATTTGTGAATAATTTAGTATTGCAAGTGCCAGAGTAAAATAAAGGAACTTGCTCAATGGATTGGTTGGTGAACTAATCCTTTTTCTTGCTTAGCTCAAGTCGCGTGTTTTTTTTTTCCCTTATCGAACAGACGAAAATGCATGTTGAAAAGTCTTGGCCTTCCCGTGTTTATGATTCATTTTCATGACCAGATATAGAGTTTTCCAGCTCTTAGGTAATTCTTGATGTAACGCTTGGTTTTTGTGTAAAAAAACTCAGTGGGATTGCAGAATCGAGGAAGCTCCGGTGAACTTTGTGTTCTGTCACTTTTTGGGAGAGCAAATGATGCCAAGCAAAAGGAAGAGAGAGAATAAAGCAGTGAAGTGAAACAGAGAGAGAAGTGAGGGAGACCAGAGCAGTAGACTGACAGTTCGAAGATAAGAGGAAGAGAGAGAAAAACAGAAAAGGTGGAGAGAGAAAGGAAGAAGCACAGATACTCGAACTACTAATCAGCGAGGTCGAAAATTCCAATGCCGCATTGAGCATAGTCCCCATAGTTGGGATGGGCGGTGTTGGAAAAACGGCCTTGGCTCAGCGCCTGTATGATAGTGCCAGCGTATATGGTTGTTTCGAGATGAGAGCGTGGGTTTGCGTGTCAGATATTTTTGATGTACTTGACATAACAAGGACTATTTTGCGGTCCATCACCGGGTTGTCCTGCGAGGGTGAAGATCTTAACAGCCTTCAAGTTAAGTTGAAGGACAATCTATCCGAGAAGAAGTTTTTTGTAGTGTTAGACGATGTCTGGAATGAGAAGTACGGAAAATGGACTAACCTCTTAAAGCCATTTGAAGTCGTGGCCAAGGGAAGCAAGATCGTCATCACCACTCGCAACCTTGCCGTTGCTTCCCTAACAGGAGCATCGCCATATACTTTGAAGGAATTGTCCCTTGATGATTGTACAAGCTTATTAGCCTTTCATGCCCTAGGAGCAAAAAATTTTGAGAGCCACCCGGATTTTGAAACAATAGGCAAGAAGATAGCTGAAAGATGTAAAGGTTTACCTTTGGCAGCGAAGATGTTGGGCGGTGTCCTACGTAATAAAAGGAATCCCGATGAATGGGAAGATACCTTAGATAACAGAATGTGGGATCTTTCGACGGCAGAAAATGATGAGGTTCTCCCTGTGTTGAAATTGAGCTATATCCATCTTCCTTCGTATTTGAAGAGATGTTTTGCTTATTGCGCGATATTCCCCAAGGACTACCAAATTGAGAGGGATGAGCTAGTACTCTTATGGATGGCGGAGGGCTTTTTAGATGGAAGAAAAATAAAGGAGAATATCTTGAGATTGGGACGGAATTACTTTGTTGAGTTATTATCTAGGTCCTTTTTTCAACAATCTAGCATTGACACATCAAAGTTTTTGATGCACGATCTTTTGAATGACCTAGCAAAGTCAATTGCGGGTGGGACGTGCTTTACCTCTGGGGAGTCTCAGCTGGTGGGCGATGAAGATGACGCCTCTCTTGAAGAAAAAACTCGATATGCATCATTCATCTCGCCTTGGTTTGTTACATCACAATGCATGAGAGCATATCACCGAATGAAGGTGCTAAGAAGTTTAATTCTACTGCGTGTTGGATCCGGAGGGGACTTGAGCCAATTCCATATTTCCAGCAAGGTGCTACGTGACTTGCTAAAAGAATTGAAGTACTTGAGGGCGCTTTCAGTATGTCATTATGACATCGTAGAGGTACTGAACTGTGTTGGTGATTTAAAGCATCTTAGATATATCAATTTCTCGTACACTAATATCGAAATGCTACCCGAGTCAATTGTCGAGTTGTACAAATTACAAGCTTTGATCTTAAGAGGTTGTCGAAACCTTTCTAAGTTGCCTCAAGGTATCACAAAGTTGGTCAGCTTACAATTTCTCGACATTAGAGATACAAGAAATCTAGAAGAGCTGCCCTTGGGCATCGGCAATTTAAAAAATCTTATTATCTTGCCCAAGTTTGTGGTAGGAACGGAGAAAGGGTCGCACTTAAAGGAGTTAAAGCACTTGCCCTATCTTCAAGGAGAATTGATCATATCAGAATTGCAAAAGGTGGAAAAAGTTACGGATGTAGCGGATGCTAATTTGTTTGGAAAGCTAGGTCTTACCAACTTGTCCTTGCATTGGGAAGAGAATTTGGGAAATCTCCAGAATCATGAGCGCGAAGCACATGTGCTGGACTCTCTGCGACCTCACACTAATCTGGAAAATCTCACCATCTCGCGCTATGGTGGTGCAAGATTCCCCTCGTGGTTGGATGGTTCATCATATTCTAAGGTAGCATTTTTGTGCTTGCAGGACTGTTCTAATGTTACATCGCTACCCTCACTTGGGCAACTACCTTCATTGAGAGAATTATCTCTAGAAGGTCTACACGCAGTAAGAATGATAAGATCTGAATTTTATGGAGGTAAAAGGCCTTTCTCATCCTTAGCAACTTTGAAGTTCGAAAAGATGTTGGCATGGAAGGAATGGTCTCCTTATGCCGGGGGCCCAGAAGAAGAAGAAGTTCCATTCTCCCATCTTCAGCATCTTGTTGTCCGGAGCTGTCCTTCGTTGGTCGGGACATTGCCTTGTCAACTTGACCGTCTCATAAAGCTTGAAGTTAATTCGTGCCCGCATTTGGATAACTCGACCAGTGTGGTTTATCTTCCATCTCTCCGCGAGTTATACCTTGATGATTGTAGCAAGGAGATCTTGAAGAGTTTGGTAAACCTAACTTCTTTGACCATTCTCAAAATTGAGAATCTTGCAGAGCTTGTTTGCTTTGATCATGGGTTTATGAGCTGCTTGGCCAACCTAAAGGAGCTTCGTATAAGACAGTGTGGCAAGCTATCATATTTGTGGCAAGATGGAAATGAAATGCTAAACCTTACTTGCCTCGAGAGAGTAGCCATCGGAGGCTGCCATCAGTTCACGTCTTTTGTTGCAGGAGATGGAGAAATCGAGCTGCCGTGCAACCTTGAGAGGATGGAATTGAGGAATTGCATGAGCTTAGAAAAGCTTCCTAGCAAAATGGACACCCTCAAGAATTTGTTAATATCAAGGTGTCCAAAACTCAAGGGAAAAACAATTCCTCCAGATGACCATAGCAGCAATAGCTCGATATCTCAGCTTGAATCTCTTGAGATATGTGGATGTGATTCTCTGACATCGTTTTGCTTTGCCGAGGGTGGACTCGCTGCTTTGAAGACACTCATAATTCGGGGTTGCAAGTGGGTGGAGTCGCTGTTAGAAGAGGTCACCGTGGCAGAATCGCTGGAATCTTTGACTATTGAAGACTGCGAGAATCTGAGAAGCCTCCCGCCATGGTGCATTCCCACGCTTTCCCATCTCACTGAATTGGAAATTAGGAATTGTCCAGCACTGGAGATAGAGGAGTTCCCTCCACTTCCCATCACCCTCTCGAGTCTTTCTCTTTTGAATTGTCCAAAGATAAAGTTTATTGCCAGCTGTAACATTGTCAGCTGTAAGAATCTCACAAATTTGTGGTTATGCAATTGTCCAGCATTGGAGATAGAAGAGGGGGAGTTCCCTCCCCTTCCCATCACCCTCTCCAGTCTTACATTGGGGGATTGTCCGAAGATAAAGTGTGTACCAAATCAGTGGCATCATCTTACCTCTCTCCAGTGTCTACATATTTATAATTGCCCAAATATCAAATGCTTCCCCAAAGGAGGTTTCCCTCCCAATTTGCAGAGCCTTACAATTAGGGGGTGCGAGAATGTGAAGCAGGCAGTGAGAGAATGGGGCTTACCCCTCCTCACCTCCCTCCAGTATTTGACAATTGACGGAAGGAGGATGGGTGTAGGGGAGGGAGAGGAGGTGTGCTTTCCTCCTACTTCCTCTTCGGAGGATGAGGATGCCTGGAGTCTTCTCTTCCCTTCCTCTCTAACCGCTCTTTGGATATCAAATATGAGGAAGGTGGAAAGACTATCAACCGGTCTTCCCAACCATCTCTCCTCTCTCACAATTTTATGGATTCACTATTGCCCAAAGTTGAGGTACTTGCCAGAGGATGGCCTCCCTCCCTCCCTCCAATCATTGTCCATAAGAGGATGCTCGGAGAATCTGAAAGAAGGATGCTCAAAACTCACTGGCCACTATTGGCCCCTCATCCAAGAAATCCCTCTCATCGAGATTGATCACCGTCGGATCCAATGATATAGAATTCTCCGTGGAGTGCTGTTTTCTTCCTCAGGTAAAAATGCTGCTTCCAACATCTTTCCTCCTTTCGCCCTTCATTCTTGGATGCATCAATTTCGCTTTGCTTTTTTAATCTTCATTCCGCGATCTCCGCTCTCCGAAAAGATTCCCTCTCCCTCTCCCTCCATCTCCATCTTCTTCTTCATATTCGCTTCGGCCCTCCATTCATCCTCCTCGCAAAAGCAGCAAACACCCGCGGATCTCCATCAATTTCGTTTCTCTCTCCTTCGTCGTCGTCGTCGGAGGATGCATGGAGTCTTCTCTTCCCTTCCTCTCTAACCTTTCTTTATATTATAAAATATGCTCCAAGATTCTCAAAGATGGATGGTCGAAACTCGCTATCCATCACATCCCGAGCATCCTCATTGATTGGGTTCACATCCAATGAATTGTTTCTTCCATGTACGGACAGTTTTCTAGGGTTCGGGTAAGTTTTTGGTCTGTGAACGCATCGATTTCGGTTCTCCTTCCCCAAGTTGATGCTTGATACAAACTGATTTTCCTCAATTGTGATTTTTCACATTGGTTTCCCTCTTGCTATATTGATGGGAAATTTTCATTGCGTTCCAAAATCATATTCCTCTGCATTTTCAGCGTTTGTGGCATCTTCTCCTCCCAACATCTTTTTCTAGTGCCCTTAGCTCATCTGTGCTGTGTTTGTTTCGTAGGGTACCATTTGCGATGCTGTATTGGCAAAATCTCTTGGAAGGATCAGTTAAAAGTGCAGTGGGGGTAGGGTTAATTCCGTCTCGGTGTTATGTGCCGTGTATTGCCAAACAAAAGGAAGAAGAAAGAAGCCTTTGGTTTGATTCAGTGCACTGTATATGATCTAAATAATAATAATAATTTCTTCCAAAATCCAAAAAAGAAAAAGAAAAGTGATCAGTTATGTGGATGCTAAGATGTGATTGTGAAGGAAGGGGATGCAATTGCACATATAATGTAGTGCTTTGACCGTATAAATAGGTGCTCAGAAAACAGAGTTGCATTTGAAGAAGTCTTGCATAGTTTTGCTTGATGATCCATCCAATCATCTGGTGAGTGTCACTCATTTTTCGCCATTTCATGACTTTGACTACTTTTTCAGTTAGATTGTTATTGTTCTTGCGCTAATTGGACTTATAGGAATCTGATCCTTACATTGAAAATACTGTAGAACAAATCAGCTACAGGGAGCCTCTGCCATCTTATATCTTTCTTATAATGGAGCAAAAACTAATGTAATTGTTCCCACTAGCAAAATATTGGGAATAGAAATATTTATGCTAGTCTCATCAATCTATAATACCAAGTAGCTCAGATATCTGTGGCTATAGCACATTATTAATGCGAAAATTTCTTTGTTTATAAATGTGGGCTTTTAAGTTATGCTTTAATGGCCAATGACTACTAAAGTTTGATCCTCGTAAATTGTTAGTTTCTTGTCTATGGATGGATAGAGTATGACTCTGCGGTTTCACTATCCCCAACTACAGGATTTGGATGCAGTTGATGCGCTCATTCAGGGTCTGGTCTTGTTCCAAGGAGGAATTCTAATGGTGAGATTTTATTTCTTGCCAAAATACTTCAATTTAACCAACGATGGGTCATCTTCTCAGCTAATAGCCCTCTTTTTACCTTGATTTGCAAGTCAGTCACAATGAGCATCTAATATCTCTAAGCGGGGACGAGCTTTGGGTGGTTCCTCAAGGCAAGGTAGCGCCTTTTCCGTAGGGGGTTTCGAGGATTTATAAGAAGATGCTCCAGTCCTTGTAGAATCAGATCTGATTAGCTTTGAAGAGATGTTGGCATGGAAGGATTGTTCTCGTTACGCCGGGAGGCCTGAAAAAGAACTCCAATTACCCTGTCTTCAGCACCTTGTTGTCCAGAGCTGTCCTTCGTTGGTCAGGACATTACCTGTCAGCTCGATCGCCTCACAAAGCTGAAAATTCATTCATGCCTGCATCTGAATAACTCAACTAGTGTGGTTAGTCTTCTATGTCTCCGTGAGTTATATCTTGAGGATATCTTAAAGAGCTTGGTGAACATAACTTCTTTGACCATTTTCAAAATTGAAAATCTTGCCCGAGCTTGTTTGCTTTGATCATGGGCATATGAGCTGCCTTATCAAGCTAAAGGAGCTTCGTATAGTTGGGTGTGACAAGCTTACATACTTGTGGCAAGATGGAAATGAGATGCTAAATTTTACTTGCTTCCAGGAATTAGCCATCGAAAGATGTCCGCTATTCACATCTTGTCAAGCGATCTTTGCAACCATCTCTCCTCCCTCCAGGAGTTGTGGATTAGTGATTGCCCCAAGTTGAGGTGCTTGCCAGAGGATGGCCTGCCTCCCTCCCTCCCTCCAATATCTGGACATATTGGGATGCGAGAGTCTAAAAGATGGATTCTCAAGACTCACTGGCCACTATTGGCCCCTCATCCAACACATCCTAGATCTGGTTTGGATCCAATGAATTGAAATCGATCACGCCCAATCCATGATAAAAGATTAGTCTCCGTGGACTGCTTCTTCTTCCTCAGGTAAAAATGCTTTCAACTTTCCTTCTTTTGCCTTTCATTTGTCAACTGCAGCGATTCCTTCTTTGATGTACAGTCAGTTTTCTAGGGTTACTTTCATTTCTCTTCTTCCATTCGATGCTTAATACGAATTCAATTGTTGCATAGAATTTCCAGAAACTATCTCCCCTGCTTGAATCCCACGGAGAGGTTCCTTTAGCGTCCAATTGCCCTGCTTGCGAAAGTTGATTATATTCTTGCATACCACTGCTGCATCCATCTCCACTACTGCCTTGGGCCTGCTTTTTTCTTTATCCACTCCAATGCTCTTTCGAACGGCAAGTAATTGAAATTCACCCTCCTCTGCACCCAACCATCTCCGCTGTTTCATTTCTGGCCTCAATCCCAACAACAGCCAGCATCCACCCAGTCTTGACTTAACTTGCATTTTTAGTATCTGGTGATTTATGGGTAAAGTTACTGCATTTCCAGCTTTCCAGATATACCAACAGGTGTGGGCAATCATTAGAATTTTGGCAGAAAAAAAATCTCTTCAAGATGGTTCTTGTCTTGTTATTTTTTGTAGCTGTCAGGTGGTTGTGCCTATAATCTTGGTTGTCTAATCACTCATAGTTCATCATGCATGTAAGACAATTATTAGTCAGTACTAATTGATTGTCCTGTTCCAGATTTTTGGATGAGAAATATATGAAGAACGTGGCAGGACTATCAATGGTGGTAAACATGACATGTGTAGAGGTTTTTGTTTCCTTCCTCCGTGTCCTCTCTTTGGATGAGAAATATGAGGCACGGGGAAAGACTATTTAAGTGGTCTTCACAGCCATCTCCCCTCTTTCAGAAGCTGACGTACTTGCCGGAGGATGACTTCCCTCCCTCTCTCCAAGTATTCTCCCATCATTCAATGTGAGATTCTGAAATATCAGTGCTCGAAATTCCATGGCGACTATTGGCACCTTATCCAATAAATCCCACTTAACGTAATGGATCAAGTTCGGTTCCAATAAGAAGATTTCTCTCCCCTGTTTTAATTTTCGTTCGTCAGGTAATGATTCAGACTTATTTCTTTCTTCCACACTTGTCCTTCAGCTACTGCTGCTGCTCCCGGATGCATTTCCATCCCGCTTCCTCAAGTCGATAAAGTCCATGTTTTTCCATAGACATGCGTCGCATAAATTTCGACAAAACCAGCTACTGAAGTTCCAAGGTTGATATTTCGGTTGCTCTGTTTTGTTTGACAAGGAAGTAAACAATGAAAGGGTTACAATGCTAACGGGGTACAGCAAGTCAACCTTGTTTCATACAAGTGAATATCCCTCAAAACAAATAATACTTTCATCGAGTTGCTTACATTACTGGAATTAAGATGCGTCAAATGTGCCGGTATATTGCTTATCTTTGCAGTTGGATGATACACCAAAGAAATTGTAAATGTAAATCACTATTCTTTGTGTGAGAATCATGAAGTATGGTTCTTGAATTAATATTGTTCTGCAATTTAAGCCTTTGCCATGTTTTCTCTTCCAAATATCTGTTTCTTATGCCCTAGCTCATTGACTGAATTCTCTCAACTGTGCTTGTTTTGCAGAGTATCCCACTTGTCATCTGTATTTGGCAAAATCTCTCGGGAGGATCAAATGCAAACACTGCTGAGGTAGGCAACTGCTGTACTTACATTCATCTTTTGCAACTTGACAAAAGAAAAACCACAAGCCATTAATTTTAGTAGGTGCTATGATCTTTCGTGAAATGCTCCACGTAAAGATTAATCTGTATCATGATGTCGTTCATCAGAGTCTATATTCTGAGTCAAGATGCTTTCTTACTTCGAACAACGGTTAATTTAAAGATACAAAGTTAGGTTTTAAAATGGGGGTTTTCGAGTTGGTAAATACGATAACTAAATTTCAATGAACCCTGCAGATTATACTTTATTTGAATCTGACTTTCTTGTGAATGTTCACGGTTCATCTTTCTTCTATTTGAATTCCCACGCCATCTCAAAGAACATATTCTTTTTTTGTTGTTGTAAAGGGAAGGCGGAGAGGAGCAATCAGGGAGACTATGCTTCGTTACTCTCTTGAATAATCCTAAAAGTCTCACTTCTGCCCGAGAAGGTCGTCCTCCAATATGTTAGCTGGGTCACATTGATAAAAGAAAAAAAAGTAAAAAAAAAAAAAGAGATTGCTGCTTGTTCGTGTGTGCCCAAGAGGAGAGGGAGATCTCGGCCAACAGAGAAAACGAAGGAGAATAAGAAAAAGGGGCATGGCTTTGTGGTATCAATTTGAGGGCGAAGGTTGTCGGAATCAGCTCGAATTCCGATATGTTATTCGCGAGACAGAGGGCCACAAGTTGATCGGTTTCATTCATAGATAACTTTTTTCGAATTATCTCTAGTTTCTTCAATTGCCATCAGGGTTTTTTTGTTCCATTCGAGGTGATCCACCTTCGTAGCAATAAAGTCTATTGTATTGTTGATGTTGAGCTTCTACTGTATGACTAGTGAAGAAACTCTATTTATCTTGCTAGTCTTGGTGATTAGTGGAAAGTTTCTATATCGTCTGTGATTTTTCCCTCCATGTAAAATCTTCATGTTGTGCCTTTGTCTCCATAAAACATCAACATTATGTTTACTTATTTTGAGAATATATTGCTGGAACATACTGCTGATTGTTGTTGGAGTTAAGTTGATCCTTTGGTCCAGTTTTAGGGAACAAATTGATCTGTATTGGGTTAATTCTTGGCAAATTGCTGCCCAATTCTTTCCAAGGCAAGTCTCGTTGCTATAACCCCACGAAGCTTGCCATCGTGAACTCGCGTTTGTCGAATTTCAGCTTTGTACCATTAGGCTACCATCAATGGTGATCAGCGGTCCCTCCCCCCCTTAACATAATCACAAGGGCCATTCTGGGAAAACAAAATCATCCGAAGGGTCGCTCATTTTTTTGATTTGGAATGGCAAGTACTCTAGAGTTCCTTGTGTGTGTGTGTGTGTGTGTATTGTATCATTGGGGTTGGGGTGAGTATGTACATAATGTATTTGTCTGATTACTCTTGTAAATGTTAATTTTATCTGACCTTGATTGACACGAAATTATTATATTGACGATGGCCGTTGGCGAAAGACAAGAACCAAAAAAACAAAAGAATTTTTTTACTAATTTATCTTTTCGTGCGATTAATATGCAATCTCTCTCAATAATTTCTACGAAATTTAGATTTTTATAAAGCACATATCTTCATCTGGTTAACCCAACTTGGTTGCCTTCATTTAAATTGTTATGAATCTTCTCTTTTGTTTGACAAAATAAATCATTACTTTGCATGCAATTATTAAGTTGAACGATGAACGCTCCGATGATACCTAAATACCTCTCGCTAATGATTTAGATCAAACGATTTTCCCAACCACGCTACGTGATATGTTGATCTATAGATGAGATATAAATAAAATAAGCATATTCTAAGTCAGCGATACATTGCAAAGGTCAAAAGGGGAAGGAACTCGCACCTATGTACGCAAAAATAACTCTTGAGAAATCTCCCCTTGTCTAAACAATAGCTTGTGCGAAACATCAAATTTTGCAAATGTAAAAAATGACAACTTTCATTATTTATCATATAGTATTGTTTTTTTTTTCTTTATGAACTCCATGATATAGTATCGCCACATTCTGCAAGGGCAAGCCTCACCTTGGTGACATTGAGGCTCGCTCCCCCTTGCAAGGCCGACCTTATCGGCCCATACATCTGGCCGGTCGCCTTTTGCTGACCGGCTGAGGAAGAAGAGCTAAGAGGGAAAAAAAGGAGAAAAAAAAATTAAAATTAAAATAAAAATATCATTAAAAATTACCATGTTAGTGCCGACAGTGTCACGTCAATGATTTTCGATCAAAACTGACTAAAAAGATTGAATTGACATAATTTCAAAATATTTAGAAATGAATTGGCAAAAATGAAAACAGTTTAGGATTGAGCTGACAAAAAAAAAAGTTTTACGACTAAATTGGCACATTGTAATAGGTTTAAAAAAAATTATTCCAACGACCACATTAAAGGGGTGAATGATAACCATTCTGTTCCAGAGATAGATTTCTTGCTAGAAATAGTTTTTCTATTACTATTTCTGGATAAGTTTTTGAGCAAAAAAATACGTTTGATAAAGACATAAAATTTCTAATCTTAAAATAGAAATTTGTTTGACAACAATTGAAAATTTCTACTTCGGTCGGCCGACCGAGGGGGAGGGGCTACCGACGGCCACCGAAGCGCGATGGTTGGCAGAGGGGCGGCGGGTGGTGGTCGGCAACGGTGGGTATTTGAGAAAAAAATTAGATTTCTATTTTTATTTCTCGGAGAAGTAAAAAATTGTTGTTCCTCATTTCTCCTTCAAATCTATTTCTGTAACAACTTTTTGTTTCAGAAATAGAAAAATAGAATTACGTTATCAAACGAGTTTTCGTTTCAAACCTATTTCAGAAATAGGTTTAGAACAGAAAAACGATTTCTGGAATGTTGTCATGCACCCCCTAAGGGTACTCTAAAAGCATTACCCTCTTCAAATTTTGAAAACGAAACAAAAATTTAAACTTTGAAAGATTAGGGAGATTTTATAAATTGAATTGACAGGTTGATTTTTATGCAATTCGAATTGTCTCGGGTGCTCTTTGTAAAATATAAGTGACATTTGGATTCCACCGATTTTGACAATTGCAATACTACGAAGCCCTAACACCATGCGTCAAAAGTTAGATAGCCCCAACCCTTCGGTTTTGATCCCAAAATGGGATCGGATTGCACTAGATTTGACATACAATTGGGGTAGTAAGTTGAAAAAAGTCGTTTGGCTGGAACAACACTATTCATTCAACAAGTAGCAAGTATGGACGGACCAAGCCAGATATCGACCATTAAAATACTTACCCAGCCCTGGACTGTGATTTTGAAAACTATTATACTTTCTTCGTGTAAGTAACAGCATCGAATTGAGCCCGAGCCCGAGCCCGAGCCTGAGAAGGAAGTTGCTTGCCCAGACTCATTCAGATCATGCATTCGCCAAACATTTAAACCACGCCGGGCAAGTCTTGGTAGCTCCAAGCTCTAAGAGAAGAGTCATGGCTCCAAGCTTGCACAATTGTTTTCCCTTCTATTTGGGCTAGGTCGAGCCGAGCTCACAGGGCAATTCTTTTTTTGCTCTCGAGCTTACTCATATGAACGAGTACGTTTCAGATTCAAATTCAATGCGGGCTATTCGGCATATCCGGTTTCGTCCCGAGGAAAAATTAAAAAAATAATATGAGAGATAACAAGCTTGATATCAATGTCGGTACTTTTCGCATGAGCTAGAAACTTAGGTCCAAACTATGTGCCAAAACACAAAATCAAATATGGAGAACAATACGATGGCTCTCTTTAGATTTAGTTAATGACAGGCTTGTAATCTTTCTAATTCCCTCACCTGCCTTATTCTCTTTCCTTATCCTAGCGTAATAAGATGAGTCGTCATCGTCACCTAACAATAACAGTTTAATTGGAATTATACTGTGAGTCGACCGAAAGAATCAGAATCCACGGAAACCCTTAAAAGACAAAACTATATCCTCGGTATTTTTGTCAAGCGATTCAGTGTGAAACAAAAACCATTTGACAACTTAAGTAGCACCGACACCAACACGACATGTTAACACGTCACTTCTCAAAAAAATAGAGAATTTCGATACCCTGAGACACGTTGTATATTAAATATATATTTTTATGTATGCTTTATTTTATAAATATATCGGTGAGGTTTTTTCTTCTTCTTTTGTCAGGGGTTCATAATTTTTTTTTTTTGGATGACTAGATATGTTAAGTTTGGGGTAACTGGATAAATGACTTAAGTATAAATATTATTTTTGTAAATCTACATTTTATCCCCTAATTTTATAGAAACTGCTTAAAATTGACCTTGTGTTTGTCGAAATGGCATGTTTGGGATACTGGACTCGCGTGTCTAGAGCGCTAATAACCATATGTGGATCGCATGTCAAAAGAGAATCGAACACGACAAGGAGGTGTCCGGAGAGTGCCAGTGCTTCCTACCCAACGGTAAACCACCATGCAAAATAAATAACAACCCTCCTAATGTTAAAAAGTCTAATCCAAATATTGAGCTAGTAGGTGGAGAGAGACGGTATGGGATATTTCGAAATTCTCTTGTGATACTTTGATACTCTCTCTTGTGCAAGTTGAAAATAGATTGGGTAGAACTTGCTCTTATATCATATTAAAGTTAAATTTAAAAGTATAAACGAATAAATAAAGAGAGATCACATGTATATAAAGAGCATATAAACCAGATAAACAAAATATGTGGTATGCTTTAACAGCCCGGAAATAACCTTAGTTGCATTTGGACTTTTCCCAATCTCCCCTCCCAATCATTCTACAGTTTTTTTTTTTAATTCATGCAAGAGCAAAATACATTATTCAGAAAATATTAGGAGCAAAAAGTCAAAAATGTTGGGTCAACTAAACTATACTATATATTTAGCTGACTGTGTAATCTGACAGTCGCATAATGTCAAGAAGACTTTGCGCTCTTTAGTCTTCATTCCACATTTCTTTCACTGAAAAAATTCTGACTAATGAATGAAGTGCATGAATGATAATTGCATTATAAAAAGACAATTGTTCTAATGACATGAGAATGTGACGACTATTCTAACACGAATGCATGATGATTTTTTTTTTAAAAGTTTTATATGCAAAACAACATGGCCTACACGTTATGCAAAAATGACAAGAATTTAATCTAAATGGCATGTTATATTAGACTAAACTATTCTACTAATTTAAAAAATGAATAAATCTTATGACGTACAAATGAAACATGGCATTAATGGCGCATCAAGCTAATGACATGATGAATAATATGACCTCCTATAAATAATATGACAAAATGACATGCTGAATTATATGATATGATGGACTTTAATAACATAGCAAAGCTATACGACATGGCTAATCAAATATTGCATGAAAAGGACATAACAGTCATGCGACTAGACCTATATGACATGCATATTTAAAATGAATAGAATGTTCTAAACTATATGCAATTTATATGAGTGAGATATTTTTGGTCTTTTTTTATTGTGAGATATTTTTGGTTTTTTTATCTATTTATTTTTTTTACGTAACAAATCAAATCATGCATGTTCTTTTCCGAAAATATTCTCTGATTCGAATTGGATAACAGATTGGATCAAGGAATCAAATCTCATGGTTGAGATTAGATATCTTGACCCCCGTGCCATCGGACAAATCTCAGGGTCAAGATTAGTCGGAACTTACACGTTGTCGATAGGGAACCACCCCTAAATTCGAAACAGTTTTCTAATCTATAAAGAATGCTTGAGATGTCAATAAAATTTGAATAGGCGATTATCACATATTGCGATATCAGGAGATAAAATCTGCCTAACCAAAACTCACCCAATACCCAATCAGATGTCATTGTTCCATCACAATCTTCAATCCCTAGGGGACCCCTCTCGAAGGTCCTCCTCGAATCTGCAGAAAGAGGAATAGAGGACTTCTCTCCTTCACCATATCTGTCATGTAAGTGATTAATCTTTTAAGAGAAGACTAATCTGTTTTAAGATTGTTAGAAAAATACGTACAATATGTATATTAATCTATACAATGACAGAACCAAATCATAAACAATGAAATGAAAGATAGGTTTAAAACAGACATGTCATGGACTATGTCATTCACCATAAGTCTCACCAATCTTCTTCTTTGAAGATCTGCAATCCACAAAGCTGTGATCTATCTTGTCACAGTTGAAGCATTTACCTTGATATATGTTCTTGGCCACTTTAACTTGCAATCATTTAAACTTCGAATCGCAATAATAAATGTGATCAAGCTGCCTCAAACATGAAAACATTAAGTTGGCAGAAGCACAAAATTTGATCCTTCAGAAGCAGTATTCAAAAATCGTCAAATGCAAAAAATTCATCAGATGCAACTGCATCTGAACCCGTCAGATGCAACTGCTTCTGAACCCATCACATGCAGAAATTCGTCAGATGCAACTGCTTCTGAACCCATCAGATGCAGTCCTTCTAGACCTGTCAGAAGCAGTCCTTCTGGACCCGTCAGATGGAGTTCCTTCTGGACTCGTCAGATGGAGTTCCTTCTGACCCTCCTTCTGAGTTTCCTTATGAGTCTCCTTCTGAGCCTTCCTTCTGAGCCTCCTTCTGACCTTCCTTCTGACCTTCCTTCTGAGCTTCCTTCTGAGGCTCCTTCTGAGCCTTCCTTCTGAGCAACAAAATCCGAACGAAAATTTAACAATATAAATAAATTTAATTTTAAAAGAATACCGAGGCATGTGTTCGACACAGTTTCTTTAAAACAGATTCGTCCCCTCCAGTACGTGCTTTGAGGTTTCGTGGACGTCTGTCTCCCAAGATACAACGGTTGAACAGCGATAGATGCTAGCACAGCACTCCAACGCTTTCGACGAACTTGAACAACACGAGAACACTATCGAAAACAATGCAAATGCATAGAATCAGAAAAGAGGGAGAAAAGTTTTCCTTTTGAGATTGTAGTGTTTTCCTATCTCACTTCCTCTCTGTCGCGACCCTCTTGAAGTTGTCGGGCTCTCGAGGGCTAATGGGTCGTCCTGTCTGGTCGGACGCGGGCCTCTCCCAAGGCCCATTACCCAAATCGCAACGGAGGTATGCGTGATCGACTTTCAGTGTGGTCTAGTGACATGTGCTAAGTGTGCATGCCATGGAGTCGCCACCAATCATTTTTTTAGGGTGTGATTGGACCACCCAATCGAATAGTTGGGAGTTTCTATTCAATTCTGCGAGAACCAGAGAAATGGTTTCGGGGACTTAGTTACACCAACTGTCAGAGTTGACGCCCTTTCGGTACTTAAGTTGACTGAATTTTCTAGCCTGAGATTCATGCGGATGAGTAAGGTATGAACCCTAAATCTAGAAATTCATGCAGATAGAAGTGATTATCCTAGCAATCACAATCAGTAATAAAATGCGCAACTCAAGGAATCTAGATATGCAAATAAATCACATGGCATTCCTAGTAAGGCCCTATTTATCAATCACAGCTCAAGAATGATTTAGCTGTCCTAGCCATTCTACACACGATCTAACCTAAGAAAAGCATTAGGAAGCATCGAAGGAGTTCGAGAGTACTCACATGGGGTTCGCCGTGCCCTGATTTGGTCTTGGACGAGCTATCGAGCTCATGCCGACCCGATTATATTTGGGGATCCACTCGGCGTTTTACACCATGAAATCATGTGAAACAAAAACGAAAATATTCAGCAAGGGGAATTTATTGTAGATGGTGGTCGATCTAATTGGACGTCAAGACTAAAAAATATGTAGAAATTTACAAATTAAAATACTCGAATGACATTTTTTTGCCAAATTCAACTCTATGCGTCGTGAAGAAACACATGCAATTGAACTTGAATTTTAACTATTTATGAGTTCAAAATGAAAAGGAAATTAAAATAAAAATATTGACTATTTTTCTATATTTTTACGACATCGAACGCTATTTTTCTTCATTTTTCATGTATTTTTCTATTTTTGGAAAATATTAAAAAATATGACAAATTATTTTTTTTTTATCAAAAATGGTTCCTTTAGCTTGGTCAAGGCTACCAAAGATGATTTTTTAATTTTTTTAACTTTTTATAGATTTTTTATGAATTTTTAAAAAATAAACTATGAAAGACTGATCAAAAATCAGGTGTCAACAGCTGCCCCTCTTTGAGAGGAATTTCGTCAGAGGTTTCTCTCAAAGATAAGGTGACACCTGTGTTCCGATCGACTCGACTGGGAAAAGAAAAGAAATCATGACATCCAATTTTCATGCCCATCAATGTGTGCTTTTCCTTAAAAAGAGATGCGCTCATTCAATTCCCTGATATGATGTAAGAAAGTTAAGGAGTAGATAGACTTCCCTGCCCCTTACCTGTCGAATGCTTGCGGCATTTTCTGTGTCTGATGGGTTCAAGTAGATTCCTAAGGACTTGTCATCGGAGTGTCCTGGGGATGTTAAGCTCTGACCTGTATGGTAGGTCAAACCATAATGGGATTCCTAACTGATAGGAACCTAAGGAAGACGCGTCCCACATTTGGGAATTTGCCAAGGGTTTTGATCCGTGTGGTGGACTAAACTAGAAATGGCTTGCCTAATGTAAGGCTTATTAGGGAAAACGAATCCTCCTGCGTTCGGGATTCATCAAGGTTTTGATCCGTATGGTGGATCGGACCATTGGGTTGATCCTTCAGGCGGTCTCTACCAGTCCTTTGACCCTTCAGGCGGTTTCTACCATTGGTTGACCCTTCAGGCGGTTTCTACCATACATTGACCCTTCAGGCGGTTTCTACCATTGTTTTGACCCTTCAGGCGGTTTCTACCATTGGTTGACCCTTCAGGCGGTTTCTACCATACATTGACCCTTCAGGCGGTTTCTACCATTGTGTTGACCCTTCAGGCGGTTTCTACCATTGATTGACCCTTCAGGCGGTTTCTCCCATTGAGTTGACCCTTCAGGCGGTTTCTACCATTTATGAGATTCCAAATTGATATGAATCAAAGGATGACGTACCCGCTCTTCGGGGCTAGTCGGAGACTCGATCATTCTGTGGATCGGTCTTAGAAAAGATTTGCCTACTAAAAGGCTTCACCTAAGGATGACGCACCCAGTCTTTGGGGCGGCCAAAAGTCCTGCAGAAAGCTTAGACCTGAAAAAATTTTCCTCGCCAAGAAGATATTAGTAATCTTTGGGAAGACAATAATTGTCTAACTGACAAAATTCTACGACTTAAGTTTTAGTCATGAAATGTGCATTTTGATTGCTGGAGGTTATCCAAAACATTCCTACCATATACAGATGTGATCATAAATTCCTTGCACGGAAACTCTAGATCAAACAATTTGAAAATTTCAAAAAGAGTTTGCTCAAAACATCCATTGGAGTATTTCTCATCCAAGAAGGCTCCTCACTGCTCTGTGATAATGATCTTTAATAGGAAAAGTGCTCAATTTCCTACCGACCTGTGCCTGGGTTTCAGGATCATTCGCAACGCATACATTTCGACCGATCAGGAGGTCTTTCACGGGACCGTAGTGTTAGGCTTGGATATCGGTTTCCAAGGGGGACTCACTTTTGAGTCAAGGCCGTTGAACGAAATTTTCACTATCTGCTCCGGGTTTACAAGTCAAGAACCCTGTAAAATGAGAAAGAAATAGTCTTGCTCGTACTTCTTTGAGCTAAGTTATACATTAACCCAAGTGTCTTAGTCAGATAAGACTGCTTCAGGGTTGTAACATTGGAAGGATTGGGGACCGAAAAAGGCTTATTTTTTGCCCAGAAATTGTGAAGGGTTTGGCATTGGTGATCATTGCAAATTTGCCACATGTCCTTCGAAGAACATCTCCATTTCTTGAAGTGTACACTCCTCTTTTAGAGCGCACAAGGATGTTTAAAAGCGTCTCTTGTTACATTAAGAGACCGTCTGTTTGTGTGTTTGCAATTTGAGCACGACATCATTTGGAGAGTAGTCATCTTGATCTGACTCCTTTGCAGGGTCTTTTCATCGTATATCTAGACTTTACTGGGGATATTTTGAATAGACATCAGCCTTGCTTTTTACCAGGCACTTTGCTTTTTCTTGATGCTAGGGATTTTTCTTTTCCCCCTTTTTTTAATCCTGTGTTTTTCTTTTCTTTTGGAGCTAGGGTTTTCGGCAACATGCTAGATATGCAACTTAAACTTTGGCACGCTTCCATTCCTAGAGTGATGTTGCCTTTGCCTTGGAATATGCAATGATCACCAATAGGTTGATGAAATGAATTTGCTGGCTCAACTTGGTCATGCAAAGGATAACAGTGTGTAGGATAGAGAAATGAATTATTCTCGTCATCCTATGACACTTGGATTATCATATAAACAACACACAAAGATTTATGTTAGTCCGAGCAAGAAAATTTCAAACCGTTTACTTTCTGATACTGTTGGACTAACCTTCATTTGCCCCAATGTGGGATGGTTCTTGACAGGGTTGAGAATGAAAATCGCCGTTCAATGGGGTTCTCAATGGGCATCTGTAGTGTTTGGAATGAAGAAATAAATGCCTCTGTCATCTCGATCCATGTAATCGTTGCGAATGACCCTTATATCCATAGGTTAAGGTTTCGCTATCATTTCCAATCTCCTCATCTCTCAAGTGTGTATGGGACGTGTTTGGATTAGGCTCGCTTCTCTTATGAGAAAATACCCTTTTGAACAGTTCAAACGACTCTTGTTGGAAAAATTCATTTCATTTCATCAAGATTTATCCTTCAAAGGGATTTTGTGATGCACCATACATGTGTAATTCATGTTCAGACAATCTCATGTTTTAAAACATGAATGTCAATGAAGTAAGAATTCTATGTCTTTTTAGATGTGAGAATCGAATTAATTCTGAAAGTTTTTAATCTCCAATGAATTGGGAAAATGGATACTTACCTGCCCATCGAGGCTGGAGATCCTGGAAATATAAAAGGGATATGTCATCGTATATTCTAAAACTTTACAAAAATTGGAACGATACATCTTACCCTTGGTCATATGCTCCAACGAGTGTACAAGGGTTGTGAAAATATGTCTGCCCTGATGGCGAGCTCCTGCCAAGGATAAATATTAAGCATTATTTTGGGTTTCCAAATTCAAAACAAATTGGGACGATACTACTTTACTCTTGATTTGAATTCCATTCTGCATGCCAATGTGCAGATTGTAGAAGCCGGCCCTCAAGCTTGTGGCCATGATTTCTTCGTCTGGTTGGGCAACGAATCCACCTCGAGGATTTACGTCGGAGGAGATTCATTCATCTTTTTGGGCGTGTTTCATGCACTGTTATGTTATTTGAATGCATGGCTTCTTGGGTGCCTCGTCTCTGTTCATCACCTGAGAGGAAAATGAGAGAACATTATCCCCGCATCTGATTGAAAATCATTTAGGAACGATACGTTCTTTTTACCAAATGGGTGGCTCCGCGGCCAAATGCGTTTTACATTGAAAGGATGGATTCCATTACGCTCTGCGGATGATAACTATGGCTTCAGGGACTTGCCCCACGGATTAAACGATGAATTTGATGTCTTCGGCTTCGACATGCTTTCCGGATGTAGGAATGGTTTGCCCCCATTTTCAGTGGAGATGGGTTTTGTCGAGTGGGCAAGATCAAAAACTCATCCTAGATTTGGCTTTAGTCGAAGGTTGAAATCCCGACCTTGGATAAGCGAATCATGATTCATCTCCTTCTGCTTCGGATTTGTCATTTGCATGCTTCACATTTTACAATACCAACTTCGCCGCTTGATGAAAATGAATCGATGATTTTCGAATTGCCCCAAGTTCTATAGTCATCTGCGTCGAATCTCTTTGAACTTCATCGGGTGATAGACCAACTGATAAAATGATTTTTCAATCCCGAGATCGAACTCCTGACGTTTCGTACCACTTCCATTTCACTGACTACCAGGACACAGCACTATTGGCGTCCCTAACTGGTTCGTTTTTTGTTATAAAATTCTTGAAGCAGTTAGCGACCCCCATCGAGAATGAAACAAGCTCAATTTAGAGTTCATAACGACTAAAGGTCCCTTAGAACGATACAGAGCTAACCGTCTTTGAGCTCGCTCGGGCTTTTGCTCGCATTTTCCTATGTGAAGCCTTTAAATGTTTTTCTTCGTGGCGTTCAATTGATTCGCCTCGACTCTAATCTAACAAGGGATTGTCGCACTCAAGCATGATGATGCTCGCAGGTAGTACTGATCGCTGCCCCAGATTAACTCTAGGCATTAAGGAAGATTATCTTGCATGGAAGACTTTATGACAGAAAGATTAATGATACATCCAGTCACATGTGCCTAGTTCCCTTGAGGATTCTCGGTGATCAGCCAGTTACACCATGAATCAGACATATAATCGTCATTTTGGATCATAACTTCATAAGTCCATCAGTTTTAAACTGATCGATCCAGATATGGAGCTCCTCATCAAGGAAATCTTTTGATTCTTCGAGCAACTGATATTCGGGTTGACCATTATCGCTTGGCGTTGAAGGATTCCTGTTTCTGTTGTGAGCGATCTGATTCTTCGAGCTAGAACCTTCGTCGTTGCTCGAGATTATAAGAGGATGATTGATCGGTTCACTATCAAAAGCACATTCCATTTGGGAATGGAGGAAACAAAAATCCTCAGAGCATCCGCCCGCTTGATCTTCCGAAATCATATGCCCAAGCCGGGCAGATCTTTGAACACTAGGCGCAATATGTTGATCGGGGATAGGAAGAGCACTAGCGAAAAGTTGCTGCTCAAACCAAGGAGTTCGTACCTGCTGCACTTGTGGCATATACTCTTGAGGGGTGCTGAGATGATTCGGGGGAATATTCTGATTAGCGCCGAAGTAGTCGATGGTGCTGCTACCAGCTTGGTCGGTGCCTAGATTCGGCAGGGTATTTCTTACTTCAGGGGCATTGTAGTTATAGTCATGCCTAGTGTTTAGGCACAAGTTGAGTTCTTTCAGGTTCAGTGCTGTGTGGCGCTGTCTTAGCGCCCTTCTGTAGCTCTTGAGGTGACTCGCGACTCCATCTTTAGTGAGTCCTGGTATGTTCATGATCTCAAGTATGTGCGTTGGATATGCTGAGTTGATTCCTAGTTGCTGAACCGCACTAAGGAACTTGAGATGAAGCTCGGGGGACCAATTGACCCTCGTCTTCTTGCGACCCGGAACAGTGTTGACAACTTGGCTATTGCTCTCTGGCCTATTTCCAGTAGGATTTGATCGAGCCGGAAATTGTTGTGGAGGGAATTCATCAGCTTTGGATTGGTCGGTCGTGATAGTAAGCTCATCGTTAAGGAAACTCCAATCATGGTGACGCATATCACATCCTTTAGAAGGCATCGGTATTGACTTCGTAGAATTGATTTGTTCATGCATATCTCCAACAAAATCCGATTGTATCGAAGATGGTTCGAGGGAGTGGGGTGGTGAATGAGCATTTTCAATCCTCATATAAGGCTTATCAAGGAACATTTCGCCGAGAGTGATAGGGCCACCGCAATTAAGGCAAGCGATAGTGCTGGGAGCTTTCTTATACCTCATGTTCTCCGCTCGAAGCTTTTCGTTTTCCTCCTTTAGAATCGCAAGTTCTTGACGTCTGTGTTGAGCCCTCAATTTGGCTCGCTTATTTTGAAACCAAAACTTGACCCTCAAAGGTTTCATCCCTAGCTTCTGGCCCAATTCATTTCTTTGTTTCATGTTCGGGAGAGGGCATTCACTAAAGAAAGCTTCAAGCTCTTGGATTTCATTCTGAGTGTGGCACTGGCGACGTTTCCTTTTCCGGGATTGACCATCGCTGCTGCTGTTGTCGTCGCTGCTGAGATCCTGAACTTCGTTGCCGAAAGGGTTGGGTTCTGTGGTTCTGGTACCAGACGCCATCCTAGAATCTTCGAGATCTCTCAGTAGTTCATTTTCTGAGATTTTTGGATCAGTCGCCTCTAGCAACTGATGGTAACCCTTAAACATGTTGGATCGAAAAATGTTCGATCAATTTTTGCTCACTCAGGGTTCTCTACTCTCTCATGTATGCTCACTCTCTCTAAATTTTCTTTTGAGTGGTTCTGTATGCCCATGAAACGTTCTTTAAACATGGATGAAGATCATCAGGCAAGCGTTGCTCCCAAGATTTCGTATTTCCCGCTTTGTCGTCTTCTTTCTTCTTTTCAACGTGGAGGGACACCAAATCGATTTCCTTTTCTCGATATCCATGTCTGTCTCCCACTTATTTTCAAAAAGGTGGAACTACGCTCGCCTCCCGCTCAGTTTTTTAATATGATGGGACCGCCAAATCCTTTCGCAACTTTTTTCGATAGTTGCGCTTAACGCCCGTTCAATTTTAATATGGTGACACCGACATATCTTTTTACAACTTTTTTAGGTTTATCAAGCCTGAAATCGCGGACTGGGACAGATCTGATGGTTCACCGAAAGAGCCACCATTGCGTTACCCAATTAACTTGGCTCCACGAGCATTATTGCTATGCCTTTCTTCATTCTCGAGTTGCTATAAAAGGAGGAGTTAATGCAGAGAAGATTAACACTCTTACATAATTGCCTTTTCGTATTTTAATCACTCTACCACACTCATCTTCTTCTCCCTCACTCCAACGAAAATGACCTCCTCTCCTATTCGCGCTTTCTCGGCCGAAATTTTGGCCTAGTGGGAAAAACTCTATAACCTCCTCGGTCGAGGCTATGCTCATATAGCCGATCACCCAGAAACTGAAGATGAAATCCGTATTTTGCTCGTGGAAATAGACACCACCTCCATCGAGGGCACTAATTTAGAGAGGGAATATAGAATCTTCCCAACCCTCTTTATAAACTTTTTAGAGACTTACCGTGTCGCTCATCGAAAAGCTACCGTGGCTCACGTTTTGCGAGCTCGCTATGAGGATCGGTCCAACTGCTTGGTGTTGGCCAACCTTGTGGCCGATAGTCACAGAAAGGCTGTTGAGTTCGCCAACAAGCGAGTCTCGATGTTGCTTCGCGAGAGGGGAAATTTGGTGGAGCGCTTGGCCTTATCCCTGACCACCTATGAGCACGACCGTCGTAATGTCGTGTTGAAGTTTCAATGTGAGTGGCAGGAAGAAAGGCTTGACAGCATTACCACAGATATAGCCCATGGGAGAGGACTAGTTCGGGACCTGGAAATAGCCGCCGAAGATCACGGGACCAAGGTTGCCGATCTTAAAGGGGAATGTAAACGCCTTCTTCTTAAGCTTGCAGATCTCGAGTCTCGAGGTGGTGAGTATAAGCAAAGCATCAATAATATGGAGGGCCAACTAGGTTCCCTTGTGATGCTAATTAGGGCTCATTGCGGTTTTATGTTTCCACCCCGATGATTTGTATGATATGCTTTTAAGGTCCCTCGATTGAGCGAAATGAATGAAAGCTCTAATGTGTGTGTCTCAACTTCTGTATGGCTGACTTTCTCGAACACCTGACCACTCTCAACCTAGGCAAGCTGCGCTTTGACATTGATGATTCGAGCGTGTACATCTTGATTTTTTAATCTTGCTTATGATCGGATAAAGGAACCTCCCACCGCGATTATCCACAAAAAGACTTCTCTTCTCTACTTGTTTTTAACCTGTTTCAAATGAAAAGGCAGAATCAGAAGAAAGAATTTGAAAAATAAAGCATAAATCCCTTCAATTTTATGCTTACTTGTGATTAATAGGGATAAGAGCTTTTACAAGGGTTTTGGCCTTGTGCAAAAGGTTTTATCAATATTCCTCAAAGGAAAGCATATCATTGAAAGGAATGTAATTCACGATAATCGCCTTTGATCAATTCCAAGAAAATCAATGGAATGTTCAAAAGTACACAATTACGATGTGTTTTAAATTCAATTGAAGATACGGTATCCAAATTAAAGCTGTTTGCTAAGAACGAGAGTAATTTGGATATCTATCTTTTCATTAAATTTGAAAAACACGAATACTCTTGATCAATTATTGTGGATTACCAATGATGCAAAACATGCATGAACCAATTCAAGTTTATAGTTCCTTCTGGCGAAATTGGGATTGTATTGCCCTATACGGCCAAAAGGTTGTATAAGACTTCCAATTTCAATTTCATCCAAAGGAATTATAAAATTGATTTTGGAGTATTCGAGTGATTAGAAGAAATGCCACTATCACATTCCAATGACAAGTCAATAGAAATACAACAAATTTCAATCTGAATGTATATAAACACAAATAGATCCCTAATACAATCAATCTAAGGGATCAGATAGAGAGGATCTCAGCAAAATAAATCCTATACAAGAAGGCTAGAAATGAAAAATAAAACAAAGGAATGTGATCTTAATACTTAGAGATGCCCCAGTTTCGATCTTTGAGACGTGACTTCAGGATCACCTATTCCAAATCGTCATCTTCATTAGATGATACCTCAATGATGTCCATAGTAGGCTCTTCTTGTCCACTTGGCGCTCGTAATGGGATGACACCATCTTCATCTTCCATCAAGAACATTGGGAGGAAAACACACATATCTATCCTCAAAATGACATTTAATCCAATCACCGGAATTATGCAATGAATATAATGATTAAGAGCTGTAACAAGTTCGAGGGATAGAAAAGTCTTACCAACCAAACTTAAGAGAAAATCAAGCTTCTCTGTATTTTTTGCAGTGTTAGGTATACTAACCTTCCATAGACAAACGCATGAGACAAGTGAGGGAAAACTCCTAAAAATCAAAAGATAGGGCTTGGTACCTAAAGCCAAGGTTCTCACCTCGAATTCTGGGAAGAGCCGATTCCATTGCACAACTATCGTTGCATTGGGACTCAATCCATAGTTCGAAGTGAGCGGAATTGAAAAGTGGATTACCCCATGTTTTTCCTCACGGAGATTCCATCTTCAATTCCTTCTATTGTGTTCCTAAAGAGGGCGCCTGGGGTTTTAGGCGCAATTGTGTGTATTCATTGTGTCGTGCTAAAGCAATAGACATGCATTTTATTTAACAATCACCGCTTCAATATAAACATCCACACAATCATACATCCAAAACTCCTGCCTGCATAAAACAAAGTTAACAAGCACTTCACCCCTTATTTCTCCCGTCTACAAAAACATCTAACACATTCGTTAGCATATACACCTCACTTTTGAGAGCATCTGCATAAAATTAGGTTAGAAGAATCAATCAACTTTTTAATCGGCTCAAGTCCACTAAATGGTTAAGAACCAGTCCCCAGCAGAGTCGCCAGTCTGTCGCGACCCTCTTGAAGTTGTCGGGCTCTCGAGGGCTAATGGGTCGTCCTGTCTGGTCGGACGCGGGCCTCTCCCAAGGCCCATTACCCAAATCGCAACGGAGGTATGCGTGATCGACTTTCAGTGTGGTCTAGTGACATGTGCTAAGTGTGCATGCCATGGAGTCGCCACCAATCATTTTTTTAGGGTGTGATTGGACCACCCAATCGAATAGTTGGGAGTTTCTATTCAATTCTGCGAGAACCAGAGAAATGGTTTCGGGGACTTAGTTACACCAACTGTCAGAGTTGACGCCCTTTCGGTACCTAAGTTGACTGAATTTTCTAGCCTGAGATTCATGCGGATGAGTAAGGTATGAACCCTAAATCTAGAAATTCATGCAGATAGAAGTGATTATCTTAGCAATCACAATCAGTAATAAAATGCGCAACTCAAGGAATCTAGATATGCAAATAAATCACATGGCATTCCTAGTAAGGCCCTATTTATCAATCACAGCTCAAGAATGATTTAGCTGTCCTAGCCATTCTACACACGATCTAACCTAAGAAAAGCATTAGGAAGCATCGAAGGAGTTCGAGAGTACTCACATGGGGTTCGCCGTGCCCTGATTTGGTCTTGGACGAGCTATCGAGCTCATGCCGACCCGATTATATTTGGGGATCCACTCGGCGTTTTACACCATGAAATCATGTGAAACAAAAACGAAAATATTCAGCAAGGGGAATTTATTGTAGATGGTGGTCGATCTAATTGGACGTCAAGACTAAAAAATATGTAGAAATTTACAAATTAAAATACTCGAATGACATTTTTTTGCCAAATTCAACTCTATGCGTCGTGAAGAAACACATGCAATTGAACTTGAATTTTAACTATTTATGAGTTCAAAATGAAAAGGAAATTAAAATAAAAATATTGACTATTTTTCTATATTTTTACGACATCGAACGCTATTTTTCTTCATTTTTCATGTATTTTTCTATTTTTGGAAAATATTAAAAAATATGACAAATTATTTTTTTTTTATCAAAAATGGTTCCTTTAGCTTGGTCAAGGCTACCAAAGATGATTTTTTTTAATTTTTTTTAACTTTTTATAGATTTTTTATGAATTTTTAAAAAATAAACTATGAAAGACTGATAAAAAATCAGGTGTCAACACTCTCTCTTTTTAAAACAAAATGGAAAACCACATATTTATAGGCTAAGTGGGGTATTGCGAAAATAACGGCTAAATTAATTCTTCCGTTTAGAGCCGTTATGTAATTAATTATGTATCCACAGAATTAAAACAGCCGTTACTTATTTAATACCATTTACACACCTGTAATTAATGTAAGCACGATTAACGGCATGAGTTGGAAAAAATTAAAACAGATGGCAAAAATGGGCTTGTCGCGAGGCCCATTTTTCGGTCCGGCATTCGGGTACGCAGGTCGTGCGCTCGCGCCCAAGTTCAACTTGTCGGGCCTCCGTCGGGTTCCGGGATTTACACCCCCCCTGCGCGTGCGCGCGAGGCATAGTGCTTGTGCTATGATAGTTACCACTCAAAGAGAGTGTATCCATATATAAAGCACTTAAAGGCCTTCTTCCTTTCCTATGTGGGACTAGTGCTTTGTCACTTCCCACTTCTAACTCAATGGTATTCTTTGAGAAACAATTTCTCATTCACTCACCCATCAAAATACCTCATATTTTCCAACATAAAGATCAAATCCTACTAACACTTAAGGACCCAAGAGAGCCTGAGTGCCAAAAGAAACAGTGAGTTGCTCATTTCTTGCAGGTACCAAAGAGAAAAAAAGACAAGTGATTTCTGGATAGTGGTTGCTCGAGTCACATGACCGGAAAGCCAAATGTATTCATATCTCTTTCGAAATGTGATGGTAGGAGTGTGTCATTTGGAGGAAAGAACAAAGGAAAAGTCATTGGAAAAGGAAATATCAAGGTTGGAAATCTGACAATTAAAGATGTTTATCTTGTCAAAGGACTGAACTACAACTTGATTTCTGTAAGTCAACTCTGTGACTATGGTTATGAAGTATACTTTCAAAATCTTAAGTGCACAGGTATGAGCAAGGACAAGAAGCAATCCTTCACGGGTTAAAGGTATGGAAACATTTATCTCTTAGATGTTGATTCTAATCCTGAAAATGCAAAATGTCTTATTTCTGTTAAAGATGAATCTGATCTTAGGCACAGAAAGTTAGGTCATATTAGTGTAAAGCATATATCAAAGCTCTCCAAAAAGGGACTTGTTCGAGGGTTACCTCAAACAAAGTTTGAAAAAGAAGGACTATGTCATGCTTGTACACTAGGTAAGCAGGTAAGAAGTTCTTTCAAGTCTATAAATCAAGTCTCCTCTAAGCAATGTTTGAAGCTGCTTCATATGGATATTTTTGGACCAAATAGAACCTTAAGCCTTGGAGGTAAGAAAAATTGTCTTGTTATTGTTGATGGTTTCTCTAGATTTACATGGGTGTTGTTTCTTGCTCACAAAAGTGAGGCTTTTATATCTTTTTCAAAATTGGCAAAAAGAATTCAAAATGAAAAAGACTGTACTATTTCTTCCTTAAGAACAGATCATGGGGGAGAGTTTAAAAATCAAGGTTTTTCAGATTTTTGCATTGAATTAGGGATTCAACATAATTTCTCTGCTCCGTATACTCCTCAACAGAATGAGGTAGTAGAAAGGAAAAACAAATCTTTGCAAGAAATGGCAAGAACTCTTTTGTTTGAGAGTAAGATTGCATCTCATTTTTGTGCAGAAGCTGTTTCCACAGCTTGTTATATCTTAAATCGAATTTCTCTCAGACCTCTCACTGAAAAAACTCCCTATGAAATCTTCAAAGAAAGAAAGCATGTTGTTGCATATTTTCATGTATTTGGTTGTAAGTGTTTTATCCTAAAGAATGCTAATGATCGCATTGGAAAGTTTGATGAAAAATCAAATGAAGGAATTTTTCTGGGATACTCAACAACGAGCAAAGCCTACAGAGTCTACAACAAAAACACTCGTTTTGTTGAAGATTCTGTAAACATCAAGTTTGATGAAATTTGTAGACTGATGAATCCGAATTTAGTTATATACTTCCTCAAGTCTCAGATTCATAGGAAGAATCAGAAGAAAAGAAAAACTCATATGCGAATACTGGTTTGGAAAACGTTCAGAAGGAAGCTCACTCAAATGAAGAAAAGCCAGTAGACGAACAGAATGAACCTACAACTTCTTCAAATGACTGCTTCAACAAAAATTGGAAGCATAAGTCAAGTCATCCAAAGGAACTCATCATGGGAAACATAGGTGATATCATCAAGACAAGATCCAAGTTTAAGCAAGTAATGAGTAACATAGCTTTGGTATCTGAATTGGAGCCGAAGGGAATTGAAGATGCACTAGCAAATGAGAACTGGATAAATGCAATGTAGGAAGAGCTACATCAGTTCAAGGTCAACAATGTTTGGGAATTAGTCAACAGACCAAAAAATCGTCCAGTAATTGGAACAAAGTGGGTATTCAGAAACAAAATGGATGAAAAAGGAAAAGTTGTAAGAAACAAAGCAAGACTCGTAGCAAAAGGTTACTCTCAAGAAAAAGGAATAGATTATGATGAGACTTACACACATGTTGCCAGGTTAGAAGCTATCAGGCTATTACTTGCTTATGCTTGTTACAATGACTTCAAACTCTTTCAAATGGATGTGAAAAGTGCATTCCTTAATGGCTACATCAAAGAAGATGTCTATGTTGAACAACCCCCTAGCTTTGAAGAACCTAGAGGAAAAGATCTAGTCTATGTGTTAAAAAAGGCACTTTATGGACTAAAACAAGCACCTCGTGCTTGGTATGAAAGGCTGAGTAACTTTCTATCCCAACACAATTTTACTAAAGGTAATGTAGACACTACCCTTTTTTATCCAAAAACAAGGTAATGATATTCTTTTAGTTCAAATTTATGTTGACGATATTATATTCGGTTCTTCTAATGAGCTACTCTACAAGAAATTTTCTAAAGTGATACAAGAAGAATTCGAAATGAGTATGATGGGAGAGTTGCGTTTCTTTCTTGAACTTCAAATTCATCAATCTCAGAAAGGAACATTCATAATTCAAGAAAAGTATGCACTGGAAATAGTGAAAAAGTTTGGTTTGGAAAGTTGCAAGAAGACAGAAACTCTCATGTCTCACTCCTCCAAGTTAGATAAAGATGAAGATGGAAAAGAAGTTGATCCTAAGCTATATCGAAGCATGATTGGATCACTACTATACCTTACAGCTTCAAGACCAGATATCCTATACAGTATTTGTTTGTGCGCAAGATTTCAGTCAAGCCCAAGGGAATTACACCTATCAGCCGTCAAAAGAATAATCAAATACATTGGGACTTATCCCATTATGGTTTATGGTATTCTAAATCTTCTGATTTTACACTAAAAGGTTACTCAGATACAGATCTTGCAGGTTACAAAATTGATAGGAAAAGTACATCTGGAACTTGCCAGCTCATGAGAAATATGCTTATCTCTTGGTATTCCAAGAAGCAAAGTATAGTGGCACTCAGCACAGCTGAAGCAGAATATGTATCACTTGGAAGTTGCTGCGCTCAGATTCTATGGCTAAAACAGCAGCTCAAAGATTATGGTGTTGAAGATACAAATGTGGAAATCCAGTGTGACAACATAAGTGCCATAAATCTTACCAAGAATCCCATACTTCACTCAAGAGCAAAGCACATTGAGATGAGACATCATTTCATACGTGATCATGTTCAGAACAGTGATGTTAATATTCAATATATTGATACAAAAAATCAGCTAGCAGATATTTTCACAAAACCCTTGGATAAGGAATCCTTTAATTTTATTAGAAACAAATTAGCCATCATTAACCCTCTGTCTTAAGCATATTTTAGATCAGAAGGAACGTCAGAAGAAGCATCAGAAAGTGCGTCAGAAGGAACATCAGAAGGAGCGTCAGAAGGAACGTTAGAAGGAGTATCAGAAGGAGCGCCAGAAGGAACGTCAGAATGAGCATCAAAAGGAGACCCAAAAGGAAAGTCAGAAGGAACGTAAGAAGCTAGTAATTTGTTTTTTGGAAGCTAATAAATCGAAGGTCAGTTATCTCCTAAAATTGTATTTAAGGTAAGTCTCTCATATTTTTTTTTGTATATCTGATTAACGGTGATTAATTGATTTATTAAAGGAATTTTCCTATTTCTCCTTTAAATTATTTTTGTTTCCAAAAATAACCGCCACTTTTATAAAACACCGAACCGTCACCTCTGCTTTCTTACTTTCGAACCACTCTCAATCGAAACCCTAAAACTATGTTCAACATCTCTCTCGCTCTCGATTTCTCTCTCAAATCAACACATTCTTTTCCAAAGTTTCAAACTTTCTCATCCAAATGGCTCCGAAATCAGTCTCTGACTCGAAGAAGACTCCTCAGATGAAGAGAAAGTTCTCCTCTGCAACTGCAAGCACCACCAAGCCTACGGAAACTGAAATCAACGAACAGCGCGAGGCATTCCGTTTGGCAAAAGGTTTGTCTTTATCTGTTTTCGAAGAGAAAGAATCCATGGCACACACTGTTAAGCCAATGTACGATAGCATTAAGGCAGCAGGGGATTTTGGTGATCAACTTAAAAAACTGCTAGATATTCACAAATTCGCTAGTGAGAGCAAATTGCTAGAGTTCTTTAGTTTGCCTGGAAAGGTCGTTGAACCAATTGCTGTTAAAGAACCTGAATCTTCCTCTAGAAAGGGAAAAGAAAAAGTAGCAGAGCCCAGTTTGAAAGTAACTACACGAAAACCCTCTCCAATTAGGTCTGGCAGCACTAAGGCAAATGTCGAAGATGATGATGATAACCTGTTCAATGACTTTGTGAAGAACATTGTGTTTAATTTAGATAAAAGCTTTCCTGATCCTGAATTTCAAAGTCAAGCACATAAGGACAAGTTCGAATCCTTGAAACAGATAGGCATCATACCACACAGGGTATTTGATTTGAAGTACTTTGACAGTAATGGCATCCCTCTTAGAAGGCATCTTCAAAAGGCCAACCTAGAGCTTTTTGTAATCAAAAGGAGTTTCACTTTTCCTGATTTGGTAGCTTATTTTTACTCCAATCTTCATTTTGCCAACTTCAACACTATGTTCTTCACTGTGCGTAGAAAACAATATGTGTTGCATGTTCATGAATTGGCCTTCATTATGAGCACAAAAAAAGGGTTTTCAAACCTCTGGATGTTATTGCTGAGGAGGCTTTCTATTTTCTTACTGGAAAAACAAGCTTCTCCAGAGAGTCGAAATCTCATATAGCTTACAATGATTTTCCCCTGAAACACACAATGATGCACAAGGTTGTCATAGAATGCCTCAGACCAAAGGCAGCCTCAAAGACAGACATCTCAAATTATGAGGCAAAACTGTTGTGGGGTATCTTGCAGGGAAAGAAGATTTCTTTTGCCCACACCGTCCTACTACACATGTACAGATCAGTCCTCAAGCCAAAGGGACATCTACCTTATGCCGGTTTGATCTATAGAATAATTGAATATTTTAATATCAAGACTTCTGGAGAACTTATCAAAAAGGAGATCCCCTTGATGACTGCTGGCGAAACTATGATGGGCAAGATGGGTTTCAAAATGACACCTGCTGGATGGAGGACCAAGAACAATGAACCAGTTCTTGTAGAGTTTGAGGATGAGTCAAAACAGAAGTCTCCAAAAAGGAGAAAGGTTATGGCTATCAATGGTCAACAAGAAGACACTTCATCTGATGATCAGTCCAGAAGAAGCAGGACAGAATCTGACTCTGAAGCTACTCTATCCAAAGGTGCTTCAGATGGAGAAAGTTAAACTGAGAATCAGAGTCACAGTGCTGAAGAATGAGGAGATGAAAATGAAACACAACCAAAAGACAAAGTTGTGTAAATTTGTGATTTAACAGAGGAAGATTTCCTCACTATGTGCACTGATGAGGATGTTGCGAGAAAAGAAAATGAAACAGAGTATCATGATACTCTCTTCACCTTTGACTATGAGCAGTGGTCAGCACAGGTACTTGTACAGATGACATCAGAAGAATAGGTGGCAGAACCAGATGATGTTGAGGCTTACTCCGTATCCTCTACCCGATTAACTGTTCTCAAAGGCAATTCAAGCTTGGCAACTGCAATTGCAAGAGAGGATCAACTCTCGAGTGCTCAGTCCATTCCAATGGACATTGATGAAGAAATAGATTCTGTGCCAAGTACAAAAGCTAAAGGAAAGAAGGCTATAACTCAGGGGGAGCCTGTGCCTGCAACCTCGGATGTCTTTCTAACAAAAGTGTTTGCCTCTCAAGCATTTCCTAAAGCTCAATCTGAGGGGGAGAATTTAGCAACAAAAGGGATTGACACCACAAATCAGGAACCAGCTCCCATAGCACCACAGGTGGAAATTCAGAAGCAAATGGAGAATCTTCAACAAATTCTCATCTAGACTCCGACTGCTATGAAAACCAGGTTAGATCAGAAACTGCATAACTTTAAACTGAAGGTTGATGGAAAGTTGCAGGGCATGGCAAATCAGGTGACAAATCTAGAGAAGTCTATTGATTTGTATGGCAGAATGTTCTGTGCTGAGATTGCAAATTTACCTTCGTATACACTAGTGAGGACTGACAGAGCGACTTCAGCATTACCTACATCTCAAGCTGTCAGAAGTCATGCTCAAAGAATGGGAGAAGTATATGTCAGACCTTCTTCAGTAGGGACTGATATAGAGCCTGAAGATATTCCTTCCACATCCAAAATGCCAACACCTTCTTCTTAATTTTTAAAAACACAAAGATGTCATTTGTTATGCAATTTCATTCTTTTTAACAATTCCTTCGACAAGCATATTCATTCTTATATACATTCTTTTTGCTGTTGACTAAAAGGGGGAGAGATTTCTCTATTTACTAGTTCTATTTATCTTTTACTATAGTGCATGATATTATTTGTTAGATATTATTTTGTGCAGGCTATTATTTCCAGTTTCTGATTATGTTTTCCTGCAGGATGAGAAAATTGAGTGACATTATATTGTTTGTTTACAACTCTTGACATATAGTGTTTCATCAGATTTTGTAGTTTTGTCACCATAAAAAAGGGAGAGATTGTTGTGGAAATTCTCCTATATTTTGATTCTGACAAAACTATCAAAAGGATTTGTATAATGTTTTATGATGCAGAAAGAATGAGTGAACAGCAGGTTGTGTGGATCTATTTCTATCACGAGGACGAAGGGTCAGAAGGAGTGTTTCTGGACCAAGTGTCAGAATGAGTGCTTCTGGACCAAGTGTCAGATGGAGTGCTTCTGGACCAAGTGTCAGAAGGAGTGCTTCTGGACGAAGGGTCAGATGGAGTGCGTCTGGACGAAGGGTCAGATGGAGTGCCTCTGGACCAAGTGTCAGATGGAAGTGCTTCTGACGAGGTCAGATGGAAGAGCTTCTGACGAGGTCAGATGTAAGTGCTTTTGAGAAGGTCAGATGGAGTGCATCTAAAGATAGTCAGATGGAGCTGCTTCTGAGGGTCAGGTTCAATATGATCCTCCATTTCGTGCAACGATCCATATACAATGATAGATAGACCTTATCAAATCTCCTAATTACAATTCCATGATAACTGATCTAATTCAGAAAATTCTTTATGAAGACGAAACTTGAAATTAGTCAGTTTTCGCATCTCCAAAACATGAAGACCCACGTATGGCAGGTTTCCGATCAAGGTAAGATTCCTTATGGAAATTTGTAATATTTGATTGACATGATGTCCCTTCCAAACAATCAAGGGATTTTCTACAATTGATTATTATCTTCCCAAAATATCTCTTCGGGGACCAATACGGATTTACTACACTTATGGAAACTGGAGATTTAGTTATATGGGCGACTAAATCAGAAGGGTTTAATATCTTCTTCAACGGTCCTCATATCTTCTAAGATACAATCTCGTTCAATCACGATTGATGACGTCCAATCAAGGATTGAAGAGCGATCTCTTGGCCGAGCATCCAACGGCTAGTTTGGAGGCATGGGAGTATAAAAGAAGAACCATGGCGATCTGAGAAGATGACAAGAACAACAATCCAAAAGTGCACGCGTGATTCGAATTGTACCCAAAATCATTCTGAGTGCTCAAAATCTCATTCATTGTGAGAATCTGTAAGAGAGAGAAATCAAGTGGTTGAGTGATTGTAATTCTCTTGATTTTTCATAGTGAAATCCAGCCGATCGGTTCTCTTCGTGGGAGAGTGGACGTAGGCTTGAAAAGCCAAACCACTATAAACTCAACGTGCTCTATTCTCTTCCCTACTCTATTGCTGCTTTTAAATTTTGAAAAGTTCGGGGACCAAATTGTAATTTTTCGAAAGTTTAGGGATCAAATTGTAATTTTTTGAAAGTCCAGGGACTAAAATATAATTTTCAGAAAGTTGGTCAACGATTGACCAGTCAACGGTCAACGAAAGAAGTCAACGGTCAACGCATGACCGGGTCAACGGGTCGGACTTGGATCGGGTCGGGTCAAAACCGGGTCAAACTCACTCGATGACGTCATCATACGGAACGTGACGTCATCATCCACTCGAACGCACCCCAGGCACGCGCACAGCACGTGGGCGGGTGAGGCCTACGCGCACCGCGCCTCACTGGGGCGGTCTGCCTCCTCCGGCGGCAGTTTTCGGCGATCGACCCCTCAAAATGGTCGTCTCGTCGATACGATCCTGATGGTATATACACATCCCATTTTCGTTGAACGAAATTTCACGAAAATGCCTCGAAACGCCGTTGTGTCGGGAACCTTATCCGTGGTGGCGCATGGCGCGCGTGCGGCATCCTCCAGCCTCCGTTGGCGGCGTTCGACCTCTCAAAATTCTCGTATTGTCGATACGAGTCTAATGGTATACACAGTTACCATTTTTACTGAGCAAAATTACCCGAAAAGTCGTCAATGCGCTGCTATGTCGGGATCGGTCCCATGGCGGTGCGTGTGGCTGCTCTCGGTGTCGCCTCGCGACGGGCGACCACTCAAAATTCTCGTATCGCCGAGCCCGTTCCAACCATGTTTACAAAATACAGTTTTGTCGTACACAGCAGATCGGAAACCCAATGAACAGTAACCCCGAAATTTTGATTTTTCTTGTTCGAAATTCGTATAAAACGCAAACGATCAGGAAACAAGAACACATGGCTCTGATACCAATGAAGGGTATTTCATACAATTACTAATCAATATCTATAAACGAAGAATAATAATATAGATTCACATACTCATAAGCACGAAGCGCGGATTCCAGCAATATGTCAATCAAACCGTTGTACTGGATCGTCAAGCCTTGAGATCAAACTTGAATCACTGATCGATGAGGTATATCACGTAAAATGAACAAACCTCGAATCCACAGATTAAGAGCCCCATGTCGCAGGTCAGACACGATCCATATCCACCGATCGATCGTCGTCGAGAGAGTTCTTCCATGGAGCTTTTTTTGGGAGAGAGTTTCTGTCTATAGTAGTTTCTAGAACGACAAACGTTTTGGAGAAGAGAACGTTATCTCTCTCTCTCTCTCTCTCTCTCTCTCTCTCTCTCTCTCTCTCTCTCTCTCTCTCTCTCTCTCTCTCTCTCTCTCTCTCTCTCTCTCTCTCTCTCTCTCTCTCTCTCTCTCTCTCTTAGGATAGGAAATAATTTAATTGATTGCAATCAAATATTGCAATAATGGCAATTAGCCAATTTAGCCCTTAATGGGTGTTTTATATCCAACAGATCTTGCCCCAATATCCCAGTGATTCCTTGAAATCATATCCATAGTCTTGCCCTTCTTAATTCGGAGAGATCATTTGTATACCCGTACATCACGTTCCCTTGCCTTGTATTCGTGGGATATAATAACCTTCTCCCCCTTTCTTTCTTTTTCTATTTTCTTGCCACGATTCACGGCAATTTATAAGTTCATAACCCTAGCCCATTCCCATTTTGGGCGGAACAGATCTACTAATTCTTTGATTCCAGGTAGTATCTTAAGCTAAGAAATAGATTCTAGAAGCGTGTGTTTTCTATTTGTGGAACTTCGGGCATATGGACTTCACGTTTGCGAATCCTGCGTGGGGAATCACCAAATAAAAAATTGATTTTCGTCCCCCCCCCCTTTTATTCCCAAGCAGTTGAACGCATATGAATGCATCTCGAACCATCTCTACATCACATGTCGGTCCAATAGTGGGATTCTAGGATTACACAAAACCACTCATTTTAAGTCAATCCCCACCGTCCAATTATTATCCGATTGTATGTTCTAGACTAGATGAAAAACTGAGGAAGAAGAAGATGTCGTGCATGAGAAGACGTGAAACAAGGGAGCAAGTAAATGGGTTATGATATGAACCCATTTAAGTCTCATTTATTTTAGCTCACCCATTTACAACCCATTTATGGTTGCCTGCATATTTTAAATGACCCATTTATTACCCACGTCAATGAATATGGGTTAATAAATGGGTTTTAGACCCATTTTGACAGGTCTAGTACTTCTAGTTAATATTTAATGCAAATGCTCCTAACATGCGATTAAAATTTTTTGGTTTAGGAATCGAAGTTGGTCCCTATTTTTCTATGCATTATGCACCTAAATGCGACGTCAAAATTTATGTGTCAACAGTTGGATGTAAAGAAAACCCAAACGCTTCTAGAAATTATGTATATATAAAAGTTCGTTACAAAATTCGTCACATTCCTGGTCGTCGCAAAATTCATGGCTGAACAAATTGCGTCGCAAAGTTCATCGCTAATTCGCGACGAACCCAATTTACTACGGAAAAATTTTCTTCGCAAAGTTCATCGCTAATTGGTCACGAAACCACTTTCATCGCTAATTTGCGACAGAAATTATTTCGTCGCAAAGTTTGTCGCTAATCTGAGACAAACCATTTTCGTCACTAATTTGCGATTGATATTTTTCGTCGCAAATTAGCGATGAATTTATTTTTTTTCGTCGCTAAATTTTGCGACGCCGAATTAGCCACGAATTTTTGTTCACCGCTAAATTTGTCGTAAAAATCGATTAGCAACGAATTTTGCCAAAATTTTCATCGCAAATTTCGTGGCTAGAACTTTTTTTTTTTTTGGTGATATTGAGACTTCCAAATTATATGGACAATTCTAGAGAATCCATGAGCTCATTCTGGAGAATCCAAGATCTGGTAACATTGGAGAATCCATGAGCTCATTTGAACAATTCTGTGTAAAATAATGCAAGACAGGGGCAAATTATATGGATATGGTGTTTCATATATTATCTTCCCAAATATTCGATTATTGTTCATTTTTACAGCTTCCCTTGAGATACTTAAGAAACCAATATAGAAAATTGTCAATATAAAGAACCTAAAATCAACCTTTTTTATTTTATTTTCATCCCTTATATCCTTGAGGTTTATTCCTACGCCAAATGAAGCTTTTGGATATTCCTTACAATTATCTCTTTAACTAGCTAGATAACTTTCTCATAGAAGCTTCATTGCATAAGGTACCTGCCTCAAATTTGCATGCAATCATAAGGGATGTTTGAAATGAAGGCAACATGGACTTATATATAGTGCAAGAAAACAAGATACTATACTATAATTGCTCATGGAAAATCCATTCTTACTTTGGAAATCAATTTGCCCATCAGCCACAATTTGACAATATAAATAGCCAAGAACGATCCTCCTGATTCTCAGGGACCAGTTGTTTATCTCGTTGAAGTTCCATATGCCACGCCATTGCATGATAATGGAAGAGTGTCCTTTTTCAATTTTTTTTTTAGATTACTAACTCATGAGGATAATTTTCACGTTTCTATACAGGTAGGAAGAATCTAAGAGATGGCATCAGCTTGGAAAAATATTGTCATATCAGTAGGAGCATTGTTGCACTACCATATCGGAATCACAAAGGCACAGCTCGACATCGGCGTGAACTATGGAATGGTCGGAGACAATCTTCCCTCTCCGGCCACTGTGGTTCAACTTTTCAAGAACTACAGCATTGGAAAAGTGCGACTTGCCGAGCCGAACTTGGACGTGCTCGATGCGCTTGCGGGCAGTGGAATAGATGTCACGCTAGGCATACAAAACCAAGACATAGAAACCATAGCATCGAGTGCCAAAGAGGCTATGATATGGTTCAACACCTATGTGCTGCCACACACCAATGACATCAATTTTCAGTATATTACAGTGGGTCATGAAGTCGTTCCGGGAAATTTAGCTAAATATGTATTACCGGCTATGCAAAATATACAAACTATTAAAAATTCCTACGGGTTAGCTGGATTGAGGGGCTTTTTTCCTAATCATGCTAAAAAAAAAATTTACCAAATCAGGTTTAAAAAAAATAATTACCAAACCAGGTCCCGCTCGACAGTCAGACTGCCGAGCCGGCGACTCCAGTGACGGAACAATGCCTCTCGGCAGTCAAAGTGCCGAGCGGCACTGTTCACCTTTTTTTTTTGGTCGTTGGCATCGAGCTATCTGGAGAAAATCATCTAAAAGAATTTTTTGCTTTTGTTAGAAAAAAGGAGTTTTAAGGGGAAGAAACTGTCGAGTTCCTTGGTGTGAAGCAACTGCTTAAGCTAAAAAACTCCGCACACAGAGCTTTCGATCGAACTTTGGTTTGCCCGTGTAATTGGACTCTTCAAACTGCGGGTTACAATTTGGAAGTTCTTGGTTTATTATTTTCCTAGCTTGTTTATACGGGAGTAAAAAACTTGCCTAGTTTCCTTCACCGCCAGTTTGTTTCCCTTTCCCGTTTCTTACAAGAGGTGGAGATGTCACATGTAATTCTCTGCATCATAGCTCGATGCCAACGACAAACACACACACACAAAAACAAAAAAAAGGTGAACAATGCCGCTCGGCAGTATAACTGCCGAGCGGCAAATGGAACAGTGCCGCTCGGCACTTTGACTGCCGAGCGGCACTGTTCCGTCACCGGAGTCGCCAGCTCGGCAGTATGACTGCCGAGCGGGACCTGATTTGGTAATTATTTTTTTTAAACCTGATTTGGTAAATATTTTCTTTTTTTAGCGTGATTAGGAAAAAAGCCCTAGATTGAGGGTGTCCACAGTAGTTGCGACCAATACCTTGGGGAGTTTAGACCCACCCTCAAGCGGTGCATTTGCCGATGAAGCTCGAGATGACATGATTGGAATCATAAACTTCTTGTCGAACACTAGCTCGCCGTTACTAGTTAATGTGTATCCCTATTTTGTAAATGCCTCAGATCCAACAAATGTAAGATTAGATTATGCTCTAGGTACCGTGACCGTTCCGTTGGTCAAGATGACAACTTGGGTTACAAGACCATGCTCGATGCGATCATGGATGCTTTCTACTGGGCGATGGAGAAGGAAGGCATGAGCTACATAGACGCGGTGGTTTCCGAGAGCGGTTGGCCTTCGGCCGGAAATGGACTCATCACCATTCCGTTGTTCCCACAAGCTTATAATCAACACTTTGTGAAGAAGTTTCTTGCCATGCAATCCACTCCCAAGAGGCCGGACCACTATTTGGAAGGATTCATCTTTGAAATGTTTAATCAGGATCAAAAACCTCCAAGCATGGAGCAAAATTGGGGTTTAATCTATCCAGATGGGACGCTGGTTTATACTGTATTTTCATAGGGTTGATTTAGAGAAGTAGACTGAATCCTTTTCAAGGTAGTCTAGGAAATAAGTAGTGAATAATGTTTGAGTATGAATAAGTATTCACTGGTTTGTTGTTGATAAAGCAAATCCTCCAAGATTTGTGTTGATTTCATTAATTGAGCCAATCTTCTATGATTTGTGTTGATCCTATTGATAGAGCAAATCAATCTTCTATGATTTGCGTTGATTCTATTGATAAAGCAAATCATCCATGATTTGTGATGATATTATATATTCTTACCTGTTTGTAAAACTTTTTGTACATGTTATAAATATAATACAAATCGCCACATCAATTGAGTGTGCGATCAATTCAAGTTCAAATACGTTCATGGTATCAGAGCTTTCTCAATTTTTTTCATCTTATCTCTCTTCTTCTTTACAATGTCTTCTTCTTCAACATCCTACAACACTACTATCGTTACCATCGCTGCTAACTCTTCATCCTTGTCGACTCCCTCCCAACCATCCTTTGCTCTCGGCAATATATCTCATGTTCTCCAGATCAAACTAGATCGCAACAATTATCTTCTATGGCGAGCGCAATTTCTTCCTTTATTTCTTCTTCGTGGTTATCTTCATTTTGTTGATGGCTCGTATCCTTGTCCGGCACCTACTATCACTACTGCTGATGGTACTGCGACCGTCAACCCGGATCATACTGCCTGGCATTATCAAGATCAACTCTTCCTCTGTTGTATCCTTTCTACTCTTACTGAATCAGTTTTCTCTCACATTATCAGTTTGAGACTTCTCATGATGTCTAGACTTCGTTTGAGAAACTTTATGCTCCTCAATCTCAAGCTCGCATAATACAATTGGAGTATCATATCTCTAAAGAAGGGATCTCTTTCCATGGAGCCCTTGTTCAAAAGGCTAAGAGTATTGCAGATCATCTTTCTGCGGCTGCTCATCCGATCTTTGATTCTCAACTAGTTCTCAGCATCCTCAGTGGCCTAGGGTCGGAGTACGATGCATTTGTTGATGTAACTAGCAATATCTCCTAGATGGGGGTGAATAGGAGATTCTGAACACAATTGAAATTTCTTGCGGAATGAATAAAGTTCAGTGTACGATTAGGAACAAAAGCAGTATAACAGTGTGCAGAAAATCTAAACACAAAGGTAAGAGTTTAGAGAAGAGGATATTGCACACGATATTTATAGTGGTTCGGCTTAGATCAAGCCTACGTCCACTCTCCCACGATGACAGCCGATTGGCTGGATTTCACTATGAAGAATCAAGAAGATTACAATCACTCAAGTGTTTTGTTTCCTTCTCACACAGATTTTCATAGTGAAGGATTTTGAGTACTCAGAATACTCTCTTAGATGAAACTCAAATTATTCTTGCATATTGGATTGTTGTTCACACTCTCCCGCTCTAGTCAAACATTATTCTTCTTTTATACTCCCCTGCCTCCGAACTAGCCGTTGGATTCCAGCCAAGGGATCGCTCTTCAATCCTTGATTGGACGACATCAATCGTGATTGAACGAGACTGTATCTTCAGAAGATATGTAGACCGTTGGGTAAGACATTGAACCCTTCTGATTCAGTCGCCCATACAACTGAATCTCCAGCTTCCATAAGTGTGATAAGTTTGAGTTGATTCCCGAGGATATATTCCTTAGAAGATGATATCCTATTATAGAAAGTCCATTAATTGACAAAATGGGATATCAGGATAATTGAATATCACTTGCCTTGATCGGAAACCTGCCATACGTGGGTCTTCGTGTTTTGTAAAATGCAGGAACTGATCTTTCTTCAGATTCGTCTAAGAGAAATTTGATCAGTTGGCACGGAATGGTAATACGGAGATTTGATGTGATCCATCCGTCACTGTTTGGATCGTCAGGAGCACTTCCATCTGACCCTCGGTCAGAAGCGCTTTCATCTGATCCTTCGTCAGAAGCACTTCCATCTGACCCTTCGTCAGAAGTACCCCTTCGGCAGAAGCACTTCCATCTGACCCTTCGCCAGAAGCACTTCCATCTGACCCTCAGTCAGCGCGACAGAATTGGAATCACTCAACCTGCTGCTTACACATTCTTCCTACATCACATTTCATTAAACAATATCTTTTGAAGGTTTTGTCAGAATCAAAATATAGGAGAATTTCCACAACAATCTCCCCATTTTTGATGGTGACAAAACTTCTCCAGTTACAAATTTAAAGGAAAATTTAATCAGTGATAATATAATAAAAGTGAGTAGCCATCACATTTGCTCCTGCAGGTAATGATCATTAGAGATTCTGTAATGAAAGTGTTCTCATAGAAGAGCATGATCAGAGTAAGATTATCCTGCAATAATCCTGCACGAAACTAAACTTCTTAGTAGATTGTCCTGCAAAACGGTAGATTAGGTCTTCTCCTCCTTTCCTCTAAATTGAAATATAATTAGAGATAATCTATTGAGACTGCATAAAAGTAATTTCAACTTCTCCCCATTTTGTCAACATCAGAAAGAAATATGTATAAAAAAATTGCTTGAAATAATGACGCGTTCTAGAAAATGAAAAAGGGAAAAAGTATGTGAGTTTTTAAGAAGAGGGATGATCTTCAGGCTCAATATCAGCCTCCCCTCGAGAAGGTCCTGCAAAGCTTCTTCCCATCATCTGAGCATGGTCTCTGACAGCTTGAGAAGAGGGCATGTTTGAAGCTATTCTGTCCATTCTGACCAGTGTGTATGTAGGCAGGTTGGCTATCTCATCACAAAACATTCTCCCATAGAGATCAATGGACTTTTCCAGCTTAGTCACCTGACTAGTCAAACCCTACAGCTTCCTATCTGTCGTCTGTTCAAAAGCCTGCATTTGCTGATCAAATTTTGTTTCCATGGCAGCCATCGTCTGAAGAAGAGTATTTTGGAGATTTTCAAAAAGCACTTGAAGTTCCACTTGTGGTTGTGAAGGTGCAGGTTTGTGAGTCTCCCCCTCAATTTGTGCCTTGGTGAAAGCTTGAGAGGCTTGGACTTCAGTGAGAAAAACATCTGATGTAACAAGCACAGGCTCTTTCTCCCCATGATTTATAGCCCGTTTCCCTTTTGTGTTTGAGCTTGGCACGGAGACTATTTCTTCATCAATGTCCATTGGAATGGACTGTGCACTGGACAGCTGATCTTCTCGTGCAAATGCTGAAGCTAGACTTGCAACATCTTTATGAAGAGTTCCTCTGGTGGAAGAGACAGAGTAAGCTCCAATGTCATCTTGTTCTTCCTCCTGTTCTTTTGACCCCAACGTTGCTAGAACTTGTGCTAGCAGTTGCTCATGATCACAGTTGACATTTGTGATGTTATACTCTGTGTCATCTTCAATTCGTGCAGCTTGCTCCTCATCCCACATTGTGAGGAATTCTTCCTCAGTCAGATCACAGGGATACACAACTTTTTCTTGTGGTTGTATTCCTGTTTCATCTCCTTCTTCCTCATCTCCTTCAGCACTTTGATTTTCGGACTTACCATCTGCATCTGATCCACCTGGAGATTGAGTGGCTTCATAATCATATTCCCATGTTTCTTCCTCACTTGCTTCTGAGTCCTTATCATTAGGACTGTCTGATTGTTGTCCCTTAACAGCCATGACTTTTCTCTTCTTTGGAGATTTCTGCTTGGACTCTTCCTCGAAGTCCACAATGACTGGTTCATTGTTCTTTATTCTCCATCCAGCAGGGGTCATCTTGTACCCCATCTTTGTTACCATAGTTTCTCCAGCAGTCATTAGAGGAATTTCTTGCTCGACAAAGGCACCTAGACCATCAATCTTAAAAAAGTTGATTATTTTGAATATCAAGGCGGCATAAGGAAGTTGGCCCTTTGGCTTGAGAGCTGATCTGTACATGTGCAATAGGACTGTATGAGCAAGGGAAATCCTCTGTCCTGTCAAAATTCCCCATAACAGCTTTGCCTCGTACTTTGATATATCTGTCTTTGATGCTGCCTTGGGTCTGAGACATTCGATGATCACTTTGTGCATCATGATATGTTTCAGGGGAAAGTCTGTGTAGGCAATGTGTGACTTGGATTCCCTTGAGAAACTCGATTTGCTAGTCAGGAAGCAGAAAGCTTCACCTGCAGTGATATCTAAGGGTTTGAAATCTCCCTTTCTGGTTCCCATGATTGCAGCCAATTCATCAACAGTCAGAAAATACTGCTTTCTTTTGACTGTGAAAGCCAAAGAGTTGAAGTTGACAAACTGAAGATTTGAATAGAAGTAAGCTACCAAATCAGAAAAGTGTAGCCTCTCCTAGTTATAAACTGATCTATCTTCACTTTTTCTAGATGCTTCCTCAGATAGATGCCATTACTGTCAAAGTACTGTAACTCAAATACCCTTTGAGGTATAATACCTCTCTGTTTCATTGCTTCAAACCTTTCTTTGTGAGCCTGATTCTGGAACAGGGGATCAGGAAAGCTTTTATCCAAATTAAACCTATATTTTTCACAAAGTCATTGAACAGAATGTCATCATCATCTTCCACCTTTGCCTTCGTACTGCCAGGTCTAATTGGGGATCGTCTTCGTTTCGAACTTGTCTCTACCACTTTCTAATTTCCTTTTCTAGAGACAGATGCAGGTTTTTCTACAGCAAGTGGTTCAACGATTTTTCCAGGCAAGTTAAGAAACTCCAAAAGTTCGCCCTCACTATCGAATTGGTGAGTGTTCAGTAGTTTTCTAAGTTCGTTGCCAAAATCTCCTGCGGCCTTGATCTTATCATACATTGGCTTAATAGAATGAGCCATAGATTCTTTTCCTTCAAAGGCAGACAGAGACAGACCTTTTGTCAGGCGGAGTGCTTCTCGGTGTTCGTTGATTTGGGTTTCTGTGAGTTCCGCGCCGCTTGCAGTTGAGGCGGAGAACTTCCTCTTCGACTGAGGCGTCTTCTTTGGGTTAGAGGTTGATTTTGGAGCCATTGATGCGTAGAAAGTTTGAAACTTTGAGTGAAAGAGTGTTGCTTTGAGGAGGAAATCGAGAGTGAGAGATTTTCAACACGGTTTTAGGGTTTTGATTTGAGAGAGTTTTGAAAGTGAGAGAACAGAGGTGACGGTTCAGCGTTTTTATAAAAGAGGCGATTATTTTTGGAAACACAAAAGAGAATTTTGATTTAAAAAGAAAAAAATTCACGGTCAATCAGATATTAGGAGATATCTATTCATATGAGGAACTTACCTAAAAGATAGCTTTTAGAGATAACTGACCTTTTTTTTAAAAGAAAGTGTGAATTTTTCCTTACGCGCCTTTTTGACGTCCCTTCTGATGCTCCTTCTGATGCTTCTACTGACGCTCCTTCTGACGTTCCTTCTGACTCTCCTTCTGACGTTCCTTCTGACTCTCCTTCTGTCGTTCCTTCTGACTCTCCTTCTGACGTTCCTTCTGACTCTCCTTCTGACGCTCTTTCTGACTCTCCTTCTGACGTTCCTTCTGACTCTCCTTCTGACGCTCCTTTTGACTCTCCTTCTGACGTTCCTTCTGACTCTCCTTCTAACGCTCCTTATGACTCTCCTTCTGACGTAACATGTTCTAAGGTATACTTAAGAAGGAAGGTTAATAATGGATAATTCATTTCTGATAAAATTAAAACTCTGTTTATCAAGTGGTTTAGTGAAAATATCTGCAAGTTGATTTTTCGTATCAATGCATTGAATGTTGACATCACGGTTTTGAACATGATCACGTATGAAGTGATGCTTGATCTCACTATGCTTTGTTCTTGAGTGAAGTACAGGATTCTTTGTGAGATTTATGGCACTTGTGTTGTCACATAGGATTTCCACAGTTGATTCTTCAACACCATAGTCTTTGAGCTGCTGTTTTAGCCAAAGTATTTGAGTGCAGCAACTTCCAAGAGATACGTATTCTGCTTCAGCTGTACTGAGTGCCATTGTATTTTGCTTCTTTGAATACCATGAGACAAGCATGTTTCCCATGAGCTGACAGGTTCCAGATGTACTTTTTCTATCAATTTTGTAACCTGCAAGATCTGCATCTGAATATCCCTTTAGTATAAAATCAGAAGATTTAGAATACCACAAACCATAGTTGGGATAAGTCCCTATGTATTTGATTATTCTCTTGACTGCTGATAGGTGTGATTCTCTTGGACTTGACTGAAATCTTGCACATAAGCAGACACTGTATAGTATGTCGGGTCTTGAAGCTGTGAGATAGAGTAATGATCCAATCATACTCCGATATAGTTTAGGATCGACTTCCTTTCCATCTTCATTTTTATCTAATTTGGAAGAGTGAGACATAGGAGTTTCTGTCTTCTTGCCATTCTCCATACCAAACTTCTTCACTATTTCCAATGCATACTTCTCTTGAAATATGAAGGTTCCTTTCTGAGATTGATGAATTTGAAGACCAAGAAAGAACCGTAATTCTCCCATCATACTCATCTCAAATTCATCCTGCATTGTTTTAGAGAATTTCTTGCAGAGAAGTTCATTAGAGGAGCCGAATATAATATCATCAACATAAATTTGAACTAAAATGATATCTTTACATTTTCTTTGAATAAAAAGAGTGGTGTCTACATTACCTTTAGTGAAGATGTGTTGAGATAAAAAGTTACTTAACCTTTCATACCAGGCGCGGGGTGCTTGTTTCAATCCATAGAGTGCCTTTTTTAAGACATATACCAGATCCTTTTCTTTAGGTTCTTCGAAGCCAGGAGGTTGTTCAACATATACCTCTTCTTTGATGTAGCCGTTTAGGAAGGTACTTTTCACGTCCATCTGAAAAAGTTTGAAGTCATTGTAACAAGCATAAGCAAGAAGTAGCCTAATGGCTTCTAACCTGGCAACCGGTGCGTAGGTTTCATCATAGTCTATTCCTTCTTCTTGAGAATATCCTTTTGCTACAAGTCTTGCTTTGTTTCTCACAACTTTTCCTTTGTCATCAAGTTTGTTTCTGAATACCCATTTTGTTCCAATTACTGGACGATTTTTGGGACGATTGACTAGTTCCCAAACATTGTTGACTTTCAACTGATGTAGCTCTTCCTGCATTGCATTTATCCAGTTTTCATCTGCTAATGCATCTTCAATCCTTTTTGGCTCCAATTCAGATACCAAGGCGATGTTGCTCATTGCTTGCTTGAACTTGGATCTTGTTTTTACGCCATCATTTATGCTGCCTATGATAAGTTCCTTTGGATGACTTGACTTATGCTTCCAGTTTTTGTCAAGGCCATCATTTGAGGATATTGTGGATTCATTCTGATCATCTTCTGGTCTTTCTTCAGCTGAGGAAGTTTCCTTCTGAACATTCTCCGAACTCGTATTCACATATGATTCTGCTGGTGAGTTCGTGACTTAATGAAGTGTATGCATTTGAATGGATTCAGGTTCATCATCCTGGTTGCTTTCATCGAACTTGATGTTTACTGATTCCTCAACAATACGAGTGTTCTTGTTGTAGACTCTGTAGGCTTTGCTTGTTGTTGAATATCCCAAGAAAATTCCTTCATCTGATCTTTCATCAAACTTTCCAACTCGATCATTAGCATTCTTTAGAATAAAGCATTTGCAACCGAATACATGAAGGTATGCAACATCAGGCTTTCTTTCTTTGAAAAATTCATAGGGAGTTTTCTCAGAAAAAGGTCTGAGGGAAATTCGATTTACGATATAACATGCTGTTGAAACGGCCTCAGCCCAAAAGTTAGAGGCAATTTTACTTTCTATAAGAAGAGTTCTGGCTATTTCTTGCAACGATCTGTTTTTCCTTTCTACAACCCCATTTTGTTGTGGAGTATAAGGTGCAGAGAAGTTATGCTGAATTCCGAACTTAGTGCAAAAATCTGAGAAACTTAGATTCTCAAACTCTCCCCCATGATCCGTTCTCAAACTGGAAATAGTGTAACCCTTTTCATTTTGAATTCTTTTAGCAAATTTTGATAAGGATATGAAAGCTTCGTTTTTGTGAGCAAGAAATGAAACCCATGTAAATCTAGAGAAGTCATCAACTATGACAAGGCAATATTTCTTACCTCCAATACTTAGAGTTCTATTAGGTCCGAAGATGTCCATATGAAATAGCTGCAGACAACGCTTAGTGGAAACTTGATTTAAGGACTTAAAAGAACTTTTTACCTGCTTACCCAGTGTGCATGCATGACATAGTCCACTTTTCTCAAATTTTGTTTGAGGTAGTCCTCGAACAAGTCCCTTCTTGGAAAGCTTTGAAATATGTTTTACACTAATATGACCTAACTTTCTGTGCCAAAGATCAGATTCATCCTTAACAGAAATAAGACATTTAGCATGTTCACAGTCAGCATTAACATCTAAAAGATAAATGTTCCCATGCCTTCGTCCCATGAAGGATTGCTTCTTATCCTTGCTCATACCTGTGCATTTTAGATCTTGGAACCGAATATCATATCCAGAGTCACAGAGTTGACTTACAAAAATCAAGTTGTAGTTCAATCCTTTGACTAGAGAGACATCTTTAACGGTCAGATTTCCAATCTTTACATTTCCTTTCCCGATCACTTTTCCCTTGTTCTTTCCTCCAAACGACACGCTTCTTCCATCACAATCTGAGAAGGATATAAATACATCTGGATTTCCAGTCATGTGACTTGAACAACCACTATCCAGAAACCACTTGTTCTTCCTTCTCTTTGGTACCTGCAATAGATAACCAACTTACTGTTTCTTTGGTACCCATGTTTTCTTAGGTCCTTCTGTGTTAGTATATTTTGACCTTTTAATAGGTCTCCAAATTTTCTTGCAGTAATCCTTAGTATGGCCAGGATCACCACAATTCACACAAGATTGTCCAATGTAGGATCTAGTAAAATGCTTATGAAAATGATGCTTGTAATCGGAAAACGTTGGTTTTCGAAATTCAGTTTTAAAGATATTTCTTTGGCTACTTTCCTTTTTAAAACCTAACCCAGATCGATCATTGAAGGGTATTTGTTTTGAAATAATGCTATTCAGAGTTACTGAGCTTTGTGAAAACTTTTTTGATATAGTAGAAATTTTTTCTTTCAAGGAAGCATTTTCTTTTGAAACTAAATCATGATTTTCTTTCATCTGGTGAAACTCTTGTTGTAGAAAAACAATTTTTTCTGCTTGGGACAAATTCTGTTGTTTTAAAGAAGCATTTTCCTTTTTCAAACAAGAAACTTTTTCAAGAGCTTCTTTATAGTTTCTACACAATTCATCAATATATTCAATAACTTCATCAGGGAGTTCAGATGAACATACCTCAGTTTCTGAATCTGAACTTGAGTCTGATTCAGCCATGAGATAGATATTTGCATAATCATTTTCGCTTTCATCAGAATCACTTAAAGTTTATGCCTTTAAAGCCTTCTTGTACTTCTCATACTTGAGTTTGTCCTTCTTCAAAATTGGGCAGTTCGGTTTGATATGTCCTGCTTTCTTACAGTGGAAGCAAATCACGTCTTTGCTATCTTGTGAGTCGTTGCTTGATATTTTTACATCACTCTTCTTCCAAGGTTTCTTTCCTTTGATGTTTCTGCCTTTCCGAGCCATCTTCCTAAATTTCTTGACCATGAGGGCTAATTCTTCATCATCCTCATCTTCATCATCTGTGTCAGAAAAATATTGATTAATTTGACTTTTTAAGGCAATAGATTTTTTACCTTTCTGTTCTCCCTTTTTGTTTGCTCGTTCTGTTTCATAGGATTGCAAAGTGCCGACTAGCTCATCCACCGAGAGTGGTCTAATTGTTTGGCATTCTTGAATTGATGGCTTGATGTAATTCCAATCATCTGTGAGTCCACGTAGTATCTTCCTGACTTGCATTGGTTCAGCAATAGGTGCACCTTGTCTTGCAAGTCCACTTGCCAAAGTCTGAAACATGTCTATCATATCTGCAATAGATTCATCAGGCTTCATTTCAAATGCTTCATAGTCACTCAGTAAAATACTGAGCTTTGTTTCTTTCACACGATTTGTTCCTTGAAAGGTAACATGGAGTCTATCCCATATTGCCTTAGATGATTCTTCCTCTGAGACACGATTATAAAGAGGAGTAGATAAGGCACAAAAGAGAGCATTGACAGCTTTAGAATCAAGGCCTTTTCTTTTAGCCTTTTCAGCATCAGTCATTGTTGTGACAGTATTTACTCCGTCAGCAGAGGTTGGATTTGTAGTATTTGCAGGAACTATTCAATTTGTAACGACATCCCACATCAGATCATCATAGGCTTTGAAGAACCACTTCATCTTGTTACTCCACATATTGTAATCCTTTCCATCAAAGTATGGAGGCTTGTTGGCAAAGTGCGAATCGCTTGTTCCTGAAGAGTGATTGCTAGACATAGTAGATCGTTAACTCTGAAGTGAATAAACACTTCGTAAAATGAGCAACCTGCTCTGATACCAATTGATGTAACTAGCAATATCTCCTAGAGGAAGGTGAATAGGAGATTCTGAACACAATTGAAATTTCTTGCGGAATGAATAAAGTTGAGTGTACGATTAGGAACAAAAGCAGTATAACAGTGTGCAGAAAATATAAACACAAAGGTAAGAGTTTAGAGAAGAGGATATTGCACACGATATTTATAGTGGTTCGGCTTAGATCAAGCCTACGTCCACTCTCCCACGATGACAGCCGATTGGCTGGATTTCACTATGAAGAATCAAGAAGATTACAATCACTCAAGTGTTTTGTTTCCTTCTCACACAGATTTTCACAGTGAAGGATTTTGAGTACTCAGAATACTCTCTTAGATGAAACTCAAATTATTCTTGCACATTGGATTGTTGTTCGCACTCTCCCGCTCTAGTCAAACATTATTCTTCTTTTATACTCCCCTGCCTCTGAACTAGCCGTTGGATTCCAGCCAAGGGATCGCTCTTCAATCCTTGATTGGACGTCATCAATCGTGATTGAACGAGACTGTATCTTCAGAAGATATGTAGACCGTTGGGTAAGACATTGAAACCTTCTGATTCAGTCGCCCATACAACTGAATCTCCAGCTTCCATAAGTGTGATAAGTTTGAGTTGATTCCCGAGGATATATTCCTTAGAAGATGATATCCTATTATAGAAAGTCCATTAATTGACAAGATGGGATATCAGGATAATTGAATATCACTTGCCTTGATCGGAAACCTGCCATACGTGGGTCTTCGTGTTTTGTAAAATGCAGGAACTGATCTTTCTTTAGATTCGTCTAAGAGAAATTTGATCAGTTGGCACGGAATGGTAATACGGAGATTTGATGTGATCCATCCGTCACTGTTTGGATCGTCAGGAGCACTTCCATCTGACCCTCGGTTAGAATCGCTTTCATCTAATCCTTCGTCAGAAGCACTTCCATCTTACCCTTCGTCAGAAGTACTTCCATCTGACCCTTCGCCAGAAGAACTTCCATCTGACCCTTCGCCAGAAGCACTTCCATCTGACCCTCAGTCAGCGCGACAGAATTGGAATCACTCAACCTGCTGCTTACACATTCTTCCTGCATCACATTTCATTAATTAATATCTTTTGAAGGTTTTGTCAGAATCAAAATATAGGAGAATTTCCACAACATTTGTTACCTCAGTTACATCTCGTCTCAATCCACTACCTATTGATGACTTCCTTGGTCTTCTTTACAATCAGGAGGTTATTCTTCAAAGCCGCACTACTGAATCTCCAATTGAATCTTCTCCACTTGTGAATGTTGCAGTTAAATCAACTGATGCTCGAAATTCTCCCTCTAATGGTCGAGGTCATAGCCGAGGACGAGGACGCGGCCGAGGCCGTGGTCGTAATTTTTATGATGGAACTTATTCTAATTCTCGAATCATCTGTCAGGTATGTGGTCGTGCAGGTCACTCAGCTCTCCAATGCTACCAACGGTTTAATCTGGGTTATAAAGCCAATTCTGGCTCTCCATCTGCAATGTATGCCTCTTCAACTAGTGATTCGTTTGACCCATACTGGTACCCAGACTCTGGTGCCACTCATCACCTTACACCTGACATGGCAAATTTGAACATTCGAAATGATTATTCTGGCACCGATCAAATTCGCACTGCAAATAGATCAGGTTTGCAAATATCACATATTGGTTCTTCCATCTTATATTCTCCTACCAATTCTTTTAATCTACGAAATATTTATCGTGTTCCATCTGTCAAGAAGAACCTTATATCTGTTTCACAATTTACTAAGGACAATGATGTGGTAATTGAATTTCATCCTGCTTTCTGTTGTGTTAAGGATCGATCCTCGGGGAGTGTCCTGCTCAAAGGCTAGAGTAAGAATGGACTCTATCGTTTTACTAATGCACGTACCATTAATAAGGTACCTATACAGTCAAATAAATCACCACCAGCTTTATCTTGCTTCATCGGTGAATGAGTTTCTACTTCTACTTGGCATGAGCACTTGGGTCATCCAACTGCTCGCGTTACTTCTTTAGTTATTTCAAAGCATGGCCTCTTGATATCTGCTTCATCATCATCATCTAGTTTCTGTGAATCACGTCACTTGGGCAAGTCACATCGTCTTCCCTTTACTAGATCAGTTACCACTTGTAATGCTCATTTGGAATTAATTTATTCTGATCTATGGGGACCTTCTCTAGTTACGTCATTGAATGGTTTACATTATTACATCATTTTTATTGATGCCTACAGTGGATATACATGGTTTTTTCCACTTACTGTGAAATCTGATGCTCTTTCTACTTTGTGCGATTTAAATCCCAAGTGGAAAAAATATTTTAAATGTAAGATCAAGGCCCTTCAAACTGAAGGAGATGGTGAGTATAAGAAATTTGATCCTTATCTTCGTCTTCATGGCATCCTGCACTGTCTTTCATGTCTGCACACGCATGAACAAAATGGTCGAGCGGAGCGTAAACACCATCACATTGTAGAAATTGGCATTACATTGCTTACTCAAGCTTATATTCCTCGTTTATATTGGATTGATGCGTTCCTCACCGCAGTATTTCTGATTAATCGCATGCCTACATCAGTGTTGTTGAGAAAAACCATTTTTGTTTCTTTTTCAGTCTTGATCGGTAAATGGTTGTGGATTAGAAAAATTTGTGGTTTCGCAGCTATGGAATGATAATTGGGATTATTTCAAAAATTTGTGCCAAATAAGTTTTGAATCTCTTATTATGCCAATTCAGTCTCTCTGACCAATTTTGACTGACCGATACTGATAGGGTAATTTTTTACTAGTATTTTAATATTTTTAAAATTTTTATTTTTTTCATCTTCTTCTCTCTAGCCTATTGTTGAGGAGGCAAGGGCAGCCACTAGAGCTAATGCCGTTTCGCAAGGCTAACATTGTCGACAGTCGAGCCTCACCATTGCCCAGTTGGGTGCCATTGTTGGGCAATGGCGAGGCTGATGAGGTCAAGCCTCGCCAGATTTTCCCTCTCGTCAATCGCCTACCTGGCTATAGGCTGGAGGAAGAAGACGAACAAAGAAATTTGCAAAAAATAAAAATAAAAATAAAAATTTTAATAAAATATTAAAAATATTATTAAATATTATCTCGTTAGCACCTGCAGAGTTCACGTCAGTGCCAATTGGGTCCATGTCAACGCTACCGGCAAAAATTGATTGGATAGACTGAATTGGCACAAATGCAAAAGGTTTAGGATTGAATTAATGCAAATGCAAAAATTTTAGAACTGAATTGGCAAAATTAAATGTTTATGACTGAATTAAAGAAAGTGCAACAAGGATTTTTAATATATATATATATTTGCATTAGCTTGTTCTTAGTAGGGGTATGCAACCGGCCCGAGTAGAACTAGATACCGGAGTGGACCACCCCCAAAAATAAGTTCGGTAGTCTGTTCCAAATTTTTTTGGAACCAATTTGTACAAGTTCGGTTCCTGATTCAAAGTAAAGGCCCACCCGAGAACCGAACCTATTTTGAAAGCGGTTCTTAACCATAATAAAAAGCAACATAATTTCTCTAAGTTCAGTCTAACTCTGCCTTGCTTCATTTATTTTTTTTCTCCATTCTTGTAGCCTCTTTTTTTTTTTGGGTAAGGTAAGTATTCCCTGTAGCCTCTTTCTCTATTCTTTGGAGCAAAATTTTTATGCATGAATGGAGAATGGAGTTTAAACATTTGTTTTGAGGAATGGGGAACGAAGTTTTATAATTTGTGTTTTATGTTATGTGTTTGAACTTTTTATTATTGATAATTGTACATGGCTACATCTTTGAACTTTTCATCATTCATAGTTGTATTTGCCTATATGGCCACGTGTTTGGCATATAGGGATTTATGTTGCCTACTTTTACTTTGAGCAGTTATATTGCTTATATTATTTTTCTGTAGAAAAAGAAATCAAATAAAAGAAAAAAAAAGACTGTCATATAGACCCTAAAATCGGACTGGAAAATAATGTAGATTCTAGAACCGGTTCCAAAAAATAGGGTAGATTCTAGGACTCTAAAATCGAGAATCAGTTATAACATGATAGGTTCTAGGTTCCAAGTCTGAAACCTACACATCCTAAAATCGATCACCCCAAATTATTAGCAAGTTCTTCGTCAATGGGTTACAATTTTTTTTAACTGTTCAAGTCGTTATCTGAGCTTGGGTTTCATTGCTCTGGGAATGCTGTCTCATTTTTTATGGCGTGTTTCCTAAAACTCAATTTAGCGAAAAGAAGAAGGAAAAGGACTTGGCGGTGAGCTTGCGGAAGGAAGAAGGAAAAGAAGGGAGAAAAGAAAATATAAAGAAGAAGAGAGAAAAAATAAAGAAAAGGAGAAAAAAGAAGAAGGAAACGAATAAGATTTTGGAAAGGCTGTCTTGCTTCGCATTGAACAAATTCTCAGACAACTCCTTTGGAAAGGCCCGGATCTAGGCACTGGTGGAGTGAAGGTATCTTGGGAAAACACTTGCTTTCCTAAAAAAGAGGGGGGGCTCGGGATTCGTAGGCTTACGGATTGCAACAAAGCAACGATGCTCAAGCACATATGGATTCTCTTCACTGATAGAGAATCCATGTGGTGTAAATGGATTCATTCAAACTTCCTTAAGAATCAGAATTTCTAGGTTGCCAAAAAACCAACTATTTGCTTTTGGGCTTGGAAAAAAATCCTGGACCTTCGCGTTGCTTGTGAACAACTATTCCGATGGAGGATTAGTAATGGTTACATCTCCTTTTGGTTTGACTCCTGACATCCAAAGGGACCCCTCTTCAAGATTTTTTCCGACATGGATATTTATAGATCCGGAATCTCTCGGCAAGCCACGATCCGGGATTTTGTAACCATGTCTCACTTTCCCTCTACGGTGAACACCGTTATGGGGACCTGGACTGACCCTATGCCGTCACTCACCCCAGATAGCGGTGAAGATAAATTTTGTTGGCTCGTCCATCCCTCAGGTGTTTTCTCTATCGCATCGGCTTGGGATCATTTTCGGCGTAAGGAGCAAACGGTTTACTGGCACTCGTTTGTTTGGGACCGTCATATTGCCCCTCGTTACTCATTCGTCTTGTGGCTCATCACTCTCAACAGATTACCGACTCAGGTTCTTTTACTTAACTACCGTATTATTACAGATGGTGTATGTGGCTTCTGTAACTATAGACCGGATTCTATAGACCATTTATTCTTTGGTTGTCGTATTACGAATACCCTTGCTCTTTTTTGGTCGGCCAAGTGTAACTTAGCTTGGCGCAATGTCTCTTGGCAAGATAATATTCGTTGGGCGGTGAGCCATCTTCGGGGGCAGCTGTTTCATCAACGCATTGCCAGGTTTTCTTTCGGTGCCCTTTGCCATATAATTTGGACAGACCGAAATCATACCCTTTTTAGGAACAAACAGCTCAATGTGGATGCCCTCAAAGCACATCTCCAGAAACTTGTCAAAGAAAAGGCCCTAACTTTCTCTCGGGTTGATGATTCTCCTAGAAACAGCAGGATGCAAGCTAGTTGGGGCATTTTAGCGAAAATTTTTGTTTTCTGGCTGTTTTGTTTGGTCCTCTCCCTGTCTAGTTTGTACAGGTTATCCTTTATTTTGCTTGACTTACTAAGCCTCACGGCTATGTGCGTATGGCCATTTGTTCTGGCAGTCTGTTTTGTCTTTTTTGATTGTCCAACCCGAGCTGCCCTTACGCTTTTAGCGACACTTCGGTGGTGAGTGGCGAAGGTTTTGTTCTGTAATTAACACTTTCTTGGTTCAATACATCTCTTACCTTTTACCCAAAAAAAAAACGAATAAGATTTTGGAATTTGTGCGTCACTCAACGCCCCGGTGCTTGATTTTCAAACTCAGACCTCGATGACGAATTCAACTTTTATCTCAATAGTATTTTCGATTTCACATCTTCGTGCTTTTCAAAATCACCGTCTAACTCCATGTCATTCTGACAAAAAAAAAAACTCCATGTCATTGTCCCATTTTCTCTTTCATGTCATCGTTTCATTTAAAGTTCCGCGTCATGCTTTGATGACTTTTTTCAAAATTCTTTTACCAAAAAGAATAATATATATATATATATATATATATATATATATATATATATATATATATATATATTAGCATTTAGGCTCTATTTGTGTCGCAAATAACATTTTCCTTATTTTTTTAGTGATTGAATTGATTAGGAAAATGATTTAATTGAAAATATTTTCCTATCAAAACTTAAATTCAGGAAAATGATTTCTTCTTAAAAAAGAGAAAATCATTTTGCCAAATACGGCTAGGTGTTGGCCCTTAAACCAGCAACACTGCTTGGGCACAAGAATCCCAACGCTTGTTCCTAATCCCTTGGAAGTTGGGCTAAGTCTGTAGCTTCTGGGCTTGGGCCTGGGCCCATCGAGATCGAGCACAAGACTCCGATGCCCCGTCCCGACTCCATCTAGGCCGTGCCCAAGACCCCGGCCACTGCGCCCAGGTCCATCGATGTTGGAACAGGGATGTTGAGCTTGGTAACATTGAGGTCGTGCCCAGGTCCTCGGAAACCATGTCAAGGTCCATCAAGGTCGGAACCTGGACTCCAGTGCCCATGCCTAATCCCCAACTTTCGAGCTCGGGTCCCCTATGCTCACACCCCAATCGATTGATACTGAGCTAGAGTGCATCAAGGTCGTCGTCGCGACCCCGATGCATGATCTCGGGTCCTTCGAGATTGTGCCCGGGACGTCGGTGCCCATGCTCAAGTCCTCAGTGTAGGGGCCCATGCCTGGAACCCTTGGTACCCATGCTCCGTCCAACGAGGCCAAGCCCCAGACCATAGGTTTTCTAGACCAAGTCCCCAGCGCTCCCGAGCCAAGGACCTCAGAGCTCACACATGGGCCCGTTGAGGTTGAACCCTGGACCCCCATCCCTCCAGTCCATGTCCCCAGCACTAGGACCAAGTCCATGGAGGTCATACCTAGGACTCCGGCGACTGTGCCCGGGCCCATCGAGGTTGGCCTAGGTCCCTTCATTTCTTCTTGATTGTCAATCTCATAGCTCATAATTAAGCAATCTTTGTTCCTAAGGCGCATGTACTGTGTCTTCCCGTAGATTGACGTCTTCAGAGACAAAAAAATTTCTAGTTCTTGAACCAATCGAGAGAACATCACATTTCGATTCGCTCACTTGTAGAAGCAATTTGGATTCGCGGTCTTTCTATTGAAACCTTTGTTTCTTTTTCAGTCGTGATCGGTAAATGGACGTGGTTTAGAAAATTTTGTGGTTTCACAGCAATGGAATGATGATTGGGATTAGTTAAAAATTTGTGCCAAATAAGTCCTAAATCTCTTGTTGTGTCAATTCAGTCCTTCCGATCAATTTTGGCCGACCGGTGCTGATGAGGTAATTTTTTATTAGTATTTTTAAATATTTTAAATATTTTTATTTTTTTCATCTTTTTCCTCCAGCCAATTGCCAAGGAGGCAAGGCCAGCGACTAGCGCTAATGCCATCTCGCGAGGCTGACGATGTCAACAGTCGAGCCTCACGATCTTTAGTTGGGTGCCATGGTTTGGCAATGGCGAGGCCAATGAGGTCGAGCCTATAGGTTTTCCCTTTAGCTAGTTGTCTACCCGGCTATAGGCTGGAGGAAGAAGACAAACAAAGAAATTGGCAAAAAAATAAAAATAAAAAATTTAATAAAAATATTAAAAAATTTCTCGTTAGCCCCGACAGAGTTCACGTCAGTGCCAAATGGGTCCATGTCAACACGGCTAGCCAAAATTGATTGGATAGACTAAATTGGTACAAATACAAAAGGTTTAAGATTGAATTCATACAACTGCAAAAGGTTTAGAACTGAATTGGCAAAATTAAAGGTTTATGATTGAATTGAAAAAAGTGCAACAAGAATTTTTAATGAGAGAAATTCATAAATTCATTTTTTTTAATTGGCTTGTGTGCAATTGGACCAGGTAGAATCGAGTACCAGAGTGGACCGCCCCAAAAATAGGTCCTGTACTTGGTTCCAAATTTTTTGAACCAATTTATATAGATTCGGTCCTGATTGCAGGTGAAGACCCACCCAGGAACTGGATCGGTTTTGAAAGTAGTTCTTAACTATAATAAGAACAACATAATTTTTGTAAGTTTTGTCTAAATTTGCCCTGCGTCATTTATTTTTTTCTCTATTCTTGTAGCCTCTTTCTCTATTCTTTGGAGCAATATTCTTATGCATGAATGGAGAATGGAGATTAAACATTTATTTTGACGTTATTGATAATTGTACGTGGCTACGTATTTGAACTTTTCATCATTCATAGTTGTATTTGACCACGTGTTTGGCGTATAGGGATTTACGCTGCTTATCTTTTATTTTGAGCCCTTATATTGCTTACATTATTTTGCTGTAGAAAAAGAAATAAAATAAAAGAAGAAAAGGCTCTCAGATAGAGAGTCGGACTAGAAAATAATGTACATTCTAGAAACGGTTCCAAAAAAATAGGGCGGATTATACGTTCTAGGTTCCAAGTCTAGAACTTGCCCATCCTGAAATCGATCACCCCTAATTCTTAGCAAGTTCTCTATCAATGGGTTCCACTTTTTTTTACTGTTCAAGTCGTTATCTGAGCTTGGGTTTCATTGTTCTGGGAATGCAAAAAGAAATAAAAAGAGAAAAAAAAAAGAAAAAAAAAAGAAGGAAACGAATAAGATTTTGGACGAAAATAATGCTTTTGACCATATTGAGATATGATTGGTAGATAAAATGACTGAATGCGAATAAAATCGTATTTCTTTACCGACTAAAAACCAAAAAAAAAAAAGATATGCAAAATGTATGGATATTTATGCGCCAATTAAGGGAATATGAAGAACTATCCTTGTACTCGGTGCTTAAAGCGGAATCCCTTTCTTATACAACTAATATCTCGTCTTCAAACTCATGCATAATCAGAAAAGATGCAGAAAATCTCCATGTTATCTCCAACACAATTAATGCCCCAGTCGGATCCCATTCATATACAGAATATATACATTCTTGTTTTGGAAATTAATTGCCAATCTATAAAAGATCTTCTGTTGTTAAGGACGCGGTGTTTCAGTTTCCATCAATCAAGCTCTCCGGTAAGTTCTTACATGGTTCTTTCTATCATAGTATAGTCTGAGAAAAGAAAAATCTTTCTCCTGCTTTTTTTTTAATGTCTGGGATGTTCTATATGCCAAACCATTGAAATCCTTTTGAAATAGGTATCTCAAGATGGCATCAACTTTGATGATCCTCATTCTGTCAGTCGGAGCATTGCTGCACTACCATATCGGCATCACAAAGGCACAGCTCGACATCGGTGTGAACTACGGAATGGTCGGAGACAATCTCCCCTCTCCGGCGACGGTCGTCCAACTCTACAAGAAGTACAACATTGGAAAAATGCGACTTTTCGACCCGAAGCCCGACGTGCTCAATGCGCTTCGGGGCAGTGGAATAGACATCACGCTAGGCATAAAAAACCAAGACTTACAAGCCATAGCATCGAGTGCGGATGCGGCTAAGACATGGTTCGACATCAACGTGCAACCCTACATGAGCGACATCACTTTTCAGTATATTGCGGCTGGTAATGAGGTCGTCCCTGGAGATTTGGCTCAATATGTATTACTGGCTATGCAAAATTTACAAACTGTCATAAGTAATTATAGATATACTGGAATGAGGGTGTCCACAGTAGTTGCGATGAGTTCATTGGGGAGTTCATACCCTCCCTCGAGCGGTGCATTCGCTGACGAAGCTCGGACCGACATGGTTGGAATCATAAACTTCTTGTCGGACACTAGCTCGCCATTACTGGTTAATGCCTACCCCTATTTCGTATATGCCTCAGATCCAACTCACGTGAGATTAGATTATGCTCAATTCACCGCACCCGGTCCAGTGGTGCAGGATGGTGACTTGAGTTACTCAAACTTGCTCGACGCGATGGTTGATGCTTTCTACTGGGCCATGGAGAAGGAAGGCGTGAGCAGCGTGGATGTGGTGGTTTCCGAGAGCGGCTGGCCATCGGCTGGTAACGGAGACTTGACCACTCCGAAGCTTGCACAAACTTATAATCAAAATTTTGTGAAGAAGTTTCTTGCCAGGCAAGCAACTCCTAAGAGGCCTGACCACTACTTGGAAGGGTTCATCTTTGCAATGTTTAACGAGGATCAAAAACCTCCGGGCGTGGAGCAAAATTGGGGCTTATTCTATCCGGATGGCACGCCGGTTTATCCTATATTTTCACAGGGTTGATTAAGGGAGGGAGACTATATAAATAAGTATTTACAATTCTATTCATCTACTTGGATCAAGTTTCAAGTCAATGAATTGTTTAGATGAATCTCAATTTCAAGGAATAGTAGATTGTTAGTTGTCAATCTTATGTACTGATTTCAATTTGCTTCTAAATTTTTGTAGTTCTAAGTCTTTCGATTTCAAAGGAAGGAGAAACACTCTCTAAAGTAAGCTGCTAGCTGACAGTTTGATAGTGCTGTCACTTATTTCTGACCACACGATTTCCTAATATAGAACACGCGTTGATGATGTGTGGATCTACGGTTGGTCCATTTAATTTATATAATACCTACCCCCAATAAATATCTTTTGTTACTATTTTTGCTTTAAAAATTGCTTCGGCACAAAATAAGAAACGGTCTCTCCAACGCATAAATAGTTGTCAGTTCATGTTCTCATCATCCCTGACAGTCCCCTATCTAAAAACCACCACATCCAGGTCGCCCATGCCTTCCTTCTCCATTGTCCATTATAATGTGCACGATCGCATTGAGCATGTTCCTCTCAACTTGTCATCTTTAGGTAACGGGACAAGACGTATAGTCAATTGAGCGTAAGCTAATCTCACATTAATTGGGTATGGGAAGTACACCAACTACGGATACACATTAATTTGCGGCAAGTAGCTAGAACTTGACAAGAAGTTTGTGATCCCACCCATGTTGGCCTAAGCTTCATCGGAGAATGCACCGTTTAAGGTTCTAAAACCATGTCAAATGTGTCCGAAAAAAGAAGAGCCATTTGTTTGCCCGGAAGCCGTCCGACTGCAGCCAAGAACTCCTGAGATGCCAGAGCGATTGTCACAAAAACCCTCACCCCATCACATTTATAATTTGCTTAAATTGGTTGAAGATTTCGTGTTGTCTGTAATACATATAGGGATAAATTTCCGGAGATGACTTCGGCGGACATATACGGAAGACTGAGGGATTTTTTTCCAAACTAGGAGGGAAAAAAAATATTTACCAGGTCGGGTATGTTTTTTTATTTATTTATTTACCAAACCATAACAACCCCCAGCTAAGAAATCTGACTGCCGAGCAGGGCAGTCAGGAGTTCTTGGCAAATGGGCAAAATAAAAGTGGCAGAGTCTATAGAAATCACTATCCCAGACAAATGGGCAAAACGAGAAAATTCAGATCAAGGGTCGGGGTATTTTTTTTGCTTTGAACAAGTTGTTTCTTTGTATACTGAACGTCCTTTAATGATGTTAATCTGGTTTTGGGATAACCATCTAATAATTGATTGATAGACACTTCTTCCTAGTAATCGGGGCTCTGTGTCACAAACTTGAAGTTTCGCGTCAAACGGTTGAGGTGTTATATGGCTTAAGTGATAGCGGCTTCTTCCTAGTAACCGGGGCTTTATGTTACAATCATGAAGTTTCGCATCAAACAGTTGTAAGCTTAGCTAAATAAATTCCTTATGATGCTATGAATTCTCTGATTTTGTGGAATTCAGTTTTTACAATTTTTCAAGTCAGATCTGGATTTTGATTGATTCTTCTTTTAATCCTGATTGAAATCTGCAGCCACAAATTCAGTCTCACTACTCATTCAATTGCTCGTGGTTTATCATGCTCATTGTTTTGTCACAGCCCCAATCTTCGGAGGACAGCTTGAATCACCAAGTTCAGTGTTCTCAAAGGAGTCCATAATCTTGTTTATTCTTTGCAGGTTTTCATCGAATGACGTTGTGGGCCATCTCAAGTCAGCCGCAACATTAGTCTCTGTAGACCTCCATCCGCAAGCTTGATCCACAGGGCAATATGAATTTGGCAATCAAATCTGCCAAATAGAGTAGAAAAGAGGCCACTCGATTGCTAATATACGGCAGTCCTTGGAGAGTGGGACGTGTACATCACCATGAGGCACTTCGCTCCATGCATGCCCAGACAAAGCGAAAAATCAAATTGGTGAAAGAATTTCGAGATTGCTAAAATGGTGGAATTTGTCTTTTTCCTAGGTGACTTGCACGTGAAAGCATGAAAGGGGTTTCTCCTTTCTTGTTTTAGTTTGGTTTCTTGTTGCAGGATTATTCCTTAATGAGCTCTCAATGCAAGACTCAATCGAGAACCACCACGAGAATGTTCGGAGGCTAAGACATCTGGCGAGTCGCCTATCGGGTTCAAGGACAAACTAAAGCATCTAAAGGCAAGCATTAAAAAACAAAACAAAAAATTCGACTGCCCTGCTCGGCAGTCAGATTGCCGAGCTGGGGGTTGTTATGGTTTGGTAAATAAATAAATAAAAAAACACATCCGATCTGGTAAATATTTTTTTTTCCCTCCTAGTTTGGAAAAAAAACCCGATGACTGACGTTGCTCCTATAGAGTTAAAGATTGGTGCCCAATCATGTCTTGGTTGCATCAGCGCTGGATCCTATGTTCTGCCCAAGTCTTGGTTTCTTATGCTTTACTTACAATCTTGTAATTCTTGTAGAGTCGGACCCCCGCGGTCGGCGAAGGGAGTTTGTCCCCAAGCGTTTCCTGCTTCACGTCCATGTCAAGCGGCGCCTTCATAAAATCGATCCGATAGTAACGACGCGAGAGCTGATTCTAGGCACTGTGCAGACCAACGACGCGAGAGCTGAAGCTCCGATGACTCACCTCAGCCGCAGAAGGCTACTATACCTATTGAAGTAATATATCAAAAGGAAAAAAAAAATCATAATGACCACAATCCAGAACTTTTTACAAATCATGAAAATCATGAAGATAGCACATCAAGCAGACTATCCACGAGTTGAACATTTGGAGATCTTTTTCTGATTTGCTACTTATTTATCATGTAGATCAAGCCGTTATCTTTTTCTAATTTGTTATCGTGTATATCATATTGTTATCTCTTATTTCCACCTTAGTTATAGATGATAATACCCCTATTTATACAATACAATGTATCAATGAAATTATACGCTTCAGCAACTCAATTTCTTGTTTTCTTCATGGTATCAGAGCCACTCAAGGCACAATGATCTTTTCTTCCTGCAACAAAAAAAAAAAAAGAAAACAACCCTCGATACAATCATGTCAAGATTTCCATTCCCTTCAAACATCAATGTGACAAATTTTGTCACATTGAAGCTCAATGAAAACAACTTTTTACTTTGGGAGACACAAGTTGATTGAAAGTCGGGACCTACTTGGCGTCCTTACAGGAGAGATAGAGGCGTCATCGCAAACTCAGACATCAGAAGATGGAACTATAGTCAATAGTCAAGACTATGCAACATGGGTACGTAGTGATCGTCTTATGAAGTCTTGGATCGTGGAACACTCTCGGAAGATGTTCTCGGACATGCCGTTGGTCTCCAAACAACATCAGAAGTATGGAGAGCTCTCACCGATCACTTCAAGCAAAGCTCGGTGACTCGTGAACTTGACCTTCTTGGACAACTCCAACACATCAGGAAAGAAAATAAGCCTTTATCTATTTATCTTCGCGGATTTAAATCCATTTGCAATCAATTACATTCCATTGGTAAACCTGTGTCAGATGCTAATAAAGTCTTCAGATTGCTTGAAGGACTTGATAGTTATAATTCGTTTAAAACGACTATGTTTAGGCTGCCTCTTCTATCTCATGCTGAAGTGGTTGCACAACTTCAAAGTTATGAGTTACGAAACAAGCGCACACAAATCATGCTCCCAAATAGTTCAATGGCATTTATTTCGCAGCAACGTAACAATGGCTACAAAAATAGCCCCAGAGGAAGAGGTAGAGGACCCTCATTTAATTGGGAAAATTTCATTTAAGGGCCCAAAGTCTACTTGTTTTTTTCAAAAAATGACCTCAAGTGAGCATTGTTTCAATTAAGGGCCTGAATTACCATGTTTTTCTCAAATAAGGATTTAAAGTAAATGTTGTTTAAAATAAAGGCCAGAAGTAACCATAAAATATCAAAAAGGGGCCTGATTTTAAGGGCATTTTCGTCTTTTTGCTTATTTGATTTTTTTGTTAAATTTCTCCTTTTTTTTGTTTCCTTAAAAACTAATTCTTTATTTATTTTTTCCATTTTTCCTATTTCCCCTTTACTGGTCACTTCTTCTTTACGGTAAACCCTGCATTTGAATCTGATGCTTGGCAATACGGAAACCCAGAACTCTGATCAACAATCCAAGACACCCAGAAACTAAAACTCCTCCGACCAACAATCCAAGAAACTCCTCCGACGAACAATCTGACGCTTTTCACTACGGGAAACCCAGAAACTCCTCCGACCACCAATCCAAGACACCCAAGATCGGAAGCCGAAACAGCCGACTGGCTCGACTCAGAGCAGGATGATGATATGGTCTTGGAGCTCCGAGATCTGCCCACCAGGTTTCCAGCAAGCCCTCATTCGAGATCTGCCCACCAGTTCGGCCTAGATCGGTGCACCCGTGGGCGGCGACTGGCATCCCTCCTGCAGTCGGTCTTCAGCGGCCTGATCTTTCCTTGCCTCCTTTTCAAGCTGATCTCCTTGCCCTTCACCTTCAAAGACGAAGGCCTCACCGTCGCTCCCACTGCCGCCGCACAGTCGACGAAGTCGGATTTTGAGTTCGGAAGCCGCTGAATCCCTCGATGCTGACGGTTCAAGGAGCTAGCAGTTGGTCGTCGTCAAAAAAATTTTGCTCTGACCCTCTCCCGAATTTGGTGAGGGCCTCTAGCCCTCACCGCCGGCCTTCGCCGCCCCGCCGATCCCGCACCATCGGTGGGCTGGGGGCCACAAGCTGGAGGGGCAGCCCTCCCGCCTGGGTGCAGTTCCTTTCTTTCTTTCTTTTTTTTAGATTTTTAAAAAACAGAAAATGGATAAAATAGAGAAAAAATAAATATAAAATCAAAATATAAAATGACGAAAATACCTTTTCGGTCAGATTTTTTTGAAATTCTATAATCACTTTATTATGCCCTTGTTCAAAATATATTACATCACTCTAAGCCCTTGATTGAAACAATATTTACTTGGGCCTTCTTTGAAAAAATAAGTAGATTTTGGGCCCTTAAATAAAATTTACCCCGTTTAATTCTAGAGGTCGTGGCTTTTCTCAAGCGAATCAGAACGGTACATTTTTCAGGAAAATATTTTGCTCCTCAGCAATCCAAAGCCTCTGGTAATTCGCCAAAGCCAAACTTTGGAGTGTCAGATCTCACCTATCAGATTTGTAAGAAGAAGGGGCATGATGCTGGTATCGCTTCGACAACAGTTATCAGAGTGGTGATATCCTTCTCGGCACTTCCTCTGCAGCATCGATGGGGAAGCAACCGCGAGGCGGCAAGAAGCCGGACAACATCGGCAAAGGCAAGGTGACGCCGGTGCAGATCGCCTTCATCGTCAACTGCTACCTCCTCGACAACGGCCACCAGCATAGCTGGTCCGCGTTCCGCGCCAGGGCCTCCTCTCGCCTCGCCAAATCCCCTCTCCACGAGGTGCTCACCTCGTCGTTCATGGCAGATCGCCGTGTGATTCCTTGTTCTTTCTCTTTGTTTATGGGTGTTGTTTTGTTGGGTTGGAGTCGGCGCCGAAGTGTGATTCCAGACGCTGTTGCGGGGTATGCAGGATGCTATGAACGCTTACAACCCCGGTGCTGGTCCATTCGCCCTGGCAATTCATGCTCCTGCAGTTGCCGGTTTGGTGGTTGCTCGTCCTCCGTTTAACCCGAGTGGCGGATCGCCTATAGGTACAAAAGCCAAGCCCTCTTTACTGTGAAGTCGTTGTATGATAGAATTGCTTTGATTCTTTGAGGAAATAAATCAAAGCTTCAAAATTGCTTGATTTCCTGTACTTGCTGGTTTAGTTTTCTTCTAAGTGGATGTGAAGCCGTTGTATGACAAACCAGGATATGAATCGCTGGCTGGTGTACTCTGTGATTGTTGATAGTAGACTTCAGCTTCGTTGGGTTCTCCGTCTCTATCTCTCTCTCGCCCATTCTATTAAAATATTTATTCTGCTTCTTTTATCTTTAGGATTGGACTCTAGAATTGGAGGACGTCTTCTTACTTGAACGTGAAGGGGAATTTGATAAATTTGCTCCCTTCCGGCAAATCCTAAGGAATCGAATGCTTTTATGTCATGGTTAGTGACTCCTTTAATTCATTAAAGAGTGACATGATCTTTCGTTTGAGTGGCTACTCCAAAAGAAAATGATAAGTAGCGACTGAAAGTTTCTGCTCCACAGGTTCTCGCTTGACAAACGTTGTAGGTATACTCAATCAAGGACTGAAAATTGCTCCTCCTGAAGCTCCAGCAGCTGGCTACATGGTTCTCCACCTCCCTCTCTCTATATATCTCCATGTATGTATATATTCGTATATATAATATACCTATACATATATGTGTGTGCGCATGATTTTTCTTGTTTATGTTGAAACTTTATCTGCAAATTTAACGTCACTTGTTATGCAGTTTGGCAAATGAGTATAGTTTGCTGACATGGTTAGTAAAAGTGCCCAGTATTGCTTCACTGATAAGAAAAATCCTGTCGGACTAATGCTCTTGAGTGAAGTTGCTTTGGGAGAGGTCTATGAGCTTAAGAAGGCAAAGGTACGTGTGCATATTAGATCCTTTCGGTCTAAATGGATAACTGGTTTCCTTTGTTCCTATATGTTTTTGACGAACTGCTTTGTAGGAATAGCTTCTGATAGCTTAAACTCCTGCCTCAATTTTGTCCCTCAATATTCATTAAATTTGCATGTCAACCTTTTAATTTGCAAGAGAATCCAAGGGATTTACTCTAAGTAGAAGTAAGACTGAATACATGAAGTGTGAGTTCGCCACGACAAGAGGAATAGATCAAGAAACCGTGAAAATGCTTGGACATGAGGTGCCTCAGAAAGATGCTTTCCGATATCTGGGGTCAATATTGCAAAAGAAGGGAGAGATTGATGAGGATGTAAGTCATAGAATCAGAGCAGGTTGGATGAAGTGGCGCAGTGCATCGGGGCTTCTGTGTGATCGTAAAATCCCTCTTAGGCTAAAAGGAAAATTTTATAGAACGGCAGTAAGGCCCGCAATGCTTTACGGAGCCGAATGTTGGCCAGCACATAAGCGACATGGGCATAAAATGGGAGTTGCGGAGATGAGGATGTTAAGGTGAATGTGTGGTCATACAAGAATAGATAAGATCAGAAACGAAAATATTCGACAAAAAGTTAGAGTGGAACCAGTGTCACAAAAGATGAGAGCACAGATTGAGATGGTTTGGGCATATTCTTCGAAGACCTCTAGATGCTCCAGTAAGGACAGAAGTGTGTTATCGAGAGCATGACATGAAGAAATGAAGAGGTCGGCCGAAACTTACTTGGGGGAAAGTAGTAAAATAGGATCTACAGAAGTGGGAAATAGATTGGCGTTCGGTTTGTCTGAGGACGGAGTGGAGGAAAGCTATTAGCATTAGGGAGGGGTAGAGTTCCTATGTTCCAGATTGCCATTTTTAGTCTTTACTCCTTTTATTTCCAGAGTGCTTTTTTTACTTTTATTATTTTATTTTTATTTTTTTGCTTTTATTTTATTAAAAAAATTTAGTTTTATATTATTATTATTATTATTACTATTTGATATTAGCATTGGGTTCATCGACCGCCGACCCCAACTAGTTTGGGATAAAGGTAATGTTGATGTTGACGTTGATGTACATGGATAAGCCCCCAGAAGGCAAACACTCTTCTAAAGGTCTAGGCAAGATGATACCCCAGGAATCTGAGTACGTGAAATGGAAGGATGATGTTATTGTTCCCTGTGGCAAACCAGTATCTTCTACTGTGAAAGCCTCTGAGCTTATGTACGATGAGTACAATTGTTTATGATAGATGATGCACCTAGGACCAGCAGACAGAATCAGTCAACGACATCGGATTGGGCTCAAATTTGGTCGGTTGAAGCGAAACGGCCGTCTGATCAATACTCGGTGCCGTTGGCATTGGATTTTGGCAATTCGGGGTCGTTTAGATGGATTTCCGAGCATTTTTCTATTTTTAGGCAATTTTATAATTTAATGGTATTTTTGTAATTTTTGCGTTATCTTTTGTCATTAGGGTTGACACCTATATAAGGTCGTCTTTAGGGTTTTGATGACAGATTATTGAATTTTGAGAATATTACGATTGATATCGTTTTTTAGAGAACAGCGATTGTTCCTCATTCTATCGATTTTGTTCTTCATCGCCTTCTTTCTATTGTGCTTCGGCATCATTTGGTATCAGAGCACAGGTTGCTTCGAACCGATGGCTGAACAAAATCGTGGTGGTCGAAGGCAGCGTGGTCGTGGAGGCCAGGGACGTGGAGTCGTTCCTGATGCAGATGAACAACCGCGTATGCGAGACCTGCGAGACATAGAAATCGAAGAGCTGAGGAGACAACTTCAGGGTATGCAGCGACGTCTTGCAGAGGCAGGGCTTGACGCGCAACCTGAAGAAGGAGCGGAATCTGCTGATCCATCCGATGTTGAAGAGGAAGATGAAAACCCTTTTGGGGTTCTGGACCAGGGGCGGAATCAAGGAGTACGACCTGGAAATCAACATTTTTCTCAAAATTTCGGAATGAAGATGGAGATTCCTGAGTTTCATGGTAAGGCTCATCCTGATGAGTTTATTGACTGGTTACATACAGTAGAGCGGATCTTTGATATTAAAGATCTGTCTGAGGGGCAAAAAATGAAGTTAGTGGCTATTAGGCTACGAAAGCATGCTTCGATTTGGTGGGAGCATGTGAAAAAGCAGCGTTCTAGGGAAGGAAAATCGAAGGTAGATCGTTGGGATAAAATGAAAAAATTGTTGCAGAAAATTTTTTTGCCTACTCATTATAGGCAAGAGGCGTTTATTGAATATCACAATGTTAAGCAGCGAGAATTGACAGTCGAGGAATATACAGAGGAGTTTGATCGGTTACGGATGTGTTGTGATGTAGCGGAAGAAGACGAGCAAACAGTTGCTCGATATTTGGCAGGGTTGCGCTATGAAATTTCTGATGTTGTCTAACTACAACAGTATTGGACATATGAGGATGTGTGCAGGTTGGCCTTAAAGGTGGAAGGGCAATGTAAAAGAAAGGGCAGTGGTTCCAAGTGGTCAGGCGGCAGTTCTAAATGGTCAGGCAAAGAATCCCGCGGAAAAATGGGGAACTCTTCAACTAATTCAAACCCAGCAACAGTTAAGAGTGCGAGTTCTAAACCGACATCAAAGGGAGAACAGAGTAGTGCTGGAACTAGCAAGGGAGGAGCTGCAGCCAAGCGGTGTTACAAGTGTCAAGGACTCGGACATTTCGCCGTTGATTGTCCGAACCGGCAGTTTGTAACATTGGTTGATAATCCTGCATTTGTTGAGGACCTCGTTTATGACGAAACTGATGAAGAACGAGAGGACGTGGATCCAAATCAAGAAGAAATTGTCTATGCCGATTCTGGTGAGTCTTTAGTTGTGCGAAGAATTCTAAATATTGCTGAAGTTGATGATGAATCGTGGCTTAGGCATAACATTTTTCATACTAAGTGCACCAGTGGGGGAAAGGTGTGTAGTATGATAATCGATGGAGGGAGTTGTGAGAATGTGATATCTACTACTATGGTAGAGAAGTTGAGGCTGAAAACTGAAGATCATCCTCAACCATATAAACTGTCGTGGCTTAAGAAGGGAAACGAAGTGAAAGTAACCAAGAGGTGTCTGGTACATTTCTCGATTGGAAAGAATTATGTTGATGAAGTTTGGGGTGATGTAGTCCCCATGGATGCTTGTCATATTCTGTCGGGAAGACCATGGCAATTCGACAGAAAAACTCAGCATGATGGGTTAAAAAACACATACACTTTCAAGAAGGATGGTCGGTCTATTACGCTGGGTCCTTCAGATTTGAGGAAGGAGGCGAAGAATAATCTGTTGTCCAGGTCAGAATTCTAAGAGGAGGCGGTGAACGCTCCTGAACTTTTCGCTGTTGTGTGATAGAGCAGAATTCTGACAGTCCAGAAATTCCTACACCAGTTTTGCCTCTACTAAATGAGTTTGCCGATGTAGCATCGGAAGAGATGCCACCTGGGTTACCACCTATGAGGGACATTCAGCACTGTATCGATTTCATTCCAGGAGCTGTTATCCCTAATAAGGCAGCTTACAGGATGAATCCTAAAGAACATGAGGAGATGCAGAGGCAAGTGCAGGAGCTGTTAGAAAATGGTGCAGTTCGGGAGAGTATGAGTCCATGTGCCGTACCAGCTTTGTTGGTCCCTAAGAAAGATGGGTCGTGGAGAATGTGCATAGATAGCAGAGCTGTCAACAAAATCACAATAAGGTATCGCTTTCCTATTCCGCGATTTGATGATTTGATTGATCAGTTATTTGGGGCGACTATCTTTTCAAAGATAGACTTGAGGAGTGGATATCATCAGATTAGGGTGCGACCTGGAGATGAATGGAAGACAGCATTTAAGACTAGGGATGGTCTGTATGAATGGATGGTGATGCCATTCGGATTGTCTAACGCGCCGAGCACCTTTATGAGGTTGATGAATCAGGTTTTTCGTCCTTTTATTGGCCAATTTGTTGTCGTTTATTTCGATGATATTTTAGTTTATAGTGCTTCAACTGAGCAACACTTGCAGCATCTGAGAAAGGTATTTGAAGCCTTGAGGGAGCAGAAACTATATGCTAACACTAAGAAGTGTCATTTTTGGGCTGATCATGTGACCTTTTTGGGATATATCGTGTCCAAGGAGGGCATTCAGATGGATCCAACTAAGATTGAGGCTATCACAAATTGGGAGATTCCAAAAAATATTCATGAGGTACGTAGCTTTCATGGGCTAGCGTCTTTTTATCGGAGGTTTGTTCGGGATTTCAGTTCTATTATTGCGCCTCTTACGGATTGTCTAAAAGGAGGTAGATTTGTGTGGACCAAAGAGGCGGAAACTGCATTCCAATTACTGAAGAAGAAGGTGACTGAAGCCCCTGTGTTAGTGCTTCCTAACTTTAGTGAGATTTTCGAGGTGCATTGCGATGCATCGGGCGTTGGAATTGGGGGTGTCCTGAGTCAAAAGAATAAGCCAATAGCGTTCTTCAGTGAAAAGTTGAACGAAGCAAAAAAAAAGTATTCGACTTATGACAAAGAATTTTATGCTATTGTGAGGAGTTTGGAGCATTGGCGACATTATCTTATTTCGAAGGAATTTGTTTTGTATTCTGATCATGAAGCCTTGAAGTATATCAATGGGCAACATAAACTGAACGCTAGACATGCGAAGTGGGTGGAATTTCTTCAAGCTTTCATTTTTTCCATTAAACATAAGGCGGGCGTGCTAAATAGAGTTGCTGATGCCTTGAGCAGAAAACATTCCTTACTGTCCACAATGCAGGTGAAAGTTCTGGGTTTTGATTCTTTTAAGGATTTGTATATTGACGATCCTTATTTTGGCGATATATGGAAGAAGTGCAAAGCGGAGCCTTTTCAGCAATTTCAGATTGTGGAGGGCTACCTTTTTAAAGGTAACAGGCTATGTATTCCTCAGTGTTCTTTGAGGGAGTCAATTATTATCGAGAGTCATGCAGGAGGTCTTGCTGGGCACTTTGGCGTGGATAAGACGATGGCCTTGCTATGTGAGCATTTTTATTGGCCACGAATGGAGCGTGATGTGACTCGATTTATAGAGAGATGCAGGGTATGTCATGTGGCGAAAACCAGAGGTACTAATGCTGGGTTGTATATGCCTCTACCTGTTCCAGATGCACCTTAGGAGGACGCCAGTCTAGATTTTGTCTTGGGATTACCAAAGACTCAACGGAATAAAGATTCCGTAATGGTAGTTGTCGACAGGTTTTCAAAGATGGCGCACTTTATTCCCTGTAACAAGACTTTTGATGCTTCACAGGTCGCGCGATTGTACCTACAGGAGGTTGTTAAGCTGCATGGAGTTCCTAAATCCATAACGTCAGATCGTGATGTGAAATTTGTGAGTCACTTTTGGCGTACTCTTTGGAGGCATATGGGAACCAAATTGCAATTTAGTTCCTCTCATCATCCCCAGACCGATGGGCAGACTGAGGTTGTCAATCGAAGCTTGGGAAATTTACTACGAAGCTGGGTTGGAGATAGTCCAAAACAGTGGGACTTGGTGTTGCCTCAAGCAGAATTTGCCTACAATCGATCGCAGAATCGAACTACAGGCAAAAGTCCTTTCGAGATAGTTTATGGGCGTAATCCAATTACTCCCCTGGATCTCACGCCATTACTGGTGGACAAACAGTTCAGTTCAGATGCTGATGACCATGCTAAACAGATCAAAGAGCTGCATTCACAGATTCATATCCAGATAGACAAGCAGAATATGAAGTATAAGCAACGGGTGGACAGACGCAGAAAAGGGGTCGTCTTCAAAGAAGGTGATCTAGTATGGATTCATCTCCGAAAAGAGAGATTTCCGGCTGGCAGGTTTAGCAAGTTGCAGCCTAGAGCTGACGGACCCTTTAGAGTTCTGGAGCGAATTAGTGATAATGCTTATAAGGTTGAGCTGCCGGGTAAGTATAATGTATCCGGAACTTTTAATGTAGCGGATTTATCTCCTTACCACACTGATGAGGAAGAACCTGAAGAGATTGATGCTAATGGAGATGAAGCCGATTCGAGGGCGAATCTTTTTTCTAGTAGGGGAGGATGATGCACCTAGGACCAGCAGACAGAATCAGTCAACGACATCGGATTGGGCTCAAATTTGGTCGGTTGAAGCGAAACGGCCGTCTGATCAATACTCGGTGCCGTTGGCATTGGATTTTGGCAATTCGGGATCGTTTAGATGGATTTCCGAGCATTTTTCTATTTTTAGGCAATTTTATAATTTAATGGTATTTTTGTAATTTTTGCGTTATCTTTTGTCATTAGGGTTGACACCTATATAAGGTCGTCTTTAGGGTTTTGATGACAGATTATTGAATTTTGAGAATATTACGATTGATATCGTTTTTGAGAGAACAGCGATTGTTCCTCATTCTATCGATTTTGTTCTTCATCGCCTTCTTTCTATTGTGCTTCGGCATCAATAGAGCTCAAGTAAGTTTGGCTTTTCAGATACAATTTGAGTTATCATACTATATATTACCCTGTCCACTGATCTGGTGGTTGGATGTGATGTCCTTGACAGGTTAATATGCAGTTTTTGTTCAAGGTGAGGTTTCACCACAAAAGGTGAAGAAGCAGCTAAAACTTTTCGTTGCTTGCTTTTTGAACTTTTGTATAGGCTGGTGTCACGACCTAAAAATTCAGGATTATTTCAGGTTAATAGATTATTAAGTTAAGTAAATTAATTAACCAAACTCGGACTCTCCCAAGTCCTACCAAATTGTAACTTTCATGCGAGCAATTGATGTGCAAATTATTTTCAAATCTTGGAGCCGTCACTAATCATTCTAGGTAGGTTGATTATGAACCTAAATGAAATATCAAGAGAAATACTTTATTTCTGCAAACCAGAGATTTCAAGTTCAGGAAATTGGTTACACTAATATTTCTATTAATGCCCTTTCGATACCCATTTCATGAAAATCATCTAAGTTGGCTACTTTCAAGGATTCAGATTTAAAGTTTTAAAGGTGTAATTTTTTTATTTTTTATTATTTTTAAATAGTAACCACAACCATCGCCACCGTCGGAGTACAAATAAATAATAATTTTTAAAAAAATTCAAATAGTAAACAATAATTTTTAGAAGTGGAAATTTTTAACTGTTGTCGAACAAACTTTTGTTCCAGGATCAGAAATTTTATATTGTTATCAAACGCAATTTTTTCGCTAAAAAATTCATCTATTTATTTTTGAAACAGAATGACATTCACACCTTGTATTATTGATTTTAAGCAAGAGAACAGCGATTAATGCTAGTTGTCATGTGGATAATGCAAGCTCTAATGACTTGGGAGTTCAATACTTGAAGAAGAGACTCATTCATTGGAACTCTCTACTATTGAATGGTGAGTTACTCCACATGAGATGTTGTGCATATATATTGAGCTTGATTGTGAGAGGGGTGGAAAGAAATGGATGATTCAATTATTAAAATACGCTCAGCTATGCGTTATGTGAGGTCCTCTCCATCGAGATTGCAACGATTTAAGAAGTACATTGAGTTAGAAAATATCGAGTCTAAAAGTCTTGTATGTTTAGATGTGGAGACTCATTGAAACTCAACATACTTGATGTTGGAAGCGGCTTTAAAGTTTGAAAAGGCTTTTATCTCGTTAGAAATTGAGGATCGCAAATTTTTTGAAGAGCTTTCCAAGGTAAGGGGAGGGACTGGATTGCCTACTAGTGTCGATTGGGAATATGCCCGTGGAATTCTTCCTTTCTTGAATATGTTCTATGACATGACTTTACAAGTATCAAGTACTTCTTATGTCACTAGTAATTGTTTGGTTGGGATTCTTATGATGATCCACAGATATTGTGAGAATGAAAAGGAGGATAACCCACCCACGCATGGCCGAGTTGGTTAAGAGATGGATTATCCCTTGTCGGGTCCCTGATTCAAATCTCCTAACTCGCACTCCATGACTTAAGTGGGGGTCGCGGCTAGTGGTTGTCATGCTAGTCCCCCCGAAGAATAATCGAGGTGCACGCAAGCTGGCCCGAACACCTCGGTCATAAAAAAAAAAAGGAGGACAAGAGTTTGCGGCAAATGGCCAAGAAAATGAAGATCAAATTCAATAAGTATTTTGGCAATGTAAACAACATCAATTTATCTTTGTTCATTGCTTGCATACTTGACCCTCGACATAAGTGAAAATATATGAAATGGTTGATTAATCGTTTTTATGAAAGTAAGCGGGCGGAAACTTTAAGAGATAGAGTAACAACATCTCTAAAGTTCTTGTTTGAGCAATATTGCACCGGTGTATGCCCCCAAAATAACTTGAGGTCGAAGGGTACAAGAACAATGAGTGTGGCAAAGTCTCCAGTAGTTGATGTGGATATTTTGAATGAAGAGTATCTTAGCAAAACAGGACAACAATATTTCGAAGAAAAATCTGAATTAGATAAGTATTTGGAAGAAGATCGTGAATGTTATAGTCCTGAATTTGATATCTTGACTTGGTGGAAAGTCAATTTTTCGAGATATCCTATCATCTATTTCGTTGCTCAAGATATTTTGGCTGTGCCATCTCAACTGTAGCATCAGAGTCTACATTCAGCATAGAAGGTAGAGTACTTGACGTGTTTCGTAGCTCCTTGACCCCAAACAAGGTGGAGGCTTTTGTATGTACTCAAGATTGGTTACGATCCGCACCAATTTCAGTTTCAATCGAGAAGGACATAGCAGAACTCGAAAATTTTGAGTCAGGTAAGAAATTACCGTAGAATTTTTATACTCTTCAATATTTCAATAGATACTATAATTCTCATTTTCATTTTGAATTCGATGTAGATTTGTCAACTATGACCATGAAGCTTAACTTGATATTGATTTCTCTTGATGATTGACGACCTTGGAGGTTGGTACTTGTTTAGCCATTTTCTTATTGATTCAATCTTGGCAAATGATGGCCTTACCCCGTGGATGCTTTTCGCAGGAAACCATTATATGGAGTTCTTGAAATTTCTAAAAGAGTTGATGGTAAGATTTTTAAATGTACAATATTGGTCTCTGCCTCTCTGGTATTGATGTCCTCCCCTGTTTGTTTTTGCTGTTAGTGTATTGAATTTCTAGCGATGTTATCCCCCTTCTTAAAAACAAGGAATAGCCTTCTCCTTTCACTTTATGTGCCTGGAAGCATTTTTTCGCTGGATTTTAAAGAATGGGGTAAAGTTACATACTCCATTGGTACTTTTGTATTGTCTTTTAATTGCTTGCTGTGTTATTTTTTACTTTTCCTGCAAAGTGTCTCTCTTCTCAGAACCTGTTCCTTTTTGGTTTTCAAGCTTTAACATTGTTGGAGAGTGCCATTAGGAGGGATCATTTGTCCCCTAATTTCGAGACCACTAATGAATTGCTGAGTATGTCTTCTGCATTTGTTGCTGATGTTTCTCCCAGTCTTGAAGCTTTGAATGTACTCCCATGGATACCTCAAACGACAGCTGCAGTTGCCTTAAGGCTCATGGAATTTGATTCAGCTATCTCTTATTCGCTTCATCAAAAGGGGTCTGAGGTTAATAATGGTTCTGGGGACTTTTAGGTGATTTGCTTGTTCAAAAACACATGAAGGAGAAGGTCTTAATGATGGCTGACTTTCGCCATCATACTGTTGCACCATTTTGTGTTGAAAAAAGTTATTTGCATGTATTGATGCATTTTGTGCTCTCCTTTCTTGGATTTTTTTTATAAATCTTTTTAGTCAATGTTCAATCTCTCTTGGTCTTTCATTGTGTATTCTGAATTAGAGAAAGTTGTTTATATAAGCTTAGCAAAGGCCTCATGTGTATATTGCTTGTTTACCAAGCCTTCTAGGGTGTATTTTTCTCGAGTTTGCTATCATATGACACTTAGATCAGTGACAAATGAAATTTCATTGGTGACAGTGTCTATGACATAGCAGAAAGAACGTGCATACTTGTGCTCTTTCAAGATCTTTGGCTTTAGCAGCCATATTATATCATGTTTCTTTTGTGACTTGATCTCTGAATTAAGTCGATGCCATGGAAAACAGTTTGAGGGTTGTAAGAAAAATCTTCATGTCTGGGTATCCGTTACTTGTGTCCGATTGGCATAACTTTTTAATTGATTGACACCTTGAAATATTTGTCTCGGCTTAACTTATATTATTCAATGACCTTACACTAGATTTTTCAGAAAGGCTACTCATATGAGATGAAAAAAAAATTGTTGAGACTCAGTAATCAATTAATAACTCTGAGTTATTCACTTGGATTTCAATAGCGAAAAAAAATTGAAAATTGAACCGAATCGAGCTGAGTTTTTAGTTTGTGGTTCAGGACAATTTCGATTTAGTTCAGATGCATTTCCTAATGGTTCAGTTCAGTTCGATTTTTCAAAAAATCGAATTGAATTGAACCATTGACACCCCTATCGTTGATTTTAAGCAAGAGAACAACAATCAATGCTAGTGGTCAAATAATATTTCACTCAAACGGAAAAAAGAAGTCTCTGACCAAAAAAAAGAAAAACGGGAAAAAGAAGCCCGACCAAAAAAAAAAGTGAAAAAAAAAGACAAACAGAACCCATGTGAAAAGTGAAGTAATAAAGCCAATTTGCGTCAGGAAAGTCTTGGTCTTCCTGAACTTCATTAAAGTTTCTTTCGCATCATCTCCTTTTCATGTCGGCTTCACTTTCTTTACAAAAAAAAAAAAAAAAAGGTGCTTGATATCCAACAAAGTCTTGGTCTTCCTGAGTTATGTGGCAGTTACAGTGCTAACAATTCCTAGCAAGATGGGTGACAATGATCTGCTGAAGGATGCTAAGATAGTAGTTAATGGTCGGAAACGGTTTGATAGGAGACTCCTGATATTTTTTAACACGATTTGCCAGTTCACTAAATGTTATTTGTAAACTATAATTTTCAGTGGACCATATATTGTTAAATGGTGTTTTGTGACTAGTTTAGTATTGCGAGTGCAAGAATAAAACAAAGGAACTTGCTCAATGGACTGGTTGGTGAACTAATCCTTTTCTCGTTTAGCTCAAGTTGCGTGCTTTTGTTTTCCTAATTGAGCAAATACAAATGCATGATGAAAAATTTTGGTCTTCGCGAGTTTTTTATGATTTATTTTCATGACTAGATATATAGGGTGGGCATGACAACACTTCTATTTCAAAAATCGACTTCTGACCAGAAATTGATTTTTCTACTTCTGTTACAGAAGTTGATTTCTAATCAGAGAAAGGCAATTGATGATAGGACTAAATTTTTACTTCTAGAACAGAATCTCGTTTGATAATGATTGAAAATTTCTGCGTCTAGAACATTATTATCACAAAATATTTTACAAAAAATTATATACCCTATTCTAAAATGTATGTTATTCAAGAAAAGTTAAATGCAAATACTGACGAATTTACGTGTGATTTGTCATTTTATCATTTATGTAAATGCGGACCAAATTATGGGAAAATTGTTTTAATGAATACGATAGTCGAGCTCATATACTCACGCTAAAAGCACATATCCTTCCTCTCTTGTGCCTATGGTGTGGTTTATATCGCGATGGGCATAATATATTAACATTTTTCATGCGTATTATATTGCAATGGGCATAATATAAAATCGATCGACTTTAGCTGATTTTGTTTGAAATCTAGTGGTCCTGAGATCACCTACATATTAGCTGTTGTATTAAACGCACGGAACCATTAAATTTAATAGAATATGATTCAACTGTTGTATTAAACACACTTATGTGATATAACCAAAGCTATCATGCACTTGATTATTCGCATGTCACCTCCATCATATTCCAATACAAACAGAACTTGCACGGAAAATGGCAAAAGAACATGATTCATGCTCAATTCAGATTGCGTTAACAAAATCACAAATCACCATAGACTTGGTGCATTAAATCCAACATGTGGATCTATACAAGTATTCTTTACATGAGGAGACAGAGGAAAATGTAGAGACTCCAACACAAAATCGTGAAGCCATTTTCGGACCACGGAATGTCTCCATTTGACTATGCAATATGCAACATGATGCTTACAAGCATGAAGAGAAGACCCTGAATGTAGCACCAAGGGGATTTCCTCGGGGCACATGGAGCACTTGGAACACTTGGCCAAGACCGTTTCTGCAAAAGCAAGGCAAAAAGAGAAACCAGTAGGATGTTCACACTTACACTCGATGAATTATCTTTCAAGTCACTAATTCAAATGGAAAAACAAATTCCTGAATCCTGCGGGTCTTTGGTTTTAACCACTTGTTAAGTCAGAGAGGGCCTTCCACTGCTACGAAAGTGAACAGTTGGCTAACTAGCACCCCACAAGGAAAAACGATCACATCATCATCTCTGACATGTTTACAAAGTGGGTCTTCTCTTCTCCAGAATGCTCAATTCTCAACCTAAAGCACTTAAACAACAAAAATGATGTATTTGAAGATGTCACTGGGAGAGTGCCCAGAATTAGGAGCAGATGGAGGATCTCCCTTAAAAATCCATTATGAGAGGTCAACCGAAAATATTCATCTACAGTCAATCAAACACAAACAAATTTTCTAAGAGCGACAACCAATTTCTTTTACCTTTACAAAAAGAGCTGCTTAGAATCCTGATCTTTTTTAACACAATTTTCTAGTTCATTAATGTTATTTGTAAAGTATAATTTTCAGTGAATCATATATTGTTAGGGGGTAATTTGTGATTAGTTTAGTATTACGAGTGCCAGAGTAAAACAAGGGAATTTGCTCAATAGATTGGTTGGTGAAGTTGAACTAATCAATTTTTTTGTTTAGCTCAAGACGCGTGCTTTTGTTTTTCTTATTGAGCAGATTAAAATGCATGATGAAAAGTCTTAGTCTTCGCGACTTTTTTTTTATGATTTATTTTGGTGATCGGATGTACAGTTTCCCAGCTCTTAGGGATCTTTTGATCATGATTATTTTTTATCTAGCGCTCGGTTTTTGTGTTAAAAAAAAAAAACTCAGTGGGATTGGCAGAATCGAGAAGCTCAAGTGAAATTTGTGTTTTGTCACTTTTTGGGAGACGAAAATGATGCGAAAGGAAGATAGAGAATAAAGCAGCAAAGTGAAATAGAGAGAGGAGTGAGGGAGACCGCGCAGCAATGATGACAGTGTTAGAAAATTCATACAATATGTATATTAATCTATAAATCAAATCATAACCAATGAAATGAAAGATAGGTTTATAACAGACATGTCATGGACTATGTCATTCACCATAAGTCTCACCAATCTTCTTCTTTGAAGATCTGCAATCCACAAAGTTGTGATCTATCTTGTCACAGTTGAAGCATGTGCCTTGATATCTGTTCTTGGCCACTTTAACTTGCAATCATTTAAACTTCGAATCACAATAATAAATGTGATCAAGCTGCTTCAAAGATGAAAACATTAAGTTGGCAGAAGCACAAAATTTGATCCTTCAGAAGCAGTATTCAAAAACGTCAGATGCAAAAAATTCATCAGATGCAACTGCATCTGAACCCTTCAGATGCAACTGCTTCTGAACCATCACATGCAGAAATTCGTCAGATGCAGAAATTCGTCAGATGCAACTGCTTCTGAACCCATCAGATGCAACTGCTTCTGAACCCATCAGATGCAGTCCTTCTGGACCCGTCAGAAGCAGTCCTTCTGGACCCGTCAGAAGGAGTTCCTTCTGGACTCGTCAGATGGAGTTCCTTCTGACCCTCCTTCTGAGTTTCCTTCTGACCCTCCTTTTGAGCTTCCTTCTGAGTCTCCTTCTGACCTTCCTTCTGACCCTTCCTTCTGAGCTTCTTTTTGAGCCTCCTTCTGACCTTCCTTCTGAGTCTCCTTTTGAGTCTCCTTTTGGATAACAAAATCTGAATGGAAATATAACAATATAAATAAATTGATTAAAAGAATACCGAGGCCTGTGTACGATGCAGTTTCCTTAAAACAGATTCGTCCCCTCCAGTACGTGCTTTGAGGTTTCGTGGACGTCTGTCTCCCAGGATACAACGGTTGAACAGCGATAGATGCTAGCACAACACTCCAACGCTTTCGGCGAACTTGAACAACACGAGAACACTATGGAAAGCAATGCAAATGCATAGAATCGGAAAAGATGGAGAAAAGTTTTCCTTTTGAGATTGTAGTGTTCTCCTATCTCACTTCCTCTCTTTCAAACAGAATGTAAAACCACATATTTATAGGCTAAGTGGGGCATTGCGAAAATAAATAATAACGGCTAAAATAATTCTGTCGTTTAGAGCCGTTATGTAATTAATTCTGTAACCACAGAATTATAACAACCGTTACTTAGTTAATACCATTTACACACCGATAATTAACGTAAGCACGATTAACGGCTTGAGTTGGAAAAAATTAAAACAGAAGGCAAAAATGGGCTTGTCGCGAGGCCCACTTTTCTGTCCGGCATTCGCGTACGCAGGTCGTGCGCTCGCGCCCAAGTTCAACTTGTCGGGTCTCCGTCGGGGTCCGGGATTCGCACCCCCCCTACGCGTGCGCGCGAGGCATAGTGCTTGTGCTATGATAGTTACCACTCAAAGAGAGTGTATCCATATATAAAGCACTTCAATGCCTTCTTCCTTTCCTATGTGGGACTAGTGCTTTGTCACTTCCCACTTCCAACTTAAGAGTGTTCTTTGAGAAACAATTTCTCATTCACTCACCATCAAAATACCTCATATTTCCAACAATCCCCCACATGAATGAAAATTGTTTTGGTTTTGACTCTGTGATAGTGTTCAACAAATGAAACCTGCATAGGATAGGTAGGTGTCACCCTTTGAACCTTCCCTTGTGAAAGTATATTTAATTTACCAGCTGTCCAGTAGACATGATGTCCTTGAACTGTCCTGCTTTCTTAGTAAATGACCCATACACTTCACACATGAATCATCAACGTTTGTTCAGTTCTCATGAGTATGTTCGTTTTGGCCATGAACATCGTCCTGGTTCTGCGAGAGTTTCTAAAGAATTCAGCCCTCAATAATTCTCCTTTGAAGCGGCCCCACTTCTCTCTCACATAGGTGATTACTTAATCTTGAGTAATTAATTTACTCCACTTAAGAATCATTAAAGCAATAGTTGCTATCCTTTTCCTGATAAACCCCCACAGTAATTTGTTTACTCCACATACTTGGGGGATATCAAATCACTGTTTCTTTTATAGGAATGATTTGAGGGATAAACCCCCACAGTGATATCTTAAGTTCGTACACTTAGGTTGTCCCTTTTAAACCTAGATCTTGGGATCTCCAGTCAGCTAGGTTGGGTTTTCCGTTATACAAACTTTTCTGTAATGGGCTGTAGTCCCATTCCTATAGTTGCCTTTCCAACTAACTCTCTGTTTAACCCTTTTGGTTAGCAGATCTGCAATATTATCCTTTGACTTTACGTAGTCAACAGAGATAATTCCAGTTGAGAGTAGTTATCTAATGGTATTATGTCTATGACATATATGTCTAGACTTACCATTATACATAAAACTCTGTGCTCTTACAATCGCAGATTGGCAATCGCACTGTATACAGATTGATGGCACATGTTTTTTTGCCGTTTTGGAATATCCTCTATGAAATGGCATAGCCATTTAGCCTCTTCATCACATATGTCCAAAGCTATAACTTTGGATTCCATTATAACAGTTTGTTTCAAGGATTTCCAAAAATATGGCTGCATCTACTAATGTGAATTCATATCCACTAGTAGATTTTGGAATAGCCATTTTTGCAAGGCACCCCCACACTCGTAAGCATTTATAGGATGGTCTCCTACCTTTCCATAGCTCATAAGGGGAACAACCATTTTTGCAAGGCACCCCCACAATCGTAAGCATTTATAGGATGGTCTCCTACTTTCCATAGCTCATAAGGGGTTTTATCCTCTTTATTTCGAGGTATTGCATTATTCTCACCTTATGAAGGAAATAATGCTTCACAAGGTCAACAAATAACTTGTTATTGCCCTAATTCATGAAATCGTCAATCACATAAGTTGGGTTACTATCACTGTTGATTTACCTCAACTGGCTAAGTCCCATTTCCCTCGAGGAATAGTCAGAGGATCGGCCGAATCCATTTCTGACTTCATATTATCAATGGACATAATTCCATTTTCAAGCAATTGCTTTATCACGTCACTCCTCGAGCGAACATATCTTTTTCTTTTTGCAATGGCTATTGCCACTTGGCAATCACAATGCATAGACATGTAAAGTGCCGATTTCATTTCCTTGAGCAAACCTCAAGTTATCAAGATAAAATATTTCGTTCTTCTTCTCCTACTAAAGTGTAGGAGGATAAACGTTATATTTCCACAAATATGCTTGGTAGCATCTAGGTTTATCACCTATTATTTTTTCGTTAGCCATAATATTGGCTCGAGAAATGACCATAACATTTTTCATAATCATCTGCTTCAACCAAATTGACTTTTGGTTTAGCAGGATTGTCATTTCCTCCAAAATATTTTGTTTGGTTGAGTTCCAAACTACAACATCCCACCAAGTGTGAATATGATCAAATAGTGGATCTTGTCTCATTCGAATCTAATTTCGAATTATACACAGAAATCACCAATTGGTGTTTCTCATTGCTTCTTATAGAGAACAAATTTCTCTTAAGACTTCATCTTTGCTTTTAAGCAAATCTACATAGCATTTTTTATGCTATCATCGATAAAGGTAATACAATATTTATTACCGCCTCTTGTTTGTATGAATTACAAATTCACATACATCACAATGAATAAGCCTCTATTGATTCATCTATTTTGTACATAGAGCCTCTATTGGCTCTTTCCTTTCGCGTTCAGAGCCTCTATTGAACCTTTTGTGTTCAAGGTTTCTATTGAACTTTTCGCGTTCAGAGTCTCTGTTAAGCGCTATTTTTGTTCAAAGCGCCGCACATGTTTCAAGCAATCTCTTCCGCATAGGATGGGAAGAATCGCTTTTCGAAACTCAGCTTCAGATGCCTCCCATGTCTTGATATGGTTGGCCTTATCGTTGCTCTTGGTGTATCACCATAGCAACGCATTTTCCAAATACAAGGGTATGGTGCTCACACGCACCTTGTCATTGTTGACACCTGATTTTTGACCATCTATCATTGTGATTTTTATTTTTAAAATAAATTAAAAATATCAAAAAAGGTCATAAAATCACAAAATCAACTTTGGAAGCCTTAGCCTAGCCTCAGGAACCAATTTTGAATAAAAAATATTTTTGGTATTTTTTAATATTTTTCGAATTTATTTAATTATAAAAATACCCAAAAAATCAGAAAAATACCATTCGTAGTCAGAAAAATACCCAAAAATATTCGATAATTTTTTTTAATTTCCTCTTCAAGTGTATTACTTTAAATCTCAAAAATTCGGCTAGGGTCAACGTGTTCCTTAACAAACATAAACCCAAACCGAACCCAAAAAAAAAAAATCATTTTCGAGTCTTTTAATTTTCAATTATCACTTTTTATAAGCTATGACATTGGATTCTAAAGTCTTGAAGTGCAATTGGGTCAGTTTGCCCTCCAATTTGATCAATTTTAACCAAAAAGGCTTAATTGCATATTTTTCTTTCAACTAGTCCCCGGTTTCACGGATCTTGAATTTCACACGGGCATATCCATTAAAATTCAACACCTCTGCCCCATAATTTTCATCATGCCCAATCCATTGGCGGCCTCAATTCAGGCTAATTTGGTAGTTTGGATGTATACGTATGCTCTACGTATTTATACGTCATGCGTATTTATACTGTTTGGTAACCTCTTTAACTCTTGTAATAATAATAATGGTTATTATTTTTAACACCTTTGTTAGTGCTATTTTTAAATAGCATTTTTGTATTATAAATTGTGAGTGTTATTTTTAGATAGCATTTATAATTGTTAGTGCTATTTTTAAATAGCATTTTTGTATTATAAATTGTGAGTGCTATTGTTAGTGTTATTTTTAAATAGCATTTTTGTATCATAAATTGTGAGTGCTATTTTTAGATAGCATTTATAATTGTTAGTGCTATTTTTAAATAGCATTTTTGTATTATAAATTGTGAGTGTTATTTTTAGATAGCATTTATAATTGTTAGTGCTATTTTTAAATAGCATTTTTGTATCATAAATTGTGAGTGCTATTGTTAGTGTTATTTTTAAATAGCATTTTTGCATTATGAATTGTGAGTGTTATTTTTAGATAGCATTTATAATTGTTAGTGCTATTTTTAAATAGCATTTTTGTATCATAAATTGTGAGTGCTATTGTTAGTGCTATTTTATAATTCAATTTATTAGAAGGTGTTTTTGGCTATAAAAGGATGACAAGAGTTTTGAGGTTGAGGGAGAGAGAGGACATACGTTGAGAAAATTCTTAGAAGAGGGAGACATTTTGTAGAGTGTGCAAATTTTTGAGAGCTTAGAGAGAAGAACACAAACACTATCTATATTCTCATAATCTTGAGTGAGTAAAATATACTAAGTTCGGAATATTGATTCCGCATATTGCTAGCACAATTGTTGTGGAGTTATTAGTCGTCTCCCCGTTCGTCAATTGGTGGTGCGTCTGAACTAGATGCCTAACACTTGTGGAGGCTGAGATCGAAGAACATCGAACCGACACCTCCGTTCAAGCACGCTACGAGAGGTAATCTATTTACTCCCTTTGAGGCTTTGTGATTTTTTTCGATTGAAATGCACGAAGTACGCCTCTGGAGATACATGTATGGGTTGTTATTTATTTCCGCTACGTGTTACGTGGATCCCAACAGTGGTATCAGAGCCAATCCTTAGGTTTTTTCGTGCATTTAATTGATTTTTGCAATTTTTGCAATACTATGGCCAATATGTATTAACGAATTGTTCGTCTTACATGGCTAATGGAGGTTGATTGTTTTATATGATAAATTAATCAATGTAGCAAAAATTGAGACTAAATCAATTTTGAATCGAAAATTTATGGCTATCTTATTTTACGTAAAAATTTTGAATATGATTCAACGTAGAATTTTTATTGTGCCTTCCTAAGTTTTAAATTGTGAATTTATTACTTACGTGGAAGGGTGGTGATCATGGAAAAATCCCTAATCGATGTGATTGATGTATATATGAATGTATGATGATTATTTATATATTTGGGGTTGTAATTATTAAATGGAGGCTGCGTACTCCTTTTATTTTTCATGTAATCTTTATTTTTAGCATAGTCAATTGTTGATGTAAATGCTACGAGGATTACGTGGATGAGCCTTTTAAGTCGGCGAGCTCTTTGGGGCCCAATTCTTGAAGAGTTCAAGAAACCAAGAAGAAGCGAAGAGCGGCTCTCCGTTATTAAAATATTAAAATGATTAAATGTGGTCTCATTGGCTCGAGATCCATTAAATCATAATTCCATGATCACCACGTAGGGTAGATGTTTATGTGATTGACATCTATTTATTTGTTATGATTACGTGAGCATGTTAAACTGGTTAATATGCAAAGTCAGACTTACCTCACCCAAAATTGCGCCTGCATGAAATCCTAGTTAGGAAAATCACTCGCGTTAGGTATCGAAAGGGCGTTGGTAACGACACCAGCGTAACCAAGTCCCTGAACCCAAAATCTCTGGTTCCGTAGAACTGATCGATCTCTCCCAATCGGTTGGTAAGGTTTCCGGTCTACCCTCCGAGAAAGACCGGTGGCCACTCCAAATGCATGCACAAGTTGCACATGCCACCACGACCACACTAAGGTCGAAATCGATCGGCTCTTATCGCCGAATCCCTTTGAAAAATACTCCCGCCGCGATTTGGTATGGGCTTGGGAGGGCCCGCGCTGATCTAAAGCCCGCGATCCGCACTCCGGTGCTGGGGAAAAGGCCCGCGATCGGTAATCCATTAGCCGCGTCCGCTTTCGGACGGGTCGCGACAGCTGGCGACTCCGCTGGGGATGGTGTTTTAGAACCTATGGTTCTAGACCCCAAGTGGACTTAGACCGTAAAACGCTGAGTGATATTTCTAACCCTGCAGGCGCTCTTGAAGGTGAGGTAAGTCCGCTCATGATAGGTGTTATTTGTTTTTGCAGATTGGAGTGATAAGGGGGGTAGTCTGTGATTAACATTGTCTTATGCAGGTTGGCGTAGGAATGTATGCTATGTTGATGATTTGGAGCGCTGATTGATAAACTGTTGTGCATGACTTACATTGTGATGATCACGACACATGGACACACACAACCGCGCCTAAAACCCCGGGCGCCGCCTATAGGAAAACAATAGAAGGGATTGAAATTGGAATCTCCGTGAGGAAAAACACGGGGTAATCCACTTTTCAATTCCGCTCATTTTGAACTATGGATCGAGCCCCAATGCAACGATAGTTGTGCAATGGAATCTGCTCTTTCTAGAACTCGAGACGGGAGCCTTGGCCTTAGGTTCCAAACCCTTTTGATTTTTAGAGTCAAGCCTCACTTGTCTCATGCGCATGTATATGGATGGTTGGTATACCTAAAACCAAAAAATCATTGGGTACCTCTCATGGTAAGATGCTGCCTTTTCTATTTAAATTCACTTGCAGCCTTTTATTTCGCACAACATGCTGCATTCATCGAGTCCGATGGTTGAGTCTAAATTCCATTTTAGAGTACGGATTGCAGAGATGATCTCTCCAAGTCAGTCCCACATCCCGGACGTATTCAAATATGAGCGACGCGTTATCCGCCATCGGACTGTCGGGACATTCAAACGGAGTTTACCCTCTTCGAGCTGTCCAAGGAATGATCCAGTAACCATACCGATAGTTAAAGGACACGCGATAACAGCAAATCCGAGACACCTGCCGGACATTATCAAAAGGGTATCTAATGAAAACGAAGACCCGAAATAGCCAGTCCGAAGACATCAAGCGTCGTCCCCCGAAGACCCGACTTGGGGCATCTCTTTAGGTTATTAAGGGTCACGTTCCAGTCGTCCCTTTTCTTTTATCAGGATCATCGAGTCTGTAAGGAGCACCCGTCTGTTGGTCCCCCATCTATCTTTTACACATCGATTCCTAAGTCTTGTCTAAGTGTCTTGACATTGGAATGTGACACTGGAATTTCTCTCAACCATTCGAATTTTTCGGTTCAATTGCGTGTCTTACCCAGATGAAATTTTCGTTAGAACTCGTACTTGGCATGTTTAAACCCAAGTACGAGAATCTAACATTCATTTCATGGTGCGCCGGACATGGAATTGAACCGGTCTATAGCATGCATCATTGGTAATCCTTGGTAATTAACTAAAGTCGTCCATGTTTCCTGAATTCAAGAGGAGACATGATATCCAAGTTACCTTCGGAAAAATCATTTCAATTTGGATGTCCTATCTCTCACCGAATTTAGGACACATTGGAATTGCATTTTTATCTTCTTGGAAATTCCACAGATTTTCTGGGGATTTGCCAAAAGTAATAACCATGGATTACGCTCCTTTTAGTTTTATGTTTTCTCTTGAAAAACATCGGTAAAAACTTTTCACATGAGGTTAAGGCTTGTGTAATAGTCCTTATCTTCGTTATTCACAAGAAAGCATAAAATTGAAAGGATTTATGCTTTACTTCCATTTCTAACATAGTCTTGTCATTCGAACACAATTTCCAAAATCAAAATCCAAAGACTTGTGTGAAGAATCAGTCACAAGTTAAAAGCACTGGACCACCCTAGAGAGTCAACTGATGAGGGAAGACCAGGGAATCCTCAAGAAAAATAGTCAACTGATGAGGGCATCTTGCCATCTTTCAAGACGTGGAACGGCATGCAATCAAAGGAGCCACATGCGGAAGAGAGTTAGCTGTAATCTAATTTAAAAATTTGCTGATTGTGTTTTATTGATCCTTAGGAGTGGTGCTTCAAGAAGATTGAAACTGGCTGACAACTCGAGCCACTAGGATGGATATTTGAAGTCAGACAAAGAAGTCGACTTCTCACCAAGACAGCATACTGGGGCAATGCCCACCAAGATGAAAAGGAACGGGAAACTCCAAACAACAGATATCCCCAAATTGAAAAGAGAATCGTAAAAATTATGAAGTGGATCAAAGCAGTCAACTGGGGCAAATCCCACTTAACTAGGGCAAACGCCACCTAACCGGGGCAGTAGGGTCAAGTGTAAAGACGTGTCGTTCCTAATTGATTTTCAATCAGATACCGGCATAATATTTCCTATCTTTTCCTCTCAGGTGAAAAACAGGTAGAGAAGGAAAATCCATTTATGGATAGACACGAGGGACATGTTTTACATGGCATACATTTGTTGAAAATGTCCTCATCCGATCACGTGAAAGATGATCATGGAACGATGGTGAAACTGTGATGACGAGAATGAACGGGCCCATTGAAAAATTTCCAGCATCTTGGATGCCAAAAGTGACCAGGGCGGGGATAGTAAATCCGTAGTCGTTTCAATTAAAGCTCCTTATGCAGCAATCGAGTCACTCATTCATTTCATCGTACAGGTGGAATAAAAGATTGTTAAACCGTAAGGTGAATGCGACAAGACACAATGAAGAAAATTGTTGCTTGTGAAGTAACACTCCAGGATGTTGAAGTACTCAGCCACAAGTAAACCCGTGCTTGCTGATGTCAAACAACAGAATGATCGAGGGATGTCATGAAATGACGACAAGGCAAAATATGCATGAAGAATTTGGAATGCATGGATGAGACCAAGAAGTGTCAAACGTTGCAGAACATCAAATGCTGAGATCTTCGGAAGATTGAATACACCAACACGGCATGATCAAACTGCCTGCAACTAAATCAGCCGGCCCAGGCGAATCACTCAGTGGCTGGTGGCAAATCGCTCCTCTACCCGAAAAGGGTACCAAATGTCGGATATGCCGAATTCACCATAGGGATGTGCAGGGAAAGTTTTCGAAGCAATAGCTATCACCCACGAAGCATGATGAAGTGGAGTAATCCACCAAAGACGAAACGCACTAAGCCCTTCTAGATGAGGAAGAGAGCGATGCGGGGCCATTCATTCGGGCAAAAGGACGTATCGTTCCAAAATGATTATTTTCTTGATGTGAGAATAATGTTTCCTTTCATTTCCTCTCAGGTGATGATCAAAAGCTAAGGACCCAAGATGCAGTGCCTTCAAATGACCAAACAATGAGTATCCTTTTCATGGCATCTCAGACATGCACTCTAGTTAAATATTTTCGAGAGCATTCTAATGACTCAATTTGGGAACAAAACCTTTGAGAAAATCTAAAGAAACTTCTCATCATTTAGAAATCTTTGTGAAAAGAACACTTAAAAAGAAAAATTCAAGTTTTACAGATTGACACATCTGATAAAAATGCTTTCTCTGAATAGAGTGAAAAGCACGAACTCATTTTTCGTTGCTAGCATACATAACATGCATCATGCATATCATGCACATATCCTGCATACAGAGAACCCAAAGGGAGAAATGTCGGTTCCCACAGGACAATTTTCAAGGGTAAATTGTATCGACTCTAATAGTCAATTATACATGTCATTTACTCATGAGGTCTTTTCTTTTCAACAGGCGAACATCAAATACCTCAAATGGCGACTGTAATCGAGAGAATCACCGAACCGCCACATGACAAATCCCAAGAATATCAAGCTGTCTAAAGACAGAAGAAAATAATCAAAGACTCTGGCAATTGAGACAGATGACCAGAATCGACAAAAATTTATAGAGGCAAGTTCCCCCACTTTCTTCGAGAAGCCAAGCCGGGGAAAAATTCTCGTGAACCCCCAGGAGAGTGCATCGGACCAGGGTTATCAAACCTAGAGATGACAAACATCAAGACAAGCCTCACTGGGGCCAAATATTTAAAAAGCACAGTTCCTTCAAACTTTGGAAAGGCGAAACCTCTAAGGGAGTATCTCTTTCCTAAAATTCCAAATGAAGTCCGACGCCTGTCTCTTCATGTACAAGTGCATGGGCGTCTTCAGATTGGATTGAAAATCGCCAACAAACACGGGAAGTTCTAAGGCATGTTGCCAAGACGAATACCGCCCAATTGGGGCAAAGCAGTTGTTGACGTGATTAAGGATCATTTCACGAACAACACCCACAAGTGCAGACGAGAGGAAGCAACATTCGTCGTCCACATCAGTATACGATACTGAAGTAACCCTCACCAAATGTGGCGCGTCAACAATCGACCAAAGAGAGGAATACGTCAGTAAGACGTCATCATGAATCCCATGAGAGAAGACATTCCCGAAGAGGATAAGGATTGCGACAAAATACGAAAATGAAGTTAGCCGGGGCAAGCGTCGCCTAGCTATGACAAATCACGCATAACTAGGGCGAGTGAATCATTTATACACTGGACAAAGAAAGATGTGTCTTCTCCGGCAAAGTCAATGGACGCTATTGCAGAGTCGTTCGCATCAGAATTGAACCCTGGGATACCAACCTGGGAAGTCATTGGCGCTAAAAAGCCATGAAAGAAAACAGCTCGCCGACGTAGGGGGCGAAAAGAAATATCAGTTGCAGGAGACAGGTTGCTAGGAAACGAAACCCTGGAAAAGGACGTACAATGCGTCCAAGAGCATGAATGGATCTCCTCCAGTGCAAATCCTTGAGAAGGATTCATTGCCAACCAGATGGAGGAATCATGGCCACAAGATAGATGGCCAACTTCTGCAAGCCGCACGTTTATGTTCAAACGGAAACACAAAACAGAATAAGGCGGTATCGTTCCAATCTATCTTGAATTTTGGAATACAAACTGACACCTAACTCTCGTCCTTGACAGGGGTTCGCCAACAAGGCGAAGCAGGATTTTTACAACCCTTGCATACTTGTCGGAGCACATGACCAAGGGTAAGATGTATCATTCCGATTTTTGAAAAATTCGCGAACATACAATGACATGTTTCTTCTACATTTTCAGGGACCTCCAGCCATGGTGGACAGGTAAGTACCCCTTTTCTCAACCCAAAACAAAAAAGAAAAAAAAAAGAGAAAAAGAAAAGCTTTTAGAATCTAATGTCTACAAAAGACATAGAGTTCTAACTCCATTAACAATCATGTTTTGAAAACAGGAGGTTGTCTAAACATGATTAGAACATGCATGGTGCAGCATAAAATCCCCTTGACGGGTAAAATTTTTGGAGAAGATGAAAGAGATTTTTTCCCAGCAAAAGTTATTCAAAACTTTCAAAAGGACGTTTTCTCAAAAGACGAGAGGCAAAGCCTAATCCAAACACGTTCTATACACACTTGAGAGAGAAGTGGAGCGGATCAGGTAGCAAAATCTGGACCTACGGAAGTAGGGATTATTCGCAGCAATTACATGGATTGGGACGACGGAGGCATTCGTTTCATATCCCCAAACACTACAGGTGACCATTGACAACCCATTTGAACGGCGATTTTCATTCTCAACCCGGTCAAGAACCACCCCACATCGGAGCAAAAAGGGAGCAAGTCCAGCGGCATCGGGAGAAAATGGTTAGAAATTTTCTTGCTCGGACTAACATTAATCTTTGTGTGTTGTTTATATGGTAATCCAAATGCCATAGGATGACGAGAAGCATTTATTTCTCTTTCCCACACACCATATCCTTTGTACAGCCAAGTTGAGCCTGCAAATTCGTTTCATGAACCCATTGGTGATCATTCCAAGACGGAAGCAGCACCACTTCAAAAATGGAAGAGTTCAAGACTCAGGGATTGCGAAGAGGATTCCCGGGCTGATATTTAAAGCATGTTTAGACTTTCAGACATATGTCTGACATGATCCCATCGAGGATGAGAAGAACCGGGATTTCAAAAAAATAATAATAATAATCCCTAGCATCAAGAAAAAGCAAAGTGCCTGGTAAAAGTAAGGCCGATGCTCGTGTAAGTTGTTTGATTGATCCACAATGAAGCCCGGATGGGAAAAGAGGAAATCCCTAAATGAGCCAAATCAAAAAAGGGCTACTCCCCAAATGCTGCCAAGCACAAAATAAAGACATGGAGAGAGTCGGTCTCTGAATGCAACAAGAGACTCTTTCTAAAGAGCTGGTGCACACATCAAAGTCGGTTGCGCACCTCAAAAACTAAAGATGCAGAAAGGAAAGGACAGGTGGCAAATCAGCAATGATCACCAATGTCAAACCCGCCATGAATTCTGGGCCAAAAACGAGCCTTTTTCGGTCCCCAATCCTACCAATGTTACAACCCTGAAACAGTCTTCTCTGACTAAGACACTTGGGTTAACATATAGCTTAGCTCGAAGAAGTACGAGCAAGACTATTTCTTTCTCATTTTGCAGGGTTCTTGACTTGTAAACCCGGAGCAGATGGTGAAGACTTTCATTCAATGGCCTCGACTCCAAAGCGGGTCCCCCTTGAAAACCAATAACCAAGCCCAACATTACGGTTCCGTGGAAGACCTCCCGACCGATCAAAATGTATGCGCTGCGAATGAGCCTGAAACCTAGACATAGGTTAGTTGGGAATTGAGTGCATCCCCTATAAAAAAAACCTCTATCTCAAAACAGGTGAGAAGACCTCCTTGTCGAGAAATATTCCAATTGATGTTTTGAACAAACTTTTTTTGGAATTTTCAAACTGTTGATCCAGATTTTCCATGCAAGGAATTTGTGATCACATTTACATGTTGCAAGAATGCTTTGGATAACCTCCAGCATCAAAATGCACATTTCACAATTAAAACTTAAGTCCTACGGTTTTTGTCAAATGGACAGCCGTGGTCTTCCCAAAGATTACTAACGTTTTCTTGGTGAAGAAAAATCTTTCAGGCTCAAACTTCTGCAGGATACCTGGAGAACCCAGCTCCCAGAATGTCGCCTCAACAGACCCAAGTGAAGCTTTGTCAAGATAAAATCTTTCACTGCTTCAAAACTGAATTCCCGACAAATTTCGGGATCTTTCAAAAGAAGGGATGAGGATAGAACCCTTTTTCAAAAGAAGTCGGCAAACTGTCCCAGCAGACGTGGAGAACCCTCGTTCCGGGACCCTTTTTCAAGATCAAGTAGTCCTAGCTTGACGTGGAGAACCCTCGTCCTAGGACCTCTTTTCAAAATATCAAACAGTCCCAGCGGACGTGGAGAACCCTCGTCCCAAGACCCCTTTCCAAAATCAAGCGGTCCTAGCATGACGTGGAGAACCCTCGTCCCAGGACCCCTTTTCAAAAATCAGGCAGTCCTAGCATGACGTGGAGAACCCTCGTCCTAGGACCCCTTATCAAAAATCAGGTAGTCTCATCGGACGTGGAGAACCCTCGTCATGAGACCCCTTTTCAAAAATCAAGCGGTCCTAGCATGACGTGGAGAACCCTCGTCCCAAGACCCTTTTTCAAAAATCAGGCAGTCCTAGCATGACGTGCAGAACCCTCGTCCTGGGACCCCTTTTCAAAGAAAGAAAACCTGGTATGGTGAGTCAGAAGCCACGAAGGAAGAAATGAAAACCTGGTATGGTGAGTCAGAAGCCACGAAGGAAAGAAAAGAAACCCCTGGTATGGTGAGTCAGAAGCCACGAAGGGAGAAATGAAAACCTGGTATGGTGAGTCAGAAGCCACGAAGGGAGAAATGAAAACCTGGTATGGTGAGTCAGAAGCCACGAAGGAAGAAATGAAAACCTGGTATGGTGAGTCAGAAGCCACGAAGGGAGAAATGAAAACCTGGTATGGTGAGTCAGAAGCCACGAAGGAAGAAATGAAAACCTGGTATGGTGAGTCAGAAGCCACGAAGGAAGAAATGAAAACCCTGGTATAGCGGATCAGAAGCTACGAATGGGGAAGTGAAACCCCTGGTATAGCAGATCAGAAGCTACGAAGGTGAATAAAAAAAAAGGGTCGGCAAACTGTCCCAGCAGACGTGGAGAACCCTCGTCATGAGACCCCTTTTCAAAAATCAAGCAGTCCCAGCAGACGTGGAGAACCCTCGTCCTAGGACCCCTTTTCAAAAATCAGGCAGTCTCATCGGACGTGGAGAACCCTCGCCATAAGACCCCTTTTCAAAAATCAAGCGGTCCTAGCATGACGTGGGGAACCCTCGTCCCAGGACCCCTTTTCAAAAATCAGGCAGTCTCATCGGACGTGGAGAACCCTCGTCATGAGACCCCTTTTCAAAGCAAATCAAAGGTAGAAACCGCCTAAAGGGTCAAATCAATGGTAGAAACCGCCTAAAGGGTCAAATCAAGGTAGAAACCGCCTAAAGGGTCAAACCAATGGTAGAAACCGCCTAAAGGGTCAAATCAAAGGTAGAAACCGCCTAAAGGGTCAACACAATGGTAGAAACCGCCTAAAGGGTCAACACAATGGTAGAAACCGCCTAAAGGGTCAAACCAAAGGTAGAAACCACCTAAATGGTCAAATCAAAGGTAGAAACCGCCTAAAGGGTCAATTCAAGGTAGAAACCGCCTAAAGGGTCAAATCAATGGTAGAAACCGCCTAAAGGGTCAAACCAAAGGTAGAAACCGCCTAAAGGGTCAATTCAAGGTAGAAACTGCCTCAAGGGTCAAACCAAAGGTAGAAACCGCCTAAAGGGTCAATTCAAGGTAGAAACCGCCTGAAGGGTCAAACCAATGGTAGAAACCGCCTAAAGGGTCAAACCAAAGGTAGAAACCGCCTGAAGGGTCAAATCCAGGTAGAAACCGCCATAAGGGTCAAACTAAACTTGAAGGTAGATACCGCCTAAAGGGTCAAATATGGTAGAAACCGCCACAAGGGTCAACTCATTGGTAAATACCGCCGTAAGGATCAACGCAAAGGTCCGATCCACCATACGGATCAAAATCCTTGGCAAATCCCCCAGCGTGGGATGCGCCCTTCTCAGGTTCCTACCAGTTAGGAATCCCATGATGGTATGACCTACCATACAGGTCAGAGCTTAATCTCCCTAGGATATTCTGACCGAGTCCTAGGTATCTTCTTGAAAGTCGTCGCAACCGGCAGCATCTGACAGGTGAGCTTCAGGTAAGCCTCTCTCACTCCGGCCCATGTTCGAATTGCAAGAGTAAACCGGTGATTAACTTGAGCATTCATCAAAAGACTTAAGGGTCCGATGTCATAGCATTTCTTTTCCCCAGTCGAGTCAGTTAAGATTCAGGTGTCATTTTGTCTTTGAAAGCAACCTCTGACGAGCTCACTCTCAAAGAGGGTCAGCTGTTGACACCTGATTTTTGACCATCTATCATTGTGATTTTTATTTTTAAAATAAATTAAAAATATCAAAAAAAGGTCATAAAATCACAAAATCAACTTTGGAAGCCTTAGCCTAGCCTCAGGAACCAATTTTGAATAAAAAATATTTTTGGTATTTTTTAATATTTTTCGAATTTATTTAATTATAAAAATACCCAAAAAATCAGAAAAATACCATTCGTAGTCAGAAAAATACCCAAAAATATTCGATAATTTTTTTTTTAATTTCCTCTTCAAGTGTATTACTTTAAATCTCAAAAATTCGGCTAGGGTCAACGTGTTCCTTAACAAACATAAACCCAAACCGAACCCAAAAAAAAAAAAATCATTTTCGAGTCTTTTAATTTTCAATTATCACTTTTTATAAGCTATGGCATTGGATTCTAAAGTCTTGAAGTGCAATTGGGTCAGTTTGCCCTCCAATTTGATCAATTTTAACCAAAAAGGCTTAATTGCATATTTTTCTTTCAACTAGTCCCCGATTTCACGGATCTTGAATTTCACACGGGCATATCCATTAAAATTCAACACCTCTGCCCCATAATTTTCATCATGCCCAATCCATTGGCGGCCTCAATTCAGGCTAATTTGGTAGTTTGGATGTATACGTATGCTCTACGTATTTATACGTCATGCGTATTTATACGTTATGCGTATTTATACTGTTTGGTAACCTCTTTAACTCTTGTAATAATAATAATGGTTATTATTTTTAACACCTTTGTTAGTGCTATTTTTAAATAGCATTTTTGTATTATAAATTGTGAGTGTTATTTTTAGATAGCATTTATAATTGTTAGTGCTATTTTTAAATAGCATTTTTGTATTATAAATTGTGAGTGCTATTGTTAGTGTTATTTTTAAATAGCATTTTTGTATCATAAATTGTGAGTGCTATTTTTAGATAGCATTTATAATTGTTAGTGCTATTTTTAAATAGCATTTTTGTATCATAAATTGTGAGTGCTATTGTTAGTGTTATTTTTAAATAGCATTTTTGCATTATGAATTGTGAGTGTTATTTTTAGATAGCATTTATAATTGTTAGTGCTATTTTTAAATAGCATTTTTGTATCATAAATTGTGAGTGCTATTGTTAGTGCTATTTTATAATTCAATTTATTAGAAGGTGTTTTTGGCTATAAAAGGATGACAAGAGTTTTGAGGTTGAGGGAGAGAGAGGACATACGTTGAGAAAATTCTTAGAAGAGGGAGACATTTTGTAGAGTGTGCAAATTTTTGAGAGCTTAGAGAGAAGAACACAAACACTATCTATATTCTCATAATCTTGAGTGAGCAAAATATACTAAGTTCGGAATATTGATTCCGCATATTGCTAGCACAATTGTTGTTGAGTTATTAGTCGTCTCCCCGTTCGTCAATTGGTGGTGCGTCTGAACTAGATGCCTAACACTTGTGGAGGCTGAGATCGAAGAACATCGAACCGACACCTCCGTTCAAGCACGCTACGAGAGGTAATCTATTTACTCCCTTTGAGGCTTTGTGATTTTTTTCGATTGAAATGCACGAAGTACGCCTCTGGAGATACATGTATGGGTTGTTATTTATTTCCGCTACGTGTTACGTGGATCCCAACAGTGGTATCAGAGCCAATCCTTAGGTGTTTTCGTGCATTTAATTGATTTTTGCAATTTTTGCAATACTATGGCCAATATGTATTAACGAATTGTTCGTCTTACATGGCTAATGGAGGTTGATTGTTTTATATTATAAATTAATCAACGTAGCAAAAATTGAGACTAAATCAATTTTGAATCGAAAATTTATGGCTATCTTATTTTACGTAAAAATTCTGAATATGATTCAACGTAGAATTTTTATTGTGCCTTCCTAAGTTTTAAATTGTGAATTTATTACTTACGTGGAAGGGTGGTGATCGTGGAAAAATCCCTAATCGATGTGATTGGTGTATATATGAATGTATGATGATTATTTATATATTTGGGGTTGTAATTATTAAATGGAGGCTGCGTACTCCTTTTATTTTTCATGTAATCTTTATTTTTAGCATAGTCAATTGTTGATGTAAATGCTACGAGGATTACGTGGATGAGCCTTTTAAGTCGGCGAGCTCTTTGGGGCCCAATTCTTGAAGAGTTCAAGAAACCAAGAAGAAGCGAAGAGCGGCTCTCCGTTATTAAAATATTAAAATGATTAAATGTGGTCTCATTGGCTCGAGATCCATTAAATCATAATTCCATGATCACCACGTAGGGTAGATGTTTATGTGATTGACATCTATTTATTTGTTATGATTACGTGAGCATGTTAAACTGGTTAATATGAAAAGTCAGACTTACCTAACCCAAAATTGCGCCTGCATGAAATCCTAGTTAGGAAAATCACTCGCGTTAGGTACCGAAAGGGCGTTGGTAACGACACCAGCGTAACCAAGTCCCCGAACCCAAAATCTCTGGTTCCGTAGAACTGATCGATCTCTCCCAATCGGTTGGTAAGGTTTCCGGTCTACCCTCCGAGAAAGACCGGTGGCGACTCCAAATGCATGCACAAGTTGCACATGCCACCACGACCACACTAAGGTCGAAATCGATCGGCTCTTATCGCCGAATCCCTTTGAAAAATACTCCCGCCGCGATTTGGTATGGGCTTGGGAGGGCCCGCGCTGATCTAAAGCCCGCGATCCGCACTCCGGTGCTGGGGAAAAGGCCCGCGATCGGTAATCCATTAGCCGCGTCCGCTTTCGGACGGGTCGCGACAGTCATCCCGAGCTCCTTGGGTTTATAATTATCAATTCTTCGCCCATAGGAAGATATCCACAATCTTGGAATTCCTCAAGTCTTTAAATTTCTCGGGTCGAAGAACATTCAATCAAAGTGATATGGGGATTGCCCCGTTCACATGACCAGAGTCCAGCATGGCCATCCCTGCCTTTAGCTCGAATGACCCAGCATGTTACTTGATCCAAGGATTCACTCAAGTACATTTTCAGCTTGACTCTTATGCAAGATCACTTGAATTTCTTGCACTTGACTGATCACAATCTTATAGTCCACCATCATATAATTAAGGAATCGTCCGACAACAAATTTCTTTGCTTCGGCATCCTTTGTTTTATATTTCCAGTCAAGGATTCTCATAATCCTTTGACGTCCTTCTTGCACAATAGACATTGTACAAGGAGTCATATAAGCCATTCATGACATAATTCCTACATAGGAAGTCAGAATGCTTCCAAAGCCTCAACCTCGTTGAAGGCTTGCTTATCCGTTTTTCCATCGGATACCTTAGGAGGTTCCTCAGTCAAGAATCTCGCAAGATTCAAAATTGTTGAATAAACCAACATCTTTTGCTGCTACCTATTAAAGTTCAATCAGTTGAACTTTTCAAGTTTCTTACCAAAGTGGATAGAAACAGCGACAGAGGTAGACGATGGTCCATACAGAAACCTTTAGACAGCAAAAGCAGAACCTTTGGTGATGTCGTTTAGCAGCCACATCAACAACTTCGTTTCCAGTGGTAATCTGAATACTGAATATGTATTCTCTTTGTCTGCATGATTGACAGTACAAAAAACACAAAAGTCAATCTGGACAAAAACCATAAGAAGGCAAATCTACCATTAGATTTTGTTGATGATAGGGCAAAGCACCACATCAAAGCCATAAATATAACTTGGTATCAACCACTGATTAGACCGTTGGGGTCACGAACGAAAGTTCATTATGAATTGATGGCAACGCTTCAGACTTGCGATGACTCATATGCTCTCGAGGCACATAGATACTTCTTGGATTGCCACAGACAAGGCTGGTCGTCGTAAGGAGTCCACCAAAGAATCTGTAAAAGACACCTAACACGCAAAGATGAGATTTGCATGACCTGTTGGTGTTATTGACAAATTAAAAATTCGCCAATTTTGTCAAGGATTTATTGAACCGTTTGACAATTAAATCCTGTCCAGAATACTTCATGAGACTTCTCGCTTTTCGTCCATTCCTTTTATTCTCCTGCAAAAGATGTTTGATCCCAAAAATCAAACTACACTTATATGGAAAAATTCAGATATCATTGTTCCATCATAATCTTCAATCCCTAGGGGACCCCTTTCGAAGGTCCTCCTCGAATCTGCAGAAGAAGGAATAAAAGACTTCTATCATTCACCATATCTGTCATGTAAGTGATTAATCTTTTAAGAGAAAACGAATCTGTTTTAAGATTGTTAGAAAATTCGTACAATATGTATATTAATCTATACAATGACAGAACCAAATCATAACCAATGAAATGAAAGATAGGTTTATAACAGACATGTCATGGACTATGTCATTCACCATAAGTCTCACCAATCTTCTTCTTTGAAGATCTGCAATCCACAAAGTTGTGATCTATCTTGTCACAGTTGAAGCATGTACCTTGATATCTGTTCTTGGCCACTTTAACTTGCAATCATTTAAACTTCGAATCGCAATAATAAATGTGATCAAGCTGCTTCAAAGATGAAAACATTAAGTTGGTAGAAGCACAAAATTTGATCCTTCAGAAGCAGTATTCAAAAACGTCAGATGCAAAAAATTCATCAGATACAACTGCATCTGAACCCTTCAGATGCAACTGCTTCTGAACCATCACATGCAGAAATTCGTCAGATGTAGAAATTCGTCAGATGCAACTGCTTCTGAACCCATCAGATGCAACTGCTTCTAAACCCATCAGATGCAGTCCTTCTAGACCCGTCAGAAGCAGTCCTTCTGGACCCGTCAGAAGGAGTTCCTTCTGGACTTGTCAGATGGAGTTCCTTCTGGACTCGTCAGATGGAGTTCCTTCTGACCCTCCTTCTGAGTTTCCTTCAGACCCTCCTTCTGAGCCTCCTTCTGAGTCTCCTTCTGACCTTCCTTCTGACCCTTCCTTCTGAGCTTCTTTCTGAGCCTCCTTCTGAGCCTCCTTCTGACCTTCCTTCTGAGTCTCCTTTTGAGTCTCCTTTTGGATAACAAAATCCGAATGGAAATATAACAATATAAATAAATTGATTAAAAGAATATCGAGGCCTGTATACGACACAGTTTCCTTAAAACAGATTCGTCCCCTCCAGTACGTTCTTTGAGGTTTCGTGGACGTCTGTCTCCCATGATACAACGGTTGAACAGCGATAGATACTAGCACAGCACTCCAACGCTTTCGGCGAACTTGAACAACACGAGAACACTATCGAAAGCAATGCAAATGCATAGAATCAGAAAAGAGGGAGAAAAGTTTTCCTTTTGAGATTGTAGTGTTCTCCTATCTCACTTCCTCTCTTTCAAACAGAATGGAAAACCACCTATTTATAGGCTAAGTGGGGCATTGCGGAAATAAATAATAACGGCTAAAATAATTCTGCCGTTTAGAGCCGTTATGTAATTAATTCTGTAACCACAGAATTATAACAACCGTTACTTAGTTAATACCATTTACACACCGGTAATTAACGTAAGCACGATTAACGGCTTGAGTTGGAAAAAATTAAAACAGAAGGCAAAAATGGGCTTGTCGCGAGGCCCACTTTTCTGTCCGGCATTCGCGTACGCAGGTCGTGCGCTCACGCCCAAGTTCAACTTGTCGGGCCTCCGTCGGGGTCCGGGATTCGCACCCCCCCTACGCGTGCGCGCGAGGCATAGTGCTTGTGCTATGATAGTTACCACTCAAAGAGAGTGTATCCATATATAAAGCACTTCAAGGCCTTCTTCCTTTCCTATGTGGGACTAGTGCTTTGTCACTTCCCACTTCCAACTTAAGAGTGTTCTTTGAGAAACAATTTCTCATTCACTCACCATCAAAATACCTCATATTTCCAACAGACAGTACGAAGATAAGAGGAAGAGAGAGAGAAAAAAAAGCAGAAAAGGGGTAGAGAGAAAGGATAGCACACAGCAGTAAAGAACAGTAAGAGCGAGGAGAAAGAGTGTGCATGGAGGGAAGGAAAAGATAAATTAATATTCGCGAGCAGATTCAAATTTACCTTCGTTATATTTGTGATAAATTTATTTTTTATTATTTTTTATTAAATTTAACCGTTAAATTATTAAATTAGATGGTACGTGATAGTGTATAGGTGTATCGATTTATGATTTTTACTTTCTATTTATCACAAGTTTATCAATTTAGGATTTTTCGTGACATTAATTCAATTTAACAGAGAGTAAATTTGTCACAAGAATATCAGCATAGGATTTTTCTTGGTCAAAAAATCAATTTAAGATAAATTTATCACAAAAGTACTAGTTTAGGTTTTTTTGTGGTAAAAAAATAGTATGAGATAAAATTATTATAGGTATATTAGTTTGAAATTTTTCATGATCAAAAAAATAATTTGGATAAATTTATCATAAATGTACTAGTTTAAGATTTTCCATGACATTAATCCTAAATATTTTATCAGATAATGCATTAGACATTGCTACAATCTATTCATTCTTCCATAGGTTTCTAAGGGCGCGCATGGCAACACTTATGCAAAAGAAATCATTTCTGAAGTCGAAGTTGATTTTTCAACTTCTCAATCAGAAGCAGAAGTTGATTTTTCAACTTCTCCATCAAAAGTTGATTTTTGATCAAAGAAAGGTGTTTGATAAAATTTCTGATTTTTAAACATTATTAACAAAATTTCCGGCGGTGGTGGTCGGTGGAAGGCGGCAGCCAGTAACCGGCGGTGGGCGGCCGGTGACCGACGGCGGCTGCTTACTGGCGGCGAGCGGGCGGGCGGCGGCGATGTTGGCCGGCGATCGGCGGCGGGTGGACGGCGGAGGGCGGAAGGCGGCGGGCGGCCGGTGACGGACGGACGGCCAGTGACGGCGGTGGCGGACGGCGGGGCGGCCGGCTGCGGTGGTGTTGGCCGGCGATCGACGGCGGCGACGGGAGAGCGATGGACGGCAGGCGGGCGGGCGGGCCGGCGAAGGGGGACCGGCGGCGGACGCGGGCGGCAACAGGCGGAGGAGGCGGCTGCCGACGATAGGCGGGCGGCGGCGACCGGCGACTAGCAGCAAACGGGTGAGCGGCGACTAGAGGCGGGGGCGCCGGCACGCGAGAGTTGGTCGACGAAGATCGGTGTAGTTGAAGAAGTGATTTCTTTTTTAGAAGCTACAATTTTTAGCTTCTCAAAGTTGGCCAAAAATCCAACCAGAAGTAGAAAATCACTTCCAGAATCACTTTGGGAAGTGATTCCTCAATATTTTTACCAAACGGCTTTCAGCTTCAGAAGCACTTCTGAAGCGTCTTTACCAAACGGATTTCAGCTTCAGAAGCACTTCTGAAGCTGAAATTCTGCTTCTGAAGCTGAAATTATGCTTCTGAAGTGTTACCACGCGCGCCCTAACGTTCTATGATGTCTCTGCCCTCTCTGGCCTCATTCCTTCACTTTTTTTTTTTACTTTAGCATTTTTTTCCTTTTCTGCTTTGTGTTTTTGCTTCTTCTTTTTTCCTTTTAGCTAAGCATAAATTAGATAAGATACATGAAAATCTAGAAATAATTCTAATTGACAAGCACAATAGAGATAAATGAATGATTAAACAGGAAAACAGTGTGACGAAAGTTATTGTATTATTGATTTGAAGCAAGAGAACAGCAATTAATGCTAGTTGGCAAAAAATATTTCATTCAAACGGGAAAAAAAAAAGGACAAACAGGACCCATGTGAAAAGTGCAGTAATAAAGCCAATTTGCGTCCTAGAAAGTCTTGGTCTTCCTGAACCTCATTAAAGTTTCTTTCGCATCATCTCCTTTTCACGTCCCATAAAGCCAATTTGCGTCCCAGAAACTCTGTCGCTATAACCCCACCAAGTTGCCGGACCTCACGTCACGGACAAGACAAGAGATAGGCACAACATTCGAAGATGAATGATAATTATTCTATTACAAAAATAAATTTATGATTATAAATAATTTTTTATTTTTATTTTTTAATGAGTTAAAAAAAAATACGTTTGGTAACGTCATAAATTTTTTGATTTTGAAGCAGAAGTTCATTTGACAGCAGCTAAAAATTTCTACATTGTTTATATTTTACTTTGACAGCGGTGGCAGAGGCCACGGTGGTGGGCGACGCCGACCGGCGGAGGGCAGTGGACACCGGCGGAGATCGACGGAGATCGGCGGTGGCTAGCAGCGGTGAAGGGCGGTGGAAGGCGGCGGCGGTGGCTGGTAAAGGTCGTCCACGAGTGGCGGCCGACGGAGGGAGACGACGATGGTCGGCGGGTGGTGGCCAGCAATGGCGGGCGGCGGAGGTCACCAGTAGGTGGCAGTCGGCAAATGGCGACAGTGGGTAGCGACAGTGGCCGGCGGTGGCAGCCAACGATGAGGCGAGGGGTGACGGCGGGCGGCGACGAGTGGTGGTCAGCAGCAGCAAGTGCTTGAGAAAAAATTAGGGTTAGAAAATTTATGTTTCCGTTTTCCGAAAAGTATAAAATTTTTGTTTCTCATTTCTCCTTCAAATCTATTTCTGTAATAACTTTTTGTTTCATAAATAGAAAAATATAATTACGTTATCGAACGAGTTTCTGTTACAAACCTGTTCAAAAAATAGTTTGGAACAGAAATAAAGAAGTAGAAGGTTGTGGAATATGGGCTTGTAACATTAGGCCTCAATCACTGGTGGTGGTCAGCAGTCCCCCATAGTTCCGCATTAGCAGAATCGCAAGGGCAATTCAGGAAAAACAAAATCATCAAAACAATCACATTTGTTAGATTTGGTCTGGGAAGTACCGTGGCATGTCTTGCCGTTGATTTGTTGTTGTGTCTGGTGAATATGTGTACAATTTGTTTATCTGATTGCTCTTGTGGTTGTTTATTTCGCATGACAAAGTAATTTTTACTGTGGGCTACCTGATTTTCTCTTCCCAGTTTTTTTTTTGTTCCCATTTTCATCTGCACGCCATGTGTCAATATTTTGGTTGAACTTGAAGAATCTGATACAACGGCTGTGATTCAATCGAAATAATTATGTTGACGATACTTTTCCATTTTCTTTATCTTTTGATTCAATTGAAATAATTAAGGCTTGACCAACTTTATGCGAAGAATGCAAAAGACGATCCCGCCTATGGCACGGTACGCTTTGAACGCAAGCAAGTGGAAGTTCCTATTAAATCAATATCGCAAAGAAGGTCAGTTCTTTTGGGATAAGGACATCGTAAGTGTCGTAACTTTCGTATGACACTCACTTGAATGTCATAACTTTTTTTCGATCCCTTGAGTTTCACGTCACTTTTCAATCGATCACTTGAGTTCCATAGCTTTTTAAAAAGGTTTACCATAAGTGCTATGGCACGTTATATTTTTGGCACTTGATGAGCATTTAACTTAAGTGACCAATTGAAAATTAAATGAATATTTTTGGAAGTCATGGCAGTTAACTGGTCGAGTGGAGGGTCATGACGGTGGATTGCTGTGCTAGTCTCTCTCGATGAATAGTCGAGGTGCGCGCAACCTGACCCGGACACCTCGGTTACCAAGAAAAAAATGGTCGAAAAAAAGTTATAGTACTCAAATAAACACTGTACAAAAGTTATGACAATTGTGATGTATTTATTGACAGTCCTTTTGCACTCCATCTACTAGCAAACTACACACGCAATGCGACTAGGTGAAAAATTGACCGTAATTTTTTTTTGGAAAAATTATTTTATTACGAATTATTTGTATTAATAATTAATGAAAATGGTTATTGGTATAATTTGAAGAAATTATATGAAAATATGCGGAAAATAAAAAGTATTTCGAGATTTGGATTTTTTTTTTGGCAAGGTTATTATTTGATAGGATAGATTCAAATTCCGAAGTTGAAATGATGAGAGACAAGTAAATTTATTAATTTGCAGATTCATCCATTGACAGAATATTTAGAAAATAATTAATTGAGGAAAATTGGGGGGTTATATGTAAACTTTATGGTGATAACAAATATGTCTAAACTTAGAGTTTTAGTGGTTATATTTATCCAACACTTAACAGTTTACAGCTCTAAAAAATCCAGTCATAAATACTTCATCAGACAATGCATTTGACATTGCTACAATCTATTCATTCTTCCGTAGGTTTCTATGATGTCTCGGCGCTCTTTAGCCCCATTCCTTCACTTTTTTTTCTTTTTCCCTTTTTTGCTTTTTTGCTTCGTGTTTTTGCTTTTTTTCCCCTTTTAGTTAAGCATAAATTAGATAAGATACATGAAAATCTTGACATAATTCTAACTGACAAGCACAATAGAGATAAATGAATGATTAAACATGAAAACAATTTGACGAAAGTTGTGCATGATAATCATTTTACTTATTTGTTTCTGTTCCAAACTTATTTCTAGAATAGGTTTTGAATAGAAACTCGTTTGGTAACGTAATTCTATCTATCTATTTATAAATCAAAAAGTTGTTCCAAAAATAAATTTAAAAGGGAAATTTGAAACAAAAAATTGTAGTTTCTCAGAGAAATAGAAATCAGAAATAATAACCCTTCACTTTTTCTCAATTACTCGCCATCGCCAATTACCACTTGTTGCCGCCTACCGTCACCCACCACCAGCCGCCTGCAGCCGACTATCGCCAACCTTTGTCGCCCCTGGGGCTGCCGCCAACCATTGCGCTCGGTTGTCCACCGCCGGCTGCCGCAGACCCGGTTGTTCGCCGTTGCCCCCCATCTCACCGTCGGTCGCCACCACCCATCACATGTCGCCCTTGATCTCTGTCGACCGCCGCTACCCACCACCGTGATCACCATCAGCCGCCGCTACCCATTTTTGATCCTCGTCGCCGCCAATCGCTATCCTTGATTGCCCACCGTGGGCTGCTGTCGCTTCCCACCTCACTGTCGGCCGCCGCCACCACTGCCGACCATCGCCAACCTCTGCTCCCCACAGCCACCCTGAGCCAGTCGTCATAACCATCGCCGACCTCCGTCGAGCACCACAACCATCGCCACCGCCGGAATACAAAATAAATAATAAATTTTTAAAATTTTTAAATAGTAAACAATAATTTTTAGAAGTGGAAATTTGTAACTGTTGTCGAATAAACTTTTATTCCGTTCAGTTCTTATACCTCTAACGGAAACTACAAATATCTGGAATAGTCTCTAAATAGTACGAAACAAGCACTGGTGGACAGAAAGCATCCTGGGAAGTCTTGGTCTTCGCTTCCCTCTCCCTGGTAGGTGAAAAGTCTTGGTCTTCCTGGACTTGCATTTTCGCTTTGCTTCACCATAGCCCATTCTTCTCGTCCCCTGCTCAACGGTGTTCTCCTCCTATTCTTGCGAACCTAGCGCTCGTGCTTGCTGGATTGCTGTCGTTGATCTCATCCCGTTCACCAGCCTGCTCCAGGAAGTCTGCTCGGAAAAGGTAAGAGACAACCACCTATTCTTTCTGAAATCTTTCTATGAATGGAGGCATAAGCAATATTTTGAGCAAAGGAAGGGGCAGCAGCAGCAACGTATTTTGGTTCTTAAACCGATTTCATGCCTTGTTGTCAAATACTTGCTGTCAAGTTTAATAACAAGTATAATAACAAAAAATATTTTGTTACTTCAAGTTTAAAAAATTGTTACTTCAATTGGTGCTGCTGTGAAGCCAAGATCATATCACTCCATTGATTTCCGCTCTGTATATTTTATTTTGATTTGTTTAACCTTTGCAACGCATCCCCTTGAAAGCCTTGGTCTTTTTTGAAAAGTTGTTGGTGGGTGAACGTCTTGGTCTTCCTGGACTACATCGTTTTCTCTCTCCGTTAGCTCATTTTCACTTTGCTTCACCATAACACCATTGCTGCTCTCTGCAGTGACCGATTCACCCATGGCAATTGGAGAGATCTTTTTGGGTTCCTTCCTTCAGGTCCTGTTCGACAAGTTGACTTCTCTTGCATTGGGCTACGCACAACGGGAAGGAATCAGCACTGCCCTGCTCAATGAGTGGAAGGATATGCTGGTCACAATCGATGCAGTGCTGGCTGATGCGGAGAACAGGCAACTCAGTGATGACCTTCTAGTGAAACCGTGGCTAGATGACGTTAGGGACTTGGCTTATGACATGGAAGACTTGCTCGATGACTTCGAGATTGAAGCCGTTCAGGCCAAGTCGGATGCAGAATCCAGCACAGGCAGAGGTCAAGTTAAGAGGAAGTTCTCTTTCTTTGGCAGACCGCGCTCGCTCGTGTCTGAAACCAAGGTACAAGAGATCAATGGCAGGTTGAAAATGGTTGTCACTAGGAAGGCTCTTCTAAGCTTGAGAGAGAATGTTGCGGACAGACCCAACAACACCAACAAAAGGGATCCCACCACTTCTTTGCCAGAGCCTCAGTTTTTCGGCAGGGAGAAGGAAGAAGCACAGATACTCGAACTACTAATCAGCGAGGTCGAAAATTCCAATGCCGCGTTGAGCATAGTCCCCATAGTTGGGATGGGCGGTGTTGGAAAAACGGCCTTGGCTCAGCGCCTGTATGATAATGCCAGCGTATATGGTTGTTTCGAGATGAGAGCGTGGGTTTGCGTGTCAGATGTTTTTGATGTACTTGACATAACAAGGACTATTTTGCGGTCCATCACCGGGTTGTCTTGCGAGGGTGAAGATCTTAACAGCCTTCAAGTTAAGTTGAAGGACAATCTATCCGAGAAGAAGTTTTTTGTAGTGTTAGACGATGTCTGGAATGAGAAGTACGGAAAATGGACTGACCTCTTAAAGCCATTTGAAGTCGTGGCCAAGGGAAGCAAGATCGTCATCACCACTCGCAACCTTGCCGTTGCTTCCCTAACAGGAGCATCGCCATATACTTTGAAGGAATTGTCCCTTGATGATTGTACAAGCTTATTAGCCTTTCATGCCCTTGGAGCAAAAAATTTTGAGAGCCACCCGGATTTTGAAACAATAGGCAAGAAGATAGCTGAAAGATGTAAAGGTTTACCTTTGGCAGCGAAGATGTTGGGCGGTGTCCTACGTAATAAAAGGAATCCCAATGAATGGGAAGATACCTTAGATAACAGAATGTGGGATCTTTCGACGGCAGAAAATGATGAGGTTCTCCCTGTGTTGAAATTGAGCTATGTCCATCTTCCTTCGTATTTGAAGAGATGTTTTGCTTATTGCACGATATTCCCCAAGGACTACCAAATTGAGAGGGATGAGCTAGTACTCTTATGGATGGCGGAGGGCTTTTTAGATGGAAGAAAAATAAAGGAGAATATCTTGAGATTGGGACGGAATTACTTTGATGAGTTATTATCTAGGTCCTTTTTTCAACAATCTAGCATTGACACATCAAAGTTTTTGATGCACGATCTTTTGAATGACCTAGCAAAGTCAATTGCGGGTGGCACGTGCTTTACCTCTGGGGAGTCTCAGCTAGTGGGCGATGAAGATGACGCCTCTCTTGAAGAAAAAACTCGATATGCATCATCAATCATCTCGCCTTGGTTTGTTACATCACAATGCATGAGAGCATATCACCGAATGAAGGTGCTAAGAAGCTTAATTCTACTGCGTGTTGGATCCGGAGGGGACTTGAGCCAATTTCATATTTCCAGCAAGGTGCTACGTGACTTGCTAAAAGAATTGAAGTACTTGAGGGCGCTTTCAGTATGTCATTATGATATCGTAGAGGTACCGAACTGTGTTGGTGATTTAAAGCATCTTAGATATATCAATTTCTCGTACACTAATATCGAAATGCTACCCGAGTCAATTGTCGAGTTGTACAAATTACAAGCTTTGATCTTAAGAGGTTGTCGAAACCTTTCTAAGTTGCCTCAAGGTATCACAAAGTTGGTCAGCTTACAATTTCTCGACATTAGAGATACAAGAAATCTAGAAGAGCTGCCCTTGGGCATCGGCAATTTAAAAAATCTTATTATCTTGCCCAAGTTTGTGGTAGGAACGGAGAAAGGGTCGCACTTAAAGGAGTTAAAGCACTTGCCCTTTCTTCAAGGAGAATTGATCATATCAGAATTGCAAAAGGTGGAAAAAGTTACGGATGTAGCGGATGCTAATTTGTTTGGAAAGCTAGGTCTTACAAACTTATCCTTGCATTGGGAAGAGAATTTGGGAAATCTCCAGAATCATGAGCGCGAAGCACATGTGCTGGATTCTCTGCGACCTCACACTAATCTGGAAAATCTCACCATCTTGCGCTATGGTGGTGCAAGATTCCCCTCGTGGTTGGATGGTTCATCCTATTCCAAGGTAGCGTTTTTGTGCTTGCAAGACTGTTCTAATGTTACATCGCTACCCTCACTTGGGCAACTACCTTCATTGAGAGAATTATCTCTAGAAGGTCTACACGCAGTAAGAATGATAGGATCTGAATTTTATGGAGGTAAAAGGCCTTTCTCATCCTTAGCAACTTTGAAGTTCGAAAAGATGTTGGCATGGAAGGAATGGTCTCCTTATGCCAGGGGCCCAGAAGAAGAAGAAGTTCCATTCCCCCATCTTCAGCATCTTGTTGTCCGGAGCTGTCCTTCGTTGGTCGGGACATTGCCTTGTCAACTTGACCGTCTCATAAAGCTTGAAGTTAATTCGTGCCCGCATTTGGATAACTCGACCAGTGTGGTTTATCTTCCATCTCTCCGCGAGTTATACCTTGATGATTGTAGCAAGGAGATCTTGAAGAGTTTGGTAAACCTAACTTCTTTGACCATTCTCAAAATTGAGAATTTTGCAGAGCTCGTTTGCTTTGATTCTGGGTTTATGAGCAGCTTGGCCAAGCTAAAGGAGCTTCGTATAAGACAGTGTGGCAAGCTATCATATTTGTGGCAAGATGGAAATGAAATGCTAAACCTTACTTGCCTCGAGAGAGTAGCCATCGGAAGCTGCCATCAATTCACGTCTTTTGTTGCAGGAGATGGAGAAATCGAGCTGCCGTGCAACCTTGAGAGGATGGAATTGAGGAATTGCATGAGCTTAGAAAAGCTTCCTAGCAAAATGGACACCCTCAAGAATTTGTTAATATCAAGGTGTCCAAAACTCAAGGGAAAAACAATTCCTCCAGATGACCATAGCAGCAATGACTCGATGTCTCAACTTGAATATCTTGATATAAGTGAATGTGATTCTCTGACATCGTTTTGCTTTGCCGAGGGTAGAAGACTCTCTGCTGTGAAGAGGCTCGTAATTAAGGAGTGCAAGGGGGTGGAGTTGCTGGAAGAGGTCACCGCGGCAGAATCGCTGGAATCTTTGACTATTGAAGACTGCGAGAATCTGAGAAGCCTCCCGCCATGGTGCATTCCCACGCTTTCCCATCTCACTGAATTGGAAATTAGGAATTGTCCAGCACTAGAGATAGAGGACTTCCCTCCACTTCCGCTCACCCTATCGGTTCTTTCACTTCATAATTGTCCAAAGATAAAGTCAATTGCCAGTTGTAACATTGCTAGCTATAAGAATCTCACTATTTTGGAAATAAGGAGGTGTCCAGCATTGGAGATAGAGGAGGGAGAGTTCCCTCCCCTTCCTATCACCCTCTCTAGGCTTATACTGAGGGATTGTCCGAAGATAAAGTGTGTACCATGGCATCATCTTACCTCCCTCCAGTCAATACATATTTATAATTGCCCAAATATCGAATGCCCAAAGGAGGTTTCCCTCCCAATTTGCGTAGGCTTGATATTTTGGGGTGCGAGAATGTGAAGCAGGCAGTGAGAGAATGGGGCTTACCCCTCCTCACCTCCCTCCAGCGTTTGGAAATTGACTTTGGAAGGAGGATGGGTGGAGGGGAGGGAGAGGAGGTGTGCTTTCCTCCTACTTCCTCTTCGGAGGATGAGGATGCCTGGAGTCTTCTCTTCCCTTCCTCTCTTACTTGGCTTGTCCTAGTCAATATGAGGAAGGTGGAAAGACTATCAAGTGGTCTTCCCAACCATCTCTCCTCTCTCGAATATTTATTTATTGTGGATTGCCCCAAGTTGAGTTACTTGCCAGAGGATGGCCTCCCTCCCTCCCTTCAAGTATTGGAAATAAGAGGATGCTCGGAGAATCTGAAAGAAGGATGCTCAAGACTCACTGGCCACTATTGGCCCCTCATCGAACGCATCCCTTTCATCGGGATTGATCGCGTTCGGATCCAATAAAAGATTAGTCTCCGTGGAGTGCTGTTTTCTTCCTCAGGTAAAAATGCTGCTTCCAACTTCTTTCCTCCTTCCGCCTTTCATTCTTGGATGCATCAATTTCGCTTTGCTTTTTAAATCTTCATTCCGCGATCTCCGCTCTCCGAAAAGATTCCCTCTCCCTCTCCCTCGACCTCGATCTCCATCTTCTTCTTCATATTCGCTTCGGCCCTCCATTCATCCTCCTCGCAAAAGCAGCAAACACCCGCGGATCTCCATCAATTTCGTCTCTCTCCTTCGTCGTCGTCGGAGGAGGATGCATGGAGTCTTCTCTTCCCTTCCTCTCTAACCTTTCTTTATATTAGAAAATATGCTCCAAGATTCTCAAAGATGGATGCTCGAAACTCACTATCCATCACATCCCTCGCATCCTCATTGATTGGGTTCACATCCAATGAATTGTTTCTTCCTTGTACGGACAGTTTTCTAGGGTTCGGGTAAGTTTTTGGTCTGTGAACGCATCGATTTCGGTTCTCCTTCCCCAAGTTGATGCTTGATACAAACTGATTTTCCTCAATTGTGATTTTTCACATTGGTTTCCCTCTTGCTATATTGATGGGAAATTTTCATTGCGTTCCAAAATCATATTCCTCTGCATTTTCAGCGTTTGTGGTATCTTCTCCTCCCAGCATCTTTTCCTAGTGCCCTTAGCTCATCTGTGCTGTGTTTGTTTCGCAGGGTACCATTTGCGATGCTGTATTGGCAAAATCTCTTGGAAGGATCAGTTAAAAGTGCAGTGGGGGTAGGGTTAATTCCGTCTCGGTGTTATGTGCCGTGTATTGCCAAACAAAAGGAAGAAGAAAGAAGCCTTTGGTTTGATTCGGTGCACTGTATATGATCTAAATAATAATAATAATAATAATAATTTCTTCCAAAATCCAAAAAAGAAAAAGAAAAAGTGATCAGTTATGTGGATGCTATGATGTGATTGTGAAGGAAGGGGATGCAATTGCACATATAATGTAGTGCTTTGACCGTATAAATAGGTGCTCAGAAAACAGAGTTGCATTTGAAGAAGTCTTGCATAGTTTTGCTTGATGATCCATCCAATCATCTGGTGAGTGTTACTCATTTTTCGCCATTTCATGACTTTGACTACTTTTTCAGTTAGATTGTTATTGTTCTTGCGCTAATTGGACTTATAGGAACCTGATCCTTACATTGAAAATACTGTAGAACAAATCAGCTACGGGGAGCCTCTGCCATCTTATATCTTTCTTATAATGGAGCAAAAACTAATCTAATTGTTCCCACTAGCAAAATATTGGGAATAGAAATATTTATGCTAGTCTCGTCAGTCTATAATACCAAGTAGCTCAGATATCTGTGGCTATAGCACATAATTAATGCGAAAATTTCTTTGTTTATAAATGTGGGCTTTTAAGTTCTGCTTTAATGGCCAGTGACTACTAAAGTTTGATCCTCGTAAATTGTTAGTTTCTTGTCTATGGATGGATAGAGTATGACTCTGCGCTTTCACTATCCCCAGCTACAGGATTTGGATGCAGTTGATGCGCTCATTCAGGGTCTGGTCTTGTTCCAAGGAGGAATTCTAATGGTGAGATTTAATTTCTTGCCAAAATACTTCAATTTAACCAACGATGGGTCATCTTCTCAGCTAATAGCCCTCTTTTTACCTTGATTTGCAAGTCAGTCACAATGAGCATCTAATATCTCTAAGCGGGGACGAGCTTTGGGTGGTTCCTCAAGGCAAGGTAGCGCCTTTTCCGTAGGGGGTTTCGAGGATTTATAAGAAGATGCTCCAGTCCTTGTAGAATCAGATCTGATTAGCTTTGAAGAGATGTTGGCATGGAAGGATTGTTCTCGTTACGCCGGGAGACCTGAAAAAGAACTCCAATTACCCTGTCTTCAGCACCTTGTTGTCCAGAGCTGTCCTTCGTTGGTCAGGACATTGCCTGTCAACTCGATCGCCTCACAAAGCTGAAAATTCATTCATGCCTGCATCTGAATAACTCAACTAGTGTGGTTAGTCTTCTATGTCTCCGTGAGTTATATCTTGAGGATATCTTAAAGAGCTTGGTGAACATAACTTCTTTGACCATTTTCAAAATTGAAAATCTTGCCCGAGCTTGTTTGCTTTGATCATGGGCATATGAGCTGCCTTATCAAGCTAAAGGAGCTTCGTATAGTTGGGTGTGACAAGCTTACATACTTGTGGCAAGATGGAAATGAGATGCTAAATTTTACTTGCTTCCAGGAATTAGCCATCGAAAGATGTCCGCTATTCACATCTTGTCAAGCGATCTTTGCAACCATCTCTCCTCCCTCCAGGAGTTGTGGATTAGTGATTGCCCCAAGTTGGCCAGAGGATGGCCTGCCTCCCTCCCTCCCTCCAATATCTGGACATATTGGGATGCGAGAGTCTAAAAGATGGATTCTCAAGACTCACTGGCCACTATTGGCCCCTCATCCAACACATCCTAGATCTGGTTTGGATCCAATGAATTGAAATCGATCACGCCCAATCCATGATAAAAGATTAGTCTCCGTGGACTGCTTCTTCTTCCTCAGGTAAAAATGCTTTCAACTTTCCTTCTTTTGCCTTTCATTTGTCAACTGCAGCGATTCCTTCTTTGATGTACAGTCAGTTTTCTAGGGTTACTTTCATTTCTCTTCTTCCATTCGATGCTTAATACGAATTCAATTGTTGCATAGAATTTCCAGAAACTATCTCCCCTGCTTGAATCCCACGGAGAGGTTCCTTTAGCGTCCAATTGCCCTGCTTGCGAAAGTTGATTATATTCTTGCATACCACTGCTGCATCCATCTCCACTACTGCCTTGGGCCTGCTTTTTTCTTTATCCACTCCAATGCTCTTTCGAACGGCAAGTAATTGAAATTCACCCTCCTCTGCACCCAACCATCTCCGCTGTTTCATTTCTGGCCTCAATCCCAACAACAGCCAGCATCCACCCAGTCTTGACTTAACTTGCATTTTTAGTATCTGGTGATTTATGGGTAAAGTTACTGCATTTCCAGCTTTCCAGATATACCAACAGGTGTGGGCAATCATTAGAATTTTTTGGCAGAAAAAAAATCTCTTCAAAATGGTTCTTGTCTTGTTATTTTTTGTAGCTGTCAGGTGGTTGTGCATATAATTCTGGTTGTCTAATCACTCATAGTTCATCATGCATGTAAGACAATTATTAGTCAGTACTAATTGATTGTCCTGTTCCAGATTTTTGGATGAGAAATATATGAAGAACGTGGCAGGACTATCAATGGTGGTAAACATGACATGTGTAGAGGTTTTTGTTTCCTTCCTCCGTGTCCTCTCTTTGGATGAGAAATATGAGGCACGGGGAAAGACTATTAAGTGGTCTTCACAGCCATCTCCCCTCTTTCAGAAGCTGACGTACTTGCCGGAGGATGACTTCCCTCCCTCTCTCCAAGTATTCTCCCATCATTCAATGTGAGATTCTGAAAGATCAGTGCTCGAAATTCCATGGCAACTATTGGCACCTTATCCAATAAATCCCACTTAACGTAATGGATCAAGTTCGGTTCCGATAAGAAGATTTCTCTCCCCTGTTTTAATTTTCGTTCGTCAGGTAATGATTCAGACTTCTTTCTTTCTTCCACACTTGTCCTTCAGCTACTGCTGCTGCTCCCGGATGCATTTCCATCCCGCTTCCTCAAGTCGATAAAGTCCATGTTTTTCCATAGACATGCGTCGCATAAATTTCGACAAAACCAGCTACTGAAGTTCCAAGGTTGATATTTCGGTTGCTCTGTTTTGTTTGACAAGGAAGTAAACAATGTAAGGGTTACAATGCTAACGGGGTACAGCAAGTCAACCTTGTTTCATACAAGTGAATATCCCTCAAAACAAATAATACTTTCATCGAGTTGCTTACATTACTGGAATTAAGATGCGTCAAATGTGCCGGTATATTGCTTATCTTTGCAGTTGGATGATACACCAAAGAAATTGTAAATGTAAATCACTATTCTTTGTGTGAGAATCATGAAGCATGGTTGCTCTTGAATTAATATTGTTCTGCAATTTAAGCCTTTGCCATGTTTTCTCTTCCAAATATCTGTTTCTTATGCCCTAGCCCATTGACTGAATTCTCTCAACTGTGCTTCTTTTGCAGAGTATCCCACTTGTCATCTGTATTTGGCAAAATCTCTCGGGAGGATCAAATGCAAACACTGCTGAGGTAGGCAACTGCTGTACTTACATTCATCTTTTGCAACTTGACAAAAGAAAAACCACAAGCCATTAATTTTAGTAGGTGCTCTGATCTTTCGTGAAATGCTCCACGTAAAGATTAATCTGTATCATGATGTCGTTCATCAGAGTCTATGTTCTGAGTCAAGATGCTTTCTTACTTCGAACAACGGCTAATTTAAAGATACAAAGTTAGGTTTTAAAATGGGGGTTTTCGAGTTGGTAAATACGATAACTAAATTTCAATGAACCCTGCAGATTATACTTTATTTGAATCTGACTTTCTTGTGAATGTTCACGGTTCATCTTTCTTCTATTTGAATTCCCACGCCATCTCAAAGAACATATTCTTTTTTTGTTGTTGTAAAGGGAAGGCGGAGAGGAGCAATCAGGGAGACTATGCTTGGTTACTCTCTTGAATAATCCTAAAAGTCTCACTTCTGCCCGAGAAGGTCGTCCTCCAATATGTTAGCTGGGTCACATTGATAAAAGAAAAAAAAGTCAAAAAAAAGAAAGAAAGAAAAGAAAAAAGCAAAAAGTTGAAAAAAAAAAAAAAAGAGATTGCTGATTGTTCGTGTGTGCCCAAGAGGAGAGGGAGATCTCGGCCAACAGAGAAAACGAAGGAGAATAAGAAAAAGGGGCATGGCTTTGTGGTATCAATTTGAGGGCGAAGGTTGTCGGAATCAGCTCGAATTCCGATATGTTATTCGCGAGACGGAGGGCCACAAGTTGATCGGTTTCATTCATAGATAACTTTTTTCGAATTATCTCTAGTTTCTTCAATTGCCATCAGGGTTTTTTTGTTCCATTCGAGGTGATCCACCTTCGTAGCAATAAAGTCTATTGTATTGTTGATGTTGAGCTTCTAGTGTATGACTAGTGAAGAAACTCTATTTATCTTGCTATTCTTGGTGATTAGTGGAAAGTTTCTATATCGTCTGTGATTTTTCCCTCATTGGTTTTCCATGTAAAATCTTCATGTTGTGCCTTTGTCTCCATAAAACATCAACATTATGTTTACTTATTTTGAGAATATATTGCTGGAACATACTGCTGATTGTTGTTGGAGTTAAGTTGATCCTTTGGTCCAGTTTTAGGGAACAAATTGATCTGTATTGGGTTAATTCTTGGCAAATTGCTGCCCAATTCTTTCCAAGGCAAGTCTCGTCGCTATAACCCCACGAAGCTTGCCAAAGCATCTATAACGAGCAGGACAAGATACAAGCTCTACCATCACGAGTGGATTATCCCCGTGAACTCGCGTTTGTCGAATTCCAGCTTTGTACCATTAGGCTACCATCAATGGTGATCAGCGGTCCCTCCATGAACATAATCACAAGGGCCATTCTAGGAAAACAAAATCATCGAAGGGGTCGCTCATTTTTTAGATTTGGAATGGCAAGTGCCCTAGAGTTCCTTATATATATATAAGGAACATCAACATATTGACGATGTTAATTTTATCTGACCTTGATTGACACGAAATTATTATATTGACGATGGCCGTTGGCGAAAGACAGGAACAAAAAAAAAGAATTTATTCTTTTGTCTTTTTTTTACTTATTTATCTTTTCGTGCAATTAATATGCAATCTCTCTCAACAATTTCTACGAAATTTAGATTTTTATAAAGCACATATCTTCATCTAGTTAACCCAACTTGGTTGCCTTCATTTAAATTGTTCTTTGCATGCAATTATTAAGTTGAACGATGAACGCTCCGATGATACCTAAATACCTCCCGCTAATGATTTAGATCGCGATTTTCCCAACCACGCTACATGATATGTTGATCTATAGATGAGATATAAATAAGATATTCTGCAAGGGTGATAAGATATTCTGCAAGGGCAAGCCTCACCCAGGTGACATTGAGGCTCGCTCCCCCTCGCAAGGCCGACTTCATCGGCCCATACATCTGGCCGGTCGCCTTTTGCTGACTGGCTGAGCAAGAAGAGCTGAGAGGGAAAAAAAGGGGAGAAAAAATAAAAAAATTTAAAATATCATTAAAAATTACTATGTTAGTGCCGGCAGTGTTGCGTCAACGATTTTCGATCAAAAATAACTAAAAAGACTGAATTGATATAAATGCAAAATATTTAGAAATGAATTGGCAAAAATTAAAAAAAAAGTTTAGTACTGAATTGAAAAAAAAAAGAGTTTTATGACTAATTTGGCACATTGTAATATGTTTAAAAAAAATTATTCCAACGACCCTATTAAAAGGGTGAATGATAACCATTCTGTTCCAAAAATAGATTTCTGGCTAGAAATAGTTTTTCTATTACTATTTCTGGATAAGTTTTTGAGTAAAAAAATGCGTTTGATGGTTGAGATTAGATATCTTGACCCCCGTGCCATCGGACAAATCTCAGGGTCGAGATTAGTCGGAACTTACACGTTGTCGATAGGGAACCACCCCTAAATTCGAAGCAGTTTTCTAATCTATAAAGAATGCTTGAGATGTCAATAAAATTTGAATAGGCGATTATCACATATTGCGATATCAGGAGATAAAATCTGCCTAACCAAAACTCACCCAATACCCACATAATATTAAAAAAAACACACACACACACACACACACACACACAAAAAATGCAAACAAATCGAATTTTACCTTTGATAGTCTGGCGTGGGTCTTTGGCTTATGAACACGATACTGCTCGGTAGTGCTTTGTATAACAGTGAACAGATTGTACGTGATCACAGTGAGTCCTATGAATTGGACCTGCAAAAGGAAACGAGAGACTCCAAGCAGTGGAAATGAGTTCTTGATGAATAATTTTTCTTGGGATTCGACAATGCAGGCAGCTTTGCAATGGAGATGTTGGAGTCAAAAGTGAATCAATTTTGTCCACTTGACCAAAGAAGATTGTCGAATTGTTTGACTACTGGGTGCCAACCATGAGAGCACGTGGATATGCTCGTGGGATTGCTGGACACCTTGGGGCTTTGTATACTTGTCATCACAAGCAATAAGGATTGTGGTAGAAAGGCAACAGCCTCGTAGGTGCAGGTAATACCCCACAAGAGAAGATCGCCGGACAGCGAAGGAATGGCCGACGTCGGGGTTGATGCAGATCCGTAGGAAACAGCAGAGGCAGCAGTGAAGATTTGAGCAGAGCCGTTCGGGGTTAAGTTAGAGGACTCCGGGGTGCTGTAACAACGTCGGAGGCTGGTCAGAGGACGCCAACGGTTCCGGGTCGTTGGGATTGAGTGAAGGGACGTTGGTGATGTTGCAAAACCGCCGGGACTGAGAGATGGAGTCGTCGGGACAGCGCGCGAGGACCTCGATGGGATGGAATTTCTAGTGAAAGCTGCTTTTATGTGGGCTCCTCGGGGTTTCCGAAAATTTTCAAAGCCAGAGAGTCCTCCTCCACTCTTTCTAACACTTTTTCTCTCAATTGCCTCTCGAGTTCTCAGTGAATCACCCCCTTCTGTTCTCTTTGTACGTAGCTCTCACCTATGACTCTGGACTCTCTCCTCTCTTTTGTAGCTTCTCATACGAAGTATGAAATTTCATGAAAAAGTCCCACATGTCTCTTTGGAAGTTCATCCACAGAACATGATTGACGATACTCAACGGGTTTTTGCACTTTCTTCGCAATCTTGTAATCCGCCTTTTTGCCTTGATCGCATCCGCGTTCATTTGCCATAAGCCAACTCGTTCGGTGAGTACTGATCTTGAAGGGTATTTCATATAATTACTAATCAAGATCTATAAACGAAGCGGAATAATATAGATCCACATACCCATAAGCACAAAGCGCGGATTCGAGCAATATGTCAATCAAACCGTTGTACTGGATTGTCAAGCCCTGATATCAAACTTGACTCACTGATCGATGAGGTATATCACGTAAAACGAACATACCTCGTATCCACAGATTAAGAGCCCCATGTCGCAGGTGAGGCACGATCTATATCCGCCAATCGATCGTCGTCGAGAGAGTTCTTCCATGGAGCTTTTTTTGGGAGAGAGTTTCTATCTATAGTAGTTTCTAGAACGACGTACATTCTGGAGAAGAGAACGTTATCTCTCTCTCTCTCTCTCTCTCTCTCTCTCTCTCTCTCTCTCTCTCTCTCTCTCTCTCTCTCTCTCTCTCTCTCTCTCTCTCTCTCTCTCTTAGGATAGGAAATAATTTAATTGATTGCAATCAAATATTGCAATAATGGCAATTAGCCAATTTAGCCCTTAATGGGCGTTTTATTTCCAACATCTCCCACTCGCCTACTAAGGGCTAAATGTCTCTCTTTCTCTTCTCATCGCTTAGTTCATATGGGCAAATAATCCGTGCGACCAGCATATTATGAGAGCTCGTTGCCATACATCTGTTAGAAGTATATAGCAGCTCACAATGGGCACATAACCTCAGAGTAGATCTAGTATGCAGTACCCTAGATCAATCAGTCACATTTACATCATATCTCTCTTGATCTCTTTTAGTACTCAAATACAATACATTGTATTCACAATCATGATTAAACTCATATAATCATAATTGGTCGGCCTGTGAACACAAAGATTGAATGAGACATTAAGAATTGATCTTCCTCTTCCTTTAAACCTTTCAATCTCAGTTCAGTTCGCTTTTCTAGAAATGTCCTATTAGATCGAATCAATCTCATGACCATAGGCAACACTCTAAGATAGCGAACATCGAAAATAAATCTTGAGAATAAGTAAGAGTCGTGAGGGGACTAAAATTGAGGAACTCTTATCCTCAAGAGTCTCACACGGCCACAGAGTTGAGATCTAAACTCTTGCCAACTCTTCTTGGTTGTCTCATGCATACGTAATATAAAGTACGTATTACGGTATTCTCTCATTTCCCATGGAGCGTATGTCTTTCCTTTTAATACCGTACAGATGATAACTCAGACATACTCAATGTCTAGCTTGAGTTCACAAATCTACTTTCTTTAAAATAATCCATCAGAACTCACATCTTGCATTAAAGACAGATAAAGTGAAATATGTGGGTTATTTCACTTTCGGACATAATAAATATTATGGCCTCATCTTAACACTCTAGTTAAGGCGACATATATATTTTTAGCTCATGCTTCAATTATCACCTAGATAATGAGCTTAAATTGTCTCATCTTTATTTATCACACAGTAAATAAAGACGATTACCCGTGTGAGTGGGCTAATATCTAATATGTCCAAAATACTTTCTCAATAAATGCACTAAGCATTATTATGCATAAATGTCATACAAACTCATAAGTATCAATAATGATAACAAATATCATTAACTGTGAACTTTGGGAAAATTCAGTACTCCCACTTTTACGCACTTCTAGAGATTTCAATATAAGGAACTAATCCATTTGTCAACACATGACTAAGGAAAACATCTCTAGAGATTCACTTCGTCAGAAGATCTACTATCATTCTCTGCATATATATGTACTGTATGTCACATCTTTTCGTACAATCATATCTTTCACAAAATTATATTTTGTGACTTTAGTTTGGTCTTCTAATGGATCTTCAGTGTAGCTATTGCTGCTTGGTTATCACAATTAACTAATAATTGATCCCGCAGCATCCTTAGCGACACTTCACTGACCCAAACATCTCTTCAAACCAAACACCTTTTTGTACTGCTACTGATAACACCACGAGATCAATTTCTATCGTGGATAAGGCTCTACACTTTTGCTTCTTACTACTCCAAGATATTGTGCCACTGCACAGTAAGAATGCAAGCCCAGAGGTAGATTTTCTCTCATTTAAACATCTTCCTCAATCAATATCAGTGTAGCCTTCAAGACGTAGATCTCTACCTTGAACTCAGTAAAAAATTGACAGTACTTTCTAGATACATCAGGATTCTCTTGATGGCAATCCAATATGTTTGACCTATTAGAGTGGTACACATACCATTCCAACTGCATAACAAATATTAGGTCTTGTACACATCACAGTGTACTTCAAGCATTCAAGCACTAACATATGGAACATTTTTCATTTCTGCATTTGCTTGTGGAGTCTTAAGACATATTTTGCGCCTCATAAACGAATCCTTTAACATTTGCCTAACCATTCCCATTGGATAGAGAGATACCAGGAATCTCTCTAAGCCAAAACTGGGTTGGCATAGGTATAACACCACCTGGCGAATAAGCCACGCATGTAATAGGAGTATGATCGGGTTTATAGTCTTGCATACAAAATCATTCGATGAGTTTATCCATATAAGTCTATTGTGAAAAAGATCATAATCTTTTTGAACGATCTTTTTGAACGATCTCTTGAAATCTTAATTCCAAGAATATATGCAACTTTACCCATATCTTTTTATTGCAGAATTGGAACATAACCAACTCTTGACTGTATTAACAAACTCCATATTGTTTCAAGCAATCAGTATATCATTAACATATAATTGTCGCGACCCGTCTGAAAGCGGACGCAGCTAATGGATTACCGATCGCGGGCCCTGTTCCCCAGCACCGGAGTGCGGATCGCAGGCTTTGGATCGGCGCGGGCCCTCCCAGGCCCATACCAAATCGCGGCGGGAGTTTTCTTTTAATGGGTTCGACGATAAGAGTCGATCGCTTTCGACCTTAGTGTGGTCGTGGTGGCATGTGCAACTTGTGCATGTATTTGGAGTTGCCACCGGTCTTTCTTGGAGGGTAGACCGGAAACCTTATTGACCGATTGGGAGAGATCGATCAATTCTGCGGAACCAGAGATTTTGGGTTCGGGGACTTGGTTACGCTGGTGTCATTACCAACGCCCTTTCGGTACCTAACGTGAATGATTTTCCTAGCTAAGAGTTCATCTAGGCGAGTGGAATACGAATCATAAATCTAGGAATTCATGCAAATATGAATGACTATCCAAGCGATCACAATCAATAATAAAATGCGCAAATCGATGAATCCAAATATGCAAAATAAACACACCAAATCAACATGACACTCCTAATAAGGCTCTATTAGCCTAAAGAAGTTTCAATCAAGCTTGAGAATTTTTTTATAATAAATTTTATTTTGACATTTTGTGATTTTTTTTTATTTTTAATAATTTTTTTATTTATTGATTAATAATAATAATTATTTATTATTTAAAAGGGCCGGGTCCGGGTCGGTTTCCCGGACCTAGGTCAGGCCCGTCGGGCCTTGATCAGGTCCGGGTGAGAGGACCCGAATTGGGCCCCAACGGCATAAAAAAATCAGGCCCACTTTTCCTTTCCTTGTCCGAATTGGGCGCCCCAAGTGCAACAAGCCCAGCAGCTCTTTTGACTCTACCGCAGGCCCAGCTCTAGCTTGAAACAACAAGCCCAACCAGCTATACCCGAACTCATCTCCTCAATCCTCTCGGGCAGACCAAATCGAATCATTCAAACCCAAACAGTCCAAAAATAACGTGGAACAACCCTACTTCTACTGTTCATCGTCTTCTCCATGCATGCAAAAAAGAGACCGACGCCTGCAACCATGACCAAGCCTTCGCCTTCCGTTGGGACACGCTCGGCACCACCGTCAGAGTGCCGACCGATTCTGCCCGTGTCCGTGCCCGCTGGTATTCGCCAAGGACAGCCACCGCCGAAACCGTCGGCCTCCACCAAAGTCGACTACGAAACGAGAAGCATCGCGTGCGCTCCCGCCGTGCTTAGCTTCTTCTTTATGTCGCAGATCCCCCTCATGCAAGACCCAACGACGCCACTTTCCTTCAGACGTCCAGCCTTCGCTCGCCGCACCAATGTACCGCCAAGCTCCGCTCGCCAGGCTGAGTCAGCTTTTCCGACATCGAAATAGCGACGCCAAGATCCGCTCATACGCTGCGGCCTCTGGCTCGGCCTCTATTTCGCCGGTCTCGTCAACTCAGTCGGCTCACCATCGGCTTCACGAGTCTTCTTCGCAGAGCAACGAATTGGTGGCCTCCGTAATGTGATGCTCGAACCAGTCCGACCTCGCTGGGGAATGTCCGCCGGTCGGAGACCTTCACCAGCGACCTCCCGAACACCAGGCCGGCATTGAGCTAGCGATCCTCATGGTCAATATGGACCGCCGAACCCACATCATCCAAGCTAGTCGCGCAACCGCTCATGGTTCGAGCCTCCTCATGCCCCAGAATCCCGCAGGACTTCGGACCTCGAACACCTCTAACGCTTCACTTGGTCTTGAGGGACCGACGACCACCCAGACGAGTTCAACCGAGGCTCAAGCATCCACCAACCCCCCAACTCGCAAGGTTGAGTTTCACTGACAGGTTTCTCACTCAAAAGGACCGCCCACAGTTCAACACCGAGCAAAACAGGGAACTAATGGCTAAAACTAACGGGTGTACATGATCAACGAACTGAGAAAAAGGCCGGAAGCTTGAGAACAGACATAGGTATTTCACGAAGCGAACCGGCAAATCACAATAGGACCGTAGAGGCCAAAACGACGCATAAACCTGAGGCTTGCCGGTCCGAAAAAAAAAAAGAGGTTCTCGGGCCGACGAGCTACGGTACCAGAATAGGATAACCAAGCCTAAAAGAGGAAGCCAACCTTTACGCACGAAGTCGCCGGCGAGCCTCCGAAAACCAGCGGCTGTGCTTGTTCTTTCAGGGCTTCCTTCGAGTTCAACTGCTTGCTCTCCTTCACTCATATGGACGCTGGCACTGGTGCAAGCTTGCGTTGCTCGTCGTGCTTGCGTCGCCGCTGATCCGCGAGGCTGGCCATGACGACGACGACCGATCCACCATGGCCTGCCCGCCCACCTTTCGTCCACCAGCTTCTTTTCTTCTTTTCTTCCCCTTTTGTTCTCTCCCTCATCTCTTATTTTATTCTTCTTCTTTTTTGCTTGGTTCCTCGTGGAGGATTGGGATTTGGTGCCATAAATGTAGGGGTGACATTAAATCTGGGCCGTTCAATTCAAAATGAACGGTCCAGATCAATCCACAGTTTTTTTAGTGGGAAATGATGTGGACTGATCTGGACTGTTCATTTTAAATTGGACGGTTCAGATCGATCAATGGTAGGGAATGGTAGGGATTTCCAATGGTAGGAAATCCGGATCCCCTCGTGGAACCCTTTTTCCACAGATTCCTCCTCCTCTTCTTTTTTTTTTTATGGCACCGTTCGTTCCACTATCCCTTCATTCCCCTATCCATTTGTCGACCAGTTCTCATTTCGAACCGTCCCAATGCATATCACATGTTGATTGACGAAATGAATAAGGAATGGCAAACTTCGCAGTTGATGAATGCTATTTATTTATTTATTTTGTCAAAAAGGGTTGATCAAAAATTAGATGTCAACAATAATGATAAAATCACATATTGATCTTAGGATCTTTTGATATATACGCTATGATTTTCATCAATCATTATAAAATCATATGCCACTAATGTATTATAAGAAAGCATATACCATTATCTCGAAGACTGCTTAAGGCCATATATCGATCTCAAAAGTCGACATACTTTTTATTCTTGGCCAATTGTAACAAACACAGCAAGTTGTTTTTCTTAAAATTTCTTCTTTTAATTCTCCATTGAGAATTGCAGTCTTTACATCCATATGATGTAATTCAAGATCCATACTAATCACAATTGCCGGACTAGGGTGAATTGAGGTAAATCTCACCATAGAAGAACAAACCTCTTCCCAATCAATTACTTCTAATTGATTATACCTTTTCACCATAAGGCGATCCTTATATGTCTCAATCGAGCCAATAGCTTTACGCTTTGATTTGAGAACACACTTGCTCCCAATGGCTTTATGTCAATTCGAAAGATCAACCAGTTCATCTCATTGACTCCATCTCTCTTTCCATTGCTTATATCTACTTTTCCTTATCAGGGTAAGTCGGAGCCTCATTTACATTCCTTGGCTCATCCTCTTCTTGTGGAGCGACCATGAAAATTTTACCTTCAATGTCTATAACGTCGACAAAACGATGGATAATGCTTTTGCGACTTGTTCGCTAAATTGAGGATTGTACACTTAGTACATCAAGCTCCATTACACTCCCACTTGGCAACTTATTCGCTGTATTGAAGATTGTACACTTAGTACATCATTCTCCATCCCACTCCCACTCGGATTGAACAACAACAACATCTCGTTCATGCCAAGCCGTTGCAATTGAGAAGATCGTACACTTAGTACATCATTTTCCATTATGCTCCCACTCGAATCAGATAATGATGGCATTTTCTTCACATCAAGTGATTGCAATTGAGACTCGTTTGAAACAAATTCCCCACTTCTCACATTGCTCCCACTTGGATGGATGCCCCAATAGTATCATTATCACTATCCAAGATCTTAAATGGGGAATAGTCTTCACTTGTCTCACCCTTTTTCAGAAAAATTTCATTCACTAAGAATGTGACATCTCGTGATTCATATTCAGTTACACTTCCCACTTTCTTACTCACCTATAACGCATTTCCTTTTGAGTGCTCTTAGTATCTCATGAAGATACTCTTTTTGCCTCTAGAGCCTAATTCCCATACTAGTGGGAGAAATCGTGTATATAAGAAGCATATCAAAATCTGAGAAAACTCAAATCTCATTTTCAACCTGTCCACAACTCATATGGAGTGGTAGAAACTGATTTAGAAGCCACACGGTTAAATATCTAGATAGCAATCAACAAAAAATTTCACCCCAAAAGGTGATAGACAAATTAGCATGTGCTATCATAGACATAACCATTCTCATTGGGGCCTATTTCTTCTCTCTGCGACTCCATTCTATTGAGAAATCGCTGGAATAGTCAATTGTCTTTCTTTTCCTTTTTCATCACATAAATATCTGAACTAATCAGATAGATTTTCTTGACCTCGATCGGATCGCCTTTTTTTAAAATAATTTTTTTAAAGCTCAAAAATAGAATTTCTTGAAGCAACTTATGCCTCAAATTTATGAGAAATAAAAAAAAATATCCGAATCGAGTGTAATAATCTATAGTGTGATGAATTAAACAGGCCATGCCTTATTCTCACATATGCTGAATCACATGTCTCAATGAATCAACTACAAAGGAAACTCGGCTCTTGTTCCTTTTCCAAATGGTTTGCTCATTATCCGTTCCGCTAGGCAATACTCACAAATAGGCAAATCGACATTTTCAATATTGCCCAATAAGCCCTCTTTAGCTTATCTAAATATTTGCCATTGGGCTAATGTGACCCTACCTAGCATGCCACATATTCACATCATCGCAAAAGATGTTAATAGTGAAAAACTAATATTCACATTATTGTACCTAACAATCGGTACAATGAAACCATCTAGAACCATAATAACTTGTCCCCAACGACAAGTCATGACCACCGTTATGAAAGTTCAAACTGAAATCAAGTTTAACCAAAACTAATATGGAAACTATATTCCATTGAGTTTTGGGAGCATATAACACAATATGTAGAAATATGGTGCGATCACTGCGCATTTTCAATTGGCAAGTGCCAATCTCTTTAACTTCCACACATGAATTATTTTCCACATTTATCCACTTTGCTCCATGTCGAAGTCGTTGAAATTCCACTAAGGTATTTCTATCTTTCGTTACATGGTATGTGGCTCATAAGTCTATAATCCACAAAGAATAAGATTCAGTTACAAAAACTGAACTAGAGATTTAAGTAACACTCTCAAGTGCACAAAATCCTTATTATTATTATTATTATTATTATTATTATTATTATTATTATAACTTTTTTTTGGTTCACCACAGTCATGAGCAAAGTGACACTTATTGCCACATTTAAAACATTTCACTCTTGAGATGTTTTTCTTGAAAGGACATTTCCTTTCTCATGTCGGTTAAACTTCGATTTCCATCCTAAAGGATTTGTTATTTTATCCTTCCCACTTCTTGAACCCACCTTGATGCTTATGCCTGGAGCACGAAGCTTCATTTGGTCTAGAAACAGTATTCTAGTTCAAGACAGCGCATAACGTCCTCAAAAGTCTTTACTTTTTATTGTGGATCAAGTGAATTTTCATATGCACACAGCTATGAAGTATGTAACAAATTACTGCTTGCACTTGCTACTCATCAGTCAAAAAAATGGTCTACTTCATGTAGTTCACTTATCATGTTTGACACGTCACAAAAGTCATTTCATATTCTGGCCATGAAGCATCATATAAGTGTCAAAACTTATAGTGATCTGTCTCAACTTGGTGACCGATGTCTAACCAAATTTAGTGTTTAATGCCTCCCACTTGACTCTGGCATTTTCATAAATGCCTGTACTCATGCATAAAACCATTTTTCATGCTACTCAGCAATATATGCGAGCAATTGAGTTCATCCTTTTTCCGTGCAGCAAATGTCGGCTGTGCAGTATTCTCATCATCAGGTGTTTCCATAACTAGGTCAAGAGCTTCAAATTCTTCTTTCTTTTCATAGTACAAACTGGATTTTCATATTCCAATTTTCATAAATTTTTGCCATCCAATTTCTCCTTTGTTTCGCTAAACGCGTAACCATTGTTTATGAACTCGAAGTTCTATAGACATGCATTCACGGACCATTGATGCCTAACATTTATGCATCTATTTTACACTAACTAATTATATTAATAGATAATTTCACATTATTGTGGAAATTCTCCTATATTTTGATTCTGACAAAACTATCAAAAGGATTTGTATAATGTTTTATGATGCAGAAAGAATGAGTGAACAGCAGGTTGTGTGGATCTATTTCTGTCACGAGGACGAAGGGTCAGAAGGAGTGCTTCTGGACCAAGTGTCAGATGGAGTGCTTCTAGATCGAGTGTCAGATGGAGTGCTTCTGGATCAAGTGTCAGAAGGAGTGCTTCTAGACGAAGGGTCAGATGGAGTGCTTCTGGACGAAGGGTCAGATGGAGTGCTTCTAGACGAAGGGTCAAATGGAGTGTCTCTGGACCAAGGGTCAGATGCAAGTGCTTCTGACGAGGTCAAATGGAAGAGCTTTTGACGAGGTGAGATGGAAGAGCTTCTGACGAGGTCAGATGGTAGTGCTTCTGAGGAGGTCAGATGGAGTGCATCTGAAGACTGTCAGATGGAGCTGCTTCTAAGGGTCAGGTTCAACATGATCGTCCATTTCGTGCAACTATCCATATACAGTGACAGATATACCTTATCAAATCTTCGAATTACCATTCCATGATAACTGATCTAATTCAGGAAGTTCTTTATAAAGACGAAACTTGAAATTAGTCAGTTTCTGCATCTCCAAAACATTAAGACCCACATATGGCAGGTTTCCGATCAAGGCAAGGTTCCTTATGAAAATTTGTGATATTTGATTGACATGATGTCCCTTCCAAACAATCAAGGGATTTTCTACAATTGATTATTATCTTCCCAAAATATCTCTTTGGGGACCAATACAGATTTACTATACTTATGAAAAATGGAGATTTAGTTGTATGGGCAACTAAATCAGAAGGGTTCAATATCTTCTTCAACGGTCCTCATATCTTCTAAGATACAGTCTCGTTCAATCACGATTGATGACGTCAAATCAAGGATTGAATAGCGATCTCTTGGCCGAGCATCCAACGGCTAGTTTGGAGGCAGGGAAGTATAAAAGAAGAACCATGGCGATCTGAGAAGATGACAAGAACAACAATCCAAAAGTGCAAGCGTGATTAGAATTGTACCCAAAATCATTCTGAGTGCTCAAAATCTCATTCGTTGTGAGAATCTGTAAGAGAGAGAAATCAAGTGGTTGAGTGATTGTAATTCTCTTGATTCTTCATAGTGAAATCCAGCCGATCGACTGTCATCGTGGGAGAGTGGACGTAGGTTTGAAAAATCGAACCACTATAAACTCAGCGTGCTCTATTCTCTTCCCTACTCTGTTGCTGCGTTTGAATTGTGTACTATTTCCTACTGATCGCATATTGAAATTATCATTAATTCCGCAAGAAATTTCAATATAGTTGTGTATTCACCTATTCACCCTCCCTCTATGTGATATTGCTAAATCCAACAATTGGTATCAGAGCAGGTTGTTCACATTTACGAAGTGTTTATTAACTTCAGAGCTAACGATATACTATGTCTAGCAATCATTCTTCAGGAGCAGGCGATTCGCACTTTGCCAATAAGCCACCATACTTTGATGGGAAGGAATACAATATGTGGAGCAACAAGATGAAATGGTTCTTTAAGGCGTATGATGATTTGATGTGGGATGTTGTAACAAATGGTATTGTACTAAATGCTGCCACAAGTACAACATCTGAAAATGAAACAAATCTCACCACGACAATGACTGAGACTGAAAAAGCCAAAAGACGAAGCTTGGATTCCAAAGCTGTTAATGCATTATTTTGTGCTTTATCAACTCCTCTTTATAATCGTGTTTCAGAGGAAGAATCTGCCAAAGGAATATGGGATAGGCTTCATATCACCTTTCAAGGAACAAATAGAGTGAAGGAAACAAAACTCAGCATTTTACTGAGTGAATATGAAGCATTTCAAATGAAATCTGACGAATCTATTGTTGATATGATAGACAGGTTTCAAAGTCTAGCAAGTGGACTTGCAAGACAAGGTGCACCAATTGCTGAGGCGATGCAAGTGAGAAAGATACTAAGAGGACTCACGGACGAATGGAATTATGTCAAACCTTCCATACAAGAATGTCAAACAATCAGACAGCTTTCGGTGGATGAGCTAGTTGGGACACTACAATCCTATGAAACAGAACGAGCAAGCAAAAAAGGAGATCAAAAAGGTAAGAAATCAATTGCATTGAAAACTAAAATTGCTCAATGTTTGTCTGACACAGATAATGAAGATGAAGATGATGAAGAACTTGCACTTATGGTAATGAAATTTAGAAAAATGGCTCGAAAAGCTAGAAACTTCAAAGGAAAGAAACCTTTGAAGAAGATTGATAAAAAAAATTCTCTCAAAATGAGTCGCAAGAAAGCAAAGATGTAATATGCTTTCACTGCAAGAAAGCAGGACATATCAAGCCAAATTGTCCAATGCTAAAGAGAGATAGGGTCAAGTATGAGAAGTACAAGAAGGCTTTAAAGGCAGAAACATTAAGTGATTCCGATGAAAGTGAAGACTACGCGAACATTTGTTTGATGGCAAAATCAGATTCAGAATCAGATTCAAGCTCAGATTCAGAAACTGAGGTAAGCTCATCTAATCTCCCTGATGAAGTTACAGAGTATATAGATGAACTTTGCAAAAGTTACAAAGAAACTCTTGAAAAAGTTTCTATTTGAAAAGGAAAACTTTTCCTTAAAACAGCAGAATATTTCTCAAAAAGAAAAAATTGAGCTTTTACAACATGAATTTCATCAGTTGAAAGAAAGTCATGATCTCATTTCAAAAGATAATGATTCTCTTAAAGAGAAAATCAATGAGACTTCAAAAAGGTTTTCACAAAGTTCAAAAACTTTGGACAATATTATCTCTAAACAAATACCTCTTAATGATAGATCTGGTTTGGGTTTTAAATAGGGAAGTGTTTTCAAAAATAGTTTTTCTAAAACAAATTTCTACAAACCTACTATTACTGTTTATAGAAGGCACTTTTATGGACAGTTTACCAAATCTCACATACATCAGCTTTGTGTAAATTGTGGTGATTTTAACCACACTAAAGACTCATGCAAAAAGGTCTGGAGACCCGTTAAAAGATCAAATCCTACTAACACTGAAGGACCCAAGAGAGCTTGGGTACCAAAAGAAATAGTGAGTTGCTCATTTCTTGCAGGTACCAAAGAGAAAAAAAGACAAGTGGTTTCTGAATAGTGGTTGCTCAAGTCACATGACCGGAAACCCAGATGTATTCATATCTCTTTCAAAATGTGATGGTAGAAGTGTGTCATTTGGAGGAAAGAACAAAGGAAAAGTCATTGGAAAAGGAAATATCAAGGTTGGAAATCTGACGATTAAAGATGTTTATCTTGTCAAAGGACTGAGCTACAACTTGATTTCTGTAAGTCAACTCTGTGACTCTGGTTATGAAGTATACTTTCAAAATCTAAAGTGCACAGGTATGAGCAAGGACAAGAAGCAATCCTTCACGGGTCAAAGGCATGGAAACATTTATCTCTTAGATGTTGATTCTAATCCTGAAAATGCAAAATGTCTTATTTCTGTTAAAGATGAATCTGATCTTTGGCACAAAAAGTTAGGTCATATTAGTGTAAAGCATATATCAAAGCTCTCCAAATAGGGACTTGTTCGAGGGTTACCTCAAACAAAGTTTGAAAAAGAAGGACTAGGTCATGCCTGTACACTAGGTAAGTAGGTAAGAAGTTCTTTCAAGTCTGTAAATCAAGTCTTCTCTAAGCAATGTTTGCAGCTGCTTCATATGGATATTTTTGGACCAAACAGAACCTTAAGCCTTGGAGGTAAGAAATATTGTCTTGTTATTGTTGATGATTTCTCTAAATTTACATGGGTGTTGTTTCTTGCTCACAAAAGTGAGGCTTTTATATCTTTTTCAAAATTGGCAAAATGAATTCAAAATGAAAAAGACTGTACTATTTCTTCCTTAAGAACAGATCATGGGGGAGAGTTTGAAAATCAAGGTTTTTCAGATTTTTGCATTGAATTAGGGATTCAGCATAATTTCTCTGCTCCGTATACTCCTCAACAGAATGGGGTAGTAGAAAGGAAAAACAGATCTTTGCAAGAAATGGCAAGAACTCTTTTGATTGAGAGTAAGATTGCATCTCATTTTTGGGCAGAAGCTGTTTCCATAGTTTGTTATATCTTAAACTGAATTTCTCTCAGACCTCTCACTGAGAAAACTCCCTATGAAATCTTCAAAGAAAGAAAGCCTGTTGTTGCATATTTTCATGTATTTGGTTGTAAGTGTTTTATCCTAAAGAATGCTAATGATCGCATTGGAAAGTTTGATGAAAAATCAGATGAATGAATTTTTCTAGGATACTCAACAACGAGCAAAGCCTACAGAGTCTACAACAAAAACACTCGTGTTGTTGAAGAATCTGTAAACATCAAGTTTGATGAAATTTGTCAGACTGATGAATCCGAATTCAGTTATATACTTCCTCAAGTCTCGGATTCACAGGAAGAATCAGAAGAAAAGAAAAACTCATATGCGAATACTGGTTCGGAAAACGTTCAGAAGGAAGCTCACTCAAATGAAGAAAAGCTAGTAGACGAACATAATGAACCTACAACTTCTTCAAATGACTGCTTCGACAAAAATTGGAAGCATAAGTCAAGTCATCCAAAGGAACTCATCATGGGAAACATATGTGATGGCATCAAGACAAGATCCAAGTTTAAGCAAGCAATGAGTAACATAGCTTTGGTATCTGAATTGGAGCCGAAGGGAATTGAAGATGCACTAGCAGATGAGAACTGGATAAATGCAATGCAGGAAGAGCTACATCAGTTCAAGGTCAACAATGTTTGGGAATTAGTCAACAGACCAAAAAATCGTCCAGTAATTGGAATAAAGTGGGTATTCAGAAACAAACTGGATGAAAAAGGAAAAGTTGTAAGAAACAAAACAAGACTCGTAGCAAAAGGTTACTCTCAAGAAGAAGGAATAGATTTTGATGAGACTTACACACCTGTTGCCAGGTTAGAAGCTATCAGGCTATTACTTGCTTATGCTTGTTACAATGACTTTAAACTCTTTCAAATGGATGTGAAAAGTGCATTCCTTAATGGCTACATCAAAGAAGAGGTCTATGTTGAACAACCCCATGGCTTTGAAGAACCTAGAGGAAAAGATCTAGTCTATGTGTTAAAAAAGGCACTTTGTGGACTAAAACAAGCACCTCGTGCTTGGTATGAAAGGTTGAGTAACTTTCTATCCCAACACAATTTTACTAAAGGTAATGTAGACACTACCCTTTTTATCCAAAAACAAGGTAATGATATTCTTTTGGTTCAAATTTATGTTGATGATATTATCTTCGGTTCTTCTAATGAGCTACTCTACAAGAAATTTTCTAAAGTGATACAAGAAGAATTCGAAATGAGTATGATGGGAGAGTTGCGTTTCTTTCTTGGACTTCAAATTCATCAATCTCAGAAAGGAACATTCATATTTCAAGAAAAGTATGCACTGGAAATAGTGAAAAAGTTTGGTTTGGAAAGTTGCAAGAAGACAGAAACTCTCATGTCTCACTCCTCCAAGTTAGATAAAGATGAAGATGAAAAAGAAGTTGATCCTAAGCTATATCGAAGCATGATTGGATCACTACTATACCTTACAGCTCTAAGACCAGATATCCTATACAATATTTATTTGTGCGCAAGATTTTAGTCAAGCCCAAGGGAATTACACCTATCAGCCGTCAAAAAAATAATCAAATACATTGGGACTTATCCCAATTATGGTTTGTGGTATTCTAAATCTTCTGATTTTACACTAAAAGGTTACTCAGATGCAGATCTTGCAGGTTGCAAAATTGATAGGAAAAGTACATCTGGAACTTGCCAGCTCATAGGAAATATGCTTATATCTTGGTATTCCAAGAAGCAAAGTACAGTGGCACTCAGCACAGCTGAAGCAGAATATGTATCACTTGGAAGTTGCTGCGCTCAGATTCTATGGCTAAAACAGCAGCTCAAAGATTATGGTGTTGAAGATACAAATATGGAAATCCAGTGTGATAACACAAGCGCCATAAATCTTACCAGGAATCCCATACTTCACTCAAGAGCAAAGCACATTGAGATGAGACATCATTTCATACGTGATCCTGTTTAGAACGGTGATTTTAATATTCAATATATTGATACAAAAAATCAGCTAGCAGATATTTTCACAAAACCCTTGGATAAGGAATCCTTTAATTTTATAAGAAACAAATTGGCCATCATTAACCCTCTGTCTTAATCATATTTTAGATCAGAAAAAACGTCAGAAGAAGCATCAGAAGGAGCGTCAGTGTCACGTCCCGAGTCCTTCCGAGCACGTTGCATCGCCCTACTGCCGTACTTGTTTAACTTCTTTCCCAGGATACAACGGCATGCACTAGATAGTGTGACTCATATGCACATGCGGAAGCGGCATACATAACTCCATGCAATACATAACAAGATGACTTGAGGAAAGAAACACCATTACATAACATGAAACAGATCCAGTCTTACAACATAGACATGAACTACCGTACATAATGGGGGCTAGAGGAAAGATGTTAGCCTACTCAAAATAAATCATCACTAAGGGACAGGCGTCGCCATCCAGAGGGACACTCCAAAAGTCAGAGGTTACTACTACGCCTAAGGGTCAGGCTCACTACTGCCGGATCAGACATCGGGGGCTGCGGGGTGGTACTCTACCCAGTCGCCCGGCTGCAGCTCCTCTGGGGCTTCTTCTTCTTGCTCTGACTCGGAATACACTGGAACGTCTTCCTCTTCTGAGTCGGACACTAAGTCCATGGGTTCGCCCAAGGCACCTATAATCCCCCACTCAAACCCTGCCTCCTCCACGGGATCGTCGTCGGCATCAGAAGGCTCGATGACCTCGCCATCTGCAACGGGGTTCTGTGACTGCACCACCGAAAAGCCCATACCTGGCTCGAGGTCGGTCTCCGGGTCAGAAATCTCGCCATCGGGAGGGTACACGATCATCGGATCTTGCTCATCGATAACGTCCCAAGGCACATCAAAAGATCTCAGGGGTCCCCAAGTAGTGTCGCCGTCTCGATACCACCACGCTGCGTACCTGTCTGGCCTCCAGTGATCTGCCCCTTCGTCCACCCAAACTGTGCTACGCTCACTAATAAAGACCCTATCCTCCTCCAATGGGTACTCGATAACGTACTTCTCGGTCATTACTAGTACCCCAAAAGCTGGCGGCGGCATGATCAGGGCTTGGGGTTTGAAAATGTAGGTCCCACGATGGGGTGAGATAAACTCAATAAGCTAGTCCTAACCCTAAGCTAGGCACTTGGGATTTCCAGACACTCCCAAACATATGCAATGACCAATTATATAAAATCAGGCAAAAGGCATGCGATAACTCAATTAAAGCACAAATTGACATAAAGTTCACCAATCTAGGCTAGGCTTGGCTTCGTACCCTGGCACTTAATATCTCATAATATAGAGGATAACTTATACATATGATACGACTGTAATTCTCATGGCTCAGCCCGCGTAATAACGCCTCAGGCTTAGTTAACCAATGAACCCGCGTTTAACGCATCAGGTTCCAAATGCCATCTCTCATGACCCGCGTTTAACGCCTCAGGTCTATCCCGCGTTTAACGCATCAGGATATCATTAAGCCCCATGTTTAACGCATCAGGGCGCTATATGCACATAGGCTTATAATTCAACCAATTATAGCATAATGCAATCACATGTGCATAACGTCCATACAAGGACCATTCGGCCATTGACATCACAATTCCATATCGTAGCATTTCATCACATCATAATCAATCAAGGCCATTTCAAGACTTCGCGATTAATCATATTTTGATTGGAATAACTCACTTGTTATCACCATGGCCATTCGGCCCTGTCACAATTCCTCAAAGCCATTCAATCAATTATGCCACATAGCCCATTAAATAGTCACACAAGGCTAATTTTCACCACTATGGCGCCACTCAATCAATCAATCCCCACATTAGAACCTACGACCAGAATTCAAATAAGAACGTTTGAACACTTTCAAGCCACGTATCACCAAGGCTACCCTTGGTCGAATACATCTAGGCGCAAACAAGGGTTTCAACATCACAATTAGATTCTAGCAAGGTCTAAAACTTCGAACGGTACCACAAGCCATTCAGCCACTATGAGGACACGCCCAATATCCTAATCCAACCATGGTTCTAACATTTCATGAGCTCCAAATCACCAATACAATCTGTCCAACAAAACACAGATTCGGATTCCACGGAGTTCCCGCCAAAACAGCCCACTAAACTCATCAAATTCAACCCTCATTCGGTCCTTCCATCACTAAGGTCCTAACATAAGGTTAGAACAAGCTTACCTAGCTCAAAATTCCAAGAAAATCGGTTGAAAATGGCTGAAGGTGGCACGGCGCACGGTGGCTCCTCGACGAACAGGTCTGGCCTCTAGGAGTTCCATGCGAAAACAACCAAGAACAAACCTTAATACCACTCCTAACACAAGTCTGTAACCTCCTAACATGCCTACCTAGGCACCAAGAGTCACTTACCTCAAGATCAAACAAAACTCCTCAAGAACAGCCCCGGTTTCCTCCCGGTTCGGTTCTGATCAGCAGCAGCTCGGGCGGCCTTCAGGCTTGAACGGGGCTTCTTCGCGGCTCAAGGGTGAGAGGAGGTGGCGTTGGTGATGGCTGAGGGTGGTGGCACGACGTGGAGTGGCGGCTGGTAGCCAGTTCCATCGTGGGACGCCGAGAGGGAGAGAGCGAGCGAGAAGGAGATGAGAGCGTGAGAATGAGAGACAGGAGAGGGAGTCGACTGAATGAGGGGGTGAGAGAGCTTATGAGGGAAGGAATTTTAGAGGGAAAAGGGATGAGTGGGGGTTGGTAATAGGGCAAGGTACATGAATAGTTGTTTGGAGTGACATGGTGTAAGAGGGTTGGTAGTGGGGTAGTCACTCATCAATTCAATCAAGTCTCTTCCTAATCACTCTTGTCAACTCACCAATCAAAGGAACAAATGACCATAAGGCCCTCAAGAATTCGGCCAAGGGTGGGGATAGGGAATGTCCATTTTTCCCTCCTCTATTTCTAAGAGGAAAAGCACTAACTTAAGGATATAAAGGCAATCTCCTAATCGTCGGTCTGAATTTCGCTTTTCTGACTTATACGAGGCTAATTCTAATCTTAACAACTCTCCGACGAGGCGACGTCCAAGGTTACTCCTTTGTGATCTCCGAATGTCCGGCCTCCAATCTCGAAGTCCAATCCATGCCTAAATTCACTTAATTGTCATTCCAGCGCGTCTCAGACTAACGGGCGGATCTTAGGAGTTACGCGTATCGACCCATGACTAATGTCACGTTTAAGGGTTACTCGAGCCACGACGGCTTTGGTTGTCATGTAATCGCGAGGGTCAATCACTAGTCCCGAAGGTTACGACCGTTAGGAATCGATTTAGGGTAATTCGCAAATCACATCATGGTCATACGGAATCACCCGTGAACCAATCGCATGACACTAGCAAATCGTTCTAAAACTATTCTTAGATCGACCTTTAGCGGTCCAAAATATTTCCTCGACGATCCTTATGGTCAAAGCGTCAACTCGTGGTTAAGTTCTTTGGTCAACGTACTTTAAATCCTATATGGCCATCCCTCTTTGGTTGGTCGACTCGAGAGTGATCAATTCTGAGTGAGATTAACTGGAATACATCGATAGACATTCATTCATTAATAAGCTTCGAGATAGGGTCAGAATTCAGAATGTCACAACTCTTCCCCCTTACAGAAATTTCGTCCTCGAAATTTACATTACAACCACCTACTCAAACAAATGGGGGTGCTGACGCCTCATCGCTTCCTCACTTTCCCAGTGGCTCCTTCTATTCCATGGTGCTCCCAGATCACTTTCACTAGTGGGATCGTCTTGTTCCTTAGGACTTGCTCCTTTCTGTCCTCGATCCTAACAGGCCTCTCCACATACGATACTCGATTGTCCACTTCTATCACTTCGTGGTCCAATACATGAGTCACGTCCGGTTCATACTTCCTCAGCATCGACACATGGAATACATCGTGAACTTGTAATAAACTTGGCGGCAAGGCGAGTCTATAGGCCAAAGTCCCAATCCGCTCTAAGATTTCAAAAGGGCCTACATACCTCGGACTCAGCTTTCCTTTCTTCCCAAACCGAGATAATCCCTTCATCGGTGACACTTTCAAGAAGACATGATCTCCTACTTGAAATTCCAAGGTCTGTGCCGCTTGTCAGCATAACTCTTCTGGCGACTCTGTGCAGTTCTCAATCTTTCCCTTATGGCCTTTACTGCCTCAACTGACTGTTCCACTAGTTCATGGCCTGTTATGCTTCTTTCACCAACCTCATCCCAACATACCAGCGTTCTGCATGCTCTACCATACAATGCTTCAAACGGTGCCATTCCGATGCTCTGCTGGTAACTGTTGTTATAGGCGAACTCTACCAAGTTGAGCTGATCTTCCCAACCTCCTTTAAAATCCAATACACAAGCTCTCAGCATATCTTCAAGCGTCTGAATTATCCTTTCAGACTGTCCATCCGTCTGGGGGTGATAAGCGGTGCTGTACTGTAGTTTCGTCCCCAAAGCCTCTTGTAGGCTTTTCCAAAATGAAGCGGTAAACTTGGGATCTCTGTCTGAAGTAATCGTCACTGGTACTCCATGAAGACGAACTATGTACTTCATGTACAACTCTGCGTATCTATCCATCGTGAAATCTTTTCTTACTGTCAGGAAGTGTGCGGATTTAGTCAGTCTATCCACGATCACCCAGATCGAATCATGCCCTCTCTGACTCCTTGGCAAACCCATGACAAAGTCCATGGTGATGTGCTCCCACTTCCACTCGGGGATTTCCAAAGGCTGTAACATCCCACCAGGCTTACAATGCTGAGCCTTAACTTGCTGGCACGTCAAACACTTCGCTACATGCTTAGCTACGTCCACTTTCATTCCATTCCACCAGTAGTGCTGACGTAGATTCTGATACATCTTCGTGCTACCCGGATGGATACTATAGTTGCTCCTATGAGCTTCCGATAAGATCCTCTCTCTTAGCTCCTCGTCATCGGGTGCGCACAGGCGTCCACGAAACTTCAGAATCCCATCCTCAGATACTTGAAAGTCAGGTTTCCTTTTCGCGGCATCCATTTCCAGGATCTTTTGGATGTCGGGGTCCGTAGATTGCAACGCTTTCACTTTCTCATGAATCTCTGGTTCAATCCTCAACATGGCTAGGAGACAAGACAGCTGACAGACCTCAAGCTTAAACTCTGAATCTCTTATTTCTTCCAACAGAGTCCATTCGTTAACCATCATACGCGCGATGCTGGATTTCCGACTCAGCGCATCCGCAACCTTATTTGCCTTTCCGGGGTGATACAGAATATCACAATCATAGTCCTTGAGTAACTCCATCCATCGACGTTACCTCATATTCAACTCATTTTGGGAAAACAAATACTTCAAACTCTGGTGGTCCGTGTAAATCTGAAATCTTTCTCCACACAAGTAGTGCCTCTAAATCTTCAAGGCGAAGATGATAGCTGCTAGTTCCAGATCATGCGTCAGGTAATTCATCTCATGAGGTCTTAACTGTCGCGATGCATAAGCCACAACTCTTCCATGTTGCATCAGGACGCATCCTAATCTCTTTAGTGACGCATCACTATAAATCTCATAACCTCCAAGTCCAGAAGGAATTGTCAACACTGGTGCAATCGTCAAACGATGCTTGAGTTCCTGAAAACTCCTTTCACACTTATCCGTCCATTCAAACCGTGTATCCTTCTTTGTTAACCTCGTCAAAGGGGTGGCTATCGAGGAGAACTTCTCCACAAATCTCCTGTAGTAGCCTGCCAAACCTAGAAAGCTCCGAACTTCTGTCACTGACGTAGGTCTAGGCCAATTCGTTACTGCTTCAATCTTTGCTGGGTCCACCGAAATCCCATTTCCAGAGATGACATGTCCAAGGAACGCAACCTCGTTAAGCCAAAACTCGCACTTACTGAACTTGGCGTACAGCGAGTGCTCCCTTAACGTCCGTAGAACTATACTCAATTGTTCCTCATGCTCCTCAGGACTCTTTGAGTAAATCAAGATGTCGTCAATGAAAACGATGACGAACTGATCCAAGTACTCCTTGAACACTCGATGCATCAAATCCATGAAAGCAGCTGGGGCATTAGTCAATCCAAACGGCATGACTGTAAACTCATAATGCCCATATCTCGTCCGAAAAGCTGTCTTTGGTATGTCCTCCTTCTTAATTCTCAACTGGTGATAACCCGTCCTTAGGTCTATCTTGGAGAACACAGAAGCTCCTTGCAGTTGATCAAACAAGTCGTCTATCCTCGGCAGCGGATACTTATTCTTGACAGTCACCTGATTCAACTGCCTGTAGTCAATGCATAAGAGCAACGACTTGTCCTTCTTCCTTACGAACAAGACTGGCGCTCCCCAAGGCGACGCACTTGGACGAATAAATCCTTTGTCCAGTAGTTCTTGCATTTGAACCTTCAATTCCTTCAACTCCAACAAGGACATCCTATAGGGTGCCTTCGAGATCGGCTCCGTTCTAGGTGCTAACTCAATTACGAACTCTATTTACCTTTCTGGAGGCAACCCTGGTAACTCTTGAGGGAAGACATCAGGAAAGTCATGCACCACTGCTATATCCTCTAGCCTTGGTTCCTCTACGGTCAGATCCATCACGGCAGCTAAGTATGCTTGACATCCTTCGTCCAAAAGCCTAGTCACCTCAAGTGACGAAATCAAAGGGATTGAGGTTCCTCCTCGACTTCCCACAAACTCGAATCTATGGTGATAATTAGGATGCAAACGAATCACCCTGCTACCACAATCAACGATAGCCCTTTGTCTACTCAACCAATCCATTCCGATAATCACGTCAAAGTCAAACATATGCAACACAGCTAAATCTATCCGTTCCTCACTACCACCAATGACTATCTTACAATCTGGACAGCCTAGTGAAACCAACACTTTATCCTTCAACGGGGTGGTAACATGCAATATTACATCCAGCGGTTTCAATTCAATTCCAACCAAATCAGTAAACTGAGCAGATATGAACGAATGCGATGCTCCAGGATCAAACAAGGCATAGGCAGCATGATCACACAAAGTAACCGTACCTGTGACCATGCCAGACGCGTTCTCCGCTTCCCTTCGCGCCACAGCATACACCCTTCCCTGAGTTGGCGGCCTAATTGCGTTGTTCTGTTGGGCTCCAGCCTGCGGTCCCACTGGCGGTCGATTTCCTTGAGCTTGGGATCCTGGTACTTGGCTTGGGTAATTCCTTATGTGATGGCCCAGCTGGCCACACTTGAAGCAGGCACCCGTCCTGCTCGGGCAAGGTCCATTGCCATGCTTCCGCCCGCACAAGCGATAGTTCCAGTTCGACTGGTGAGCAGGTTTCCTAATATTCTTCCTGACTGGAGGGACAAAAAGTCGATTGCTCGCCATCGGCCTCTTGCCGAACTGGCAGTTATCCCTGGCAGGAGCGAATCGCGACCCAGAAACGAGTCCTCTTTCCTTCATATCCCTTTCCACTAATTGACCTCTTTCATAACCTTGTAGGTCCAACAACACCAACTAGCTACGAAGGTCAGGTCTCAATCCATCTCTAAACCTTCTTGCCCTGTCCTCAAGGTCTTCAACTATCCTCGGGGCATACTTGGACATCCTTGTGAATTTAGCCTCATACTGGTCGATGGTCATCTGGTTCTGGCGGAGATTCTGGAATTCAACCATCTTCTGTTCTTGAGCCGCTCTGGAGAAATACTTAGCATTGAAAACTTCAGAGAAGACAGTCCAATTCGATTCCGTTCTTTCAGGGAAAACTCTTCCCTTGGTGGCCTTCCACCAATCGTTCGCAGTTCCACGAAGCTGGTACACAACTAGGATCACTTTCTCAGCCTCAGTACAACCCAGCACTTCAAATGCCTTCTCTAACTCCTCAATCCAAGCAGGGGCAGCTCCAGGGTCCCCTGTACTATCAAACTTCGATGGCTTCAGCTTCATAAAGTGCTCCATCAGCTGGCCCATCACGCGATTCCCTTGCCCTTGGGCATTACCACCTTCATTGTCATGCCCGTGGTTTCCATTATTCCCATTTGCTAGGTTGGCGGCAGTGACTGCAGCCTCAGCAGCCTGGGCGACGGCAGCAGCTCTTTCTTGGGCCTGCCTGCCCATCAAATTCCCGATTTCCTCTAAGATCCTCATGACTCCATCGTACCTAGGATCTTCCACCACTTGTGGTCTAGAGCTAGACGCTCCTCCAGCACCCCTGGTGCGGTTGCTCATCTTGCTAAGTCTCACAACACCTGAGTCACTATAATTCCATCCAGGAATTAGAGACCTAAGCTATTTACTTAAGTCTAGCAAGGCTACGCCACTATCACAGCAGCAATCACAGTTAAGACAATCATTACTCAAGCAACCATCAGAAGCATCACAATCGTACCACACATTCAGTTGCTTCAGCAACTTCACCAAATCACAATCAGCTATCCAATCTAGCAATCAGCAATCAACACTTAGTGCCAAGTACGAAGCCTTATAGCCTTAAGTCTACCAAAGATGATGTCAGCCAATATGCCAATCACGAGCGTCATTTCACATGTCATGCATTTAATTGCCTAACTCTAGCGAATCCCTAAGGTCTTGCAACCCAGTCATCCTCAAATCATCACACCTTATTACTCCAGTCCTCAACCAACTTGGATCGAACTGACCTTGCTCTGATACCAAACAAGAGGGGATGTCACGCCCCGAGTCCTTCCGAGCGTGCTGCATCGCCCTAGATAGTGAGACTCATATGCACATGCGGAAGCGGCATACATAACTCCATGCAATACATAACAAGATGACTTGAGGAAAGAAACACCATTACATAACATGAAACAGATCCAGTCTTACAATATAGACATGAACTACCGTACATAAAGGTGGCTAGAGGAAAGGGGTTAGCCTACTCAAAATAAATCATCACTAAGGGACACGCGTCGCCATCCAGATTGACACTCCAAAAGTCAGAGGTTACTACTACGCCTAAGGGTCAGGCTCACAACTGCCAGATCAGACATTGGGGGCCGCGGGGTGGTACTCTACCCAGTCGCCCGACTGGGGCTCCTCTGGGACTTCTTCTTCATGTTCTGACTCGGAATACATTGGAACGTCTTCCTCCTCTGAGTCGGACCCTAAGTCCATAGGTTCGCCCTCGGCACCTACAATCTCCCACTCAAAACCTGTCTCCTCAATGGGATCGTCGTCGGCATCAGAAGGATCGATGACCTCGCCATCTGCAACGGGGTTCTGTGACTGCATCGCCAGGAAGCCCATACCTGGCTCGAGGTCGGTCTCCGGGTCAGAAATCTCGCCATCGGGAGGGTACACGATCATCGGATCCTGCTCATCGATAACGTCCCAAGGCACATCAAAAGATCTCAAGGGTCCCCAAGTAGTGTCGCCGTCTCGATACCACCACGCTGCGTACCTGTTTGGCCTCTAGTGATCTGCCCCTTCGTCCACCCAAACTATGATACGCTCACTAATAAAGACCCTATCCTCCCCCACTGGGTACTCGGTAACGTACTTCTCGGTCATTACTAGTACCCCAAAAGCTGGCGGCGACATGATCAGGGCTTGAGGTCTGAAAATATGGGTCCCACGATGGGGTGAGATAAACTCAATAAGCTAGTCCTAACCCTAAGCTAGGCACTTGGGATTTCCAGAAACTCCCAAATACATGCAATGACCAATTGTACAAAATCGGGCAAAAGGCATGCGATAACTCAATTAAAGCACAAATTGACATAAAGTTCACCAATCTAGGCTAGGCTTGGCTTCGTACCCTGGCACTTAATATCTCATAATATAGATGATAGCTTATACATATGATACGATTGTAATTCTCATGGCTCAGCCCGCGTAATAACGCATCAGGCTTGGTTAACCAATGAACCCGCGTTTAACGCATCAGGTTCCAAATGCCATCTCTCATGACCCGCGTTTAACGCATCAGGTTCCAAATGCCATCTCTCATGACCCGCGTTTAACGCCTCAGGTCTATCCTGCGTTTAACGCATCAGGATATCATTAAGCCCCGCGTTTAACGCATCAGGGCGCTATATGCACATAGGCTTATAATTCAACCAATTATAGCATAATGCAATCACATGTGCATAACGTCCATACAAGGACCATTCGGCCATTGACATCACAATTCCATATCGTAGCATTTCATCACATCATAATCAATCAAGGCCATTTCAAAACTTCGCGATTAATCATATTTTGATTGGAATAACTCACTTGTTATCACCATGTCCATTCGGCCCCATCACAATTCCTCAAAGCCATTCAATCAATTATGCTACATAGCCCATTAAATAGTCACACAAGGTTAATTTTCACCACTATGGCGCCACTCAATCAATCAATCCCCACATTAGAACCTACGACCAGAATTCAAATAAGAACGTTTGAACACTTTCAAGCCACGAATCACCAAGGCTACCCATGGTCGAATACATCTAGGCGCAAACAAGGGTTTCAACATCACAATTAGATTCTAGCAAGGTCTAAAACTTCGAACGGTACCACAAGCCATTCGGCCACTATGAGGACGCGCCCAATATCCTAATCCAACCATGGTTCTAACATTTCATGAGCTCCAAATCACCAATACAATCTGTCCAACAAAACACAAATTCGGATTCCACGGAGTTCCCGCCAAAACAGCCCACTAAACTCATCAAATTCAACCCTCATTCGGTCCTTCCATCACTAAGGTCCTAACATAAGTGTTGACACCTGATTTTTTGACCAGGTCTTTTTAGTTTTATTTTTGAAAAATCACAAAAAATTTATAAAAAGTCAAAAAATTACAAAATCAACTTTGGTGGCCTTGGCCAAGCCCAAGGAACCATTCTTGACCAAAAAATAATTTTTCACATTTTTCATATTTTTTAGTATTTTTGGAAAATAGAAAAATACTTAAAAAATCAAGAAAAATAGCATTTGAGGTCACAAAAATATGGAAAAATATCCAATATTTTTCCTTTTAATCCCTTTTATTTTTGACCTCTCAAAAAAATCAAAATCAGATTCAATTTTAGGTGTTCCTTTGTAACCCGTACTATTGAATTTGAAGAAAAAATAACAATTGAGTCTTTTAATTTGCAATTTTGGCATTTTTTAAGATCTTGACATTCAATCTGACTATCCCCTATTTCAATTTAGCCCAATTGTTTGCACAATATGCTCAATTGCACGGATTTGACAAAATTACATACTAAAATTGCATTTTAGTCCTTGAAATTAAGCATAATTGAAATTACTTTCAATTCAAGGGCTATCATTGCAAATTGGACATGCTACCCAATGGATTTCACCATTTTAAATCGATTGGCACAGGTGGTTTGACTCAATTTGATCATTTACATCCTCAATTACACGATCCCCAATTTCCAATCAAATGAAAATTTGGGGATTTTGTAGAAATTGATGAAAACTTTTGGGCAAAACCACATTTCTAGATAGAATTCATGCCCTAGATTCGATTATAAGGTTCAATTGCAAAATTTTTCCATTAATTTGGGCCTAATTTGAAAAGTCCTATTCGGGACCGGTTCAGACCGGTCAGACCGCCGGTCAGACCGGTCGAACCGGTCCGCTACAGTGTCTTCGTCTTCATCTAACCTGCGCACAAATGAACAGTGCAAGGTTGAATTTCAACAGGGAAATTGACCAAGCAATCGGCGGCAATTAAAAAAGAACTAGTGGGGGTTCCATTCGCCACAACATTCCCCGTCGATTGACACCAAGAGCATGACCAATGGCCGCCGGAGCAGGGAGCAATCGGCCAGTCAAACCTTCGGACCTGCAAAAGTCAACAAAGGCAAAAACAGCTCAAATCCTTGCCAAATTCGTGCGAAATGAAGCTCACCGCGGAACCAAAAGGAACTGAGCGAAATACCCATCTTCCCCGACTTCGTTTTGACCCAATTGCACGTGACTACACGTGCCAAACCGAGTCAGTTGGAGGTCCACCGCTCGGCGCCGAAAATCGAACAAGCTATATAAGCTAACAGGCCTTCGCGAAGAGGGAGGACGGTTAGTTCAGTTAGAGCAAGGAGTACATAATCGCGCGAGAGAGAGAGAACGCAGGAGAGAGCTCGTTCTCCGACCCCTGTCGTCGAGAATCGGAGCTCGAATTACAGGGCACCGGTTGAGCTGTTTCCGGCTGAACCACAGCCAAAGAAGGCTTTCTGAAGCTTGACCAGAGCGCCAGGAAGCTAACGCAGTCGGCCGCGCACAAGGAATCTGCGAGAATAGGTGAGTCATAGTCTCGAGTCTTCCTTCAAGCTCTCATGGCGATTCACGTGTTTCTTGATCATTCATGCAATTAATGTGTGCGTTTCGTTCCCCTAACATCACTGACCATGTTCGCGTCTTCATTTTGCATCGATTTTGCTCACATACCCCGAATCGAGTCTTCCGATTTAGCCTCCATAGCCGATTCTTGCCCAGCCAAATCTGGGCCGAGCGAGCTCGATCGGAGCTCGAGGTAAGTTCCCTAAACATTGAATGATGCTTCACTGTTAATGAATTGGTTTAATACGCCATGAATTGCCTGATTAGAGTACATGAGTGTGTACTGGTTCTTGTTCGATCGCGCTTGATTCTGTGAATGGATTCGTGTAATCTTGAGATATGATAAAATAGAAGCGATTTCGAGTTGATTGGCGCTGGTTTCGCACGATTCCATTAAAGTTTCACCGTTGGATCGACGTCGGAGTGCTTCAGCCGTCCATTTCGCCGGGGTCGAAAGGTTGAAGACGATGCTGACTTGGCAGGTCAACGAGTCAAAGCGCTTAGGTGGCGATCGACCATTGGTCCACGCGTCAGTCCAGTCAGCTCGGCCGTTGGAGGTTGTTATTCGAATAGGTAGATCCAACGGCTGAGATTTTTTGAGCCCAACAAATATTGTCCGTCCGATTAGAAATTAGGATAATGAAAAAATGATTTTAAATCGGAAATAAAAAATGATGGAAACGGCGCCGTGTGGGTTAGTTAGGAGGCGACGTCGTTTAGGTTAGTGGGATCGGACGGTCCAGATCAAGTCCCATGTTCTAATCGCAGCCGTAGGTTCAAGTAATTAGATCGGACGACCCTGGTCAAGTCTTCAATCAATCTGAACCATAGGATTTGGTAAGTCAATCCAAAGATCGTGGGTCAGCCACGTGGCCCATTAAGGACCGTCAGATCAGTGCCAAATAACCTGAAAATCAGAAATGTATTAAACGGCGTCGTTTCGACCAAGGATTTCGCGGGTCCGGGCCTGGGCCGGGTTCCGGGCCGAGCGGGTCGGGTCGACCCGGTCCGAATCACATTTTTTTATTATTAAAAAATCAATAAATAATAATAATAATAATAATAAAAAATCAGAAAAATCTTAGAAAATCCAAAAAATGCTAGAAAATTCCAGAAAATTCCAAAAAAATGTGGAAAATTTGTGGAAAAATCCTAGACATTCCATAAATCCCCAAAAATCGAGGGTTGACCACAGACAACTGGTCAACCCTATTTTTGGGGTTTCTTATCTAATTTTCCGAAACTTGACGACATTACCCTTTAGGGGTAAGTCGCCTCTGTTGTGCATGCTAGATAAGGCCGATAATGCCAAGGTGAGAATTAGGGTTGATTAGACGACCAATTCTTAGGTTCGGGTTTTCGAGTCCCGCCTCTTTTCTCAAAATGACGATTTTGCCCTTTAATGGGAAAATCGTCTTTCTTGTCTCAATCGAGTTCTGAAAATTGCTTGAAGTTAGGGTTTGGGTCAGGTGGACGACCAACCCTAATATTTGAGATTTTCAGTTCTCATTTTTGTCCAAAATGACGACTTTACCCCTCCAAGGGTAAAATCATTTTTAAATACCAAAAAATCCTGGAAATTCAAGAAAAATAGGAAATAGATTGGATTGATGGCCAATCCTATTTCCTCTGTCTTTTGACTTCCCAATTCATCTAAAATGACAAATTTTTCCTTTTCGAGGTGAATTGTCCCCGAATTATTCAAAATTACGATTCTGCCCCTCATGGGCGAATCATGTCCAAATCACTCCTAAGCCTTGATTGATATTTCTCTAGGCTAATAGGACCTCATTAGGGATGCCATGCTGATTTCATGTGTTTTATCCGCATGTACTGGATCCTTGATTTGCGCACTTATTTCTATTGGTTGTGAGTGATAGGGTAGTATTTCCCATCTGCATGAACTCTTAGATTTAGGATCTATACCTCACTCATCTGCATGAAATCCTAGGATCAGATAAACCATTCAACATAGGTACCGAAAGGGCGTCAACTTCGACAATTGGCGTAACTAAGTCCCCGAACCCACTTCTCTGGTTTCCGCAGAATCGAATAGATCACTCCCAACTATTCGATAGGGTTTCCGATCGTACCCTCCACGAAACGATTGGTGGTGACTCCTTGGCATGTACACTCATCACATGTCACTAGACCACACTGAAGGTCGACCACGTATATCCAGCAGTTGCGATTTGGGTAATGGTCCTTGGGAGAGGCCCGCGTCCGATCAAGCCAGCGATCGGGCGGCCCATTAGCCCGCTCCCGCTCCACAGCTCGCGAGAGGGTCGCGACAATAAGGTTAGAACAAGCTTACCTAACTCAAAAGTCCAAGAAAACCAATTGAAAATGGCTGCAAGTGGCATGGGGCACGGTGGCTCCTCGGCGAACAAGTCTGGCCTCTAGGAGTTCCATGCGAAAACAATCAAGAACAAACCTTAATACCACTCCTAACACAAGTCTATAACCTCCTAACATGTCTACCTAGGCACCAAGAGTCACTTACCTCAAGATCAAACAAAACTCCCCAAGAACAGCCCCGGTTTCCTCCCGATTCGGTTCTGATCAGCAGCGGCTCGGGCGGCCTTCGAGCTTGAGCGGTGCTTCTTCGCGGCTCAAAGGTGAGAGGAGGTGGCGTTGGTGATGGCTGAGGGTGGTGGCGCGGCGTGAAGTGGCGGCTGGTGGCTAGTTCCACCCGGGACGCCGAGAGGGAGAGAGCGAACGAGAGGGAGATGAGAGCACGAGAATGAGAGAAATAAGAGGGAGTCGGCCGAATGAGGGGGTGAGAGAGCTTATGAGGGAAGGAATTTTGGAGGGAAAAGGGATGAGTGGGGGTTGGTAATGAGGCAAGGTACATGAATAGTTGTTTGGAGTGAAATGGTGTAAGAGGGTTGGTAGTGGGGTAGTCACTCATCAATTCAATCAAGTCTCTTCCTAATCACTCTTGTCAACTCACCAATCAAAGGAACAAATGACCATAATGCCCTCAAGAATTCGGCCAAGGGTGGGGATAAGCAATGTCCATTTTGCCCTAGTATATTTCTAAGAGGAAAAGCACTAACTTAAGGATATAAAGGCAATCTCCTAATCGTCGGTCCGAATTTCGCTTTTTTGACTTATACGAGGCTAATTCTAATCTTAACAACTCCCCGACGAGGCGACGTCCAAGTTTACTCCTTTGTGATCTCCGAATGTCCGGTCTCTAATCTCGAAGTCCAATCCATGCCTAAATTCATTCAATTGTCATTCCAGCGCGTCTCAGACTAACGGGCGGCTCTTAGGAGTTACGCGTATCGACCCGCGACTAACGTCACGTTTAAGGGTTACTCGAGCCACGGCAGCTTTGGTTGTCATGTAATCGCGATGGTCAATTACTAGTCCCGAAGGTTACGACCGTTAGGAATCGATTTAGGTTAATTCGTAAATCACATCATGGTCATACGGAATCACCCATGAACCAATCGCATGACACTAGCAAATCGTTCTAAAACCATTCTTAGATCGACCTTTAGTGGTCCAAAATATTTCCTCGATGATCCTTATGGTCAAAGCGTCGACTCGTGGTTAAGTTCTTTGGTCCACGTACTTTAAATCCTATATGGCCATCCCCCTTTGGTTAGTCGACTCGAGAGTGATCAATTCTAAGCGAGTTTAATTCGAATACATCGATAGACATTCATTCATTAATAAGCTTCGAGATAGGGTCAAAATTCAGAATGTCACAGTCAAAAGGAGGGCCAGAAGGAATGTCAGAAGGAGCATCAAAAGGAGACCCAAAAGGAAAGTCGAAAGGAACGTAAGAAGCTAGTAATTTTTTTTTTTTTGGAAGCTAATAAATCGAATGTCAGTTATCTCCTAAAATTGTATTTAAGGTAAGTGTCTCATTTTTTTTTTCGTATATCTGATTAACGGTGATTAATTGATTTATTAAAGGAATTTTCCTATTTCTCCTTGAAATTATTTTTGTTTTCAAAAATAACCGCCACTTTTATAAAACACCGAACCGTCACCCATGCTTTCTTACTTTCAAACCACTCTCAATCGAAACCCTAAAACTATGTTGAACATCTCTCTTGCTCTCAATTTCTCTCTCAAATCAACACACTCTTTTCCAAAGTTTCAAACTTTCTCATCCAAATGGCTCCGAAATCAGTCTCTGACTCGAAGAAGACTCCTCAGACGAAGAGAAAGTTCTCCTCTTCAACTGCAAGCACCACCAAGCCTACGGAAACTGAAATCAACGAACATCGAGAGGCATTCCGTTTGGCAAAAGGTTTGTCTTTATCTATTTTCGAAGAGAAAGAAGCCATGGCACACACTGTTAAGCCAATGTACGATAGCATTAAGGCAGCATGGGATTTTGCTGATCAACTTTAAAAACTTCTAGATATTCACAAATTCGCTAGTGAGAGCGAATTGCTAGAGTTCTTTAATTTTCCTGGAAAGGTCGTTGAACCAATTGCTGTTAAAGAACCTGAATCTGCCTCTAGAAAGGGAAAGGAAAAAGTAGCAGAGCCCAGTTTGAAAGTAACTACACGAAAACCCTCTCCAATTAGGTCTGGCAGCACTAAGGCAAAGGTCGAAGATGATGATGATATCATGTTCAATGACTTTGTGAAGAACATTGGGTTAAATTTAGATAAAAGCTTTCCTGATCCTGAATTTCAAAGTCAAGCACATAAGGACAAGTTCGAATCCTTGAAACAGAGAGGCATCATACCACACAAGGTATTTGATTTGAAGTACTTTGACAGTAATGGCATCCCTCTTAGAAAGCATCTTCAAAAGGCCAACCTATAGTTTTTTGTAATCAAAAGGAGTTTCACTTTTCTTGACTTGGTAGCTTATTTTTACTCCAATCTTCATTTTGCCAACTTCAACACTATGTTCTTCATTGTGCGTAGAAAACAATATGTGTTGTATGTTCATGAATTGGCCTTCATTATGAGCACCAGAAAAAAAAAAAAAGGGCTTTCAAACCTCTGGATGTTACTGCTGAGGAGGCTTTCTGTTTTCTTACTAGAAAAACAAGCTTCTCCAGAGAGTCGAAATCTCATATAGCTTACAATGATTTTCCCCTGAAACACACAATGATGCACAAGGTTGTCATAGAATGCCTCAGACCAAAGACAGCCTCAAAGACAGACATATCAAAGTATGAGGCAAAACTGTTGTGGGGTATCTTGCAGGGAAAGAAGATTTCTTTTGCCCTCACCGTCCTACTACACATGTACAGATCAGTCCTCAAGCCAAAGGGACATCTACCTTATGCCAGTCTGATCTATAGAATAATTGAATATTTTAATATCAAGACTTATGGAGAACTTATCAAAAAGGAGATCCCCTTGATGATTGTTGGGGAAACTATGATGGGCAAGATGGGTTTCAAAATGACACCTGCTGGATGGAGGACCAAGAACAATGAACCAGTTCTTGAGGAGTTTGAGGATGAGTCAAAACAGAAGTCTCCAAAAAGGAGAAAGGTTATGGCTATCAAGGGTCAACAAGAAGACACTTCATTTGATTATCAGTCCAGAAGAAGCAGGACAGAATCTGACTCTGAAGCTACTCTATCCAAAGGTGCTTCAGATGGAGAAAGTCAAACTAAGAATCAGAGTCACAGTGCTGAAGAAGAAGGAGATGAAAATGAAACAGAACCAAAAGACAAAGTTGTGTACATTTGTGATTTAACAGAGGAAGATTTCCTCAATATGTGGACTGATGAGGATGTTGCGAGAAAAGAAAATGAAACAGAGTATCATGATACTCTCTTCACCTTTGACTATGAGCAGTGGTCAGCACAGGTACTTGCACAGATGACATCAGAAGAACAGGTGGCAGAACCAGATGATGTTGAGGCTTACTCCGTATCCTCTACCCGATTAACTGTTCTCAAAGGCAATTCAAGCTTGGCAACTGCAATTGCAAGAGAGGATCAACTCTCGAGTGCTCAATCCATTCCAATGGACATTGATGAAGAAATAGATTATGTGCCAAGTACAAAAGCTAAAGGAAAGAAGGCTATAACTCAAGGGGAGCCTGTGCCTGCAACCTCGGATGTCTTTCTAACAAAAGTGTTAGCCTCTCAAGCATTTCCTAAAGCTCAATCTGAGGGGGTGAATTTAGCAACAAAAGGGATTGACACCACAAATCAGGAACCAGCTCCCACAGCACCACAGGTGGAAATTCAGAAGCAAATGGAGAATCTTCAACAAATTCTCATCCAGACTCTGACTGCTGTGGAAACCAGGTTAGATCAGAAACTGCATAACTTTGAACTGAAGGTTGATGGAAAGTTGCAGGGCATGGCAAATCAGGTGACAAATCTAGAGAAGTCTATTGATTTGTATGGCAGAATGTTCTGTGATGAGATTGCAAATTTACCTTCGTATACACTAGTGAGGACTGACAGAGCGACTTCAGCATTACCTACATCTCAAGCTGTCAGAAGTCATGCTCAAAGAATGGGAGAAGTATATGTCAGACCTTATTCAGTAGGGACTGATACAAAGCCTGAAGATATTCCTTCCACATCCAAAATACCAACACCTTCTTCTTAATTTTTAAAAACACAAAGATGTCATTTGTTATGAAATTTCATTCTTTTTAACAATTCCTTCGACAAGCATATTCCTTCTTATATACATTCTTTTTTGCTGTTGATAAAAAGGGGGAGAGATTTCTCTATTTACTAGTTATATTTATCTTTTACTATAGTGCAGGATATTATTTGTGAGATATTATTTTGTGCAGGTTATTATTTCCAATTTCTAATTATGTTTTCCTGCAGGAGGAGAAAATTGAGTGACATTATATTATTTGTTTACAACTCTTGACATATAGTGTTTCATCAGATTTTGTAGTTTTGTCACCATAAAAAAGGAAGAGATTGTTGTGGAAATTCTCCTATATTTTGATTCTGACAAAACTATCAAAAGGATTTGTATAATGTTTTATGATGCAGAAAAATGAGTGAACAGTAGGTTGTGTAGATCTATTTCTGTCACGAGGACAAAGGGTCAGAAGGAGTGCTTCTGGACCAAGTGTCAGAATGAGTGCTTCTGGACCAAGTGTCAGATGGAGTGCTTCTAGACCAAGTGTCAGAAGGAGTGCTTCTGGATGAAGGGTCAAATGGAGTGCTTCTGGACGAAGGGTCAGATGGAGTGCCTCTAGACCAAGTGTCAGATGGAAGTGCTTCTGACGAGGTCAGATGGAAGAGCTTCTGACGAGGTCAGATGGAAGTGCTTCTGAGGAGGTCAGATGGAGTGCATCTGAAGACTGTCAGATGGAGCTGCTTCTGACGGTCAGGTTCAATATGATCCTCCATTTCGTGCAACGATCCTTATACAGTGACAGATAGACCTTATCAAATCTCCGAATTACCATTCCATGATAACTGATCTAATTCAGGAAATTCTTTATGAAGACGAAACTTGAAATTTGTCAGTTTCTGCATCTCCAAAACATGAAGACCCACGTATGGCAGGTTTCCGATCAAGGTAAGGTTTCTTATGGAAATTTGTGATATTTGATTGACATGATGTCCCTTCCAAACAATCAAGGGATTTTCTACAATTGATTATTATCTTCCCAAAATATCTCTTCGGGGACCAATACGGATTTACTACACTTATGGAAACTGGAGATTTAGTTGTGTGGGCGACTAAATCAGAAAGGTTCAATATCTTCTTCAACGGTCCTCATATCTTCTAAGATACAGTCTCGTTCAATCACGATTGATGACGTCCAATCAAGGATTGAAGAGCGATCTCTTGGCCGAGCATCCAACGGCTAGTTTGGAGGCAGGGGAGTATAAAAGAAGAACCATGGCGATATGAGAAGATGACAAGAACAACAATCCAAAAGTGCACTCGTGATTCGAATTGTACCCAAAATCATTCTGAGTGCTCAAAATCTCATTCATTGTGAGAATCTGTAAGAGAGAGAAATCAAGTGGTTGAGTGATTGTAATTCTCTTGATTCTTCATAGTGAAATCCAGTCGATTGGCTGTCATCGTGGGAGAGTGGAAGTAGGCTTGAAAAGCCGAACCACTATAAACTCAACGTGCTCTATTCTCTTCCCTACTCTATTGCTGCTTTTGAATTGTGTACTATTTCCTGCTGATTGCATATTGAAATTATCATTAATTCCGCAAGAAATTTCAATATAGTTGTGTATTCACCTATTCACCTCCCTCTAGGTGATATTGCTAGATCCAACACACATAAAGCCTCAGATTCAAAAGTTCACAATGTTCTCAATCATCGTCCAAGAATCCTCGCTTGCAATTACCATTAACATAATCATTTATGTAAAATCGAGTTCACCGAAGTTACTAAAACTTTCTAGAACTCCTCACTTGAATAAGGATCACAATTCATACAATGATCCATACATCTCATATAACATGGCATAACATGATTTGGACTATACATGAATACTTTACACATCAAATGATGAGATTGCATGATACATGCCATCAATCAATTCTTGAAAAAACGCCCCAAAATATGTATATCATGAGCTTCAAACGTATTTTCAGAATTTTTAAATCATCAAACATGTCCAAATAATATATCAAATCGGAAAAAAAAAATTCGATACGAACGCAACGGTACCTCGCATGCCCCAATTGGAGCTCATATGCATCCACACAAGCCGATCAAAGTTTCATCTTTGATTAGTCAACGCTTGGTCAACGGGGTCAAAATGCAATTTCTCAAAATTTCGAGGATAGAATCGCAATTTCCAAAAAGATCGAGGTCTGAATTGCAATTTTCAAAAATTTAAGGACTAAATTACAATTTCTAAAAATTTCGAGGACTAAAATGTAATTTTTGAAAAGTTCGGCGACCAAATTGCAATTTTCTGAAAGTTCGAGGACTAAAATATAATTTTCATAAAGTTGGTCAACGATTGACCAATCAACGGTCAACGAAAGAAGTCAACGGTCAACGCATGACCGGGTCAACGGGTCGGACTTGGACCGGGTCGGAAATCGGGTCGGGTCAAAACGGGTCAAAATCGCTCAATGACGTCATCATACGGAACGTGACGACATCATCAGCTCGAACGCGCCCCAGGCACGCGCACAGCGCGTGGGCATGTGAGGCCTACGCGCATCGCGCCTCACCGGCGCGGTCCGCCTCCTCCGGCGGCAGTTTTTGGCGGTCGACCCCTCAAAATGCTCGTCTCGTCAATACGATCCTGATGGTATATACACATCCCATTTTCGTTAAACAAAATTTCACGAAAATGCCTCGAAACGCCGTTGTGTCGGGAACCTTATCCGTGGTGGCGCGTGGCGCGCGTGCAGCGTCCTCCAGCCTCCGTTGGCGGCGTTCGACCTCTCAAAATTCTCGTATTGTCGATACGAGTCTAATGGTATACTCAATTACCATTTTTACTAAGCAAAATTACCTGAAAAGTCGTTAATGCGCTACTGTGTCGGGATCAGTCCCATGGCGGTGCGTGCGGCTGCTCCCGGTGTTGCCTCACGACGGGCGACCACTCAAAATTCTCGTATCGCCGAGCTCGTTCCAACCATGTTTACGAAATACAGTTTTGTCGTACACAGCAGATCGGAAACCCAATGAACAGTAACCCCGAAAATTTGATTTTTCTTGTTCGAAATTCGTATAAAACGCAAACGATCAGGAAACAAGAACACATGGCTCTGATACCAATGAAGGGTATTTCATACAATTATTAATCAAGATCTATAAACGAAGCGGAATAATATAGATCCACATACCCATAAGCACGAAGCACGGATTCCAGCAATATGTCAATCAAACCGTTGTACTGGATCGTCAAGCCTTGAGATCAAACTTGAATCACTGATCGATGAGGTATATCACGTAAAACGAACAAACCTTGAATCCACAGATTAAGAGCCCCCTGTCGCAGGTGAGACACGATCCATATCCGCCGATCGATCGTCGTCGAGAGAGTTCTTCCATGGAGCTTTTTTTGGGAGAGAGTTTCTGTCTATAGTAGTTTTTAGAACAAAAAACGTTTTGGAGAAGAGAACGTTATCTCTTCTCTCTCTCTCTATCTCTTTCTTAGGATAGGAAATAATTTAATTGATTGCAATCAAATATTGCAATAATGGCAATTAGCCAATTTAGCCCTTAATGGGCGTTTTATATCCAACAGATCTTGCCCCAATATCCCAGTGATTCCTTGAAATCATATCCATAGTCTTGCCCTTCTTAATTCGGAGAGATCATTTGTATACCCGTACATCACGTTCCCTTGCCTTGTATTCGTGGGATATAATAACCTTCTCTCCCTTTCTTTCTTTTTCTATTTTCTTGCCACGATTCACGGCAACTTATAAGTTCATAACCCTAGCCTATTCCCATTTTGGGCGGAACAGATCTACTAATTCTTTGATTCCAATTAGTAAGAGAGATCTTAAGTTAAGAAATAGATTCTAGAAGCGTGTGTTTTCTATTTGTGGAACTTCGGGCATATGGACTTCACGTTTGCGAATCCTGCGTGGGGAATCACCAAATAAAAAATTGATTTTCGCCAACCCCCCCCCCCCCCCCCCCCCCCCCTTCTTTTATTCCCAAGCAGTTGAACGCATATGAATGCATCTCGAACCATCTCTACATCACATGTAATTTCGGTCCAATAGTCGGATTCTAGGATTACACAACCACTCATTTTAAGTCAATCCCCACCGTCCAATTATTATCCGATTGTATGTTCTAGTTGATATTTAATGCAAATGCTCCTAACATGCGATTAAAATTTTTTGGTTTAGGAATCGAAGTTGGTCCCTAATTTTCTATGCATTATACACCTAAATGCGACGTCAAAATTTATGTGACAACAACTTGATGTAAAGAAAACCCAAACGTTTCTAGAAATTATGTATATATAAAAGTTCGTTACAAAATTCGTCCCATGCTTGGTCGTCGCAAAATTCATGGCTGAACAAATTTCGTCGCAAAGTTCATCGCTAATTTGCGACGAACCCAATTTGCTACGGAAAAATTTTCTTCGCAAAGTTCATCGCTAATTGGTGACGAAACCACTTTCATCGATAATTTGCGACAGAAATTATTTCGTCGCAAAGTTCGTCGCTGATCTGCGACGAACCGTTTTCGTCGCTAATTTGCGACTGATATTTTTCGTCGCAAATTAGCGACGAATTTATTTTTTTCGTAGCTAAATTTTGTGACGCCGAATTAGCCACGAATTTTTGTTCACCGCTAAATTCGTCGTAAAAATCGATTAGCAACGAATTTTGTCAAAATTTTTGTCGCAAATTTCGTGGCTAGAACTTTTTTTTTTGCTGATATTGAGACTTCCAAATTATATGGACAATTCTAGAGAATCCATGAGCTCATTCTGGAGAATCCATGATCAGGTAACATTGGAGAATCCATGAGCTCATTTGAACAATTCTGTGTAAAATAATGCAAGACAGGGGCAAATTGTATGGATATGGTGTTTCATATATTATCTTCCCAAATATTCGATTATTGTTCATTTTTACAGCTTCCCTTGAGATACTCAAGAAACCAATATAGAAAATTGTCAATATTAAGAACCTAAAATCAACCTTTTTTTATTTTATTTTCATCCCTTATATCCTTGAGGTTTATTCCTACGCCAAATGAAGCTTTTGGATATTCCTTACAATTATCTCTTTAACTAGCTAGATAACTTTCTCATAGAAGCTTCATTGCATAAGGTACCTGCCTCAAATTTGCATGCAATCATAAGGGATGTTTGAAATGAAGGCAACATGGACTTATATATTGTGCAAGAAAACGAGATACTATACTGTAATTGCTCATGGAAAATCCATTCTTACTTTGGAAATCAATTTGCCCATCAGCCACAATTTGACAATATAAATAGCCAAGAACGATCCTCCTGATTCTCAGGGACCAGTTGTTTATCTCGTTGAAGTTCCATATGCCACGCCATTGCATGATAATGGAAGAGTGTCCTTTTTCAAATTTTTTTTTAGATTACTAACTCATGAGGATATTTTTCACGTTTCTATACAGGTAGGAAGAATCTAAGAGATGGCATCAGCTTGGATAAATATTGTCATATCAGTAGGAGCATTGTTGCACTACCATATCGGAATCACAAAGGCGCAACTCGACATCGGCGTGAACTATGGAATGGTCGGAGACAATCTTCCCTCTCCGGCCACTGTGGTTCAACTTTTCAAGAACTACAGCATTGGAAAAGTGCAACTTGCCGAGCCGAACTTGGACGTGCTCGATGCGCTTGCGGGCAGTGGAATAGATGTCACGCTAGGCATACAAAACCAAGACATAGAAACCATAGCATCGAGTGCCAAAGAGGCTATGATATGGTTCAACACCTATGTGCTGCCACACACCAATGACATCAATTTTCAGTATATTACAGCGGGTCATGAAGTCGTTCCGGGAAATTTAGCTAAATATGTATTACCGGCTATGCAAAATATACAAACTATTAAAAATTCCTACGGGTTAGCTGGATCGAGGGTGTCGACAGTAGTTGCGACCAATACCTTGGGGAGTTTAGACCCACCCTCAAGCGGTGCATTTGCCGATGAAGCTCGAGATGACATGGTTGGAATCATAAACTTCTTGTCGAACACTAGCTCGCCGTTACTAGTTAATGTGTATCCCTATTTTGTAAATGCCTCAGATCCAACAAATGTAAGATTAGATTATGCTCTAGGTACCGTGACCGTTCCGTTGGTCAAGATGACAACTTGGGTTACAAGACCATGCTCGATGCGATCGTGGATGCTTTCTACTGGGCGATGGAGAAGGAAGGCGTGAGCTACATAGACGCGGTGGTTTCCGAGAGCGGTTGGCCTTCGGCCGGAAACGGACTCATCACCATTCCGTTGTTCCCACAAGCTTATAATCAACACTTTGTGAAGAAGTTTCTTGCCATGCAATCCACTCCCAAGAGGCCGGACCACTATTTGGAAGGATTCATCTTTGAAATGTTTAATCAGGATCAAAAACCACCAAGCATGGAGCAGAATTGGGGTTTATTCTATCCAGATGGGACGCCGGTTTATACTGTATTTTCATAGGGTTGATTTAGAGAAGTAGACTGAATCCTTTTCAAGGTAGTCTAGGAAATAAGTAGTGAATAATGTTTGAGTATGAATAAGTATTCACTGGTTTGTTGTTGATAAAGCAAATCCTCCAAGATTTGTGTTGATTTCATTAATTGAGCCAATCTTCTATGATTTGTGTTGGTCCTATTGATATAGCAAATCAATCTTCTATGATTTGCGTTGATTCTATTGATAAAGCAAATCATCCATGATTTGTGATGATATTGTATATTCTTACCTGTTTGTAAAACTTTTTGTACATGTTATAAATATAATACAAATCGCCACATCAATTGAGTGTGCGATCAATTCACGTTCAAATACGTTCATGGCATCAGAGCTTTCTCAATTTTTTTCATCTTATCTCTCTTCTTCTTTACAATGTCTTCTTCTTCAGCATCCTACAACACTACTACCGCTACCATCGCTGCTAACTCTTCATCCTTGTCGACTCCCTCCCAACCATCCTTTGCTCTCGGCAATATATCTCATGTTCTCCAGATCAAACTAGATTGCAACAATTATCTTCTATGGCGAGCGCAATTTCTTCCTTTATTTCTTCCTCATGGTTATCTTCATTTTGTTGATGGCTTGTATCCTTGTCCGGCACCTACTATCACTACTGCTGATCGTACTGCGACCGTCAACCCGGATCATACTGTCTGGCATTATCAAGATCAACTCATCCTCTGTTGTATCCTTTCTACTCTTACTGAATCAGTTTTCTCTCACATTATCGGTTTGAGACTTCTCATGATGTCTGGACTTCATTTGAGAAACTTTATTCTCCTCAATCTCAAGCTCGCACAATACAATTGGAGTATCAGATCTCTATAGAAGGGATCTCTTTCCATGGAGCCCTTTGTTCAAAAGGCTAAGAGTATTGCAGATCATCTTTCTGCGGCTGCTCATCCGATCTTTGATTCTCAACTAGTTCTCAACATCCTCGGTGGCCTAGGGTCGGAGTACGATGCATTTGTTACCTCAGTTACATCTCGTCTCGATCCACTACCTATTGATGACTTCCTTTGTCTTCTTTACAATCAGGAGGTTATTCTTCAAAGCCGCACCACTGAATCTCCAATTGAATCTTCTCCACTTGTGAATGTTGCAGTTAAATCAACTGATGCTCAAAATTCTCCCTCTAATGGTCGAGGTCGTAGCCGAGGACGAGGACGCGGCCGAGGCCGTGGTCGTAATTTTTATGATGGAACTTATTCTAATTCTCGAATCATCTGTCAGGTATGTGGTCGTGCAGGTCACTCAGCTCTCCAACGCTACCAACGGTTTAATCTGGGTTAAAAAGCCAATTCTGGCTCTCCATATGCAATGTATGCCTCTTCAACTAGTGATTCGTTTGACCCATACTGGTACCCAGACTCTGGTGCCACTCATCACCTTACACCTGACATGGCAAATTTGAACATTCGAAATGATTATTCTGGCACCGATCAAATTCGCATTGCAAATAGATCAGGTTTGCAAATATCACATATTGGTTCTTCCATCTTATATTCTCCTACCAATTCTTTTAATCTACGAAATATTTATCGTGTTCCATCTGTCAAGAAGAACCTTATATCTGTTTCACAATTTACTAAGGACAATGATGTGGTAATTGAATTTCATCCTGCTTTCTGTTGTGTTAAGGATCGATCCTTGGGGAACGTCCTGCTCAAAGGCTAGAGTAAGAATGGACTCTATCGTTTTACTAATGCACGTACCATTAATAAGGTACCTATACAGTCAAATAAATCACCACCAGCTTTATCTTGCTTCATCGGTGAATGAGTTTCTACTTCTACTTGGCATGAGCACTTGGGTCATCCAACTGCTCGCGTTACTTCTTTAGTTATTTCAAAGCATGGCCTCTTGATATCTGCTTCATCATCATCATCTAGTTTCTGTGAATCACGTCACTTGGGCAACTCGCATCGTCTTCCCTTTACTAGATCAATTACCACTTGTAATGCTCATTTGGAATTAATTTATTCTGATCTATGGGGACCTTCTCTAGTTGCATCATTGAATGGTTTGCATTATTACATCATTTTTATTGATGCCTACAGTGGATATACATGGTTTTTTCCACTTACTGTGAAATCTGATGCTCTTTCTACTTTGTGCGATTTAAATCCCAAGTGGAAAAAATATTTTAACTGTAAGATCAAGGCCCTTCAAACTGATGGAGAGGGTGAGTATAAGAAATTTGATCCTTATCTTCGTCTTCACGGCATCCTGCACTGTCTTTCATGTCCGCACACGCAGGAACAAAATGGTCACCATCACATTGTAGAAACTGGCATTACATTGCTTACTCAAGCTTATATTCCTCGTTTATATTGGATTGATGCGTTCCTCACCGCAGTATTTCTGATTAATCGCTTGCCTACATCAGTGTTGTTGAGAAAAACCCTTTTTGTTTCTTTTTCAGTTGTGATCAGTAAATGGTTGTGGATTAGAAAAATTTGTGGTTTCGCAGCTATGGAATGATGATTGGGATTATTTCAAAAATTTGTGCCAATTAAGTTTTGAATCTCTTGTTATGCCAATTCAGCCTCTCTGACCAATTTTGACTGACCGATACTGATGGGGTAATTTTTTACTAGTATTTTAATATTTTTAATATTTTTATTTTTTTCATCTTCTTCTCTCTAGCCGATTGTTGAGGAGGCAAGGGCAGCCACTAGAGCTAATGCCATTTCGCGAGGCTAACATTGTCGACAGTCGAGCCTCACCATTGCCCAATTGGGTGCCATTGTTGGGCAATGGCGAGGCTGATGAGGTCAAGCCTCGCCAGATTTTCCCTCTCGCCATTCGTCTACCTGGCTATAGGCTGGAGGAAGAAGACGAACAAAGAAATTTGCAAAAAATAAAAATAAAAATAAAAATAAAAATAAAAATAAAAATTTTAATAAAATATTAAAAATATTATTAAATATTATCTCGTTAGCACCGGCAGAGTTCACGTCAGTGCCAATTGGGTCCATGTCAACGCTGCCGGCAAAAATTGATTGGATAGACTGAATTGGCACAAATGCAAAAGGTTTAGGATTGAATTAATGCAAATGCAAAAATTTTAGAACTGAATTGGCAAAATTAAATGTTTATGACTGAATTAAAGAAAGTGCAACAAGGATTTTTAATGAGAGAAATTCATATATATATTTGCATTAGCTTGTTCTTAGTAGGGGTATGCAACCGGCCCGAGTAGAACTAGATACCGGAGTGGACCACCCCCAAAAATAAGTTCGGTAGTCGGTTCCAAATTTTTTTGGAACCAATTTTTACAAGTTCGATTCCTGATTCAAAGTAAAGGCCCACCCGAGAACCGAACCTATTTTGAAAGCGGTTCTTAACCATAATAAAAAGCAACATAATTTCTCTAAGTTCAGTCTAACTCTGCCTTGCTTCATTTATTTTTTTTTCTCCATTCTTGTGGCCTCTTTTTTTTTTGGGGGGGTAAGGTAAGCATTCCCTGTAGCCTCTTTCTCTATTCTTTGGAGCAAAATTTTTATGCATGAATGGAGAATGGAGTTTAAACATTTATTTTGAGGAATGGGGAACGAAGTTTTATAATTTGTGTTTTATGTTATGTGTTTGAACTTTTTATTATTGATAATTGTACATGGCTACATTTTTGAACTTTTCATCATTCATAGTTGTATTTGCCTATATGGCCACGTGTTTGGCATATAGGGATTTATGTTGCCTACTTTTACTTTGAGCAGTTATATTGCTTATATTATTTTGCTGTAGAAAAAGAAATCAAATAAAAGAAAAAAAAAAGGCTGTCATATAAACCCTAAAATCGGACTGGAAAATAATGTAGATTCTAGAACCGGTTCCAAAAAAATAGGGTAGATTCTAGGACTCTAAAATCGAGAATCAGTTATAACATGATAGGTTCTAGGTTCCAAGTCTGAAACCTACCCATCCTAAAATTGATCACCCCAAATTATTAGCAAGTTCTTCGTCAATGGGTTCCACTTTTTTTTACTGTTCAAGTCGTTATCTGAGCTTGGGTTTCATTGCTCTGGGAATGCTGTCTCATTTTTTATGGCGTGTTTCCTAAAACTCAATTTAGCGAAAAGAAGAAGGAAAAGGACTTGGCGGTGAGCTTGCAGAAGGAAGAAGGAAAAGAAGGGAGAAAAGAAAATATAAAGAACAAGAGAGAAAAAAGAAAGAACAAGAGAAAAAAGAAGAAGGAAACGAATAAGATTTTGGAAAGGCTGTCTTGCTCCGCATTGAACAAATTCTCAGACAATTCCTTTGGAAAGGCCCGGATCTAGGCACTGGTGGAGTGAAGGTATCTTGGGAAAACACTTGTCTTCCTAAAAAAGAGGGGGGACTCGGGATTCGTAGGCTTACGGATTGCAACAAAGCAACGATGCTCAAGCACATATGGATTCTCTTCACTGGTAGAGAATCCATGTGGTGTAAATGGATTCATTCAAACTTTCTTAAGAATCAGAATTTCTGGGTTGCCAAAAAACCAACTATTTGCTCTTGGGCTTGGAAAAAAATCATGAACCTTCGCGTTACTTGTGAACAACTATTCCGATGGAGGATTGGTAATGGTTACATCTCCTTTTGGTTTGACTCCTGGCATCCAAAGGGACCCCTCTTCGAGATTTTTTCCGACATGGATTGTCACGCCCCGAACCCGGCGAGCACGCGAACATCACCCCAGACCACTCTTCCTTTGGAAAATCTCCCAGGATCCTTAGGCCCACATCTAGTGAAAATTCCATCAAGTAAAAGGAAGCGAGAAAAACACATCCGTACAAATTCAATATAAGATGACTCGAGACAAAAGGGTACATCTCCACATATTCACCAATTACAATTTCAGAGGTTACAATTCAAACTTCAAATCACAACGAAATCCTTAATGTCACCATAGAAGCAATTTGTTTCCTATAATTACTCCCCTTGAGACACCTCCTTGCCAAGCTCGGTTTTCTCTATTTCAAGAACCTGAAAAAAAAATGTTAATCTCCACAGGAGTGAGATATAAATCTCAGCAAGTGAACCATAAACCTAGACTAGGCCATCCGTCCCACCGAACCAGAGCAATCAAAGCAACATATATAATTTTATAAAGCAAGACATGGCATCAACTCAAGGCAAAATATCCTAGAGTGATCAAGCTTTCATACTAGCTTATAATCATTTTCCTCATAATGTGAATTAAAAAAAAAACATCCACTTCCTCTTTCGAACCTCCAGAGACTAGCCCGTGTTTAAACGCCTCATGCTATCTCGATCAATAAACCCGCGTTCAGACGCATCAGGTTTAGCAGCTTATCACCAAGCTCATGTCGACATGTCAACTTCCCATCCCACGTTCAGACGCATCAGGATGTACTTTCAATCTCAACCCCGCGATAAAATCGCCTCAGGGTGTACTTTCAACAACAACCCCGCGATCAAATCGCATTAGGGTATGTCTCATCACGCAACCCCGCGATCAAATCGCCTCAGGGTATGTCTCATGGTTCAACAGCCCATTTTCTCAAGCAATTCAATTCAAATCAAGGATCATCACAGCAAGCATTTCACTATATATTTTCCTCATGAGGGAAATTCAGTGACACAATCCGTTTCTTGCCAAACTAGCGTACTTTGCCACAAAACAACAAATCAAGAGTCGGATATCACACGACTACATAAGCAAGCATAGCTTTCCATCAAGTACATGTTCCATGCAATCACGAGGACAACAATTTTTTTTTTTGACGAATCAAACACACAAGGCTCAGTCCCCATCCATTTCACTTGGCTTCCATCAATCATGCATAATAAATCAATCGCCTCATCGATTTCCCAATGAAATCGTCCAGTCGCGTCCAAATGTTCTAATAAAGGGTTAGGGGTCACTCACCTCTTCAATCAAATAGCAACTCCACTCACAATACCCCTCCAAGGTCAGCAATTTCATGGCCGAGCAGGGCACCCACGGCGCACCTAAGAAAAACCACATCGGAACACGGTCAGTTAACATTTCCATCATGCCAATACTTCAATAGCACACACACACACGACCCTCCTTATCTTCATGTCCTCAAAGCGCCGATTCAATGGTCCTAAGCATGCCAATAGCCATTCCATCAAGGCAAGTCATCAAAATATCCTTCCCTCAAAACTGCCCCATTACTTAGCCCCGCGACCAGATTCCTTCATAATTAAACTGACATTGATCCTTCGACCTTTTATGAAATTAACTTTCATAATATTAAACTTCAATGTCTTAAGGACGCGTGGCCGAAAACGGAGCTCAATTTGGACATCGGATGACATAGAACGACTCATTTCAAATTTGGTGCGCGCCGAAGACAGATTATAAGGCATCTTGTGTTTTTCACTTATCACAGCCCTTAATTTCACTTCTAAACTCCAATCCAATTCACATACTTCCCATTAACACTACAATTAACACCCTAGTGTGCCTTAACGACCAATTAGAAGCATGGCGACACCTCAAATAGCCCCCAAGAACTCAAATTGCACAAACCGAAACAGGGGACTATTCGGTACTGCTCTAAACCCGACTAATCAGTCCAAAAGTCATCCTTAAACCTCAATTTATCACAAATTCCTCTTAGTAACATCTTAACCTTCAAGTCACAGAACCTCACCGAAGATTTTATGGCGAGTCGACGCCCGGAAGTTCCAAAACAGGGCCGGTTCTCCTCGGTCCAGTACCGGTCAGTTTCTGTCCACAGAATCAGTACCATTTCGTCACAAAAACTCCATCAAATTCTACCAAACTTCTTGCCTCAGCTCAGAATACAAGTGTCCTATGTGTCTACAAAAGTTGGCCGGAATATTGAAGCAATTTGAGGTCTTATGGAGGTCAAACGAAGACTTACCTCTTGCTGCGACGAAATCCGTCGACTTTCGAGAGAACGGCTGGCTTGAGCTCCACCGGTGGCCAAATGCCGAGCTTCCACTTGGAGATGGTCGGCTGAGGCAGGGCTAAGGGTTAGTGGTCGGCGCGGGGTCGCACGGTCGCCGGAAGGACAGCTCGTGGAGGACGACGGCGGCGGCAGAAGCTGGTCAGTACAGGGTCAGCAGCGACCTTTGCTCATTAAAACGGCTCTACAGGACAAAGGACTGGGCCAAATGAGGCATATAATATATCCCTGGAAAGATAAGACGATAAGCTTTCTATTGGCGGTGGTTTTAGCTCAATCAGCCATCGGACGAAGAAGTTATGGCCGGAACAGTAAAGGGTGTCGGGACTGAGCGCGAGCTGGCCAAGAGAGAGAAAGAGAGGAAAATGAGAGAGAGAGATGAGGGGAAGGGGTGGTGTCGTCCAAAGGCTGAATGAGATGAAGAAAAGCTTTACTCCACTTGCTTGGTCAACATGGAAGAATGGTAGGTTAAAAGTTGGATAATAAATGCCAATAGGTCATCCATTGACACTTGTCCTCAAGTCAATAATCAAGCTAATCCAATGGCCCATACTTCTTCCCATTTTCGGCAGCTTAGGGGTATGGTCAATGACCAAAATGCCCTCCTTAATATAATAAGACAAAGCCAAACCTCAAGGGGCAAAATGGTCTTTTCATGTTTTTCGTCCGAGATTCCATTTTTTTCAATATAAATTGTCCTTGATGAGGCGACGTCCAATTCAATTCAAATGGTGGAATCCCTCAATGTCCAATACCCAATCTCGAGGTCCACGTTCCCGACTCCCCGTTAGTCTTTCCCTTTTGGTCAGTTAACTCGAGAGTGGTCAACTCCGATCAAATTATCACTGAAATACATCGATCGATACCTTTCCATTCCATGGCCTCGAGAGGGGTCGGAATTCGGAATGTCACATGGATATTTATAGATCCGGAATCTCTCGGCAAGCCACGATCCGGGATTTTGTAACCATGTCTCACTTTCCCTCTAGGGTGAACATCGTTATGGGGACCTGGACTGACCCTATGCCGTCACTCACCCCAGATAGCGGTGAAGATAAATTTTGTTGGCTTGCCATCCCTCGGGTGTTTTCTCTATCGCATCGGCTTGGGATCATTTTCGGCGTAAGGAGCAAACGGTTTACTGGCACTCGTTTGTTTGGGACCGTCATATTGCCCCTCGTTACTCCTTCGTCCTGTGGCTCATCACTCTCAACAGATTACCGACTCAGGTTCTTTTACTTAACTACCGTATTATCACATATGGTGTATGTGGCTTCTGTAACTATAGACTGGATTCTATAGACCATTTATTCTTTGGTTGTCGTATTACGAATACCCTTGCTCTTTTTGGTTGGCGAAGTGTAACTTAGCTTGGCGCAATGTCTCTTGGCAAGATAATATTCGTTGGGCGGTGAGCCATCTTCGGGGGCAGCTGTTTCATCAACGCATCGCTAGGTTTTCTTTCGGTGCACTTTGCCATATAATTTGGACAGACCGAAATCATATCCTTTTTAGGAACAAACAGCTCAATGTGGATGCCCTCAAAGCGCATCTCCAGAAACTTGTTAAAGAAAAGGCCTTAACTTTCTCTCGGGTTGATGATTCTCCTAGAAATCGCATGATGCAAGCTAGTTGGGGCATTTCAGCGACAATTTTTTATTGACTATTAGTTGAGATACTGACCTCCTTTTGTTTTCTGGCCGTTTTGTTTGGTCCTCTCCCTGTCTAGTTTGTACAGGTTATCCTTTATTTTGCTTGACTTACTAAGCCTCACGGCTATGTGCGTATGGCCATTTGTTCTGGCAGTCTGTTTTGTCTTTTTTGATTGTCCAACCCGAGCTGCCCTTACGCTTTTAGCGACACTTCGGTGGTGAGTGGCAAAGGGTTTGTTCTGTAATTAGCACTTTCTTGATTCAATACATCTTTTGCCTTTTACCAAAAAAAAAACGAATAAGATTTTGGAATTTGTGCGTCACTCAACGCCCCGGTGCTTGATTTTCAAACTCAGACCTCGATGACGAATTTAACTTTTATCTCGATAGTATTTTCGATTTCACATCTTCGTGCTTTTCAAAATCACCGTCTAACTCCATGTCATTCTGCCAAAAAAAAAAAAAAAACTCCATGTCATTGTCCCATTTTCTCTTTCATGTCATCGTTTCATTTAAAGTTCCGCGTCATGCTTTGATGACTTTTTTCAAAATTCTTTTACCAAAAAGAATAATATATATATATATATATATATATATATATATATAAATTAGCATTTAGGCTCTATTTGTGTCGCAAATAACATTTTCCTCATTTTTTCAGTGATTGAATTGATTAGGAAAATGATTTAATTGAAAATATTTTCCTACCAAAACTTAAATTCAAGAAAAGGATTTCTTCTTAAAAAAGAGAAAATCATTTTGCCAAATACGGCTAGGTGTTGGCCCTTAAACCAGCAACACTGCTTGGGCACAAGAATCCCAACGCTTGTTCCTAATCCCTTGGAAGTTGGGCTAAGTCTGTAGCTTCTGGGCTTGGGCCTGGGCACATCAAGGTTGAGCACAAGACTCCGATGCCCCGTCCCGACTCCATCTAGGCCGTGCCCAAGACCCCGGCCACTACGCCCAGGTCCATCGATGTTGGAACAGCGATGTTGAGCTTGGTAACATTGAGGTCGTGCCCAGGTCCTCGGAAACCATGTCAAGGTCCATCAAGGTCGGAACCTGGACTCCAGCGCCCATGCCTGATCCCCAACTTTCGAGCTCGGGTCCCCTATGCTCACACCCCGATCGATTGATACTGAGCTAGAGTGCATCAAGGTCGTCGTCGCGACCTCGATGCCTGATCTCGGGTCCTTCGAGATTGTGCCCGGGACGTCGATGCCCATGCTCAAGTCCTCAGAGTAGGGGACCATGCCTGGAACCCTTGGTAACCATGCTCCGTCCATCGAGGCCAAGCCCCAGACCATAGGTTTTCTAGACCAAGTCCCCAGCGCTGCGGAGCCAAGGACCTCAGTGCTCACACATGGGTCCATTGAGGTTGAACCCTGGACCCCCATCCCTCTCGTCCATGTCCCCAGCACTAGGACCAAGTCCATGGAGGTCATACCTAGGACTCCGGCGACTGTGCCCGGGCCCATCGAGGTTGGCCTAGGTCCCTTCATTTCTTCTTGATTGTCAATCTCATAGCTCATAATTGTTACGACAATGCGGAAACTAAGACGAAATTGAGACAGATGAGAAGAACGGGACACACAAGATTTACGTGAAAACCCTTGCGGGAAAAACCACGGGAGAGAGGAAAGGCAAAATCCACTATGAGAATCAAGGGATTACAAAAGAGGCAACGTAAGCTTCTCTCTTACTAACAGTTTGAGAAAAGAGCAATATTTATAGTATTACCCCTCAAACCCTAATGTTGGCCCAAGGCCCATAACTTAAGCCTATTTCCTATTCAAGGCATACATAACAAATCTCCACCTTGACTTGAATACCCAAGTAGACATAAATATTAAGACAATCTTCTCCTCCCACCAGCATAAAACTCAGCTGCTGCAAACATTAACCAAATCCAAGCAGTGCTTGAATTTAGTAAAGGGCAATGACTTTGTCAACATATCAGCTGGGTTGTCTTCTGTACCAATCTTCAAGACCTTAATATAGCCATCAGCAAGAATGTCTCGAATATAATGAAACCGCACATCAATGTGCTTTGTTCTCTCATGATACATCTGATCTTTAGTAAGATGTATAGCACTCTGACTATCGCAATGCACAACAGTCACATCATCATCCACACTGAGCTCTCCAAATAAGCCTCTTAACCATATAGCTTCTTTGATTGCTTCTGTAATAGCCATATATTCTGCCTCTGTAGTAGACAGAGTAATTGTATGCTGCAAAGAAGCTTTCCAACTGACTGCACAACCTCCAACAGTAAAGATGTACCTGGTTTGGCATCTTTCATGCCAAAACGATCTAACACCTTTTCAATGTAGCTTTTCTAGGAAAGATACAATTTTCCTCTTTTCCGATCTCGCTGAATTTCCATGCCAAGAATTTTCTTCGCAGAACCTAAATCCTTCATATCAACTTCAGCGCTCAACTGTGCCTTCAAATTCTGTATATCAAATTTATATTTTGCTGCAATCAACATGTCATCAACGTATAACAGCAGATAAATATATGATCCATTTGGAAGTTTGCACAGATATACACAACTATCATATTTGCTTCTACAATAGCCAAGTTGCACCATAAAAGAATCAAATCTCTTGTACCACTGTCTAGGTGATTGCTTCAAGCCATAGATAGATCTTTTCAATAAACATACATGATCTTCCTTACCTTCAAACTGAAAACCCTCAGGTTGACCCATATAGATTTTCTCTTCAAGTTCACCATGCAAGAAAGCTGTTTTCACATCGAGTTGTTCCAACTCTAAATCATGCATAGCAAATAACGCAAGAAAGACCCGAATAGAGCTGTGTTTAACGACGGGTGAAAACACATCATTAAAATCAACTCCCTCAATCTGACTATAGCCCTTAGCGACTAGACGTGCTTTAAATCTAATGTTTTCAACTCCAAGAATACCTTCCTTTCTTTTGAAAACCCACTTGCAACCCACAATCTTCTTACCTTTTGGTGGTTTGACAAGCTCCCAAGTTTGATTCTTTTCAAGAGATTCCATCTCTTCATTCATAGCAATTAACCACTTTGCTGAATCTTTGGAGGAAATAGCTTCCTTGTACGTTTTAGGCTCAGCATATTCTATCGACTCTGTAGCTGAAAGAGCATAAGCAACAAAATCTGAGTATCCATACATCTGTGGAGGTTTCACGGTTCTTCTCGGTTTATCTTTGGCGATAGAATAATTTTCTTCTTCAGATTCTTCAATCTCAATATTATCAGTCACTGACTGAACTGGCTGTGAAGAAGATACTTCAAACTCCACCTTCTTTGGTGCACTTTGTAGATTTTCCTGACAAGTATCTAATGATTTCTTGACAGGATGAAGCATAGCAGACTCATCAAAAGTAACATCTCTGCTAATTATAATCTTAGATGAATCAGAACACCAAAGCCTATAACCTTTTATACCAGAACCATAACCAAGAAAAATACATTTTTTCGCTCTAGGCTCTAGTTTTCCTTCACTAACATGTGCATATGCTGGACATCCAAAAACTCGAAGAGAAGAATAATCAACAGGTTTACCTGACCATACCTCCTCAGGTGTCTTGTTATCAATAGGCATGCAAGGAGAACGATTTATTAACCAACAAGCAGTATTGACTACTTCAGCCCAGAATTCCTTGCCCAGACTAGCGTTAGACAACATGCACCTTGTTCTTTCTAATAAGGTTCTGTTCATACGTTCTGCAATACCATTCTGCTGCGGAGTATACACTGTAGTATGGTGCCTCACAATTCCTTCATTCTTGCAGAACTCATTAAATTCGCTTCCACAAAATTCTAGCCCATTATCTGTTCTCAACCGCTTGATTTTCTTACCACTCTGATTCTCAACTAATGTTTTCCATTGCTTGAAAGTAACGAAAACATCACTTTTTGCCTTGAGGAAAAATACCCAAACTTTTCTTGAAAAATCATCAATAAAAGTGAGTACATACCTGGAACCAAGGCCTTTCGATGGAACTCTAGCAGGCCCCCAGAGATCAGAATGAATGTAATCCAGAGTGCCCTTTGTGCTGTGAATTCCTGTATTAAAACTGACTCTTTTCTGTTTCCCAAAAACACAATGTTCACAGAAATCCAGTTTTCCAATTTTCTGACCACACAAGAGACCTCTTTTACTTAGCTCCTACATCCCTCTAATACTCATATGACCTAATCTCATATGCCATAATTTTGTATTATCTGAATCTGTCATATCAGAAGAGACCGTAACTGAACCAGTAACAGTAGAGCCTTGCAGCTGATACAAAGTGCCAATTTTATGCCCTTTCATCAGCAAAAGTGAACCTCTCAAAATTTTCAGAACTCCACCCTCAGCAGTAAATCTACAACCATTGGCGTCAAGTGTACCCAATGAAATTAGATTTTTCCTCAAATCAGGCACATGCCTGACATTATCTAAAGTTCTGATCATGCCATCATGCATCTTAATATTAACTGTGCCAATCCCAATAGCTTTGCATCTAACATCATTACCCATGAGAATAACTCCACCATCATGTTCTTTATACGTAGAGAACCAATCTCGATGAGGACACATATGATATGAGCAGCCAGAATCAAGAATCCAACTATCACAGAATTTATCTTTGTTATCTGCAATCAATAGCCAATCTTTGTCTTCTTCTTTAGCAACATCAGCTTGAGCAGGATTTTCGTTTCGCCTGTTCTGTCTATTCTGATAATTGCGATTGTTATGACGATTGACATTCCCATGATTTTGTTGATTCGAATTATTTTCTCTCTGCTCCTTTGCCTTCAGTTTTAGGCAATTTATCTTGATATGCCCTGAAGACTTACAATAGTTGCAAATCATATCTCTATGCTTAGACTTTGACCTGCTCCTGCCATTATTTCTTCTCTCAATAGATCTTCCTCGAGCGACTAAACCAGCCCCATGATTATTACTACCATCAGAAGTCAATTCAGTATCGAGTTTCTGCTTATTTAGCAAACTAGTCTTGACATCTTCAACATCAATAGTTTCTCTACTAACAATCATGGTCTCTCTAAAATTCTTATAAGAGGCAGGTAGTGAAACTAGCAATAAAAGAGCTTGATCCTCATCTTCAATCTTAACATCAATGCTTCTTAATTCAGCGATAAGAGCATTGAACTCAGAAATATGGGATTTGAGAGAAGTACCTTCAGTCATACGAAAAGTGAAGAGTCGTTGCTTGAGTCTCAATCGATTTGTGAGAGACTTTGTCAGAAAAATACTCTCCAACTTCGTCCATAAACCTGCGGCTGTTTTTTGATCTAGTACCTCCTGCAAAACTTCATTCGTGAGACACAACTGAATAGTGGACAAAGCTTTCTCATCCAATTCTTCCCATACTTCATCTGTCATGTCCGGTTTCTTCCCTTTAGTAAACAAAGTTTTCTTCAAACCCTGCTGCGTCAGAACGGCTAACATACGAACCTGCCATAGGTTGAAACTGCCGCTCCCGTCAAACTTTTCGATATCGAATTTCGTTGCCGAACTCGAAGCCATAACTTATTCCGAGTCGAAGAAAACGCGCACGAAATCCTCGAACAACACTTGTCAATGCCAAAATTACCCACTGAGAAGATCGTCGAAATTGCTGAAATCGTCCAAATTGCCCGCTTCTTTCAAGCTATTTTCAGCTCGTGCTCTTGGTGTGTTCCACCTAAAGCTTGCACCTTTTGAAGCTTGGGCTCGATTCGTTGCCAATCAGTAATGCAATAGGCCTGAACGATGAGCGGATTTGGGCGCCAAACAGCAATGAAAAGGCGCCGAACAGTAGTAAAAACGGGGTTGAACAGCAGACAAAAAAAACTGTCCTTGCAGTAGTCAAGTCGTCCCACGAACGGCGATGAGAGTCAGGTCCAAAGGGTAGGGACTTGAAGCACCGATTAATATGGGAATCGACACCAGGAGGAGGAATGTGCGAAAGAAAAAAAATCGTGGTGCACGATGGTGCTCCAAATTCTGATCTGCTCCAATTCAGAATTTAGTGCGCCAAACGAAATCCAAATTAACGAAATCGTGCTCCAATTCTGATCGTGCTCCAATTCTGATCCCACTCCAATTCGATCTGCACCAATCCCTCGTTGAACAACCCAAAAAAGAAGAAGCCAAGTCCCTTTTGGCTCGTATCGAAACTCCAAAGTTGTCAAAAAAAGGCCAAGCAAAGCTAATCGTGCGAACTTGAAACGGCGACTAGGATGCACAAATATATTGGAGCGAACGCACGATCAAATTGACTCCAATTCGGGTGCAGACAATTCGGGTATCGTCCTGAAGATCGTGCTTCGCTAAGAAAAACGCCGGAATCCAAATCGCGAAATCCAAATTTCCGAAATCCAAATCGCCGAAATCCAAATTCCCGAACTCTCGTGTCTCTCTTTCGTCGACGGATGAACCTTGTGCTCTGATACCAGTTTGTTACGACAATGCGGAAACTAAGACGAAATTGAGACAGAGACGAAGAACGGAACACACAAGATTTACGTGGAAACCCTTGCGGGAAAAACCACGGGAGAGAGGAGAGGCAAAATCCACTATGAGAATCAAGGGATTACAAAAAGAGGCAACGTAAGCTTCTCTCTTACTAACAGTTTGAGAAAAGAGCAATATTTATAGTATTACCCCTCAAACCCTAATGTTGGCCCAAGGCCCATAACTTAAGCCTATTTCCTATTCAAGGCATACATAACAATAATTAAGCAATCTTTGTTCTTAAGGCGCATGTACTGTGTCTTCCCGTAGATTGACGTCTTCAGAGACAAAAAAATTTCTAGTTCTTGAACCAATCGAGAGAACATCACATTTCGATTCTCTCACTTGTAGAAGCAATTTGGATTCGCGGTCTTTCTATTGAAACCTTTGTTTCTTTTTCAGTCGTGATCGGTAAATGGACGTGGTTTAGAAAAATTTGTGGTTTCACAGCAATGGAATGATGATTGGGATTAGTTAAAAATTTGTGCCAATTAAGTCATAAATATCTTGTTGTGTCAATTCAGTCCTTCCGATCAATTTTGGCCGACCGGTGCTGATGAGGTAATTTTTTTATTAGTATTTTTAAATATTTTAAATATTTTTATTTTTTTCATCTTTTTCCTCCCGCCAGTTGCCAAGGAGGCAAGGCCAGCGACTAGCGCTAATGCCATCTCGCGAGGCTGACGATGTCGACAGTCGAGCCTCACCATCTTTAGTTGGGTGCCATGGTTTGGCAATGGCGAGGCCAATGAGGTCGAGCCTATAGGTTTTCCCTTTAGCTAGTCGTCTACCCGGCTATAGGCTGGAGGAAGAAGACAAACAAAGAAATTGGCAAAAAAATAAAAATAAAAAATTTAATAAAAATATTAAAAAAATTCTCGTTAGCGTCGACAGAGTTCACGTCAGTGCCAAATGGGTCCATGTCAACACGGCTAGCCAAAATTGATTGGATAGACTAAATTGACACAAATACAAAAGGTTTAAGATTGAATTCATACAACTGCTAAAGGTTTAGAACTGAATTGGCAAAATTAAAGGTTTATGATTGAATTGAAAAAAGTGCAACAAGAATTTTTAATGAGAGAAATTCATAAATTCATTTTTTTTAATTGGCTTGTTCCTAGTAGGGTGTGCAATTGGACCAGGTAGAACCGAGTACCAGAGAGGACCACCCCAAAAATAGGTCCTGTACTTGGTTCCAAATTTTTTGAACCAATTTATATAGATTCGGTCTTGATTGTAGGTGAAGGCCCACCCAGGAACTGGATCGGTTTTGAAAGCAATTCTTAACTATAATAAGAACAGCATAATTTTTGTAAGTTTTGTCTAAATTTGCCCTGCGTCATTTATTTTTTTCTCTATTCTTGTAGCCTCTTTCTCTATTCTTTGGAGCAATATTCTTATGCATGAATGGAGAATGGAGTTTAAACATTTATTTTGACGTTATTGATAATTGTACGTGGCTACGTATTTGAACTTTTCATCATTCATAGTTGTATTTGACCACGTGTTTGGCGTATAGGGATTTACGCTGCTTATCTTTTATTTTGAGCCCTTATATTGCTTACATTATTTTGCTGTAGAAAAAGAAATAAAATAAAAGAAGAAAAGGCTCTCGGATAGAGAGTCGGACTAGAAAATAATGTAGATTCTAGAAACGGTTCCAAAAAAATAGGGCAAATTATACGTTCTAGGTTCCAAGTCTAGAACTTGCCCATCCTGAAATCGATCACCCCTAATTCTTAGCAAGTTCTCCATCAATGGGTTCCACTTTGTTTACTGTTCAATTCGTTATCTGAACTTGGGTTTCATTGCTCTGGGAATGCTGTCTCATTTTTTATGGTGTGTTTCCTAAAACTCAATTTAGCGAAAAGAAGAAGGAAAAGGACATGGCGGTGAGCTTGCGGAAGGAAGAAAGAAAAGAAGGGAGAAAAGAAAATATAAAGAAGAAGAGAGAAAAAAGAAAGAAAAAGAGAAAAAAGAAGAAGGAAACGAATAAGATTTTGGACGAAAATAATGCTTTTGACCATATTGAGATATGATTGGTAGATAAAATGACTGAATGCGAATAAAATCGTATTTCTTTACCGACTAAAAACCAAAAAAAAAAAAAAGATATGCAAAATGTATGGATATTTATGCGCCAATTAAGGGAATATGAAGAACTATCCTTGTACTCGGTGCTTAAAGCGGAATCCCTTTCTTATACAACGAATATCTCGTCTTCAAACTCATGCATAATCAGAAAAGATGCAGAAAATCTCCATGTTATCTCCAACACAATTAATGCCCCAGTCGGATCCCATTCATATACAGAATATATACATTCTTGTTTTGGAAATTAATTGCCAATCTATAAAAGATCTTCTGTTGTTAAGGACGTGGTGTTTCAGTTTCCATCAATCAAGCTCTCCGGTAAGTTCTTACATGGTTCTTTCTATCATAGTATAGTCTGAGAAAAGAAAAATCTTTCTCCTGCTTTTTTTTTAATGTCTGGGATGTTCTATATGCCAAACCATTGAAATCCTTTTGAAATAGGTATCTCAAGATGGCATCAACTTTGATGATCCTCATTCTGTCAGTCGGAGCATTGCTGCACTACCATATCGGCATCACAAAGGCACAGCTCGACATCGGTGTGAACTACGGAATGGTCGGAGACAATCTCCCCTCTCCGGCGACGGTCGTCCAACTCTACAAGAAGTACAGCATTGGAAAAATGCGACTTTTCGACCCGAAGCCCGACGTGCTCAATGCGCTTCGGGGAAGTGGAATAGACATCACGCTAGGCATAAAAAACCAAGACTTACAAGCCATAGCATCGAGTGCGGATGCGGCTAAGACATGGTTCGACATCAACGTGCAACCCTACATGAGCGACATCACTTTTCAGTATATTGCGGCTGGTAATGAGGTCGTCCCTGGAGATTTGGCTCAATATGTATTACTGGCTATGCAAAATTTACAAACTGTCATAAGTAATTATAGATATACTGGAATGAGGGTGTCCACAGTAGTTGCGATGAGTTCATTGGGGAGTTCATACCCTCCCTCGAGCGGTGCATTCGCTGACGAAGCTCGGACCGACATGGTTGGAATCATAAACTTCTTGTCGGACACTAGCTCGCCATTACTGGTTAATGCCTACCCCTATTTCGTATATGCCTCAGATCCAACTCACGTGAGATTAGATTATGCTCAATTCACCGCACCCGGTCCAGTGGTGCAGGATGGTGACTTGAGTTACTCAAACTTGCTCGACGCGATGGTTGATGCTTTCTACTGGGCCATGGAGAAGGAAGGCGTGAGCAGCGTGGATGTGGTGGTTTCCGAGAGCGGCTGGCCATCGGCTGGTAACGGAGACTTGACCACTCCGAAGCTTGCACAAACTTATAATCAAAATTTTGTGAAGAAGTTTCTTGCCAGGCAAGCAACTCCTAGGAGGCCTGACCACTACTTGGAAGGGTTCATCTTTGCAATGTTTAACGAGGATCAAAAACCTCCGGGCGTGGAGCAAAATTGGGGCTTATTCTATCCGGATGGCACGCCGGTTTATCCTATATTTTCACAGGGTTGATTAAGGGAGGGAGACTATATAAATAAGTATTTACAATTCTATTCATCTACTTGGATCAAGTTTCAAGTCAATGAATTGTTTAGATGAATCTCAATTTCAAGGAATAGTAGATTGTTAGTTGTCAATCTTATGTACTGATTTCAATTTGCTTCTAAATTTTTGTAGTTCTAAGTCTTTCGATTTCAAAGGAAGGAGAAACACTCTCTAAAGTAAGCTGCTAGCTGACAGTTTGATAGTGCTGTCACTTATTTCTGAGCACACGATTTCCTAATGCAGAACACGCGTTGATGATGTGTGGATCTACGGTTGATATTGTATCGTCCATGACAGTCCCCTATCTAAAAACCACCACATCCAGGTCGCCCATGCCTTCCTTCTCCATTGTCCATTATAATGTGCATGATCGCATTGAGCATGTTCCTCTCAACTTGTCATCTTTAGGTAACGGGACAAGACGTAGTCAGTTGAGCGTAAGCTAATCTCACATTAATTGGGTATGGGAAGTGCACCAACTACGGATACACATTAATTTGCGGCAAGTAGCTAGTACTTGACAAGAAGTTTGTGATCCCACCCATGTCGGCCTAAGCTTCGTCGGAGAATGCACCGTTTAAGGTTCTAAAACCACGCCATATGTGTCCGAAAAAAGAAGAGCCATTTGTTTGCCCGGAAGCCGTCCGACTGCAGCCAAGAACTCCTGAGATGCCAGAGCGATTGTCACAAAAACCCTCACCCCATCACATTTATAATTTGCTTAAATTGGTTGAAGATTTCGTGTTGTCTGTAATACATATAGGGATAAATTTCCGGAGATGACTTCGGCGGACATATACGGAAGACTGCTGGATTTTTTTCCAAACTAGGAGGGAAAAAAAATATTTACCAGGTCGGGTATGTTTTTTTATTTATTTATTTACCAAACCATAACAACCCCCAGCTAAGAAATCTGACTGCCGAGCAGGGCAGTCAGGAGTTCTTGGCAAATGGGCAAAATAAAAGTGGCAGAGTCTATAGAAATCACTATCCCAGACAAATGGGCAAAACGAGAAAATTCAGATCAAGGGTCGGGGTATTTTTTTTGCTTTGAACAAGTTGTTTCTTTGTATACTGAACGTCCTTTAATGATGTTAATCTGGTTTTGGGATAACCATCTAATAATTGATTGATAGACACTTCTTCCTAGTAATCGGGGCTCTGTGTCACAAACTTGAAGTTTCGCGTCAAACGGTTGAGGTGTTATATGGCTTAAGTGATAGCGGCTTCTTCCTAGTAACCGGGGCTTTATGTTACAATCATGAAGTTTCGCATCAAACAGTTGTAAGCTTAGCTAAATAAATTCCTTATGATGCTATGAATTCTCTGATTTTGTGGAATTCAGTTTTTACAATTTTTCAAGTCAGATCTGGATTTTGATTGATTCTTCTTTTAATCCTGATTGAAATCTGCAGCCACAAATTCAGTCTCACTACTCATTCAATTGCTCGTGGTTTATCATGCTCATTGTTTTGTCACAGCCCCAATCTTCGGAGGACAGCTTGAATCACCAAGTTCAGTGTTCTCAAAGGAGTCCATAATCTTGTTTATTCTTTGCAGGTTTTCATCGAATGACGTTGTGGGCCATCTCAAGTCAGCCGCAACATTAGTCTCTGTAGACCTCCATCCGCAAGCTTGATCCACAGGGCAATATGAATTTGGCAATCAAATCTGCCAAATAGAGTAGAAAAGAGGCCACTCGATTGCTAATATACGGCAGTCCTTGGAGAGTGGGACGTGTACATCACCATGAGGCACTTCGCTCCATGCATGCCCAGACAAAGCGAAAAATCAAATTGGTGAAAGAATTTCGAGATTGCTAAAATGGTGGAATTTGTCTTTTTCCTAGGTGACTTGCACGTGAAAGCATGAAAGGGGTTTCTCCTTTCTTGTTTTAGTTTGGTTTCTTGTTGCAGGATTATTCCTTAATGAGCTCTCAATGCAAGACTCAATCGAGAACCACCACGAGAATGTTCGGAGGCTAAGACATCTGGCGAGTCGCCTATCGGGTTCAAGGACAAACTAAAGCATCTAAAGGCAAGCATTAAAAAACAAAACAAAAAATTCGACTGCCCTGCTCGGCAGTCAGATTGCCGAGCTGGGGGTTGTTATGGTTTGGTAAATAAATAAATAAAAAAACACATCCGATCTGGTAAATATTTTTTTTTCCCTCCTAGTTTGGAAAAAAACCCGATGACTGACGTTGCTCCTATAGAGTTAAAGATTGGTGCCCAATCATGTCTTGGCTGCATCAGCGCTGGATCCTATGTTCTGCCCAAGTCTTGGTTTCTTATGCTTTACTTACAATCTTGTAATTCTTGTAGAGTCGGACCCCCGCGGTCGGCGAAGGGAGTTTGTCCCCAAGCGTTTCCTGCTTCACGTCCATGTCAAGCGGCGCCTTCATAAAATCGATCCGATAGTAACGACGCGAGAGCTGATTCTAGGCACTGTGCAGACCAACGACGCGAGAGCTGAAGCTCCGATGACTCACCTCAGCCGCAGAAGGCTACTATACCTATTGAAGTAATATATCAAAAGGAAAAAAAAAATCATAATGACCACAATCCAGAACTTTTTACAAATCATGAAAATCATGAAGATAGCACATCAAGCAGACTATCCACGAGTTGAACATTTGGAGATCTTTTTCTGATTTGCTACTTATTTATCATGTAGATCAAGCCGTTATCTTTTTCTAATTTGTTATCGTGTATATCATATTGTTATCTCTTATTTCCACCTTAGTTATAGATGATAATACCCCTATTTATACAATACAATGTATCAATGAAATTATACGCTTCAGCAACTCAATTTCTTGTTTTCTTCATGGTATCAGAGCCACTCAAGGCACAATGATCTTTTCTTCCTGCAACAACAAAAAAAAAAGAAAACAACCCTCGATACAATCATGTCAAGATTTCCATTCCCTTCAAACATCAATGTGACAAATTTTGTCACATTGAAGCTCAATGAAAACAACTTTTTACTTTGGGAGACACAAGTTGATTGAAAGTCGGGACCTACTTGGCGTCCTTACAGGAGAGATAGAGGCGTCATCGCAAACTCAGACATCAGAAGATGGAACTATAGTCAATAGTCAAGACTATGCAACATGGGTACGTAGTGATCGTCTTATGAAGTCTTGGATCGTGGAACACTCTCGGAAGATGTTCTCGGACATGCCGTTGGTCTCCAAACAACATCAGAAGTATGGAGAGCTCTCACCGATCACTTCAAGCAAAGCTCGGTGACTCGTGAACTTGACCTTCTTGGACAACTCCAACACATCAGGAAAGAAAATAAGCCTTTATCTATTTATCTTCGCGGATTTAAATCCATTTGCAATCAATTACATTCCATTGGTAAACCTGTGTCAGATGCTAATAAAGTCTTCATATTGCTTGAAGGACTTGATAGTTATAATTCGTTTAAAACGACTATGTTTAGGCTGCCTCTTCTATCTCATGCTGAAGTGGTTGCACAACTTCAAAGTTATGAGTTACGAAACAAGCGCACACAAATCATGCTCCCAAATAGTTCAATGGCATTTATTTCGCAGCAACGTAACAATGGCTACAAAAATAGCCCCAGAGGAAGAGGTAGAGGACCCTCATTTAATTGGGAAAATTTCATTTAAGGGCCCAAAGTCTACTTGTTTTTTTCAAAAAATGACCTCAAGTGAGCATTGTTTCAATTAAGGGCCTGAATTACCATGTTTTTCTCAAATAAGGATTTAAAGTAAATGTTGTTTAAAATAAAGGCCAGAAGTAACCATAAAATATCAAAAAGGGGCCTGATTTTAAGGGCATTTTCGTCTTTTTGCTTATTTGATTTTTTTGTTAAATTTCTCCTTTTTTTTGTTTCCTTAAAAACTAATTCTTTATTTATTTTTTCCATTTTTCCTATTTCCCCTTTACTGGTCACTTCTTCTTTACGGTAAACCCTGCATTTGAATCTGATGCTTGGCAATACGGAAACCCAGAACTCTGATCAACAATCCAAGACACCCAGAAACTAAAACTCCTCCGACCAACAATCCAAGAAACTCCTCCGACGAACAATCTGACGCTTTTCACTACGGGAAACCCAGAAACTCCTCCGACCACCAATCCAAGACACCCAAGATCGGAAGCCGAAACAGCCGACTGGCTCGACTCAGAGCAGGATGATGATATGGTCTTGGAGCTCCGAGATCTGCCCACCAGGTTTCCAGCAAGCCCTCATTCGAGATCTGCCCACCAGTTCGGCCTAGATCGGTGCACCCGTGGGCGGCGACTGGCATCCCTCCTGCAGTCGGTCTTCAGCGGCCTGATCTTTCCTTGCCTCCTTTTCAAGCTGATCTCCTTGCCCTTCACCTTCAAAGACGAAGGCCTCACCGTCGCTCCCACTGCCGCCGCACAGTCGACGAAGTCGGATTTTGAGTTCGGAAGCCGCTGAATCCCTCGATGCTGACGGTTCAAGGAGCTAGCAGTTGGTCGTCGTCAAAAAAATTTTGCTCTGACCCTCTCCCGAATTTGGTGAGGGCCTCTAGCCCTCACCGCCGGCCTTCGCCGCCCCGCCGATCCCGCACCATCGGTGGGCTGGGGGCCACAAGCTGGAGGGGCAGCCCTCCCGCCTGGGTGCAGTTCCTTTCTTTCTTTCTTTTTTTTAGATTTTTAAAAAACAGAAAATGGATAAAATAGAGAAAAAATAAATATAAAATCAAAATATAAAATGACGAAAATACCTTTTCGGTCAGATTTTTTTGAAATTCTATAATCACTTTATTATGCCCTTGTTCAAAATATATTACATCACTCTAAGCCCTTGATTGAAACAATATTTACTTAGGCCTTCTTTGAAAAAATAAGTAGATTTTGGGCCCTTAAATAAAATTTACCCCGTTTAATTCTAGAGGTCGTGGCTTTTCTCAAGCGAATCAGAACGGTACATTTTTCAGGAAAATATTTTGCTCCTCAGCAATCCAAAGCCTCTGGTAATTCGCCAAAGCCAAACTTTGGAGTGTCAGATCTCACCTATCAGATTTGTAAGAAGAAGGGGCATGATGCTGGTATCGCTTCGACAACAGTTATCAGAGTGGTGATATCCTTCTCGGCACTTCCTCTGCAGCATCGATGGGGAAGCAACCGCGAGGCGGCAAGAAGCCGGACAACATCGGCAAAGGCAAGGTGACGCCGGTGCAGATCGCCTTCATCGTCAACTGCTACCTCCTCGACAACGGCCACCAGCATAGCTGGTCCGCGTTCCGCGCCAGGGCCTCCTCTCGCCTCGCCAAATCCCCTCTCCACGAGGTGCTCACCTCGTCGTTCATGGCAGATCGCCGTGTGATTCCTTGTTCTTTCTCTTTGTTTATGGGTGTTGTTTTGTTGGGTTGGAGTCGGCGCCGAAGTGTGATTCCAGACGCTGTTGCGGGGTATGCAGGATGCTATGAACGCTTACAACCCCGGTGCTGGTCCATTCGCCCTGGCAATTCATGCTCCTGCAGTTGCCGGTTTGGTGGTTGCTCGTCCTCCGTTTAACCCGAGTGGCGGATCGCCTATAGGTACAAAAGCCAAGCCCTCTTTACTGTGAAGTCGTTGTATGATAGAATTGCTTTGATTCTTTGAGGAAATAAATCAAAGCTTCAAAATTGCTTGATTTCCTGTACTTGCTGGTTTAGTTTTCTTCTAAGTGGATGTGAAGCCGTTGTATGACAAACCAGGATATGAATCGCTGGCTGGTGTACTCTGTGATTGTTGATAGTAGACTTCAGCTTCGTTGGGTTCTCCGTCTCTATCTCTCTCTCGCCCATTCTATTAAAATATTTATTCTGCTTCTTTTATCTTTAGGATTGGACTCTAGAATTGGAGGACGTCTTCTTACTTGAACGTGAAGGGGAATTTGATAAATTTGCTCCCTTCCGGCAAATCCTAAGGAATCGAATGCTTTTATGTCATGGTTAGTGACTCCTTTAATTCATTAAAGAGTGACATGATCTTTCGTTTGAGTGGCTACTCCAAAAGAAAATGATAAGTAGCGACTGAAAGTTTCTGCTCCACAGGTTCTCGCTTGACAAACGTTGTAGGTATACTCAATCAAGGACTGAAAATTGCTCCTCCTGAAGCTCCAGCAGCTGGCTACATGGTTCTCCACCTCCCTCTCTCTATATATCTCCATGTATGTATATATTCGTATATATAATATACCTATACATATATGTGTGTGCGCATGATTTTTCTTGTTTATGTTGAAACTTTATCTGCAAATTTAACGTCACTTGTTATGCAGTTTGGCAAATGAGTATAGTTTGCTGACATGGTTAGTAAAAGTGCCCAGTATTGCTTCACTGATAAGAAAAATCCTGTCGGACTAATGCTCTTGAGTGAAGTTGCTTTGGGAGAGGTCTATGAGCTTAAGAAGGCAAAGGTACGTGTGCATATTAGATCCTTTCGGTCTAAATGGATAACTGGTTTCCTTTGTTCCTATATGTTTTTGACGAACTGCTTTGTAGGAATAGCTTCTGATAGCTTAAACTCCTGCCTCAATTTTGTCCCTCAATATTCATTAAATTTGCATGTCAACCTTTTAATTTGCAAGAGAATCCAAGGGATTTACTCTAAGTAGAAGTAAGACTGAATACATGAAGTGTGAGTTCGCCACGACAAGAGGAATAGATCAAGAAACCGTGAAAATGCTTGGACATGAGGTGCCTCAGAAAGATGCTTTCCGATATCTGGGGTCAATATTGCAAAAGAAGGGAGAGATTGATGAGGATGTAAGTCATAGAATCAGAGCAGGTTGGATGAAGTGGCGCAGTGCATCGGGGCTTCTGTGTGATCGTAAAATCCCTCTTAGGCTAAAAGGAAAATTTTATAGAACGGCAGTAAGGCCCGCAATGCTTTACGGAGCCGAATGTTGGCCAGCACATAAGCGACATGGGCATAAAATGGGAGTTGCGGAGATGAGGATGTTAAGGTGAATGTGTGGTCATACAAGAATAGATAAGATCAGAAACGAAAATATTCGACAAAAAGTTAGAGTGGAACCAGTGTCACAAAAGATGAGAGCACAGATTGAGATGGTTTGGGCATATTCTTCGAAGACCTCTAGATGCTCCAGTAAGGACAGAAGTGTGTTATCGAGAGCATGACATGAAGAAATGAAGAGGTCGGCCGAAACTTACTTGGGGGAAAGTAGTAAAATAGGATCTACAGAAGTGGGAAATAGATTGGCGTTCGGTTTGTCTGAGGACGGAGTGGAGGAAAGCTATTAGCATTAGGGAGGGGTAGAGTTCCTATGTTCCAGATTGCCATTTTTAGTCTTTACTCCTTTTATTTCCAGAGTGCTTTTTTTACTTTTATTATTTTATTTTTATTTTTTTGCTTTTATTTTATTAAAAAAATTTAGTTTTTTATTATTATTATTATTATTACTATTTGATATTAGCATTGGGTTCATCGACCGCCGACCCCAACTAGTTTGGGATAAAGGTAATGTTGATGTTGACGTTGATGTACATGGATAAGCCCCCAGAAGGCAAACACTCTTCTAAAGGTCTAGGCAAGATGATACCCCAGGAATCTGAGTACGTGAAATGGAAGGATGATGTTATTGTTCCCTGTGGCAAACCAGTATCTTCTACTGTGAAAGCCTCTGAGCTTATGTACGATGAGTACAATTGTTTATGATAGATGATGCACCTAGGACCAGCAGACAGAATCAGTCAACGACATCGGATTGGGCTCAAATTTGGTCGGTTGAAGCGAAACGGCCGTCTGATCAATACTCGGTGCCGTTGGCATTGGATTTTGGCAATTCGGGGTCGTTTAGATGGATTTCCGAGCATTTTTCTATTTTTAGGCAATTTTATAATTTAATGGTATTTTTGTAATTTTTGCGTTATCTTTTGTCATTAGGGTTGACACCTATATAAGGTCGTCTTTAGGGTTTTGATGACAGATTATTGAATTTTGAGAATATTACGATTGATATCGTTTTTTAGAGAACAGCGATTGTTCCTCATTCTATCGATTTTGTTCTTCATCGCCTTCTTTCTATTGTGCTTCGGCATCATTTGGTATCAGAGCACAGGTTGCTTCGAACCGATGGCTGAACAAAATCGTGGTGGTCGAAGGCAGCGTGGTCGTGGAGGCCAGGGACGTGGAGTCGTTCCTGATGCAGATGAACAACCGCGTATGCGAGACCTGCGAGACATAGAAATCGAAGAGCTGAGGAGACAACTTCAGGGTATGCAGCGACGTCTTGCAGAGGCAGGGCTTGACGCGCAACCTGAAGAAGGAGCGGAATCTGCTGATCCATCCGATGTTGAAGAGGAAGATGAAAACCCTTTTGGGGTTCTGGACCAGGGGCGGAATCAAGGAGTACGACCTGGAAATCAACATTTTTCTCAAAATTTCGGAATGAAGATGGAGATTCCTGAGTTTCATGGTAAGGCTCATCCTGATGAGTTTATTGACTGGTTACATACAGTAGAGCGGATCTTTGATATTAAAGATCTGTCTGAGGGGCAAAAAATGAAGTTAGTGGCTATTAGGCTACGAAAGCATGCTTCGATTTGGTGGGAGCATGTGAAAAAGCAGCGTTCTAGGGAAGGAAAATCGAAGGTAGATCGTTGGGATAAAATGAAAAAATTGTTGCAGAAAATTTTTTTGCCTACTCATTATAGGCAAGAGGCGTTTATTGAATATCACAATGTTAAGCAGCGAGAATTGACAGTCGAGGAATATACAGAGGAGTTTGATCGGTTACGGATGTGTTGTGATGTAGCGGAAGAAGACGAGCAAACAGTTGCTCGATATTTGGCAGGGTTGCGCTATGAAATTTCTGATGTTGTCTAACTACAACAGTATTGGACATATGAGGATGTGTGCAGGTTGGCCTTAAAGGTGGAAGGGCAATGTAAAAGAAAGGGCAGTGGTTCCAAGTGGTCAGGCGGCAGTTCTAAATGGTCAGGCAAAGAATCCCGCGGAAAAATGGGGAACTCTTCAACTAATTCAAACCCAGCAACAGTTAAGAGTGCGAGTTCTAAACCGACATCAAAGGGAGAACAGAGTAGTGCTGGAACTAGCAAGGGAGGAGCTGCAGCCAAGCGGTGTTACAAGTGTCAAGGACTCGGACATTTCGCCGTTGATTGTCCGAACCGGCAGTTTGTAACATTGGTTGATAATCCTGCATTTGTTGAGGACCTCGTTTATGACGAAACTGATGAAGAACGAGAGGACGTGGATCCAAATCAAGAAGAAATTGTCTATGCCGATTCTGGTGAGTCTTTAGTTGTGCGAAGAATTCTAAATATTGCTGAAGTTGATGATGAATCGTGGCTTAGGCATAACATTTTTCATACTAAGTGCACCAGTGGGGGAAAGGTGTGTAGTATGATAATCGATGGAGGGAGTTGTGAGAATGTGATATCTACTACTATGGTAGAGAAGTTGAGGCTGAAAACTGAAGATCATCCTCAACCATATAAACTGTCGTGGCTTAAGAAGGGAAACGAAGTGAAAGTAACCAAGAGGTGTCTGGTACATTTCTCGATTGGAAAGAATTATGTTGATGAAGTTTGGGGTGATGTAGTCCCCATGGATGCTTGTCATATTCTGTCGGGAAGACCATGGCAATTCGACAGAAAAACTCAGCATGATGGGTTAAAAAACACATACACTTTCAAGAAGGATGGTCGGTCTATTACGCTGGGTCCTTCAGATTTGAGGAAGGGGGCGAAGAATAATCTGTTGTCCAGGTCAGAATTCCAAGAGGAGGCGGTGAACGCTCCTGAACTTTTCGCTGTTGTGTGATAGAGCAGAATTCTGACAGTCCAGAAATTCCTACACCAGTTTTGCCTCTACTAAATGAGTTTGCCGATGTAGCATCGGAAGAGATGCCACCTGGGTTACCACCTATGAGGGACATTCAGCACTGTATCGATTTCATTCCAGGAGCTGTTATCCCTAATAAGGCAGCTTACAGGATGAATCCTAAAGAACATGAGGAGATGCAGAGGCAAGTGCAGGAGCTGTTAGAAAATGGTGCAGTTCGGGAGAGTATGAGTCCATGTGCCGTACCAGCTTTGTTGGTCCCTAAGAAAGATGGGTCGTGGAGAATGTGCATAGATAGCAGAGCTGTCAACAAAATCACAATAAGGTATCGCTTTCCTATTCCGCGATTTGATGATTTGATTGATCAGTTATTTGGGGCGACTATCTTTTCAAAGATAGACTTGAGGAGTGGATATCATCAGATTAGGGTGCGACCTGGAGATGAATGGAAGACAGCATTTAAGACTAGGGATGGTCTGTATGAATGGATGGTGATGCCATTCGGATTGTCTAACGCGCCGAGCACCTTTATGAGGTTGATGAATCAGGTTTTTCGTCCTTTTATTGGCCAATTTGTTGTCGTTTATTTCGATGATATTTTAGTTTATAGTGCTTCAACTGAGCAACACTTGCAGCATCTGAGAAAGGTATTTGAAGCCTTGAGGGAGCAGAAACTATATGCTAACACTAAGAAGTGTCATTTTTGGGCTGATCATGTGACCTTTTTGGGATATATCGTGTCCAAGGAGGGCATTCAGATGGATCCAACTAAGATTGAGGCTATCACAAATTGGGAGATTCCAAAAAATATTCATGAGGTACGTAGCTTTCATGGGCTAGCGTCTTTTTATCGGAGGTTTGTTCGGGATTTCAGTTCTATTATTGCGCCTCTTACGGATTGTCTAAAAGGAGGTAGATTTGTGTGGACCAAAGAGGCGGAAACTGCATTCCAATTACTGAAGAAGAAGGTGACTGAAGCCCCTGTGTTAGTGCTTCCTAACTTTAGTGAGATTTTCGAGGTGCATTGCGATGCATCGGGCGTTGGAATTGGGGGTGTCCTGAGTCAAAAGAATAAGCCAATAGCGTTCTTCAGTGAAAAGTTGAACGAAGCAAAAAAAAAGTATTCGACTTATGACAAAGAATTTTATGCTATTGTGAGGAGTTTGGAGCATTGGCGACATTATCTTATTTCGAAGGAATTTGTTTTGTATTCTGATCATGAAGCCTTGAAGTATATCAATGGGCAACATAAACTGAACGCTAGACATGCGAAGTGGGTGGAATTTCTTCAAGCTTTCATTTTTTCCATTAAACATAAGGCGGGCGTGCTAAATAGAGTTGCTGATGCCTTGAGCAGAAAACATTCCTTACTGTCCACAATGCAGGTGAAAGTTCTGGGTTTTGATTCTTTTAAGGATTTGTATATTGACGATCCTTATTTTGGCGATATATGGAAGAAGTGCAAAGCGGAGCCTTTTCAGCAATTTCAGATTGTGGAGGGCTACCTTTTTAAAGGTAACAGGCTATGTATTCCTCAGTGTTCTTTGAGGGAGTCAATTATTATCGAGAGTCATGCAGGAGGTCTTGCTGGGCACTTTGGCGTGGATAAGACGATGGCCTTGCTATGTGAGCATTTTTATTGGCCACGAATGAAGCGTGATGTGACTCGATTTATAGAGAGATGCAGGGTATGTCATGTGGCGAAAACCAGAGGTACTAATGCTGGGTTGTATATGCCTCTACCTGTTCCAGATGCACCTTAGGAGGACGCCAGTCTAGATTTTGTCTTGGGATTACCAAAGACTCAACGGAATAAAGATTCCGTAATGGTAGTTGTCGACAGGTTTTCAAAGATGGCGCACTTTATTCCCTGTAACAAGACTTTTGATGCTTCACAGGTCGCGCGATTGTACCTACAGGAGGTTGTTAAGCTGCATGGAGTTCCTAAATCCATAACGTCAGATCGTGATGTGAAATTTGTGAGTCACTTTTGGCGTACTCTTTGGAGGCATATGGGAACCAAATTGCAATTTAGTTCCTCTCATCATCCCCAGACCGATGGGCAGACTGAGGTTGTCAATCGAAGCTTGGGAAATTTACTACGAAGCTGGGTTGGAGATAGTCCAAAACAGTGGGACTTGGTGTTGCCTCAAGCAGAATTTGCCTACAATCGATCGCAGAATCGAACTACAGGCAAAAGTCCTTTCGAGATAGTTTATGGGCGTAATCCAATTACTCCCCTGGATCTCACGCCATTACTGGTGGACAAACAGTTCAGTTCAGATGCTGATGACCATGCTAAACAGATCAAAGAGCTGCATTCACAGATTCATATCCAGATAGACAAGCAGAATATGAAGTATAAGCAACGGGTGGACAGACGCAGAAAAGGGGTCGTCTTCAAAGAAGGTGATCTAGTATGGATTCATCTCCGAAAAGAGAGATTTCCGGCTGGCAGGTTTAGCAAGTTGCAGCCTAGAGCTGACGGACCCTTTAGAGTTCTGGAGCGAATTAGTGATAATGCTTATAAGGTTGAGCTGCCGGGTAAGTACAATGTATCCGGAACTTTTAATGTAGCGGATTTATCTCCTTACCACACTGATGAGGAAGAACCTGAAGAGATTGATGCTAATGGAGATGAAGCCGATTCGAGGGCGAATCTTTTTTCTAGCAGGGGAGGATGATGCACCTAGGACCAGCAGACAGAATCAGTCAACGACATCGGATTGGGCTCAAATTTGGTCGGTTGAAGCGAAACGGCCGTCTGATCAATACTCGGTGCCGTTGGCATTGGATTTTGGCAATTCGGGATCGTTTAGATGGATTTCCGAGCATTTTTCTATTTTTAGGCAATTTTATAATTTAATGGTATTTTTGTAATTTTTGCGTTATCTTTTGTCATTAGGGTTGACACCTATATAAGGTCGTCTTTAGGGTTTTGATGACAGATTATTGAATTTTGAGAATATTACGATTGATATCGTTTTTGAGAGAACAGCGATTGTTCCTCATTCTATCGATTTTGTTCTTCATCGCCTTCTTTCTATTGTGCTTCGGCATCAATAGAGCTCAAGTAAGTTTGGCTTTTCAGATACAATTTGAGTTATCATACTATATATTACCCTGTCCACTGATCTGGTGGTTGGATGTGATGTCCTTGACAGGTTAATATGCAGTTTTTGTTCAAGGTGAGGTTTCACCACAAAAGGTGAAGAAGCAGCTAAAACTTTTCGTTGCTTGCTTTTTGAACTTTTGTATAGGCTGGTGTCACGACCTAAAAATTCAGGATTATTTCAGGTTAATAGATTATTAAGTTAAGTAAATTAATTAACCAAACTCGGACTCTCCCAAGTCCTACCAAATTGTAACTTTCATGCGAGCAATTGATGTGCAAATTATTTTCAAATCTTGGAGCCGTCACTAATCATTCTAGGTAGGTTGATTATGAACCTAAATGAAATATCAAGAGAAATACTTTATTTCTGCAAACCAGAGATTTCAAGTTCAGGAAATTGGTTACACTAATATTTCTATTAATGCCCTTTCGATACCCATTTCATGAAAATCATCTAAGTTGGCTACTTTCAAGGATTCAGATTTAAAGTTTTAAAGGTGTAATTTTTTTATTTTTTATTATTTTTAAATAGTAACCACAACCATCGCCACCGTCGGAGTACAAATAAATAATAATTTTTAAAAAAATTCAAATAGTAAACAATAATTTTTAGAAGTGGAAATTTTTAACTGTTGTCGAACAAACTTTTGTTCCAGGATCAGAAATTTTATATTGTTATCAAACGCAATTTTTTCGCTAAAAAATTCATCTATTTATTTTTGAAACAGAATGACATTCACACCTTGTATTATTGATTTTAAGCAAGAGAACAGCGATTAATGCTAGTTGTCATGTGGATAATGCAAGCTCTAATGACTTGGGAGTTCAATACTTGAAGAAGAGACTCATTCATTGGAACTCTCTACTATTGAATGGTGAGTTACTCCACATGAGATGTTGTGCATATATATTGAGCTTGATTGTGAGAGGGGTGGAAAGAAATGGATGATTCAATTATTAAAATACGCTCAGCTATGCGTTATGTGAGGTCCTCTCCATCGAGATTGCAACGATTTAAGAAGTACATTGAGTTAGAAAATATCGAGTCTAAAAGTCTTGTATGTTTAGATGTGGAGACTCATTGAAACTCAACATACTTGATGTTGGAAGCGGCTTTAAAGTTTGAAAAGGCTTTTATCTCGTTAGAAATTGAGGATCGCAAATTTTTTGAAGAGCTTTCCAAGGTAAGGGGAGGGACTGGATTGCCTACTAGTGTCGATTGGGAATATGCCCGTGGAATTCTTCCTTTCTTGAATATGTTCTATGACATGACTTTACAAGTATCAAGTACTTCTTATGTCACTAGTAATTGTTTGGTTGGGATTCTTATGATGATCCACAGATATTGTGAGAATGAAAAGGAGGATAACCCACCCACGCATGGCCGAGTTGGTTAAGAGATGGATTATCCCTTGTCGGGTCCCTGATTCAAATCTCCTAACTCGCACTCCATGACTTAAGTGGGGGTCGCGGCTAGTGGTTGTCATGCTAGTCCCCCCGAAGAATAATCGAGGTGCACGCAAGCTGGCCCGAACACCTCGGTCATAAAAAAAAAGGAGGACAAGAGTTTGCGGCAAATGGCCAAGAAAATGAAGATCAAATTCAATAAGTATTTTGGCAATGTAAACAACATCAATTTATCTTTGTTCATTGCTTGCATACTTGACCCTCGACATAAGTGAAAATATATGAAATGGTTGATTAATCGTTTTTATGAAAGTAAGCGGGCGGAAACTTTAAGAGATAGAGTAACAACATCTCTAAAGTTCTTGTTTGAGCAATATTGCACCGGTGTATGCCCCCAAAATAACTTGAGGTCGAAGGGTACAAGAACAATGAGTGTGGCAAAGTCTCCAGTAGTTGATGTGGATATTTTGAATGAAGAGTATCTTAGCAAAACAGGACAACAATATTTCGAAGAAAAATCTGAATTAGATAAGTATTTGGAAGAAGATCGTGAATGTTATAGTCCTGAATTTGATATCTTGACTTGGTGGAAAGTCAATTTTTCGAGATATCCTATCATCTATTTCGTTGCTCAAGATATTTTGGCTGTGCCATCTCAACTGTAGCATCAGAGTCTACATTCAGCATAGAAGGTAGAGTACTTGACGTGTTTCGTAGCTCCTTGACCCCAAACAAGGTGGAGGCTTTTGTATGTACTCAAGATTGGTTACGATCCGCACCAATTTCAGTTTCAATCGAGAAGGATATAGCAGAACTCGAAAATTTTGAGTCAGGTAAGAAATTACCGTAGAATTTTTATACTCTTCAATATTTCAATAGATACTATAATTCTCATTTTCATTTTGAATTCGATGTAGATTTGTCAACTATGACCATGAAGCTTAACTTGATATTGATTTCTCTTGATGATTGACGACCTTGGAGGTTGGTACTTGTTTAGCCATTTTCTTATTGATTCAATCTTGGCAAATGATGGCCTTACCCCGTGGATGCTTTTCGCAGGAAACCATTATATGGAGTTCTTGAAATTTCTAAAAGAGTTGATGGTAAGATTTTTAAATGTACAATATTGGTCTCTGCCTCTCTGGTATTGATGTCCTCCCCTGTTTGTTTTTGCTGTTAGTGTATTGAATTTCTAGCGATGTTATCCCCCTTCTTAAAAACAAGGAATAGCCTTCTCCTTTCACTTTATGTGCCTGGAAGCATTTTTTCGCTGGATTTTAAAGAATGGGGTAAAGTTACATACTCCATTGGTACTTTTGTATTGTCTTTTAATTGCTTGCTGTGTTATTTTTTACTTTTCCTGCAAAGTGTCTCTCTTCTCAGAACCTGTTCCTTTTTGGTTTTCAAGCTTTAACATTGTTGGAGAGTGCCATTAGGAGGGATCATTTGTCCCCTAATTTCGAGACCACTAATGAATTGCTGAGTATGTCTTCTGCATTTGTTGCTGATGTTTCTCCCAGTCTTGAAGCTTTGAATGTACTCCCATGGATACCTCAAACGACAGCTGCAGTTGCCTTAAGGCTCATGGAATTTGATTCAGCTATCTCTTATTCGCTTCATCAAAAGGGGTCTGAGGTTAATAATGGTTCTGGGGACTTTTAGGTGATTTGCTTGTTCAAAAACACATGAAGGAGAAGGTCTTAATGATGGCTGACTTTCGCCATCATACTGTTGCACCATTTTGTGTTGAAAAAAGTTATTTGCATGTATTGATGCATTTTGTGCTCTCCTTTCTTGGATTTTTTTTATAAATCTTTTTAGTCAATGTTCAATCTCTCTTGGTCTTTCATTGTGTATTCTGAATTAGAGAAAGTTGTTTATATAAGCTTAGCAAAGGCCTCATGTGTATATTGCTTGTTTACCAAGCCTTCTAGGGTGTATTTTTCTCGAGTTTGCTATCATATGACACTTAGATCAGTGACAAATGAAATTTCATTGGTGACAGTGTCTATGACATAGCAGAAAGAACGTGCATACTTGTGCTCTTTCAAGATCTTTGGCTTTAGCAGCCATATTATATCATGTTTCTTTTGTGACTTGATCTCTGAATTAAGTCGATGCCATGGAAAACAGTTTGAGGGTTGTAAGAAAAATCTTCATGTCTGGGTATCCGTTACTTGTGTCCGATTGGCATAACTTTTTAATTGATTGACACCTTGAAATATTTGTCTCGGCTTAACTTATATTATTCAATGACCTTACACTAGATTTTTCAGAAAGGCTACTCATATGAGATGAAAAAAAAATTGTTGAGACTCAGTAATCAATTAATAACTCTGAGTTATTCACTTGGATTTCAATAGCGAAAAAAAAATTGAAAATTGAACCGAATCGAGCTGAGTTTTTAGTTTGTGGTTCAGGACAATTTCGATTTAGTTCAGATGCATTTCCTAATGGTTCAGTTCAGTTCGATTTTTCAAAAAATCGAATTGAATTGAACCATTGACACCCCTATCGATGATTTTAAGCAAGAGAACAACAATCAATGCTAGTGGTCAAATAATATTTCACTCAAACGGAAAAAAGAAGTCTCTGACCAAAAAAAAGAAAAACGGGAAAAAGAAGCCCGACCAAAAAAAAAGTGAAAAAAAAAGACAAACAGAACCCATGTGAAAAGTGAAGTAATAAAGCCAATTTGCGTCAGGAAAGTCTTGGTCTTCCTGAACTTCATTAAAGTTTCTTTCGCATCATCTCCTTTTCATGTCGGCTTCACTTTCTTTACAAAAAAAAAAAAAAAAAAGGTGCTTGATATCCAACAAAGTCTTGGTCTTCCTGAGTTATGTGGCAGTTACAGTGCTAACAATTCCTAGCAAGATGGGTGACAATGATCTGCTGAAGGATGCTAAGATAGTAGTTAATGGTCGGAAATGGTTTGATAGGAGACTCCTGATATTTTTTAACACGATTTGCCAGTTCACTAAATGTTATTTGTAAACTATAATTTTCAGTGGACCATATATTGTTAAATGGTGTTTTGTGACTAGTTTAGTATTGCGAGTGCAAGAATAAAACAAAGGAACTTGCTCAATGGACTGGTTGGTGAACTAATCCTTTTCTCGTTTAGCTCAAGTTGCGTGCTTTTGTTTTCCTAATTGAGCAAATACAAATGCATGATGAAAAATTTTGGTCTTCGCGAGTTTTTTATGATTTATTTTCATGACTAGATATATAGGGTGGGCATGACAACACTTCTATTTCAAAAATCGACTTCTGACCAGAAATTGATTTTTCTACTTCTGTTACAGAAGTTGATTTCTAATCAGAGAAAGGCAATTGATGATAGGACTAAATTTTTACTTCTAGAACAGAATCTCGTTTGATAATGATTGAAAATTTCTGCGTCTAGAACATTATTATCACAAAATATTTTACAAAAAATTATATACCCTATTCTAAAATGTATGTTATTCAAGAAAAGTTAAATGCAAATACTGACGAATTTACGTGTGATTTGTCATTTTATCATTTATGTAAATGCGGACCAAATTATGGGAAAATTGTTTTAATGAATACGATAGTCGAGCTCATATACTCACGCTAAAAGCACATATCCTTCCTCTCTTGTGCCTATGGTGTGGTTTATATCGCGATGGGCATAATATATTAACATTTTTCGTGCGTATTATATTGCAATGGGCATAATATAAAATCGATCGACTTTAGCTGATTTTGTTTGAAATCTAGTGGTCCTGAGATCACCTACATATTAGCTGTTGTATTAAACGCACGGAACCATTAAATTTAATAGAATATGATTCAACTGTTGTATTAAACACACTTATGTGATATAACCAAAGCTATCATGCACTTGATAATTCGCATGTCACCTCCATCATATTCCAATACAAACAGAACTTGCACGGAAAATGGCAAAAGAACATGATTCATGCTCAATTCAGATTGCGTTAACAAAATCACAAATCACCATAGACTTGGTGCATTAAATCCAACATGTGGATCTATACAAGTATTCTTTACATGAGGAGACAGAGGAAAATGTAGAGACTCCAACACAAAATCGTGAAGCCATTTTCGGACCACGGAATGTCTCCATTTGACTATGCAATATGCAACATGATGCTTACAAGCATGAAGAGAAGACCCTGAATGTAGCACCAAGGGGATTTCCTCGGGGCACATGGAGCACTTGGAACACTTGGCCAAGACCGTTTCTGCAAAAGCAAGGCAAAAAGAGAAACCAGTAGGATGTTCACACTTACACTCGATGAATTATCTTTCAAGTCACTAATTCAAATGGAAAAACAAATTCCTGAATCCTGCGGGTCTTTGGTTTTAACCACTTGTTAAGTCAGAGAGGGCCTTCCACTGCTACGAAAGTGAACAGTTGGCTAACTAGCACCCCACAAGGAAAAACGATCACATCATCATCTCTGACATGTTTACAAAGTGGGTCTTCTCTTCTCCAGAATGCTCAATTCTCAACCTAAAGCACTTAAACAACAAAAATGATGTATTTGAAGATGTCACTGGGAGAGTGCCCAGAATTAGGAGCAGATGGAGGATCTCCCTTAAAAATCCATTATGAGAGGTCAACCGAAAATATTCATCTACAGTCAATCAAACACAAACAAATTTTCTAAGAGCGACAACCAATTTCTTTTACCTTTACAAAAAGAGCTGCTTAGAATCCTGATCTTTTTTAACACAATTTTCTAGTTCATTAATGTTATTTGTAAAGTATAATTTTCAGTGAATCATATATTGTTAGGGGGTAATTTGTGATTAGTTTAGTATTACGAGTGCCAGAGTAAAATAAGGGAATTTGCTCAATAGATTGGTTGGTGAAGTTGAACTAATCAATTTTTTTGTTTAGCTCAAGACGCGTGCTTTTGTTTTTCTTATTGAGCAGATTAAAATGCATGATGAAAAGTCTTAGTCTTCGCGACTTTTTTTTTATGATTTATTTTGGTGATCGGATGTACAGTTTCCCAGCTCTTAGGGATCTTTTGATCATGATTATTTTTTATCTAGCGCTCGGTTTTTGTGTTAAAAAAAAAAACTCAGTGGGATTGGCAGAATCGAGAAGCTCAAGTGAAATTTGTGTTTTGTCACTTTTTGGGAGACGAAAATGATGCGAAAGGAAGATAGAGAATAAAGCAGCAAAGTGAAATAGAGAGAGGAGTGAGGGAGACAGCGCAGCAATGATGACAGTGTTAGAAAATTCATACAATATGTATATTAATCTATACAATGACAGAATCAAATCATAACCAATGAAATGAAAGATAGGTTTATAACAGACATGTCATGGACTATGTCATTCACCATAAGTCTCACCAATCTTCTTCTTTGAAGATCTGCAATCCACAAAGTTGTGATCTATCTTGTCACAGTTGAAGCATGTGCCTTGATATCTGTTCTTGGCCACTTTAACTTGCAATCATTTAAACTTCGAATCACAATAATAAATGTGATCAAGCTGCTTCAAAGATGAAAACATTAAGTTGGCAGAAGCACAAAATTTGATCCTTCAGAAGCAGTATTCAAAAACGTCAGATGCAAAAAATTCATCAGATGCAACTGCATCTGAACCCTTCAGATGCAACTGCTTCTGAACCATTACATGCAGAAATTCGTCAGATGCAGAAATTCGTCAGATGCAACTGCTTCTGAACCCATCAGATGCAACTGCTTCTGAACCCATCAGATGCAGTCCTTCTGGACCCGTCAGAAGCAGTCCTTCTGGACCCGTCAGAAGGAGTTCCTTCTGGACTCGTCAGATGGAGTTCCTTCTGACCCTCCTTCTGAGTTTCCTTCTGACCCTCCTTTTGAGCTTCCTTCTGAGTCTCCTTCTGACCTTCCTTCTGACCCTTCCTTCTGAGCTTCTTTTTGAGCATCCTTCTGACCTTCCTTCTGAGTCTCCTTTTGAGTCTCCTTTTGGATAACAAAATCTGAATGGAAATATAACAATATAAATAAATTGATTAAAAGAATACCGAGGCCTGTGTACGATGCAGTTTCCTTAAAACAGATTCGTCCCCTCCAGTACGTGCTTTGAGGTTTCGTGGACGTCTGTCTCCCAGGATACAACGGTTGAACAGCGATAGATGCTAGCACAACACTCCAACGCTTTCGGCGAACTTGAACAACACGAGAACACTATGGAAAGCAATGCAAATGCATAGAATCGGAAAAGATGGAGAAAAGTTTTCCTTTTGAGATTGTAGTGTTCTCCTATCTCACTTCCTCTCTTTCAAACAGAATGTAAAACCACATATTTATAGGCTAAGTGGGGCATTGCGAAAATAAATAATAACGGCTAAAATAATTCTGTCGTTTAGAGCCGTTATGTAATTAATTCTGTAACCACAGAATTATAACAACCGTTACTTAGTTAATACCATTTACACACCGATAATTAACGTAAGCACGATTAACGGCTTGAGTTGGAAAAAATTAAAACAGAAGGCAAAAATGGGCTTGTCGCGAGGCCCACTTTTCTGTCCGGCATTCGCGTACGCAGGTCGTGCGCTCGCGCCCAAGTTCAACTTGTCGGGTCTCCGTCGGGGTCCGGGATTCGCACCCCCCCTACGCGTGCGCGCGAGGCATAGTGCTTGTGCTATGATAGTTACCACTCAAAGAGAGTGTATCCATATATAAAGCACTTCAAGGCCTTCTTCCTTTCCTATGTGGGACTAGTGCTTTGTCACTTCCCACTTCCAACTTAAGAGTGTTCTTTGAGAAACAATTTCTCATTCACTCACCATCAAAATACCTCATATTTCCAACAATCCCCCACATGAATGAAAATTGTTTTGGTTTTGACTCTGTGATAGTGTTCAACAAATGAAACCTGCATAGGATAGGTAGGTGTCACCCTTTGAACCTTCCCTTGTGAAAGTATATTTAATTTACCAGCTGTCCAGTAGACATGATGTCCTTGAACTGTCCTGCTTTCTTAGTAAATGACCCATACACTTCACACATGAATCATCAACGTTTGTTCAGTTCTCATGAGTATGTTCGTTTTGGCCATGAACATCGTCCTGGTTCTGCGAGAGTTTCTAAAGAATTCAGCCCTCAATAATTCTCCTTTGAAGCGGCCCCACTTCTCTCTCACATAGGTGATTACTTAATCTTGAGTAATTAATTTACTCCACTTAAGAATCATTAAAGCAATAGTTGCTATCCTTTTCCTGATAAACCCCCACAGTAATTTGTTTACTCCACATACTTGGGGGATATCAAATCACTGTTTCTTTTATAGGAATGATTTGAGGGATAAACCCCCACAGTGATATCTTAAGTTCGTACACTTAGGTTGTCCCTTTTAAACCTAGATCTTGGGATCTCCAGTCAGCTAGGTTGGGTTTTCCGTTATACAAACTTTTCTGTAATGGGCTGTAGTCCCATTCCTATAGTTGCCTTTCCAACTAACTCTCTGTTTAACCCTTTTGGTTAGCAGATCTGCAATATTATCCTTTGACTTTACGTAGTCAACAGAGATAATTCCAGTTGAGAGTAGTTATCTAATGGTATTATGTCTATGACATATATGTCTAGACTTACCATTATACATAAAACTCTGTGCTCTTACAATCGCAGATTGGCAATCGCACTGTATACAGATTGATGGCACATGTTTTTTTGCCGTTTTGGAATATCCTCTATGAAATGGCATAGCCATTTAGCCTCTTCATCACATATGTCCAAAGCTATAACTTTGGATTCCATTATAACAGTTTGTTTCAAGGATTTCCAAAAATATGGCTGCATCTACTAATGTGAATTCATATCCACTAGTAGATTTTGGAATAGCCATTTTTGCAAGGCACCCCCACACTCGTAAGCATTTATAGGATGGTCTCCTACCTTTCCATAGCTCATAAGGGGAACAACCATTTTTGCAAGGCACCCCCACAATCGTAAGCATTTATAGGATGGTCTCCTACCTTTCCATAGCTCATAAGGGGTTTTATCCTCTTTATTTCGAGGTATTGCATTATTCTCACCTTATGAAGGAAATAATGCTTCACAAGGTCAACAAATAACTTGTTATTGCCCTAATTCATGAAATCGTCAATCACATAAGTTGGGTTACCATCACTGTTGATTTACCTCAACTGGCTAAGTCCCATTTCCCTCGAGGAATAGTCAGAGGATCGGCCGAATCCATTTCTGACTTCATATTATCAATGGACATAATTCCATTTTCAAGCAATTGCTTTATCACGTCACTCCTCGAGCGAACATATCTTTTTCTTTTTGCAATGGCTATTGCCACTTGGCAATCACAATGCATAGACATGTAAAGTGCCGATTTCATTTCCTTGAGCAAACCTCAAGTTATCAAGATAAAATATTTCGTTCTTCTTCTCCTACTAAAGTGTAGGAGGATAAACGTTATATTTCCACAAATATGCTTGGTAGCATCTAGGTTTATCACCTATTATTTTTTCGTTAGCCATAATATTGGCTCGAGAAATGACCATAACATTTTTCATAATCATCTGCTTCAACCAAATTGACTTTTGGTTTAGCAGGATTGTCATTTCCTCCAAAATATTTTGTTTGGTTGAGTTCCAAACTACAACATCCCACCAAGTGTGAATATGATCAAATAGTGGATCTTGTCTCATTCGAATCTAATTTCGAATTATACACAGAAATCACCAATTGGTGTTTCTCATTGCTTCTTATAGAGAACAAATTTCTCTTAAGACTTCATCTTTGCTTTTAAGCAAATCTACATAGCATTTTTTATGCTATCATCGATAAAGGTAATAAAATATTTATTACCGCCTCTTGTTTGTATGAATTACAAATTCACATACATCACAATGAATAAGCCTCTATTGATTCATCTATTTTGTACATAGAGCCTCTATTGGCTCTTTCCTTTCGCGTTCAGAGCCTCTATTGAACCTTTTGTGTTCAAGGTTTCTATTGAACTTTTCGCGTTCAGAGTCTCTGTTAAGCGCTATTTTTGTTCAAAGCGCCGCACATGTTTCAAGCAATCTCTTCCGCATAGGATGGGAAGAATCGCTTTTCGAAACTCAGCTTCAGATGCCTCCCATGTCTTGATATGGTTGGCCTTATCGTTGCTCTTGGTGTATCACCATAGCAACGCATTTTCCAAATACAAGGGTATGGTGCTCACACGCACCTTGTCATTGTTGACACCTGATTTTTGACCATCTATCATTGTGATTTTTATTTTTAAAATAAATTAAAAATATCAAAAAAGGTCATAAAATCACAAAATCAACTTTGGAAGCCTTAGCCTAGCCTCAGGAACCAATTTTGAATAAAAAATATTTTTGATATTTTTTAATATTTTTCGAATTTATTTAATTATAAAAATACCCAAAAAATCAGAAAAATACCATTCGTAGTCAGAAAAATACCCAAAAATATTCGATAATTTTTTTTAATTTCCTCTTCAAGTGTATTACTTTAAATCTCAAAAATTCGGCTAGGGTCAACGTGTTCCTTAACAAACATAAACCCAAACCGAACCCAAAAAAAAAAAATCATTTTCGAGTCTTTTAATTTTCAATTATCACTTTTTATAAGCTATGACATTGGATTCTAAAGTCTTGAAGTGCAATTGGGTCAGTTTGCCCTCCAATTTGATCAATTTTAACCAAAAAGGCTTAATTGCATATTTTTCTTTCAACTAGTCCCCGGTTTCACGGATCTTGAATTTCACACGGGCATATCCATTAAAATTCAACACCTCTGCCCCATAATTTTCATCATGCCCAATCCATTGGCGGCCTCAATTCAGGCTAATTTGGTAGTTTGGATGTATACGTATGCTCTACGTATTTATACGTCATGCGTATTTATACTGTTTGGTAACCTCTTTAACTCTTGTAATAATAATAATGGTTATTATTTTTAACACCTTTGTTAGTGCTATTTTTAAATAGCATTTTGTATTATAAATTGTGAGTGTTATTTTTAGATAGCATTTATAATTGTTAGTGCTATTTTTAAATAGCATTTTTGTATTATAAATTGTGAGTGCTATTGTTAGTGTTATTTTTAAATAGCATTTTTGTATCATAAATTGTGAGTGCTATTTTTAGATAGCATTTATAATTGTTAGTGCTATTTTTAAATAGCATTTTTGTATTATAAATTGTGAGTGTTATTTTTAGATAGCATTTATAATTGTTAGTGCTATTTTTAAATAGCATTTTTGTATCATAAATTGTGAGTGCTATTGTTAGTGTTATTTTTAAATAGCATTTTTGCATTATGAATTGTGAGTGTTATTTTTAGATAGCATTTATAATTGTTAGTGCTATTTTTAAATAGCATTTTTGTATCATAAATTGTGAGTGCTATTGTTAGTGCTATTTTATAATTCAATTTATTAGAAGGTGTTTTTGGCTATAAAAGGATGACAAGAGTTTTGAGGTTGAGGGAGAGAGAGGACATACGTTGAGAAAATTCTTAGAAGAGGGAGACATTTTGTAGAGTGTGCAAATTTTTGAGAGCTTAGAGAGAAGAACACAAACACTATCTATATTCTCATAATCTTGAGCGAGTAAAATATACTAAGTTCGGAATATTGATTCCGCATATTGCTAGCACAATTGTTGTGGAGTTATTAGTCGTCTCCCCGTTCGTCAATTGGTGGTGCGTCTGAACTAGATGCCTAACACTTGTGGAGGCTGAGATCGAAGAACATCGAACCGACACCTCCGTTCAAGCACGCTACGAGAGGTAATCTATTTACTCCCTTTGAGGCTTTGTGATTTTTTTCGATTGAAATGCACGAAGTACGCCTCTGGAGATACATGTATGGGTTGTTATTTATTTCCGCTACGTGTTACGTGGATCCCAACAGTGGTATCAGAGCCAATCCTTAGGTTTTTTCGTGCATTTAATTGATTTTTGCAATTTTTGCAATACTATGGCCAATATGTATTAACGAATTGTTCGTCTTACATGGCTAATGGAGGTTGATTGTTTTATATGATAAATTAATCAATGTAGCAAAAATTGAGACTAAATCAATTTTGAATCGAAAATTTATGGCTATCTTATTTTACGTAAAAATTTTGAATATGATTCAACGTAGAATTTTTATTGTGCCTTCCTAAGTTTTAAATTGTGAATTTATTACTTACGTGGAAGGGTGGTGATCATGGAAAAATCCCTAATCGATGTGATTGATGTATATATGAATGTATGATGATTATTTATATATTTGGGGTTGTAATTATTAAATGGAGGCTGCGTACTCCTTTTATTTTTCATGTAATCTTTATTTTTAGCATAGTCAATTGTTGATGTAAATGCTACGAGGATTACGTGGATGAGCCTTTTAAGTCGGCGAGCTCTTTGGGGCCCAATTCTTGAAGAGTTCAAGAAACCAAGAAGAAGCGAAGAGCGGCTCTCCGTTATTAAAATATTAAAATGATTAAATGTGGTCTCATTGGCTCGAGATCCATTAAATCATAATTCCATGATCACCACGTAGGGTAGATGTTTATGTGATTGACATCTATTTATTTGTTATGATTACGTGAGCATGTTAAACTGGTTAATATGCAAAGTCAGACTTACCTCACCCAAAATTGCGCCTGCATGAAATCCTAGTTAGGAAAATCACTCGCGTTAGGTATCGAAAGGGCGTTGGTAACGACACCAGCGTAACCAAGTCCCTGAACCCAAAATCTCTGGTTCCGTAGAACTGATCGATCTCTCCCAATCGGTTGGTAAGGTTTCCGGTCTACCCTCCGAGAAAGACCGGTGGCCACTCCAAATGCATGCACAAGTTGCACATGCCACCACGACCACACTAAGGTCGAAATCGATCGGCTCTTATCGCCGAATCCCTTTGAAAAATACTCCCGCCGCGATTTGGTATGGGCTTGGGAGGGCCCGCGCTGATCTAAAGCCCGCGATCCGCACTCCGGTGCTGGGGAAAAGGCCCGCGATCGGTAATCCATTAGCCGCGTCCGCTTTCGGACGGGTCGCGACAGCTGGCGACTCCGCTGGGGATGGTGTTTTAGAACCTATGGTTCTAGACCCCAAGTGGACTTAGACCGTAAAACGCTGAGTGATATTTCTAACCCTGCAGGCGCTCTTGAAGGTGAGGTAAGTCCGCTCATGATAGGTGTTATTTGTTTTTGCAGATTGGAGTGATAAGGGGGGTAGTCTGTGATTAACATTGTCTTATGCAGGTTGGCGTAGGAATGTATGCTATGTTGATGATTTGGAGCGCTGATTGATAAACTGTTGTGCATGACTTACATTGTGATGATCACGACACATGGACACACACAACCGCGCCTAAAACCCCGGGCGCCGCCTATAGGAAAACAATAGAAGAGATTGAAATTGGAATCTCCGTGAGGAAAAACACGGGATAATCCACTTTTCAATTCCGCTCATTTTGAACTATGGATCGAGCCCCAATGCAACGATAGTTGTGCAATGGAATCTGCTCTTTCTAGAACTCGAGACGGGAGCCTTGGCCTTAGGTTCCAAACCCTTTTGATTTTTAGAGTCAAGCCTCACTTGTCTCATGCGCATGTATATGGATGGTTGGTATACCTAAAACCAAAAAATCATTGGGTACCTCTCATGGTAAGATGCTGCCTTTTCTATTTAAATTCACTTGCAGCCTTTTATTTCGCACAACATGCTGCATTCATCGAGTCCGATGGTTGAGTCTAAATTCCATTTTAGAGTACGGATTGCAGAGATGATCTCTCCAAGTCAGTCCCACATCCCGGACGTATTCAAATATGAGCGACGCGTTATCCGCCATCGGACTGTCGGGACATTCAAACGGAGTTTACCCTCTTCGAGCTGTCCAAGGAATGATCCAGTAACCATACCGATAGTTAAAGGACACGCGATAACAGCAAATCCGAGACACCTGCCGGACATTATCAAAAGGGTATCTAATGAAAACGAAGACCCGAAATAGCCAGTCCGAAGACATCAAGCGTCGTCCCCCGAAGACCCGACTTGGGGCATCTCTTTAGGTTATTAAGGGTCACGTTCCAGTCGTCCCTTTTCTTTTATCAGGATCATCGAGTCTGTAAGGAGCACCCGTCTGTTGGTCCCCCATCTATCTTTTACACATCGATTCCTAAGTCTTGTCTAAGTGTCTTGACATTGGAATGTGACACTGGAATTTCTCTCAACCATTCGAATTTTTCGGTTCAATTGCGTGTCTTACCCAGATGAAATTTTCGTTAGAACTCGTACTTGGCATGTTTAAACCCAAGTACGAGAATCTAACATTCATTTCATGGTGCGCCGGACATGGAATTGAACCGGTCTATAGCATGCATCATTGGTAATCCTTGGTAATTAACTAAAGTCGTCCATGTTTCCTGAATTCAAGAGGAGACATGATATCCAAGTTACCTTCGGAAAAATCATTTCAATTTGGATGTCCTATCTCTCACCGAATTTAGGACACATTGGAATTGCATTTTTATCTTCTTGGAAATTCCACAGATTTTCTGGGGATTTGCCAAAAGTAATAACCATGGATTACGCTCCTTTTAGTTTTATGTTTTCTCTTGAAAAACATCGGTAAAAACTTTTCACATGAGGTTAAGGCTTGTGTAATAGTCCTTATCTTCGTTATTCACAAGAAAGCATAAAATTGAAAGGATTTATGCTTTACTTCCATTTCTAACATAGTCTTGTCATTCGAACACAATTTCCAAAATCAAAATCCAAAGACTTGTGTGAAGAATCAGTCACAAGTTAAAAGCACTGGACCACCCTAGAGAGTCAACTGATGAGGGAAGACCAGGGAATCCTCAAGAAAAATAGTCAACTGATGAGGGCATCTTGCCATCTTTCAAGACGTGGAACGGCATGCAATCAAAGGAGCCACATGCGGAAGAGAGTTAGCTGTAATCTAATTTAAAAATTTGCTGATTGTGTTTTATTGATCCTTAGGAGTGGTGCTTCAAGAAGATTGAAACTGGCTGACAACTCGAGCCACTAGGATGGATATTTGAAGTCAGACAAAGAAGTCGACTTCTCACCAAGACAGCATACTGGGGCAATGCCCACCAAGATGAAAAGGAACGGGAAACTCCAAACAACAGATATCCCCAAATTGAAAAGAGAATCGTAAAAATTATGAAGTGGATCAAAGCAGTCAACTGGGGCAAATCCCACTTAACTAGGGCAAACGCCACCTAACCGGGGCAGCAGGGTCAAGTGTAAAGACGTGTCGTTCCTAATTGATTTTCAATCAGATACCGGCATAATATTTCCTATCTTTTCCTCTCAGGTGAAAAACAGGTAGAGAAGGAAAATCCATTTATGGATAGACACGAGGGACATGTTTTACATGGCATACATTTGTTGAAAATGTCCTCATCCGATCACGTGAAAGATGATCATGGAACGATGGTGAAACTGTGATGACGAGAATGAACGGGCCCATTGAAAAATTTCCAGCATCTTGGATGCCAAAAGTGACCAGGGCGGGGATAGTAAATCCGTAGTCGTTTCAATTAAAGCTCCTTATGCAGCAATCGAGTCACTCATTCATTTCATCGTACAGGTGGAATAAAAGATTGTTAAACCGTAAGGTGAATGCGACAAGACACAATGAAGAAAATTGTTGCTTGTGAAGTAACACTCCAGGATGTTGAAGTACTCAGCCACAAGTAAACCCGTGCTTGCTGATGTCAAACAACAGAATGATCGAGGGATGTCATGAAATGACGACAAGGCAAAATATGCATGAAGAATTTGGAATGCATGGATGAGACCAAGAAGTGTCAAACGTTGCAGAACATCAAATGCTGAGATCTTCGGAAGATTGAATACACCAACACGGCATGATCAAACTGCCTGCAACTAAATCAGCCGGCCCAGGCGAATCACTCAGTGGCTGGTGGCAAATCGCTCCTCTACCCGAAAAGGGTACCAAATGTCGGATATGCCGAATTCACCATAGGGATGTGCAGGGAAAGTTTTCGAAGCAATAGCTATCACCCACGAAGCATGATGAAGTGGAGTAATCCACCAAAGACGAAACGCACTAAGCCCTTCTAGATGAGGAAGAGAGCGATGCGGGGCCATTCATTCGGGCAAAAGGACGTATCGTTCCAAAATGATTATTTTCTTGATGTGAGAATAATGTTTCCTTTCATTTCCTCTCAGGTGATGATCAAAAGCTAAGGACCCAAGATGCAGTGCCTTCAAATGACCAAACAATGAGTATCCTTTTCATGGCATCTCAGACATGCACTCTAGTTAAATATTTTCGAGAGCATTCTAATGACTCAATTTGGGAACAAAACCTTTGAGAAAATCTAAAGAAACTTCTCATCATTTAGAAATCTTTGTGAAAAGAACACTTAAAAAGAAAAATTCAAGTTTTGCAGATTGACACATCTGATAAAAATGCTTTCTCTGAATAGAGTGAAAAGCACGAACTCATTTTTCGTTGCTAGCATACATAACATGCATCATGCATATCATGCACATATCCTGCATACAGAGAACCCAAAGGGAGAAATGTCGGTTCCCACAGGACAATTTTCAAGGGTAAATTGTATCGACTCTAATAGTCAATTATACATGTCATTTACTCATGAGGTCTTTTCTTTTCAACAGGCGAACATCAAATACCTCAAATGGCGACTGTAATCGAGAGAATCACTGAACCGCCACATGACAAATCCCAAGAATATCAAGCTGTCTAAAGACAGAAGAAAATAATCAAAGACTCTGGCAATTGAGACAGATGACCAGAATCGACAAAAATTTATAGAGGCAAGTTCCCCCACTTTCTTCGAGAAGCCAAGCCGGGGAAAAATTCTCGTGAACCCCCAGGAGAGTGCATCGGACCAGGGTTATCAAACCTAGAGATGACAAACATCAAGACAAGCCTCACTGGGGCCAAATATTTAAAAAGCACAGTTCCTTCAAACTTTGGAAAGGCGAAACCTCTAAGGGAGTATCTCTTTTCTAAAATTCCAAATGAAGTCCGACGCCTGTCTCTTCATGTACAAGTGCATGGGCGTCTTCAGATTGGATTGAAAATCGCCAACAAACACGGGAAGTTCTAAGGCATGTTGCCAAGACGAATACCGCCCAATTGGGGCAAAGCAGTTGTTGACGTGATTAAGGATCATTTCACGAACAACACCCACAAGTGCAAACGAGAGGAAGCAACATTCGTCGTCCACATCAGTATACGATACTGAAGTAACCCTCACCAAATGTGGCGCGTCAACAATCGACCAAAGAGAGGAATACGTCAGTAAGACGTCATCATGAATCCCATGAGAGAAGACATTCCCGAAGAGGATAAGGATTGCGACAAAATACGAAAATGAAGTTAGCCGGGGCAAGCGTCGCCTAGCTATGACAAATCACGCATAACTAGGGCGAGTGAATCATTTATACACTGGACAAAGAAAGATGTGTCTTCTCCGGCAAAGTCAATGGACGCTATTGCAGAGTCGTTCGCATCAGAATTGAACCCTGGGATACCAACCTGGGAAGTCATTGGCGCTAAAAAGCCATGAAAGAAAACAGCTCGCCGACGTAGGGGGCGAAAAGAAATATCAGTTGCAGGAGACAGGTTGCTAGGAAACGAAACCCTGGAAAAGGACGTACAATGCGTCCAAGAGCATGAATGGATCTCCTCCAGTGCAAATCCTTGAGAAGGATTCATTGCCAACCAGATGGAGGAATCATGGCCACAAGATAGATGGCCAACTTCTGCAAGCCGCACGTTTATGTTCAAACGGAAACACAAAACAGAATAAGGCGGTATCGTTCCAATCTATCTTGAATTTTGGAATACAAACTGACACCTAACTCTCGTCCTTGACAGGGGTTCGCCAACAAGGCGAAGCAGGATTTTTACAACCCTTGCATACTTGTCGGAGCACATGACCAAGGGTAAGATGTATCATTCCGATTTTTGAAAAATTCGCGAACATACAATGACATGTTTCTTCTACATTTTCAGGGACCTCCAGCCATGGTGGACAGGTAAGTACCCCTTTTCTCAACCCAAAACAAAAAAGAAAAAAAAAAGAGAAAAAGAAAAGCTTTTAGAATCTAATGTCTACAAAAGACATAGAGTTCTAACTCCATTAACAATCATGTTTTGAAAACATGAGGTTGTCTAAACATGATTAGAACATGCATGGTGCAGCATAAAATCCCCTTGACGGGTAAAATTTTTGGAGAAGATGAAAGAGATTTTTTCCCAGCAAAAGTTATTCAAAACTTTCAAAAGGACGTTTTCTCAAAAGACGAGAGGCAAAGCCTAATCCAAACACGTTCTATACACACTTGAGAGAGAAGTGGAGCGGATCAGGTAGCAAAATCTGGACCTACGGAAGTAGGGATTATTCGCAGCAATTACATGGATTGGGACGACGGAGGCATTCGTTTCATATCCCCAAACACTACAGGTGACCATTGACAACCCATTTGAACGGCGATTTTCATTCTCAACCCGGTCAAGAACCACCCCACATCGGAGCAAAAAGGGAGCAAGTCCAGCGGCATCGGGAGAAAATGGTTAGAAATTTTCTTGCTCGGACTAACATTAATCTTTGTGTGTTGTTTATATGGTAATCCAAATGCCATAGGATGACGAGAAGCATTTATTTCTCTTTCCCACACACCATATCCTTTGCACAGCCAAGTTGAGCCTGCAAATTCGTTTCATGAACCCATTGGTGATCATTCCAAGACGGAAGCAGCACCACTTCAAAAATGGAAGAGTTCAAGACTCAGGGATTGCGAAGAGGATTCCCGGGCTGATATTTAAAGCATGTTTAGACTTTCAGACATATGTCTGACATGATCCCATCGAGGATGAGAAGAACCGGGATTTCAAAATAATAATAATAATAATCCCTAGCATCAAGAAAAAGCAAAGTGCCTGGTAAAAGTAAGGCCGATGCTCGTGTAAGTTGTTTGATTGATCCACAATGAAGCCCGGATGGGAAAAGAGGAAATCCCTAAAGGAGCCAAATCAAAAAAGGGCTGCTCCCCAAATGCTGCCAAGCACAAAATAAAGACATGGAGAGAGTCGGTCTCTGAATGCAACAAGAGACTCTTTCTAAAGAGCTGGTGCACACATCAAAGTCGGTTGCGCACCTCAAAAACTAAAGATGCAGAAAGGAAAGGACAGGTGGCAAATCAGCAATGATCACCAATGTCAAACCCGCCATGAATTCTGGGCCAAAAACGAGCCTTTTTCGGTCCCCAATCCTACCAATGTTACAACCCTGAAACAGTCTTCTCTGACTAAGACACTTGGGTTAACATATAGCTTAGCTCGAAGAAGTACGAGCAAGACTATTTCTTTCTCATTTTGCAGGGTTCTTGACTTGTAAACCCGGAGCAGATGGTGAAGACTTTCATTCAATGGCCTCGACTCCAAAGCGGGTCCCCCTTGAAAACCAATAACCAAGCCCAACATTACGGTTCCGTGGAAGACCTCCCGACCGATCAAAATGTATGCGCTGCGAATGAGCCTGAAACCTAGACATAGGTTAGTTGGGAATTGAGTGCATCCCCTATAAAAAAAACCTCTATCTCAAAACAGGTGAGAAGACCTCCTTGTCGAGAAATATTCCAATTGATGTTTTGAACAAACTTTTTTTGGAATTTTCAAACTGTTGATCCAGATTTTCCATGCAAGGAATTTGTGATCACATTTACATGTTGCAAGAATGCTTTGGATAACCTCCAGCATCAAAATGCACATTTCACAATTAAAACTTAAGTCCTACGGTTTTTGTCAGATGGACAGCCGTGGTCTTCCCAAAGATTACTAACGTTTTCTTGGTGAAGAAAAATCTTTCAGGCTCAAACTTCTGCAGGATACCTGGAGAACCCAGCTCCCAGAATGTCGCCTCAACAGACCCAAGTGAAGCTTTGTCAAGATAAAATCTTTCACTGCTTCAAAACTGAATTCCCGACAAATTTCGGGATCTTTCAAAAGAAGGGATGAGGATAGAACCCTTTTTCAAAAGAAGTCGGCAAACTGTCCCAGCAGACGTGGAGAACCCTCGTTCCGGGACCCTTTTTCAAGATCAAGTAGTCCTAGCTTGACGTGGAGAACCCTCGTCCTAGGACCTCTTTTCAAAATATCAAACAGTCCCAGCGGACGTGGAGAACCCTCGTCCCAAGACCCCTTTCCAAAATCAAGCGGTCCTAGCATGACGTGGAGAACCCTCGTCCCAGGACCCCTTTTCAAAAATCAGGCAGTCCTAGCATGACGTGGAGAACCCTCGTCCTAGGACCCCTTATCAAAAATCAGGTAGTCTCATCGGACGTGGAGAACCCTCGTCATGAGACCCCTTTTCAAAAATCAAGCGGTCCTAGCATGACGTGGAGAACCCTCGTCCCAAGACCCTTTTTCAAAAATCAGGCAGTCCTAGCATGACGTGGAGAACCCTCGTCCTGGGACCCCTTTTCAAAGAAAGAAAACCTGGTATGGTGAGTCAGAAGCCACGAAGGAAGAAATGAAAACCTGGTATGGTGAGTCAGAAGCCACGAAGGAAAGAAAAGAAACCCCTGGTATGGTGAGTCAGAAGCCACGAAGGGAGAAATGAAAACCTGGTATGGTGAGTCAGAAGCCACGAAGGGAGAAATGAAAACCTGGTATGGTGAGTCAGAAGCCACGAAGGAAGAAATGAAAACCTGGTATGGTGAGTCAGAAGCCACGAAGGGAGAAATGAAAACCTAGTATGGTGAGTCAGAAGCCACGAAGGAAGAAATGAAAACCTGGTATGGTGAGTCAGAAGCCACGAAGGAAGAAATGAAAACCCTGGTATAGCGGATCAGAAGCTACGAATGGGGAAGTGAAACCCCTGGTATAGCAGATCAGAAGCTACGAAGGTGAATAAAAAAAAAGGGTCGGCAAACTGTCCCAGCAGACGTGGAGAACCCTCGTCATGAGACCCCTTTTCAAAAATCAAGCAGTCCCAGCAGACGTGGAGAACCCTCGTCCTAGGACCCCTTTTCAAAAATCAGGCAGTCTCATCGGACGTGGAGAACCCTCGCCATAAGACCCCTTTTCAAAAATCAAGCGGTCCTAGCATGACGTGGGGAACCCTCGTCCCAGGACCCCTTTTCAAAAATCAGGCAGTCTCATCGGACGTGGAGAACCCTCGTCATGAGACCCCTTTTCAAAGCAAATCAAAGGTAGAAACCGCCTAAAGGGTCAAATCAATGGTAGAAACCGCCTAAAGGGTCAAATCAAGGTAGAAACCGCCTAAAGGGTCAAACCAATGGTAGAAACCGCCTAAAGGGTCAAATCAAAGGTAGAAACCGCCTAAAGGGTCAACACAATGGTAGAAACCGCCTAAAGGGTCAACACAATGGTAGAAACCGCCTAAAGGGTCAAACCAAAGGTAGAAACCGCCTAAATGGTCAAATCAAAGGTAGAAACCGCCTAAATGGTCAATTCAAGGTAGAAACCGCCTAAAGGGTCAAATCAATGGTAGAAACCGCCTAAAGGGTCAAACCAAAGGTAGAAACCGCCTAAAGGGTCAATTCAAGGTAGAAACTGCCTCAAGGGTCAAACCAAAGGTAGAAACCGCCTAAAGGGTCAATTCAAGGTAGAAACCGCCTGAAGGGTCAAACCAATGGTAGAAACCGCCTAAAGGGTCAAACCAAAGGTAGAAACCGCCTGAAGGGTCAAATCCAGGTAGAAACCGCCATAAGGGTCAAACTAAACTTGAAGGTAGATACCGCCTAAAGGGTCAAATATGGTAGAAACCGCCACAAGGGTCAACTCATTGGTAAATACCGCCGTAAGGATCAACGCAAAGGTCCGATCCACCATACGGATCAAAATCCTTGGCAAATCCCCCAGCGTGGGATGCGCCCTTCTCAGGTTCCTACCAGTTAGGAATCCCATGATGGTATGACCTACCATACAGGTCAGAGCTTAATCTCCCTAGGATATTCTGACCGAGTCCTAGGTATCTTCTTGAAAGTCGTCGCAACTGGCAGCATCTGACAGGTGAGCTTCAGGTAAGCCTCTCTCACTCCGGCCCATGTTCGAATTGCAAGAGTAAACCGGTGATTAACTTGAGCATTCATCAAAAGACTTAAGGGTCCGATGTCATAGCATTTCTTTTCCCCAGTCGAGTCAGTTAAGATTCAGGTGTCATTTTGTCTTTGAAAGCAACCTCTGACGAGCTCACTCTCAAAGAGGGGCAGCTGTTGACACCTGATTTTTGACCATCTATCATTGTGATTTTTATTTTTAAAATAAATTAAAAATATCAAAAAAAGGTCATAAAATCACAAAATCAACTTTGGAAGCCTTAGCCTAGCCTCAGGAACCAATTTTGAATAAAAAATATTTTTGGTATTTTTTAATATTTTTCGAATTTATTTAATTATAAAAATACCCAAAAAATCAGAAAAATACCATTCGTAGTCAGAAAAATACCCAAAAATATTCGATAATTTTTTTTTTAATTTCCTCTTCAAGTGTATTACTTTAAATCTCAAAAATTCGGCTAGGGTCAACGTGTTCCTTAACAAACATAAACCCAAACCGAACCCAAAAAAAAAAAAAATCATTTTCGAGTCTTTTAATTTTCAATTATCACTTTTTATAAGCTATGACATTGGATTCTAAAGTCTTGAAGTGCAATTGGGTCAGTTTGCCCTCCAATTTGATCAATTTTAACCAAAAAGGCTTAATTGCATATTTTTCTTTCAACTAGTCCCCGATTTCACGGATCTTGAATTTCACACGGGCATATCCATTAAAATTCAACACCTCTGCCCCATAATTTTCATCATGCCCAATCCATTGGCGGCCTCAATTCAGGCTAATTTGGTAGTTTGGATGTATACGTATGCTCTACGTATTTATACGTCATGCGTATTTATACGTTATGCGTATTTATACTGTTTGGTAACCTCTTTAACTCTTGTAATAATAATAATGGTTATTATTTTTAACACCTTTGTTAGTGCTATTTTTAAATAGCATTTTTGTATTATAAATTGTGAGTGTTATTTTTAGATAGCATTTATAATTGTTAGTGCTATTTTTAAATAGCATTTTTGTATTATAAATTGTGAGTGCTATTGTTAGTGTTATTTTTAAATAGCATTTTTGTATCATAAATTGTGAGTGCTATTTTTAGATAGCATTTATAATTGTTAGTGCTATTTTTAAATAGCATTTTTGTATCATAAATTGTGAGTGCTATTGTTAGTGTTATTTTTAAATAGCATTTTTGCATTATGAATTGTGAGTGTTATTTTTAGATAGCATTTATAATTGTTAGTGCTATTTTTAAATAGCATTTTTGTATCATAAATTGTGAGTGCTATTGTTAGTGTTATTTTATAATTCAATTTATTAGAAGGTGTTTTTGGCTATAAAAGGATGACAAGAGTTTTGAGGTTGAGGGAGAGAGAGGACATACGTTGAGAAAATTCTTAGAAGAGGGAGACATTTTGTAGAGTGTGCAAATTTTTGAGAGCTTAGAGAGAAGAACACAAACACTATCTATATTCTCATAATCTTGAGTGAGCAAAATATACTAAGTTCGGAATATTGATTCCGCATATTGCTAGCACAATTGTTGTTGAGTTATTAGTCGTCTCCCCGTTCGTCAATTGGTGGTGCGTCTGAACTAGATGCCTAACACTTGTGGAGGCTGAGATCGAAGAACATCGAACCGACACCTCCGTTCAAGCACGCTACGAGAGGTAATCTATTTACTCCCTTTGAGGCTTTGTGATTTTTTTCGATTGAAATGCACGAAGTACGCCTCTGGAGATACATGTATGGGTTGTTATTTATTTCCGCTACGTGTTACGTGGATCCCAACAGTGGTATCAGAGCCAATCCTTAGGTGTTTTCGTGCATTTAATTGATTTTTGCAATTTTTGCAATACTATGGCCAATATGTATTAACGAATTGTTCGTCTTACATGGCTAATGGAGGTTGATTGTTTTATATTATAAATTAATCAACGTAGCAAAAATTGAGACTAAATCAATTTTGAATCGAAAATTTATGGCTATCTTATTTTACGTAAAAATTCTGAATATGATTCAACGTAGAATTTTTATTGTGCCTTCCTAAGTTTTAAATTGTGAATTTATTACTTACGTGGAAGGGTGGTGATCGTGGAAAAATCCCTAATCGATGTGATTGGTGTATATATGAATGTATGATGATTATTTATATATTTGGGGTTGTAATTATTAAATGGAGGCTGCGTACTCCTTTTATTTTTCATGTAATCTTTATTTTTAGCATAGTCAATTGTTGATGTAAATGCTACGAGGATTACGTGGATGAGCCTTTTAAGTCGGCGAGCTCTTTGGGGCCCAATTCTTGAAGAGTTCAAGAAACCAAGAAGAAGCGAAGAGCGGCTCTCCGTTATTAAAATATTAAAATGATTAAATGTGGTCTCATTGGCTCGAGATCCATTAAATCATAATTCCATGATCACCACGTAGGGTAGATGTTTATGTGATTGACATCTATTTATTTGTTATGATTACGTGAGCATGTTAAACTGGTTAATATGAAAAGTCAGACTTACCTAACCCAAAATTGCGCCTGCATGAAATCCTAGTTAGGAAAATCACTCGCGTTAGGTACCGAAAGGGCGTTGGTAACGACACCAGCGTAACCAAGTCCCCGAACCCAAAATCTCTGGTTCCGTAGAACTGATCGATCTCTCCCAATCGGTTGGTAAGGTTTCCGGTCTACCCTCCGAGAAAGACCGGTGGCGACTCCAAATGCATGCACAAGTTGCACATGCCACCACGACCACACTAAGGTCGAAATCGATCGGCTCTTATCGCCGAATCCCTTTGAAAAATACTCCCGCCGCGATTTGGTATGGGCTTGGGAGGGCCCGCGCTGATCTAAAGCCCGCGATCCGCACTCCGGTGCTGGGGAAAAGGCCCGCGATCGGTAATCCATTAGCCGCGTCCGCTTTCGGACGGGTCGCGACAGTCATCCCGAGCTCCTTGGGTTTATAATTATCAATTCTTCGCCCATAGGAAGATATCCACAATCTTGGAATTCCTCAAGTCTTTAAATTTCTCGGGTCGAAGAACATTCAATCAAAGTGATATGGGGATTGCCCCGTTCACATGACCAGAGTCCAGCATGGCCATCCCTGCCTTTAGCTCGAATGACCCAGCATGTTACTTGATCCAAGGATTCACTCAAGTACATTTTCAGCTTGACTCTTATGCAAGATCACTTGAATTTCTTGCACTTGACTGATCACAATCTTATAGTCCACCATCATATAATTAAGGAATCGTCCGACAACAAATTTCTTTGCTTCGGCATCCTTTGTTTTATATTTCCAGTCAAGGATTCTCATAATCCTTTGACGTCCTTCTTGCACAATAGACATTGTACAAGGAGTCATATAAGCCATTCATGACATAATTCCTACATAGGAAGTCAGAATGCTTCCAAAGCCTCAACCTCGTTGAAGGCTTGCTTATCCGTTTTTCCATCGGATACCTTAGGAGGTTCCTCAGTCAAGAATCTCGCAAGATTCAAAATTGTTGAATAAACCAACATCTTTTGCTGCTACCTATTAAAGTTCAATCAGTTGAACTTTTCAAGTTTCTTACCAAAGTGGATAGAAACAGCGACAGAGGTAGACGATGGTCCATACAGAAACCTTTAGACAGCAAAAGCAGAACCTTTGGTGATGTCGTTTAGCAGCCACATCAACAACTTCGTTTCCAGTGGTAATCTGAATACTGAATATGTATTCTCTTTGTCTGCATGATTAACAGTACAAAAAACACAAAAGTCAATCTGGACAAAAACCATAAGAAGGCAAATCTACCATTAGATTTTGTTGATGATAGGGCAAAGCACCACATCAAAGCCATAAATATAACTTGGTATCAACCACTGATTAGACCGTTGGGGTCACGAACGAAAGTTCATTATGAATTGATGGCAACGCTTCAGACTTGCGATGACTCATATGCTCTCGAGGCACATAGATACTTCTTGGATTGCCACAGACAAGGCTGGTCGTCGTAAGGAGTCCACCAAAGAATCTGTAAAAGACACCTAACACGCAAAGATGAGATTTGCATGACCTGTTGGTGTTATTGACAAATTAAATATTCGCCAATTTTGTCAAGGATTTATTGAACCGTTTGACAATTAAATCCTGTCCAGAATACTTCATGAGACTTCTCGCTTTTCGTCCATTCCTTTTATTCTCCTGCAAAAGATGTTTGATCCCAAAAATCAAACTACACTTATATGGAAAAATTCAGATATCATTGTTCCATCATAATCTTCAATCCCTAGGGGACCCCTTTCGAAGGTCCTCCTCGAATCTGCAGAAGAAGGAATAAAAGACTTCTATCATTCACCATATCTGTCATGTAAGTGATTAATCTTTTAAGAGAAAACGAATCTGTTTTAAGATTGTTAGAAAATTCGTACAATATGTATATTAATCTATACAATGACAGAACCAAATCATAACCAATGAAATGAAAGATAGGTTTATAACAGACATGTCATGGACTATGTCATTCACCATAAGTCTCACCAATCTTCTTCTTTGAAGATCTGCAATCCACAAAGTTGTGATCTATCTTGTCACAGTTGAAGCATGTACCTTGATATCTGTTCTTGGCCACTTTAACTTGCAATCATTTAAACTTCGAATCGCAATAATAAATGTGATCAAGCTGCTTCAAAGATGAAAACATTAAGTTGGTAGAAGCACAAAATTTGATCCTTCAGAAGCAGTATTCAAAAACGTCAGATGCAAAAAATTCATCAGATACAACTGCATCTGAACCCTTCAGATGCAACTGCTTCTGAACCATCACATGCAGAAATTCGTCAGATGTAGAAATTCGTCAGATGCAATTGCTTCTGAACCCATCAGATGCAACTGCTTCTAAACCCATCAGATGCAGTCCTTCTAGACCCGTCAGAAGCAGTCCTTCTGGACCCGTCAGAAGGAGTTCCTTCTGGACTTGTCAGATGGAGTTCCTTCTGGACTCGTCAGATGGAGTTCCTTCTGACCCTCCTTCTGAGTTTCCTTCAGACCCTCCTTCTGAGCCTCCTTCTGAGTCTCCTTCTGACCTTCCTTCTGACCCTTCCTTCTGAGCTTCTTTCTGAGCCTCCTTCTGAGCCTCCTTCTGACCTTCCTTCTGAGTCTCCTTTTGAGTCTCCTTTTGGATAACAAAATCCGAATGGAAATATAACAATATAAATAAATTGATTAAAAGAATACCGAGGCCTGTATACGACACAGTTTCCTTAAAACAGATTCGTCCCCTCCAGTACGTTCTTTGAGGTTTCGTGGACGTCTGTCTCCCATGATACAACGGTTGAACAGCGATAGATACTAGCACAGCACTCCAACGCTTTCGGCGAACTTGAACAACACGAGAACACTATCGAAAGCAATGCAAATGCATAGAATCGGAAAAGAGGGAGAAAAGTTTTCCTTTTGAGATTGTAGTGTTCTCCTATCTCACTTCCTCTCTTTCAAACAGAATGGAAAACCACCTATTTATAGGCTAAGTGGGGCATTGCGGAAATAAATAATAACGGCTAAAATAATTCTGCCGTTTAGAGCCGTTATGTAATTAATTCTGTAACCACAGAATTATAACAACCGTTACTTAGTTAATACCATTTACACACCGGTAATTAACGTAAGCACGATTAACGGCTTGAGTTGGAAAAAATTAAAACAGAAGGCAAAAATGGGCTTGTCGCGAGGCCCACTTTTCTGTCCGGCATTCGCGTACGCAGGTCGTGCGCTCGCGCCCAAGTTCAACTTGTCGGGCCTCCGTCGGGGTCCGGGATTCGCACCCCCCCTACGCGTGCGCGCGAGGCATAGTGCTTGTGCTATGATAGTTACCACTCAAAGAGAGTGTATCCATATATAAAGCACTTCAAGGCCTTCTTCCTTTCCTATGTGGGACTAGTGCTTTGTCACTTCCCACTTCCAACTTAAGAGTGTTCTTTGAGAAACAATTTCTCATTCACTCACCATCAAAATACCTCATATTTCCAACAGACAGTACGAAGATAAGAGGAAGAGAGAGAGAAAAAAAAGCAGAAAAGGGGTAGAGAGAAAGGATAGCACACAGCAGTAAAGAACAGTAAGAGCGAGGAGAAAGAGTGTGCATGGAGGGAAGGAAAAGATAAATTAATATTCGCGAGCAGATTCAAATTTACCTTCGTTATATTTGTGATAAATTTATTTTTTATTAATTTTTATTAAATTTAACCGTTAAATTATTAAATTAGATGGTACGTGATAGTGTATAGGTGTATCGATTTATGATTTTTACTTTCTATTTATCACAAGTTTATCAATTTAGGATTTTTCGTGACATTAATTCAATTTAACAGAGAGTAAATTTGTCACAAGAATATCAGCATAGGATTTTTCTTGGTCAAAAAATCAATTTAAGATAAATTTATCACAAAAGTACTAGTTTAGGTTTTTTTGTGGTAAAAAAATAGTATGAGATAAAATTATTATAGGTATATTAGTTTGAAATTTTTCATGATCAAAAAAATAATTTGGATAAATTTATCATAAATGTACTAGTTTAAGATTTTCCATGACATTAATCCTAAATATTTTATCAGATAATGCATTAGACATTGCTACAATCTATTCATTCTTCCATAGGTTTCTAAGGGCGCGCATGGCAACACTTATGCAAAAGAAATCATTTCTGAAGTCGAAGTTGATTTTTCAACTTCTCAATCAGAAGCAGAAGTTGATTTTTCAACTTCTCCATCAAAAGTTGATTTTTGATCAAAGAAAGGTGTTTGATAAAATTTCTGATTTTTAAACATTATTAACAAAATTTCCGGCGGTGGTGGTCGGTGGAAGGCGGCAGCCAGTAACCGGCGGTGGGCGGCCGGTGACCGACGGCGGCTGCTTACTGGCGGCGAGCGGGCGGGCGGCGGCGATGTTGGCCGGCGATCGGCGGCGGGTGGACGGCGGAGGGCGGAAGGCGGCGGGCGGCCGGTGACGGACGGACGGCCAGTGACGGCGGTGGCGGACGGCGGGGCGGCCGGCTGCGGTGGTGTTGGCCGGCGATCGACGGCGGCGACGGGAGGGCGACGGACGGCAGGCGGGCGGGCGGGCCGGCGGCCGGCGAAGGGGGACCGGCGGCGGACGCGGGCGGCAACAGGCGGAGGAGGCGGCTGCCGACGATAGGCGGGCGGCGGCGACCGGCGACTAGCAGCAAACGGGTGAGCGGCGACTAGAGGCGGGGGCGCCGGCACGCGAGAGTTGGTCGACGAAGATCGGTGTAGTTGAAGAAGTGATTTCTTTTTTAGAAGCTACAATTTTTAGCTTCTCAAAGTTGGCCAAAAATCCAACCAGAAGTAGAAAATCACTTCCAGAATCACTTTGGGAAGTGATTCCTCAATATTTTTACCAAACGGCTTTCAGCTTCAGAAGCACTTCTGAAGCGTCTTTACCAAACGGATTTCAGCTTCAGAAGCACTTCTGAAGCTGAAATTCTGCTTCTGAAGCTGAAATTATGCTTCTGAAGTGTTACCACGCGCGCCCTAACGTTCTATGATGTCTCTGCCCTCTCTGGCCTCATTCCTTCACTTTTTTTTTTTTACTTTAGCATTTTTTTCCTTTTCTGCTTTGTGTTTTTGCTTCTTCTTTTTTCCTTTTAGCTAAGCATAAATTAGATAAGATACATGAAAATCTAGAAATAATTCTAATTGACAAGCACAATAGAGATAAATGAATGATTAAACAGGAAAACAGTGTGACGAAAGTTATTGTATTATTGATTTGAAGCAAGAGAACAGCAATTAATGCTAGTTGGCAAAAAATATTTCATTCAAACGGGAAAAAAAAAAGGACAAACAGGACCCATGTGAAAAGTGCAGTAATAAAGCCAATTTGCGTCCTAGAAAGTCTTGGTCTTCCTGAACCTCATTAAAGTTTCTTTCGCATCATCTCCTTTTCACGTCCCATAAAGCCAATTTGCGTCCCAGAAACTCTGTCGCTATAACCCCACCAAGTTGCCGGACCTCACGTCACGGACAAGACAAGAGATAGGCACAACATTCGAAGATGAATGATAATTATTCTATTACAAAAATAAATTTATGATTATAAATAATTTTTTATTTTTATTTTTTAATGAGTTAAAAAAAATACGTTTGGTAACGTCATAAATTTTTTGATTTTGAAGCAGAAGTTCATTTGACAGCAGCTAAAAATTTCTACATTGTTTATATTTTACTTTGACAGCGGTGGCAGAGGCCACGGTGGTGGGCGACGCCGACCGGCGGAGGGCAGTGGACACCGGCGGAGATCGACGGAGATCGGCGGTGGCTAGCAGCGGTGAAGGGCGGTGGAAGGCGGCGGCGGTGGCTGGTAAAGGTCGTCCACGAGTGGCGGCCGACGGAGGGAGACGACGATGGTCGGCGGGTGGTGGCCAGCAATGGCGGGCGGCGGAGGTCACCAGTAGGTGGCAGTCGGCAAATGGCGACAGTGGGTAGCGACAGTGGCCGGCGGTGGCAGCCAACGATGAGGTGAGGGGTGACGGCGGGCGGCGACGAGTGGTGGTCAGCAGCAGCAAGTGCTTGAGAAAAAATTAGGGTTAGAAAATTTATGTTTCCGTTTTCCGAAAAGTATAAAATTTTTGTTTCTCATTTCTCCTTCAAATCTATTTCTGTAATAACTTTTTGTTTCATAAATAGAAAAATATAATTACGTTATCGAACGAGTTTCTGTTACAAACCTGTTCAAAAAATAGTTTGGAACAGAAATAAAGAAGTAGAAGGTTGTGGAATATGGGCTTGTAACATTAGGCCTCAATCACTGGTGGTGGTCAGCAGTCCCCCATAGTTCCGCATTAGCAGAATCGCAAGGGCAATTCAGGAAAAACAAAATCATCAAAACAATCACATTTGTTAGATTTGGTCTGGGAAGTACCGTGGCATGTCTTGCCGTTGATTTGTTGTTGTGTCTGGTGAATATGTGTACAATTTGTTTATCTGATTGCTCTTGTGGTTGTTTATTTCGCATGACAAAGTAATTTTTACTGTGGGCTACCTGATTTTCTCTTCCCAGTTTTTTTTTTGTTCCCATTTTCATCTGCACGCCATGTGTCAATATTTTGGTTGAACTTGAAGAATCTGATACAACGGCTGTGATTCAATCGAAATAATTATGTTGACGATACTTTTCCATTTTCTTTATCTTTTGATTCAATTGAAATAATTAAGGCTTGACCAACTTTATGCGAAGAATGCAAAAGACGATCCCGCCTATGGCACGGTACGCTTTGAACGCAAGCAAGTGGAAGTTCCTATTAAATCAATATCGCAAAGAAGGTCAGTTCTTTTGGGATAAGGACATCGTAAGTGTCGTAACTTTCGTATGACACTCACTTGAATGTCATAACTTTTTTTCGATCCCTTGAGTTTCACGTCACTTTTCAATCGATCACTTGAGTTCCATAGCTTTTTAAAAAGGTTTACCATAAGTGCTATGGCACGTTATATTTTTGGCACTTGATGAGCATTTAACTTAAGTGACCAATTGAAAATTAAATGAATATTTTTGGAAGTCATGGCAGTTAACTGGTCGAGTGGAGGGTCATGACGGTGGATTGCTGTGCTAGTCTCTCTCGATGAATAGTCGAGGTGCGCGCAACCTGACCCGGACACCTCGGTTACCAAGAAAAAAATGGTCGAAAAAAAGTTATAGTACTCAAATAAACACTGTACAAAAGTTATGACAATTGTGATGTATTTATTGACAGTCCTTTTGCACTCCATCTACTAGCAAACTACACACGCAATGCGACTAGGTGAAAAATTGACCGTAATTTTTTTTTGGAAAAATTATTTTATTACGAATTATTTGTATTAATAATTAATGAAAATGGTTATTGGTATAATTTGAAGAAATTATATGAAAATATGCGGAAAATAAAAAGTATTTCGAGATTTGGATTTTTTTTTTGGCAAGGTTATTATTTGATAGGATAGATTCAAATTCCGAAGTTGAAATGATGAGAGACAAGTAAATTTATTAATTTGCAGATTCATCCATTGACAGAATATTTAGAAAATAATTAATTGAGGAAAATTGGGGGGTTATATGTAAACTTTATGGTGATAACAAATATGTCTAAACTTAGAGTTTTAGTGGTTATATTTATCCAACACTTAACAGTTTACAGCTCTAAAAAATCCAGTCATAAATACTTCATCAGACAATGCATTTGACATTGCTACAATCTATTCATTCTTCCGTAGGTTTCTATGATGTCTCGGCGCTCTTTAGCCCCATTCCTTCACTTTTTTTTCTTTTTCCCTTTTTTGCTTTTTTGCTTCGTGTTTTTGCTTTTTTTCCCCTTTTAGTTAAGCATAAATTAGATAAGATACATGAAAATCTTGACATAATTCTAACTGACAAGCACAATAGAGATAAATGAATGATTAAACATGAAAACAATTTGACGAAAGTTGTGCATGATAATCATTTTACTTATTTGTTTCTGTTCCAAACTTATTTCTAGAATAGGTTTTGAATAGAAACTCGTTTGGTAACGTAATTCTATCTATCTATTTATAAATCAAAAAGTTGTTCCAAAAATAAATTTAAAAGGGAAATTTGAAACAAAAAATTGTAGTTTCTCAGAGAAATAGAAATCAGAAATAATAACCCTTCACTTTTTCTCAATTACTCGCCATCGCCAATTACCACTTGTTGCCGCCTACCGTCACCCACCACCAGCCGCCTGCAGCCGACTATCGCCAACCTTTGTCGCCCCTGGGGCTGCCGCCAACCATTGCGCTCGGTTGTCCACCGCCGGCTGCCGCAGACCCGGTTGTTCGCCGTTGCCCCCCATCTCACCGTCGGTCGCCACCACCCATCACATGTCGCCCTTGATCTCTGTCGACCGCCGCTACCCACCACCGTGATCACCATCAGCCGCCGCTACCCATTTTTGATCCTCGTCGCCGCCAATCGCTATCCTTGATTGCCCACCGTGGGCTGCTGTCACTTCCCACCTCACTGTCGGCCGCCGCCACCACTGCCGACCATCGCCAACCTCTGCTCCCCACAGCCACCCTGAGCCAGTCGTCATAACCATCGCCGACCTCCGTCGAGCACCACAACCATCGCCACCGCCGGAATACAAAATAAATAATAATTTTTTAAAATTTTTAAATAGTAAACAATAATTTTTAGAAGTGGAAATTTGTAACTGTTGTCGAATAAACTTTTATTCCGTTCAGTTCTTATACCTCTAACGGAAACTACAAATATCTGGAATAGTCTCTAAATAGTACGAAACAAGCACTGGTGGACAGAAAGCATCCTGGGAAGTCTTGGTCTTCGCTTCCCTCTCCCTGGTAGGTGAAAAGTCTTGGTCTTCCTGGACTTGCATTTTCGCTTTGCTTCACCATAGCCCATTCTTCTCGTCCCCTGCTCAACGGTGTTCTCCTCCTATTCTTGCGAACCTAGCGCTCGTGCTTGCTGGATTGCTGTCGTTGATCTCATCCCGTTCACCAGCCTGCTCCAGGAAGTCTGCTCGGAAAAGGTAAGAGACAACCACCTATTCTTTCTGAAATCTTTCTATGAATGGAGGCATAAGCAATATTTTGAGCAAAGGAAGGGGCAGCAGCAGCAACGTATTTTGGTTCTTAAACCGATTTCATGCCTTGTTGTCAAATACTTGCTGTCAAGTTTAATAACAAGTATAATAACAAAAAATATTTTGTTACTTCAAGTTTAAAAAATTGTTACTTCAATTGGTGCTGCTGTGAAGCCAAGATCATATCACTCCATTGATTTCCGCTCTGTATATTTTATTTTGATTTGTTTAACCTTTGCAACGCATCCCCTTGAAAGCCTTGGTCTTTTTTGAAAAGTTGTTGGTGGGTGAACGTCTTGGTCTTCCTGGACTACATCGTTTTCTCTCTCCGTTAGCTCATTTTCACTTTGCTTCACCATAACACCATTGCTGCTCTCTGCAGTGACCGATTCACCCATGGCAATTGGAGAGATCTTTTTGGGTTCCTTCCTTCAGGTCCTGTTCGACAAGTTGACTTCTCTTGCATTGGGCTACGCACAACGGGAAGGAATCAGCACTGCCCTGCTCAATGAGTGGAAGGATATGCTGGTCACAATCGATGCAGTGCTGGCTGATGCGGAGAACAGGCAACTCAGTGATGACCTTCTAGTGAAACCGTGGCTAGATGACGTTAGGGACTTGGCTTATGACATGGAAGACTTGCTCGATGACTTCGAGATTGAAGCCGTTCAGGCCAAGTCGGATGCAGAATCCAGCACAGGCAGAGGTCAAGTTAAGAGGAAGTTCTCTTTCTTTGGCAGACCGCGCTCGCTCGTGTCTGAAACCAAGGTACAAGAGATCAATGGCAGGTTGAAAATGGTTGTCACTAGGAAGGCTCTTCTAAGCTTGAGAGAGAATGTTGCGGACAGACCCAACAACACCAACAAAAGGGATCCCACCACTTCTTTGCCAGAGCCTCAGTTTTTCGGCAGGGAGAAGGAAGAAGCACAGATACTCGAACTACTAATCAGCGAGGTCGAAAATTCCAATGCCGCGTTGAGCATAGTCCCCATAGTTGGGATGGGCGGTGTTGGAAAAACGGCCTTGGCTCAGCGCCTGTATGATAATGCCAGCGTATATGGTTGTTTCGAGATGAGAGCGTGGGTTTGCGTGTCAGATGTTTTTGATGTACTTGACATAACAAGGACTATTTTGCGGTCCATCACCGGGTTGTCCTGCGAGGGTGAAGATCTTAACAGCCTTCAAGTTAAGTTGAAGGACAATCTATCCGAGAAGAAGTTTTTTGTAGTGTTAGACGATGTCTGGAATGAGAAGTACGGAAAATGGACTGACCTCTTAAAGCCATTTGAAGTCGTGGCCAAGGGAAGCAAGATCGTCATCACCACTCGCAACCTTGCCGTTGCTTCCCTAACAGAAGCATCGCCATATACTTTGAAGGAATTGTCCCTTGATGATTGTACAAGCTTATTAGCCTTTCATGCCCTTGGAGCAAAAAATTTTGAGAGCCACCCGGATTTTGAAACAATAGGCAAGAAGATAGCTGAAAGATGTAAAGGTTTACCTTTGGCAGCGAAGATGTTGGGCGGTGTCCTACGTAATAAAAGGAATCCCAATGAATGGGAAGATACCTTAGATAACAGAATGTGGGATCTTTCGACGGCAGAAAATGATGAGGTTCTCCCTGTGTTGAAATTGAGCTATGTCCATCTTCCTTCGTATTTGAAGAGATGTTTTGCTTATTGCGCGATATTCCCCAAGGACTACCAAATTGAGAGGGATGAGCTAGTACTCTTATGGATGGCGGAGGGCTTTTTAGATGGAAGAAAAATAAAGGAGAATATCTTGAGATTGGGACGGAATTACTTTGATGAGTTATTATCTAGGTCCTTTTTTCAACAATCTAGCATTGACACATCAAAGTTTTTGATGCACGATCTTTTGAATGACCTAGCAAAGTCAATTGCGGGTGGCACGTGCTTTACCTCTGGGGAGTCTCAGCTAGTGGGCGATGAAGATGACGCCTCTCTTGAAGAAAAAACTCGATATGCATCATCAATCATCTCGCCTTGGTTTGTTACATCACAATGCATGAGAGCATATCACCGAATGAAGGTGCTAAGAAGCTTAATTCTACTGCGTGTTGGATCCGGAGGGGACTTGAGCCAATTTCATATTTCCAGCAAGGTGCTACGTGACTTGCTAAAAGAATTGAAGTACTTGAGGGCGCTTTCAGTATGTCATTATGATATCGTAGAGGTACCGAACTGTGTTGGTGATTTAAAGCATCTTAGATATATCAATTTCTCGTACACTAATATCGAAATGCTACCCGAGTCAATTGTCGAGTTGTACAAATTACAAGCTTTGATCTTAAGAGGTTGTCGAAACCTTTCTAAGTTGCCTCAAGGTATCACAAAGTTGGTCAGCTTACAATTTCTCGACATTAGAGATACAAGAAATCTAGAAGAGCTGCCCTTGGGCATCGGCAATTTAAAAAATCTTATTATCTTGCCCAAGTTTGTGGTAGGAACGGAGAAAGGGTCGCACTTAAAGGAGTTAAAGCACTTGCCCTTTCTTCAAGGAGAATTGATCATATCAGAATTGCAAAAGGTGGAAAAAGTTACGGATGTAGCGGATGCTAATTTGTTTGGAAAGCTAGGTCTTACAAACTTATCCTTGCATTGGGAAGAGAATTTGGGAAATCTCCAGAATCATGAGCGCGAAGCACATGTGCTGGATTCTCTGCGACCTCACACTAATCTGGAAAATCTCACCATCTTGCGCTATGGTGGTGCAAGATTCCCCTCGTGGTTGGATGGTTCATCCTATTCCAAGGTAGCGTTTTTGTGCTTGCAGGACTGTTCTAATGTTACATCGCTACCCTCACTTGGGCAACTACCTTCATTGAGAGAATTATCTCTAGAAGGTCTACACGCAGTAAGAATGATAGGATCTGAATTTTATGGAGGTAAAAGGCCTTTCTCATCCTTAGCAACTTTGAAGTTCGAAAAGATGTTGGCATGGAAGGAATGGTCTCCTTATGCCAGGGGCCCAGAAGAAGAAGAAGTTCCATTCCCCCATCTTCAGCATCTTGTTGTCCGGAGCTGTCCTTCGTTGGTCGGGACATTGCCTTGTCAACTTGACCGTCTCATAAAGCTTGAAGTTAATTCGTGCCCGCATTTGGATAACTCGACCAGTGTGGTTTATCTTCCATCTCTCCGCGAGTTATACCTTGATGATTGTAGCAAGGAGATCTTGAAGAGTTTGGTAAACCTAACTTCTTTGACCATTCTCAAAATTGAGAATTTTGCAGAGCTCGTTTGCTTTGATTCTGGGTTTATGAGCAGCTTGGCCAAGCTAAAGGAGCTTCGTATAAGACAGTGTGGCAAGCTATCATATTTGTGGCAAGATGGAAATGAAATGCTAAACCTTACTTGCCTCGAGAGAGTAGCCATCGGAAGCTGCCATCAATTCACGTCTTTTGTTGCAGGAGATGGAGAAATCGAGCTGCCGTGCAACCTTGAGAGGATGGAATTGAGGAATTGCATGAGCTTAGAAAAGCTTCCTAGCAAAATGGACACCATCAAGAATTTGTTAATATCAAGGTGTCCAAAACTCAAGGGAAAAACAATTCCTCCAGATGACCATAGCAGCAATGACTCGATGTCTCAACTTGAATATCTTGATATAAGTGAATGTGATTCTCTGACATCGTTTTGCTTTGCCGAGGGTAGAAGACTCTCTGCTGTGAAGAGGCTCGTAATTAAGGAGTGCAAGGGGGTGGAGTTGCTGGAAGAGGTCACCGCGGCAGAATCGCTGGAATCTTTGACTATTGAAGACTGCGAGAATCTGAGAAGCCTCCCGCCATGGTGCATTCCCACGCTTTCCCATCTCACTGAATTGGAAATTAGGAATTGTCCAGCACTAGAGATAGAGGACTTCCCTCCACTTCCGCTCACCCTATCGGTTCTTTCACTTCATAATTGTCCAAAGATAAAGTCAATTGCCAGTTGTAACATTGCTAGTTATAAGAATCTCACTATTTTGGAAATAAGGAGGTGTCCAGCATTGGAGATAGAGGAGGGAGAGTTCCCTCCCCTTCCTATCACCCTCTCTAGGCTTATAATGAGGGATTGTCCGAAGATAAAGTGTGTACCATGGCATCATCTTACCTCCCTCCAGTCAATACATATTTATAATTGCCCAAATATCGAATGCCCAAAGGAGGTTTCCCTCCCAATTTGCGTAGGCTTGATATTTTGGGGTGCGAGAATGTGAAGCAGGCAGTGAGAGAATGGGGCTTACCCCTCCTCACCTCCCTCCAGCGTTTGGAAATTGACTTTGGAAGGAGGATGGGTGGAGGGGAGGGAGAGGAGGTGTGCTTTCCTCCTACTTCCTCTTCGGAGGATGAGGATGCCTGGAGTCTTCTCTTCCCTTCCTCTCTTACTTGGCTTGTCCTAGTCAATATGAGGAAGGTGGAAAGACTATCAAGTGGTCTTCCCAACCATCTCTCCTCTCTCGAATATTTATTTATTGTGGATTGCCCCAAGTTGAGTTACTTGCCAGAGGATGGCCTCCCTCCCTCCCTTCAAGTATTGGAAATAAGAGGATGCTCGGAGAATCTGAAAGAAGGATGCTCAAGACTCACTGGCCACTATTGGCCCCTCATCGAACGCATCCCTTTCATCGGGATTGATCGCGTTCGGATCCAATAAAAGATTAGTCTCCGTGGAGTGCTGTTTTCTTCCTCAGGTAAAAATGCTGCTTCCAACTTCTTTCCTCCTTCCGCCTTTCATTCTTGGATGCATCAATTTCGCTTTGCTTTTTAAATCTTCATTCCGCGATCTCCGCTCTCCGAAAAGATTCCCTCTCCCTCTCCCTCTCCCTCGATCTCCATCTTCTTCTTCATATTCGCTTCGGCCCTCCATTCATCCTCCTCGCAAAAGCAGCAAACACCCGCGGATCTCCATCAATTTCGTCTCTCTCCTTCGTCGTCGTCGGAGGAGGATGCATGGAGTCTTCTCTTCCCTTCCTCTCTAACCTTTCTTTATATTAGAAAATATGCTCCAAGATTCTCAAAGATGGATGCTCGAAACTCACTATCCATCACATCCCTCGCATCCTCATTGATTGGGTTCACATCCAATGAATTGTTTCTTCCTTGTACGGACAGTTTTCTAGGGTTCGGGTAAGTTTTTGGTCTGTGAACGCATCGATTTCGGTTCTCCTTCCCCAAGTTGATGCTTGATACAAACTGATTTTCCTCAATTGTGATTTTTCACATTGGTTTCCCTCTTGCTATATTGATGGGAAATTTTCATTGCGTTCCAAAATCATATTCCTCTGCATTTTCAGCGTTTGTGGTATCTTCTCCTCCCAGCATCTTTTCCTAGTGCCCTTAGCTCATCTGTGCTGTGTTTGTTTCGCAGGGTACCATTTGCGATGCTGTATTGGCAAAATCTCTTGGAAGGATCAGTTAAAAGTGCAGTGGGGGTAGGGTTAATTCCGTCTCGGTGTTATGTGCCGTGTATTGCCAAACAAAAGGAAGAAGAAAGAAGCCTTTGGTTTGATTCGGTGCACTGTATATGATCTAAATAATAATAATAATAATAATAATTTCTTCCAAAATCCAAAAAAGAAAAAGAAAAAGTGATCAGTTATGTGGATGCTATGATGTGATTGTGAAGGAAGGGGATGCAATTGCACATATAATGTAGTGCTTTGACCGTATAAATAGGTGCTCAGAAAACAGAGTTGCATTTGAAGAAGTCTTGCATAGTTTTGCTTGATGATCCATCCAATCATCTGGTGAGTGTTACTCATTTTTCGCCATTTCATGACTTTGACTACTTTTTCAGTTAGATTGTTATTGTTCTTGCGCTAATTGGACTTATAGGAACCTGATCCTTACATTGAAAATACTGTAGAACAAATCAGCTACGGGGAGCCTCTGCCATCTTATATCTTTCTTATAATGGAGCAAAAACTAATCTAATTGTTCCCACTAGCAAAATATTGGGAATAGAAATATTTATGCTAGTCTCGTCAGTCTATAATACCAAGTAGCTCAGATATCTGTGGCTATAGCACATAATTAATGCGAAAATTTCTTTGTTTATAAATGTGGGCTTTTAAGTTCTGCTTTAATGGCCAGTGACTACTAAAGTTTGATCCTCGTAAATTGTTAGTTTCTTGTCTATGGATGGATAGAGTATGACTCTGCGCTTTCACTATCCCCAGCTACAGGATTTGGATGCAGTTGATGCGCTCATTCAGGGTCTGGTCTTGTTCCAAGGAGGAATTCTAATGGTGAGATTTAATTTCTTGCCAAAATACTTCAATTTAACCAACGATGGGTCATCTTCTCAGCTAATAGCCCTCTTTTTACCTTGATTTGCAAGTCAGTCACAATGAGCATCTAATATCTCTAAGCGGGGACGAGCTTTGGGTGGTTCCTCAAGGCAAGGTAGCGCCTTTTCCGTAGGGGGTTTCGAGGATTTATAAGAAGATGCTCCAGTCCTTGTAGAATCAGATCTGATTAGCTTTGAAGAGATGTTGGCATGGAAGGATTGTTCTCGTTACGCCGGGAGACCTGAAAAAGAACTCCAATTACCCTGTCTTCAGCACCTTGTTGTCCAGAGCTGTCCTTCGTTGGTCAGGACATTGCCTGTCAACTCGATCGCCTCACAAAGCTGAAAATTCATTCATGCCTGCATCTGAATAACTCAACTAGTGTGGTTAGTCTTCTATGTCTCCGTGAGTTATATCTTGAGGATATCTTAAAGAGCTTGGTGAACATAACTTCTTTGACCATTTTCAAAATTGAAAATCTTGCCCGAGCTTGTTTGCTTTGATCATGGGCATATGAGCTGCCTTATCAAGCTAAAGGAGCTTCGTATAGTTGGGTGTGACAAGCTTACATACTTGTGGCAAGATGGAAATGAGATGCTAAATTTTACTTGCTTCCAGGAATTAGCCATCGAAAGATGTCCGCTATTCACATCTTGTCAAGCGATCTTTGCAACCATCTCTCCTCCCTCCAGGAGTTGTGGATTAGTGATTGCCCCAAGTTGGCCAGAGGATGGCCTGCCTCCCTCCCTCCCTCCAATATCTGGACATATTGGGATGCGAGAGTCTAAAAGATGGATTCTCAAGACTCACTGGCCACTATTGGCCCCTCATCCAACACATCCTAGATCTGGTTTGGATCCAATGAATTGAAATCGATCACGCCCAATCCATGATAAAAGATTAGTCTCCGTGGACTGCTTCTTCTTCCTCAGGTAAAAATGCTTTCAACTTTCCTTCTTTTGCCTTTCATTTGTCAACTGCAGCGATTCCTTCTTTGATGTACAGTCAGTTTTCTAGGGTTACTTTCATTTCTCTTCTTCCATTCGATGCTTAATACGAATTCAATTGTTGCATAGAATTTCCAGAAACTATCTCCCCTGCTTGAATCCCACGGAGAGGTTCCTTTAGCGTCCAATTGCCCTGCTTGCGAAAGTTGATTATATTCTTGCATACCACTGCTGCATCCATCTCCACTACTGCCTTGGGCCTGCTTTTTTCTTTATCCACTCCAATGCTCTTTCGAACGGCAAGTAATTGAAATTCACCCTCCTCTGCACCCAACCATCTCCGCTGTTTCATTTCTGGCCTCAATCCCAACAACAGCCAGCATCCACCCAGTCTTGACTTAACTTGCATTTTTAGTATCTGGTGATTTATGGGTAAAGTTACTGCATTTCCAGCTTTCCAGATATACCAACAGGTGTGGGCAATCATTAGAATTTTTTGGCAGAAAAAAAATCTCTTCAAAATGGTTCTTGTCTTGTTATTTTTTGTAGCTGTCAGGTGGTTGTGCATATAATTCTGGTTGTCTAATCACTCATAGTTCATCATGCATGTAAGACAATTATTAGTCAGTACTAATTGATTGTCCTGTTCCAGATTTTTGGATGAGAAATATATGAAGAACGTGGCAGGACTATCAATGGTGGTAAACATGACATGTGTAGAGGTTTTTGTTTCCTTCCTCCGTGTCCTCTCTTTGGATGAGAAATATGAGGCACGGGGAAAGACTATTAAGTGGTCTTCACAGCCATCTCCCCTCTTTCAGAAGCTGACGTACTTGCCGGAGGATGACTTCCCTCCCTCTCTCCAAGTATTCTCCCATCATTCAATGTGAGATTCTGAAAGATCAGTGCTCGAAATTCCATGGCAACTATTGGCACCTTATCCAATAAATCCCACTTAACGTAATGGATCAAGTTCGGTTCCGATAAGAAGATTTCTCTCCCCTGTTTTAATTTTCGTTCGTCAGGTAATGATTCAGACTTCTTTCTTTCTTCCACACTTGTCCTTCAGCTACTGCTGCTGCTCCCGGATGCATTTCCATCCCGCTTCCTCAAGTCGATAAAGTCCATGTTTTTCCATAGACATGCGTCGCATAAATTTCGACAAAACCAGCTACTGAAGTTCCAAGGTTGATATTTCGGTTGCTCTGTTTTGTTTGACAAGGAAGTAAACAATGTAAGGGTTACAATGCTAACGGGGTACAGCAAGTCAACCTTGTTTCATACAAGTGAATATCCCTCAAAACAAATAATACTTTCATCGAGTTGCTTACATTACTGGAATTAAGATGCGTCAAATGTGCCGGTATATTGCTTATCTTTGCAGTTGGATGATACACCAAAGAAATTGTAAATGTAAATCACTATTCTTTGTGTGAGAATCATGAAGCATGGTTGCTCTTGAATTAATATTGTTCTGCAATTTAAGCCTTTGCCATGTTTTCTCTTCCAAATATCTGTTTCTTATGCCCTAGCCCATTGACTGAATTCTCTCAACTGTGCTTCTTTTGCAGAGTATCCCACTTGTCATCTGTATTTGGCAAAATCTCTCGGGAGGATCAAATGCAAACACTGCTGAGGTAGGCAACTGCTGTACTTACATTCATCTTTTGCAACTTGACAAAAGAAAAACCACAAGCCATTAATTTTAGTAGGTGCTCTGATCTTTCGTGAAATGCTCCACGTAAAGATTAATCTGTATCATGATGTCGTTCATCAGAGTCTATGTTCTGAGTCAAGATGCTTTCTTACTTCGAACAACGGCTAATTTAAAGATACAAAGTTAGGTTTTAAAATGGGGGTTTTCGAGTTGGTAAATACGATAACTAAATTTCAATGAACCCTGCAGATTATACTTTATTTGAATCTGACTTTCTTGTGAATGTTCACGGTTCATCTTTCTTCTATTTGAATTCCCACGCCATCTCAAAGAACATATTCTTTTTTTGTTGTTGTAAAGGGAAGGCGGAGAGGAGCAATCAGGGAGACTATGCTTGGTTACTCTCTTGAATAATCCTAAAAGTCTCACTTCTGCCCGAGAAGGTCGTCCTCCAATATGTTAGCTGGGTCACATTGATAAAAGAAAAAAAAGTCAAAAAAAAGAAAGAAAGAAAAGAAAAAAGCAAAAAGTTGAAAAAAAAAAAAAAAGAGATTGCTGATTGTTCGTGTGTGCCCAAGAGGAGAGGGAGATCTCGGCCAACAGAGAAAACGAAGGAGAATAAGAAAAAGGGGCATGGCTTTGTGGTATCAATTTGAGGGCGAAGGTTGTCGGAATCAGCTCGAATTCCGATATGTTATTCGCGAGACGGAGGGCCACAAGTTGATCGGTTTCATTCATAGATAACTTTTTTCGAATTATCTCTAGTTTCTTCAATTGCCATCAGGGTTTTTTTGTTCCATTCGAGGTGATCCACCTTCGTAGCAATAAAGTCTATTGTATTGTTGATGTTGAGCTTCTAGTGTATGACTAGTGAAGAAACTCTATTTATCTTGCTATTCTTGGTGATTAGTGGAAAGTTTCTATATCGTCTGTGATTTTTCCCTCATTGGTTTTCCATGTAAAATCTTCATGTTGTGCCTTTGTCTCCATAAAACATCAACATTATGTTTACTTATTTTGAGAATATATTGCTGGAACATACTGCTGATTGTTGTTGGAGTTAAGTTGATCCTTTGGTCCAGTTTTAGGGAACAAATTGATCTGTATTGGGTTAATTCTTGGCAAATTGCTGCCCAATTCTTTCCAAGGCAAGTCTCGTCGCTATAACCCCACGAAGCTTGCCAAAGCATCTATAACGAGCAGGACAAGATACAAGCTCTACCATCACGAGTGGATTATCCCCGTGAACTCGCGTTTGTCGAATTCCAGCTTTGTACCATTAGGCTACCATCAATGGTGATCAGCGGTCCCTCCATGAACATAATCACAAGGGCCATTCTAGGAAAACAAAATCATCGAAGGGGTCGCTCATTTTTTAGATTTGGAATGGCAAGTGCCCTAGAGTTCCTTATATATATATAAGGAACATCAACATATTGACGATGTTAATTTTATCTGACCTTGATTGACACGAAATTATTATATTGACGATGGCCGTTGGCGAAAGACAGGAACAAAAAAAAAGAATTTATTCTTTTGTCTTTTTTTTACTTATTTATCTTTTCGTGCAATTAATATGCAATCTCTCTCAACAATTTCTACGAAATTTAGATTTTTATAAAGCACATATCTTCATCTAGTTAACCCAACTTGGTTGCCTTCATTTAAATTGTTCTTTGCATGCAATTATTAAGTTGAACGATGAACGCTCCGATGATACCTAAATACCTCCCGCTAATGATTTAGATCGCGATTTTCCCAACCACGCTACATGATATGTTGATCTATAGATGAGATATAAATAAGATATTCTGCAAGGGTGATAAGATATTCTGCAAGGGCAAGCCTCACCCAGGTGACATTGAGGCTCGCTCCCCCTCGCAAGGCCGACTTCATCGGCCCATACATTTGGCCGGTCGCCTTTTGCTGACTGGCTGAGCAAGAAGAGCTGAGAGGGAAAAAAAGGGGAGAAAAAATAAAAAAATTTAAAATATCATTAAAAATTACTATGTTAGTGCCGGCAGTGTTGCGTCAACGATTTTCGATCAAAAATAACTAAAAAGACTGAATTGATATAAATGCAAAATATTTAGAAATGAATTGGCAAAAATTAAAAAAAAAGTTTAGTACTGAATTGAAAAAAAAAAGAGTTTTATGACTAATTTGGCACATTGTAATATGTTTAAAAAAAATTATTCCAACGACCCTATTAAAAGGGTGAATGATAACCATTCTGTTCCAAAAATAGATTTCTGGCTAGAAATAGTTTTTCTATTACTATTTCTGGATAAGTTTTTGAGTAAAAAAATGCGTTTGATGGTTGAGATTAGATATCTTGACCCTCGTGCCATCGGACAAATCTCAGGGTCGAGATTAGTCGGAACTTACACGTTGTCGATAGGGAACCACCCCTAAATTCGAAGCAGTTTTCTAATCTATAAAGAATGCTTGAGATGTCAATAAAATTTGAATAGGCGATTATCACATATTGCGATATCAGGAGATAAAATCTGCCTAACCAAAACTCACCCAATACCCACATAATATTAAAAAAAACACACACACACACACACACACACAAAAAATGCAAACAAATCGAATTTTACCTTTGATAGTCTGGCGTGGGTCTTTGGCTTATGAACACGATACTGCTCGGTAGTGCTTTGTATAACAGTGAACAGATTGTACGTGATCACCGTGAGTCCTATGAATTGGACCTGCAAAAGGAAACGAGAGACTCCAAGCAGTGGAAATGAGTTCTTGATGAATAATTTTTCTTGGGATTCGACAATGCAGGCAGCTTTGCAATGGAGATGTTGGAGTCAAAAGTGAATCAATTTTGTCCACTTGACCAAAGAAGATTGTCGAATTGTTTGACTACTGGGTGCCAACCATGAGAGCACGTGGATATGCTCGTGGGATTGCTGGACACCTTGGGGCTTTGTATACTTGTCATCACAAGCAATAAGGATTGTGGTAGAAAGGCAACAGCCTCGTAGGTGCAGGTAATACCCCACAAGAGAAGATCGCCGGACAGCGAAGGAATGGCCGACGTCGGGGTTGATGCAGATCCGTAGGAAACAGCAGAGGCAGCAGTGAAGATTTGAGCAGAGCCGTTCGGGGTTAAGTTAGAGGACTCCGGGGTGCTGTAACAACGTCGGAGGCTGGTCAGAGGACGCCAACGGTTCCGGGTCGTTGGGATTGAGTGAAGGGACGTTGGTGATGTTGCAAAACCGCCGGGACTGAGAGATGGAGTCGTCGGGACAGCGCGCGAGGACCTCGATGGGATGGAATTTCTAGTGAAAGCTGCTTTTATGTGGGCTCCTCGGGGTTTCCGAAAATTTTCAAAGCCAGAGAGTCCTCCTCCACTCTTTCTAACACTTTTTCTCTCAATTGCCTCTCGAGTTCTCAGTGAATCACCCCCTTCTGTTCTCTTTGTACGTAGCTCTCACCTATGACTCTGGACTCTCTCCTCTCTTTTGTAGCTTCTCATACGAAGTATGAAATTTCATGAAAAAGTCCCACATGTCTCTTTGGAAGTTCATCCACAGAACATGATTGACGATACTCAACGGGTTTTTGCACTTTCTTCGCAATCTTGTAATCCGCCTTTTTGCCTTGATCGCATCCGCGTTCATTTGCCATAAGCCAACTCGTTCGGTGAGTACTGATCTTGAAGGGTATTTCATATAATTACTAATCAAGATCTATAAACGAAGCGGAATAATATAGATCCACATACCCATAAGCACAAAGCGCGGATTCGAGCAATATGTCAATCAAACCGTTGTACTGGATTGTCAAGCCCTGATATCAAACTTGACTCACTGATCGATGAGGTATATCACGTAAAACGAACATACCTCGTATCCACAGATTAAGAGCCCCATGTCGCAGGTGAGGCACGATCTATATCCGCCAATCGATCGTCGTCGAGAGAGTTCTTCCATGGAGCTTTTTTTGGGAGAGAGTTTCTATCTATAGTAGTTTCTAGAACGACGTACATTCTGGAGAAGAGAACGTTATCTCTTCTCTCTCTCTCTCTCTCTCTCTCTCTCTCTCTCTCTCTCTCTCTCTCTCTTAGGATAGGAAATAATTTAATTGATTGCAATCAAATATTGCAATAATGGCAATTAGCCAATTTAGCCCTTAATGGGCGTTTTATTTCCAACATCTCCCACTCGCCTACTAAGGGCTAAATGTCTCTCTTTCTCTTCTCATCGCTTAGTTCATATGGGCAAATAATCCGTGCGACCAGCATATTATGAGAGCTCGTTGCCATACATCTGTTAGAAGTATATAGCAGCTCACAATGGGCACATAACCTCAGAGTAGATCTAGTATGCAGTACCCTAGATCAATCAGTCACATTTACATCATATCTCTCTTGATCTCTTTTAGTACTCAAATACAATACATTGTATTCACAATCATGATTAAACTCATATAATCATAATTGGTCGGCCTGTGAACACAAAGATTGAATGAGACATTAAGAATTGATCTTCCTCTTCCTTTAAACCTTTCAATCTCAGTTCAGTTCGCTTTTCTAGAAATGTCCTATTAGATCGAATCAATCTCATGACCATAGGCAACACTCTAAGATAGCGAACATCGAAAATAAATCTTGAGAATAAGTAAGAGTCGTGAGGGGACTAAAATTGAGGAACTCTTATCCTCAAGAGTCTCACACGGCCACAGAGTTGAGATCTAAACTCTTGCCAACTCTTCTTGGTTGTCTCATGCATACGTAATATAAAGTACGTATTACGGTATTCTCTCATTTCCCATGGAGCGTATGTCTTTCCTTTTAATACCGTACAGATGATAACTCAGACATACTCAATGTCTAGCTTGAGTTCACAAATCTACTTTCTTTAAAATAATCCATCAGAACTCACATCTTGCATTAAAGACAGATAAAGTGAAATATGTGGGTTATTTCACTTTCGGACATAATAAATATTATGGCCTCATCTTAACACTCTAGTTAAGGCGACATATATATTTTTAGCTCATGCTTCAATTATCACCTAGATAATGAGCTTAAATTGTCTCATCTTTATTTATCACACAGTAAATAAAGACGATTACCCGTGTGAGTGGGCTAATATCTAATATGTCCAAAATACTTTCTCAATAAATGCACTAAGCATTATTATGCATAAATGTCATACAAACTCATAAGTATCAATAATGATAACAAATATCATTAACTGTGAACTTTGGGAAAATTCAGTACTCCCACTTTTACGCACTTCTAGAGATTTCAATATAAGGAACTAATCCATTTGTCAACACATGACTAAGGAAAACATCTCTAGAGATTCACTTCGTCAGAAGATCTACTATCATTCTCTGCATATATATGTACTGTATGTCACATCTTTTCGTACAATCATATCTTTCACAAAATTATATTTTGTGACTTTAGTTTGGTCTTCTAATGGATCTTCAGTGTAGCTATTGCTGCTTGGTTATCACAATTAACTAATAATTGATCCCGCAGCATCCTTAGCGACACTTCACTGACCCAAACATCTCTTCAAACCAAACACCTTTTTGTACTGCTACTGATAACACCACGAGATCAATTTCTATCGTGGATAAGGCTCTACACTTTTGCTTCTTACTACTCCAAGATATTGTGCCACTGCACAGTAAGAATGCAAGCCCAGAGGTAGATTTTCTCTCATTTAAACATCTTCCTCAATCAATATCAGTGTAGCCTTCAAGACGTAGATCTCTACCTTGAACTCAGTAAAAAATTGACAGTACTTTCTAGATACATCAGGATTCTCTTGATGGCAATCCAATATGTTTGACCTATTAGAGTGGTACACATACCATTCCAACTGCATAACAAATATTAGGTCTTGTACACATCACAGTGTACTTCAAGCATTCAAGCACTAACATATGGAACATTTTTCATTTCTGCATTTGCTTGTGGAGTCTTAAGACATATTTTGCGCCTCATAAACGAATCCTTTAACATTTGCCTAACCATTCCCATTGGATAGAGAGATACCAGGAATCTCTCTAAGCCAAAACTGGGTTGGCATAGGTATAACACCACCTGGCGAATAAGCCACGCATGTAATAGGAGTATGATCGGGTTTATAGTCTTGCATACAAAATCATTCGATGAGTTTATCCATATAAGTCTATTGTGAAAAAGATCATAATCTTTTTGAACGATCTTTTTGAACGATCTCTTGAAATCTTAATTCCAAGAATATATGCAACTTTACCCATATCTTTTTATTGCAGAATTGGAACATAACCAACTCTTGACTGTATTAACAAACTCCATATTGTTTCAAGCAATCAGTATATCATTAACATATAATTGTCGCGACCCGTCTGAAAGCGGACGCAGCTAATGGATTACCGATCGCGGGCCCTGTTCCCCAGCACCGGAGTGCGGATCGCAGGCTTTGGATCGGCGCGGGCCCTCCCAGGCCCATACCAAATCGCGGCGGGAGTTTTCTTTTAATGGGTTCGACGATAAGAGTCGATCGCTTTCGACCTTAGTGTGGTCGTGGTGGCATGTGCAACTTGTGCATGTATTTGGAGTTGCCACCGGTCTTTCTTGGAGGGTAGACCGGAAACCTTACTGACCGATTGGGAGAGATCGATCAATTCTGCGGAACCAGAGATTTTGGGTTCGGGGACTTGGTTACGCTGGTGTCATTACCAACGCCCTTTCGGTACCTAACGTGAATGATTTTCCTAGCTAAGAGTTCATCTAGGCGAGTGGAATACGAATCATAAATCTAGGAATTCATGCAAATATGAATGACTATCCAAGCGATCACAATCAATAATAAAATGCGCAAATCGATGAATCCAAATATGCAAAATAAACACACCAAATCAACATGACACTCCTAATAAGGCTCTATTAGCCTAAAGAAGTTTCAATCAAGCTTGAGAATTTTTTTATAATAAATTTTATTTTGACATTTTGTGATTTTTTTTTATTTTTAATAATTTTTTTATTTATTGATTAATAATAATAATTATTTATTATTTAAAAGGGCCGGGTCCGGGTCGGTTTCCCGGACCTAGGTCAGGCCCGTCGGGCCTTGATCAGGTCCGGGTGAGAGGACCCGAATTGGGCCCCAACGGCATAAAAAAATCAGGCCCACTTTTCCTTTCCTTGTCCGAATTGGGCGCCCCAAGTGCAACAAGCCCAGCAGCTCTTTTGACTCTACCGCAGGCCCAGCTCTAGCTTGAAACAACAAGCCCAACCAGCTATACCCGAACTCATCTCCTCAATCCTCTCGGGCAGACCAAATCGAATCATTCAAACCCAAACAGTCCAAAAATAACGTGGAACAACCCTACTTCTACTGTTCATCGTCTTCTCCATGCATGCAAAAAAGAGACCGACGCCTGCAACCATGACCAAGCCTTCGCCTTCCGTTGGGACACGCTCGGCACCACCGTCAGAGTGCCGACCGATTCTGCCCGTGTCCGTGCCCGCTGGTATTCGCCAAGGACAGCCACCGCCGAAACCGTCGGCCTCCACCAAAGTCGACTACGAAACGAGAAGCATCGCGTGCGCTCCCGCCGTGCTTAGCTTCTTCTTTATGTCGCAGATCCCCCTCATGCAAGACCCAACGACGCCACTTTCCTTCAGACGTCCAGCCTTCGCTCGCCGCACCAATGTACCGCCAAGCTCCGCTCGCCAGGCTGAGTTAGCTTTTCCGACATCGAAATAGCGACGCCAAGATCCGCTCATACGCTGCGGCCTCTGGCTCGGCCTCTATTTCGCCGGTCTCGTCAACTCAGTCGGCTCACCATCGGCTTCACGAGTCTTCTTCGCAGAGCAACGAATTGGTGGCCTCCGTAATGTGATGCTCGAACCAGTCCGACCTCGCTGGGGAATGTCCGCCGGTCGGAGACCTTCACCAGCGACCTCCCGAACACCAGGCCGGCATTGAGCTAGCGATCCTCATGGTCAATATGGACCGCCGAACCCACATCATCCAAGCTAGTCGCGCAACCGCTCATGGTTCGAGCCTCCTCATGCCCCAGAATCCCGCAGGACTTCGGACCTCGAACACCTCTAACGCTTCACTTGGTCTTGAGGGACCGACGACCACCCAGACGAGTTCAACCGAGGCTCAAGCATCCACCAACCCCCCAACTCGCAAGGTTGAGTTTCACTGACAGGTTTCTCACTCAAAAGGACCGCCCACAGTTCAACACCGAGCAAAACAGGGAACTAATGGCTAAAACTAACGGGTGTACATGATCAACGAACTGAGAAAAAGGCCGGAAGCTTGAGAACAGACATAGGTATTTCACGAAGCGAACCGGCAAATCACAATAGGACCGTAGAGGCCAAAACGACGCATAAACCTGAGGCTTGCCGGTCCGAAAAAAAAAAAAGAGGTTCTCGGGCCGACGAGCTACGGTACCAGAATAGGATAACCAAGCCTAAAAGAGGAAGCCAACCTTTACGCACGAAGTCGCCGGCGAGCCTCCGAAAACCAGCGGCTGTGCTTGTTCTTTCAGGGCTTCCTTCGAGTTCAACTGCTTGCTCTCCTTCACTCATATGGACGCTGGCACTGGTGCAAGCTTGCGTTGCTCGTCGTGCTTGCGTCGCCGCTGATCCGCGAGGCTGGCCATGACGACGACGACCGATCCACCATGGCCTGCCCGCCCACCTTTCGTCCACCAGCTTCTTTTCTTCTTTTCTTCCCCTTTTGTTCTCTCCCTCATCTCTTATTTTATTCTTCTTCTTTTTTGCTTGGTTCCTCGTGGAGGATTGGGATTTGGTGCCATAAATGTAGGGGTGACATTAAATCTGGGCCGTTCAATTCAAAATGAACGGTCCAGATCAATCCACAGTTTTTTTAGTGGGAAATGATGTGGACTGATCTGGACTGTTCATTTTAAATTGGACGGTTCAGATCGATCAATGGTAGGGAATGGTAGGGATTTCCAATGGTAGGAAATCCGGATCCCCTCGTGGAACCCTTTTTCCACAGATTCCTCCTCCTCTTCTTTTTTTTTTTTATGGCGCCGTTCGTTCCACTATCCCTTCATTCCCCTATCCATTTGTCGACCAGTTCTCATTTCGAACCGTCCCAATGCATATCACATGTTGATTGACGAAATGAATAAGGAATGGCAAACTTCGCAGTTGATGAATGCTATTTATTTATTTATTTTGTCAAAAAGGGTTGATCAAAAATTAGATGTCAACAATAATGATAAAATCACATATTGATCTTAGGATCTTTTGATATATACGCTATGATTTTCATCAATCATTATAAAATCATATGCCACTAATGTATTATAAGAAAGCATATACCATTATCTCGAAGACTGCTTAAGGCCATATATCGATCTCAAAAGTCGACATACTTTTTATTCTTGGCCAATTGTAACAAACACAGCAAGTTGTTTTTCTTAAAATTTCTTCTTTTAATTCTCCATTGAGAATTGCAGTCTTTACATCCATATGATGTAATTCAAGATCCATACTAATCACAATTGCCGGACTAGGGTGAATTGAGGTAAATCTCACCATAGAAGAACAAACCTCTTCCCAATCAATTACTTCTAATTGATTATACCTTTTCACCATAAGGCGATCCTTATATGTCTCAATCGAGCCAATAGCTTTACGCTTTGATTTGAGAACACACTTGCTCCCAATGGCTTTATGTCAATTCGAAAGATCAACCAGTTCATCTCATTGACTCCATCTCTCTTTCCATTGCTTATATCTACTTTTCCTTATCAGGGTAAGTCGGAGCCTCATTTACATTCCTTGGCTCATCCTCTTCTTGTGGAGCGACCATGAAAATTTTACCTTCAATGTCTATAACGTCGACAAAACGATGGATAATGCTTTTGCGACTTGTTCGCTAAATTGAGGATTGTACACTTAGTACATCAAGCTCCATTACACTCCCACTTGGCAACTTATTCGCTGTATTGAAGATTGTACACTTAGTACATCATTCTCCATCCCACTCCCACTCGGATTGAACAACAACAACATCTCGTTCATGCCAAGCCGTTGCAATTGAGAAGATCGTACACTTAGTACATCATTTTCCATTATGCTCCCACTCGAATCAGATAATGATGGCATTTTCTTCACATCAAGTGATTGCAATTGAGACTCGTTTGAAACAAATTCCCCACTTCTCACATTGCTCCCACTTGGATGGATGCCCCAATAGTATCATTATCACTATCCAAGATCTTAAATGGGGAATAGTCTTCACTTGTCTCACCCTTTTTCAGAAAAATTTCATTCACTAAGAATGTGACATCTCGTGATTCATATTCAGTTACACTTCCCACTTTCTTACTCACCTATAACGCATTTCCTTTTGAGTGCTCTTAGTATCTCATGAAGATACTCTTTTTGCCTCTAGAGCCTAATTCCCATACTAGTGGGAGAAATCGTGTATATAAGAAGCATATCAAAATCTGAGAAAACTCAAATCTCATTTTCAACCTGTCCACAACTCATATGGAGTGGTAGAAACTGATTTAGAAGCCACACGGTTAAATATCTAGATAGCAATCAACAAAAAATTTCACCCCAAAAGGTGATAGACAAATTAGCATGTGCTATCATAGACATAACCATTCTCATTGGGGCCTATTTCTTCTCTCTGCGACTCCATTCTATTGAGAAATCGCTGGAATAGTCAATTGTCTTTCTTTTCCTTTTTCATCACATAAATATCTGAACTAATCAGATAGATTTTCTTGACCTCGATCGGATCGCCTTTTTTTAAAATAATTTTTTTAAAGCTCAAAAATAGAATTTCTTGAAGCAACTTATGCCTCAAATTTATGAGAAATAAAAAAAAAATATCCGAATCGAGTGTAATAATCTATAGTGTGATGAATTAAACAGGCCATGCCTTATTCTCACATATGCTGAATCACATGTCTCAATGAATCAACTACAAAGGAAACTCGGCTCTTGTTCCTTTTCCAAATGGTTTGCTCATTATCCGTTCCGCTAGGCAATACTCACAAATAGGCAAATCGACATTTTCAATATTGCCCAATAAGCCCTCTTTAGCTTATCTAAATATTTGCCATTGGGCTAATGTGACCCTACCTAGCATGCCACATATTCACATCATCGCAAAAGATGTTAATAGTGAAAAACTAATATTCACATTATTGTACCTAACAATCGGTACAATGAAACCATCTAGAACCATAATAACTTGTCCCCAACGACAAGTCATGACCACCGTTATGAAAGTTCAAACTGAAATCAAGTTTAACCAAAACTAATATGGAAACTATATTCCATTGAGTTTTGGGAGCATATAACACAATATGTAGAAATATGGTGCGATCACTGCGCATTTTCAATTGGAAAGTGCCAATCTCTTTAACTTCCACACATGAATTATTTTCCACATTTATCCACTTTGCTCCATGTCGAAGTCGTTGAAATTCCACTAAGGTATTTCTATCTTTCGTTACATGGTATGTGGCTCATAAGTCTATAATCCACAAAGAATAAGATTCAGTTACAAAAACTGAACTAGAGATTTAAGTAACACTCTCAAGTGCACAAAATCCTTATTATTATTATTATTATTATTATTATTATTATTATAACTTTTTTTTGGTTCACCACAGTCATGAGCAAAGTGACACTTATTGCCACATTTAAAACATTTCACTCTTGAGATGTTTTTCTTGAAAGGACATTTCCTTTCTCATGTCGGTTAAACTTCGATTTCCATCCTAAAGGATTTGTTATTTTATCCTTCCCACTTCTTGAACCCACCTTGATGCTTATGCCTGGAGCACGAAGCTTCATTTGGTCTAGAAACAGTATTCTAGTTCAAGACAGCGCATAACGTCCTCAAAAGTCTTTACTTTTTATTGTGGATCAAGTGAATTTTCATATGCACACAGCTATGAAGTATGTAACAAATTACTGCTTGCACTTGCTACTCATCAGTCAAAAAAATGGTCTACTTCATGTAGTTCACTTATCATGTTTGACACGTCACAAAAGTCATTTCATATTCTGGCCATGAAGCATCATATAAGTGTCAAAACTTATAGTGATCTGTCTCAACTTGGTGACCGATGTCTAACCAAATTTAGTGTTTAATGCCTCCCACTTGACTCTGGCATTTTCATAAATGCCTGTACTCATGCATAAAACCATTTTTCATGCTACTCAGCAATATATGCGAGCAATTGAGTTCATCCTTTTTCCGTGCAGCAAATGTCGGCTGTGCAGTATTCTCATCATCAGGTGTTTCCATAACTAGGTCAAGAGCTTCAAATTCTTCTTTCTTTTCATAGTACAAACTGGATTTTCATATTCCAATTTTCATAAATTTTTGCCATCCAATTTCTCCTTTGTTTCGCTAAACGCGTAACCATTGTTTATGAACTCGAAGTTCTATAGACATGCATTCACGGACCATTGATGCCTAACATTTATGCATCTATTTTACACTAACTAATTATATTAATAGATAATTTCACATTATTGTGGAAATTCTCCTATATTTTGATTCTGACAAAACTATCAAAAGGATTTGTATAATGTTTTATGATGCAGAAAGAATGAGTGAACAGCAGGTTGTGTGGATCTATTTCTGTCACGAGGACGAAGGGTCAGAAGGAGTGCTTCTGGACCAAGTGTCAGATGGAGTGCTTCTAGATCGAGTGTCAGATGGAGTGCTTCTGGATCAAGTGTCAGAAGGAGTGCTTCTAGACGAAGGGTCAGATGGAGTGCTTCTGGACGAAGGGTCAGATGGAGTGCTTCTAGACGAAGGGTCAGATGGAGTGTCTCTGGACCAAGGGTCAGATGCAAGTGCTTCTGACGAGGTCAAATGGAAGAGCTTTTGACGAGGTGAGATGGAAGAGCTTCTGACGAGGTCAGATGGTAGTGCTTCTGAGGAGGTCAGATGGAGTGCATCTGAAGACTGTCAGATGGAGCTGCTTCTAAGGGTCAGGTTCAACATGATCGTCCATTTCGTGCAACTATCCATATACAGTGACAGATATACCTTATCAAATCTTCGAATTACCATTCCATGATAACTGATCTAATTCAGGAAGTTCTTTATAAAGACGAAACTTGAAATTAGTCAGTTTCTGCATCTCCAAAACATTAAGACCCACATATGGCAGGTTTCCGATCAAGGCAAGGTTCCTTATGAAAATTTGTGATATTTGATTGACATGATGTCCCTTCCAAACAATCAAGGGATTTTCTACAATTGATTATTATCTTCCCAAAATATCTCTTTGGGGACCAATACAGATTTACTATACTTATGAAAAATGGAGATTTAGTTGTATGGGCAACTAAATCAGAAGGGTTCAATATCTTCTTCAACGGTCCTCATATCTTCTAAGATACAGTCTCGTTCAATCACGATTGATGACGTCAAATCAAGGATTGAATAGCGATCTCTTGGCCGAGCATCCAACGGCTAGTTTGGAGGCAGGGAAGTATAAAAGAAGAACCATGGCGATCTGAGAAGATGACAAGAACAACAATCCAAAAGTGCAAGCGTGATTAGAATTGTACCCAAAATCATTCTGAGTGCTCAAAATCTCATTCGTTGTGAGAATCTGTAAGAGAGAGAAATCAAGTGGTTGAGTGATTGTAATTCTCTTGATTCTTCATAGTGAAATCCAGCCGATCGACTGTCATCGTGGGAGAGTGGACGTAGGTTTGAAAAATCGAACCACTATAAACTCAGCGTGCTCTATTCTCTTCCCTACTCTGTTGCTGCGTTTGAATTGTGTACTATTTCCTACTGATCGCATATTGAAATTATCATTAATTCCGCAAGAAATTTCAATATAGTTGTGTATTCACCTATTCACCCTCCCTCTATGTGATATTGCTAAATCCAACAATTGGTATCAGAGCAGGTTGTTCACATTTACGAAGTGTTTATTAACTTCAGAGCTAACGATATACTATGTCTAGCAATCATTCTTCAGGAGCAGGCGATTCGCACTTTGCCAATAAGCCACCATACTTTGATGGGAAGGAATACAATATGTGGAGCAACAAGATGAAATGGTTCTTTAAGGCGTATGATGATTTGATGTGGGATGTTGTAACAAATGGTATTGTACTAAATGCTGCCACAAGTACAACATCTGAAAATGAAACAAATCTCACCACGACAATGACTGAGACTGAAAAAGCCAAAAGACGAAGCTTGGATTCCAAAGCTGTTAATGCATTATTTTGTGCTTTATCAACTCCTCTTTATAATCGTGTTTCAGAGGAAGAATCTGCCAAAGGAATATGGGATAGGCTTCATATCACCTTTCAAGGAACAAATAGAGTGAAGGAAACAAAACTCAGCATTTTACTGAGTGAATATGAAGCATTTCAAATGAAATCTGACGAATCTATTGTTGATATGATAGACAGGTTTCAAAGTCTAGCAAGTGGACTTGCAAGACAAGGTGCACCAATTGCTGAGGCGATGCAAGTGAGAAAGATACTAAGAGGACTCACGGACGAATGGAATTATGTCAAACCTTCCATACAAGAATGTCAAACAATCAGACAGCTTTCGGTGGATGAGCTAGTTGGGACACTACAATCCTATGAAACAGAACGAGCAAGCAAAAAAGGAGATCAAAAAGGTAAGAAATCAATTGCATTGAAAACTAAAATTGCTCAATGTTTGTCTGACACAGATAATGAAGATGAAGATGATGAAGAACTTGCACTTATGGTAATGAAATTTAGAAAAATGGCTCGAAAAGCTAGAAACTTCAAAGGAAAGAAACCTTTGAAGAAGATTGATAAAAAAAATTCTCTCAAAATGAGTCGCAAGAAAGCAAAGATGTAATATGCTTTCACTGCAAGAAAGCAGGACATATCAAGCCAAATTGTCCAATGCTAAAGAGAGATAGGGTCAAGTATGAGAAGTACAAGAAGGCTTTAAAGGCAGAAACATTAAGTGATTCCGATGAAAGTGAAGACTACGCGAACATTTGTTTGATGGCAAAATCAGATTCAGAATCAGATTCAAGCTCAGATTCAGAAACTGAGGTAAGCTCATCTAATCTCCCTGATGAAGTTACAGAGTATATAGATGAACTTTGCAAAAGTTACAAAGAAACTCTTGAAAAAGTTTCTATTTGAAAAGGAAAACTTTTCCTTAAAACAGCAGAATATTTCTCAAAAAGAAAAAAATTGAGCTTTTACAACATGAATTTCATCAGTTGAAAGAAAGTCATGATCTCATTTCAAAAGATAATGATTCTCTTAAAGAGAAAATCAATGAGACTTCAAAAAGGTTTTCACAAAGTTCAAAAACTTTGGACAATATTATCTCTAAACAAATACCTCTTAATGATAGATCTGGTTTGGGTTTTAAATAGGGAAGTGTTTTCAAAAATAGTTTTTCTAAAACAAATTTCTACAAACCTACTATTACTGTTTATAGAAGGCACTTTTATGGACAGTTTACCAAATCTCACATACATCAGCTTTGTGTAAATTGTGGTGATTTTAACCACACTAAAGACTCATGCAAAAAGGTCTGGAGACCCGTTAAAAGATCAAATCCTACTAACACTGAAGGACCCAAGAGAGCTTGGGTACCAAAAGAAATAGTGAGTTGCTCATTTCTTGCAGGTACCAAAGAGAAAAAAAGACAAGTGGTTTCTGAATAGTGGTTGCTCAAGTCACATGACCGGAAACCCAGATGTATTCATATCTCTTTCAAAATGTGATGGTAGAAGTGTGTCATTTGGAGGAAAGAACAAAGGAAAAGTCATTGGAAAAGGAAATATCAAGGTTGGAAATCTGACGATTAAAGATGTTTATCTTGTCAAAGGACTGAGCTACAACTTGATTTCTGTAAGTCAACTCTGTGACTCTGGTTATGAAGTATACTTTCAAAATCTAAAGTGCACAGGTATGAGCAAGGACAAGAAGCAATCCTTCACGGGTCAAAGGCATGGAAACATTTATCTCTTAGATGTTGATTCTAATCCTGAAAATGCAAAATGTCTTATTTCTGTTAAAGATGAATCTGATCTTTGGCACAAAAAGTTAGGTCATATTAGTGTAAAGCATATATCAAAGCTCTCCAAATAGGGACTTGTTCGAGGGTTACCTCAAACAAAGTTTGAAAAAGAAGGACTAGGTCATGCCTGTACACTAGGTAAGTAGGTAAGAAGTTCTTTCAAGTCTGTAAATCAAGTCTTCTCTAAGCAATGTTTGCAGCTGCTTCATATGGATATTTTTGGACCAAACAGAACCTTAAGCCTTGGAGGTAAGAAATATTGTCTTGTTATTGTTGATGATTTCTCTAAATTTACATGGGTGTTGTTTCTTGCTCACAAAAGTGAGGCTTTTATATCTTTTTCAAAATTGGCAAAATGAATTCAAAATGAAAAAGACTGTACTATTTCTTCCTTAAGAACAGATCATGGGGGAGAGTTTGAAAATCAAGGTTTTTCAGATTTTTGCATTGAATTAGGGATTCAGCATAATTTCTCTGCTCCGTATACTCCTCAACAGAATGGGGTAGTAGAAAGGAAAAACAGATCTTTGCAAGAAATGGCAAGAACTCTTTTGATTGAGAGTAAGATTGCATCTCATTTTTGGGCAGAAGCTGTTTCCATAGTTTGTTATATCTTAAACTGAATTTCTCTCAGACCTCTCACTGAGAAAACTCCCTATGAAATCTTCAAAGAAAGAAAGCCTGTTGTTGCATATTTTCATGTATTTGGTTGTAAGTGTTTTATCCTAAAGAATGCTAATGATCGCATTGGAAAGTTTGATGAAAAATCAGATGAATGAATTTTTCTAGGATACTCAACAACGAGCAAAGCCTACAGAGTCTACAACAAAAACACTCGTGTTGTTGAAGAATCTGTAAACATCAAGTTTGATGAAATTTGTCAGACTGATGAATCCGAATTCAGTTATATACTTCCTCAAGTCTCGGATTCACAGGAAGAATCAGAAGAAAAGAAAAACTCATATGCGAATACTGGTTCGGAAAACGTTCAGAAGGAAGCTCACTCAAATGAAGAAAAGCTAGTAGACGAACATAATGAACCTACAACTTCTTCAAATGACTGCTTCGACAAAAATTGGAAGCATAAGTCAAGTCATCCAAAGGAACTCATCATGGGAAACATATGTGATGGCATCAAGACAAGATCCAAGTTTAAGCAAGCAATGAGTAACATAGCTTTGGTATCTGAATTGGAGCCGAAGGGAATTGAAGATGCACTAGCAGATGAGAACTGGATAAATGCAATGCAGGAAGAGCTACATCAGTTCAAGGTCAACAATGTTTGGGAATTAGTCAACAGACCAAAAAATCGTCCAGTAATTGGAATAAAGTGGGTATTCAGAAACAAACTGGATGAAAAAGGAAAAGTTGTAAGAAACAAAACAAGACTCGTAGCAAAAGGTTACTCTCAAGAAGAAGGAATAGATTTTGATGAGACTTACACACCTGTTGCCAGGTTAGAAGCTATCAGGCTATTACTTGCTTATGCTTGTTACAATGACTTTAAACTCTTTCAAATGGATGTGAAAAGTGCATTCCTTAATGGCTACATCAAAGAAGAGGTCTATGTTGAACAACCCCATGGCTTTGAAGAACCTAGAGGAAAAGATCTAGTCTATGTGTTAAAAAAGGCACTTTGTGGACTAAAACAAGCACCTCGTGCTTGGTATGAAAGGTTGAGTAACTTTCTATCCCAACACAATTTTACTAAAGGTAATGTAGACACTACCCTTTTTATCCAAAAACAAGGTAATGATATTCTTTTGGTTCAAATTTATGTTGATGATATTATCTTCGGTTCTTCTAATGAGCTACTCTACAAGAAATTTTCTAAAGTGATACAAGAAGAATTCGAAATGAGTATGATGGGAGAGTTGCGTTTCTTTCTTGGACTTCAAATTCATCAATCTCAGAAAGGAACATTCATATTTCAAGAAAAGTATGCACTGGAAATAGTGAAAAAGTTTGGTTTGGAAAGTTGCAAGAAGACAGAAACTCTCATGTCTCACTCCTCCAAGTTAGATAAAGATGAAGATGAAAAAGAAGTTGATCCTAAGCTATATCGAAGCATGATTGGATCACTACTATACCTTACAGCTCTAAGACCAGATATCCTATACAATATTTATTTGTGCGCAAGATTTTAGTCAAGCCCAAGGGAATTACACCTATCAGCCGTCAAAAAAATAATCAAATACATTGGGACTTATCCCAATTATGGTTTGTGGTATTCTAAATCTTCTGATTTTACACTAAAAGGTTACTCAGATGCAGATCTTGCAGGTTGCAAAATTGATAGGAAAAGTACATCTGGAACTTGCCAGCTCATAGGAAATATGCTTATATCTTGGTATTCCAAGAAGCAAAGTACAGTGGCACTCAGCACAGCTGAAGCAGAATATGTATCACTTGGAAGTTGCTGCGCTCAGATTCTATGGCTAAAACAGCAGCTCAAAGATTATGGTGTTGAAGATACAAATATGGAAATCCAGTGTGATAACACAAGCGCCATAAATCTTACCAGGAATCCCATACTTCACTCAAGAGCAAAGCACATTGAGATGAGACATCATTTCATACGTGATCCTGTTTAGAACGGTGATTTTAATATTCAATATATTGATACAAAAAATCAGCTAGCAGATATTTTCACAAAACCCTTGGATAAGGAATCCTTTAATTTTATAAGAAACAAATTGGCCATCATTAACCCTCTGTCTTAATCATATTTTAGATCAGAAAAAACGTCAGAAGAAGCATCAGAAGGAGCGTCAGTGTCACGTCCCGAGTCCTTCCGAGCACGTTGCATCGCCCTACTGCCGTACTTGTTTAACTTCTTTCCCAGGATACAACGGCATGCACTAGATAGTGTGACTCATATGCACATGCGGAAGCGGCATACATAACTCCATGCAATACATAACAAGATGACTTGAGGAAAGAAACACCATTACATAACATGAAACAGATCCAGTCTTACAACATAGACATGAACTACCGTACATAATGGGGGCTAGAGGAAAGATGTTAGCCTACTCAAAATAAATCATCACTAAGGGACAGGCGTCGCCATCCAGAGGGACACTCCAAAAGTCAGAGGTTACTACTACGCCTAAGGGTCAGGCTCACTACTGCCGGATCAGACATCGGGGGCTGCGGGGTGGTACTCTACCCAGTCGCCCGGCTGCAGCTCCTCTGGGGCTTCTTCTTCTTGCTCTGACTCGGAATACACTGGAACGTCTTCCTCTTCTGAGTCGGACCCTAAGTCCATGGGTTCGCCCAAGGCACCTATAATCCCCCACTCAAACCCTGCCTCCTCCACGGGATCGTCGTCGGCATCAGAAGGCTCGATGACCTCGCCATCTGCAACGGGGTTCTGTGACTGCACCACCGAAAAGCCCATACCTGGCTCGAGGTCGGTCTCCGGGTCAGAAATCTCGCCATCGGGAGGGTACACGATCATCGGATCTTGCTCATCGATAACGTCCCAAGGCACATCAAAAGATCTCAGGGGTCCCCAAGTAGTGTCGCCGTCTCGATACCACCACGCTGCGTACCTGTCTGGCCTCCAGTGATCTGCCCCTTCGTCCACCCAAACTGTGCTACGCTCACTAATAAAGACCCTATCCTCCTCCAATGGGTACTCGATAACGTACTTCTCGGTCATTACTAGTACCCCAAAAGCTGGCGGCGGCATGATCAGGGCTTGGGGTTTGAAAATGTAGGTCCCACGATGGGGTGAGATAAACTCAATAAGCTAGTCCTAACCCTAAGCTAGGCACTTGGGATTTCCAGACACTCCCAAACATATGCAATGACCAATTATATAAAATCAGGCAAAAGGCATGCGATAACTCAATTAAAGCACAAATTGACATAAAGTTCACCAATCTAGGCTAGGCTTGGCTTCGTACCCTGGCACTTAATATCTCATAATATAGAGGATAACTTATACATATGATACGACTGTAATTCTCATGGCTCAGCCCGCGTAATAACGCCTCAGGCTTAGTTAACCAATGAACCCGCGTTTAACGCATCAGGTTCCAAATGCCATCTCTCATGACCCGCGTTTAACGCCTCAGGTCTATCCCGCGTTTAACGCATCAGTATATCATTAAGCCCCATGTTTAACGCATCAGGGCGCTATATGCACATAGGCTTATAATTCAACCAATTATAGCATAATGCAATCACATGTGCATAACGTCCATACAAGGACCATTCGGCCATTGACATCACAATTCCATATCGTAGCATTTCATCACATCATAATCAATCAAGGCCATTTCAAGACTTCGCGATTAATCATATTTTGATTGGAATAACTCACTTGTTATCACCATGGCCATTCGGCCCTGTCACAATTCCTCAAAGCCATTCAATCAATTATGCCACATAGCCCATTAAATAGTCACACAAGGCTAATTTTCACCACTATGGCGCCACTCAATCAATCAATCCCCACATTAGAACCTACGACCAGAATTCAAATAAGAACGTTTGAACACTTTCAAGCCACGTATCACCAAGGCTACCCTTGGTCGAATACATCTAGGCGCAAACAAGGGTTTCAACATCACAATTAGATTCTAGCAAGGTCTAAAACTTCGAACGGTACCACAAGCCATTCAGCCACTATGAGGACACGCCCAATATCCTAATCCAACCATGGTTCTAACATTTCATGAGCTCCAAATCACCAATACAATCTGTCCAACAAAACACAGATTCGGATTCCACGGAGTTCCCGCCAAAACAGCCCACTAAACTCATCAAATTCAACCCTCATTCGGTCCTTCCATCACTAAGGTCCTAACATAAGGTTAGAACAAGCTTACCTAGCTCAAAATTCCAAGAAAATCGGTTGAAAATGGCTGAAGGTGGCACGGCGCACGGTGGCTCCTCGACGAACAGGTCTGGCCTCTAGGAGTTCCATGCGAAAACAACCAAGAACAAACCTTAATACCACTCCTAACACAAGTCTGTAACCTCCTAACATGCCTACCTAGGCACCAAGAGTCACTTACCTCAAGATCAAACAAAACTCCTCAAGAACAGCCCCGGTTTCCTCCCGGTTCGGTTCTGATCAGCAGCAGCTCGGGCGGCCTTCGGGCTTGAACGGGGCTTCTTCGCGGCTCAAGGGTGAGAGGAGGTGGCGTTGGTGATGGCTGAGGGTGGTGGCACGACGTGGAGTGGCGGCTGGTAGCCAGTTCCATCGTGGGACGCCGAGAGGGAGAGAGCGAGCGAGAAGGAGATGAGAGCGTGAGAATGAGAGATAGGAGAGGGAGTCGACTGAATGAGGGGGGTGAGAGAGCTTATGAGGGAAGGAATTTTAGAGGGAAAAGGGATGAGTGGGGGTTGGTAATAGGGCAAGGTACATGAATAGTTGTTTGGAGTGACATGGTGTAAGAGGGTTGGTAGTGGGGTAGTCACTCATCAATTCAATCAAGTCTCTTCCTAATCACTCTTGTCAACTCACCAATCAAAGGAACAAATGACCATAAGGCCCTCAAGAATTCGGCCAAGGGTGGGGATAGGGAATGTCCATTTTTCCCTCCTCTATTTCTAAGAGGAAAAGCACTAACTTAAGGATATAAAGGCAATCTCCTAATCGTCGGTCTGAATTTCGCTTTTCTGACTTATACGAGGCTAATTCTAATCTTAACAACTCTCCGACGAGGCGACGTCCAAGGTTACTCCTTTGTGATCTCCGAATGTCCGGCCTCCAATCTCGAAGTCCAATCCATGCCTAAATTCACTTAATTGTCATTCCAGCGCGTCTCAGACTAACGGGCGGATCTTAGGAGTTACGCGTATCGACCCATGACTAATGTCACGTTTAAGGGTTACTCGAGCCACGACGGCTTTGGTTGTCATGTAATCGCGAGGGTCAATCACTAGTCCCGAAGGTTACGACCGTTAGGAATCGATTTAGGGTAATTCGCAAATCACATCATGGTCATACGGAATCACCCGTGAACCAATCGCATGACACTAGCAAATCGTTCTAAAACTATTCTTAGATCGACCTTTAGCGGTCCAAAATATTTCCTCGACGATCCTTATGGTCAAAGCGTCAACTCGTGGTTAAGTTCTTTGGTCAACGTACTTTAAATCCTATATGGCCATCCCTCTTTGGTTGGTCGACTCGAGAGTGATCAATTCTGAGTGAGATTAACTGGAATACATCGATAGACATTCATTCATTAATAAGCTTCGAGATAGGGTCAGAATTCAGAATGTCACAACTCTTCCCCCTTACAGAAATTTCGTCCTCGAAATTTACATTACAACCACCTACTCAAACAAATGGGGGTGCTGACGCCTCATCGCTTCCTCACTTTCCCAGTGGCTCCTTCTATTCCATGGTGCTCCCAGATCACTTTCACTAGTGGGATCGTCTTGTTCCTTAGGACTTGCTCCTTTCTGTCCTCGATCCTAACAGGCCTCTCCACATACGATACTCGATTGTCCACTTCTATCACTTCGTGGTCCAATACATGAGTCACGTCCGGTTCATACTTCCTCAGCATCGACACATGGAATACATCGTGAACTTGTAATAAACTTGGCGGCAAGGCGAGTCTATAGGCCAAAGTCCCAATCCGCTCTAAGATTTCAAAAGGGCCTACATACCTCGGACTCAGCTTTCCTTTCTTCCCAAACCGAGATAATCCCTTCATCGGTGACACTTTCAAGAAGACATGATCTCCTACTTGAAATTCCAAGGTCTGTGCCGCTTGTCAGCATAACTCTTCTGGCGACTCTGTGCAGTTCTCAATCTTTCCCTTATGGCCTTTACTGCCTCAACTGACTGTTCCACTAGTTCATGGCCTGTTATGCTTCTTTCACCAACCTCATCCCAACATACCAGCGTTCTGCATGCTCTACCATACAATGCTTCAAACGGTGCCATTCCGATGCTCTGCTGGTAACTGTTGTTATAGGCGAACTCTACCAAGTTGAGCTGATCTTCCCAACCTCCTTTAAAATCCAATACACAAGCTCTCAGCATATCTTCAAGCGTCTGAATTATCCTTTCAGACTGTCCATCCGTCTGGGGGTGATAAGCGGTGCTGTACTGTAGTTTCGTCCCCAAAGCCTCTTGTAGGCTTTTCCAAAATGAAGCGGTAAACTTGGGATCTCTGTCTGAAGTAATCGTCACTGGTACTCCATGAAGACGAACTATGTACTTCATGTACAACTCTGCGTATCTATCCATCGTGAAATCTTTTCTTACTGTCAGGAAGTGTGCGGATTTAGTCAGTCTATCCACGATCACCCAGATCGAATCATGCCCTCTCTGACTCCTTGGCAAACCCATGACAAAGTCCATGGTGATGTGCTCCCACTTCCACTCGGGGATTTCCAAAGGCTGTAACATCCCACCAGGCTTACAATGCTGAGCCTTAACTTGCTGGCACGTCAAACACTTCGCTACATGCTTAGCTACGTCCACTTTCATTCCATTCCACCAGTAGTGCTGACGTAGATTCTGATACATCTTCGTGCTACCCGGATGGATACTATAGTTGCTCCTATGAGCTTCCGATAAGATCCTCTCTCTTAGCTCCTCGTCATTGGGTGCGCACAGGCGTCCACGAAACTTCAGAATCCCATCCTCAGATACTTGAAAGTCAGGTTTCCTTTTCGCGGCATCCATTTCCAGGATCTTTTGGATGTCGGGGTCCGTAGATTGCAACGCTTTCACTTTCTCATGAATCTCTGGTTCAATCCTCAACATGGCTAGGAGACAAGACAGCTGACAGACCTCAAGCTTAAACTCTGAATCTCTTATTTCTTCCAACAGAGTCCATTCGTTAACCATCATACGCGCGATGCTGGATTTCCGACTCAGCGCATCCGCAACCTTATTTGCCTTTCCGGGGTGATACAGAATATCACAATCATAGTCCTTGAGTAACTCCATCCATCGACGTTACCTCATATTCAACTCATTTTGGGAAAACAAATACTTCAAACTCTGGTGGTCCGTGTAAATCTGAAATCTTTCTCCACACAAGTAGTGCCTCTAAATCTTCAAGGCGAAGATGATAGCTGCTAGTTCCAGATCATGCGTCAGGTAATTCATCTCATGAGGTCTTAACTGTCGCGATGCATAAGCCACAACTCTTCCATGTTGCATCAGGACGCATCCTAATCTCTTCAGTGACGCATCACTATAAATCTCATAACCTCCAAGTCCATAAGGAATTGTCAACACTGGTGCAATCGTCAAACGATGCTTGAGTTCCTGAAAACTCCTTTCACACTTATCCGTCCATTCAAACCGTGTATCCTTCTTTGTTAACCTCGTCAAAGGGGTGGCTATCGAGGAGAACTTCTCCACAAATCTCCTGTAGTAGCCTGCCAAACCTAGAAAGCTCCGAACTTCTGTCACTGACGTAGGTCTAGGCCAATTCGTTACTGCTTCAATCTTTGCTGGGTCCACCGAAATCCCATTTCCAGAGATGACATGTCCAAGGAACGCAACCTCGTTAAGCCAAAACTCGCACTTACTGAACTTGGCGTACAGCGAGTGCTCCCTTAACGTCCGTAGAACTATACTCAATTGTTCCTCATGCTCCTCAGGACTCTTTGAGTAAATCAAGATGTCGTCAATGAAAACGATGACGAACTGATCCAAGTACTCCTTGAACACTCGATGCATCAAATCCATGAAAGCAGCTGGGGCATTAGTCAATCCAAACGGCATGACTGTAAACTCATAATGCCCATATCTCGTCCGAAAAGCTGTCTTTGGTATGTCCTCCTTCTTAATTCTCAACTGGTGATAACCCGTCCTTAGGTCTATCTTGGAGAACACAGAAGCTCCTTGCAGTTGATCAAACAAGTCGTCTATCCTCGGCAGCGGATACTTATTCTTGACAGTCACCTGATTCAACTGCCTGTAGTCAATGCATAAGAGCAACGACTTGTCCTTCTTCCTTACGAACAAGACTGGCGCTCCCCAAGGCGACGCACTTGGACGAATAAATCCTTTGTCCAGTAGTTCTTGCATTTGAACCTTCAATTCCTTCAACTCCAACAAGGACATCCTATAGGGTGCCTTCGAGATCGGCTCCGTTCTAGGTGCTAACTCAATTACGAACTCTATTTACCTTTCTGGAGGCAACCCTGGTAACTCTTGAGGGAAGACATCAGGAAAGTCATGCACCACTGCTATATCCTCTAGCCTTGGTTCCTCTACGGTCAGATCCATCACGGCAGCTAAGTATGCTTGACATCCTTCGTCCAAAAGCCTAGTCACCTCAAGTGACGAAATCAAAGGGATTGAGGTTCCTCCTCGACTTCCCACAAAATCGAATCTATGGTGATAATTAGGATGCAAACGAATCACCCTGCTACCACAATCAACGATAGCCCTTTGTCTACTCAACCAATCCATTCCGATAATCACGTCAAAGTCAAACATATGCAACACAGCTAAATCTATCCGTTCCTCACTACCACCAATGACTATCTTACAATCTGGACAGCCTAGTGAAACCAACACTTTATCCTTCAACGGGGTGGTAACATGCAATATTACATCCAGCGGTTTCAATTCAATTCCAACCAAATCAGTAAACTGAGCAGATATGAACGAATGCGATGCTCCAGGATCAAACAAGGCATAGGCAGCATGATCACACAAAGTAACCGTACCTGTGACCATGCCAGACGCGTTCTCCGCTTCCCTTCGCGCCACAGCATACACCCTTCCCTGAGTTGGCGGCCTAATTGCGTTGTTCTGCTGGGCTCCAGCCTGCGGTCCCACTGGCGGTCGATTTCCTTGAGCTTGGGATCCTGGTACTTGGCTTGGGTAATTCCTTATGTGATGGCCCAGCTGGCCACACTTGAAGCAGGCACCCGTCCTGCTCGGGCAAGGTCCATTGCCATGCTTCCGCCCGCACAAGCGATAGTTCCAGTTCGACTGGTGAGCAGGTTTCCTAATATTCTTCCTGACTGGAGGGACAAAAAGTCGATTGCTCGCCATCGGCCTCTTGCCGAACTGGCAGTTATCCCTGGCAGGAGCGAATCGCGACCCAGAAACGAGTCCTCTTTCCTTCATATCCCTTTCCACTAATTGACCTCTTTCATAACCTTGTAGGTCCAACAACACCAACTGGCTGCGAAGGTCAGGTCTCAATCCATCTCTAAACCTTCTTGCCCTGTCCTCAAGGTCTTCAACTATCCTCGGGGCATACTTGGACATCCTTGTGAATTTAGCCTCATACTGGTCGATGGTCATCTGGTTCTGGCGGAGATTCTGGAATTCAACCATCTTCTGTTCTTGAGCCGCTCTGGAGAAATACTTAGCATTGAAAACTTCAGAGAAGACAGTCCAATTCGATTCCGTTCTTTCAGGGAAAACTCTTCCCTTGGTGGCCTTCCACCAATCGTTCGCAGTTCCACGAAGCTGGTACACAACTAGGATCACTTTCTCAGCCTCAGTACAACCCAGCACTTCAAATGCCTTCTCTAACTCCTCAATCCAAGCAGGGGCAGCTCCAGGGTCCCCTGTACTATCAAACTTCGATGGCTTCAGCTTCATACAGTGCTCCATCAGCTGGCCCATCACGCGATTCCCTTGCCCTTGGGCATTACCACCTTCATTGTCATGCCCGTGGTTTCCATTATTCCCATTTGCTAGGTTGGCGGCAGTGACTGCAGCCTCAGCAGCCTGGGCGACGGCAGCAGCTCTTTCTTGGGCCTGCCTGCCCATCAAATTCCCGATTTCCTCTAAGATCCTCATGACTCCATCGTACCTAGGATCTTCCACCACTTGTGGTCTAGAGCTAGACGCTCCTCCAGCACCCCTGGTGCGGTTGCTCATCTTGCTAAGTCTCACAACACCTGAGTCACTATAATTCCATCCAGGAATTAGAGACCTAAGCTATTTACTTAAGTCTAGCAAGGCTACGCCACTATCACAGCAGCAATCACAGTTAAGACAATCATTACTCAAGCAACCATCAGAAGCATCACAATCGTACCACACATTCAGTTGCTTCAGCAACTTCACCAAATCACAATCAGCTATCCAATCTAGCAATCAGCAATCAACACTTAGTGCCAAGTACGAAGCCTTATAGCCTTAAGTCTACCAAAGATGATGTCAGCCAATATGCCAATCACGAGCGTCATTTCACATGTCATGCATTTAATTGCCTAACTCTAGCGAATCCCTAAGGTCTTGCAACCCAGTCATCCTCAAATCATCACACCTTATTACTCCAGTCCTCAACCAACTTGGATCGAACTGACCTTGCTCTGATACCAAACAAGAGGGGATGTCACGCCCCGAGTCCTTCCGAGCGTGCTGCATCGCCCTAGATAGTGAGACTCATATGCACATGCGGAAGCGGCATACATAACTCCATGCAATACATAACAAGATGACTTGAGGAAAGAAACACCATTACATAACATGAAACAGATCCAGTCTTACAATATAGACATGAACTACCGTACATAAAGGTGGCTAGAGGAAAGGGGTTAGCCTACTCAAAATAAATCATCACTAAGGGACACGCGTCGCCATCCAGATTGACACTCCAAAAGTCAGAGGTTACTACTACGCCTAAGGGTCAGGCTCACAACTGCCAGATCAGACATTGGGGGCCGCGGGGTGGTACTCTACCCAGTCGCCCGACTGGGGCTCCTCTGGGACTTCTTCTTCATGTTCTGACTCGGAATACATTGGAACGTCTTCCTCCTCTGAGTCGGACCCTAAGTCCATAGGTTCGCCCTCGGCACCTACAATCTCCCACTCAAAACCTGTCTCCTCAATGGGATCGTCGTCGGCATCAGAAGGATCGATGACCTCGCCATCTGCAACGGGGTTCTGTGACTGCATCGCCAGGAAGCCCATACCTGGCTCGAGGTCGGTCTCCGGGTCAGAAATCTCGCCATCGGGAGGGTACACGATCATCGGATCCTGCTCATCGATAACGTCCCAAGGCACATCAAAAGATCTCAAGGGTCCCCAAGTAGTGTCGCCGTCTCGATACCACCACGCTGCGTACCTGTTTGGCCTCTAGTGATCTGCCCCTTCGTCCACCCAAACTATGATACGCTCACTAATAAAGACCCTATCCTCCCCCACTGGGTACTCGGTAACGTACTTCTCGGTCATTACTAGTACCCCAAAAGCTGGCGGCGACATGATCAGGGCTTGAGGTCTGAAAATATGGGTCCCACGATGGGGTGAGATAAACTCAATAAGCTAGTCCTAACCCTAAGCTAGGCACTTGGGATTTCCAGAAACTCCCAAATACATGCAATGACCAATTGTACAAAATCGGGCAAAAGGCATGCGATAACTCAATTAAAGCACAAATTGACATAAAGTTCACCAATCTAGGCTAGGCTTGGCTTCGTACCCTGGCACTTAATATCTCATAATATAGATGATAGCTTATACATATGATACGATTGTAATTCTCATGGCTCAGCCCGCGTAATAACGCATCAGGCTTGGTTAACCAATGAACCCGCGTTTAACGCATCAGGTTCCAAATGCCATCTCTCATGACCCGCGTTTAACGCATCAGGTTCCAAATGCCATCTCTCATGACCCGCGTTTAACGCCTCAGGTCTATCCTGCGTTTAACGCATCAGGATATCATTAAGCCCCGCGTTTAACGCATCAGGGCGCTATATGCACATAGGCTTATAATTCAACCAATTATAGCATAATGCAATCACATGTGCATAACGTCCATACAAGGACCATTCGGCCATTGACATCACAATTCCATATCGTAGCATTTCATCACATCATAATCAATCAAGGCCATTTCAAAACTTCGCGATTAATCATATTTTGATTGGAATAACTCACTTGTTATCACCATGTCCATTCGGCCCCATCACAATTCCTCAAAGCCATTCAATCAATTATGCTACATAGCCCATTAAATAGTCACACAAGGTTAATTTTCACCACTATGGCGCCACTCAATCAATCAATCCCCACATTAGAACCTACGACCAGAATTCAAATAAGAACGTTTGAACACTTTCAAGCCACGAATCACCAAGGCTACCCATGGTCGAATACATCTAGGCGCAAACAAGGGTTTCAACATCACAATTAGATTCTAGCAAGGTCTAAAACTTCGAACGGTACCACAAGCCATTCGGCCACTATGAGGACGCGCCCAATATCCTAATCCAACCATGGTTCTAACATTTCATGAGCTCCAAATCACCAATACAATCTGTCCAACAAAACACAAATTCGGATTCCACGGAGTTCCCGCCAAAACAGCCCACTAAACTCATCAAATTCAACCCTCATTCGGTCCTTCCATCACTAAGGTCCTAACATAAGTGTTGACACCTGATTTTTTGACCAGGTCTTTTTAGTTTTATTTTTGAAAAATCACAAAAAATTTATAAAAAGTCAAAAAATTACAAAATCAACTTTGGTGGCCTTGGCCAAGCCCAAGGAACCATTCTTGACCAAAAAATAATTTTTCACATTTTTCATATTTTTTAGTATTTTTGGAAAATAGAAAAATACTTAAAAAATCAAGAAAAATAGCATTTGAGGTCACAAAAATATGGAAAAATATCCAATATTTTTCCTTTTAATCCCTTTTATTTTTGACCTCTCAAAAAAATCAAAATCAGATTCAATTTTAGGTGTTCCTTTGTAACCCGTACTATTGAATTTGAAGAAAAAATAACAATTGAGTCTTTTAATTTGCAATTTTGGCATTTTTTAAGATCTTGACATTCAATCTGACTATCCCCTATTTCAATTTAGCCCAATCGTTTGCACAATATGCTCAATTGCACGGATTTGACAAAATTACATACTAAAATTGCATTTTAGTCCTTGAAATTAAGCATAATTGAAATTACTTTCAATTCAAGGGCTATCATTGCAAATTGGACATGCTACCCAATGGATTTCACCATTTTAAATCGATTGGTACAGGTGGTTTGACTCAATTTGATCATTTACATCCTCAATTACACGATCCCCAATTTCCAATCAAATGAAAATTTGGGGATTTTGTAGAAATTGATGAAAACTTTTGGGCAAAACCACATTTCTAGATAGAATTCATGCCCTAGATTCGATTATAAGGTTCAATTGCAAAATTTTTCCATTAATTTGGGCCTAATTTGAAAAGTCCTATTCGGGACCGGTTCAGACCGGTCAGACCGCCGGTCAGACCGGTCGAACCGGTCCGCTACAGTGTCTTCGTCTTCATCTAACCTGCGCACAAATGAACAGTGCAAGGTTGAATTTCAACAGGGAAATTGACCAAGCAATCGGCGGCAATTAAAAAAGAACTAGTGGGGGTTCCATTCGCCACAACATTCCCCGTCGATTGACACCAAGAGCATGACCAATGGCCGCCGGAGCAGGGAGCAATCGGCCAGTCAAACCTTCGGACCTGCAAAAGTCAACAAAGGCAAAAACAGCTCAAATCCTTGCCAAATTCGTGCGAAATGAAGCTCACCGCGGAACCAAAAGGAACTGAGCGAAATACCCATCTTCCCCGACTTCGTTTTGACCCAATTGCACGTGACTACACGTGCCAAACCGAGTCAGTTGGAGGTCCACCGCTCGGCGCCGAAAATCGAACAAGCTATATAAGCTAACAGGCCTTCGCGAAGAGGGAGGACGGTTAGTTCAGTTAGAGCAAGGAGTACATAATCGCGCGAGAGAGAGAGAACGCAGGAGAGAGCTCGTTCTCCGACCTCTGTCGTCGAGAATCGGAGCTCGAATTACAGGGCACCGGTTGAGCTGTTTCCGGCTGAACCACAGCCAAAGAAGGCTTTCTGAAGCTTGACCAGAGCGCCAGGAAGCTAACGCAGTCGGCCGCGCACAAGGAATCTGCGAGAATAGGTGAGTCATAGTCTCGAGTCTTCCTTCAAGCTCTCATGGCGATTCACGTGTTTCTTGATCATTCATGCAATTAATGTGTGCGTTTCGTTCCCCTAACATCACTGACCATGTTCGCGTCTTCATTTTGCATCGATTTTGCTCACATACCCCGAATCGAGTCTTCCGATTTAGCCTCCATAGCCGATTCTTGCCCAGCCAAATCTGGGCCGAGCGAGCTCGATCGGAGCTCGAGGTAAGTTCCCTAAACATTGAATGATGCTTCACTGTTAATGAATTGGTTTAATACGCCATGAATTGCCTGATTAGAGTACATGAGTGTGTACTGGTTCTTGTTCGATCGCGCTTGATTCTGTGAATGGATTCGTGTAATCTTGAGATATGATAAAATAGAAGCGATTTCGAGTTGATTGGCGCTGGTTTCGCACGATTCCATTAAAGTTTCACCGTTGGATCGACGTCGGAGTGCTTCAGCCGTCCATTTCGCCGGGGTCGAAAGGTTGAAGACGATGCTGACTTGGCAGGTCAACGAGTCAAAGCGCTTAGGTGGCGATCGACCATTGGTCCACGCGTCAGTCCAGTCAGCTCGGCCGTTGGAGGTTGTTATTCGAATAGGTAGATCCAACGGCTGAGATTTTTTGAGCCCAACAAATATTGTCCGTCCGATTAGAAATTAGGATAATGAAAAAATGATTTTAAATCGGAAATAAAAAATGATGGAAACGGCGCCGTGTGGGTTAGTTAGGAGGCGACGTCGTTTAGGTTAGTGGGATCGGACGGTCCAGATCAAGTCCCATGTTCTAATCGCAGCCGTAGGTTCAAGTAATTAGATCGGATGACCCTGGTCAAGTCTTCAATCAATCTGAACCATAGGATTTGGTAAGTCAATCCAAAGATCGTGGGTCAGCCACGTGGCCCATTAAGGACCGTCAGATCAGTGCCAAATAACCTGAAAATCAGAAATGTATTAAACGGCGTCGTTTCGACCAAGGATTTCGCGGGTCCGGGCCTGGGCCGGGTTCCGGGCCGAGCGGGTCGGGTCGACCCGGTCCGAATCACATTTTTTTATTATTAAAAAATCAATAAAAAATAATAATAATAATAAAAAATCAGAAAAATCTTAGAAAATCCAAAAAATGCTAGAAAATTCCAGAAAATTCCAAAAAAATGTGGAAAATTTGTGGAAAAATCCTAGACATTCCAGAAATCCCCAAAAATCGAGGGTTGACCACAGACAACTGGTCAACCCTATTTTTGGGGTTTCTTATCTAATTTTCCGAAACTTGACGACATTACCCTTTAGGGGTAAGTTGCCTCTGTTGTGCATGCTAGATAAGGCCGATAATGCCAAGGTGAGAATTAGGGTCGATTAGACGACCAATTCTTAGGTTCGGGTTTTCGAGTCCCGCCTCTTTTCTCAAAATGACGATTTTGCCCTTTAATGGGAAAATCGTCTTTCTTGTCTCAATCGAGTTCTGAAAATTGCTTGAAGTTAGGGTTTGGGTCAGGTGGACGACCAACCCTAATATTTGAGATTTTCAGTTCTCATTTTTGTCCAAAATGACGACTTTACCCCTCCAAGGGTAAAATCATTTTTAAATACCAAAAAATCCTGGAAATTCAAGAAAAATAGGAAATAGATTGGATTGATGGCCAATCCTATTTCCTCTGTCTTTTGACTTCCCAATTCATCTAAAATGACAAATTTTTCCTTTTCGAGGTGAATTGTCCCCGAATTATTCAAAATTACGATTCTGCCCCTCATGGGCGAATCATGTCCAAATCACTCCTAAGCCTTGATTGATATTTCTCTAGGCTAATAGGACCTCATTAGGGATGCCATGCTGATTTCATGTGTTTTATCCGCATGTACTGGATCCTTGATTTGCGCACTTATTTCTATTGGTTGTGAGTGATAGGGTAGTATTTCCCATCTGCATGAACTCTTAGATTTAGGATCTATACCTCACTCATCTGCATGAAATCCTAGGATCAGATAAACCATTCAACATAGGTACCGAAAGGGCGTCAACTTCGACAATTGGCGTAACTAAGTCCCCGAACCCACTTCTCTGGTTTCCGCAGAATCGAATAGATCACTCCCAACTATTCGATAGGGTTTCCGATCGTACCCTCCACGAAACGATTGGTGGTGACTCCTTGGCATGTACACTCATCACATGTCACTAGACCACACTGAAGGTCGACCACGTATATCCAGCAGTTGCGATTTGGGTAATGGTCCTTGGGAGAGGCCCGCGTCCGATCAAGCCAGCGATCGGGCGGCCCATTAGCCCGCTCCCGCTCCACAGCTCGCGAGAGGGTCGCGACAATAAGGTTAGAACAAGCTTACCTAACTCAAAAGTCCAAGAAAACCAATTGAAAATGGCTGCAAGTGGCATGGGGCACGGTGGCTCCTCGGCGAACAAGTCTGGCCTCTAGGAGTTCCATGCGAAAACAATCAAGAACAAACCTTAATACCACTCCTAACACAAGTCTATAACCTCCTAACATGTCTACCTAGGCACCAAGAGTCACTTACCTCAAGATCAAACAAAACTCCCCAAGAACAGCCCCGGTTTCCTCCCGATTCGGTTCTGATCAGCAGCGGCTCGGGCGGCCTTCGAGCTTGAGCGGGGCTTCTTCGCGGCTCAAAGGTGAGAGGAGGTGGCGTTGGTGATGGCTGAGGGTGGTGGCGCGGCGTGAAGTGGCGGCTGGTGGCTAGTTCCACCCGGGACGCCGAGAGGGAGAGAGCGAACGAGAGGGAGATGAGAGCGCGAGAATGAGAGAAATAAGAGGGAGTCGGCCGAATGAGGGGGTGAGAGAGCTTATGAGGGAAGGAATTTTGGAGGGAAAAGGGATGAGTGGGGGTTGGTAATGAGGCAAGGTACATGAATAGTTGTTTGGAGTGAAATGGTGTAAGAGGGTTGGTAGTGGGGTAGTCACTCATCAATTCAATCAAGTCTCTTCCTAATCACTCTTGTCAACTCACCAATCAAAGGAACAAATGACCATAATGCCCTCAAGAATTCGGCCAAGGGTGGGGATAAGCAATGTCCATTTTGCCCTAGTATATTTCTAAGAGGAAAAGCACTAACTTAAGGATATAAAGGCAATCTCCTAATCGTCGGTCCGAATTTCGCTTTTTTGACTTATACGAGGCTAATTCTAATCTTAACAACTCCCCGACGAGGCGACGTCCAAGTTTACTCCTTTGTGATCTCCGAATGTCCGGTCTCTAATCTCGAAGTCCAATCCATGCCTAAATTCATTCAATTGTCATTCCAGCGCGTCTCAGACTAACGGGCGGCTCTTAGGAGTTACGCGTATCGACCCGCGACTAACGTCACGTTTAAGGGTTACTCGAGCCACGGCAGCTTTGGTTGTCATGTAATCGCGATGGTCAATTACTAGTCCCGAAGGTTACGACCGTTAGGAATCGATTTAGGTTAATTCGTAAATCACATCATGGTCATACGGAATCACCCATGAACCAATCGCATGACACTAGCAAATCGTTCTAAAACCATTCTTAGATCGACCTTTAGTGGTCCAAAATATTTCCTCGATGATCCTTATGGTCAAAGCGTCGACTCGTGGTTAAGTTCTTTGGTCCACGTACTTTAAATCCTATATGGCCATCCCCCTTTGGTTAGTCGACTCGAGAGTGATCAATTCTAAGCGAGTTTAATTCGAATACATCGATAGACATTCATTCATTAATAAGCTTCGAGATAGGGTCAAAATTCAGAATGTCACAGTCAAAAGGAGGGCCAGAAGGAATGTCAGAAGGAGCATCAAAAGGAGACCCAAAAGGAAAGTCGAAAGGAACGTAAGAAGCTAGTAATTTTTTTTTTTTTTTGGAAGCTAATAAATCGAATGTCAGTTATCTCCTAAAATTGTATTTAAGGTAAGTGTCTCATTTTTTTTTTCGTATATCTGATTAACGGTGATTAATTGATTTATTAAAGGAATTTTCCTATTTCTCCTTGAAATTATTTTTGTTTTCAAAAATAACCGCCACTTTTATAAAACACCGAACCGTCACCCATGCTTTCTTACTTTCAAACCACTCTCAATCGAAACCCTAAAACTATGTTGAACATCTCTCTTGCTCTCAATTTCTCTCTCAAATCAACACACTCTTTTCCAAAGTTTCAAACTTTCTCATCCAAATGGCTCCGAAATCAGTCTCTGACTCGAAGAAGACTCCTCAGACGAAGAGAAAGTTCTCCTCTTCAACTGCAAGCACCACCAAGCCTACGGAAACTGAAATCAACGAACATCGAGAGGCATTCCGTTTGGCAAAAGGTTTGTCTTTATCTATTTTCGAAGAGAAAGAAGCCATGGCACACACTGTTAAGCCAATGTACGATAGCATTAAGGCAGCATGGGATTTTGCTGATCAACTTTAAAAACTTCTAGATATTCACAAATTCGCTAGTGAGAGCGAATTGCTAGAGTTCTTTAATTTTCCTGGAAAGGTCGTTGAACCAATTGCTGTTAAAGAACCTGAATCTGCCTCTAGAAAGGGAAAGGAAAAAGTAGCAGAGCCCAGTTTGAAAGTAACTACACGAAAACCCTCTCCAATTAGGTCTGGCAGCACTAAGGCAAAGGTCGAAGATGATGATGATATCATGTTCAATGACTTTGTGAAGAACATTGGGTTAAATTTAGATAAAAGCTTTCCCGATCCTGAATTTCAAAGTCAAGCACATAAGGACAAGTTCGAATCCTTGAAACAGAGAGGCATCATACCACACAAGGTATTTGATTTGAAGTACTTTGACAGTAATGGCATCCCTCTTAGAAAGCATCTTCAAAAGGCCAACCTATAGTTTTTTGTAATCAAAAGGAGTTTCACTTTTCTTGACTTGGTAGCTTATTTTTACTCCAATCTTCATTTTGCCAACTTCAACACTATGTTCTTCATTGTGCGTAGAAAACAATATGTGTTGTATGTTCATGAATTGGCCTTCATTATGAGCACCAGAAAAAAAAAAAGGGCTTTCAAACCTCTGGATGTTACTGCTGAGGAGGCTTTCTGTTTTCTTACTAGAAAAACAAGCTTCTCCAGAGAGTCGAAATCTCATATAGCTTACAATGATTTTCCCCTGAAACACACAATGATGCACAAGGTTGTCATAGAATGCCTCAGACCAAAGACAGCCTCAAAGACAGACATATCAAAGTATGAGGCAAAACTGTTGTGGGGTATCTTGCAGGGAAAGAAGATTTCTTTTGCCCTCACCGTCCTACTACACATGTACAGATCAGTCCTCAAGCCAAAGGGACATCTACCTTATGCCAGTCTGATCTATAGAATAATTGAATATTTTAATATCAAGACTTCTGGAGAACTTATCAAAAAGGAGATCCCCTTGATGATTGTTGGGGAAACTATGATGGGCAAGATGGGTTTCAAAATGACACCTGCTGGATGGAGGACCAAGAACAATGAACCAGTTCTTGAGGAGTTTGAGGATGAGTCAAAACAGAAGTCTCCAAAAAGGAGAAAGGTTATGGCTATCAAGGGTCAACAAGAAGACACTTCATTTGATTATCAGTCCAGAAGAAGCAGGACAGAATCTGACTCTGAAGCTACTCTATCCAAAGGTGCTTCAGATGGAGAAAGTCAAACTAAGAATCAGAGTCACAGTGCTGAAGAAGAAGGAGATGAAAATGAAACAGAACCAAAAGACAAAGTTGTGTACATTTGTGATTTAACAGAGGAAGATTTCCTCAATATGTGGACTGATGAGGATGTTGCGAGAAAAGAAAATGAAACAGAGTATCATGATACTCTCTTCACCTTTGACTATGAGCAGTGGTCAGCACAGGTACTTGCACAGATGACATCAGAAGAACAGGTGGCAGAACCAGATGATGTTGAGGCTTACTCCGTATCCTCTACCCGATTAACTGTTCTCAAAGGCAATTCAAGCTTGGCAACTGCAATTGCAAGAGAGGATCAACTCTCGAGTGCTCAATCCATTCCAATGGACATTGATGAAGAAATAGATTATGTGCCAAGTACAAAAGCTAAAGGAAAGAAGGCTATAACTCAAGGGGAGCCTGTGCCTGCAACCTCGGATGTCTTTCTAACAAAAGTGTTAGCCTCTCAAGCATTTCCTAAAGCTCAATCTGAGGGGGTGAATTTAGCAACAAAAGGGATTGACACCACAAATCAGGAACCAGCTCCCACAGCACCACAGGTGGAAATTCAGAAGCAAATGGAGAATCTTCAACAAATTCTCATCCAGACTCTGACTGCTGTGGAAACCAGGTTAGATCAGAAACTGCATAACTTTGAACTGAAGGTTGATGGAAAGTTGCAGGGCATGGCAAATCAGGTGACAAATCTAGAGAAGTCTATTGATTTGTATGGCAGAATGTTCTGTGATGAGATTGCAAATTTACCTTCGTATACACTAGTGAGGACTGACAGAGCGACTTCAGCATTACCTACATCTCAAGCTGTCAGAAGTCATGCTCAAAGAATGGGAGAAGTATATGTCAGACCTTATTCAGTAGGGACTGATACAAAGCCTGAAGATATTCCTTCCACATCCAAAATACCAACACCTTCTTCTTAATTTTTAAAAACACAAAGATGTCATTTGTTATGAAATTTCATTCTTTTTAACAATTCCTTCGACAAGCATATTCCTTCTTATATACATTCTTTTTTGCTGTTGATAAAAAGGGGGAGAGATTTCTCTATTTACTAGTTATATTTATCTTTTACTATAGTGCAGGATATTATTTGTGAGATATTATTTTGTGCAGGTTATTATTTCCAATTTCTAATTATGTTTTCCTGCAGGAGGAGAAAATTGAGTGACATTATATTATTTGTTTACAACTCTTGACATATAGTGTTTCATCAGATTTTGTAGTTTTGTCACCATAAAAAAGGAAGAGATTGTTGTGGAAATTCTCCTATATTTTGATTCTGACAAAACTATCAAAAGGATTTGTATAATGTTTTATGATGCAGAAAAATGAGTGAACAGTAGGTTGTGTAGATCTATTTCTGTCACGAGGACAAAGGGTCAGAAGGAGTGCTTCTGGACCAAGTGTCAGAATGAGTGCTTCTGGACCAAGTGTCAGATGGAGTGCTTCTAGACCAAGTGTCAGAAGGAGTGCTTCTGGATGAAGGGTCAAATGGAGTGCTTCTGGACGAAGGGTCAGATGGAGTGCCTCTAGACCAAGTGTCAGATGGAAGTGCTTCTGACGAGGTCAGATGGAAGAGCTTCTGACGAGGTCAGATGGAAGTGCTTCTGAGGAGGTCAGATGGAGTGCATCTGAAGACTGTCAGATGGAGCTGCTTCTGACGGTCAGGTTCAATATGATCCTCCATTTCGTGCAACGATCCTTATACAGTGACAGATAGACCTTATCAAATCTCCGAATTACCATTCCATGATAACTGATCTAATTCAGGAAATTCTTTATGAAGACGAAACTTGAAATTTGTCAATTTCTGCATCTCCAAAACATGAAGACCCACGTATGGCAGGTTTCCGATCAAGGTAAGGTTTCTTATGGAAATTTGTGATATTTGATTGACATGATGTCCCTTCCAAACAATCAAGGGATTTTCTACAATTGATTATTATCTTCCCAAAATATCTCTTCGGGGACCAATACGGATTTACTACACTTATGGAAACTGGAGATTTAGTTGTGTGGGCGACTAAATCAGAAGGGTTCAATATCTTCTTCAACGGTCCTCATATCTTCTAAGATACAGTCTCGTTCAATCACGATTGATGACGTCCAATCAAGGATTGAAGAGCGATCTCTTGGCCGAGCATCCAACGGCTAGTTTGGAGGCAGGGGAGTATAAAAGAAGAACCATGGCGATATGAGAAGATGACAAGAACAACAATCCAAAAGTGCACTCGTGATTCGAATTGTACCCAAAATCATTCTGAGTGCTCAAAATCTCATTCATTGTGAGAATCTGTAAGAGAGAGAAATCAAGTGGTTGAGTGATTGTAATTCTCTTGATTCTTCATAGTGAAATCCAGTCGATTGGCTGTCATCGTGGGAGAGTGGAAGTAGGCTTGAAAAGCCGAACCACTATAAACTCAACGTGCTCTATTCTCTTCCCTACTCTATTGCTGCTTTTGAATTGTGTACTATTTCCTGCTGATTGCATATTGAAATTATCATTAATTCCGCAAGAAATTTCAATATAGTTGTGTATTCACCTATTCACCTCCCTCTAGGTGATATTGCTAGATCCAACACACATAAAGCCTCAGATTCAAAAGTTCACAATGTTCTCAATCATCGTCCAAGAATCCTCGCTTGCAATTACCATTAACATAATCATTTATGTAAAATCGAGTTCACCGAAGTTACTAAAACTTTCTAGAACTCCTCACTTGAATAAGGATCACAATTCATACAATGATCCATACATCTCATATAACATGGCATAACATGATTTGGACTATACATGAATACTTTACACATCAAATGATGAGATTGCATGATACATGCCATCAATCAATTCTTGAAAAAACGCCCCAAAATATGTATATCATGAGCTTCAAACGTATTTTCAGAATTTTTAAATCATCAAACATGTCCAAATAATATATCAAATCGGAAAAAAAAAAAATCGATACGAACGCAACGGTACCTCGCATGCCCCAATTGGAGCTCATATGCATCCACACAAGCCGATCAAAGTTTCATCTTTGATTAGTCAACGCTTGGTCAACGGGGTCAAAATGCAATTTCTCAAAATTTCGAGGATAGAATCGCAATTTCCAAAAAGATCGAGGTCTGAATTGCAATTTTCAAAAATTTAAGGACTAAATTACAATTTCTAAAAATTTCGAGGACTAAAATGTAATTTTTGAAAAGTTCGGCGACCAAATTGCAATTTTCTGAAAGTTCGAGGACTAAAATATAATTTTCATAAAGTTGGTCAACGATTGACCAATCAACGGTCAACGAAAGAAGTCAACGGTCAACGCATGACCGGGTCAACGGGTCGGACTTGGACCGGGTCGGAAATCGGGTCGGGTCAAAACGGGTCAAAATCGCTCAATGACGTCATCATACGGAACGTGACGACATCATCAGCTCGAACGCGCCCCAGGCACGCGCACAGCGCGTGGGCATGTGAGGCCTACGCGCATCGCGCCTCACCGGCGCGGTCCGCCTCCTCCGGCGGCAGTTTTTGGCGGTCGACCCCTCAAAATGCTCGTCTCGTCAATACGATCCTGATGGTATATACACATCCCATTTTCGTTGAACAAAATTTCACGAAAATGCCTCGAAACGCCGTTGTGTCGGGAACCTTATCCGTGGTGGCGCGTGGCGCGCGTGCGGCGTCCTCCAGCCTCCGTTGGCGGCGTTCGACCTCTCAAAATTCTCGTATTGTCGATACGAGTCTAATGGTATACTCAATTACCATTTTTACTAAGCAAAATTACCTAAAAAGTCGTTAATGCGCTACTGTGTCGGGATCAGTCCCATGGCGGTGCGTGCGGCTGCTCCCGGTGTTGCCTCACGACGGGCGACCACTCAAAATTCTCGTATCGCCGAGCTCGTTCCAACCATGTTTACGAAATACAGTTTTGTCGTACACAGCAGATCGGAAACCCAATGAACAGTAACCCCGAAAATTTGATTTTTCTTGTTCGAAATTCGTATAAAACGCAAACGATCAGGAAACAAGAACACATGGCTCTGATACCAATGAAGGGTATTTCATACAATTATTAATCAAGATCTATAAACGAAGCGGAATAATATAGATCCACATACCCATAAGCACGAAGCACGGATTCCAGCAATATGTCAATCAAACCGTTGTACTGGATCGTCAAGCCTTGAGATCAAACTTGAATCACTGATCGATGAGGTATATCACGTAAAACGAACAAACCTTGAATCCACAGATTAAGAGCCCCCTGTCGCAGGTGAGACACGATCCATATCCGCCGATCGATCGTCGTCGAGAGAGTTCTTCCATGGAGCTTTTTTTGGGAGAGAGTTTCTGTCTATAGTAGTTTTTAGAACAAAAAACGTTTTGGAGAAGAGAACGTTATCTCTTCTCTCTCTCTCTATCTCTTTCTTAGGATAGGAAATAATTTAATTGATTGCAATCAAATATTGCAATAATGGCAATTAGCCAATTTAGCCCTTAATGGGCGTTTTATATCCAACAGATCTTGCCCCAATATCCCAGTGATTCCTTGAAATCATATCCATAGTCTTGCCCTTCTTAATTCGGAGAGATCATTTGTATACCCGTACATCACGTTCCCTTGCCTTGTATTCGTGGGATATAATAACCTTCTCTCCCTTTCTTTCTTTTTCTATTTTCTTGCCACGATTCACGGCAACTTATAAGTTCATAACCCTAGCCTATTCCCATTTTGGGCGGAACAGATCTACTAATTCTTTGATTCCAGTTAGTAAGAGAGATCTTAAGTTAAGAAATAGATTCTAGAAGCGTGTGTTTTCTATTTGTGGAACTTCGGGCATATGGACTTCACGTTTGCGAATCCTGCGTGGGGAATCACCAAATAAAAAATTGATTTTCGCCAACCCCCCCCCCCCCCCCCCTTCTTTTATTCCCAAGCAGTTGAACGCATATGAATGCATCTCGAACCATCTCTACATCACATGTAATTTCGGTCCAATAGTCGGATTCTAGGATTACACAACCACTCATTTTAAGTCAATCCCCACCGTCCAATTATTATCCGATTGTATGTTCTAGTTGATATTTAATGCAAATGCTCCTAACATGCGATTAAAATTTTTTGGTTTAGGAATCGAAGTTGGTCCCTAATTTTCTATGCATTATACACCTAAATGCGACGTCAAAATTTATGTGACAACAACTTGATGTAAAGAAAACCCAAACGTTTCTAGAAATTATGTATATATAAAAGTTCGTTACAAAATTCGTCCCATGCTTGGTCGTCGCAAAATTCATGGCTGAACAAATTTCGTCGCAAAGTTCATCGCTAATTTGCGACGAACCCAATTTGCTACGGAAAAATTTTCTTCGCAAAGTTCATCGCTAATTGGTGACGAAACCACTTTCATCGATAATTTGCGACAGAAATTATTTCGTCGCAAAGTTCGTCGATGATCTGCGACGAACCGTTTTCGTCGCTAATTTGCGACTGATATTTTTCGTCGCAAATTAGCGACGAATTTATTTTTTTCGTAGCTAAATTTTGTGACGCCGAATTAGCCACGAATTTTTGTTCACCGCTAAATTCGTCGTAAAAATCGATTAGCAACGAATTTTGTCAAAATTTTTGTCGCAAATTTCGTGGCTAGAACTTTTTTTTTTGCTGATATTGAGACTTCCAAATTATATGGACAATTCTAGAGAATCCATGAGCTCATTCTGGAGAATCCATGATCAGGTAACATTGGAGAATCCATGAGCTCATTTGAACAATTCTGTGTAAAATAATGCAAGACAGGGGCAAATTGTATGGATATGGTGTTTCATATATTATCTTCCCAAATATTCGATTATTGTTCATTTTTACAGCTTCCCTTGAGATACTCAAGAAACCAATATAGAAAATTGTCAATATTAAGAACCTAAAATCAACCTTTTTTTATTTTATTTTCATCCCTTATATCCTTGAGGTTTATTCCTACGCCAAATGAAGCTTTTGGATATTCCTTACAATTATCTCTTTAACTAGCTAGATAACTTTCTCATAGAAGCTTCATTGCATAAGGTACCTGCCTCAAATTTGCATGCAATCATAAGGGATGTTTGAAATGAAGGCAACATGGACTTATATATTGTGCAAGAAAACGAGATACTATACTGTAATTGCTCATGGAAAATCCATTCTTACTTTGGAAATCAATTTGCCCATCAGCCACAATTTGACAATATAAATAGCCAAGAACGATCCTCCTGATTCTCAGGGACCAGTTGTTTATCTCGTTGAAGTTCCATATGCCACGCCATTGCATGATAATGGAAGAGTGTCCTTTTTCAAATTTTTTTTTAGATTACTAACTCATGAGGATATTTTTCACGTTTCTATACAGGTAGGAAGAATCTAAGAGATGGCATCAGCTTGGATAAATATTGTCATATCAGTAGGAGCATTGTTGCACTACCATATCGGAATCACAAAGGCGCAACTCGACATCGGCGTGAACTATGGAATGGTCGGAGACAATCTTCCCTCTCCGGCCACTGTGGTTCAACTTTTCAAGAACTACAGCATTGGAAAAGTGCAACTTGCCGAGCCGAACTTGGACGTGCTCGATGCGCTTGCGGGCAGTGGAATAGATGTCACGCTAGGCATACAAAACCAAGACATAGAAACCATAGCATCGAGTGCCAAAGAGGCTATGATATGGTTCAACACCTATGTGCTGCCACACACCAATGACATCAATTTTCAGTATATTACAGCGGGTCATGAAGTCGTTCCGGGAAATTTAGCTAAATATGTATTACCGGCTATGCAAAATATACAAACTATTAAAAATTCCTACGGGTTAGCTGGATCGAGGGTGTCGACAGTAGTTGCGACCAATACCTTGGGGAGTTTAGACCCACCCTCAAGCGGTGCATTTGCCGATGAAGCTCGAGATGACATGGTTGGAATCATAAACTTCTTGTCGAACACTAGCTCGCCGTTACTAGTTAATGTGTATCCCTATTTTGTAAATGCCTCAGATCCAACAAATGTAAGATTAGATTATGCTCTAGGTACCGTGACCGTTCCGTTGGTCAAGATGACAACTTGGGTTACAAGACCATGCTCGATGCGATCGTGGATGCTTTCTACTGGGCGATGGAGAAGGAAGGCGTGAGCTACATAGACGCGGTGGTTTCCGAGAGCGGTTGGCCTTCGGCCGGAAACGGACTCATCACCATTCCGTTGTTCCCACAAGCTTATAATCAACACTTTGTGAAGAAGTTTCTTGCCATGCAATCCACTCCCAAGAGGCCGGACCACTATTTGGAAGGATTCATCTTTGAAATGTTTAATCAGGATCAAAAACCACCAAGCATGGAGCAGAATTGGGGTTTATTCTATCCAGATGGGACGCCGGTTTATACTGTATTTTCATAGGGTTGATTTAGAGAAGTAGACTGAATCCTTTTCAAGGTAGTCTAGGAAATAAGTAGTGAATAATGTTTGAGTATGAATAAGTATTCACTGGTTTGTTGTTGATAAAGCAAATCCTCCAAGATTTGTGTTGATTTCATTAATTGAGCCAATCTTCTATGATTTGTGTTGGTCCTATTGATATAGCAAATCAATCTTCTATGATTTGCGTTGATTCTATTGATAAAGCAAATCATCCATGATTTGTGATGATATTGTATATTCTTACCTGTTTGTAAAACTTTTTGTACATGTTATAAATATAATACAAATCGCCACATCAATTGAGTGTGCGATCAATTCACGTTCAAATACGTTCATGGCATCAGAGCTTTCTCAATTTTTTTCATCTTATCTCTCTTCTTCTTTACAATGTCTTCTTCTTCAGCATCCTACAACACTACTACCGCTACCATCGCTGCTAACTCTTCATCCTTGTCGACTCCCTCCCAACCATCCTTTGCTCTCGGCAATATATCTCATGTTCTCCAGATCAAACTAGATTGCAACAATTATCTTCTATGGCGAGCGCAATTTCTTCCTTTATTTCTTCCTCATGGTTATCTTCATTTTGTTGATGGCTTGTATCCTTGTCCGGCACCTACTATCACTACTGCTGATCGTACTGCGACCGTCAACCCGGATCATACTGTCTGGCATTATCAAGATCAACTCATCCTCTGTTGTATCCTTTCTACTCTTACTGAATCAGTTTTCTCTCACATTATCGGTTTGAGACTTCTCATGATGTCTGGACTTCGTTTGAGAAACTTTATTCTCCTCAATCTCAAGCTCGCACAATACAATTGGAGTATCAGATCTCTATAGAAGGGATCTCTTTCCATGGAGCCCTTTGTTCAAAAGGCTAAGAGTATTGCAGATCATCTTTCTGCGGCTGCTCATCCGATCTTTGATTCTCAACTAGTTCTCAGCATCCTCGGTGGCCTAGGGTCGGAGTACGATGCATTTGTTACCTCAGTTACATCTCGTCTCGATCCACTACCTATTGATGACTTCCTTTGTCTTCTTTACAATCAGGAGGTTATTCTTCAAAGCCGCACCACTGAATCTCCAATTGAATCTTCTCCACTTGTGAATGTTGCAGTTAAATCAACTGATGCTCAAAATTCTCCCTCTAATGGTCGAGGTCGTAGCCGAGGACGAGGACGCGGCCGAGGCCGTGGTCGTAATTTTTATGATGGAACTTATTCTAATTCTCGAATCATCTGTCAGGTATGTGGTCGTGCAGGTCACTCAGCTCTCCAACGCTACCAACGGTTTAATCTGGGTTAAAAAGCCAATTCTGGCTCTCCATATGCAATGTATGCCTCTTCAACTAGTGATTCGTTTGACCCATACTGGTACCCAGACTCTGGTGCCACTCATCACCTTACACCTGACATGGCAAATTTGAACATTCGAAATGATTATTCTGGCACCGATCAAATTCGCATTGCAAATAGATCAGGTTTGCAAATATCACATATTGGTTCTTCCATCTTATATTCTCCTACCAATTCTTTTAATCTACGAAATATTTATCGTGTTCCATCTGTCAAGAAGAACCTTATATCTGTTTCACAATTTACTAAGGACAATGATGTGGTAATTGAATTTCATCCTGCTTTCTGTTGTGTTAAGGATCGATCCTTGGGGAACGTCCTGCTCAAAGGCTAGAGTAAGAATGGACTCTATCGTTTTACTAATGCACGTACCATTAATAAGGTACCTATACAGTCAAATAAATCACCACCAGCTTTATCTTGCTTCATCGGTGAATGAGTTTCTACTTCTACTTGGCATGAGCACTTGGGTCATCCAACTGCTCGCGTTACTTCTTTAGTTATTTCAAAGCATGGCCTCTTGATATCTGCTTCATCATCATCATCTAGTTTCTGTGAATCACGTCACTTGGGCAACTCGCATCGTCTTCCCTTTACTAGATCAATTACCACTTGTAATGCTCATTTGGAATTAATTTATTCTGATCTATGGGGACCTTCTCTAGTTGCATCATTGAATGGTTTGCATTATTACATCATTTTTATTGATGCCTACAGTGGATATACATGGTTTTTTCCACTTACTGTGAAATCTGATGCTCTTTCTACTTTGTGCGATTTAAATCCCAAGTGGAAAAAATATTTTAACTGTAAGATCAAGGCCCTTCAAACTGATGGAGAGGGTGAGTATAAGAAATTTGATCCTTATCTTCGTCTTCACGGCATCCTGCACTGTCTTTCATGTCCGCACACGCAGGAACAAAATGGTCACCATCACATTGTAGAAACTGGCATTACATTGCTTACTCAAGCTTATATTCCTCGTTTATATTGGATTGATGCGTTCCTCACCGCAGTATTTCTGATTAATCGCTTGCCTACATCAGTGTTGTTGAGAAAAACCCTTTTTGTTTCTTTTTCAGTTGTGATCAGTAAATGGTTGTGGATTAGAAAAATTTGTGGTTTCGCAGCTATGGAATGATGATTGGGATTATTTCAAAAATTTGTGCCAATTAAGTTTTGAATCTCTTGTTATGCCAATTCAGCCTCTCTGACCAATTTTGACTGACCGATACTGATGGGGTAATTTTTTACTAGTATTTTAATATTTTTAATATTTTTATTTTTTTCATCTTCTTCTCTCTAGCAGATTGTTGAGGAGGCAAGGGCAGCCACTAGAGCTAATGCCATTTCGCGAGGCTAACATTGTCGACAGTCGAGCCTCACCATTGCCCAATTGGGTGCCATTGTTGGGCAATGGCGAGGCTGATGAGGTCAAGCCTCGCCAGATTTTCCCTCTCGCCATTCGTCTACCTGGCTATAGGCTGGAGGAAGAAGACGAACAAAGAAATTTGCAAAAAATAAAAATAAAAATAAAAATAAAAATAAAAATAAAAATTTTAATAAAATATTAAAAATATTATTAAATATTATCTCGTTAGCACCGGCAGAGTTCACGTCAGTGCCAATTGGGTCCATGTCAACGCTGCCGGCAAAAATTGATTGGATAGACTGAATTGGCACAAATGCAAAAGGTTTAGGATTGAATTAATGCAAATGCAAAAATTTTAGAACTGAATTGGCAAAATTAAATGTTTATGACTGAATTAAAGAAAGTGCAACAAGGATTTTTAATGAGAGAAATTCATATATATATTTGCATTAGCTTGTTCTTAGTAGGGGTATGCAACCGGCCCGAGTAGAACTAGATACCGGAGTGGACCACCCCCAAAAATAAGTTCGGTAGTCGGTTCCAAATTTTTTTGGAACCAATTTTTACAAGTTCGATTCCTGATTCAAAGTAAAGGCCCACCCGAGAACCGAACCTATTTTGAAAGCGGTTCTTAACCATAATAAAAAGCAACATAATTTCTCTAAGTTCAGTCTAACTCTGCCTTGCTTCATTTATTTTTTTTTCTCCATTCTTGTGGCCTCTTTTTTTTTTTGGGGGGTAAGGTAAGCATTCCCTGTAGCCTCTTTCTCTATTCTTTGGAGCAAAATTTTTATGCATGAATGGAGAATGGAGTTTAAACATTTATTTTGAGGAATGGGGAACGAAGTTTTATAATTTGTGTTTTATGTTATGTGTTTGAACTTTTTATTATTGATAATTGTACATGGCTACATTTTTGAACTTTTCATCATTCATAGTTGTATTTGCCTATATGGCCACGTGTTTGGCATATAGGGATTTATGTTGCCTACTTTTACTTTGAGCAGTTATATTGCTTATATTATTTTGCTGTAGAAAAAGAAATCAAATAAAAGAAAAAAAAAAGGCTGTCATATAAACCCTAAAATCGGACTGGAAAATAATGTAGATTCTAGAACCGGTTCCAAAAAAATAGGGTAGATTCTAGGACTCTAAAATCGAGAATCAGTTATAACATGATAGGTTCTAGGTTCCAAGTCTGAAACCTACCCATCCTAAAATTGATCACCCCAAATTATTAGCAAGTTCTTCGTCAATGGGTTCCACTTTTTTTTACTGTTCAAGTCGTTATCTGAGCTTGGGTTTCATTGCTCTGGGAATGCTGTCTCATTTTTTATGGCGTGTTTCCTAAAACTCAATTTAGCGAAAAGAAGAAGGAAAAGGACTTGGCGGTGAGCTTGCAGAAGGAAGAAGGAAAAGAAGGGAGAAAAGAAAATATAAAGAACAAGAGAGAAAAAAGAAAGAACAAGAGAAAAAAGAAGAAGGAAACGAATAAGATTTTGGAAAGGCTGTCTTGCTCCGCATTGAACAAATTCTCAGACAATTCCTTTGGAAAGGCCCGGATCTAGGCACTGGTGGAGTGAAGGTATCTTGGGAAAACACTTGTCTTCCTAAAAAAGAGGGGGGACTCGGGATTCGTAGGCTTACGGATTGCAACAAAGCAACGATGCTCAAGCACATATGGATTCTCTTCATTGGTAGAGAATCCATGTGGTGTAAATGGATTCATTCAAACTTTCTTAAGAATCAGAATTTCTGGGTTGCCAAAAAACCAACTATTTGCTCTTGGGCTTGGAAAAAAATCATGAACCTTCGCGTTACTTGTGAACAACTATTCCGATGGAGGATTGGTAATGGTTACATCTCCTTTTGGTTTGACTCCTGGCATCCAAAGGGACCCCTCTTCGAGATTTTTTCCGACATGGATTGTCACGCCCCGAACCCGGCGAGCACGCGAACATCACCCCAGACCACTCTTCCTTTGGAAAATCTCCCAGGATCCTTAGGCCCACATCTAGTGAAAATTCCATCAAGTAAAAGGAAGCGAGAAAAACACATCCGTACAAATTCAATATAAGATGACTCGAGACAAAAGGGTACATCTCCACATATTCACCAATTACAATTTCAGAGGTTACAATTCAAACTTCAAATCACAACGAAATCCTTAATGTCACCATAGAAGCAATTTGTTTCCTATAATTACTCCCCTTGAGACACCTCCTTGCCAAGCTCGGTTTTCTCTATTTCAAGAACCTGAAAAAAAAAATGTTAATCTCCACAGGAGTGAGATATAAATCTCAGCAAGTGAACCATAAACCTAGACTAGGCCATCCGTCCCACCGAACCAGAGCAATCAAAGCAACATATATAATTTTCTAAAGCAAGACATGGCATCAACTCAAGGCAAAATATCCTAGAGTGATCAAGCTTTCGTACTAGCTTATAATCATTTTCCTCATAATGTGAATTAAAAAAAAAACATCCACTTCCTCTTTCGAACCTCCAGAGACTAGCCCGCGTTTAAACGCCTCATGCTATCTCGATCAATAAACCCGCGTTCAGACGCATCAGGTTTAGCAGCTTATCACCAAGCTCATGTCGACATGTCAACTTCCCATCCCACGTTCAGACGCATCAGGATGTACTTTCAATCTCAACCCCGCGATAAAATCGCCTCAGGGTGTACTTTCAACAACAACCCCGCGATCAAATCGCATTAGGGTATGTCTCATCACGCAACCCCGCGATCAAATCGCCTCAGGGTATGTCTCATGGTTCAACAGCCCATTTTCTCAAGCAATTCAATTCAAATCAAGGATCATCACAGCAAGCATTTCACTATATATTTTCCTCATGAGGGAAATTCAGTGACACAATCCGTTTCTTGCCAAACTAGCGTACTTTGCCACAAAACAACAAATCAAGAGTCGGATATCACACGACTACATAAGCAAGCATAGCTTTCCATCAAGTACATGTTCCATGCAATCACGAGGACAACAATTTTTTTTTTGACGAATCAAACACACAAGGCTCAGTCCCCATCCATTTCACTTGGCTTCCATCAATCATGCATAATAAATCAATCGCCTCATCGATTTCCCAATGAAATCGTCCAGTCGCGTCCAAATGTTCTAATAAAGGGTTAGGGGTCACTCACCTCTTCAATCAAATAGCAACTCCACTCACAATACCCCTCCAAGGTCAGCAATTTCATGGCCGAGCAGGGCACCCACGGCGCACCTAAGAAAAACCACATCGGAACACGGTCAGTTAACATTTCCATCATGCCAATACTTCAATAGCACACACACACACGACCCTCCTTATCTTCATGTCCTCAAAGCGCCGATTCAATGGTCCTAAGCATGCCAATAGCCATTCCATCAAGGCAAGTCATCAAAATATCCTTCCCTCAAAACTGCCCCATTACTTAGCCCCGCGACCAGATTCCTTCATAATTAAACTGACATTGATCCTTCGACCTTTTATGAAATTAACTTTCATAATATTAAACTTCAATGTCTTAAGGACGCGTGGCCGAAAACGGAGCTCAATTTGGACATCGGATGACATAGAACGACTCATTTCAAATTTGGTGCGCGCCGAAGACAGATTATAAGGCATCTTGTGTTTTTCACTTATCACAGCCCTTAATTTCACTTCTAAACTCCAATCCAATTCACATACTTCCCATTAACACTACAATTAACACCCTAGTGTGCCTTAACGACCAATTAGAAGCATGGCGACACCTCAAATAGCCCCCAAGAACTCAAATTGCACAAACCGAAACAGGGGACTATTCGGTACTGCTCTAAACCCGACTAATCAGTCCAAAAGTCATCCTTAAACCTCAATTTATCACAAATTCCTCTTAGTAACATCTTAACCTTCAAGTCACAGAACCTCACCGAAGATTTTATGGCGAGTCGACGCCCGGAAGTTCCAAAACAGGGCCGGTTCTCCTCGGTCCAGTACCGGTCAGTTTCTGTCCACAGAATCAGTACCATTTCGTCACAAAAACTCCATCAAATTCTACCAAACTTCTTGCCTCAGCTCAGAATACAAGTGTCCTATGTGTCTACAAAAGTTGGCCGGAATATTGAAGCAATTTGAGGTCTTATGGAGGTCAAACGAAGACTTACCTCTTGCTGCGACGAAATCCGTCGACTTTCGAGAGAACGGCTGGCTTGAGCTCCACCGGTGGCCAAATGCCGAGCTTCCACTTGGAGATGGTCGGCTGAGGCAGGGCTAAGGGTTAGTGGTCGGCGCGGGGTCGCACGGTCGCCGGAAGGACAGCTCGTGGAGGACGACGGCGGCGGCAGAAGCTGGTCAGTACAGGGTCAGCAGCGACCTTTGCTCATTAAAACGGCTCTACAGGACAAAGGACTGGGCCAAATGAGGCATATAATATATCCCTGGAAAGATAAGACGATAAGCTTTCTATTGGCGGTGGTTTTAGCTCAATCAGCCATCGGACGAAGAAGTTATGGCCGGAACAGTAAAGGGTGTCGGGACTGAGCGCGAGCTGGCCAAGAGAGAGAAAGAGAGGAAAATGAGAGAGAGAGATGAGGGGAAGGGGTGGTGTCGTCCAAAGGCTGAATGAGATGAAGAAAAGCTTTACTCCACTTGCTTGGTCAACATGGAAGAATGGTAGGTTAAAAGTTGGATAATAAATGCCAATAGGTCATCCATTGACACTTGTCCTCAAGTCAATAATCAAGCTAATCCAATGGCCCATACTTCTTCCCATTTTCGGCAGCTTAGGGGTATGGTCAATGACCAAAATGCCCTCCTTAATATAATAAGACAAAGCCAAACCTCAAGGGGCAAAATGGTCTTTTCATGTTTTTCGTCCGAGATTCCATTTTTTTCAATATAAATTGTCCTTGATGAGGCGACGTCCAATTCAATTCAAATGGTGGAATCCCTCAATGTCCAATACCCAATCTCGAGGTCCACGTTCCCGACTCCCCGTTAGTCTTTCCCTTTTGGTCAGTTAACTCGAGAGTGGTCAACTCCGATCAAATTATCACTGAAATACATCGATCGATACCTTTCCATTCCATGGCCTCGAGAGGGGTCGGAATTCGGAATGTCACATGGATATTTATAGATCCGGAATCTCTCGGCAAGCCACGATCCGGGATTTTGTAACCATGTCTCACTTTCCCTCTAGGGTGAACATCGTTATGGGGACCTGGACTGACCCTATGCCGTCACTCACCCCAGATAGCGGTGAAGATAAATTTTGTTGGCTTGCCATCCCTCGGGTGTTTTCTCTATCGCATCGGCTTGGGATCATTTTCGGCGTAAGGAGCAAACGGTTTACTGGCACTCGTTTGTTTGGGACCGTCATATTGCCCCTCGTTACTCCTTCGTCCTGTGGCTCATCACTCTCAACAGATTACCGACTCAGGTTCTTTTACTTAACTACCGTATTATCACATATGGTGTATGTGGCTTCTGTAACTATAGACTGGATTCTATAGACCATTTATTCTTTGGTTGTCGTATTACGAATACCCTTGCTCTTTTTGGTTGGCGAAGTGTAACTTAGCTTGGCGCAATGTCTCTTGGCAAGATAATATTCGTTGGGCGGTGAGCCATCTTCGGGGGCAGCTGTTTCATCAACGCATCGCTAGGTTTTCTTTCGGTGCCCTTTGCCATATAATTTGGACAGACCGAAATCATATCCTTTTTAGGAACAAACAGCTCAATGTGGATGCCCTCAAAGCGCATCTCCAGAAACTTGTTAAAGAAAATGCCTTAACTTTCTCTCGGGTTGATGATTCTCCTAGAAATCGCATGATGCAAGCTAGTTGGGGCATTTCAGCGACAATTTTTTATTGACTATTAGTTGAGATACTGACCTCCTTTTGTTTTCTGGCCGTTTTGTTTGGTCCTCTCCCTGTCTAGTTTGTACAGGTTATCCTTTATTTTGCTTGACTTACTAAGCCTCACGGCTATGTGCGTATGGCCATTTGTTCTGGCAGTCTGTTTTGTCTTTTTTGATTGTCCAACCCGAGCTGCCCTTACGCTTTTAGCGACACTTCGGTGGTGAGTGGCAAAGGGTTTGTTCTGTAATTAGCACTTTCTTGATTCAATACATCTTTTGCCTTTTACCAAAAAAAAAACGAATAAGATTTTGGAATTTGTGCGTCACTCAACGCCCCGGTGCTTGATTTTCAAACTCAGACCTCGATGACGAATTTAACTTTTATCTCGATAGTATTTTCGATTTCACATCTTCGTGCTTTTCAAAATCACCGTCTAACTCCATGTCATTCTGCCAAAAAAAAAAAAAAACTCCATGTCATTGTCCCATTTTCTCTTTCATGTCATCGTTTCATTTAAAGTTCCGCGTCATGCTTTGATGACTTTTTTCAAAATTCTTTTACCAAAAAGAATAAAATATATATATATATATATATATATATATATATAAATTAGCATTTAGGCTCTATTTGTGTCGCAAATAACATTTTCCTCATTTTTTCAGTGATTGAATTGATTAGGAAAATGATTTAATTGAAAATATTTTCCTACCAAAACTTAAATTCAAGAAAAGGATTTCTTCTTAAAAAAGAGAAAATCATTTTGCCAAATACGGCTAGGTGTTGGCCCTTAAACCAGCAACACTGCTTGGGCACAAGAATCCCAACGCTTGTTCCTAATCCCTTGGAAGTTGGGCTAAGTCTGTAGCTTCTGGGCTTGGGCCTGGGCACATCAAGGTTGAGCACAAGACTCCGATGCCCCGTCCCGACTCCATCTAGGCCGTGCCCAAGACCCCGGCCACTACGCCCAGGTCCATCGATGTTGGAACAGCGATGTTGAGCTTGGTAACATTGAGGTCGTGCCCAGGTCCTCGGAAACCATGTCAAGGTCCATCAAGGTCGGAACCTGGACTCCAGCGCCCATGCCTGATCCCCAACTTTCGAGCTCGGGTCCCCTATGCTCACACCCCGATCGATTGATACTGAGCTAGAGTGCATCAAGGTCGTCGTCGCGACCTCGATGCCTGATCTCGGGTCCTTCGAGATTGTGCCCGGGACGTCGATGCCCATGCTCAAGTCCTCAGAGTAGGGGACCATGCCTGGAACCCTTGGTAACCATGCTCCGTCCATCGAGGCCAAGCCCCAGACCATAGGTTTTCTAGACCAAGTCCCCAGCGCTGCGGAGCCAAGGACCTCAGTGCTCACACATGGGTCCATTGAGGTTGAACCCTGGACCCCCATCCCTCTCGTCCATGTCCCCAGCACTAGGACCAAGTCCATGGAGGTCATACCTAGGACTCCGGCGACTGTGCCCGGGCCCATCGAGGTTGGCCTAGGTCCCTTCATTTCTTCTTGATTGTCAATCTCATAGCTCATAATTGTTACGACAATGCGGAAACTAAGACGAAATTGAGACAGATGAGAAGAACGGGACACACAAGATTTACGTGAAAACCCTTGCGGGAAAAACCACGGGAGAGAGGAGAGGCAAAATCCACTATGAGAATCATGGGATTACAAAAGAGGCAACGTAAGCTTCTCTCTTACTAACAGTTTGAGAAAAGAGCAATATTTATAGTATTACCCCTCAAACCCTAATGTTGGCCCAAGGCCCATAACTTAAGCCTATTTCCTATTCAAGGCATACATAACAAATCTCCACCTTGACTTGAATACCCAAGTAGACATAAATATTAAGACAATCTTCTCCTCCCACCAGCATAAAACTCAGCTGCTGCAAACATTAACCAAATCCAAGCAGTGCTTGAATTTAGTAAAGGGCAATGACTTTGTCAACATATCAGCTGGGTTGTCTTCTGTACCAATCTTCAAGACCTTAATATAGCCATCAGCAAGAATGTCTCGAATATAATGAAACCGCACATCAATGTGCTTTGTTCTCTCATGATACATCTGATCTTTAGTAAGATGTATAGCACTCTGACTATCGCAATGCACAACAGTCACATCATCATCCACACTGAGCTCTCCAAATAAGCCTCTTAACCATATAGCTTCTTTGATTGCTTCTGTAATAGCCATATATTCTGCCTCTGTAGTAGACAGAGTAATTGTATGCTGCAAAGAAGCTTTCCAACTGACTGCACAACCTCCAACAGTAAAGATGTACCTGGTTTGGCATCTTTCATGCCAAAACGATCTAACACCTTTTCAATGTAGCTTTTCTAGGAAAGATACAATTTTCCTCTTTTCCGATCTCGCTGAATTTCCATGCCAAGAATTTTCTTCGCAGAACCTAAATCCTTCATATCAACTTCAGCGCTCAACTGTGCCTTCAAATTCTGTATATCAAATTTATATTTTGCTGCAATCAACATGTCATCAACGTATAACAGCAGATAAATATATGATCCATTTGGAAGTTTGCACAGATATACACAACTATCATATTTGCTTCTACAATAGCCAAGTTGCACCATAAAAGAATCAAATCTCTTGTACCACTGTCTAGGTGATTGCTTCAAGCCATAGATAGATCTTTTCAATAAACATACATGATCTTCCTTACCTTCAAACTGAAAACCCTCAGGTTGACCCATATAGATTTTCTCTTCAAGTTCACCATGCAAGAAAGCTGTTTTCACATCGAGTTGTTCCAACTCTAAATCATGCATAGCAAATAACGCAAGAAAGACCCGAATAGAGCTGTGTTTAACGACGGGTGAAAACACATCATTAAAATCAACTCCCTCAATCTGACTATAGCCCTTAGCGACTAGACGTGCTTTAAATCTAATGTTTTCAACTCCAAGAATACCTTCCTTTCTTTTGAAAACCCACTTGCAACCCACAATCTTCTTACCTTTTGGTGGTTTGACAAGCTCCCAAGTTTGATTCTTTTCAAGAGATTCCATCTCTTCATTCATAGCAATTAACCACTTTGCTGAATCTTTGGAGGAAATAGCTTCCTTGTACGTTTTAGGCTCAGCATATTCTATCGACTCTGTAGCTGAAAGAGCATAAGCAACAAAATCTGAGTATCCATACATCTGTGGAGGTTTCACGGTTCTTCTCGGTTTATCTTTGGCGATAGAATAATTTTCTTCTTCAGATTCTTCAATCTCAATATTATCAGTCACTGACTGAACTGGCTGTGAAGAAGATACTTCAAACTCCACCTTCTTTGGTGCACTTTGTAGATTTTCCTGACAAGTATCTAATGATTTCTTGACAGGATGAAGCATAGCAGACTCATCAAAAGTAACATCTCTGCTAATTATAATCTTAGATGAATCAGAACACCAAAGCCTATAACCTTTTATACCAGAACCATAACCAAGAAAAATACATTTTTTCGCTCTAGGCTCTAGTTTTCCTTCACTAACATGTGCATATGCTGGACATCCAAAAACTCGAAGAGAAGAATAATCAACAGGTTTACCTGACCATACCTCCTCAGGTGTCTTGTTATCAATAGGCATGCAAGGAGAACGATTTATTAACCAACAAGCAGTATTGACTACTTCAGCCCAGAATTCCTTGCCCAGACTAGCGTTAGACAACATGCACCTTGTTCTTTCTAATAAGGTTCTGTTCATACGTTCTGCAATACCATTCTGCTGCGGAGTATACACTGTAGTATGGTGCCTCACAATTCCTTCATTCTTGCAGAACTCATTAAATTCGCTTCCACAAAATTCTAGCCCATTATCTGTTCTCAACCGCTTGATTTTCTTACCACTCTGATTCTCAACTAATGTTTTCCATTGCTTGAAAGTAACGAAAACATCACTTTTTTCCTTGAGGAAAAATACCCAAACTTTTCTTGAAAAATCATCAATAAAAGTGAGTACATACCTGGAACCAAGGCCTTTCGATGGAACTCTAGCAGGCCCCCAGAGATTAGAATGAATGTAATCCAGAGTGCCCTTTGTGCTGTGAATTCCTGTATTAAAACTGACTCTTTTCTGTTTCCCAAAAACACAATGTTCACAGAAATCCAGTTTTCCAATTTTCTGACCACACAAGAGACCTCTTTTACTTAGCTCCTACATCCCTCTAATACTCATATGACCTAATCTCATATGCCATAATTTTGTATTATCTGAATCTGTCATATCAGAAGAGACCGTAACTGAACCAGTAACAGTAGAGCCTTGCAGCTGATACAAAGTGCCAATTTTATGCCCTTTCATCAGCAAAAGTGAACCTCTCAAAATTTTCAGAACTCCACCCTCAGCAGTAAATCTACAACCATTGGCGTCAAGTGTACCCAATGAAATTAGATTTTTCCTCAAATCAGGCACATGCCTGACATTATCTAAAGTTCTGATCATGCCATCATGCATCTTAATATTAACTGTGCCAATCCCAATAGCTTTGCATCTAACATCATTACCCATGAGAATAACTCCACCATCATGTTCTTTATACGTAGAGAACCAATCTCGATGAGGACACATATGATATGAGCAGCCAGAATCAAGAATCCAACTATCACAGAATTTATCTTTGTTATCTGCAATCAATAGCCAATCTTTGTCTTCTTCTTTAGCAACATCAGCTTGAGCAGGATTTTCGTTTCGCCTGTTCTGTCTATTCTGATAATTGCGATTGTTATGACGATTGACATTCCCATGATTTTGTTGATTCGAATTATTTTCTCTCTGCTCCTTTGCCTTCAGTTTTAGGCAATTTATCTTGATATGCCCTGAAGACTTACAATAGTTGCAAATCATATCTCTATGCTTAGACTTTGACCTGCTCCTGCCATTATTTCTTCTCTCAATAGATCTTCCTCGAGCGACTAAACCAGCCCCATGATTATTACTACCATCAGAAGTCAATTCAGTATCGAGTTTCTGCTTATTTAGCAAACTAGTCTTGACATCTTCAACATCAATAGTTTCTCTACTAACAATCATGGTCTCTCTAAAATTCTTATAAGAGGCAGGTAGTGAAACTAGCAATAAAAGAGCTTGATCCTCATCTTCAATCTTAACATCAATGCTTCTTAATTCAGCGATAAGAGCATTGAACTCAGAAATATGGGATTTGAGAGAAGTACCTTCAGTCATACGAAAAGTGAAGAGTCGTTGCTTGAGTCTCAATCGATTTGTGAGAGACTTTGTCAGAAAAATACTCTTCAACTTCGTCCATAAACCTGCGGCTGTTTTTTGATCTAGTACCTCCTGCAAAACTTCATTCGTGAGACACAACTGAATAGTGGACAAAGCTTTCTCATCCAATTCTTCCCATACTTCATCTGTCATGTCCGGTTTCTTCCCTTTAGTAAACAAAGTTTTCTTCAAACCCTGCTGCGTCAGAACGGCTAACATACGAACATGCCATAGGTTGAAACTGCCGCTCCCGTCAAACTTTTCGATATCGAATTTCGTTGCCGAACTCGAAGCCATAACTTATTCCGAGTCGAAGAAAACGCGCACGAAATCCTCGAACAACACTTGTCAATGCCAAAATTACCCACTGAGAAGATCGTCGAAATTGCTGAAATCGTCCAAATTGCCCGCTTCTTTCAAGCTATTTTCAGCTCGTGCTCTTGGTGTGTTCCACCTAAAGCTTGCACCTTTTGAAGCTTGGGCTCGATTCGTTGCCAATCAGTAATGCAATAGGCCTGAACGATGAGCGGATTTGGGCGCCAAACAGCAATGAAAAGGCGCCGAACAGTAGTAAAAACGGGGTTGAACAGCAGACAAAAAAAACTGTCCTTGCAGTAGTCAAGTCGTCCCACGAACGGCGATGAGAGTCAGGTCCAAAGGGTAGGGACTTGAAGCACCGATTAATATGGGAATCGACACCAGGAGGAGGAATGTGCGAAAGAAAAAAAATCGTGGTGCACGATGGTGCTCCAAATTCTGATCTGCTCCAATTCAGAATTTAGTGCGCCAAACGAAATCCAAATTAACGAAATCGTGCTCCAATTCTGATCGTGCTCCAATTCTGATCCCACTCCAATTCGATCTGCACCAATCCCTCGTTGAACAACCCAAAAAAGAAGAAGCCAAGTCCCTTTTGGCTCGTATCGAAACTCCAAAGTTGTCAAAAAAAGGCCAAGCAAAGCTAATCGTGCGAACTTGAAACGGCGACTAGGATGCACAAATATATTGGAGCGAACGCACGATCAAATTGACTCCAATTCGGGTGCAGACAATTCGGGTATCGTCCTGAAGATCGTGCTTCGCTAAGAAAAACGCCGGAATCCAAATCGCGAAATCCAAATTTCCGAAATCCAAATCGCCGAAATCCAAATTCCCGAACTCTCGTGTCTCTCTTTCGTCGACGGATGAACCTTGTGCTCTGATACCAGTTTGTTACGACAATGCGGAAACTAAGACGAAATTGAGACAGAGACGAAGAACGGAACACACAAGATTTACGTGGAAACCCTTGCGGGAAAAACCACGGGAGAGAGGAGAGGCAAAATCCACTATGAGAATCAAGGGATTACAAAAAGAGGCAACGTAAGCTTCTCTCTTACTAACAGTTTGAGAAAAGAGCAATATTTATAGTATTACCCCTCAAACCCTAATGTTGGCCCAAGGCCCATAACTTAAGCCTATTTCCTATTCAAGGCATACATAACAATAATTAAGCAATCTTTGTTCTTAAGGCGCATGTACTGTGTCTTCCCGTAGATTGACGTCTTCAGAGACAAAAAAATTTCTAGTTCTTGAACCAATCGAGAGAACATCACATTTCGATTCTCTCACTTGTAGAAGCAATTTGGATTCGCGGTCTTTCTATTGAAACCTTTGTTTCTTTTTCAGTCGTGATCGGTAAATGGACGTGGTTTAGAAAAATTTGTGGTTTCACAGCAATGGAATGATGATTGGGATTAGTTAAAAATTTGTGCCAATTAAGTCATAAATATCTTGTTGTGTCAATTCAGTCCTTCCGATCAATTTTGGCCGACCGGTGCTGATGAGGTAATTTTTTTATTAGTATTTTTAAATATTTTAAATATTTTTATTTTTTTCATCTTTTTCCTCCCGCCAGTTGCCAAGGAGGCAAGGCCAGCGACTAGCGCTAATGCCATCTCGCGAGGCTGACGATGTCGACAGTCGAGCCTCACCATCTTTAGTTGGGTGCCATGGTTTGGCAATGGCGAGGCCAATGAGGTCGAGCCTATAGGTTTTCCCTTTAGCTAGTCGTCTACCCGGCTATAGGCTGGAGGAAGAAGACAAACAAAGAAATTGGCAAAAAAATAAAAATAAAAAATTTAATAAAAATATTAAAAAAATTCTCGTTAGCGTCGACAGAGTTCACGTCAGTGCCAAATGGGTCCATGTCAACACGGCTAGCCAAAATTGATTGGATAGACTAAATTGACACAAATACAAAAGGTTTAAGATTGAATTCATACAACTGCTAAAGGTTTAGAACTGAATTGGCAAAATTAAAGGTTTATGATTGAATTGAAAAAAGTGCAACAAGAATTTTTAATGAGAGAAATTCATAAATTCATTTTTTTTAATTGGCTTGTTCCTAGTAGGGTGTGCAATTGGACCAGGTAGAACCGAGTACCAGAGAGGACCACCCCAAAAATAGGTCCTGTACTTGGTTCCAAATTTTTTGAACCAATTTATATAGATTCGGTCTTGATTGTAGGTGAAGGCCCACCCAGGAACTGGATCGGTTTTGAAAGCAATTCTTAACTATAATAAGAACAGCATAATTTTTGTAAGTTTTGTCTAAATTTGCCCTGCGTCATTTATTTTTTTCTCTATTCTTGTAGCCTCTTTCTCTATTCTTTGGAGCAATATTCTTATGCATGAATGGAGAATGGAGTTTAAACATTTATTTTGACGTTATTGATAATTGTACGTGGCTACGTATTTGAACTTTTCATCATTCATAGTTGTATTTGACCACGTGTTTGGCGTATAGGGATTTACGCTGCTTATCTTTTATTTTGAGCCCTTATATTGCTTACATTATTTTGCTGTAGAAAAAGAAATAAAATAAAAGAAGAAAAGGCTCTCGGATAGAGAGTCGGACTAGAAAATAATGTAGATTCTAGAAACGGTTCCAAAAAAATAGGGCAAATTATACGTTCTAGGTTCCAAGTCTAGAACTTGCCCATCCTGAAATCGATCACCCCTAATTCTTAGCAAGTTCTCCATCAATGGGTTCCACTTTGTTTACTGTTCAATTCGTTATCTGAACTTGGGTTTCATTGCTCTGGGAATGCTGTCTCATTTTTTATGGTGTGTTTCCTAAAACTCAATTTAGCGAAAAGAAGAAGGAAAAGGACATGGCGGTGAGCTTGCGGAAGGAAGAAAGAAAAGAAGGGAGAAAAGAAAATATAAAGAAGAAGAGAGAAAAAAGAAAGAAAAAGAGAAAAAAGAAGAAGGAAACGAATAAGATTTTGGACGAAAATAATGCTTTTGACCATATTGAGATATGATTGGTAGATAAAATGACTGAATGCGAATAAAATCGTATTTCTTTACCGACTAAAAACCAAAAAAAAAAAAAGATATGCAAAATGTATGGATATTTATGCGCCAATTAAGGGAATATGAAGAACTATCCTTGTACTCGGTGCTTAAAGCGGAATCCCTTTCTTATACAACGAATATCTCGTCTTCAAACTCATGCATAATCAGAAAAGATGCAGAAAATCTCCATGTTATCTCCAACACAATTAATGCCCCAGTCGGATCCCATTCATATACAGAATATATACATTCTTGTTTTGGAAATTAATTGCCAATCTATAAAAGATCTTCTGTTGTTAAGGACGTGGTGTTTCAGTTTCCATCAATCAAGCTCTCCGGTAAGTTCTTACATGGTTCTTTCTATCATAGTATAGTCTGAGAAAAGAAAAATCTTTCTCCTGCTTTTTTTTTAATGTCTGGGATGTTCTATATGCCAAACCATTGAAATCCTTTTGAAATAGGTATCTCAAGATGGCATCAACTTTGATGATCCTCATTCTGTCAGTCGGAGCATTGCTGCACTACCATATCGGCATCACAAAGGCACAGCTCGACATCGGTGTGAACTACGGAATGGTCGGAGACAATCTCCCCTCTCCGGCGACGGTCGTCCAACTCTACAAGAAGTACAGCATTGGAAAAATGCGACTTTTCGACCCGAAGCCCGACGTGCTCAATGCGCTTCGGGGAAGTGGAATAGACATCACGCTAGGCATAAAAAACCAAGACTTACAAGCCATAGCATCGAGTGCGGATGCGGCTAAGACATGGTTCGACATCAACGTGCAACCCTACATGAGCGACATCACTTTTCAGTATATTGCGGCTGGTAATGAGGTCGTCCCTGGAGATTTGGCTCAATATGTATTACTGGCTATGCAAAATTTACAAACTGTCATAAGTAATTATAGATATACTGGAATGAGGGTGTCCACAGTAGTTGCGATGAGTTCATTGGGGAGTTCATACCCTCCCTCGAGCGGTGCATTCGCTGACGAAGCTCGGACCGACATGGTTGGAATCATAAACTTCTTGTCGGACACTAGCTCGCCATTACTGGTTAATGCCTACCCCTATTTCGTATATGCCTCAGATCCAACTCACGTGAGATTAGATTATGCTCAATTCACCGCACCCGGTCCAGTGGTGCAGGATGGTGACTTGAGTTACTCAAACTTGCTCGACGCGATGGTTGATGCTTTCTACTGGGCCATGGAGAAGGAAGGCGTGAGCAGCGTGGATGTGGTGGTTTCCGAGAGCGGCTGGCCATCGGCTGGTAACGGAGACTTGACCACTCCGAAGCTTGCACAAACTTATAATCAAAATTTTGTGAAGAAGTTTCTTGCTAGGCAAGCAACTCCTAGGAGGCCTGACCACTACTTGGAAGGGTTCATCTTTGCAATGTTTAACGAGGATCAAAAACCTCCGGGCGTGGAGCAAAATTGGGGCTTATTCTATCCGGATGGCACGCCGGTTTATCCTATATTTTCACAGGGTTGATTAAGGGAGGGAGACTATATAAATAAGTATTTACAATTCTATTCATCTACTTGGATCAAGTTTCAAGTCAATGAATTGTTTAGATGAATCTCAATTTCAAGGAATAGTAGATTGTTAGTTGTCAATCTTATGTACTGATTTCAATTTGCTTCTAAATTTTTGTAGTTCTAAGTCTTTCGATTTCAAAGGAAGGAGAAACACTCTCTAAAGTAAGCTGCTAGCTGACAGTTTGATAGTGCTGTCACTTATTTCTGAGCACACGATTTCCTAATGCAGAACACGCGTTGATGATGTGTGGATCTACGGTTGATATTGTATCGTCCATGACAGTCCCCTATCTAAAAACCACCACATCTAGGTCGCCCATGCCTTCCTTCTCCATTGTCCATTATAATGTGCATGATCGCATTGAGCATGTTCCTCTCAACTTGTCATCTTTAGGTAACGGGACAAGACGTAGTCAGTTGAGCGTAAGCTAATCTCACATTAATTGGGTATGGGAAGTGCACCAACTACGGATACACATTAATTTGCGGCAAGTAGCTAGTACTTGACAAGAAGTTTGTGATCCCACCCATGTCGGCCTAAGCTTCGTCGGAGAATGCACCGTTTAAGGTTCTAAAACCACGCCATATGTGTCCGAAAAAAGAAGAGCCATTTGTTTGCCCGGAAGCCGTCCGACTGCAGCCAAGAACTCCTGAGATGCCAGAGCGATTGTCACAAAAACCCTCACCCCATCACATTTATAATTTGCTTAAATTGGTTGAAGATTTCGTGTTGTCTGTAATACATATAGGGATAAATTTCCGGAGATGACTTCGGCGGACATATACGGAAGACTGAGGGGTTTTTTTTTCCAAACTAGGAGGGAAAAAAAGTATTTACCAGATCGGGTGTGTTTTTTTTTTATTTACCAAATCATAACAGCCCCTAGCTCGGCAATCTGACTGCCGAGTGGGGGAGTCGAATTTTTTGTTTTGTTTTTTAATGCTTGCCTTTAGATGCTTTAGTTTGTCCTTGAACCCGATAGGCGACTCGCCAGATGTCTTAGCCTCCGAACATTCTCGTGGTGGTTCTCGATTGAGTCTTGCATTGAGCCCTCATTAACGAATAATCCTGCAACAAGAAACCAAACTAAAACAAGAAAGGAGAAACCCCTTTCATGCTTTACTGATTGGCAGACCAGCAAGCAAGGTAGAAAGTGGCGGATTATTCGTTAAATTGGTGAAAGAATTTAGAGATTGCTAAAATGGTGGAATTTGTCTTTTTCCCAGGTGACTTGCACGTGAAAGCATGAAAGGGGTTTCTCCTTTCTTGTTTTAGTTTGGTTTCTTGTTGCAGGATTATTCGTTAATGAGGGCTCAATGCAAGACTCAATCGAGAACCACCACGAGAATGTTCGGAGGCTAAGACATTTGGCGAGTCGCCTATCGGGTTCAAGGACAAACTAAAGCATCTAAAGGCAAGCATTAAAAAACAAAACAAAAAATTCGACTGCTGGGGGGTTGTTATGGTTTGGTAAATAAATAAATAAAAAAACACACCCGATTTGGTAAATATTTTTTTTTCCCTCCTAGTTTGGAAAAAAAACCCGAAGACTGACGTTGCTCCTATAGAGTTACAGATTGGTGCCCAATCATGTCTTGGCTGCATCAGCGCTGGATGCTATGTTCTGCCCAAGTCTTGGTTTCTTATGCTTTACTTACAATCTTGTAATTCTTGTAGAGTCGGACCCCCGTGGTCGGAGAAGGGAGATTGTCCCCAAGCATTTCCTGCTTCACGTCCATGTCAAGCGGCGCCTTCATAAAATCAATCCGATAGTGAAGTAATAATATTCAGGATCCAATAGACACTGTGCGAAGAACCAGGATAAGCCGTCGATAAGTCGATTCTAGGCACTATGCAGACCGACGATGCGAGAGCCGAAGCTCCAATGACTCACCTCAGCCGCAGAAGGCTACTATACCTATTGAAGTAATATATCAAAAGGAAAAAAAAATCATAATGACCACAATGCATAACTTTTTACAAATCATGAAGATCATGAAGATAGCACATCAAGCAGACTATCCACGAGTTGAACATTTGGAGATCTTTTTCTGATTTGCTACTTATTTATCATGTAGATCAAGCCGTTATCTTTTTCTAATTTGTTATCGTGTATATCATATTGTTATCTCTTATTTCCACCTTAGTTATAGATGATAATACCCCTATTTATAATGTACAATGTATCAATGAAATTATAGGCTTCAGCAACTCAATTTCTTGTTTTCTTCATGGTATCAGAGCCACTCAAGGCACAATGATCTTTTCTTCCCGCAGCAACAACAACAACAACAACAACAACAACAACAACAACAACAACAACAACAAAAAACCAACCCTTGATACAATCATGTCAAGATTTCCATTCCCTTCAAACATCAATGTGGCAAATTTTGTCACATTGAAGCTCAATGAAAACAACTTTTTACTTTGGGAGACACAAGTTGATTGAAAGTCGGGACCTACTTGGTGTCCTTACAGGAGAGATAGAGGCGTCATCGCAAACTCAGACATCAGAAGATGGAACTATAGTCAATAATCAAGACTATGCAACATGGGTACGTAGTGATCGTCTTGTGAAGTCTTGGATCGTGGAACACTCTCGGAAGATGTTCTCGGACATGCCGTTGGTCTCCAAACAGCATCAGAAGTATGGAGAGCTCTCACAGATCACTTCAAGCAAAGCTCGGTCACTCGTGAACTTGACCTTCTTGGACAACTCCAACACATCAGGAAAGAAAATAAGCCTTTATCTATTTATCTTCGCGGATTTAAATCCATTTGCAATCAATTACATTCCATTGGTAAACCTGTGTCAGATGCTAATAAAGTCTTCAGATTGCTTGAAGGACTTGATAATTATGAGTCGTTTAAAACGACTATGTTTAGGCTGCCTCTTCTATCTCATGCTGAAGTGGTTGCACAACTTCAAAGTTATGAGTTACGAAACAAGCGCGCTCAAATCATGCTCCCAAATAGTTCAATGGCATTTATTTCGCAGCAACGTAACAATGGCTACAAAAATAGCCCCAGAGGAAGAGGTAGAGGACCCTCATTTAATTGGGAAAATTTCATTTAAGGGCCCAAAGTTTACTTGTTTTTCAAAAAAGGGCCTTAAGTGAGCATTATTTCAATTAAGGGCCTGAATTGCCATGTTTTTCTCAAATAAGGATTTAAAGTAAATGTTGTTTTAAATAAAGGCCCGAAGTAACCATAAAATATCAAAAAGGGGCCTGATTTTAAGGGCATTTTCGTCTTTTTGCTTATTTGATTTTTTTGTTAAATTTCTCCTTTTTTTTGTTTCCTTAAAAACTAATTCTTTATTTATTTTTTCCATTTTTCCTATTTCCCCTTTAGTATTCACTTCTTCGTTACGGGAAACCCTGCATTTGAATCTGATGCTTGGCAATACGGAAACCCAGAACTCTAATAATCCAAGACACCCAGAAACTGAAACTCCTCCGACCAAAAATCCAAGAAACTCCTCCGACGAACAATCTGACGCTTTTCACTACGGGAAACCCAGAAACTCCTCCGACCACCAATCCAAGACACCCAAGACCGGAAGCCGAAACAGCCGACTGGCTCGACTCAGAGCAGGATGATGATATGGTCTTGGAGCTCCGAGATCTGCCCACCAGGTTTCCAGCAAGCCCTCATTCGAGATCTGCCCACCAGTTCGGCCTAGATCGGTGCACCCGTGGGCGGTGACTGGCATCCCTCCTGCAGTGGGTCTTCAGCGGCCTGATCTTTCCTTGCCTCCTTTTCAAGCTGATCTCCTTGCCCTTCACCTTCAAAGACGAAGGCCTCACCGTCGCTCCCACTGCCGCCGCGCAGTCGACGAAGTCGACGAAGTCGGATTTTGAGTTCAGAAGCCGCTGAATCCCTCGGTGCTGACGGTTCAAGGAGCTGGCGGTTGGTCGTCGTCAAAAAAATTTTGCTCTGAAACTCTCCCGAATTTGGTGAGGGCCTCTAGCCCTCGCCGCCGGCCTTCGCCGCCCCGCCGATCCCGCACCATCGGTGGGCTGGGGGCCACAGGCTGGAGGGGCAGCCCTCTCCCCTGGGTGCAGTTCCTTTTTTTTTTTTCACTAAAAGTCCTAAAACTTGTCAAGAAAGTATAATTGAGTCCTAAAATTTGTAAAAAATGTAATCGAGTCCTAAAACTTGTCAAGTTAGTGCAATCGAGTCCTTCCGTTAACTCTATTAAATTTGACTAACAGAAAATACTGAGATGGTATTTTTTATTCATTTCTCTCTCCTACGTGGCGTGGAGATCAAATGAAGAGGTCCACGTTTGCAAAAACGACGTCGTTTGAAGTTTGCCCCAAATTTCCGAGACCTAATTTCATTCTCAAGTTCCGTTTCTTGTTCATGGAGTCTGACTCTTCTTCTTCGAGCTCTTCTATTCTTCGCCCGTGTGTTCCTCTTCGTTTGAGGTTTGCCCCAAATTTCCAAACCCTAATATCGTTCTCAAGTATTGTTCCTTGTTCGTAGAGTCTGCTTCTTCTTCTTCAAGCCCTTCCATTCTTCGCCCATGTGTCCTTCTTCTTCTCCGTCGAGCCTCACTGTAGGAGTTCTTTTCGTGATTTTTGGCACGATTGGCGAATCGAGGCAAAAGCACTCTCGACGAGTGCTATGAGATAGAGTTCGAGGAAGTGACAATGCAAGGAAGGAGGAGGGCTTGTCGTTGTAGTCGGTGAGTTGGGTGGCCAGTATGAAGACAGTTTCGAGGATGTTAAAACCGTAAGTTTTGAGAAATCTCAACTTTTTTTCATTTTTGAGATACTTGTATGCCGCATGATTTGTAAAAGCTTGAGAAAATGCTGCAACTTTTGTAGAGAGTTTATGCATTGTCTTTTGTTTGTCACATGCTCGTCTCATGGAAGAGAAGGCCTTATGTGAGGCATCAGCTTGCTTCTGTGAGGCCTCGGCTTGCTTCTATCTTCCATTCGTATTAATTATCTTAGAGTTAAGTATTGATTTGTGTCAATTTAATTTCATTAACAGAGTGTTGAGATTATAATAACGATAACGCGGAAACGTCAACGGATCTTGCAAATATGTCGATACGAAATTACCAGAGAAATTACGAGAAACGATAAAGGACACCAGATATTTACGTGGTTCGGTCCGAGATCGGTACCTACGTCCACGGGGAGAGCCAGCAATATAATCCACTATAATCGGAAAGTCAGATTTACAATCGCTCATGCACTCGAGTGTTTCCCGCACCTAGATTAAGCCCAACGCAAAAACTCACAAGTAATATTTCACAATCTCTCACAGAGAACTCACGCAGAAAACTCACAGAGAAAATATGATATTCTTGTTGTTTGCTCTACACACGATAAAACTAAAAGCGACGTTCTCGTTCTTATCTCTGTTTGTCGTGCGGCTTCTCTGGTGCGAGGCTTCTTCAAGAAAAACGTCCCCTACTCGTGTGGCGTCCGCGTTCCCTTGGATAAACCCACTATATCGCCAAGGGACAGTCCAACTTTCTTTTGCTGCGGACTCTTTTCTGCGGCTGGTACAAGAACAGTCTCACAAAAGGATTCTCTCTTTTGTCTGTTCGTGCAGCACGCACTCCTCCAACGAAGACTAGGTCTTACGGCTTCTATATGGAGACAATCACTGACAACTTCCAAAAATAAAGAAGCCCTTTCTTTATTTCCTTAGTGGGCCATAAGAGGTCAAAGAATTAACTCCTTTATTGACCGACCCCAATCACAAACAGCAAAATAGTCGTCCACTGCACACAAGAAGTGAATTTCTCAACCTAAACAAATCCCAACATATATATTAATATCTTCAAGAATAGGAATTCTAATCCAATTAGAAATTTTGGATTTCTTTCCTATCGATTAACAAAACCGATATAATCTGTAACGATTCAAACTCGAGACATTATCTAACAATCTCCACCTTGGCTCGGCGTTTGAAGCCAAGTCATAGTACCTCGTTATCCATGCTGCTCTCTCAATGCCCCCGCGGGCGTTTACTCTCCACAGACGTCTATCAAGCTCAAGTAGAGCTTGAACCTATTTAGAGTAATGAAATAGATCCACATGTCCGCAGGATTCTCCACCGCAAGAAACTTCTTCTTGGTCACATCCTCTGTTGACATGCTATATCTGACGCAAAATTTTCGGTCACCAATGTACTCAATTCTCCAGTGATATCTCTGATTTTTATCGAACACCACATCAACTGAATGTCCCGCGTCAATATCACTAACCAAGCTATTAGACCATACCGCCTCTTCAACTTTTCTTATTGCTACTATGTCTTCAGTCTCAGTCGTCAATGAGACCATAGTGTCTCCAGAAAACGCTTTCCAACTCATAGTACAACTAGCAAAAGTAAAGGCATAATTGCTTAGAAATCGACTACCTTTCAGGTTCCCTGCATTACCTAGGTTCATAAACCTAGTTACCGCCACATTACCTGAATTACATTCTCTAAAATACACCCCAACGTCTGTCGTCCCCAACAAAATCAGGAGGATCCACTTCACATCATCACAATGTATACCTGGATTAATCATATACATTTTTCCGACTGCATGTGATAGATCAAGCCTAGTACTATCCATGGCATAATTCAGACAACCAACAATACTAGCATGTGAAGCATGAGACAAATGCTCCACCTCCATCCAAGTACATCGTGACAGACTAGACAATTTATAATATGCAGAAAACGAGATACTTACAGAATTTCTTCCAGAAGTCTCTTTATGTATCTCCATACCCGAAGCTGTCTCCGCTGCACCCAAATCATATATTTTAACATCTGCATATAACAGTCGCTCTATCTCATCCACCTCTGCTGACCACCTCAAAGCTTCATTATCTATGACCTCGAAACAACTGTCAACTGCTATGGAATATAGCGACTCTACAGACTCTGTCACATCTACTGTACTCTGAACATCTATAGGCTCTACCTGAAGCTCCACCTGTTTCTGAACACCGTCCAGATCTTTCTCCCTAATTGACCCCTCACTCCTTTTATGAAACAGAGCAGACTCGTCAAAGGTAACATCACTACTGAACATAAAACCGGGTGAAACATCCTCTGTACACCACAGCCTGTATCCCTTCACCCCATGTGCATAGCCTAGGAATATGCACTTCCTTGCCCTCGGCTCTAGCGCGCCATCACTCACACGAGCATAAGCAGGGCAACCAAACACTTTCAGTTCGGTGTAATCAGCAGACTTACCTGACCACGTTTCCTCGGGAGTTTTCCAGTCAATCTCTGGTGATGGTGATCTGTTCACTAACCAACAAGCTGTATTAATTGCTTCAGCCCAAAAATCTTCATCTAATCTAGCATTGGAGAGTAAAGAGCGAGCTCTCTCCAATATAATTCTGTTCATCAATTCTGCAACTCCGTTTAACTGTGGTGACTCGGCAACAGTGCGGTGTCTCACCATGCCTTCCTCTATGCAAAACTGACCAAGCTCATCAGAACAGAATTCTAACCCTTTATCAGTTCTCAGGCCCATGATCTTTCTTTCTATCTGCTTTTCGATCATCGCCTTCCATGACTTGAACTGATCAAGCACTTCGCTCTTGTGCTTAAGAAGACAAATCCAGACTTTTCTTGAAACGTCATCAACAAAAGACAAAACATACCTGGCACCACCCTTGGACGGAACTGGAGAGGGTCCCCATAAGTCTGAGTGTACCCAGCCTACAATCTCTGAGGTCCGGTGAACTGCCATACTGAACTTCACTCTCCGCTGACTACCCATGTCGCAGTGATCACAAAAGTCCAGCTTCTCAATTCGATGACCTCCCAATAGACCCCTATGACCCAGAGCAATCATTTTCCTCTCACCCATGTGTCCAAGTCTCATATGCCATAACTGTGTTGTATCCTCACCTGAAGTATCCGAGAATCTAGCAGACGAGCTGATCACTGTCTTTCCTTGGAGGAGATATAACCCGCAGTCTATCTTCCCTCGCATCACGGTAAGCGCACCTTGAGAAACCTTTATAACTCCACCTACAATGGAAATTCGGTATCCGAACCTGTCAAGAGCACTCAACGAGATAAGGTTCTTCCTCAGTTCTGGTACATACCTCACATCGGTCAACGTTCGCACCATCCCATTGTGCATCTTAATCTGAACTGTTCCGATCCCCGCTACTTCACAAGCAGCACCATTTCCCATAAACACCTTACTTCCCTCCATGCATTGATAAGTAGTAAACCAGTGTTTACGAGAAGTAACATGATAAGAACATCCAGAATCAAGCACCCATTCATCACCTGATGAACTCGTGGCAACTGTTAACACATCGCCGACATCACTAGAACTATTATCTGCTGTAGTAACAATATTACTATCACCTGCAGATTCTACCTTAACTCATTTACCCTTATACTTCGGACAGTCTCTCCTATAGTGCCCTACCAAATTACAGTGATAACATCGACGGTTTCTAACATTGGACCTCGATTTAGAACGACGCTTCCATCTGTTACCTCCAGATTCTCTCTGTTCATCTCTACCATGGACTAACAAACCTTGCGCACTACCTTGCGCCAAGTTATCTTCTCCTAATTTCTTTTGCCACTCTTTAGATAATAAAGCGGACTTTACCTCTTCCAAGGTAATCGCAGTACGCCCCTGAAGTAATGAATTTATAAAGTGCTCAAAAGAATCCGGTAGAGATGCTAACAACAACATACCTTGTTTCTCATCAGGTAAGGCCTCGTTGACGTTCTTCAAGTCCATCATGAGTTTATCAAACTCATCTAAGTGGGCTCTGATAGATGTGCCTTCAACCATCCGCAACTGAAACATCCTCTTCAGCATATACAAGCGATTCTTCAAATCTTTCATACCATAGAGTACCTGAAGTTTAGCCCACAACGCTGTGGCATCCTTTTCCTCGGCTATCTCTATCAACACCTCATCCGATAAGTGTAACCTGATTATACTTCTCACCTTTCTGATTAACCTGTCCTTTTCGGCATCTTCCATTATTTCAGGCAATTTATCCTTGCCCTCCAATGCCTCGGCCAAACCTTGAGTCGTTAGTAACACCTCCACCTTGAGACTCCATAACTCAAAGTTATTTTTCCCGTTAAATTTCTCAATCTCAAATTTCGCTCCAGACATAATTGCAGCAACAGAATTTCCAAACAATGACCAGACAAGCAAAAGCCCCAAATCAACTGCTGAAATTCTAACCGTAGCTCTGATACCAATTGTTGAGATTATAATAACGATAACGCGGAAACGTCAACGGATCTTGCAAATATGTCGATACGAAATTACCAGAGAAATTACGAGAAACGATAAAGGACACCAGATATTTACGTGGTTCGGTCCGAGATCGGTACCTACGTCCACGGGGAGAGCCAGCAATATAATCCACTATAATCGGAAAGTCAGATTTACAATCGCTCATGCACTCGAGTGTTTCCCGCACCTAGATTAAGCCCAACGCAAAAACTCACAAGTAATATTTCACAATCTCTCACAGAGAACTCACGCAGAAAACTCACAGAGAAAATATGATATTCTTGTTGTTTGCTCTACACACGATAAAACTAAAAACGACGTTCTCGTTCTTATCTCTGTTTGTCGTGCGGCTTCTCTGGTGCGAGGCTTCTTCAAGAAAAACGTCCCCTACTCGTGTGGCGTCCGCGTTCCCTTGGATAAACCCACTATATCGCCAAGGGACAGTCCAACTTTCTTTTGCTGCGGACTCTTTTTAGCGGCTGGTACAAGAACAGTCTCACAAAAGGATTCTCTCTTTTGTCTGTTCGTGCAGCACGCACTCCTCCAACGAAGACTAGGTCTTACGGCTTCTATATGGAGACAATCACTGACAACTTCCAAAAATAAAGAAGCCCTTTCTTTATTTCCTTAGTGGGCCATAAGAGGTCAAAGAATTAACTCCTTTATTGACCGACCCCAATCACAAACAGCAAAATAGTCGTCCACACGCAAGAAGTGAATTTCTCAACCGAAACAAATCCCAACATATATATTAATATCTTCAAGAATAGGAATTCTAATCCAATTAGAAATTTTGGATTTCTTTCCTATCGATTAACAAAACCGATATAATCTGTAACGATTCAAACTCGAGACATTATCTAACACAGAGGAATAATATTACTAGAGGAAATAGAGGTTATCAAGCAGAGCTAGCCGTTGTTATCTATTGCCACAATATTAGCGTCGAATTTTTGGATTCTTCTTGCAAGTTTCCAGCGTTTCTACATTCCTTTATATTCTATTTAGCAATGTTTATTTCGGACTTCAATTGTAATTCTTCTAGCGGACATGTGAAGTAATATTATGATAATTGAGGCTCTGTCATTTATTCTAGGCAGTCATGAAAAATCTAAAGACTAGCCTCTTAATTCCACTTTTCAGCTTGACCTGCATTGGATAGACAATCTCAGCTTGGTAACTGCTGGTGTTTTTGACAAATGATACCTTTTCTTCCAGAGTTTTGGACAGCATTGAAGCCAAAATGTTCTTCTTCTTTTTTTTAAAGAAGCCTGGCATTGGTAAATTGAAATGGAACATTTAATTATCATACCTATGAGCAGTCCTCTCGTTGGCATTTAAATCCAACGATGCCACCTTATTGTCTCTTTGAACTAAATCCTGCAATTTTGCTTTTGCTTGATGGTTGTCAGCTTAAAGCTTTAGAGGGTATACCTTTGATCATATTTCTGCCTGTTCTCATGTTCGTCATGCACCTACTTTACTATTTTTTGCAGGTTTAGTAGATTGCGGTTGAAGTTCTTCTTGGAAGCAGCACATGAAGCTTTTCTGGTGCCCCACTAGTCACCTGGGGCTGGGTTGCCTTTGCAAGTTCACTGTTGTAATTCTAGTATTTCGAATCTCCATTCTTTATAGACCATGATTGTAAAGTGACACCGTTGAGCGCATCATTTGGTCTCTAGAGCGTATGCAGTTGCTCATAGGCATTGTTTTGGATACAATCATCTGCGCTTGGATATTGTTTTGGACAGCAATTGACCATAATATTTACAAAAGAAATAGAGAAGCCATTGAGAGAACTCTAAACCTCAATATTCCTCCATTGAGCTAAAATGATTACAGGCAAAAAAATTGAAGATTAACAGATGAAGAATGAAAATCACTTCTGTCCTGAAGCAAGGAGAAAAACAAGGGAAGGTAGTGGAAAGAAGGCAAAAAAGGATACTGATTTAGATTCAAACAGAGCAACTAATTAGCCAATCTTCTCGGTGTAATACATCTGCAGTTCATATCAGTCTCAAAGAGCCAATCTTCTCAGTGTATAATAGCCATTTATCATTTGATAGACTTTCTAAGTCTCGAAGACAACCTTCCGGAGTGTTCAGAAAAAATGCTTTCCATCTTTAGACTTGTTTTCCGCTACAAACCTACAATTTGAAAGTTGAAGCAACATTAGATAAAAGAATGCATATTCCAAGGGGAATAGAATTATTTCAATATTTAGCATAGCTTCAGAGGATTAGATGAAACTGAGGAAACTTGATGGTGCCATAGTAAGTTGCGTGTAGTGTCAGATCTAATATATCTAGCATGATTGACCTGAAATAGGGCATTAGTTGATTGTCTCTCCCATCCTGTTTGTCAAAGACTTTCCAGTCATTCTAGCAAATGATACAAATTTGCAATATTATTCTCACTCAAGTCAAGGAAAAAGAACGTTTGACGATAACCTCAGATATCGTCATTCTTCAATTATGACACTGAAATCTAATTATTGGACAGGATGGAAAGCCAACTTACTTGTAGAACCACTTATAATGTGTCAGAATCATCTCATAAGCTAGTTAAGAACTGTCCTCCCAGCTTTAAACATGAAATAGTTTGAGTATTTGCTGCAGATAGGAAACACAAATTCCAGCCAAACCACATCCTTATCCTTCATAAACTTTGATCGACCCACTTTGAACATAAGCACTACCAGTTATAGTTTGAAGAACTCCCACAACAATGACTACATTGCTATTCGCTGTTTCTACCAAAGCAAGAATGGAACAAATCACCCAATAATTTCTTGCGGGAATTGTCGAATTTTTATAGTCCCATGATATATCAATGCCGCACAATTATAATTCTGAGTAGCCGCCGGATAAATGGTACTATCTTTCCAACACATAAAATCCACAAAGAAGACATTTGGATAGAATCAAAATAGCCGATCCGCATCACCAGGCTGAAGACTGATGACATAACTAAGACATTGTTTAGCACATGTTATAAGTGAGAGTTTTCAGCACTTAGCACTTCTCACTCGGACAATTAGTTTTCTCTATTTCAGCCAAAAAAAAACATTATAAAGGATCAAACACCAAACCTGGAAAGAATCAAGAAACATGTTTTTACCGTTTCAAAATATACATCAATAATGTGATTCAAAGAATTCACTACAATAGCAAGCGTCATCTAGAAGTGGTCTCAACGGCGTACAAGTATCTTGAAAATGAAAAAGTTGAGATTTCTCAAAGGCTTACAGTTTTAACATCCTCCAAACTGTTTTCATACTGGCCACCCAACTTGCCGACGACAACAACAAGCCCTCTTCCTTCATTGCGTTGACACTTCCTTGAATCCGTCTCATAGCACTCATCGAGAGTGCTTTTGCCTCGATTCACCAATCTATGCCACAAATCACGAAAAGAACTCCTGCAGTGAGGCTAGACGAAGAAGAAGAAGGACACACGGGCTAAGAAGGGAAGGGCTCGAAGAAGCAGACTCCACGAACAAGGAACAAAACTTGAGAACAATATTAGGGCTTGGAAATTTGGGGAAAACCTCAAACGAAGGACACAAGGGCGAAGAACAGGAGCTCGAAGAAGAAGAATCAGACTCCACGAACAGCGAACGGAACCTGAGAATCAAATTAGGGCTCGGAAATTTGGGGGCAAACCTCAAACATCGTCGTTTTTGCAAACGTGGACCTCTTCATTTGATCTCCACGCCACATAGGAAAGAGAAATGAATAAAAAATGCCACATCAGCATTTTTTCGTTATCTAAATTTAACAGAGTTAACGGAAGGACTCGATTGCACCAACTTAATAAGTTTTAGGACTCGATTACATTTTTTATAAGTTTTAGGACTTAATTGCACTTTCTTGACAAGTTTTAGGACTTCTGTTGAACATATCCCTTAAAAAAAACAAAAAATGGATAAAATAGAGAAAAAATAAAATGACGAAAATACCCTTTCGGTCAGATCTTTTTTGAAATTCTATGGTCACTTTATGCCCTTGTTCGAAATATATTACGTCACTCTAAGCCCTTAATTGAAACAATGCTTACTTGGGCCTTCTTTGAAAAAATAAGTAGACTTTGGGCCCTTAAATAAAATTTTCCCCGTTTAATTCTAGAGGTCGTGGCTTTTCTCAAGCGAATCAGAACGGTACATTTTTCAGGAAAATATTTTGCTCCTCAGCAATCCAAAGCCGCTGGTAATTCGCCAAAGTCAAACTTTGGAGTGTCAGATCTCACCTATCAGATTTGTAAGAAGAAGGGGCATGATGCTGGTATCGCTTCGACAACAGTTATCAGAGTGGTGATATCCTTCTCGGCACTTCCTCTGCAGCATCGATGGGGAAGCAACCGCGAGGCGGCAAGAAGCCGGACAACATCGGCAAAGGCAAGGTCACGCCGGTGCAGATCGCCTTCATCGTCAACTGCTACCTCCTCGACAACGGCCACCAGCATAGCTGGTCCGCGTTCCGCGCCAGGGCCTCCTCTCGCCTCGCCAAATCCCCTCTCCACGAGGTGCTCACCTCGTCGTTCATGGCAGATCGCCGTGTGATTCCTTGTTCTTTCTCTTTGTTTATGGGTGTTGTTTTGTTGGGTTGGAGTCGGCGCCAAAGTGTGATTCCAGACGCTGTTGCGGGCTATGCAGGATGCTATGAACGCTTACAACCCCGGTGCTGGTCCATTCGCTCTGGCAATTCATTCGTTTGAGTGGCTACTCCAAAAGAAAATGATAAGTAGCGACTGAAAGTTTCTGCTCCACAGGTTCTCGCTTGACAAACTTTGTAGGTATACTCAATCAAGGACTGAAAATTGCTCCTCCTGAAGCTCCAGCAGCTGGCTACATGGTTCTCCACCTCCCTCTCTCTTTTATCTCCATGTATGTATATATTCGTATATATAAAATACCTATACATATATGTGTGCGCATGATTTTTCTTGTTTATGTTGAAACTTTATCTGCAAATTTAACGTCACTTGTTATGCAGTTTGGCAAATGAGTATAGTTTGCTGACATGGTTAGTAAAAGTGCCCAGTATTGCTTCACTGATAAGAAAAATCCTGTTGGACTAATGCTCTTGAGTGAAGTTGCTTTGGGAGAGGTCTATGAGCTTAAGAAGGCAAAGGTACGTGTGCATATTAGATCCTTTAGGTCTAAATGGATAACTGGTTTCCTTTATTCCTATATGTTTTTGACGAACTGCTTTGTAGGAATAGCTTCTGATAGCTTAGACTCCTGCCTCAATTTTGTCCCTCAATATTCATTAAATTTGCATGTCAACCTTTTAATTTGCAAGAGAATCCAAGGGATTTACTCTAAGTAGAAGTAAGACTGAATACATGAAGTGTGAGTTCGCCACGATAAGAGGAATAGATCAAGAAACCGTGAAAATGCTTGGACATGAGGTGCCTCAGAAAGATGCTTTCCGATATCTGGGGTCAATATTGCAAAAGAAGGGAGAGATTGATGAGGATGTAAGTCATAGAATCAGAGTAGGTTGGATGAAGTGGCGCAGTGCATCGGGGCTTCTGTGTGATGGTCAAATCCCTCTTAGGCTAAAAGGAAAATTTTATAGAACGGCAGTAAGGCCCACAATGCTTTACGGAGCCGAATGTTGGCCAGCATATAAGCGACATGGGCATAAAATGGGAGTTGCGGAGATGAAGATGTTAAGGTGAATGTGTGGTCATACAAGAATAGATAAGATCAGAAACGAAAATATTCGACAAAAAGTTAGAGTTGAACCAGTGTCAGAAAAGATGAGAGCACAGATTGAGATGGTTTGGGCATATTCTTCGAAGACCTCTAGATGCTCCAGTAAGGACAGAAGTGTGTTATCGAGAGCATGACATGAAGAAAGGAAGAGGTCGGCCGAAACTTACTTGGGGGAAAGTAGTAAAATAGGATCTACAGAAGTGGGAAATAGATTGGCGTTCGGTTTGTCTGAGGACGGAGTGGAGGAAAGCTATTAGCATTAGGGAGGGGTAGAGTTCCTATGTTCCAGATTGCCATTTTTAGTCTTTACTCCTTTTATTTCCAGAGTGTTTTTTTTACTTTTATTATTTTATTTTTATTTTTATTTTTATTTTTATTTTTATTTTTTTACTTTTATTTTATTAAAAAATTTTAATTTTTTATTATTATTATTATTATTATTATTATTATTATTATTATTATTATTATTATTATTATTACTATTTGATATTAGCATTGGGTTCATCGACCGCCGACCCCAACTAGTTTGGGATAAATGTAATGTTGATGTTGATGTTGATGTACATGGATAAGCCCCCAGAAGGCAAACACTCTTCTAAAGGTCTAGGCAAGATGATACCCCAGGAATCTGAGTACGTGAAATGGAAGGATGATGTTATTGTTCCCTGTGGCAAACCAGTATCTTCTAATGTGAAAGCCTCTGAGCTTATGTACGATGAGTACAATTGTTTATAATACAGCTCAAGTAAGTTTGGCTTTTCAGATACAATTTTAGTTATCATACTATATATTACCCTGTCCACTGATCTGGTGGTTGGATGTGATGTCCTTGACAGGTTAATATGCAGTTTTTGTTCAAGGTGAGGTTTCACCACAAAAGGTGAAGAAGCAGCTAAAACTTTTCGTTGCTTGCTTTTTGAACTTTTGTATAGGCTGGTGTCACGACCTAAAAATTCAGGATTATTTCAGGTTAATGGATTATTAAGTTAAGTAAATTAATTAACCTAACTCGGGCTCTCCCAAGTCCTACCAAATTGTAACTTTCATGCGAGCAATTGATGTGCAAATTATTTTCAAATCTTGGAGCCGCCACTAATCATTCTAGGTAGGTTGATTATGAACCTAAATGAAATATCAAGAGAAATACTTTATTTCTGCGAACCAGAGATTTCAAGTTCAGGAACTTGGTTACACTAATATTTCTATTAATGCCCTTTCGGTACCCATTTCATGAAAATCATCTAAGTTTGCTACTTTCAAGGATTCAGATTTAAAGTTTTAAAGGTGCAATTGTTTTATTTTTTATTATTTTTAAATAGTAACCACAACCATCGCCACCGTCGGAGTACAAATAAATAATAATTGTTAAAAAAATTTAAATAGTAAACAATAATTTTTAGAAGTGAAAATTTTTAACTGTTGTCGAACAAACTTTTGTTCCAGGATCAGAAATTTTATATCGTTATCAAACGCAATTTTTTCGCTAAAAAATTCATCTATTTATTTTTGAAACAGAATGACATTCACCCCTTGTATTATTGATTTTAAGCAAGAGAACAACGATTAATGCTAGTTGTCATGTGGATAATGCAAGCTTTAATGACTTGGGAGTTCAATACTTGAAGAAGAGACTCATTCATTGGAACTCTCTACTATTGAATGGTGAGTTACTCCACATGAGATGTTGTGCATATATATTGAGCTTGATTGTGAGAGGGGTGGAAAGAAATGGATGATTCAATTATTAAAATACGCTCAACTATGCGTTATGTGAGGTCCTCTCCATCGAGATTGCAACGATTTAAGAAGTGCATTGAGTTAGAAAATATCGAGTCTAAAAGTCTTGTATGTTTAGATGTGGAGACTCATTGAAACTCAACATACTTGATGTTGGAAGCGGCTTTAAAGTTTGAAAAGGCTTTTATCTCGTTAGAAATTGAGGATCGCAAATTTTTTGAAGAGCTTTCCAAGGTAAGGGGAGGGACTGGATTGCCTACTAATGTCGATTGGGAATATGCCCGTGGAATTCTTCCTTTCTTGAAGATATTCTATGACATGACTTTACAAGTATCAAGTACTTCTTATGTCACTAGTAATTGTTTGGTTGGGATTCTTCTGATGATCCACAGATATTGTGAGAATGAAAAGGAGGACAACCCACCCACATATGACCGAGTTGGTTAAGAGATGGATTATCCCTTGTCGGATCCCTGGTTCAAATCTCCTAACTCGCACTCCATGACTTAAGTGGGGGTCGCGGCTAGTGGTTGTCATGCTAGTCCCCCCGAAGAATTGTCAAGGTGCGCGCAAGCTGGCCCGAACACCACGGTCATAAAAAAAAAAAAAAAAAAAAAAAGGAGGACAAGAGTTTGCGAGAAATGGCCAAGAAAATGAAGATCAAATTAAATAAGTATTTTGGCAATGTAAACTCAATTTATCTTTGTTCATTGCTTGCATACTTGACCCTCGACATAAGTGAAAGTATATGAAATGGTTGATTAATCGTTTTTATGAAAGTAAGCGGGCAGAAACTTTAAGAGATAGAGTAACATCTCTAAAGTTCTTATTTGAGCAATATCGCACCGGTGTATGCCCCCAAAGTAACTTGAGGTCGAAGGGTACAAGAACAATGAGTGTGGCAAAGTCTCAAGTATTTGATGTGGATATTTTTAAAGAAGAGTATCTTAGCAAAACAGGACAACAATATTTCGAAGAAAAATTTGAATTAGATAAGTATTTGGAAGAAGATCGTGAATGTTATAGTCCTGAATTTGATATCTTGACTTGGTGGAAAGTCAATTTTTCGAGATATCTTATCATTTATTCCGTTGCTCAAGATATTTTGGATGTGCCATCTCAACTGTAGCATCAGAGTCTACATTCAGCATAGGAGGTCGAGTACTTGACGTGTTTCGTAGCTCATTGACCCCAAACAAGGTGGAGGCTTTTGTATGTACTCAAGATTGGTTACGATCCGCACCAATTTCAGTTTCAATCGAGAAGGACATAGCAGAACTCGAAAATTTTGAGTCAGGTGAGAAATTACCGTAGAATTTTTATACTCTTCAATATTTCAATAGATACTATAATTCTCATTTTCATTGTGAATTCGATATAGATTTGTCAACTACGACCATGAAGCTTAACTTGATATTGATTTCTCTTGATGATTGACGACCTTGGAGGTTGGTACTTGTTTAGCCATTTTCTTATTGATTCAATCTTGGCAAATGATGGCCTTACCCCGTGGATGCTTTTCGCAGGAAACCATTATATGGAGTTCTTGAAATTTCTAAAAGAGTTGATGGTAAGATTTTTAAATGTACAATATTGGTCTCTGCCTCTCTGGTATTGATGTCCTCCCCTGTTTGTTTGTTCTGTTAGTGTATTGAATTTCTAGCAATGTTATCCCTCTTCTTAAAAACAAGGAATAGCCTTCTCCTTTCACTTTATGTGCCTGGAAGCATTTTTTCGTTGGATTTTAAAGAATGGGGTAAAGTTACACACTCCATTGGTACTTTTGTATTGTCTTTTTATTGCTTGTTGTGTTGTTTTTTACTTTTCCTGCAAAGTGTCTCTTCTCAGAACCTGTTCCTTTTTTGGTTTTCAAGCTTTAACATTGTTGGAGAGTGCCATTAGGAGGGATCATTTGTCCCCTAATTTTGAGACCACTAATGAATTGCTGAGTATGTCTTCTGCATTTGTTGCTGATGTTTCTGCCAGTCTTGAAGCTTTGAATGTACTCCCATGGATACCTCAAACGACAGCTGCATGCCTTAAGGCTCATGGAATTCGCTTCAGCGATCTCTTATTCGCTTCATCAAAAGGAGTCTGAGGTTAATAATAGTTCTGGGGACTTTTAGGTGATTTGCTTGTTCAAAAGCACATGAAGGAGAAGGTCTTAATGATGGCTGACTTTCGCCATCATACTGTTGTACCATTTTGTGTTGAAAAAAGTTATTTGCATGTATTGATGCATTTTGTGCTCTCCTTTCTTGGATTTTTTTTTTTAAATCTTTTTAGGCAATGTTCAATCTCTCTTGGTCTTTCCTTGTGTATTCTGAAATAGAGAAAGTTGTTTATATAATCTTAGCAAAGACCTCCTGTGTATATTGCTTGTTTACCAAGCCTTCTAGGGTGTATTTTTCTTGAGTTTGCTATCATATGACACTTAGATCAGTGACAAATGAAATTTCATTAGTGACAGTGTCTATGACATAGTAGAAAGAACGTGCATACTTGTGCTCTTTCAAGATCTTTGGCTTCAGCAGCCATATTATATCGCAGAAGTTCTTTTATCTTCATGTTTTTTTTTTTTTTGTGACTTGATCTATGAATTAAGTTGACGCCATCGAAAACAGTTTGACGGTTGTAAGAAAAATCTTCATGTCTGGGTATCCGCTATTTGTGTTCGATTGGCATAACTTTTTAATTGATTGACACCTTGAAATATTTGTCTCGGCTTAACTTGTCTTATTCAAAGACCTTACACTAGATTTTTCAGAAAGGCTGCTCATATGAGATGAAAAAAAAAATGTTGAGACTCAGTAATCAATTAATAACTCTGATTTATTCACTTGGATTTCAATAGCGAAAAAAAAAACTGAAAATCGAATCGAAAATTGAACTGAATCGAATTAAGTTTTTATTTTGTGGTTCAGGATAATTTCGGTTCAGTTCATGTGCATTTCCTAACGGTTCAATTCAATTCGATTTTTCCATTGACACCCTATTGTTGATTTTAAGCAAGAGAACAACAATCAATGCTAGTCGTCAAATAATATTTCACTCAAACGGAAAAAAGAAGTCTCTGACCAAAAAAGAAAAAGAAAAACGGGAAAAAGAAGCCCGACCAAAAAACAAAAGTGAAAAAAAAAGAAAGACAAACAGAACCCATGTGAAAACTGAAAAGTGAAGTAATAAGGCCAATTTGCGTCAGGAAAGTCTTGGTCTTCCTGAACTTTCATTAAAGTTTCTTTCGCATCATTTCCTTTTCATGTCGGCTTCACTTTCTTTACAAAAAAAAAAAAATGTCCATGATATCCAACAAAGTCTTGGTCTTCCTGAGTTATGTGGCAGTTGCAGTGCTAACAATTCATAGCAAGATGGGTGACAATGATCTGCGGAAGGATGCTAAGATAGTAGTTAATGATCGGAAACGGTTTGATAGGAGAATCCTGATATTTTTTAACACGATTTGCCAGTTCAATAAATGTTTTTTTGTAAACTATAATTTTCGGTGGATCATATACCGTTAAACGGTGTTTTGTGACTAGTTTAGTATTGCGAGTGTCACAGTAAAACAAAGAAACTTGCTCAATGGACTGGTTGGTGACCTAATCCTTTTTCTTGTTCAGCTCAAGTCGCGTGCTTTTTTTCCTTTATCTAACAAACAAAAATGCATGTTGAAAAGTCTTGGTCTTCGGGAGTTTTTTATGATTTATTTTCATGACCAGATATATAGGGTGCGCATGACAACACTTCTATTTCAAAAATCGATTTCTGGCCAAAAGCTAATTTTTCTACTTCTGTTTCAAAAGTTGATTTCTGATCAGAGAAAGAAATTTGATAATAAGACTAAATTTATGCTTCTGGAACAAAATCTCGTTTGATAATGATCGAAAGCGTGGTCTATATCGCAATGGGCATGATATATGAAAATATTTCGTGCGTATTATATCGCAATGGGCATAATATAAAATCGATCGACTTTAGCTAATTTTGTTTGAAATCTAGTGGTCCTGAGATCACCTACATATTAGCTATTGTATTAAACACGTGGAACCATTAAATTTAATAGCATACGATTCAACTGTTGTATTAAACGCACTTATGTGATATAACCAAAGCTATCATGCACTTGATATTTCGCATGTCACCTCCATCATATTCCAATACAAACAAAACTTGCACGAAAATGGCAAAAGAACAAGATTCATGCTCAATTGAGATTGCGTTGACAAAATCACAGATCACCATAGACTTGCTGCGTTAAATCAAACTGTTGTGGAAATTCTCCTATATTTTGATTCTGACAAAACCTTCAAAAGATATTGTTAAATGAAATGTGATGCAGGAAGAATGTGTAAGCAGCAGATTGACTGACTCCAATTCTGTCGCGCTGACGAAGGGTCAGATGGAAGTGCTTCTGACGTAGGGTCAGATAGAAGTGCTTCTGACTAGGGTCAGATGGAAGTGCTCCTGACGATCCAAACAGTGACGGATGGATCACATCAAATCTCCTTATTACCATTCCATGTCAACTGATCAATTTCCTCTTAGACGAATCTGAAGAAAGATCAGTTCCTGAAATTCACAAAACACGAAGACCCACGTATGGCAAGTTTCCGATCAAGGCAAATGATATTCAATTATCCTGATATCCCACCCTGTCAATTAAGGGACTTTCTATAATGGGATATCATCTTCTAAGGAATATATCATCGGGAATCAACTCAAACTTATCACACTTATGGAAGCTGGAGATTCAATTGTATGGGCGACTGAATCAGAAGGGTTTAATGTCTTACCCAACGGTCTACATATCTTCTGAAGATACAGTCTCGTTCAATCAAGATTGATGACGTTCAATCAAGGATCTGTCTTGGAACATGGAGTATAAAAGAAGAATAATGTTCGACTAGAGTGTGAGAGAGCGAACAACAATCCAAAGTGCAAGAATAATTTGAGTTTCATCTGAGAGAGTATTCTGTGTACTCAAAATCCTTCACTGTGAAAATCTGTGTGAGAAGGAAACAAAACACTTGAGTGATTGTAATCTTCTTGTTTCTTCATAGTGAAATCCAGCCAATCGGCTGTCATCGTGGGAGAGTGGACGTAGGCTTGATCCAAGCCGAACCACTATAAACATCGTGTGCAATATCCTCTTCTCTAAACTCTTACTCTTGTGTTTAGATTTTCTGCACACTGTTATACTGCTTTTGTTCCTAATCGTAAACTGAACTCTATCCATTCCGCACGAAATTTGTAATTGTGTTCAGAATCTCCTATTCACCCCCTCTAGGAGATATTGCTAGTTACATCACAAACATGTGGATCTATACAAGTATTCTTTACATGAGGAGACAGAGGAAAATGTAGAGACTCCAACACAAAATCGTGAAGCCATTTTCGGACCACGGAATGTCTCCATTTCACCATGTAATATGCAACATGATGCTTACAAGCATGAAGAGAAGACCCTGAATGTAGCACCAAGGGGATTTCCTCTGGGCGCATGGAGCACTTGGAACACTTGGCCAAAGACCGTTTCTGCAAAAGCAAGGCAAAAAGAGAAACCAGTAGGATGCTCACACTTACACTCGATGAATTATCTTTCAAGTCACTAATTCAAATGGAAAAACAAATTCCTGAATCCTGCGGGTCTTTGGTTTTAACCACTTGTTAAGTCAGAGAGGGCCTTCCACTGCTACGAAAGTGAACAGTTGGCTAACTAGCACCCCACAAGGAAAAACGACTACATCATCATCTCTGACATGTTTGCAAAGTGGGTCTCATCCAGAATGCTCAATTCTCAGCCTAAAGCACATAAACAACAAAAATGGTGTATTTGAAGATGTCAGTGGGAGAGTACCCAGAATTAGGAGCAGATGGAGGATCTCCCTTAAAAATCCATTATGAGAGGTCAACCGAAAATATTCATCTACAGTCAATCAAACACAAACAAATTTTCTAAGAGCGACAACCAATTTCTTTTACCTTTACAAAAAGAGCTGCTTAGAATCCTGATCTTTTTTTAACACAATTTTCTAGTTCATTAATGTTATTTGTAAAGTATAATTTTCAGTGAATCATATGTTGTTAGGGGGTAATTTGTGACTAGTTTAGTATTACGAGTGCCAGAGTAAAACAAACGAATTTGCTCAATAGATTGGCTGGTGAAGTTGAACTAATCAATTTTTTTGTTTAGCTCAAGACGCGTGCTTTTGTTTTTCTTATTGAGCAGATTAAAATGCATGATGGAAAGTCTTAGTCTTCGCGACTTTTTTTTATGATTTATTTTGGTGATCGGATGTATAGTTTCCCAGCTCTTAGGGATCTTTTGATCATGATTATTTTTTATCTAGCGCTCGGTTTTTGTGTTAAAAAAAAAAAACTCAGTGGGATTGGCAGAATCGAGAAGCTCAAGTGAAATTTGTGTTTTGTCACTTTTTGGGAGACGAAAATGATGCGAAAGGACGAGAGAGAATAACGCAGTAAAGTGAAATAGAGAGAGGAGTGAGGGAGACAGCGCAGCAGTGATGACAGTACGAAGATAAGAGGAAGAGAGAAAAAAAAAAAGAAAGCAGAAAAGGGGTAGAGAGAAACGACAGCGCATAGCTGTAAAGAACAGTAAGAGTGCGGAGAAAGAGCGCGCGTGAAGGGAAGGAAAAGATAAATTAATATTCACGAACATATCCAAATTTACTTCAAATCAGTACACATATGATAAATTTATTTTTCGTTAATTTTTATTAAATTTAACCGTTAAATTACTAAATTAGATGGCACGTGATAATTCATAAGTGTATCGATTTAAGATTTTTACTTTCTATTTATCACAAGCTTATCAATTTATGATTTTTTGTGGCATTAATCTCATTTAACGGAGAGAAAATTTGTCACAAGAATACTACATAGTATTTTTCTTGGCCAAAAAATCAGTTTATATTAAATTTATCACAAAAGTACTAGCTTAGGTTTTTTTGTGGTGAAAAAATAGTATGAAATAAATTTATTATAGATGTATTAATTTGAGATTTTTCGTGACCAAAAAATAATTTGGATAAATTTATAATATGTATCATCGTGAGATTTTTCATAATATTAATTCTAAATATTTTATCAGACAATGCATTAGACATTGCTACAATCTATTCATTCTTCCATAGGTTTTTATGATGTCTCGGCCCTCTCTGGCCTCATTCCTTCACCTTTTTTCTTTTACTTTTTCAGTTTTTTTTCCTTTTCTGCTTTGTGTTTTTGCTTCTTCTTTTTTCCTTTTAGCTAAGCATAAATTAGATAAGATACATGAAAATCTAGACATAATTCTAATTGACAAGCACAATAGAGATAAATGAATGATTAAACATGAAAACAGTTTAACGAAATTTATTGTTCCGACAAAAAAAAAACGAAAGTTATTGTGTTATTGATTTTAAGCAAGAGAACAGCAATTAATGCTAGTTGTCAAATAACATTTCATTCAAACGGGAAAAAAAGGACAAACAGAACCCATGTGAAAAATGCAGTAATAAAGCCAATTTGCGTCCCAGAAAGTCTTGGTCTTCCTGAACCTCATTAAAGTTTCTTTCGCATCATCTCCTTTTCACGTCCCATAAAGCCAGTTTGCGTCCCCGAAACTCTGTCGCTATAACCCCACGAAGTTGCCGGACCTCACGTCACGGACAAGACAAGATATAGGCACAACATTCGAAGATGAATGATAATTATTCTATTACAAAAATAAATTTTTCGTTAAAAATAATTTTTTATTTTTATTTTTTAAATGAGATTTTGAAAAAAAAATACGTTTGATAACATCATAAAAATTCTGATCTTGAGACAGAAGTTCGTTTGACAGCAATTAAAAATTTCTACATTATTTATATTTTACTCTGATGGCGGTGGCAGAGGCCACAGTGGTGGTGGGCGACGCCTATCGACGGAGGGCGATGGAGACCAGCAGAGATCGCCGATGGCTGGCGATCGGCGGTGGCTGGCCAGCAATGGTGGGCGACAGAGGTCGCCGGTAGGTGGCAATCGGCAAATGGCGACGGTGGGCAGCGGCAGTGGCCGGCGGTGGCAGCCAACGATGAGGCGAGGGGCGACGGTGGGCGGCGACGAGTGGTGGTCGACAGCAGCAAGTGCTTGAGAAAAAATTTGGGTTAGAAAATTTATGTTTCTGTTTTTCGAGAAGTATAAAATTTTTGTTTCACATTTCTCCTTCAAATCTATTTATGTAACAACTTTTTGTTTCATAAATAGAAAAATATAATTACGTTATCGAACGAGTTTCTGTTACAAACCTGTTCAAAAAATAGTTTGAAACAGAAATAGAGAAGTAGAATGGTAATTTTCATGACCTCGTGGTTGTGGAATATCGACTTGTAACAATAGGCCTCAATCACTGGTGGTGGTCAGCAGTCCCCCATAGTTCTGCATTAGCAGAATCGTAAGGGCAATTCAGGAATAACAAAATCATCAAAAACAATCACATTTGTTAGATTTGGTCTGGGAAGTACCATGGCATGTCTTGTTGTTAATCTGTTGTTGTGTCTGGTGAGTATGTGTACAATTTATTTATCTGATTGCTCTTGTGATTGTTTATTTCGCATGACAAAGTAATTTTTACTGTGGGCTACCTGATTTTCTCTTCCAATTTTTTTTTCCCATTTTCATCTGCACGCCATGTGTCAATATTTTCGTTGAACTTGAAGAATCTGATACAATGGCTGTGATTCAATCGAAATAATTATGTTGACGATACTTTTTTATTTTCTTTATCTTTTGATTTAATTGAAATAATTAGGGAAAATACCACGAAAAACCCTCAACTGGTACACTTGTGATAAATTTACCCCAAATTATTTTTTTGACCACAAAAAACTCTAAAGTGATACATTTGTGACAAATTTAGCCCCAATTGGTACACGTGCGACAAATTTACCCTCAGTTAGTTTTCGTTAAATCTAACCGTCAAATTGTCGAATTGGATGGCATGCGTAGCTCACAGATGTACCAATTTAAGGTTTTAACCCTATATTTATCACGTGTGTATCAATTTGGAGTTTTTTGTGATATTAATCCAATTTAACTGAGGGTAAATCTATCGCAGGTGTACCAGTTTAGGGTTTTTAGTGGTAAAAATAATTAGCTTAGGGTAAATTTGTCACAGATGTACCAATTTAGGATTTTTTATGATCAAAAAAATAGTTTGGGGTAAATTTGTCACAGTTGTACCAGTTTAGGGTTTTTCATTGTCAAAAAAATAATTTGGGGTGAATTTATCACAAGTGTACCAATTTGGGGTTTTCGTGATATTAACCCAAATAATTAAGGTCTGACCAACTTTATGCGAAGAATGCAAAAGACGATCCCGCCCTATGGCACCATACGCTTTGAACGCAAGCAAGTGAAAGTTCCTATTAAATCAATATCGCAAAGAAGGTCAGTTCTTTTGGGATAAGGATATCATAAGTGCTATAACTTTCGTATGACACTCACTTGAATGCCATAACTTTTTTTTCTTTTTTCGATCAGTTGAGTGCCGACACTCATTTAAATGCCATAACTTTTTTTCCGATCCCTTGAGTGTCACGTCACTTTTCAATCGATCACTTGAGTTCAATAGCTTTTTAAAAAGGTTTACCATAAGTGCTATGGCACGTTAGATTTTTGGCACCTGATAAACGTTTTAAAAATAAAATTGACACTTAAGTGACCAATTGAAAATTGTGGCACTCAAATGAATATTTTTGGAAGTCATGGCACTTAACTGGTCGAGTGGGGGGTCATGGTGGTGGGTTACTGTGCTAGTCTTGCTCGAGCAATAGTCGATGTGCGCGCAAGCTGACCCGGACGCCTTGGTTACAAAAAAAATGGTCGAAAAAAAGTTATAGTACTCAAATAAATACCGTACAAAAGTTATGACAATTGTGATGTATTTATCGACAGTCCTTTTGCACTCCATCTACTAGCAAACTACACACGCAATGCGACTAAGTGAAAAATTGACTGTAATTTTTTTTTTGGAAAAATTCTTTTATTACGAATTATTTGTATTAATAATTAATGAAAATGGTTATTGGTATAATTTGAAGAAATTATATGAAAATATGCGGAAAATAAAAAGTATTTCGAGATTTGGATTTTTTTTTTGGCAAGGTTATTATTTGACAGGATAGATTCAAATTCCGAAGTTGAAATGCATGAGTGACAGACAAGTAAATTTATTAATTTGCAGATTCATCCATTGACAGAATATTTAGAAAATAATTAATTGAGGAAAATTGGGGGGTTATATGTAAACTTTATGGTGATAACAAATATGTCTAAACTTAGAGTTTTAGTGGTTATATTTCTCGAACACTTAACAGTTTATAGCTCTAAAAAATCCAATCATAAATACTTCATCAGACAACGCATTAGACATTGCTACAATCTATCCATTCTTCCATAGGTTTCTATGATGTCTCTCCGCTCTCTGGCCTCATTCCTTTGCCCTTTTTTTTCTTTTTCTTTTCTGCTTTGTGTTTTTGCTTTTTTTTTTCCTTTTAGCCAAGCATAGATTAGATAAGATAGATGAAAATCTAGACATAATTCTAACTAACAAGCACAATAGAGATAAATGAATGACTAAACATGAAAACAATTTGACGAAAGTGTGCATGATAATCATTTCACTTATTTGTTTCTGTTCCAAAACTATTTCTAGAATAGGTTTGGAACAAAAACTCGTTTGGTAACGTAATTCTATCTATTTATTTATAAATCAAAAAGTTGTTCCAAAAATAAATTTAAAAAGGAAATTTGAAACAAAAAATTGTAGCTTCTCAGAGAAATAGAAATAAAAAATAATAACCCTTCACTTTTTCTCAATTACTCGCCATCGCCAATTACCACTTGTTACTGCCTACCGTCTCCCACCACCAGCCGCCGCCACTTGCCACCGACAACTGCCAACCTTTGTCGCCCTGGGGCCGCCGCCAACCATTGCGCTCGATTGTCCACTGCCGTCCGCCGTTGCCCCCCATCTCACCGTCAGTTGCTACCACCCATCGCATGTCGCCACCGATCTCTGTCGATTGCCGCTACCCACCACCGTGATCACCGTCAGCCGCCGCTACCCATTTTCGATCCTCGTCGCTGCCAATCGGTATCCTTGATTGCCCATCGTGGGTTGCCGTCGCTTCCCACCTCACTGTCAGCCGTCGCCGCCACTGCCGACCACCGCCAACCTCTGCCGCCCACCGCTACCCTTCGCCAGTCGCCATAACCATCGCCGACCTCCGCCGAGCGCCACAACCATCGCCACCGCTGGAGTACAAGATAAATAATAATTTTTTAAAATTTTTAAATAGTAAACAATAACTTTTAGAAGTGGAAATTTTTATCTGTTGTCGAACAAACTTTTATTCCAGAATAAAAAATTTTATGTCGTTATCAAACGTAATTTTTTTGCTAGAAAATTCATCTATCTATTTTTGAAATAGAATGACGTTCACCCCTTGTATTATTGATTTTAAGCAAGAGAACAGCTATTAATGCTAGTTGTCAAATAATATTTCATTCAAACGCAAAAGGGAAAAAAAAAAAGACAAACAGAACCCATGTGAAAAGTGAAGTAATAAAGCCAATTTGCGTCCCAGAAATCTTGGTCTTCTTGAACTTTTTTTTGGTCGAATGGTCTTCCTGAACTTTGTTAAAGTTTCTTTCGCATCATCTGCTTTTCACATTGGCTTCACTTTCTTTACAAAAAAGAGAAGAAGAAAAAAGAGTCCATGATATCCAATAAAGTCTTGGTCTTGCTGAGTTATGTGGCAATTACAGTGCTAACAATTCCCAGCAAGATGGGTGACGATGATCCGCTGAAGGGTGCTAAAATAGTAGTTAATGGTTGGAAATCGCTTGATAGGAGAATGCTGATCTTTTTTTAACGATTTTCTAGTTCATTAAATGTTATTTGTAAAGTACAATTATCAGTGGATTATGTATTGTTAAGACGGTGATTTGTGAATAATTTAGTATTGCAAGTGCCAGAGTAAAATAAAGGAACTTGCTCAATGGATTGGTTGGTGAACTAATCCTTTTTCTTGCTTAGCTCAAGTCGCGTGTTTTTTTTTTCCCTTATCGAACAGACGAAAATGCATGTTGAAAAGTCTTGGCCTTCCCGTGTTTATGATTCATTTTCATGACCAGATATAGAGTTTTCCAGCTCTTAGGTAATTCTTGATGTAACGCTTGGTTTTTGTGTAAAAAAACTCAGTGGGATTGCAGAATCGAGGAAGCTCCGGTGAACTTTGTGTTCTGTCACTTTTTGGGAGAGCAAATGATGCCAAGCAAAAGGAAGAGAGAGAATAAAGCAGTGAAGTGAAACAGAGAGAGAAGTGAGGGAGACCAGAGCAGTAGACTGACAGTTCGAAGATAAGAGGAAGAGAGAGAAAAACAGAAAAGGTGGAGAGAGAAAGGAAGAAGCACAGATACTCGAACTACTAATCAGCGAGGTCGAAAATTCCAATGCCGCATTGAGCATAGTCCCCATAGTTGGGATGGGCGGTGTTGGAAAAACGGCCTTGGCTCAGCGCCTGTATGATAGTGCCAGCGTATATGGTTGTTTCGAGATGAGAGCGTGGGTTTGCGTGTCAGATGTTTTTGATGTACTTGACATAACAAGGACTATTTTGCGGTCCATCACCGGGTTGTCCTGCGAGGGTGAAGATCTTAACAGCCTTCAAGTTAAGTTGAAGGACAATCTATCCGAGAAGAAGTTTTTTGTAGTGTTAGACGATGTCTGGAATGAGAAGTACGGAAAATGGACTAACCTCTTAAAGCCATTTGAAGTCGTGGCCAAGGGAAGCAAGATCGTCATCACCACTCGCAACCTTGCCGTTGCTTCCCTAACAGGAGCATCGCCATATACTTTGAAGGAATTGTCCCTTGATGATTGTACAAGCTTATTAGCCTTTCATGCCCTAGGAGCAAAAAATTTTGAGAGCCACCCGGATTTTGAAACAATAGGCAAGAAGATAGCTGAAAGATGTAAAGGTTTACCTTTGGCAGCGAAGATGTTGGGCGGTGTCCTACGTAATAAAAGGAATCCCGATGAATGGGAAGATACCTTAGATAACAGAATGTGGGATCTTTCGACGGCAGAAAATGATGAGGTTCTCCCTGTGTTGAAATTGAGCTATATCCATCTTCCTTCGTATTTGAAGAGATGTTTTGCTTATTGCGCGATATTCCCCAAGGACTACCAAATTGAGAGGGATGAGCTAGTACTCTTATGGATGGCGGAGGGCTTTTTAGATGGAAGAAAAATAAAGGAGAATATCTTGAGATTGGGACGGAATTACTTTGTTGAGTTATTATCTAGGTCCTTTTTTCAACAATCTAGCATTGACACATCAAAGTTTTTGATGCACGATCTTTTGAATGACCTAGCAAAGTCAATTGCGGGTGGGACGTGCTTTACCTCTGGGGAGTCTCAGCTGGTGGGCGATGAAGATGACGCCTCTCTTGAAGAAAAAACTCGATATGCATCATTCATCTCGCCTTGGTTTGTTACATCACAATGCATGAGAGCATATCACCGAATGAAGGTGCTAAGAAGTTTAATTCTACTGCGTGTTGGATCCGGAGGGGACTTGAGCCAATTCCATATTTCCAGCAAGGTGCTACGTGATTGCTAAAAGAATTGAAGTACTTGAGGGCGCTTTCAGTATGTCATTATGACATCGTAGAGGTACTGAACTGTGTTGGTGATTTAAAGCATCTTAGATATATCAATTTCTCGTACACTAATATCGAAATGCTACCCGAGTCAATTGTCGAGTTGTACAAATTACAAGCTTTGATCTTAAGAGGTTGTCGAAACCTTTCTAAGTTGCCTCAAGGTATCACAAAGTTGGTCAGCTTACAATTTCTCGACATTAGAGATACAAGAAATCTAGAAGAGCTGCCCTTGGGCATCGGCAATTTAAAAAATCTTATTATCTTGCCCAAGTTTGTGGTAGGAACGGAGAAAGGGTCGCACTTAAAGGAGTTAAAGCACTTGCCCTATCTTCAAGGAGAATTGATCATATCAGAATTGCAAAAGGTGGAAAAAGTTACGGATGTAGCGGATGCTAATTTGTTTGGAAAGCTAGGTCTTACCAACTTGTCCTTGCATTGGGAAGAGAATTTGGGAAATCTCCAGAATCATGAGCGCGAAGCACATGTGCTGGACTCTCTGCGACCTCACACTAATCTGGAAAATCTCACCATCTCGCGCTATGGTGGTGCAAGATTCCCCTCGTGGTTGGATGGTTCATCATATTCTAAGGTAGCATTTTTGTGCTTGCAGGACTGTTCTAATGTTACATCGCTACCCTCACTTGGGCAACTACCTTCATTGAGAGAATTATCTCTAGAAGGTCTACACGCAGTAAGAATGATAAGATCTGAATTTTATGGAGGTAAAAGGCCTTTCTCATCCTTAGCAACTTTGAAGTTCGAAAAGATGTTGGCATGGAAGGAATGGTCTCCTTATGCCGGGGGCCCAGAAGAAGAAGAAGTTCCATTCTCCCATCTTCAGCATCTTGTTGTCCGGAGCTGTCCTTCGTTGGTCGGGACATTGCCTTGTCAACTTGACCGTCTCATAAAGCTTGAAGTTAATTCGTGCCCGCATTTGGATAACTCGACCAGTGTGGTTTATCTTCCATCTCTCCGCGAGTTATACCTTGATGATTGTAGCAAGGAGATCTTGAAGAGTTTGGTAAACCTAACTTCTTTGACCATTCTCAAAATTGAGAATCTTGCAGAGCTTGTTTGCTTTGATCATGGGTTTATGAGCTGCTTGGCCAACCTAAAGGAGCTTCGTATAAGACAGTGTGGCAAGCTATCATATTTGTGGCAAGATGGAAATGAAATGCTAAACCTTACTTGCCTCGAGAGAGTAGCCATCGGAGGCTGCCATCAGTTCACGTCTTTTGTTGCAGGAGATGGAGAAATCGAGCTGCCGTGCAACCTTGAGAGGATGGAATTGAGGAATTGCATGAGCTTAGAAAAGCTTCCTAGCAAAATGGACACCCTCAAGAATTTGTTAATATCAAGGTGTCCAAAACTCAAGGGAAAAACAATTCCTCCAGATGACCATAGCAGCAATAGCTCGATATCTCAGCTTGAATCTCTTGAGATATGTGGATGTGATTCTCTGACATCGTTTTGCTTTGCCGAGGGTGGACTCGCTGCTTTGAAGACACTCATAATTCGGGGTTGCAAGTGGGTGGAGTCGCTGTTAGAAGAGGTCACCGTGGCAGAATCGCTGGAATCTTTGACTATTGAAGACTGCGAGAATCTGAGAAGCCTCCCGCCATGGTGCATTCCCACGCTTTCCCATCTCACTGAATTGGAAATTAGGAATTGTCCAGCACTGGAGATAGAGGAGTTCCCTCCACTTCCCATCACCCTCTCGAGTCTTTCTCTTTTGAATTGTCCAAAGATAAAGTTTATTGCCAGCTGTAACATTGTCAGCTGTAAGAATCTCACAAATTTGTGGTTATGCAATTGTCCAGCATTGGAGATAGAAGAGGGGGAGTTCCCTCCCCTTCCCATCACCCTCTCCAGTCTTACATTGGGGGATTGTCCGAAGATAAAGTGTGTACCAAATCAGTGGCATCATCTTACCTCTCTCCAGTGTCTACATATTTATAATTGCCCAAATATCAAATGCTTCCCCAAAGGAGGTTTCCCTCCCAATTTGCAGAGCCTTACAATTAGGGGGTGCGAGAATGTGAAGCAGGCAGTGAGAGAATGGGGCTTACCCCTCCTCACCTCCCTCCAGTATTTGACAATTGACGGAAGGAGGATGGGTGTAGGGGAGGGAGAGGAGGTGTGCTTTCCTCCTACTTCCTCTTCGGAGGATGAGGATGCCTGGAGTCTTCTCTTCCCTTCCTCTCTAACCGCTCTTTGGATATCAAATATGAGGAAGGTGGAAAGACTATCAACCGGTCTTCCCAACCATCTCTCCTCTCTCACAATTTTATGGATTCACTATTGCCCAAAGTTGAGGTACTTGCCAGAGGATGGCCTCCCTCCCTCCCTCCAATCATTGTCCATAAGAGGATGCTCGGAGAATCTGAAAGAAGGATGCTCAAAACTCACTGGCCACTATTGGCCCCTCATCCAAGAAATCCCTCTCATCGAGATTGATCACCGTCGGATCCAATGATATAGAATTCTCCGTGGAGTGCTGTTTTCTTCCTCAGGTAAAAATGCTGCTTCCAACATCTTTCCTCCTTTCGCCCTTCATTCTTGGATGCATCAATTTCGCTTTGCTTTTTTAATCTTCATTCCGCGATCTCCGCTCTCCGAAAAGATTCCCTCTCCCTCTCCCTCCATCTCCATCTTCTTCTTCATATTCGCTTCGGCCCTCCATTCATCCTCCTCGCAAAAGCAGCAAACACCCGCGGATCTCCATCAATTTCGTTTCTCTCTCCTTCGTCGTCGTCGTCGGAGGATGCATGGAGTCTTCTCTTCCCTTCCTCTCTAACCTTTCTTTATATTATAAAATATGCTCCAAGATTCTCAAAGATGGATGGTCGAAACTCGCTATCCATCACATCCCGAGCATCCTCATTGATTGGGTTCACATCCAATGAATTGTTTCTTCCATGTACGGACAGTTTTCTAGGGTTCGGGTAAGTTTTTGGTCTGTGAACGCATCGATTTCGGTTCTCCTTCCCCAAGTTGATGCTTGATACAAACTGATTTTCCTCAATTGTGATTTTTCACATTGGTTTCCCTCTTGCTATATTGATGGGAAATTTTCATTGCGTTCCAAAATCATATTCCTCTGCATTTTCAGCGTTTGTGGCATCTTCTCCTCCCAACATCTTTTTCTAGTGCCCTTAGCTCATCTGTGCTGTGTTTGTTTCGTAGGGTACCATTTGCGATGCTGTATTGGCAAAATCTCTTGGAAGGATCAGTTAAAAGTGCAGTGGGGGTAGGGTTAATTCCGTCTCGGTGTTATGTGCCGTGTATTGCCAAACAAAAGGAAGAAGAAAGAAGCCTTTGGTTTGATTCAGTGCACTGTATATGATCTAAATAATAATAATAATTTCTTCCAAAATCCAAAAAAGAAAAAGAAAAGTGATCAGTTATGTGGATGCTAAGATGTGATTGTGAAGGAAGGGGATGCAATTGCACATATAATGTAGTGCTTTGACCGTATAAATAGGTGCTCAGAAAACAGAGTTGCATTTGAAGAAGTCTTGCATAGTTTTGCTTGATGATCCATCCAATCATCTGGTGAGTGTCACTCATTTTTCGCCATTTCATGACTTTGACTACTTTTTCAGTTAGATTGTTATTGTTCTTGCGCTAATTGGACTTATAGGAATCTGATCCTTACATTGAAAATACTGTAGAACAAATCAGCTACAGGGAGCCTCTGCCATCTTATATCTTTCTTATAATGGAGCAAAAACTAATGTAATTGTTCCCACTAGCAAAATATTGGGAATAGAAATATTTATGCTAGTCTCATCAATCTATAATACCAAGTAGCTCAGATATCTGTGGCTATAGCACATTATTAATGCGAAAATTTCTTTGTTTATAAATGTGGGCTTTTAAGTTATGCTTTAATGGCCAATGACTACTAAAGTTTGATCCTCGTAAATTGTTAGTTTCTTGTCTATGGATGGATAGAGTATGACTCTGCGGTTTCACTATCCCCAACTACAGGATTTGGATGCAGTTGATGCGCTCATTCAGGGTCTGGTCTTGTTCCAAGGAGGAATTCTAATGGTGAGATTTTATTTCTTGCCAAAATACTTCAATTTAACCAACGATGGGTCATCTTCTCAGCTAATAGCCCTCTTTTTACCTTGATTTGCAAGTCAGTCACAATGAGCATCTAATATCTCTAAGCGGGGACGAGCTTTGGGTGGTTCCTCAAGGCAAGGTAGCGCCTTTTCCGTAGGGGGTTTCGAGGATTTATAAGAAGATGCTCCAGTCCTTGTAGAATCAGATCTGATTAGCTTTGAAGAGATGTTGGCATGGAAGGATTGTTCTCGTTACGCCGGGAGGCCTGAAAAAGAACTCCAATTACCCTGTCTTCAGCACCTTGTTGTCCAGAGCTGTCCTTCGTTGGTCAGGACATTACCTGTCAGCTCGATCGCCTCACAAAGCTGAAAATTCATTCATGCCTGCATCTGAATAACTCAACTAGTGTGGTTAGTCTTCTATGTCTCCGTGAGTTATATCTTGAGGATATCTTAAAGAGCTTGGTGAACATAACTTCTTTGACCATTTTCAAAATTGAAAATCTTGCCCGAGCTTGTTTGCTTTGATCATGGGCATATGAGCTGCCTTATCAAGCTAAAGGAGCTTCGTATAGTTGGGTGTGACAAGCTTACATACTTGTGGCAAGATGGAAATGAGATGCTAAATTTTACTTGCTTCCAGGAATTAGCCATCGAAAGATGTCCGCTATTCACATCTTGTCAAGCGATCTTTGCAACCATCTCTCCTCCCTCCAGGAGTTGTGGATTAGTGATTGCCCCAAGTTGAGGTGCTTGCCAGAGGATGGCCTGCCTCCCTCCCTCCCTCCAATATCTGGACATATTGGGATGCGAGAGTCTAAAAGATGGATTCTCAAGACTCACTGGCCACTATTGGCCCCTCATCCAACACATCCTAGATCTGGTTTGGATCCAATGAATTGAAATCGATCACGCCCAATCCATGATAAAAGATTAGTCTCCGTGGACTGCTTCTTCTTCCTCAGGTAAAAATGCTTTCAACTTTCCTTCTTTTGCCTTTCATTTGTCAACTGCAGCGATTCCTTCTTTGATGTACAGTCAGTTTTCTAGGGTTACTTTCATTTCTCTTCTTCCATTCGATGCTTAATACGAATTCAATTGTTGCATAGAATTTCCAGAAACTATCTCCCCTGCTTGAATCCCACGGAGAGGTTCCTTTAGCGTCCAATTGCCCTGCTTGCGAAAGTTGATTATATTCTTGCATACCACTGCTGCATCCATCTCCACTACTGCCTTGGGCCTGCTTTTTTCTTTATCCACTCCAATGCTCTTTCGAACAGCAAGTAATTGAAATTCACCCTCCTCTGCGCCCAACCATCTCCGCTGTTTCATTTCTGGCCTCAATCCCAACAACAGCCAGCATCCACCCAGTCTTGACTTAACTTGCATTTTTAGTATCTGGTGATTTATGGGTAAAGTTACTGCATTTCCAGCTTTCCAGATATACCAACAGGTGTGGGCAATCATTAGAATTTTGGCAGAAAAAAAATCTCTTCAAGATGGTTCTTGTCTTGTTATTTTTTGTAGCTGTCAGGTGGTTGTGCCTATAATCTTGGTTGTCTAATCACTCATAGTTCATCATGCATGTAAGACAATTATTAGTCAGTACTAATTGATTGTCCTGTTCCAGATTTTTGGATGAGAAATATATGAAGAACGTGGCAGGACTATCAATGGTGGTAAACATGACATGTGTAGAGGTTTTTGTTTCCTTCCTCCGTGTCCTCTCTTTGGATGAGAAATATGAGGCACGGGGAAAGACTATTTAAGTGGTCTTCACAGCCATCTCCCCTCTTTCAGAAGCTGACGTACTTGCCGGAGGATGACTTCCCTCCCTCTCTCCAAGTATTCTCCCATCATTCAATGTGAGATTCTGAAATATCAGTGCTCGAAATTCCATGGCGACTATTGGCACCTTATCCAATAAATCCCACTTAACGTAATGGATCAAGTTCGGTTCCAATAAGAAGATTTCTCTCCCCTGTTTTAATTTTCGTTCGTCAGGTAATGATTCAGACTTATTTCTTTCTTCCACACTTGTCCTTCAGCTACTGCTGCTGCTCCCGGATGCATTTCCATCCCGCTTCCTCAAGTCGATAAAGTCCATGTTTTTCCATAGACATGCGTCGCATAAATTTCGACAAAACCAGCTACTGAAGTTCCAAGGTTGATATTTCGGTTGCTCTGTTTTGTTTGACAAGGAAGTAAACAATGAAAGGGTTACAATGCTAACGGGGTACAGCAAGTCAACCTTGTTTCATACAAGTGAATATCCCTCAAAACAAATAATACTTTCATCGAGTTGCTTACATTACTGGAATTAAGATGCGTCAAATGTGCCGGTATATTGCTTATCTTTGCAGTTGGATGATACACCAAAGAAATTGTAAATGTAAATCACTATTCTTTGTGTGAGAATCATGAAGTATGGTTCTTGAATTAATATTGTTCTGCAATTTAAGCCTTTGCCATGTTTTCTCTTCCAAATATCTGTTTCTTATGCCCTAGCTCATTGACTGAATTCTCTCAACTGTGCTTGTTTTGCAGAGTATCCCACTTGTCATCTGTATTTGGCAAAATCTCTCGGGAGGATCAAATGCAAACACTGCTGAGGTAGGCAACTGCTGTACTTACATTCATCTTTTGCAACTTGACAAAAGAAAAACCACAAGCCATTAATTTTAGTAGGTGCTATGATCTTTCGTGAAATGCTCCACGTAAAGATTAATCTGTATCATGATGTCGTTCATCAGAGTATATATTCTGAGTCAAGATGCTTTCTTACTTCGAACAACGGTTAATTTAAAGATACAAAGTTAGGTTTTAAAATGGGGGTTTTCGAGTTGGTAAATACGATAACTAAATTTCAATGAACCCTGCAGATTATACTTTATTTGAATCTGACTTTCTTGTGAATGTTCACGGTTCATCTTTCTTCTATTTGAATTCCCACGCCATCTCAAAGAACATATTCTTTTTTTGTTGTTGTAAAGGGAAGGCGGAGAGGAGCAATCAGGGAGACTATGCTTCGTTACTCTCTTGAATAATCCTAAAAGTCTCACTTCTGCCCGAGAAGGTCGTCCTCCAATATGTTAGCTGGGTCACATTGATAAAAGAAAAAAAAGTAAAAAAAAAAAAAGAGATTGCTGCTTGTTCGTGTGTGCCCAAGAGGAGAGGGAGATCTCGGCCAACAGAGAAAACGAAGGAGAATAAGAAAAAGGGGCATGGCTTTGTGGTATCAATTTGAGGGCGAAGGTTGTCGGAATCAGCTCGAATTCCGATATGTTATTCGCGAGACAGAGGGCCACAAGTTGATCGGTTTCATTCATAGATAACTTTTTTCGAATTATCTCTAGTTTCTTCAATTGCCATCAGGGTTTTTTTGTTCCATTCGAGGTGATCCACCTTCGTAGCAATAAAGTCTATTGTATTGTTGATGTTGAGCTTCTACTGTATGACTAGTGAAGAAACTCTATTTATCTTGCTAGTCTTGGTGATTAGTGGAAAGTTTCTATATCGTCTGTGATTTTTCCCTCCATGTAAAATCTTCATGTTGTGCCTTTGTCTCCATAAAACATCAACATTATGTTTACTTATTTTGAGAATATATTGCTGGAACATACTGCTGATTGTTGTTGGAGTTAAGTTGATCCTTTGGTCCAGTTTTAGGGAACAAATTGATCTGTATTGGGTTAATTCTTGGCAAATTGCTGCCCAATTCTTTCCAAGGCAAGTCTCGTTGCTATAACCCCACGAAGCTTGCCATCGTGAACTCGCGTTTGTCGAATTTCAGCTTTGTACCATTAGGCTACCATCAATGGTGATCAGCGGTCCCTCCCCCCCTTAACATAATCACAAGGGCCATTCTGGGAAAACAAAATCATCCGAAGGGTCGCTCATTTTTTTGATTTGGAATGGCAAGTACTCTAGAGTTCCTTGTGTGTGTGTGTGTGTGTATTGTATCATTGGGGTTGGGGTGAGTATGTACATAATGTATTTGTCTGATTACTCTTGTAAATGTTAATTTTATCTGACCTTGATTGACACGAAATTATTATATTGACGATGGCCGTTGGCGAAAGACAAGAACCAAAAAAACAAAAGAATTTTTTTACTAATTTATCTTTTCGTGCGATTAATATGCAATCTCTCTCAATAATTTCTACGAAATTTAGATTTTTATAAAGCACATATCTTCATCTGGTTAACCCAACTTGGTTGCCTTCATTTAAATTGTTATGAATCTTCTCTTTTGTTTGACAAAATAAATCATTACTTTGCATGCAATTATTAAGTTGAACGATGAACGCTCCGATGATACCTAAATACCTCTCGCTAATGATTTAGATCAAACGATTTTCCCAACCACGCTACGTGATATGTTGATCTATAGATGAGATATAAATAAAATAAGCATATTCTAAGTCAGCGATACATTGCAAAGGTCAAAAGGGGAAGGAACTCGCACCTATGTACGCAAAAATAACTCTTGAGAAATCTCCCCTTGTCTAAACAATAGCTTGTGCGAAACATCAAATTTTGCAAATGTAAAAAATGACAACTTTCATTATTTATCATATAGTATTGTTTTTTTTTTCTTTATGAACTCCATGATATAGTATCGCCACATTCTGCAAGGGCAAGCCTCACCTTGGTGACATTGAGGCTCGCTCCCCCTTGCAAGGCCGACCTTATCGGCCCATACATCTGGCCGGTCGCCTTTTGCTGACCGGCTGAGGAAGAAGAGCTAAGAGGGAAAAAAAGGAGAAAAAAAAATTAAAATTAAAATAAAAATATCATTAAAAATTACCATGTTAGTGCCGACAGTGTCACGTCAATGATTTTCGATCAAAACTGACTAAAAAGATTGAATTGACATAATTTCAAAATATTTAGAAATGAATTGGCAAAAATGAAAACAGTTTAGGATTGAGCTGACAAAAAAAAAAGTTTTACGACTAAATTGGCACATTGTAATAGGTTTAAAAAAAATTATTCCAACGACCACATTAAAGGGGTGAATGATAACCATTATGTTCCAGAGATAGATTTCTTGCTAGAAATAGTTTTTCTATTACTATTTCTGGATAAGTTTTTGAGCAAAAAAATACGTTTGATAAAGACATAAAATTTCTAATCTTAAAATAGAAATTTGTTTGACAACAATTGAAAATTTCTACTTCGGTCGGCCGACCGAGGGGGAGGGGCTACCGACGGCCACCGAAGCGCGATGGTTGGCAGAGGGGCGGCGGGTGGTGGTCGGCAACGGTGGGTATTTGAGAAAAAAATTAGATTTCTATTTTTATTTCTCGGAGAAGTAAAAAATTGTTGTTCCTCATTTCTCCTTCAAATCTATTTCTGTAACAACTTTTTGTTTCAGAAATAGAAAAATAGAATTACGTTATCAAACGAGTTTTCGTTCCAAACCTATTTCAGAAATAGGTTTAGAACAGAAAAACGATTTCTGGAATGTTGTCATGCACCCCCTAAGGGTACTCTAAAAGCATTACCCTCTTCAAATTTTGAAAACGAAACAAAAATTTAAACTTTGAAAGATTAGGGAGATTTTATAAATTGAATTGACAGGTTGATTTTTATGCAATTCGAATTGTCTCGGGTGCTCTTTGTAAAATATAAGTGACATTTGGATTCCACCGATTTTGACAATTGCAATACTACGAAGCCCTAACACCATGCGTCAAAAGTTAGATAGCCCCAACCCTTCGGTTTTGATCCCAAAATGGGATCGGATTGCACTAGATTTGACATACAATTGGGGTAGTAAGTTGAAAAAAGTCGTTTGGCTGGAACAACACTATTCATTCAACAAGTAGCAAGTATGGACGGACCAAGCCAGATATCGACCATTAAAATACTTACCCAGCCCTGGACTGTGATTTTGAAAACTATTATACTTTCTTCGTGTAAGTAACAGCATCGAATTGAGCCCGAGCCCGAGCCCGAGCCTGAGAAGGAAGTTGCTTGCCCAGACTCATTCAGATCATGCATTCGCCAAACATTTAAACCACGCCGGGCAAGTCTTGGTAGCTCCAAGCTCTAAGAGAAGAGTCATGGCTCCAAGCTTGCACAATTGTTTTCCCTTCTATTTGGGCTAGGTCGAGCCGAGCTCACAGGGCAATTCTTTTTTTGCTCTCGAGCTTACTCATATGAACGAGTACGTTTCAGATTCAAATTCAATGCGGGCTATTCGGCATATCCGGTTTCGTCCCGAGGAAAAATTAAAAAAATAATATGAGAGATAACAAGCTTGATATCAATGTCGGTACTTTTCGCATGAGCTAGAAACTTAGGTCCAAACTATGTGCCAAAACACAAAATCAAATATGGAGAACAATACGATGGCTCTCTTTAGATTTAGTTAATGACAGGCTTGTAATCTTTCTAATTCCCTCACCTGCCTTATTCTCTTTCCTTATCCTAGCGTAATAAGATGAGTCGTCATCGTCACCTAACAATAACAGTTTAATTGGAATTATACTGTGAGTCGACCGAAAGAATCAGAATCCACGGAAACCCTTAAAAGACAAAACTATATCCTCGGTATTTTTGTCAAGCGATTCAGTGTGAAACAAAAACCATTTGACAACTTAAGTAGCACCGACACCAACACGACATGTTAACACGTCACTTCTCAAAAAAATAGAGAATTTCGATACCCTGAGACACGTTGTATATTAAATATATATTTTTATGTATGCTTTATTTTATAAATATATCGGTGAGGTTTTTTCTTCTTCTTTTGTCAGGGGTTCATAATTTTTTTTTTTTGGATGACTAGATATGTTAAGTTTGGGGTAACTGGATAAATGACTTAAGTATAAATATTATTTTTGTAAATCTACATTTTATCCCCTAATTTTATAGAAACTGCTTAAAATTGACCTTGTGTTTGTCGAAATGGCATGTTTGGGATACTGGACTCGCGTGTCTAGAGCGCTAATAACCATATGTGGATCGCATGTCAAAAGAGAATCGAACACGACAAGGAGGTGTCCGGAGAGTGCCAGTGCTTCCTACCCAACGGTAAACCACCATGCAAAATAAATAACAACCCTCCTAATGTTAAAAAGTCTAATCCAAATATTGAGCTAGTAGGTGGAGAGAGACGGTATGGGATATTTCGAAATTCTCTTGTGATACTTTGATACTCTCTCTTGTGCAAGTTGAAAATAGATTGGGTAGAACTTGCTCTTATATCATATTAAAGTTAAATTTAAAAGTATAAACGAATAAATAAAGAGAGATCACATGTATATAAAGAGCATATAAACCAGATAAACAAAATATGTGGTATGCTTTAACAGCCCGGAAATAACCTTAGTTGCATTTGGACTTTTCCCAATCTCCCCTCCCAATCATTCTACAGTTTTTTTTTTTAATTCATGCAAGAGCAAAATACATTATTCAGAAAATATTAGGAGCAAAAAGTCAAAAATGTTGGGTCAACTAAACTATACTATATATTTAGCTGACTGTGTAATCTGACAGTCGCATAATGTCAAGAAGACTTTGCGCTCTTTAGTCTTCATTCCACATTTCTTTCACTGAAAAAATTCTGACTAATGAATGAAGTGCATGAATGATAATTGCATTATAAAAAGACAATTGTTCTAATGACATGAGAATGTGACGACTATTCTAACACGAATGCATGATGATTTTTTTTTTAAAAGTTTTATATGCAAAACAACATGGCCTACACGTTATGCAAAAATGACAAGAATTTAATCTAAATGGCATGTTATATTAGACTAAACTATTCTACTAATTTAAAAAATGAATAAATCTTATGACGTACAAATGAAACATGGCATTAATGGCGCATCAAGCTAATGACATGATGAATAATATGACCTCCTATAAATAATATGACAAAATGACATGCTGAATTATATGATATGATGGACTTTAATAACATAGCAAAGCTATACGACATGGCTAATCAAATATTGCATGAAAAGGACATAACAGTCATGCGACTAGACCTATATGACATGCATATTTAAAATGAATAGAATGTTCTAAACTATATGCAATTTATATGAGTGAGATATTTTTGGTCTTTTTTTATTGTGAGATATTTTTGGTTTTTTTATCTATTTATTTTTTTTACGTAACAAATCAAATCATGCATGTTCTTTTCCGAAAATATTCTCTGATTCGAATTGGATAACAGATTGGATCAAGGAATCAAATCTCATGGTTGAGATTAGATATCTTGACCCCCGTGCCATCGGACAAATCTCAGGGTCAAGATTAGTCGGAACTTACACGTTGTCGATAGGGAACCACCCCTAAATTCGAAACAGTTTTCTAATCTATAAAGAATGCTTGAGATGTCAATAAAATTTGAATAGGCGATTATCACATATTGCGATATCAGGAGATAAAATCTGCCTAACCAAAACTCACCCAATACCCAATCAGATGTCATTGTTCCATCACAATCTTCAATCCCTAGGGGACCCCTCTCGAAGGTCCTCCTCGAATCTGCAGAAAGAGGAATAGAGGACTTCTCTCCTTCACCATATCTGTCATGTAAGTGATTAATCTTTTAAGAGAAGACTAATCTGTTTTAAGATTGTTAGAAAAATACGTACAATATGTATATTAATCTATACAATGACAGAACCAAATCATAAACAATGAAATGAAAGATAGGTTTAAAACAGACATGTCATGGACTATGTCATTCACCATAAGTCTCACCAATCTTCTTCTTTGAAGATCTGCAATCCACAAAGCTGTGATCTATCTTGTCACAGTTGAAGCATTTACCTTGATATATGTTCTTGGCCACTTTAACTTGCAATCATTTAAACTTCGAATCGCAATAATAAATGTGATCAAGCTGCCTCAAACATGAAAACATTAAGTTGGCAGAAGCACAAAATTTGATCCTTCAGAAGCAGTATTCAAAAATCGTCAAATGCAAAAAATTCATCAGATGCAACTGCATCTGAACCCGTCAGATGCAACTGCTTCTGAACCCATCACATGCAGAAATTCGTCAGATGCAACTGCTTCTGAACCCATCAGATGCAGTCCTTCTAGACCTGTCAGAAGCAGTCCTTCTGGACCCGTCAGATGGAGTTCCTTCTGGACTCGTCAGATGGAGTTCCTTCTGACCCTCCTTCTGAGTTTCCTTATGAGTCTCCTTCTGAGCCTTCCTTCTGAGCCTCCTTCTGACCTTCCTTCTGACCTTCCTTCTGAGCTTCCTTCTGAGGCTCCTTCTGAGCCTTCCTTCTGAGCAACAAAATCCGAACGAAAATTTAACAATATAAATAAATTTAATTTTAAAAGAATACCGAGGCATGTGTTCGACACAGTTTCTTTAAAACAGATTCGTCCCCTCCAGTACGTGCTTTGAGGTTTCGTGGACGTCTGTCTCCCAAGATACAACGGTTGAACAGCGATAGATGCTAGCACAGCACTCCAACGCTTTCGACGAACTTGAACAACACGAGAACACTATCGAAAACAATGCAAATGCATAGAATCAGAAAAGAGGGAGAAAAGTTTTCCTTTTGAGATTGTAGTGTTTTCCTATCTCACTTCCTCTCTGTCGCGACCCTCTTGAAGTTGTCGGGCTCTCGAGGGCTAATGGGTCGTCCTGTCTGGTCGGACGCGGGCCTCTCCCAAGGCCCATTACCCAAATCGCAACGGAGGTATGCGTGATCGACTTTCAGTGTGGTCTAGTGACATGTGCTAAGTGTGCATGCCATGGAGTCGCCACCAATCATTTTTTTAGGGTGTGATTGGACCACCCAATCGAATAGTTGGGAGTTTCTATTCAATTCTGCGAGAACCAGAGAAATGGTTTCGGGGACTTAGTTACACCAACTGTCAGAGTTGACGCCCTTTCGGTACCTAAGTTGACTGAATTTTCTAGCCTGAGATTCATGCGGATGAGTAAGGTATGAACCCTAAATCTAGAAATTCATGCAGATAGAAGTGATTATCCTAGCAATCACAATCAGTAATAAAATGCGCAACTCAAGGAATCTAGATATGCAAATAAATCACATGGCATTCCTAGTAAGGCCCTATTTATCAATCACAGCTCAAGAATGATTTAGCTGTCCTAGCCATTCTACACACGATCTAACCTAAGAAAAGCATTAGGAAGCATCGAAGGAGTTCGAGAGTACTCACATGGGGTTCGCCGTGCCCTGATTTGGTCTTGGACGAGCTATCGAGCTCATGCCGACCCGATTATATTTGGGGATCCACTCGGCGTTTTACACCATGAAATCATGTGAAACAAAAACGAAAATATTCAGCAAGGGGAATTTATTGTAGATGGTGGTCGATCTAATTGGACGTCAAGACTAAAAAATATGTAGAAATTTACAAATTAAAATACTCGAATGACATTTTTTTGCCAAATTCAACTCTATGCGTCGTGAAGAAACACATGCAATTGAACTTGAATTTTAACTATTTATGAGTTCAAAATGAAAAGGAAATTAAAATAAAAATATTGACTATTTTTCTATATTTTTACGACATCGAACGCTATTTTTCTTCATTTTTCATGTATTTTTCTATTTTTGGAAAATATTAAAAAATATGACAAATTATTTTTTTTTTATCAAAAATGGTTCCTTTAGCTTGGTCAAGGCTACCAAAGATGATTTTTTAATTTTTTTAACTTTTTATAGATTTTTTATGAATTTTTAAAAAATAAACTATGAAAGACTGATCAAAAATCAGGTGTCAACAGCTGCCCCTCTTTGAGAGGAATTTCGTCAGAGGTTTCTCTCAAAGACAAGGTGACACCTGTGTTCCGATCGACTCGACTGGGAAAAGAAAAGAAATCATGACATCCAATTTTCATGCCCATCAATGTGTGCTTTTCCTTAAAAAGAGATGCGCTCATTCAATTCCCTGATATGATGTAAGAAAGTTAAGGAGTAGATAGACTTCCCTGCCCCTTACCTGTCGAATGCTTGCGGCATTTTCTGTGTCTGATGGGTTCAAGTAGATTCCTAAGGACTTGTCATCGGAGTGTCCTGGGGATGTTAAGCTCTGACCTGTATGGTAGGTCAAACCATAATGGGATTCCTAACTGATAGGAACCTAAGGAAGACGCGTCCCACATTTGGGAATTTGCCAAGGGTTTTGATCCGTGTGGTGGACTAAACTAGAAATGGCTTGCCTAATGTAAGGCTTATTAGGGAAAACGAATCCTCCTGCGTTCGGGATTCATCAAGGTTTTGATCCGTATGGTGGATCGGACCATTGGGTTGATCCTTCAGGCGGTCTCTACCAGTCCTTTGACCCTTCAGGCGGTTTCTACCATTGGTTGACCCTTCAGGCGGTTTCTACCATACATTGACCCTTCAGGCGGTTTCTACCATTGTTTTGACCCTTCAGGCGGTTTCTACCATTGGTTCACCCTTCAGGCGGTTTCTACCATACATTGACCCTTCAGGCGGTTTCTACCATTGTGTTGACCCTTCAGGCGGTTTCTACCATTGATTGACCCTTCAGGCGGTTTCTCCCATTGAGTTGACCCTTCAGGCGGTTTCTACCATTTATGAGATTCCAAATTGATATGAATCAAAGGATGACGTACCCGCTCTTCGGGGCTAGTCGGAGACTCGATCATTCTGTGGATCGGTCTTAGAAAAGATTTGCCTACTAAAAGGCTTCACCTAAGGATGACGCACCCAGTCTTTGGGGCGGCCAAAAGTCCTGCAGAAAGCTTAGACCTGAAAAAATTTTCCTCGCCAAGAAGATATTAGTAATCTTTGGGAAGACAATAATTGTCTAACTGACAAAATTCTACGACTTAAGTTTTAGTCATGAAATGTGCATTTTGATTGCTGGAGGTTATCCAAAACATTCCTACCATATACAGATGTGATCATAAATTCCTTGCACGGAAACTCTAGATCAAACAATTTGAAAATTTCAAAAAGAGTTTGCTCAAAACATCCATTGGAGTATTTCTCATCCAAGAAGGCTCCTCACTGCTCTGTGATAATGATCTTTAATAGGAAAAGTGCTCAATTTCCTACCGACCTGTGCCTGGGTTTCAGGATCATTCGCAACGCATACATTTCGACCGATCAGGAGGTCTTTCACGGGACCGTAGTGTTAGGCTTGGATATCGGTTTCCAAGGGGGACTCACTTTTGAGTCAAGGCCGTTGAACGAAATTTTCACTATCTGCTCCGGGTTTACAAGTCAAGAACCCTGTAAAATGAGAAAGAAATAGTCTTGCTCGTACTTCTTTGAGCTAAGTTATACATTAACCCAAGTGTCTTAGTCAGATAAGACTGCTTCAGGGTTGTAACATTGGAAGGATTGGGGACCGAAAAAGGCTTATTTTTTGCCCAGAAATTGTGAAGGGTTTGGCATTGGTGATCATTGCAAATTTGCCACATGTCCTTCGAAGAACATCTCCATTTCTTGAAGTGTACACTCCTCTTTTAGAGCGCACAAGGATGTTTAAAAGCGTCTCTTGTTACATTAAGAGACCGTCTGTTTGTGTGTTTGCAATTTGAGCACGACATCATTTGGAGAGTAGTCATCTTGATCTGACTCCTTTGCAGGGTCTTTTCATCGTATATCTAGACTTTACTGGGGATATTTTGAATAGACATCAGCCTTGCTTTTTACCAGGCACTTTGCTTTTTCTTGATGCTAGGGATTTTTCTTTTCCCCCTTTTTTTAATCTTGTGTTTTTCTTTTCTTTTGGAGCTAGGATTTTCGGCAACATGCTAGATATGCAACTTAAACTTTGGCACGCTTCCATTCCTAGAGTGATGTTGCCTTTGCCTTGGAATATGCAATGATCACCAATAGGTTGATGAAATGAATTTGCTGGCTCAACTTGGTCATGCAAAGGATAACAGTGTGTAGGATAGAGAAATGAATTATTCTCGTCATCCTATGACACTTGGATTATCATATAAACAACACACAAAGATTTATGTTAGTCCGAGCAAGAAAATTTCAAACCGTTTACTTTCTGATACTGTTGGACTAACCTTCATTTGCCCCAATGTGGGATGGTTCTTGACAGGGTTGAGAATGAAAATCGCCGTTCAATGGGGTTCTCAATGGGCATCTGTAGTGTTTGGAATGAAGAAATAAATGCCTCTGTCATCTCGATCCATGTAATCGTTGCGAATGACCCTTATATCCATAGGTTAAGGTTTCGCTATCATTTCCAATCTCCTCATCTCTCAAGTGTGTATGGGACGTGTTTGGATTAGGCTCGCTTCTCTTATGAGAAAATACCCTTTTGAACAGTTCAAACGACTCTTGTTGGAAAAATTCATTTCATTTCATCAAGATTTATCCTTCAAAGGGATTTTGTGATGCACCATACATGTGTAATTCATGTTCAGACAATCTCATGTTTTAAAACATGAATGTCAATGAAGTAAGAATTCTATGTCTTTTTAGATGTGAGAATCGAATTAATTCTGAAAGTTTTTAATCTCCAATGAATTGGGAAAATGGATACTTACCTGCCCATCGAGGCTGGAGATCCTGGAAATATAAAAGGGATATGTCATCGTATATTCTAAAACTTTACAAAAATTGGAACGATACATCTTACCCTTGGTCATATGCTCCAACGAGTGTACAAGGGTTGTGAAAATATGTCTGCCCTGATGGCGAGCTCCTGCCAAGGATAAATATTAAGCATTATTTTGGGTTTCCAAATTCAAAACAAATTGGGACGATACTACTTTACTCTTGATTTGAATTCCATTCTGCATGCCAATGTGCAGATTGTAGAAGCCGGCCCTCAAGCTTGTGGCCATGATTTCTTCGTCTGGTTGGGCAACGAATCCACCTCGAGGATTTACGTCGGAGGAGATTCATTCATCTTTTTGGGCGTGTTTCATGCACTGTTATGTTATTTGAATGCATGGCTTCTTGGGTGCCTCGTCTCTGTTCATCACCTGAGAGGAAAATGAGAGAACATTATCCCCGCATCTGATTGAAAATCATTTAGGAACGATACGTTCTTTTTACCAAATGGGTGGCTCCGCGGCCAAATGCGTTTTACATTGAAAGGATGGATTCCATTACGCTCTGCGGATGATAACTATGGCTTCAGGGACTTGCCCCACGGATTAAACGATGAATTTGATGTCTTCGGCTTCGACATGCTTTCCGGATGTAGGAATGGTTTGCCCCCATTTTCAGTGGAGATGGGTTTTGTCGAGTGGGCAAGATCAAAAACTCATCCTAGATTTGGCTTTAGTCGAAGGTTGAAATCCCGACCTTGGATAAGCGAATCATGATTCATCTCCTTCTGCTTCGGATTTGTCATTTGCATGCTTCACATTTTACAATACCAACTTCGCCGCTTGATGAAAATGAATCGATGATTTTCGAATTGCCCCAAGTTCTATAGTCATCTGCGTCGAATCTCTTTGAACTTCATCGGGTGATAGACCAACTGATAAAATGATTTTTCAATCCCGAGATCGAACTCCTGACGTTTCGTACCACTTCCATTTCACTGACTACCAGGACACAGCACTATTGGCGTCCCTAACTGGTTCGTTTTTTGTTATAAAATTCTTGAAGCAGTTAGCGACCCCCATCGAGAATGAAACAAGCTCAATTTAGAGTTCATAACGACTAAAGGTCCCTTAGAACGATACAGAGCTAACCGTCTTTGAGCTCGCTCGGGCTTTTGCTCGCATTTTCCTATGTGAAGCCTTTAAATGTTTTTCTTCGTGGCGTTCAATTGATTCGCCTCGACTCTAATCTAACAAGGGATTGTCGCACTCAAGCATGATGATGCTCGCAGGTAGTACTGATCGCTGCCCCAGATTAACTCTAGGCATTAAGGAAGATTATCTTGCATGGAAGACTTTATGACAGAAAGATTAATGATACATCCAGTCACATGTGCCTAGTTCCCTTGAGGATTCTCGGTGATCAGCCAGTTACACCATGAATCAGACATATAATCGTCATTTTGGATCATAACTTCATAAGTCCATCAGTTTTAAACTGATCGATCCAGATATGGAGCTCCTCATCAAGGAAATCTTTTGATTCTTCGAGCAACTGATATTCGGGTTGACCATTATCGCTTGGCGTTGAAGGATTCCTGTTTCTGTTGTGAGCGATCTGATTCTTCGAGCTAGAACCTTCGTCGTTGCTCGAGATTATAAGAGGATGATTGATCGGTTCACTATCAAAAGCACATTCCATTTGGGAATGGAGGAAACAAAAATCCTCAGAGCATCCGCCCGCTTGATCTTCCGAAATCATATGCCCAAGCCGGGCAGATCTTTGAACACTAGGCGCAATATGTTGATCGGGGATAGGAAGAGCACTAGCGAAAAGTTGCTGCTCAAACCAAGGAGTTCGTACCTGCTGCACTTGTGGCATATACTCTTGAGGGGTGCTGAGATGATTCGGGGGAATATTCTGATTAGCACCGAAGTAGTCGATGGTGCTGCTACCAGCTTGGTCGGTGCCTAGATTCGGCAGGGTATTTCTTACTTCAGGGGCATTGTAGTTATAGTCATGCCTAGTGTTTAGGCACAAGTTGAGTTCTTTCAGGTTCAGTGCTGTGTGGCGCTGTCTTAGCGCCCTTCTGTAGCTCTTGAGGTGACTCGCGACTCCATCTTTAGTGAGTCCTGGTATGTTCATGATCTCAAGTATGTGCGTTGGATATGCTGAGTTGATTCCTAGTTGCTGAACCGCACTAAGGAACTTGAGATGAAGCTCGGGGGACCAATTGACCCTCGTCTTCTTGCGACCCGGAACAGTGTTGACAACTTGGCTATTGCTCTCTGGCCTATTTCCAGTAGGATTTGATCGAGCCGGAAATTGTTGTGGAGGGAATTCATCAGCTTTGGATTGGTCGGTCGTGATAGTAAGCTCATCGTTAAGGAAACTCCAATCATGGTGACGCATATCACATCCTTTAGAAGGCATCGGTATTGACTTCGTAGAATTGATTTGTTCATGCATATCTCCAACAAAATCCGATTGTATCGAAGATGGTTCGAGGGAGTGGGGTGGTGAATGAGCATTTTCAATCCTCATATAAGGCTTATCAAGGAACATTTCGCCGAGAGTGATAGGGCCACCGCAATTAAGGCAAGCGATAGTGCTGGGAGCTTTCTTATACCTCATGTTCTCCGCTCGAAGCTTTTCGTTTTCCTCCTTTAGAATCGCAAGTTCTTGACGTCTGTGTTGAGCCCTCAATTTGGCTCGCTTATTTTGAAACCAAAACTTGACCCTCAAAGGTTTCATCCCTAGCTTCTGGCCCAATTCATTTCTTTGTTTCATGTTCGGGAGAGGGCATTCACTAAAGAAAGCTTCAAGCTCTTGGATTTCATTCTGAGTGTGGCACTGGCGACGTTTCCTTTTCCGGGATTGACCATCGCTGCTGCTGTTGTCGTCGCTGCTGAGATCCTGAACTTCGTTGCCGAAAGGGTTGGGTTCTGTGGTTCTGGTACCAGACGCCATCCTAGAATCTTCGAGATCTCTCAGTAGTTCATTTTCTGAGATTTTTGGATCAGTCGCCTCTAGCAACTGATGGTAACCCTTAAACATGTTGGATCGAAAAATGTTCGATCAATTTTTGCTCACTCAGGGTTCTCTACTCTCTCATGTATGCTCACTCTCTCTAAATTTTCTTTTGAGTGGTTCTGTATGCCCATGAAACGTTCTTTAAACATGGATGAAGATCATCAGGCAAGCGTTGCTCCCAAGATTTCGTATTTCCCGCTTTGTCGTCTTCTTTCTTCTTTTCAACGTGGAGGGACACCAAATCGATTTCCTTTTCTCGATATCCATGTCTGTCTCCCACTTATTTTCAAAAAGGTGGAACTACGCTCGCCTCCCGCTCAGTTTTTTAATATGATGGGACCGCCAAATCCTTTCGCAACTTTTTTCGATAGTTGCGCTTAACGCCCGTTCAATTTTAATATGGTGACACCGACATATCTTTTTACAACTTTTTTAGGTTTATCAAGCCTGAAATCGCGGACTGGGACAGATCTGATGGTTCACCGAAAGAGCCACCATTGCGTTACCCAATTAACTTGGCTCCACGAGCATTATTGCTATGCCTTTCTTCATTCTCGAGTTGCTATAAAAGGAGGAGTTAATGCAGAGAAGATTAACACTCTTACATAATTGCCTTTTCGTATTTTAATCACTCTACCACACTCATCTTCTTCTCCCTCACTCCAACGAAAATGACCTCCTCTCCTATTCGCGCTTTCTCGGCCGAAATTTTGGCCTAGTGGGAAAAACTCTATAACCTCCTCGGTCGAGGCTATGCTCATATAGCCGATCACCCAGAAACTGAAGATGAAATCCGTATTTTGCTCGTGGAAATAGACACCACCTCCATCGAGGGCACTAATTTAGAGAGGGAATATAGAATCTTCCCAACCCTCTTTATAAACTTTTTAGAGACTTACCGTGTCGCTCATCGAAAAGCTACCGTGGCTCACGTTTTGCGAGCTCGCTATGAGGATCGGTCCAACTGCTTGGTGTTGGCCAACCTTGTGGCCGATAGTCACAGAAAGGCTGTTGAGTTCGCCAACAAGCGAGTCTCGATGTTGCTTCGCGAGAGGGGAAATTTGGTGGAGCGCTTGGCCTTATCCCTGACCACCTATGAGCACGACCGTCGTAATGTCGTGTTGAAGTTTCAATGTGAGTGGCAGGAAGAAAGGCTTGACAGCATTACCACAGATATAGCCCATGGGAGAGGACTAGTTCGGGACCTGGAAATAGCCGCCGAAGATCACGGGACCAAGGTTGCCGATCTTAAAGGGGAATGTAAACGCCTTCTTCTTAAGCTTGCAGATCTCGAGTCTCGAGGTGGTGAGTATAAGCAAAGCATCAATAATATGGAGGGCCAACTAGGTTCCTTTGTGATGCTAATTAGGGCTCATTGCGGTTTTATGTTTCCACCCCGATGATTTGTATGATATGCTTTTAAGGTCCCTCGATTGAGCGAAATGAATGAAAGCTCTAATGTGTGTGTCTCAACTTCTGTATGGCTGACTTTCTCGAACACCTGACCACTCTCAACCTAGGCAAGCTGCGCTTTGACATTGATGATTCGAGCGTGTACATCTTGATTTTTTAATCTTGCTTATGATCGGATAAAGGAACCTCCCACCGCGATTATCCACAAAAAGACTTCTCTTCTCTACTTGTTTTTAACCTGTTTCAAATGAAAAGGCAGAATCAGAAGAAAGAATTTGAAAAATAAAGCATAAATCCCTTCAATTTTATGCTTACTTGTGATTAATAGGGATAAGAGCTTTTACAAGGGTTTTGGCCTTGTGCAAAAGCTTTTATCAATATTCCTCAAAGGAAAGCATATCATTGAAAGGAATGTAATTCACGATAATCGCCTTTGATCAATTCCAAGAAAATCAATGGAATGTTCAAAAGTACACAATTACGATGTGTTTTAAATTCAATTGAAGATACGGTATCCAAATTAAAGCTGTTTGCTAAGAACGAGAGTAATTTGGATATCTATCTTTTCATTAAATTTGAAAAACACGAATACTCTTGATCAATTATTGTGGATTACCAATGATGCAAAACATGCATGAACCAATTCAAGTTTATAGTTCCTTCTGGCGAAATTGGGATTGTATTGCCCTATACGGCCAAAAGGTTGTATAAGACTTCCAATTTCAATTTCATCCAAAGGAATTATAAAATTGATTTTGGAGTATTCGAGTGATTAGAAGAAATGCCACTATCACATTCCAATGACAAGTCAATAGAAATACAACAAATTTCAATCTGAATGTATATAAACACAAATAGATCCCTAATACAATCAATCTAAGGGATCAGATAGAGAGGATCTCAGCAAAATAAATCCTATACAAGAAGGCTAGAAATGAAAAATAAAACAAAGGAATGTGATCTTAATACTTAGAGATGCCCCAGTTTCGATCTTTGAGACGTGACTTCAGGATCACCTATTCCAAATCGTCATCTTCATTAGATGATACCTCAATGATGTCCATAGTAGGCTCTTCTTGTCCACTTGGCGCTCGTAATGGGATGACACCATCTTCATCTTCCATCAAGAACATTGGGAGGAAAACACACATATCTATCCTCAAAATGACATTTAATCCAATCACCGGAATTATGCAATGAATATAATGATTAAGAGCTGTAACAAGTTCGAGGGATAGAAAAGTCTTACCAACCAAACTTAAGAGAAAATCAAGCTTCTCTGTATTTTTTGCAGTGTTAGGTATACTAACCTTCCATAGACAAACGCATGAGACAAGTGAGGGAAAACTCCTAAAAATCAAAAGATAGGGCTTGGTACCTAAAGCCAAGGTTCTCACCTCGAATTCTGGGAAGAGCCGATTCCATTGCACAACTATCGTTGCATTGGGACTCAATCCATAGTTCGAAGTGAGCGGAATTGAAAAGTGGATTACCCCATGTTTTTCCTCACGGAGATTCCATCTTCAATTCCTTCTATTGTGTTCCTAAAGAGGGCGCCTGGGGTTTTAGGCGCAATTGTGTGTATTCATTGTGTCGTGCTAAAGCAATAGACATGCATTTTATTTAACAATCACCGCTTCAATATAAACATCCACACAATCATACATCCAAAACTCCTGCCTGCATAAAACAAAGTTAACAAGCACTTCACCCCTTATTTCTCCCGTCTACAAAAACATCTAACACATTCGTTAGCATATACACCTCACTTTTGAGAGCATATGCATAAAATTAGGTTAGAAGAATCAATCAACTTTTTAATCGGCTCAAGTCCACTAAATGGTTAAGAACCAGTCCCCAGCAGAGTCGCCAGTCTGTCGCGACCCTCTTGAAGTTGTCGGGCTCTCGAGGGCTAATGGGTCGTCCTGTCTGGTCGGACGCGGGCCTCTCCCAAGGCCCATTACCCAAATCGCAACGGAGGTATGCGTGATCGACTTTCAGTGTGGTCTAGTGACATGTGCTAAGTGTGCATGCCATGGAGTCGCCACCAATCATTTTTTTAGGGTGTGATTGGACCACCCAATCGAATAGTTGGGAGTTTCTATTCAATTCTGCGAGAACCAGAGAAATGGTTTCGGGGACTTAGTTACACCAACTGTCAGAGTTGACGCCCTTTCGGTACCTAAGTTGACTGAATTTTCTAGCCTGAGATTCATGCGGATGAGTAAGGTATGAACCCTAAATCTAGAAATTCATGCAGATAGAAGTGATTATCTTAGCAATCACAATCAGTAATAAAATGCGCAACTCAAGGAATCTAGATATGCAAATAAATCACATGGCATTCCTAGTAAGGCCCTATTTATCAATCACAGCTCAAGAATGATTTAGCTGTCCTAGCCATTCTACACACGATCTAACCTAAGAAAAGCATTAGGAAGCATCGAAGGAGTTCGAGAGTACTCACATGGGGTTCGCCGTGCCCTGATTTGGTCTTGGACGAGCTATCGAGCTCATGCCGACCCGATTATATTTGGGGATCCACTCGGCGTTTTACACCATGAAATCATGTGAAACAAAAACGAAAATATTCAGCAAGGGGAATTTATTGTAGATGGTGGTCGATCTAATTGGACGTCAAGACTAAAAAATATGTAGAAATTTACAAATTAAAATACTCGAATGACATTTTTGCCAAATTCAACTCTATGCGTCGTGAAGAAACACATGCAATTGAACTTGAATTTTAACTATTTATGAGTTCAAAATGAAAAGGAAATTAAAATAAAAATATTGACTATTTTTCTATATTTTTACGACATCGAACGCTATTTTTCTTCATTTTTCATGTATTTTTCTATTTTTGGAAAATATTAAAAAATATGACAAATTATTTTTTTTATCAAAAATGGTTCCTTTAGCTTGGTCAAGGCTACCAAAGATGATTTTTTTTAATTTTTTTTAACTTTTTATAGATTTTTTATGAATTTTTAAAAAATAAACTATGAAAGACTGATAAAAAATCAGGTGTCAACACTCTCTCTTTTTAAAACAAAATGGAAAACCACATATTTATAGGCTAAGTGGGGTATTGCGAAAATAACGGCTAAATTAATTCTTCCGTTTAGAGCCGTTATGTAATTAATTATGTATCCACAGAATTAAAACAGCCGTTACTTATTTAATACCATTTACACACCTGTAATTAATGTAAGCACGATTAACGACATGAGTTGGAAAAAATTAAAACAGATGGCAAAAATGGGCTTGTCGCGAGGCCCATTTTTCGGTCCGGCATTCGGGTACGCAGGTCGTGCGCTCGCGCCCAAGTTCAACTTGTCGGGCCTCCGTCGGGTTCCGGGATTTACACCCCCCCTGCGCGTGCGCGCGAGGCATAGTGCTTGTGCTATGATAGTTACCACTCAAAGAGAGTGTATCCATATATAAAGCACTTAAAGGCCTTCTTCCTTTCCTATGTGGGACTAGTGCTTTGTCACTTCCCACTTCTAACTCAATGGTATTCTTTGAGAAACAATTTCTCATTCACTCACCCATCAAAATACCTCATATTTTCCAACATAAAGATCAAATCCTACTAACACTTAAGGACCCAAGAGAGCCTGAGTGCCAAAAGAAACAGTGAGTTGCTCATTTCTTGCAGGTACCAAAGAGAAAAAAAGACAAGTGATTTCTGGATAGTGGTTGCTCGAGTCACATGACCGGAAAGCCAAATGTATTCATATCTCTTTCGAAATGTGATGGTAGGAGTGTGTCATTTGGAGGAAAGAACAAAGGAAAAGTCATTGGAAAAGGAAATATCAAGGTTGGAAATCTGACAATTAAAGATGTTTATCTTGTCAAAGGACTGAACTACAACTTGATTTCTGTAAGTCAACTCTGTGACTATGGTTATGAAGTATACTTTCAAAATCTTAAGTGCACAGGTATGAGCAAGGACAAGAAGCAATCCTTCACGGGTTAAAGGTATGGAAACATTTATCTCTTAGATGTTGATTCTAATCCTGAAAATGCAAAATGTCTTATTTCTGTTAAAGATGAATCTGATCTTAGGCACAGAAAGTTAGGTCATATTAGTGTAAAGCATATATCAAAGCTCTCCAAAAAGGGACTTGTTCGAGGGTTACCTCAAACAAAGTTTGAAAAAGAAGGACTATGTCATGCTTGTACACTAGGTAAGCAGGTAAGAAGTTCTTTCAAGTCTATAAATCAAGTCTCCTCTAAGCAATGTTTGAAGCTGCTTCATATGGATATTTTTGGACCAAATAGAACCTTAAGCCTTGGAGGTAAGAAAAATTGTCTTGTTATTGTTGATGGTTTCTCTAGATTTACATGGGTGTTGTTTCTTGCTCACAAAAGTGAGGCTTTTATATCTTTTTCAAAATTGGCAAAAAGAATTCAAAATGAAAAAGACTGTACTATTTCTTCCTTAAGAACAGATCATGGGGGAGAGTTTAAAAATCAAGGTTTTTCAGATTTTTGCATTGAATTAGGGATTCAACATAATTTCTCTGCTCCGTATACTCCTCAACAGAATGGGGTAGTAGAAAGGAAAAACAAATCTTTGCAAGAAATGGCAAGAACTCTTTTGTTTGAGAGTAAGATTGCATCTCATTTTTGTGCAGAAGCTGTTTCCACAGCTTGTTATATCTTAAATCGAATTTCTCTCAGACCTCTCACTGAAAAAACTCCCTATGAAATCTTCAAAGAAAGAAAGCATGTTGTTGCATATTTTCATGTATTTGGTTGTAAGTGTTTTATCCTAAAGAATGCTAATGATCGCATTGGAAAGTTTGATGAAAAATCAAATGAAGGAATTTTTCTGGGATACTCAACAACGAGCAAAGCCTACAGAGTCTACAACAAAAACACTCGTTTTGTTGAAGATTCTGTAAACATCAAGTTTGATGAAATTTGTAGACTGATGAATCCGAATTTAGTTATATACTTCCTCAAGTCTCAGATTCATAGGAAGAATCAGAAGAAAAGAAAAACTCATATGCGAATACTGGTTTGGAAAACGTTCAGAAGGAAGCTCACTCAAATGAAGAAAAGCCAGTAGACGAACAGAATGAACCTACAACTTCTTCAAATGACTGCTTCAACAAAAATTGGAAGCATAAGTCAAGTCATCCAAAGGAACTCATCATGGGAAACATAGGTGATATCATCAAGACAAGATCCAAGTTTAAGCAAGTAATGAGTAACATAGCTTTGGTATCTGAATTGGAGCCGAAGGGAATTGAAGATGCACTAGCAAATGAGAACTGGATAAATGCAATGTAGGAAGAGCTACATCAGTTCAAGGTCAACAATGTTTGGGAATTAGTCAACAGACCAAAAAATCGTCCAGTAATTGGAACAAAGTGGGTATTCAGAAACAAAATGGATGAAAAAGGAAAAGTTGTAAGAAACAAAGCAAGACTCGTAGCAAAAGGTTACTCTCAAGAAAAAGGAATAGATTATGATGAGACTTACACACATGTTGCCAGGTTAGAAGCTATCAGGCTATTACTTGCTTATGCTTGTTACAATGACTTCAAACTCTTTCAAATGGATGTGAAAAGTGCATTCCTTAATGGCTACATCAAAGAAGATGTCTATGTTGAACAACCCCCTAGCTTTGAAGAACCTAGAGGAAAAGATCTAGTCTATGTGTTAAAAAAGGCACTTTATGGACTAAAACAAGCACCTCGTGCTTGGTATGAAAGGCTGAGTAACTTTCTATCCCAACACAATTTTACTAAAGGTAATGTAGACACTACCCTTTTTTATCCAAAAACAAGGTAATGATATTCTTTTAGTTCAAATTTATGTTGACGATATTATATTCGGTTCTTCTAATGAGCTACTCTACAAGAAATTTTCTAAAGTGATACAAGAAGAATTCGAAATGAGTATGATGGGAGAGTTGCGTTTCTTTCTTGAACTTCAAATTCATCAATCTCAGAAAGGAACATTCATAATTCAAGAAAAGTATGCACTGGAAATAGTGAAAAAGTTTGGTTTGGAAAGTTGCAAGAAGACAGAAACTCTCATGTCTCACTCCTCCAAGTTAGATAAAGATGAAGATGGAAAAGAAGTTGATCCTAAGCTATATCGAAGCATGATTGGATCACTACTATACCTTACAGCTTCAAGACCAGATATCCTATACAGTATTTGTTTGTGCGCAAGATTTCAGTCAAGCCCAAGGGAATTACACCTATCAGCCGTCAAAAGAATAATCAAATACATTGGGACTTATCCCATTATGGTTTATGGTATTCTAAATCTTCTGATTTTACACTAAAAGGTTACTCAGATACAGATCTTGCAGGTTACAAAATTGATAGGAAAAGTACATCTGGAACTTGCCAGCTCATGAGAAATATGCTTATCTCTTGGTATTCCAAGAAGCAAAGTATAGTGGCACTCAGCACAGCTGAAGCAGAATATGTATCACTTGGAAGTTGCTGCGCTCAGATTCTATGGCTAAAACAGCAGCTCAAAGATTATGGTGTTGAAGATACAAATGTGGAAATCCAGTGTGACAACATAAGTGCCATAAATCTTACCAAGAATCCCATACTTCACTCAAGAGCAAAGCACATTGAGATGAGACATCATTTCATACGTGATCATGTTCAGAACAGTGATGTTAATATTCAATATATTGATACAAAAAATCAGCTAGCAGATATTTTCACAAAACCCTTGGATAAGGAATCCTTTAATTTTATTAGAAACAAATTAGCCATCATTAACCCTCTGTCTTAAGCATATTTTAGATCAGAAGGAACGTCAGAAGAAGCATCAGAAAGTGCGTCAGAAGGAACATCAGAAGGAGCGTCAGAAGGAACGTTAGAAGGAGTATCAGAAGGAGCGCCAGAAGGAACGTCAGAATGAGCATCAAAAGGAGACCCAAAAGGAAAGTCAGAAGGAACGTAAGAAGCTAGTAATTTTTTTTTTGGAAGCTAATAAATCGAAGGTCAGTTATCTCCTAAAATTGTATTTAAGGTAAGTCTCTCATATTTTTTTTTGTATATCTGATTAACGGTGATTAATTGATTTATTAAAGGAATTTTCCTATTTCTCCTTTAAATTATTTTTGTTTCCAAAAATAACCGCCACTTTTATAAAACACCGAACCGTCACCTCTGCTTTCTTACTTTCGAACCACTCTCAATCGAAACCCTAAAACTATGTTCAACATCTCTCTCGCTCTCGATTTCTCTCTCAAATCAACACATTCTTTTCCAAAGTTTCAAACTTTCTCATCCAAATGGCTCCGAAATCAGTCTCTGACTCGAAGAAGACTCCTCAGATGAAGAGAAAGTTCTCCTCTGCAACTGCAAGCACCACCAAGCCTACGGAAACTGAAATCAACGAACAGCGCGAGGCATTCCGTTTGGCAAAAGGTTTGTCTTTATCTGTTTTCGAAGAGAAAGAATCCATGGCACACACTGTTAAGCCAATGTACGATAGCATTAAGGCAGCAGGGGATTTTGGTGATCAACTTAAAAAACTGCTAGATATTCACAAATTCGCTAGTGAGAGCAAATTGCTAGAGTTCTTTAGTTTGCCTGGAAAGGTCGTTGAACCAATTGCTGTTAAAGAACCTGAATCTTCCTCTAGAAAGGGAAAAGAAAAAGTAGCAGAGCCCAGTTTGAAAGTAACTACACGAAAACCCTCTCCAATTAGGTCTGGCAGCACTAAGGCAAATGTCGAAGATGATGATGATAACCTGTTCAATGACTTTGTGAAGAACATTGTGTTTAATTTAGATAAAAGCTTTCCTGATCCTGAATTTCAAAGTCAAGCACATAAGGACAAGTTCGAATCCTTGAAACAGATAGGCATCATACCACACAGGGTATTTGATTTGAAGTACTTTGACAGTAATGGCATCCCTCTTAGAAGGCATCTTCAAAAGGCCAACCTAGAGCTTTTTGTAATCAAAAGGAGTTTCACTTTTCCTGATTTGGTAGCTTATTTTTACTCCAATCTTCATTTTGCCAACTTCAACACTATGTTCTTCACTGTGCGTAGAAAACAATATGTGTTGCATGTTCATGAATTGGCCTTCATTATGAGCACAAAAAAAGGGTTTTCAAACCTCTGGATGTTATTGCTGAGGAGGCTTTCTATTTTCTTACTGGAAAAACAAGCTTCTCCAGAGAGTCGAAATCTCATATAGCTTACAATGATTTTCCCCTGAAACACACAATGATGCACAAGGTTGTCATAGAATGCCTCAGACCAAAGGCAGCCTCAAAGACAGACATCTCAAATTATGAGGCAAAACTGTTGTGGGGTATCTTGCAGGGAAAGAAGATTTCTTTTGCCCACACCGTCCTACTACACATGTACAGATCAGTCCTCAAGCCAAAGGGACATCTACCTTATGCCGGTTTGATCTATAGAATAATTGAATATTTTAATATCAAGACTTCTGGAGAACTTATCAAAAAGGAGATCCCCTTGATGACTGCTGGCGAAACTATGATGGGCAAGATGGGTTTCAAAATGACACCTGCTGGATGGAGGACCAAGAACAATGAACCAGTTCTTGTAGAGTTTGAGGATGAGTCAAAACAGAAGTCTCCAAAAAGGAGAAAGGTTATGGCTATCAATGGTCAACAAGAAGACACTTCATCTGATGATCAGTCCAGAAGAAGCAGGACAGAATCTGACTCTGAAGCTACTCTATCCAAAGGTGCTTCAGATGGAGAAAGTTAAACTGAGAATCAGAGTCACAGTGCTGAAGAATGAGGAGATGAAAATGAAACACAACCAAAAGACAAAGTTGTGTAAATTTGTGATTTAACAGAGGAAGATTTCCTCACTATGTGCACTGATGAGGATGTTGCGAGAAAAGAAAATGAAACAGAGTATCATGATACTCTCTTCACCTTTGACTATGAGCAGTGGTCAGCACAGGTACTTGTACAGATGACATCAGAAGAATAGGTGGCAGAACCAGATGATGTTGAGGCTTACTCCGTATCCTCTACCCGATTAACTGTTCTCAAAGGCAATTCAAGCTTGGCAACTGCAATTGCAAGAGAGGATCAACTCTCGAGTGCTCAGTCCATTCCAATGGACATTGATGAAGAAATAGATTCTGTGCCAAGTACAAAAGCTAAAGGAAAGAAGGCTATAACTCAGGGGGAGCCTGTGCCTGCAACCTCGGATGTCTTTCTAACAAAAGTGTTTGCCTCTCAAGCATTTCCTAAAGCTCAATCTGAGGGGGAGAATTTAGCAACAAAAGGGATTGACACCACAAATCAGGAACCAGCTCCCATAGCACCACAGGTGGAAATTCAGAAGCAAATGGAGAATCTTCAACAAATTCTCATCTAGACTCCGACTGCTATGAAAACCAGGTTAGATCAGAAACTGCATAACTTTAAACTGAAGGTTGATGGAAAGTTGCAGGGCATGGCAAATCAGGTGACAAATCTAGAGAAGTCTATTGATTTGTATGGCAGAATGTTCTGTGCTGAGATTGCAAATTTACCTTCGTATACACTAGTGAGGACTGACAGAGCGACTTCAGCATTACCTACATCTCAAGCTGTCAGAAGTCATGCTCAAAGAATGGGAGAAGTATATGTCAGACCTTCTTCAGTAGGGACTGATATAGAGCCTGAAGATATTCCTTCCACATCCAAAATGCCAACACCTTCTTCTTAATTTTTAAAAACACAAAGATGTCATTTGTTATGCAATTTCATTCTTTTTAACAATTCCTTCGACAAGCATATTCATTCTTATATACATTCTTTTTGCTGTTGACTAAAAGGGGGAGAGATTTCTCTATTTACTAGTTCTATTTATCTTTTACTATAGTGCATGATATTATTTGTTAGATATTATTTTGTGCAGGCTATTATTTCCAGTTTCTGATTATGTTTTCCTGCAGGATGAGAAAATTGAGTGACATTATATTGTTTGTTTACAACTCTTGACATATAGTGTTTCATCAGATTTTGTAGTTTTGTCACCATAAAAAAGGGAGAGATTGTTGTGGAAATTCTCCTATATTTTGATTCTGACAAAACTATCAAAAGGATTTGTATAATGTTTTATGATGCAGAAAGAATGAGTGAACAGCAGGTTGTGTGGATCTATTTCTATCACGAGGACGAAGGGTCAGAAGGAGTGTTTCTGGACCAAGTGTCAGAATGAGTGCTTCTGGACCAAGTGTCAGATGGAGTGCTTCTGGACCAAGTGTCAGAAGGAGTGCTTCTGGACGAAGGGTCAGATGGAGTGCGTCTGGACGAAGGGTCAGATGGAGTGCCTCTGGACCAAGTGTCAGATGGAAGTGCTTCTGACGAGGTCAGATGGAAGAGCTTCTGACGAGGTCAGATGTAAGTGCTTTTGAGAAGGTCAGATGGAGTGCATCTAAAGATAGTCAGATGGAGCTGCTTCTGAGGGTCAGGTTCAATATGATCCTCCATTTCGTGCAACGATCCATATACAATGATAGATAGACCTTATCAAATCTCCTAATTACAATTCCATGATAACTGATCTAATTCAGAAAATTCTTTATGAAGACGAAACTTGAAATTAGTCAGTTTTCGCATCTCCAAAACATGAAGACCCACGTATGGCAGGTTTCCGATCAAGGTAAGATTCCTTATGGAAATTTGTAATATTTGATTGACATGATGTCCCTTCCAAACAATCAAGGGATTTTCTACAATTGATTATTATCTTCCCAAAATATCTCTTCGGGGACCAATACGGATTTACTACACTTATGGAAACTGGAGATTTAGTTATATGGGCGACTAAATCAGAAGGGTTTAATATCTTCTTCAACGGTCCTCATATCTTCTAAGATACAATCTCGTTCAATCACGATTGATGACGTCCAATCAAGGATTGAAGAGCGATCTCTTGGCCGAGCATCCAACGGCTAGTTTGGAGGCATGGGAGTATAAAAGAAGAACCATGGCGATCTGAGAAGATGACAAGAACAACAATCCAAAAGTGCACGCGTGATTCGAATTGTACCCAAAATCATTCTGAGTGCTCAAAATCTCATTCATTGTGAGAATCTGTAAGAGAGAGAAATCAAGTGGTTGAGTGATTGTAATTCTCTTGATTTTTCATAGTGAAATCCAGCCGATCGGTTCTCTTCGTGGGAGAGTGGACGTAGGCTTGAAAAGCCAAACCACTATAAACTCAACGTGCTCTATTCTCTTCCCTACTCTATTGCTGCTTTTAAATTTTGAAAAGTTCGGGGACCAAATTGTAATTTTTCGAAAGTTTAGGGATCAAATTGTAATTTTTTGAAAGTCCAGGGACTAAAATATAATTTTCAGAAAGTTGGTCAACGATTGACCAGTCAACGGTCAACGAAAGAAGTCAACGGTCAACGCATGACCGGGTCAACGGGTCGGACTTGGATCGGGTCGGGTCAAAACCGGGTCAAACTCACTCGATGACGTCATCATACGGAACGTGACGTCATCATCCACTCGAACGCACCCCAGGCACGCGCACAGCACGTGGGCGGGTGAGGCCTACGCGCACCGCGCCTCACTGGGGCGGTCTGCCTCCTCCGGCGGCAGTTTTCGGCGATCGACCCCTCAAAATGGTCGTCTCGTCGATACGATCCTGATGGTATATACACATCCCATTTTCGTTGAACGAAATTTCACGAAAATGCCTCGAAACGCCGTTGTGTCGGGAACCTTATCCGTGGTGGCGCATGGCGCGCGTGCGGCATCCTCCAGCCTCCGTTGGCGGCGTTCGACCTCTCAAAATTCTCGTATTGTCGATACGAGTCTAATGGTATACACAGTTACCATTTTTACTGAGCAAAATTACCCGAAAAGTCGTCAATGCGCTGCTATGTCGGGATCGGTCCCATGGCGGTGCGTGTGGCTGCTCTCGGTGTCGCCTCGCGACGGGCGACCACTCAAAATTCTCGTATCGCCGAGCCCGTTCCAACCATGTTTACAAAATACAGTTTTGTCGTACACAGCAGATCGGAAACCCAATGAACAGTAACCCCGAAATTTTGATTTTTCTTGTTCGAAATTCGTATAAAACGCAAACGATCAGGAAACAAGAACACATGGCTCTGATACCAATGAAGGGTATTTCATACAATTACTAATCAATATCTATAAACGAAGAATAATAATATAGATTCACATACTCATAAGCACGAAGCGCGGATTCCAGCAATATGTCAATCAAACCGTTGTACTGGATCGTCAAGCCTTGAGATCAAACTTGAATCACTGATCGATGAGGTATATCACGTAAAATGAACAAACCTCGAATCCACAGATTAAGAGCCCCATGTCGCAGGTCAGACACGATCCATATCCACCGATCGATCGTCGTCGAGAGAGTTCTTCCATGGAGCTTTTTTTGGGAGAGAGTTTCTGTCTATAGTAGTTTCTAGAACGACAAACGTTTTGGAGAAGAGAACGTTATCTCTCTCTCTCTCTCTCTCTCTCTCTCTCTCTCTCTCTCTCTCTCTTAGGATAGGAAATAATTTAATTGATTGCAATCAAATATTGCAATAATGGCAATTAGCCAATTTAGCCCTTAATGGGTGTTTTATATCCAACAGATCTTGCCCCAATATCCCAGTGATTCCTTGAAATCATATCCATAGTCTTGCCCTTCTTAATTCGGAGAGATCATTTGTATACCCGTACATCACGTTCCCTTGCCTTGTATTCGTGGGATATAATAACCTTCTCCCCCTTTCTTTCTTTTTCTATTTTCTTGCCACGATTCACGGCAATTTATAAGTTCATAACCCTAGCCCATTCCCATTTTGGGCGGAACAGATCTACTAATTCTTTGATTCCAGGTAGTATCTTAAGCTAAGAAATAGATTCTAGAAGCGTGTGTTTTCTATTTGTGGAACTTCGGGCATATGGACTTCACGTTTGCGAATCCTGCGTGGGGAATCACCAAATAAAAAATTGATTTTCGTCCCCCCCCCCCCTTTTATTCCCAAGCAGTTGAACGCATATGAATGCATCTCGAACCATCTCTACATCACATGTCGGTCCAATAGTGGGATTCTAGGATTACACAAAACCACTCATTTTAAGTCAATCCCCACCGTCCAATTATTATCCGATTGTATGTTCTAGTTAGACCTGTCAAACGGGTGGGTCGGGTTGGGTTTGGGTCGGGTCTTAAATGGTCCGACCCAAATTGACCCATTAACCCATTTATGACCCGTTTATGCATAGTGTAAATTTCTTGACCCATACCCGACCCGACCCATACCCAACCCATACCCGACCCGACCCATATTAATAAACGCTTCCATATTTTTAAATTTTTTAAATTTCTCTAAATTTAGTGAATTTACTAATTTTTTTCAATTTTTTTAATTTTTTAGATCTTTATAAAATATTTTTAATTTAATTTTATTATTATTATATTTTCCTCCCCTCCTCTGTCAATAACGTCCCTCCTCTCGCAACCTTCTTCCTCCTCTCGCAACTTTCTTTCTTCCTCCTGCCTCCTCCATCTGCTACCTACCTCCTCCGTCTGCAACTCTGGCTGCACCTCCCTCCTTCGTCTGCCGGTTGTAGGGCTTCGGGGACGGTGGGAATCCCGGCAACCTTTCGTCCCGACAAGCCCCGAACTCGCCCGAGGCTGGCCAGATCTCGGCTGGCAAGCTCGAGGCCAGATCTCGACCAGCCTCAAGCTCGCTCGCATAGGCCGAGCTCGGGCTCGCTTGAATCGGCTGAGCCTTGATCTCCCCAGCGAGGTTCGGGACTACCTTGGCGAAAGAGAGAGAACAGACCCTTCCTTGACGAGTTTTGGGACTTTCTTGACAACTAATCAGAAACAATCTTCGCAACCGACGGTGAAAGTGGTGGGGCGGCAGTGAGCGAGATCTGTGCTAAATGAAGAATGAGATGAAAAACTGAGGAAGAAGAAGATGTCGTGCATGAGAAGACGTGAAACAAGGGAGCAAGTAAATGGGTTATGATATGAACCCATTTAAGTCTCATTTATTTTAGCTCACCCATTTACAACCCATTTATGGTTGCCTGCATATTTTAAATGACCCATTTATTACCCACGTCAATGAATATGGGTTAATAAATGGGTTTTAGACCCATTTTGACAGGTCTAGTACTTCTAGTTAATATTTAATGCAAATGCTCCTAACATGCGATTAAAATTTTTTGGTTTAGGAATCGAAGTTGGTCCCTATTTTTCTATGCATTATGCACCTAAATGCGACGTCAAAATTTATGTGTCAACAGTTGGATGTAAAGAAAACCCAAACGCTTCTAGAAATTATGTATATATAAAAGTTCGTTACAAAATTCGTCACATTCCTGGTCGTCGCAAAATTCATGGCTGAACAAATTGCGTCGCAAAGTTCATCGCTAATTCGCGACGAACCCAATTTACTACGGAAAAATTTTCTTCGCAAAGTTCATCGCTAATTGGTCACGAAACCACTTTCATCGCTAATTTGCGACAGAAATTATTTCGTCGCAAAGTTTGTCGCTAATCTGAGACAAACCATTTTCGTCACTAATTTGCGATTGATATTTTTCGTCGCAAATTAGCGATGAATTTATTTTTTTTCGTCGCTAAATTTTGCGACGCCGAATTAGCCACGAATTTTTGTTCACCGCTAAATTTGTCGTAAAAATCGATTAGCAACGAATTTTGCCAAAATTTTCATCGCAAATTTCGTGGCTAGAACTTTTTTTTTTTTGGTGATATTGAGACTTCCAAATTATATGGACAATTCTAGAGAATCCATGAGCTCATTCTGGAGAATCCAAGATCTGGTAACATTGGAGAATCCATGAGCTCATTTGAACAATTCTGTGTAAAATAATGCAAGACAGGGGCAAATTATATGGATATGGTGTTTCATATATTATCTTCCCAAATATTCGATTATTGTTCATTTTTACAGCTTCCCTTGAGATACTTAAGAAACCAATATAGAAAATTGTCAATATAAAGAACCTAAAATCAACCTTTTTTATTTTATTTTCATCCCTTATATCCTTGAGGTTTATTCCTACGCCAAATGAAGCTTTTGGATATTCCTTACAATTATCTCTTTAACTAGCTAGATAACTTTCTCATAGAAGCTTCATTGCATAAGGTACCTGCCTCAAATTTGCATGCAATCATAAGGGATGTTTGAAATGAAGGCAACATGGACTTATATATAGTGCAAGAAAACAAGATACTATACTATAATTGCTCATGGAAAATCCATTCTTACTTTGGAAATCAATTTGCCCATCAGCCACAATTTGACAATATAAATAGCCAAGAACGATCCTCCTGATTCTCAGGGACCAGTTGTTTATCTCGTTGAAGTTCCATATGCCACGCCATTGCATGATAATGGAAGAGTGTCCTTTTTCAATTTTTTTTTTTAGATTACTAACTCATGAGGATAATTTTCACGTTTCTATACAGGTAGGAAGAATCTAAGAGATGGCATCAGCTTGGAAAAATATTGTCATATCAGTAGGAGCATTGTTGCACTACCATATCGGAATCACAAAGGCACAGCTCGACATCGGCGTGAACTATGGAATGGTCGGAGACAATCTTCCCTCTCCGGCCACTGTGGTTCAACTTTTCAAGAACTACAGCATTGGAAAAGTGCGACTTGCCGAGCCGAACTTGGACGTGCTCGATGCGCTTGCGGGCAGTGGAATAGATGTCACGCTAGGCATACAAAACCAAGACATAGAAACCATAGCATCGAGTGCCAAAGAGGCTATGATATGGTTCAACACCTATGTGCTGCCACACACCAATGACATCAATTTTCAGTATATTACAGTGGGTCATGAAGTCGTTCCGGGAAATTTAGCTAAATATGTATTACCGGCTATGCAAAATATACAAACTATTAAAAATTCCTACGGGTTAGCTGGATTGAGGGGCTTTTTTCCTAATCATGCTAAAAAAAAAATTTACCAAATCAGGTTTAAAAAAAATAATTACCAAACCAGGTCCCGCTCGACAGTCAGACTGCCGAGCCGGCGACTCCAGTGACGGAACAATGCCTCTCGGCAGTCAAAGTGCCGAGCGGCACTGTTCACCTTTTTTTTTTTTGGTCGTTGGCATCGAGCTATCTGGAGAAAATCATCTAAAAGAATTTTTTGCTTTTGTTAGAAAAAAGGAGTTTTAAGGGGAAGAAACTGTCGAGTTCCTTGGTGTGAAGCAACTGCTTAAGCTAAAAAACTCCGCACACAGAGCTTTCGATCGAACTTTGGTTTGCCCGTGTAATTGGACTCTTCAAACTGCGGGTTACAATTTGGAAGTTCTTGGTTTATTATTTTCCTAGCTTGTTTATACGGGAGTAAAAAACTTGCCTAGTTTCCTTCACCGCCAGTTTGTTTCCCTTTCCCGTTTCTTACAAGAGGTGGAGATGTCACATGTAATTCTCTGCATCATAGCTCGATGCCAACGACAAACACACACACACAAAAACAAAAAAAAAGGTGAACAATGCCGCTCGGCAGTATAACTGCCGAGCGGCAAATGGAACAGTGCCGCTCGGCACTTTGACTGCCGAGCGGCACTGTTCCGTCACCGGAGTCGCCAGCTCGGCAGTATGACTGCCGAGCGGGACCTGATTTGGTAATTATTTTTTTTTAAACCTGATTTGGTAAATATTTTCTTTTTTTAGCGTGATTAGGAAAAAAGCCCTAGATTGAGGGTGTCCACAGTAGTTGCGACCAATACCTTGGGGAGTTTAGACCCACCCTCAAGCGGTGCATTTGCCGATGAAGCTCGAGATGACATGATTGGAATCATAAACTTCTTGTCGAACACTAGCTCGCCGTTACTAGTTAATGTGTATCCCTATTTTGTAAATGCCTCAGATCCAACAAATGTAAGATTAGATTATGCTCTAGGTACCGTGACCGTTCCGTTGGTCAAGATGACAACTTGGGTTACAAGACCATGCTCGATGCGATCATGGATGCTTTCTACTGGGCGATGGAGAAGGAAGGCATGAGCTACATAGACGCGGTGGTTTCCGAGAGCGGTTGGCCTTCGGCCGGAAATGGACTCATCACCATTCCGTTGTTCCCACAAGCTTATAATCAACACTTTGTGAAGAAGTTTCTTGCCATGCAATCCACTCCCAAGAGGCCGGACCACTATTTGGAAGGATTCATCTTTGAAATGTTTAATCAGGATCAAAAACCTCCAAGCATGGAGCAAAATTGGGGTTTAATCTATCCAGATGGGACGCTGGTTTATACTGTATTTTCATAGGGTTGATTTAGAGAAGTAGACTGAATCCTTTTCAAGGTAGTCTAGGAAATAAGTAGTGAATAATGTTTGAGTATGAATAAGTATTCACTGGTTTGTTGTTGATAAAGCAAATCCTCCAAGATTTGTGTTGATTTCATTAATTGAGCCAATCTTCTATGATTTGTGTTGATCCTATTGATAGAGCAAATCAATCTTCTATGATTTGCGTTGATTCTATTGATAAAGCAAATCATCCATGATTTGTGATGATATTATATATTCTTACCTGTTTGTAAAACTTTTTGTACATGTTATAAATATAATACAAATCGCCACATCAATTGAGTGTGCGATCAATTCAAGTTCAAATACGTTCATGGTATCAGAGCTTTCTCAATTTTTTTCATCTTATCTCTCTTCTTCTTTACAATGTCTTCTTCTTCAACATCCTACAACACTACTATCGTTACCATCGCTGCTAACTCTTCATCCTTGTCGACTCCCTCCCAACCATCCTTTGCTCTCGGCAATATATCTCATGTTCTCCAGATCAAACTAGATCGCAACAATTATCTTCTATGGCGAGCGCAATTTCTTCCTTTATTTCTTCTTCGTGGTTATCTTCATTTGGTTGATGGCTCGTATCCTTGTCCGGCACCTACTATCACTACTGCTGATGGTACTGCGACCGTCAACCCGGATCATACTGCCTGGCATTATCAAGATCAACTCTTCCTCTGTTGTATCCTTTCTACTCTTACTGAATCAGTTTTCTCTCACATTATCAGTTTGAGACTTCTCATGATGTCTAGACTTCGTTTGAGAAACTTTATGCTCCTCAATCTCAAGCTCGCATAATACAATTGGAGTATCATATCTCTAAAGAAGGGATCTCTTTCCATGGAGCCCTTGTTCAAAAGGCTAAGAGTATTGCAGATCATCTTTCTGCGGCTGCTCATCCGATCTTTGATTCTCAACTAGTTCTCAGCATCCTCAGTGGCCTAGGGTCGGAGTACGATGCATTTGTTGATGTAACTAGCAATATCTCCTAGATGGGGGTGAATAGGAGATTCTGAACACAATTGAAATTTCTTGCGGAATGAATAAAGTTCAGTGTACGATTAGGAACAAAAGCAGTATAACAGTGTGCAGAAAATCTAAACACAAAGGTAAGAGTTTAGAGAAGAGGATATTGCACACGATATTTATAGTGGTTCGGCTTAGATCAAGCCTACGTCCACTCTCCCACGATGACAGCCGATTGGCTGGATTTCACTATGAAGAATCAAGAAGATTACAATCACTCAAGTGTTTTGTTTCCTTCTCACACAGATTTTCATAGTGAAGGATTTTGAGTACTCAGAATACTCTCTTAGATGAAACTCAAATTATTCTTGCATATTGGATTGTTGTTCACACTCTCCCGCTCTAGTCAAACATTATTCTTCTTTTATACTCCCCTGCCTCCGAACTAGCCGTTGGATTCCAGCCAAGGGATCGCTCTTCAATCCTTGATTGGACGACATCAATCGTGATTGAACGAGACTGTATCTTCAGAAGATATGTAGACCGTTGGGTAAGACATTGAACCCTTCTGATTCAGTCGCCCATACAACTGAATCTCCAGCTTCCATAAGTGTGATAAGTTTGAGTTGATTCCCGAGGATATATTCCTTAGAAGATGATATCCTATTATAGAAAGTCCATTAATTGACAAAATGGGATATCAGGATAATTGAATATCACTTGCCTTGATCGGAAACCTGCCATACGTGGGTCTTCGTGTTTTGTAAAATGCAGGAACTGATCTTTCTTCAGATTCGTCTAAGAGAAATTTGATCAGTTGGCACGGAATGGTAATACGGAGATTTGATGTGATCCATCCGTCACTGTTTGGATCGTCAGGAGCACTTCCATCTGACCCTCGGTCAGAAGCGCTTTCATCTGATCCTTCGTCAGAAGCACTTCCATCTGACCCTTCGTCAGAAGTACCCCTTCGGCAGAAGCACTTCCATCTGACCCTTCGCCAGAAGCACTTCCATCTGACCCTCAGTCAGCGCGACAGAATTGGAATCACTCAACCTGCTGCTTACACATTCTTCCTACATCACATTTCATTAAACAATATCTTTTGAAGGTTTTGTCAGAATCAAAATATAGGAGAATTTCCACAACAATCTCCCCATTTTTGATGGTGACAAAACTTCTCCAGTTACAAATTTAAAGGAAAATTTAATCAGTGATAATATAATAAAAGTGAGTAGCCATCACATTTGCTCCTGCAGGTAATGATCATTAGAGATTCTGTAATGAAAGTGTTCTCATAGAAGAGCATGATCAGAGTAAGATTATCCTGCAATAATCCTGCACGAAACTAAACTTCTTAGTAGATTGTCCTGCAAAACGGTAGATTAGGTCTTCTCCTCCTTTCCTCTAAATTGAAATATAATTAGAGATAATCTATTGAGACTGCATAAAAGTAATTTCAACTTCTCCCCATTTTGTCAACATCAGAAAGAAATATGTATAAAAAAAATTGCTTGAAATAATGACGCGTTCTAGAAAATGAAAAAGGGAAAAAGTATGTGAGTTTTTAAGAAGAGGGATGATCTTCAGGCTCAATATCAGCCTCCCCTCGAGAAGGTCCTGCAAAGCTTCTTCCCATCATCTGAGCATGGTCTCTGACAGCTTGAGAAGAGGGCATGTTTGAAGCTATTCTGTCCATTCTGACCAGTGTGTATGTAGGCAGGTTGGCTATCTCATCACAAAACATTCTCCCATAGAGATCAATGGACTTTTCCAGCTTAGTCACCTGACTAGTCAAACCCTACAGCTTCCTATCTGTCGTCTGTTCAAAAGCCTGCATTTGCTGATCAAATTTTGTTTCCATGGCAGCCATCGTCTGAAGAAGAGTATTTTGGAGATTTTCAAAAAGCACTTGAAGTTCCACTTGTGGTTGTGAAGGTGCAGGTTTGTGAGTCTCCCCCTCAATTTGTGCCTTGGTGAAAGCTTGAGAGGCTTGGACTTCAGTGAGAAAAACATCTGATGTAACAAGCACAGGCTCTTTCTCCCCATGATTTATAGCCCGTTTCCCTTTTGTGTTTGAGCTTGGCACGGAGACTATTTCTTCATCAATGTCCATTGGAATGGACTGTGCACTGGACAGCTGATCTTCTCGTGCAAATGCTGAAGCTAGACTTGCAACATCTTTATGAAGAGTTCCTCTGGTGGAAGAGACAGAGTAAGCTCCAATGTCATCTTGTTCTTCCTCCTGTTCTTTTGACCCCAACGTTGCTAGAACTTGTGCTAGCAGTTGCTCATGATCACAGTTGACATTTGTGATGTTATACTCTGTGTCATCTTCAATTCGTGCAGCTTGCTCCTCATCCCACATTGTGAGGAATTCTTCCTCAGTCAGATCACAGGGATACACAACTTTTTCTTGTGGTTGTATTCCTGTTTCATCTCCTTCTTCCTCATCTCCTTCAGCACTTTGATTTTCGGACTTACCATCTGCATCTGATCCACCTGGAGATTGAGTGGCTTCATAATCATATTCCCATGTTTCTTCCTCACTTGCTTCTGAGTCCTTATCATTAGGACTGTCTGATTGTTGTCCCTTAACAGCCATGACTTTTCTCTTCTTTGGAGATTTCTGCTTGGACTCTTCCTCGAAGTCCACAATGACTGGTTCATTGTTCTTTATTCTCCATCCAGCAGGGGTCATCTTGTACCCCATCTTTGTTACCATAGTTTCTCCAGCAGTCATTAGAGGAATTTCTTGCTCGACAAAGGCACCTAGACCATCAATCTTAAAAAAGTTGATTATTTTGAATATCAAGGCGGCATAAGGAAGTTGGCCCTTTGGCTTGAGAGCTGATCTGTACATGTGCAATAGGACTGTATGAGCAAGGGAAATCCTCTGTCCTGTCAAAATTCCACATAACAGCTTTGCCTCGTACTTTGATATATCTGTCTTTGATGCTGCCTTGGGTCTGAGACATTCGATGATCACTTTGTGCATCATGATATGTTTCAGGGGAAAGTCTGTGTAGGCAATGTGTGACTTGGATTCCCTTGAGAAACTCGATTTGCTAGTCAGGAAGCAGAAAGCTTCACCTGCAGTGATATCTAAGGGTTTGAAATCTCCCTTTCTGGTTCCCATGATTGCAGCCAATTCATCAACAGTCAGAAAATACTGCTTTCTTTTGACTGTGAAAGCCAAAGAGTTGAAGTTGACAAACTGAAGATTTGAATAGAAGTAAGCTACCAAATCAGAAAAGTGTAGCCTCTCCTAGTTATAAACTGATCTATCTTCACTTTTTCTAGATGCTTCCTCAGATAGATGCCATTACTGTCAAAGTACTGTAACTCAAATACCCTTTGAGGTATAATACCTCTCTGTTTCATTGCTTCAAACCTTTCTTTGTGAGCCTGATTCTGGAACAGGGGATCAGGAAAGCTTTTATCCAAATTAAACCTATATTTTTCACAAAGTCATTGAACAGAATGTCATCATCATCTTCCACCTTTGCCTTCGTACTGCCAGGTCTAATTGGGGATCGTCTTCGTTTCGAACTTGTCTCTACCACTTTCTCATTTCCTTTTCTAGAGACAGATGCAGGTTTTTCTACAGCAAGTGGTTCAACGATTTTTCCAGGCAAGTTAAGAAACTCCAAAAGTTCGCCCTCACTATCGAATTGGTGAGTGTTCAGTAGTTTTCTAAGTTCGTTGCCAAAATCTCCTGCGGCCTTGATCTTATCATACATTGGCTTAATAGAATGAGCCATAGATTCTTTTCCTTCAAAGGCAGACAGAGACAGACCTTTTGTCAGGCGGAGTGCTTCTCGGTGTTCGTTGATTTGGGTTTCTGTGAGTTCCGCGCCGCTTGCAGTTGAGGCGGAGAACTTCCTCTTCGACTGAGGCGTCTTCTTTGGGTTAGAGGTTGATTTTGGAGCCATTGATGCGTAGAAAGTTTGAAACTTTGAGTGAAAGAGTGTTGCTTTGAGGAGGAAATCGAGAGTGAGAGATTTTCAACACGGTTTTAGGGTTTTGATTTGAGAGAGTTTTGAAAGTGAGAGAACAGAGGTGACGGTTCAGCGTTTTTATAAAAGAGGCGATTATTTTTGGAAACACAAAAGAGAATTTTGATTTAAAAAGAAAAAAATTCACGGTCAATCAGATATTAGGAGATATCTATTCATATGAGGAACTTACCTAAAAGATAGCTTTTAGAGATAACTGACCTTTTTTTTAAAAGAAAGTGTGAATTTTTCCTTACGCGCCTTTTTGACGTCCCTTCTGATGCTCCTTCTGATGCTTCTACTGACGCTCCTTCTGACGTTCCTTCTGACTCTCCTTCTGACGTTCCTTCTGACTCTCCTTCTGTCGTTCCTTCTGACTCTCCTTCTGACGTTCCTTCTGACTCTCCTTCTGACGCTCTTTCTGACTCTCCTTCTGACGTTCCTTCTGACTCTCCTTCTGACGCTCCTTTTGACTCTCCTTCTGACGTTCCTTCTGACTCTCCTTCTAACGCTCCTTATGACTCTCCTTCTGACGTAACATGTTCTAAGGTATACTTAAGAAGGAAGGTTAATAATGGATAATTCATTTCTGATAAAATTAAAACTCTGTTTATCAAGTGGTTTAGTGAAAATATCTGCAAGTTGATTTTTCGTATCAATGCATTGAATGTTGACATCACGGTTTTGAACATGATCACGTATGAAGTGATGCTTGATCTCACTATGCTTTGTTCTTGAGTGAAGTACAGGATTCTTTGTGAGATTTATGGCACTTGTGTTGTCACATAGGATTTCCACAGTTGATTCTTCAACACCATAGTCTTTGAGCTGCTGTTTTAGCCAAAGTATTTGAGTGCAGCAACTTCCAAGAGATACGTATTCTGCTTCAGCTGTACTGAGTGCCATTGTATTTTGCTTCTTTGAATACCATGAGACAAGCATGTTTCCCATGAGCTGACAGGTTCCAGATGTACTTTTTCTATCAATTTTGTAACCTGCAAGATCTGCATCTGAATATCCCTTTAGTATAAAATCAGAAGATTTAGAATACCACAAACCATAGTTGGGATAAGTCCCTATGTATTTGATTATTCTCTTGACTGCTGATAGGTGTGATTCTCTTGGACTTGACTGAAATCTTGCACATAAGCAGACACTGTATAGTATGTCGGGTCTTGAAGCTGTGAGATAGAGTAATGATCCAATCATACTCCGATATAGTTTAGGATCGACTTCCTTTCCATCTTCATTTTTATCTAATTTGGAAGAGTGAGACATAGGAGTTTCTGTCTTCTTGCCATTCTCCATACCAAACTTCTTCACTATTTCCAATGCATACTTCTCTTGAAATATGAAGGTTCCTTTCTGAGATTGATGAATTTGAAGACCAAGAAAGAACCGTAATTCTCCCATCATACTCATCTCAAATTCATCCTGCATTGTTTTAGAGAATTTCTTGCAGAGAAGTTCATTAGAGGAGCCGAATATAATATCATCAACATAAATTTGAACTAAAAGGATATCTTTACATTTTCTTTGAATAAAAAGAGTGGTGTCTACATTACCTTTAGTGAAGATGTGTTGAGATAAAAAGTTACTTAACCTTTCATACCAGGCGCGGGGTGCTTGTTTCAATCCATAGAGTGCCTTTTTTAAGACATATACCAGATCCTTTTCTTTAGGTTCTTCGAAGCCAGGAGGTTGTTCAACATATACCTCTTCTTTGATGTAGCCGTTTAGGAAGGTACTTTTCACGTCCATCTGAAAAAGTTTGAAGTCATTGTAACAAGCATAAGCAAGAAGTAGCCTAATGGCTTCTAACCTGGCAACCGGTGCGTAGGTTTCATCATAGTCTATTCCTTCTTCTTGAGAATATCCTTTTGCTACAAGTCTTGCTTTGTTTCTCACAACTTTTCCTTTGTCATCAAGTTTGTTTCTGAATACCCATTTTGTTCCAATTACTGGACGATTTTTGGGACGATTGACTAGTTCCCAAACATTGTTGACTTTCAACTGATGTAGCTCTTCCTGCATTGCATTTATCCAGTTTTCATCTGCTAATGCATCTTCAATCCTTTTTGGCTCCAATTCAGATACCAAGGCGATGTTGCTCATTGCTTGCTTGAACTTGGATCTTGTTTTTACGCCATCATTTATGCTGCCTATGATAAGTTCCTTTGGATGACTTGACTTATGCTTCCAGTTTTTGTCAAGGCCATCATTTGAGGATATTGTAGATTCATTCTGATCATCTTCTGGTCTTTCTTCAGCTGAGGAAGTTTCCTTCTGAACATTCTCCGAACTCGTATTCACATATGATTCTGCTGGTGAGTTCGTGACTTAATGAAGTGTATGCATTTGAATGGATTCAGGTTCATCATCCTGGTTGCTTTCATCGAACTTGATGTTTACTGATTCCTCAACAATACGAGTGTTCTTGTTGTAGACTCTGTAGGCTTTGCTTGTTGTTGAATATCCCAAGAAAATTCCTTCATCTGATCTTTCATCAAACTTTCCAACTCGATCATTAGCATTCTTTAGAATAAAGCATTTGCAACCGAATACATGAAGGTATGCAACATCAGGCTTTCTTTCTTTGAAAAATTCATAGGGAGTTTTCTCAGAAAAAGGTCTGAGGGAAATTCGATTTACGATATAACATGCTGTTGAAACGGCCTCAGCCCAAAAGTTAGAGGCAATTTTACTTTCTATAAGAAGAGTTCTGGCTATTTCTTGCAACGATCTGTTTTTCCTTTCTACAACCCCATTTTGTTGTGGAGTATAAGGTGCAGAGAAGTTATGCTGAATTCCGAACTTAGTGCAAAAATCTGAGAAACTTAGATTCTCAAACTCTCCCCCATGATCCGTTCTCAAACTGGAAATAGTGTAACCCTTTTCATTTTGAATTCTTTTAGCAAATTTTGATAAGGATATGAAAGCTTCGTTTTTGTGAGCAAGAAATGAAACCCATGTAAATCTAGAGAAGTCATCAACTATGACAAGGCAATATTTCTTACCTCCAATACTTAGAGTTCTATTAGGTCCGAAGATGTCCATATGAAATAGCTGCAGACAACGCTTAGTGGAAACTTGATTTAAGGACTTAAAAGAACTTTTTACCTGCTTACCCAGTGTGCATGCATGACATAGTCCACTTTTCTCAAATTTTGTTTGAGGTAGTCCTCGAACAAGTCCCTTCTTGGAAAGCTTTGAAATATGTTTTACACTAATATGACCTAACTTTCTGTGCCAAAGATCAGATTCATCCTTAACAGAAATAAGACATTTAGCATGTTCACAGTCAGCATTAACATCTAAAAGATAAATGTTCCCATGCCTTCGTCCCATGAAGGATTGCTTCTTATCCTTGCTCATACCTGTGCATTTTAGATCTTGGAACCGAATATCATATCCAGAGTCACAGAGTTGACTTACAAAAATCAAGTTGTAGTTCAATCCTTTGACTAGAGAGACATCTTTAACGGTCAGATTTCCAATCTTTACATTTCCTTTCCCGATCACTTTTCCCTTGTTCTTTCCTCCAAACGACACGCTTCTTCCATCACAATCTGAGAAGGATATAAATACATCTGGATTTCCAGTCATGTGACTTGAACAACCACTATCCAGAAACCACTTGTTCTTCCTTCTCTTTGGTACCTGCAATAGATAACCAACTTACTGTTTCTTTGGTACCCATGTTTTCTTAGGTCCTTCTGTGTTAGTATATTTTGACCTTTTAATAGGTCTCCAAATTTTCTTGCAGTAATCCTTAGTATGGCCAGGATCACCACAATTCACACAAGATTGTCCAATGTAGGATCTAGTAAAATGCTTATGAAAATGATGCTTGTAATCGGAAAACGTTGGTTTTCGAAATTCAGTTTTAAAGATATTTCTTTGGCTACTTTCCTTTTTAAAACCTAACCCAGATCGATCATTGAAGGGTATTTGTTTTGAAATAATGCTATTCAGAGTTACTGAGCTTTGTGAAAACTTTTTTGATATAGTAGAAATTTTTTCTTTCAAGGAAGCATTTTCTTTTGAAACTAAATCATGATTTTCTTTCATCTGGTGAAACTCTTGTTGTAGAAAAACAATTTTTTCTGCTTGGGACAAATTCTGTTGTTTTAAAGAAGCATTTTCCTTTTTCAAACAAGAAACTTTTTCAAGAGCTTCTTTATAGTTTCTACACAATTCATCAATATATTCAATAACTTCATCAGGGAGTTCAGATGAACATACCTCAGTTTCTGAATCTGAACTTGAGTCTGATTCAGCCATGAGATAGATATTTGCATAATCATTTTCGCTTTCATCAGAATCACTTAAAGTTTATGCCTTTAAAGCCTTCTTGTACTTCTCATACTTGAGTTTGTCCTTCTTCAAAATTGGGCAGTTCGGTTTGATATGTCCTGCTTTCTTACAGTGGAAGCAAATCACGTCTTTGCTATCTTGTGAGTCGTTGCTTGATATTTTTACATCACTCTTCTTCCAAGGTTTCTTTCCTTTGATGTTTCTGCCTTTCCGAGCCATCTTCCTAAATTTCTTGACCATGAGGGCTAATTCTTCATCATCCTCATCTTCATCATCTGTGTCAGAAAAATATTGATTAATTTGACTTTTTAAGGCAATAGATTTTTTACCTTTCTGTTCTCCCTTTTTGTTTGCTCGTTCTGTTTCATAGGATTGCAAAGTGCCGACTAGCTCATCCACCGAGAGTGGTCTAATTGTTTGGCATTCTTGAATTGATGGCTTGATGTAATTCCAATCATCTGTGAGTCCACGTAGTATCTTCCTGACTTGCATTGGTTCAGCAATAGGTGCACCTTGTCTTGCAAGTCCACTTGCCAAAGTCTGAAACATGTCTATCATATCTGCAATAGATTCATCAGGCTTCATTTCAAATGCTTCATAGTCACTCAGTAAAATACTGAGCTTTGTTTCTTTCACACGATTTGTTCCTTGAAAGGTAACATGGAGTCTATCCTATATTGCCTTAGATGATTCTTCCTCTGAGACACGATTATAAAGAGGAGTAGATAAGGCACAAAAGAGAGCATTGACAGCTTTAGAATCAAGGCCTTTTCTTTTAGCCTTTTCAGCATCAGTCATTGTTGTGACAGTATTTACTCCGTCAGCAGAGGTTGGATTTGTAGTATTTGCAGGAACTATTCAATTTGTAACGACATCCCACATCAGATCATCATAGGCTTTGAAGAACCACTTCATCTTGTTACTCCACATATTGTAATCCTTTCCATCAAAGTATGGAGGCTTGTTGGCAAAGTGCGAATCGCTTGTTCCTGAAGAGTGATTGCTAGACATAGTAGATCGTTAACTCTGAAGTGAATAAACACTTCGTAAAATGAGCAACCTGCTCTGATACCAATTGATGTAACTAGCAATATCTCCTAGAGGAAGGTGAATAGGAGATTCTGAACACAATTGAAATTTCTTGCGGAATGAATAAAGTTGAGTGTACGATTAGGAACAAAAGCAGTATAACAGTGTGCAGAAAATATAAACACAAAGGTAAGAGTTTAGAGAAGAGGATATTGCACACGATATTTATAGTGGTTCGGCTTAGATCAAGCCTACGTCCACTCTCCCACGATGACAGCCGATTGGCTGGATTTCACTATGAAGAATCAAGAAGATTACAATCACTCAAGTGTTTTGTTTCCTTCTCACACAGATTTTCACAGTGAAGGATTTTGAGTACTCAGAATACTCTCTTAGATGAAACTCAAATTATTCTTGCACATTGGATTGTTGTTCGCACTCTCCCGCTCTAGTCAAACATTATTCTTCTTTTATACTCCCCTGCCTCTGAACTAGCCGTTGGATTCCAGCCAAGGGATCGCTCTTCAATCCTTGATTGGACGTCATCAATCGTGATTGAACGAGACTGTATCTTCAGAAGATATGTAGACCGTTGGGTAAGACATTGAAACCTTCTGATTCAGTCGCCCATACAACTGAATCTCCAGCTTCCATAAGTGTGATAAGTTTGAGTTGATTCCCGAGGATATATTCCTTAGAAGATGATATCCTATTATAGAAAGTCCATTAATTGACAAGATGGGATATCAGGATAATTGAATATCACTTGCCTTGATCGGAAACCTGCCATACGTGGGTCTTCGTGTTTTGTAAAATGCAGGAACTGATCTTTCTTTAGATTCGTCTAAGAGAAATTTGATCAGTTGGCACGGAATGGTAATACGGAGATTTGATGTGATCCATCCGTCACTGTTTGGATCGTCAGGAGCACTTCCATCTGACCCTCGGTTAGAATCGCTTTCATCTAATCCTTCGTCAGAAGCACTTCCATCTTACCCTTCGTCAGAAGTACTTCCATCTGACCCTTCGCCAGAAGAACTTCCATCTGACCCTTCGCCAGAAGCACTTCCATCTGACCCTCAGTCAGCGCGACAGAATTGGAATCACTCAACCTGCTGCTTACACATTCTTCCTGCATCACATTTCATTAATTAATATCTTTTGAAGGTTTTGTCAGAATCAAAATATAGGAGAATTTCCACAACATTTGTTACCTCAGTTACATCTCGTCTCAATCCACTACCTATTGATGACTTCCTTGGTCTTCTTTACAATCAGGAGGTTATTCTTCAAAGCCGCACTACTGAATCTCCAATTGAATCTTCTCCACTTGTGAATGTTGCAGTTAAATCAACTGATGCTCGAAATTCTCCCTCTAATGGTCGAGGTCATAGCCGAGGACGAGGACGCGGCCGAGGCCGTGGTCGTAATTTTTATGATGGAACTTATTCTAATTCTCGAATCATCTGTCAGGTATGTGGTCGTGCAGGTCACTCAGCTCTCCAATGCTACCAACGGTTTAATCTGGGTTATAAAGCCAATTCTGGCTCTCCATCTGCAATGTATGCCTCTTCAACTAGTGATTCGTTTGACCCATACTGGTACCCAGACTCTGGTGCCACTCATCACCTTACACCTGACATGGCAAATTTGAACATTCGAAATGATTATTCTGGCACCGATCAAATTCGCACTGCAAATAGATCAGGTTTGCAAATATCACATATTGGTTCTTCCATCTTATATTCTCCTACCAATTCTTTTAATCTACGAAATATTTATCGTGTTCCATCTGTCAAGAAGAACCTTATATCTGTTTCACAATTTACTAAGGACAATGATGTGGTAATTGAATTTCATCCTGCTTTCTGTTGTGTTAAGGATCGATCCTCGGGGAGTGTCCTGCTCAAAGGCTAGAGTAAGAATGGACTCTATCGTTTTACTAATGCACGTACCATTAATAAGGTACCTATACAGTCAAATAAATCACCACCAGCTTTATCTTGCTTCATCGGTGAATGAGTTTCTACTTCTACTTGGCATGAGCACTTGGGTCATCCAACTGCTCGCGTTACTTCTTTAGTTATTTCAAAGCATGGCCTCTTGATATCTGCTTCATCATCATCATCTAGTTTCTGTGAATCACGTCACTTGGGCAAGTCACATCGTCTTCCCTTTACTAGATCAGTTACCACTTGTAATGCTCATTTGGAATTAATTTATTCTGATCTATGGGGACCTTCTCTAGTTACGTCATTGAATGGTTTACATTATTACATCATTTTTATTGATGCCTACAGTGGATATACATGGTTTTTTCCACTTACTGTGAAATCTGATGCTCTTTCTACTTTGTGCGATTTAAATCCCAAGTGGAAAAAATATTTTAAATGTAAGATCAAGGCCCTTCAAACTGAAGGAGATGGTGAGTATAAGAAATTTGATCCTTATCTTCGTCTTCATGGCATCCTGCACTGTCTTTCATGTCTGCACACGCATGAACAAAATGGTCGAGCGGAGCGTAAACACCATCACATTGTAGAAATTGGCATTACATTGCTTACTCAAGCTTATATTCCTCGTTTATATTGGATTGATGCGTTCCTCACCGCAGTATTTCTGATTAATCGCATGCCTACATCAGTGTTGTTGAGAAAAACCATTTTTGTTTCTTTTTCAGTCTTGATCGGTAAATGGTTGTGGATTAGAAAAATTTGTGGTTTCGCAGCTATGGAATGATAATTGGGATTATTTCAAAAATTTGTGCCAAATAAGTTTTGAATCTCTTATTATGCCAATTCAGTCTCTCTGACCAATTTTGACTGACCGATACTGATAGGGTAATTTTTTACTAGTATTTTAATATTTTTAAAATTTTTATTTTTTTCATCTTCTTCTCTCTAGCCTATTGTTGAGGAGGCAAGGGCAGCCACTAGAGCTAATGCCGTTTCGCAAGGCTAACATTGTCGACAGTCGAGCCTCACCATTGCCCAGTTGGGTGCCATTGTTGGGCAATGGCGAGGCTGATGAGGTCAAGCCTCGCCAGATTTTCCCTCTCGTCAATCGCCTACCTGGCTATAGGCTGGAGGAAGAAGACGAACAAAGAAATTTGCAAAAAATAAAAATAAAAATAAAAATTTTAATAAAATATTAAAAATATTATTAAATATTATCTCGTTAGCACCTGCAGAGTTCACGTCAGTGCCAATTGGGTCCATGTCAACGCTACCGGCAAAAATTGATTGGATAGACTGAATTGGCACAAATGCAAAAGGTTTAGGATTGAATTAATGCAAATGCAAAAATTTTAGAACTGAATTGGCAAAATTAAATGTTTATGACTGAATTAAAGAAAGTGCAACAAGGATTTTTAATATATATATATATTTGCATTAGCTTGTTCTTAGTAGGGGTATGCAACCGGCCCGAGTAGAACTAGATACCGGAGTGGACCACCCCCAAAAATAAGTTCGGTAGTCTGTTCCAAATTTTTTTGGAACCAATTTGTACAAGTTCGGTTCCTGATTCAAAGTAAAGGCCCACCCGAGAACCGAACCTATTTTGAAAGCGGTTCTTAACCATAATAAAAAGCAACATAATTTCTCTAAGTTCAGTCTAACTCTGCCTTGCTTCATTTATTTTTTTTCTCCATTCTTGTAGCCTCTTTTTTTTTTTGGGTAAGGTAAGTATTCCCTGTAGCCTCTTTCTCTATTCTTTGGAGCAAAATTTTTATGCATGAATGGAGAATGGAGTTTAAACATTTGTTTTGAGGAATGGGGAACGAAGTTTTATAATTTGTGTTTTATGTTATGTGTTTGAACTTTTTATTATTGATAATTGTACATGGCTACATCTTTGAACTTTTCATCATTCATAGTTGTATTTGCCTATATGGCCACGTGTTTGGCATATAGGGATTTATGTTGCCTACTTTTACTTTGAGCAGTTATATTGCTTATATTATTTTTCTGTAGAAAAAGAAATCAAATAAAAAAAAAAAAAAGACTGTCATATAGACCCTAAAATCGGACTGGAAAATAATGTAGATTCTAGAACCGGTTCCAAAAAATAGGGTAGATTCTAGGACTCTAAAATCGAGAATCAGTTATAACATGATAGGTTCTAGGTTCCAAGTCTGAAACCTACACATCCTAAAATCGATCACCCCAAATTATTAGCAAGTTCTTCGTCAATGGGTTACAATTTTTTTTAACTGTTCAAGTCGTTATCTGAGCTTGGGTTTCATTGCTCTGGGAATGCTGTCTCATTTTTTATGGCGTGTTTCCTAAAACTCAATTTAGCGAAAAGAAGAAGGAAAAGGACTTGGCGGTGAGCTTGCGGAAGGAAGAAGGAAAAGAAGGGAGAAAAGAAAATATAAAGAAGAAGAGAGAAAAAATAAAGAAAAGGAGAAAAAAGAAGAAGGAAACGAATAAGATTTTGGAAAGGCTGTCTTGCTTCGCATTGAACAAATTCTCAGACAACTCCTTTGGAAAGGCCCGGATCTAGGCACTGGTGGAGTGAAGGTATCTTGGGAAAACACTTGCTTTCCTAAAAAAGAGGGGGGGCTCGGGATTCGTAGGCTTACGGATTGCAACAAAGCAACGATGCTCAAGCACATATGGATTCTCTTCACTGATAGAGAATCCATGTGGTGTAAATGGATTCATTCAAACTTCCTTAAGAATCAGAATTTCTAGGTTGCCAAAAAACCAACTATTTGCTTTTGGGCTTGGAAAAAAATCCTGGACCTTCGCGTTGCTTGTGAACAACTATTCCGATGGAGGATTAGTAATGGTTACATCTCCTTTTGGTTTGACTCCTGACATCCAAAGGGACCCCTCTTCAAGATTTTTTCCGACATGGATATTTATAGATCCGGAATCTCTCGGCAAGCCACGATCCGGGATTTTGTAACCATGTCTCACTTTCCCTCTACGGTGAACACCGTTATGGGGACCTGGACTGACCCTATGCCGTCACTCACCCCAGATAGCGGTGAAGATAAATTTTGTTGGCTCGTCCATCCCTCAGGTGTTTTCTCTATCGCATCGGCTTGGGATCATTTTCGGCGTAAGGAGCAAACGGTTTACTGGCACTCGTTTGTTTGGGACCGTCATATTGCCCCTCGTTACTCATTCGTCTTGTGGCTCATCACTCTCAACAGATTACCGACTCAGGTTCTTTTACTTAACTACCGTATTATTACAGATGGTGTATGTGGCTTCTGTAACTATAGACCGGATTCTATAGACCATTTATTCTTTGGTTGTCGTATTACGAATACCCTTGCTCTTTTTTGGTCGGCCAAGTGTAACTTAGCTTGGCGCAATGTCTCTTGGCAAGATAATATTCGTTGGGCGGTGAGCCATCTTCGGGGGCAGCTGTTTCATCAACGCATTGCCAGGTTTTCTTTCGGTGCCCTTTGCCATATAATTTGGACAGACCGAAATCATACCCTTTTTAGGAACAAACAGCTCAATGTGGATGCCCTCAAAGCACATCTCCAGAAACTTGTCAAAGAAAAGGCCCTAACTTTCTCTCGGGTTGATGATTCTCCTAGAAACAGCAGGATGCAAGCTAGTTGGGGCATTTTAGCGAAAATTTTTGTTTTCTGGCTGTTTTGTTTGGTCCTCTCCCTGTCTAGTTTGTACAGGTTATCCTTTATTTTGCTTGACTTACTAAGCCTCACGGCTATGTGCGTATGGCCATTTGTTCTGGCAGTCTGTTTTGTCTTTTTTGATTGTCCAACCCGAGCTGCCCTTACGCTTTTAGCGACACTTCGGTGGTGAGTGGCGAAGGTTTTGTTCTGTAATTAACACTTTCTTGGTTCAATACATCTCTTACCTTTTACCCAAAAAAAAAAACGAATAAGATTTTGGAATTTGTGCGTCACTCAACGCCCCGGTGCTTGATTTTCAAACTCAGACCTCGATGACGAATTCAACTTTTATCTCAATAGTATTTTCGATTTCACATCTTCGTGCTTTTCAAAATCACCGTCTAACTCCATGTCATTCTGACAAAAAAAAAAACTCCATGTCATTGTCCCATTTTCTCTTTCATGTCATCGTTTCATTTAAAGTTCCGCGTCATGCTTTGATGACTTTTTTCAAAATTCTTTTACCAAAAAGAATAATATATATATATATATATATATATATATATATATATATATATATATTAGCATTTAGGCTCTATTTGTGTCGCAAATAACATTTTCCTTATTTTTTTAGTGATTGAATTGATTAGGAAAATGATTTAATTGAAAATATTTTCCTATCAAAACTTAAATTCAGGAAAATGATTTCTTCTTAAAAAAGAGAAAATCATTTTGCCAAATACGGCTAGGTGTTGGCCCTTAAACCAGCAACACTGCTTGGGCACAAGAATCCCAACGCTTGTTCCTAATCCCTTGGAAGTTGGGCTAAGTCTGTAGCTTCTGGGCTTGGGCCTGGGCCCATCGAGATCGAGCACAAGACTCCGATGCCCCGTCCCGACTCCATCTAGGCCGTGCCCAAGACCCCGGCCACTGCGCCCAGGTCCATCGATGTTGGAACAGGGATGTTGAGCTTGGTAACATTGAGGTCGTGCCCAGGTCCTCGGAAACCATGTCAAGGTCCATCAAGGTCGGAACCTGGACTCCAGTGCCCATGCCTAATCCCCAACTTTCGAGCTCGGGTCCCCTATGCTCACACCCCAATCGATTGATACTGAGCTAGAGTGCATCAAGGTCGTCGTCGCGACCCCGATGCATGATCTCGGGTCCTTCGAGATTGTGCCCGGGACGTCGGTGCCCATGCTCAAGTCCTCAGTGTAGGGGCCCATGCCTGGAACCCTTGGTACCCATGCTCCGTCCAACGAGGCCAAGCCCCAGACCATAGGTTTTCTAGACCAAGTCCCCAGCGCTCCCGAGCCAAGGACCTCAGAGCTCACACATGGGCCCGTTGAGGTTGAACCCTGGACCCCCATCCCTCCAGTCCATGTCCCCAGCACTAGGACCAAGTCCATGGAGGTCATACCTAGGACTCCGGCGACTGTGCCCGGGCCCATCGAGGTTGGCCTAGGTCCCTTCATTTCTTCTTGATTGTCAATCTCATAGCTCATAATTAAGCAATCTTTGTTCCTAAGGCGCATGTACTGTGTCTTCCCGTAGATTGACGTCTTCAGAGACAAAAAAATTTCTAGTTCTTGAACCAATCGAGAGAACATCACATTTCGATTCGCTCACTTGTAGAAGCAATTTGGATTCGCGGTCTTTCTATTGAAACCTTTGTTTCTTTTTCAGTCGTGATCGGTAAATGGACGTGGTTTAGAAAATTTTGTGGTTTCACAGCAATGGAATGATGATTGGGATTAGTTAAAAATTTGTGCCAAATAAGTCCTAAATCTCTTGTTGTGTCAATTCAGTCCTTCCGATCAATTTTGGCCGACCGATGCTGATGAGGTAATTTTTTATTAGTATTTTTAAATATTTTAAATATTTTTATTTTTTTCATCTTTTTCCTCCAGCCAATTGCCAAGGAGGCAAGGCCAGCGACTAGCGCTAATGCCATCTCGCGAGGCTGACGATGTCAACAGTCGAGCCTCACGATCTTTAGTTGGGTGCCATGGTTTGGCAATGGCGAGGCCAATGAGGTCGAGCCTATAGGTTTTCCCTTTAGCTAGTTGTCTACCCGGCTATAGGCCGGAGGAAGAAGACAAACAAAGAAATTGGCAAAAAAATAAAAATAAAAAATTTAATAAAAATATTAAAAAATTTCTCGTTAGCCCCGACAGAGTTCACGTCAGTGCCAAATGGGTCCATGTCAACACGGCTAGCCAAAATTGATTGGATAGACTAAATTGGTACAAATACAAAAGGTTTAAGATTGAATTCATACAACTGCAAAAGGTTTAGAACTGAATTGGCAAAATTAAAGGTTTATGATTGAATTGAAAAAAGTGCAACAAGAATTTTTAATGAGAGAAATTCATAAATTCATTTTTTTTAATTGGCTTGTGTGCAATTGGACCAGGTAGAATCGAGTACCAGAGTGGACCGCCCCAAAAATAGGTCCTGTACTTGGTTCCAAATTTTTTGAACCAATTTATATAGATTCGGTCCTGATTGCAGGTGAAGACCCACCCAGGAACTGGATCGGTTTTGAAAGTAGTTCTTAACTATAATAAGAACAACATAATTTTTGTAAGTTTTGTCTAAATTTGCCCTGCGTCATTTATTTTTTTCTCTATTCTTGTAGCCTCTTTCTCTATTCTTTGGAGCAATATTCTTATGCATGAATGGAGAATGGAGATTAAACATTTATTTTGACGTTATTGATAATTGTACGTGGCTACGTATTTGAACTTTTCATCATTCATAGTTGTATTTGACCACGTGTTTGGCGTATAGGGATTTACGCTGCTTATCTTTTATTTTGAGCCCTTATATTGCTTACATTATTTTGCTGTAGAAAAAGAAATAAAATAAAAGAAGAAAAGGCTCTCAGATAGAGAGTCGGACTAGAAAATAATGTACATTCTAGAAACGGTTCCAAAAAAATAGGGCGGATTATACGTTCTAGGTTCCAAGTCTAGAACTTGCCCATCCTGAAATCGATCACCCCTAATTCTTAGCAAGTTCTCTATCAATGGGTTCCACTTTTTTTTACTGTTCAAGTCGTTATCTGAGCTTGGGTTTCATTGTTCTGGGAATGCAAAAAGAAATAAAAAGAGAAAAAAAAAAGAAAAAAAAAAAGAAGGAAACGAATAAGATTTTGGACGAAAATAATGCTTTTGACCATATTGAGATATGATTGGTAGATAAAATGACTGAATGCGAATAAAATCGTATTTCTTTACCGACTAAAAACCAAAAAAAAAAAAGATATGCAAAATGTATGGATATTTATGCGCCAATTAAGGGAATATGAAGAACTATCCTTGTACTCGGTGCTTAAAGCGGAATCCCTTTCTTATACAACGAATATCTCGTCTTCAAACTCATGCATAATCAGAAAAGATGCAGAAAATCTCCATGTTATCTCCAACACAATTAATGCCCCAGTCGGATCCCATTCATATACAGAATATATACATTCTTGTTTTGGAAATTAATTGCCAATCTATAAAAGATCTTCTGTTGTTAAGGACGTGGTGTTTCAGTTTCCATCAATCAAGCTCTCCGGTAAGTTCTTACATGGTTCTTTCTATCATAGTATAGTCTGAGAAAAGAAAAATCTTTCTCCTGCTTTTTTTTTAATGTCTGGGATGTTCTATATGCCAAACCATTGAAATCCTTTTGAAATAGGTATCTCAAGATGGCATCAACTTTGATGATCCTCATTCTGTCAGTCGGAGCATTGCTGCACTACCATATCGGCATCACAAAGGCACAGCTCGACATCGGTGTGAACTACGGAATGGTCGGAGACAATCTCCCCTCTCCGGCGACGGTCGTCCAACTCTACAAGAAGTACAACATTGGAAAAATGCGACTTTTCGACCCGAAGCCCGACGTGCTCAATGCGCTTCGGGGCAGTGGAATAGACATCACGCTAGGCATAAAAAACCAAGACTTACAAGCCATAGCATCGAGTGCGGATGCGGCTAAGACATGGTTCGACATCAACGTGCAACCCTACATGAGCGACATCACTTTTCAGTATATTGCGGCTGGTAATGAGGTCGTCCCTGGAGATTTGGCTCAATATGTATTACTGGCTATGCAAAATTTACAAACTGTCATAAGTAATTATAGATATACTGGAATGAGGGTGTCCACAGTAGTTGCGATGAGTTCATTGGGGAGTTCATACCCTCCCTCGAGCGGTGCATTCGCTGACGAAGCTCGGACCGACATGGTTGGAATCATAAACTTCTTGTCGGACACTAGCTCGCCATTACTGGTTAATGCCTACCCCCTATTTCGTATATGCCTCAGATCCAACTCACGTGAGATTAGATTATGCTCAATTCACCGCACCCGGTCCAGTGGTGCAGGATGGTGACTTGAGTTACTCAAACTTGCTCGACGCGATGGTTGATGCTTTCTACTGGGCCATGGAGAAGGAAGGCGTGAGCAGCGTGGATGTGGTGGTTTCCGAGAGCGGCTGGCCATCGGCTGGTAACGGAGACTTGACCACTCCGAAGCTTGCACAAACTTATAATCAAAATTTTGTGAAGAAGTTTCTTGCCAGGCAAGCAACTCCTAAGAGGCCTGACCACTACTTGGAAGGGTTCATCTTTGCAATGTTTAACGAGGATCAAAAACCTCCGGGCGTGGAGCAAAATTGGGGCTTATTCTATCCGGATGGCACGCCGGTTTATCCTATATTTTCACAGGGTTGATTAAGGGAGGGAGACTATATAAATAAGTATTTACAATTCTATTCATCTACTTGGATCAAGTTTCAAGTCAATGAATTGTTTAGATGAATCTCAATTTCAAGGAATAGTAGATTGTTAGTTGTCAATCTTATGTACTGATTTCAATTTGCTTCTAAATTTTTGTAGTTCTAAGTCTTTCGATTTCAAAGGAAGGAGAAACACTCTCTAAAGTAAGCTGCTAGCTGACAGTTTGATAGTGCTGTCACTTATTTCTGACCACACGATTTCCTAATATAGAACACGCGTTGATGATGTGTGGATCTACGGTTGGTCCATTTAATTTATATAATACCTACCCCCAATAAATATCTTTTGTTACTATTTTTGCTTTAAAAATTGCTTCGGCACAAAATAAGAAACGGTCTCTCCAACGCATAAATAGTTGTCAGTTCATGTTCTCATCATCCCTGACAGTCCCCTATCTAAAAACCACCACATCCAGGTCGCCCATGCCTTCCTTCTCCATTGTCCATTATAATGTGCACGATCGCATTGAGCATGTTCCTCTCAACTTGTCATCTTTAGGTAACGGGACAAGACGTATAGTCAATTGAGCGTAAGCTAATCTCACATTAATTGGGTATGGGAAGTACACCAACTACGGATACACATTAATTTGCGGCAAGTAGCTAGAACTTGACAAGAAGTTTGTGATCCCACCCATGTTGGCCTAAGCTTCATCGGAGAATGCACCGTTTAAGGTTCTAAAACCATGTCAAATGTGTCCGAAAAAAGAAGAGCCATTTGTTTGCCCGGAAGCCGTCCGACTGCAGCCAAGAACTCCTGAGATGCCAGAGCGATTGTCACAAAAACCCTCACCCCATCACATTTATAATTTGCTTAAATTGGTTGAAGATTTCGTGTTGTCTGTAATACATATAGGGATAAATTTCCGGAGATGACTTCGGCGGACATATACGGAAGACTGAGGGATTTTTTTCCAAACTAGGAGGGAAAAAAAATATTTACCAGGTCGGGTATGTTTTTTTATTTATTTATTTACCAAACCATAACAACCCCCAGCTAAGAAATCTGACTGCCGAGCAGGGCAGTCAGGAGTTCTTGGCAAATGGGCAAAATAAAAGTGGCAGAGTCTATAGAAATCACTATCCCAGACAAATGGGCAAAACGAGAAAATTCAGATCAAGGGTCGGGGTATTTTTTTTGCTTTGAACAAGTTGTTTCTTTGTATACTGAACGTCCTTTAATGATGTTAATCTGGTTTTGGGATAACCATCTAATAATTGATTGATAGACACTTCTTCCTAGTAATCGGGGCTCTGTGTCACAAACTTGAAGTTTCGCGTCAAACGGTTGAGGTGTTATATGGCTTAAGTGATAGCGGCTTCTTCCTAGTAACCGGGGCTTTATGTTACAATCATGAAGTTTCGCATCAAACAGTTGTAAGCTTAGCTAAATAAATTCCTTATGATGCTATGAATTCTCTGATTTTGTGGAATTCAGTTTTTACAATTTTTCAAGTCAGATCTGGATTTTGATTGATTCTTCTTTTAATCCTGATTGAAATCTGCAGCCACAAATTCAGTCTCACTACTCATTCAATTGCTCGTGGTTTATCATGCTCATTGTTTTGTCACAGCCCCAATCTTCGGAGGACAGCTTGAATCACCAAGTTCAGTGTTCTCAAAGGAGTCCATAATCTTGTTTATTCTTTGCAGGTTTTCATCGAATGACGTTGTGGGCCATCTCAAGTCAGCCGCAACATTAGTCTCTGTAGACCTCCATCCGCAAGCTTGATCCACAGGGCAATATGAATTTGGCAATCAAATCTGCCAAATAGAGTAGAAAAGAGGCCACTCGATTGCTAATATACGGCAGTCCTTGGAGAGTGGGACGTGTACATCACCATGAGGCACTTCGCTCCATGCATGCCCAGACAAAGCGAAAAATCAAATTGGTGAAAGAATTTCGAGATTGCTAAAATGGTGGAATTTGTCTTTTTCCTAGGTGACTTGCACGTGAAAGCATGAAAGGGGTTTCTCCTTTCTTGTTTTAGTTTGGTTTCTTGTTGCAGGATTATTCCTTAATGAGCTCTCAATGCAAGACTCAATCGAGAACCACCACGAGAATGTTCGGAGGCTAAGACATCTGGCGAGTCGCCTATCGGGTTCAAGGACAAACTAAAGCATCTAAAGGCAAGCATTAAAAAACAAAACAAAAAATTCGACTGCCCTGCTCGGCAGTCAGATTGCCGAGCTGGGGGTTGTTATGGTTTGGTAAATAAATAAATAAAAAAACACATCCGATCTGGTAAATATTTTTTTTTCCCTCCTAGTTTGGAAAAAAACCCGATGACTGACGTTGCTCCTATAGAGTTAAAGATTGGTGCCCAATCATGTCTTGGCTGCATCAGCGCTGGATCCTATGTTCTGCCCAAGTCTTGGTTTCTTATGCTTTACTTACAATCTTGTAATTCTTGTAGAGTCGGACCCCCGCGGTCGGCGAAGGGAGTTTGTCCCCAAGCGTTTCCTGCTTCACGTCCATGTCAAGCGGCGCCTTCATAAAATCGATCCGATAGTAACGACGCGAGAGCTGATTCTAGGCACTGTGCAGACCAACGACGCGAGAGCTGAAGCTCCGATGACTCACCTCAGCCGCAGAAGGCTACTATACCTATTGAAGTAATATATCAAAAGGAAAAAAAAAATCATAATGACCACAATCCAGAACTTTTTACAAATCATGAAAATCATGAAGATAGCACATCAAGCAGACTATCCACGAGTTGAACATTTGGAGATCTTTTTCTGATTTGCTACTTATTTATCATGTAGATCAAGCCGTTATCTTTTTCTAATTTGTTATCGTGTATATCATATTGTTATCTCTTATTTCCACCTTAGTTATAGATGATAATACCCCTATTTATACAATACAATGTATCAATGAAATTATACGCTTCAGCAACTCAATTTCTTGTTTTCTTCATGGTATCAGAGCCACTCAAGGCACAATGATCTTTTCTTCCTGCAACAACAAAAAAAAAAGAAAACAACCCTCGATACAATCATGTCAAGATTTCCATTCCCTTCAAACATCAATGTGACAAATTTTGTCACATTGAAGCTCAATGAAAACAACTTTTTACTTTGGGAGACACAAGTTGATTGAAAGTCGGGACCTACTTGGCGTCCTTACAGGAGAGATAGAGGCGTCATCGCAAACTCAGACATCAGAAGATGGAACTATAGTCAATAGTCAAGACTATGCAACATGGGTACGTAGTGATCGTCTTATGAAGTCTTGGATCGTGGAACACTCTCGGAAGATGTTCTCGGACATGCCGTTGGTCTCCAAACAACATCAGAAGTATGGAGAGCTCTCACCGATCACTTCAAGCAAAGCTCGGTGACTCGTGAACTTGACCTTCTTGGACAACTCCAACACATCAGGAAAGAAAATAAGCCTTTATCTATTTATCTTCGCGGATTTAAATCCATTTGCAATCAATTACATTCCATTGGTAAACCTGTGTCAGATGCTAATAAAGTCTTCAGATTGCTTGAAGGACTTGATAGTTATAATTCGTTTAAAACGACTATGTTTAGGCTGCCTCTTCTATCTCATGCTGAAGTGGTTGCACAACTTCAAAGTTATGAGTTACGAAACAAGCGCACACAAATCATGCTCCCAAATAGTTCAATGGCATTTATTTCGCAGCAACGTAACAATGGCTACAAAAATAGCCCCAGAGGAAGAGGTAGAGGACCCTCATTTAATTGGGAAAATTTCATTTAAGGGCCCAAAGTCTACTTGTTTTTTTCAAAAAATGACCTCAAGTGAGCATTGTTTCAATTAAGGGCCTGAATTACCATGTTTTTCTCAAATAAGGATTTAAAGTAAATGTTGTTTAAAATAAAGGCCAGAAGTAACCATAAAATATCAAAAAGGGGCCTGATTTTAAGGGCATTTTCGTCTTTTTGCTTATTTGATTTTTTTGTTAAATTTCTCCTTTTTTTTGTTTCCTTAAAAACTAATTCTTTATTTATTTTTTCCATTTTTCCTATTTCCCCTTTACTGGTCACTTCTTCTTTACGGTAAACCCTGCATTTGAATCTGATGCTTGGCAATACGGAAACCCAGAACTCTGATCAACAATCCAAGACACCCAGAAACTAAAACTCCTCCGACCAACAATCCAAGAAACTCCTCCGACGAACAATCTGACGCTTTTCACTACGGGAAACCCAGAAACTCCTCCGACCACCAATCCAAGACACCCAAGATCGGAAGCCGAAACAGCCGACTGGCTCGACTCAGAGCAGGATGATGATATGGTCTTGGAGCTCCGAGATCTGCCCACCAGGTTTCCAGCAAGCCCTCATTCGAGATCTGCCCACCAGTTCGGCCTAGATCGGTGCACCCGTGGGCGGCGACTGGCATCCCTCCTGCAGTCGGTCTTCAGCGGCCTGATCTTTCCTTGCCTCCTTTTCAAGCTGATCTCCTTGCCCTTCACCTTCAAAGACGAAGGCCTCACCGTCGCTCCCACTGCCGCCGCACAGTCGACGAAGTCGGATTTTGAGTTCGGAAGCCGCTGAATCCCTCGATGCTGACGGTTCAAGGAGCTAGCAGTTGGTCGTCGTCAAAAAAATTTTGCTCTGACCCTCTCCCGAATTTGGTGAGGGCCTCTAGCCCTCACCGCCGGCCTTCGCCGCCCCGCCGATCCCGCACCATCGGTGGGCTGGGGGCCACAAGCTGGAGGGGCAGCCCTCCCGCCTGGGTGCAGTTCCTTTCTTTCTTTCTTTTTTTTAGATTTTTAAAAAACAGAAAATGGATAAAATAGAGAAAAAATAAATATAAAATCAAAATATAAAATGACGAAAATACCTTTTCGGTCAGATTTTTTTGAAATTCTATAATCACTTTATTATGCCCTTGTTCAAAATATATTACATCACTCTAAGCCCTTGATTGAAACAATATTTACTTAGGCCTTCTTTGAAAAAATAAGTAGATTTTGGGCCCTTAAATAAAATTTACCCCGTTTAATTCTAGAGGTCGTGGCTTTTCTCAAGCGAATCAGAACGGTACATTTTTCAGGAAAATATTTTGCTCCTCAGCAATCCAAAGCCTCTGGTAATTCGCCAAAGCCAAACTTTGGAGTGTCAGATCTCACCTATCAGATTTGTAAGAAGAAGGGGCATGATGCTGGTATCGCTTCGACAACAGTTATCAGAGTGGTGATATCCTTCTCGGCACTTCCTCTGCAGCATCGATGGGGAAGCAACCGCGAGGCGGCAAGAAGCCGGACAACATCGGCAAAGGCAAGGTGACGCCGGTGCAGATCGCCTTCATCGTCAACTGCTACCTCCTCGACAACGGCCACCAGCATAGCTGGTCCGCGTTCCGCGCCAGGGCCTCCTCTCGCCTCGCCAAATCCCCTCTCCACGAGGTGCTCACCTCGTCGTTCATGGCAGATCGCCGTGTGATTCCTTGTTCTTTCTCTTTGTTTATGGGTGTTGTTTTGTTGGGTTGGAGTCGGCGCCGAAGTGTGATTCCAGACGCTGTTGCGGGGTATGCAGGATGCTATGAACGCTTACAACCCCGGTGCTGGTCCATTCGCCCTGGCAATTCATGCTCCTGCAGTTGCCGGTTTGGTGGTTGCTCGTCCTCCGTTTAACCCGAGTGGCGGATCGCCTATAGGTACAAAAGCCAAGCCCTCTTTACTGTGAAGTCGTTGTATGATAGAATTGCTTTGATTCTTTGAGGAAATAAATCAAAGCTTCAAAATTGCTTGATTTCCTGTACTTGCTGGTTTAGTTTTCTTCTAAGTGGATGTGAAGCCGTTGTATGACAAACCAGGATATGAATCGCTGGCTGGTGTACTCTGTGATTGTTGATAGTAGACTTCAGCTTCGTTGGGTTCTCCGTCTCTATCTCTCTCTCGCCCATTCTATTAAAATATTTATTCTGCTTCTTTTATCTTTAGGATTGGACTCTAGAATTGGAGGACGTCTTCTTACTTGAACGTGAAGGGGAATTTGATAAATTTGCTCCCTTCCGGCAAATCCTAAGGAATCGAATGCTTTTATGTCATGGTTAGTGACTCCTTTAATTCATTAAAGAGTGACATGATCTTTCGTTTGAGTGGCTACTCCAAAAGAAAATGATAAGTAGCGACTGAAAGTTTCTGCTCCACAGGTTCTCGCTTGACAAACGTTGTAGGTATACTCAATCAAGGACTGAAAATTGCTCCTCCTGAAGCTCCAGCAGCTGGCTACATGGTTCTCCACCTCCCTCTCTCTATATATCTCCATGTATGTATATATTCGTATATATAATATACCTATACATATATGTGTGTGCGCATGATTTTTCTTGTTTATGTTGAAACTTTATCTGCAAATTTAACGTCACTTGTTATGCAGTTTGGCAAATGAGTATAGTTTGCTGACATGGTTAGTAAAAGTGCCCAGTATTGCTTCACTGATAAGAAAAATCCTGTCGGACTAATGCTCTTGAGTGAAGTTGCTTTGGGAGAGGTCTATGAGCTTAAGAAGGCAAAGGTACGTGTGCATATTAGATCCTTTCGGTCTAAATGGATAACTGGTTTCCTTTGTTCCTATATGTTTTTGACGAACTGCTTTGTAGGAATAGCTTCTGATAGCTTAAACTCCTGCCTCAATTTTGTCCCTCAATATTCATTAAATTTGCATGTCAACCTTTTAATTTGCAAGAGAATCCAAGGGATTTACTCTAAGTAGAAGTAAGACTGAATACATGAAGTGTGAGTTCGCCACGACAAGAGGAATAGATCAAGAAACCGTGAAAATGCTTGGACATGAGGTGCCTCAGAAAGATGCTTTCCGATATCTGGGGTCAATATTGCAAAAGAAGGGAGAGATTGATGAGGATGTAAGTCATAGAATCAGAGCAGGTTGGATGAAGTGGCGCAGTGCATCGGGGCTTCTGTGTGATCGTAAAATCCCTCTTAGGCTAAAAGGAAAATTTTATAGAACGGCAGTAAGGCCCGCAATGCTTTACGGAGCCGAATGTTGGCCAGCACATAAGCGACATGGGCATAAAATGGGAGTTGCGGAGATGAGGATGTTAAGGTGAATGTGTGGTCATACAAGAATAGATAAGATCAGAAACGAAAATATTCGACAAAAAGTTAGAGTGGAACCAGTGTCACAAAAGATGAGAGCACAGATTGAGATGGTTTGGGCATATTCTTCGAAGACCTCTAGATGCTCCAGTAAGGACAGAAGTGTGTTATCGAGAGCATGACATGAAGAAATGAAGAGGTCGGCCGAAACTTACTTGGGGGAAAGTAGTAAAATAGGATCTACAGAAGTGGGAAATAGATTGGCGTTCGGTTTGTCTGAGGACGGAGTGGAGGAAAGCTATTAGCATTAGGGAGGGGTAGAGTTCCTATGTTCCAGATTGCCATTTTTAGTCTTTACTCCTTTTATTTCCAGAGTGCTTTTTTTACTTTTATTATTTTATTTTTATTTTTTTGCTTTTATTTTATTAAAAAAATTTAGTTTTTTATTATTATTATTATTATTACTATTTGATATTAGCATTGGGTTCATCGACCGCCGACCCCAACTAGTTTGGGATAAAGGTAATGTTGATGTTGACGTTGATGTACATGGATAAGCCCCCAGAAGGCAAACACTCTTCTAAAGGTCTAGGCAAGATGATACCCCAGGAATCTGAGTACGTGAAATGGAAGGATGATGTTATTGTTCCCTGTGGCAAACCAGTATCTTCTACTGTGAAAGCCTCTGAGCTTATGTACGATGAGTACAATTGTTTATGATAGATGATGCACCTAGGACCAGCAGACAGAATCAGTCAACGACATCGGATTGGGCTCAAATTTGGTCGGTTGAAGCGAAACGGCCGTCTGATCAATACTCGGTGCCGTTGGCATTGGATTTTGGCAATTCGGGGTCGTTTAGATGGATTTCCGAGCATTTTTCTATTTTTAGGCAATTTTATAATTTAATGGTATTTTTGTAATTTTTGCGTTATCTTTTGTCATTAGGGTTGACACCTATATAAGGTCGTCTTTAGGGTTTTGATGACAGATTATTGAATTTTGAGAATATTACGATTGATATCGTTTTTTAGAGAACAGCGATTGTTCCTCATTCTATCGATTTTGTTCTTCATCGCCTTCTTTCTATTGTGCTTCGGCATCATTTGGTATCAGAGCACAGGTTGCTTCGAACCGATGGCTGAACAAAATCGTGGTGGTCGAAGGCAGCGTGGTCGTGGAGGCCAGGGACGTGGAGTCGTTCCTGATGCAGATGAACAACCGCGTATGCGAGACCTGCGAGACATAGAAATCGAAGAGCTGAGGAGACAACTTCAGGGTATGCAGCGACGTCTTGCAGAGGCAGGGCTTGACGCGCAACCTGAAGAAGGAGCGGAATCTGCTGATCCATCCGATGTTGAAGAGGAAGATGAAAACCCTTTTGGGGTTCTGGACCAGGGGCGGAATCAAGGAGTACGACCTGGAAATCAACATTTTTCTCAAAATTTCGGAATGAAGATGGAGATTCCTGAGTTTCATGGTAAGGCTCATCCTGATGAGTTTATTGACTGGTTACATACAGTAGAGCGGATCTTTGATATTAAAGATCTGTCTGAGGGGCAAAAAATGAAGTTAGTGGCTATTAGGCTACGAAAGCATGCTTCGATTTGGTGGGAGCATGTGAAAAAGCAGCGTTCTAGGGAAGGAAAATCGAAGGTAGATCGTTGGGATAAAATGAAAAAATTGTTGCAGAAAATTTTTTTGCCTACTCATTATAGGCAAGAGGCGTTTATTGAATATCACAATGTTAAGCAGCGAGAATTGACAGTCGAGGAATATACAGAGGAGTTTGATCGGTTACGGATGTGTTGTGATGTAGCGGAAGAAGACGAGCAAACAGTTGCTCGATATTTGGCAGGGTTGCGCTATGAAATTTCTGATGTTGTCTAACTACAACAGTATTGGACATATGAGGATGTGTGCAGGTTGGCCTTAAAGGTGGAAGGGCAATGTAAAAGAAAGGGCAGTGGTTCCAAGTGGTCAGGCGGCAGTTCTAAATGGTCAGGCAAACAATCCCGCGGAAAAATGGGGAACTCTTCAACTAATTCAAACCCAGCAACAGTTAAGAGTGCGAGTTCTAAACCGACATCAAAGGGAGAACAGAGTAGTGCTGGAACTAGCAAGGGAGGAGCTGCAGCCAAGCGGTGTTACAAGTGTCAAGGACTCGGACATTTCGCCGTTGATTGTCCGAACCGGCAGTTTGTAACATTGGTTGATAATCCTGCATTTGTTGAGGACCTCGTTTATGACGAAACTGATGAAGAACGAGAGGACGTGGATCCAAATCAAGAAGAAATTGTCTATGCCGATTCTGGTGAGTCTTTAGTTGTGCGAAGAATTCTAAATATTGCTGAAGTTGATGATGAATCGTGGCTTAGGCATAACATTTTTCATACTAAGTGCACCAGTGGGGGAAAGGTGTGTAGTATGATAATCGATGGAGGGAGTTGTGAGAATGTGATATCTACTACTATGGTAGAGAAGTTGAGGCTGAAAACTGAAGATCATCCTCAACCATATAAACTGTCGTGGCTTAAGAAGGGAAACGAAGTGAAAGTAACCAAGAGGTGTCTGGTACATTTCTCGATTGGAAAGAATTATGTTGATGAAGTTTGGGGTGATGTAGTCCCCATGGATGCTTGTCATATTCTGTCGGGAAGACCATGGCAATTCGACAGAAAAACTCAGCATGATGGGTTAAAAAACACATACACTTTCAAGAAGGATGGTCGGTCTATTACGCTGGGTCCTTCAGATTTGAGGAAGGAGGCGAAGAATAATCTGTTGTCCAGGTCAGAATTCCAAGAGGAGGCGGTGAACGCTCCTGAACTTTTCGCTGTTGTGTGATAGAGCAGAATTCTGACAGTCCAGAAATTCCTACACCAGTTTTGCCTCTACTAAATGAGTTTGCCGATGTAGCATCGGAAGAGATGCCACCTGGGTTACCACCTATGAGGGACATTCAGCACTGTATCGATTTCATTCCAGGAGCTGTTATCCCTAATAAGGCAGCTTACAGGATGAATCCTAAAGAACATGAGGAGATGCAGAGGCAAGTGCAGGAGCTGTTAGAAAATGGTGCAGTTCGGGAGAGTATGAGTCCATGTGCCGTACCAGCTTTGTTGGTCCCTAAGAAAGATGGGTCGTGGAGAATGTGCATAGATAGCAGAGCTGTCAACAAAATCACAATAAGGTATCGCTTTCCTATTCCGCGATTTGATGATTTGATTGATCAGTTATTTGGGGCGACTATCTTTTCAAAGATAGACTTGAGGAGTGGATATCATCAGATTAGGGTGCGACCTGGAGATGAATGGAAGACAGCATTTAAGACTAGGGATGGTCTGTATGAATGGATGGTGATGCCATTCGGATTGTCTAACGCGCCGAGCACCTTTATGAGGTTGATGAATCAGGTTTTTCGTCCTTTTATTGGCCAATTTGTTGTCGTTTATTTCGATGATATTTTAGTTTATAGTGCTTCAACTGAGCAACACTTGCAGCATCTGAGAAAGGTATTTGAAGCCTTGAGGGAGCAGAAACTATATGCTAACACTAAGAAGTGTCATTTTTGGGCTGATCATGTGACCTTTTTGGGATATATCGTGTCCAAGGAGGGCATTCAGATGGATCCAACTAAGATTGAGGCTATCACAAATTGGGAGATTCCAAAAAATATTCATGAGGTACGTAGCTTTCATGGGCTAGCGTCTTTTTATCGGAGGTTTGTTCGGGATTTCAGTTCTATTATTGCGCCTCTTACGGATTGTCTAAAAGGAGGTAGATTTGTGTGGACCAAAGAGGCGGAAACTGCATTCCAATTACTGAAGAAGAAGGTGACTGAAGCCCCTGTGTTAGTGCTTCCTAACTTTAGTGAGATTTTCGAGGTGCATTGCGATGCATCGGGCGTTGGAATTGGGGGTGTCCTGAGTCAAAAGAATAAGCCAATAGCGTTCTTCAGTGAAAAGTTGAACGAAGCAAAAACAAAGTATTCGACTTATGACAAAGAATTTTATGCTATTGTGAGGAGTTTGGAGCATTGGCGACATTATCTTATTTCGAAGGAATTTGTTTTGTATTCTGATCATGAAGCCTTGAAGTATATCAATGGGCAACATAAACTGAACGCTAGACATGCGAAGTGGGTGGAATTTCTTCAAGCTTTCATTTTTTCCATTAAACATAAGGCGGGCGTGCTAAATAGAGTTGCTGATGCCTTGAGCAGAAAACATTCCTTACTGTCCACAATGCAGGTGAAAGTTCTGGGTTTTGATTCTTTTAAGGATTTGTATATTGACGATCCTTATTTTGGCGATATATGGAAGAAGTGCAAAGCGGAGCCTTTTCAGCAATTTCAGATTGTGGAGGGCTACCTTTTTAAAGGTAACAGGCTATGTATTCCTCAGTGTTCTTTGAGGGAGTCAATTATTATCGAGAGTCATGCAGGAGGTCTTGCTGGGCACTTTGGCGTGGATAAGACGATGGCCTTGCTATGTGAGCATTTTTATTGGCCACGAATGGAGCGTGATGTGACTCGATTTATAGAGAGATGCAGGGTATGTCATGTGGCGAAAACCAGAGGTACTAATGCTGGGTTGTATATGCCTCTACCTGTTCCAGATGCACCTTAGGAGGACGCCAGTCTAGATTTTGTCTTGGGATTACCAAAGACTCAACGGAATAAAGATTCCGTAATGGTAGTTGTCGACAGGTTTTCAAAGATGGCGCACTTTATTCCCTGTAACAAGACTTTTGATGCTTCACAGGTCGCGCGATTGTACCTACAGGAGGTTGTTAAGCTGCATGGAGTTCCTAAATCCATAACGTCAGATCGTGATGTGAAATTTGTGAGTCACTTTTGGCGTACTCTTTGGAGGCATATGGGAACCAAATTGCAATTTAGTTCCTCTCATCATCCCCAGACCGATGGGCAGACTGAGGTTGTCAATCGAAGCTTGGGAAATTTACTACGAAGCTGGGTTGGAGATAGTCCAAAACAGTGGGACTTGGTGTTGCCTCAAGCAGAATTTGCCTACAATCGATCGCAGAATCGAACTACAGGCAAAAGTCCTTTCGAGATAGTTTATGGGCGTAATCCAATTACTCCCCTGGATCTCACGCCATTACTGGTGGACAAACAGTTCAGTTCAGATGCTGATGACCATGCTAAACAGATCAAAGAGCTGCATTCACAGATTCATATCCAGATAGACAAGCAGAATATGAAGTATAAGCAACGGGTGGACAGACGCAGAAAAGGGGTCGTCTTCAAAGAAGGTGATCTAGTATGGATTCATCTCCGAAAAGAGAGATTTCCGGCGGGCAGGTTTAGCAAGTTGCAGCCTAGAGCTGACGGACCCTTTAGAGTTCTGGAGCGAATTAGTGATAATGCTTATAAGGTTGAGCTGCCGGGTAAGTATAATGTATCCGGAACTTTTAATGTAGCGGATTTATCTCCTTACCACACTGATGAGGAAGAACCTGAAGAGATTGATGCTAATGGAGATGAAGCCGATTCGAGTGCGAATCTTTTTTCTAGCAGGGGAGGATGATGCACCTAGGACCAGCAGACAGAATCAGTCAACGACATCGGATTGGGCTCAAATTTGGTCGGTTGAAGCGAAACGGCCGTCTGATCAATACTCGGTGCCGTTGGCATTGGATTTTGGCAATTCGGGATCGTTTAGATGGATTTCCGAGCATTTTTCTATTTTTAGGCAATTTTATAATTTAATGGTATTTTTGTAATTTTTGCGTTATCTTTTGTCATTAGGGTTGACACCTATATAAGGTCGTCTTTAGGGTTTTGATGACAGATTATTGAATTTTGAGAATATTACGATTGATATCGTTTTTTAGAGAACAGCGATTGTTCCTCATTCTATCGATTTTGTTCTTCATCGCCTTCTTTCTATTGTGCTTCGGCATCAATAGAGCTCAAGTAAGTTTGGCTTTTCAGATACAATTTGAGTTATCATACTATATATTACCCTGTCCACTGATCTGGTGGTTGGATGTGATGTCCTTGACAGGTTAATATGCAGTTTTTGTTCAAGGTGAGGTTTCACCACAAAAGGTGAAGAAGCAGCTAAAACTTTTCGTTGCTTGCTTTTTGAACTTTTGTATAGGCTGGTGTCACGACCTAAAAATTCAGGATTATTTCAGGTTAATAGATTATTAAGTTAAGTAAATTAATTAACCAAACTCGGACTCTCCCAAGTCCTACCAAATTGTAACTTTCATGCGAGCAATTGATGTGCAAATTATTTTCAAATCTTGGAGCCGTCACTAATCATTCTAGGTAGGTTGATTATGAACCTAAATGAAATATCAAGAGAAATACTTTATTTCTGCAAACCAGAGATTTCAAGTTCAGGAAATTGGTTACACTAATATTTCTATTAATGCCCTTTCGATACCCATTTCATGAAAATCATCTAAGTTGGCTACTTTCAAGGATTCAGATTTAAAGTTTTAAAGGTGTAATTTTTTTATTTTTTATTATTTTTAAATAGTAACCACAACCATCGCCACCGTCGGAGTACAAATAAATAATAATTTTTAAAAAAATTCAAATAGTAAACAATAATTTTTAGAAGTGGAAATTTTTAACTGTTGTCGAACAAACTTTTGTTCCAGGATCAGAAATTTTATATTGTTATCAAACGCAATGTTTTCGCTAAAAAATTCATCTATTTATTTTTGAAACAGAATGACATTCACACCTTGTATTATTGATTTTAAGCAAGAGAACAGCGATTAATGCTAGTTGTCATGTGGATAATGCAAGCTCTAATGACTTGGGAGTTCAATACTTGAAGAAGAGACTCATTCATTGGAACTCTCTACTATTGAATGGTGAGTTACTCCACATGAGATGTTGTGCATATATATTGAGCTTGATTGTGAGAGGGGTGGAAAGAAATGGATGATTCAATTATTAAAATACGCTCAGCTATGCGTTATGTGAGGTCCTCTCCATCGAGATTGCAACGATTTAAGAAGTACATTGAGTTAGAAAATATCGAGTCTAAAAGTCTTGTATGTTTAGATGTGGAGACTCATTGAAACTCAACATACTTGATGTTGGAAGCGGCTTTAAAGTTTGAAAAGGCTTTTATCTCGTTAGAAATTGAGGATCGCAAATTTTTTGAAGAGCTTTCCAAGGTAAGGGGAGGGACTGGATTGCCTACTAGTGTCGATTGGGAATATGCCCGTGGAATTCTTCCTTTCTTGAATATGTTCTATGACATGACTTTACAAGTATCAAGTACTTCTTATGTCACTAGTAATTGTTTGGTTGGGATTCTTATGATGATCCACAGATATTGTGAGAATGAAAAGGAGGATAACCCACCCACGCATGGCCGAGTTGGTTAAGAGATGGATTATCCCTTGTCGGGTCCCTGATTCAAATCTCCTAACTCGCACTCCATGACTTAAGTGGGGGTCGCGGCTAGTGGTTGTCATGCTAGTCCCCCCGAAGAATAATCGAGGTGCACGCAAGCTGGCCCGAACACCTCGGTCATAAAAAAAAAAAGGAGGACAAGAGTTTGCGGCAAATGGCCAAGAAAATGAAGATCAAATTCAATAAGTATTTTGGCAATGTAAACAACATCAATTTATCTTTGTTCATTGCTTGCATACTTGACCCTCGACATAAGTGAAAATATATGAAATGGTTGATTAATCGTTTTTATGAAAGTAAGCGGGCGGAAACTTTAAGAGATAGAGTAACAACATCTCTAAAGTTCTTGTTTGAGCAATATTGCACCGGTGTATGCCCCCAAAATAACTTGAGGTCGAAGGGTACAAGAACAATGAGTGTGGCAAAGTCTCCAGTAGTTGATGTGGATATTTTGAATGAAGAGTATCTTAGCAAAACAGGACAACAATATTTCGAAGAAAAATCTGAATTAGATAAGTATTTGGAAGAAGATCGTGAATGTTATAGTCCTGAATTTGATATCTTGACTTGGTGGAAAGTCAATTTTTCGAGATATCCTATCATCTATTTCGTTGCTCAAGATATTTTGGCTGTGCCATCTCAACTGTAGCATCAGAGTCTACATTCAGCATAGAAGGTAGAGTACTTGATGTGTTTCGTAGCTCCTTGACCCCAAACAAGGTGGAGGCTTTTGTATGTACTCAAGATTGGTTACGATCCGCACCAATTTCAGTTTCAATCGAGAAGGACATAGCAGAACTCGAAAATTTTGAGTCAGGTAAGAAATTACCGTAGAATTTTTATACTCTTCAATATTTCAATAGATACTATAATTCTCATTTTCATTTTGAATTCGATGTAGATTTGTCAACTATGACCATGAAGCTTAACTTGATATTGATTTCTCTTGATGATTGACGACCTTGGAGGTTGGTACTTGTTTAGCCATTTTCTTATTGATTCAATCTTGGCAAATGATGGCCTTACCCCGTGGATGCTTTTCGCAGGAAACCATTATATGGAGTTCTTGAAATTTCTAAAAGAGTTGATGGTAAGATTTTTAAATGTACAATATTGGTCTCTGCCTCTCTGGTATTGATGTCCTCCCCTGTTTGTTTTTGCTGTTAGTGTATTGAATTTCTAGCGATGTTATCCCCCTTCTTAAAAACAAGGAATAGCCTTCTCCTTTCACTTTATGTGCCTGGAAGCATTTTTTCGCTGGATTTTAAAGAATGGGGTAAAGTTACATACTCCATTGGTACTTTTGTATTGTCTTTTAATTGCTTGCTGTGTTATTTTTTACTTTTCCTGCAAAGTGTCTCTCTTCTCAGAACCTGTTCCTTTTTGGTTTTCAAGCTTTAACATTGTTGGAGAGTGCCATTAGGAGGGATCATTTGTCCCCTAATTTCGAGACCACTAATGAATTGCTGAGTATGTCTTCTGCATTTGTTGCTGATGTTTCTCCCAGTCTTGAAGCTTTGAATGTACTCCCATGGATACCTCAAACGACAGCTGCAGTTGCCTTAAGGCTCATGGAATTTGATTCAGCTATCTCTTATTCGCTTCATCAAAAGGGGTCTGAGGTTAATAATGGTTCTGGGGACTTTTAGGTGATTTGCTTGTTCAAAAACACATGAAGGAGAAGGTCTTAATGATGGCTGACTTTCGCCATCATACTGTTGCACCATTTTGTGTTGAAAAAAGTTATTTGCATGTATTGATGCATTTTGTGCTCTCCTTTCTTGGATTTTTTTTATAAATCTTTTTAGTCAATGTTCAATCTCTCTTGGTCTTTCATTGTGTATTCTGAATTAGAGAAAGTTGTTTATATAAGCTTAGCAAAGGCCTCATGTGTATATTGCTTGTTTACCAAGCCTTCTAGGGTGTATTTTTCTCGAGTTTGCTATCATATGACACTTAGATCAGTGACAAATGAAATTTCATTGGTGACAGTGTCTATGACATAGCAGAAAGAACGTGCATACTTGTGCTCTTTCAAGATCTTTGGCTTTAGCAGCCATATTATATCATGTTTCTTTTGTGACTTGATCTCTGAATTAAGTCGATGCCATGGAAAACAGTTTGAGGGTTGTAAGAAAAATCTTCATGTCTGGGTATCCGTTACTTGTGTCCGATTGGCATAACTTTTTAATTGATTGACACCTTGAAATATTTGTCTCGGCTTAACTTATATTATTCAATGACCTTACACTAGATTTTTCAGAAAGGCTACTCATATGAGATGAAAAAAAAATTGTTGAGACTCAGTAATCAATTAATAACTCTGAGTTATTCACTTGGATTTCAATAGCGAAAAAAAAATTGAAAATTGAACCGAATCGAGCTGAGTTTTTAGTTTGTGGTTCAGGACAATTTCGATTTAGTTCAGATGCATTTCCTAATGGTTAAGTTCAGTTCGATTTTTCAAAAAATCGAATTGAATTGAACCATTGACACCCCTATCGATGATTTTAAGCAAGAGAACAACAATCAATGCTAGTGGTCAAATAATATTTCACTCAAACGGAAAAAAGAAGTCTCTGACCAAAAAAAAGAAAAACGGGAAAAAGAAGCCCGACCAAAAAAAAAAGTGAAAAAAAAAAGACAAACAGAACCCATGTGAAAAGTGAAGTAATAAAGCCAATTTGCGTCAGGAAAGTCTTGGTCTTCCTGAACTTCATTAAAGTTTCTTTCGCATCATCTCCTTTTCATGTCGGCTTCACTTTCTTTACAAAAAAAAAAAAAAAAGGTGCTTGATATCCAACAAAGTCTTGGTCTTCCTGAGTTATGTGGCAGTTACAGTGCTAACAATTCCTAGCAAGATGGGTGACAATGATCTGCTGAAGGATGCTAAGATAGTAGTTAATGGTCGGAAACGGTTTGATAGGAGACTCCTGATATTTTTTAACACGATTTGCCAGTTCACTAAATGTTATTTGTAAACTATAATTTTCAGTGGACCATATATTGTTAAATGGTGTTTTGTGACTAGTTTAGTATTGCGAGTGCAAGAATAAAACAAAGGAACTTGCTCAATGGACTGGTTGGTGAACTAATCCTTTTCTCGTTTAGCTCAAGTTGCGTGCTTTTGTTTTCCTAATTGAGCAAATACAAATGCATGATGAAAAATTTTGGTCTTCGCGAGTTTTTTATGATTTATTTTCATGACTAGATATATAGGGTGGGCATGACAACACTTCTATTTCAAAAATCGACTTCTGACCAGAAATTGATTTTTCTACTTCTGTTACAGAAGTTGATTTCTAATCAGAGAAAGGCAATTGATGATAGGACTAAATTTTTACTTCTAGAACAGAATCTCGTTTGATAATGATTGAAAATTTCTGCGTCTAGAACATTATTATCACAAAATATTTTACAAAAAATTATATACCCTATTCTAAAATGTATGTTATTCAAGAAAAGTAAAATGCAAATACTGACGAATTTACGTGTGATTTGTCATTTTATCATTTATGTAAATGCGGACCAAATTATGGGAAAATTGTTTTAATGAATACGATAGTCGAGCTCATATACTCACGCTAAAAGCACATATCCTTCCTCTCTTGTGCCTATGGTGTGGTTTATATCGCGATGGGCATAATATATTAACATTTTTCGTGCGTATTATATTGCAATGGGCATAATATAAAATCGATCGACTTTAGCTGATTTTGTTTGAAATCTAGTGGTCCTGAGATCACCTACATATTAGCTGTTGTATTAAACGCACGGAACCATTAAATTTAATAGAATATGATTCAACTGTTGTATTAAACACACTTATGTGATATAACCAAAGCTATCATGCACTTGATAATTCGCATGTCACCTCCATCATATTCCAATACAAACAGAACTTGCACGGAAAATGGCAAAAGAACATGATTCATGCTCAATTCAGATTGCGTTAACAAAATCACAAATCACCATAGACTTGGTGCATTAAATCCAACATGTGGATCTATACAAGTATTCTTTACATGAGGAGACAGAGGAAAATGTAGAGACTCCAACACAAAATCGTGAAGCCATTTTCGGACCACGGAATGTCTCCATTTGACTATGCAATATGCAACATGATGCTTACAAGCATGAAGAGAAGACCCTGAATGTAGCACCAAGGGGATTTCCTCGGGGCACATGGAGCACTTGGAACACTTGGCCAAGACCGTTTCTGCAAAAGCAAGGCAAAAAGAGAAACCAGTAGGATGTTCACACTTACACTCGATGAATTATCTTTCAAGTCACTAATTCAAATGGAAAAACAAATTCCTGAATCCTGCGGGTCTTTGGTTTTAACCACTTGTTAAGTCAGAGAGGGCCTTCCACTGCTACGAAAGTGAACAGTTGGCTAACTAGCACCCCACAAGGAAAAACGATCACATCATCATCTCTGACATGTTTACAAAGTGGGTCTTCTCTTCTCCAGAATGCTCAATTCTCAACCTAAAGCACTTAAACAACAAAAATGATGTATTTGAAGATGTCACTGGGAGAGTGCCCAGAATTAGGAGCAGATGGAGGATCTCCCTTAAAAATCCATTATGAGAGGTCAACCGAAAATATTCATCTACAGTCAATCAAACACAAACAAATTTTCTAAGAGCGACAACCAATTTCTTTTACCTTTACAAAAAGAGCTGCTTAGAATCCTGATCTTTTTTAACACAATTTTCTAGTTCATTAATGTTATTTGTAAAGTATAATTTTCAGTGAATCATATATTGTTAGGGGGTAATTTGTGATTAGTTTAGTATTACGAGTGCCAGAGTAAAACAAGGGAATTTGCTCAATAGATTGGTTGGTGAAGTTGAACTAATCAATTTTTTTGTTTAGCTCAAGACGCGTGCTTTTGTTTTTCTTATTGAGCAGATTAAAATGCATGATGAAAAGTCTTAGTCTTCGCGACTTTTTTTTTATGATTTATTTTGGTGATCGGATGTACAGTTTCCCAGCTCTTAGGGATCTTTTGATCATGATTATTTTTTATCTAGCGCTCGGTTTTTGTGTTAAAAAAAAAAAAACTCAGTGGGATTGGCAGAATCGAGAAGCTCAAGTGAAATTTGTGTTTTGTCACTTTTTGGGAGACGAAAATGATGCGAAAGGAAGATAGAGAATAAAGCAGCAAAGTGAAATAGAGAGAGGAGTGAGGGAGACAGCGCAGCAATGATGACAGTGTTAGAAAATTCATACAATATGTATATTAATCTATACAATGACAGAATCAAATCATAACCAATGAAATGAAAGATAGGTTTATAACAGACATGTCATGGACTATGTCATTCACCATAAGTCTCACCAATCTTCTTCTTTGAAGATCTGCAATCCACAAAGTTGTGATCTATCTTGTCACAGTTGAAGCATGTGCCTTGATATCTGTTCTTGGCCACTTTAACTTGCAATCATTTAAACTTCGAATCACAATAATAAATGTGATCAAGCTGCTTCAAAGATGAAAACATTAAGTTGGCAGAAGCACAAAATTTGATCCTTCAGAAGCAGTATTCAAAAACGTCAGATGCAAAAAATTCATCAGATGCAACTGCATCTGAACCCTTCAGATGCAACTGCTTCTGAACCATCACATGCAGAAATTCGTCAAATGCAGAAATTCGTCAGATGCAACTGCTTCTGAACCCATCAGATGCAACTGCTTCTGAACCCATCAGATGCAGTCCTTCTGGACCCGTCAGAAGCAGTCCTTCTGGACCCGTCAGAAGGAGTTCCTTCTGGACTCGTCAGATGGAGTTCCTTCTGACCCTCCTTCTGAGTTTCCTTCTGACCCTCCTTTTGAGCTTCCTTCTGAGTCTCCTTCTGACCTTCCTTCTGACCCTTCCTTCTGAGCTTCTTTTTTAGCCTCCTTCTGACCTTCCTTCTGAGTCTCCTTTTGAGTCTCCTTTTGGATAACAAAATCTGAATGGAAATATAACAATATAAATAAATTGATTAAAAGAATACCGAGGCCTGTGTACGATGCAGTTTCCTTAAAACAGATTCGTCCCCTCCAGTACGTGCTTTGAGGTTTCGTGGACGTCTGTCTCCCAGGATACAACGGTTGAACAGCGATAGATGCTAGCACAACACTCCAACGCTTTCGGCGAACTTGAACAACACGAGAACACTATGGAAAGCAATGCAAATGCATAGAATCGGAAAAGATGGAGAAAAGTTTTCCTTTTGAGATTGTAGTGTTCTCCTATCTCACTTCCTCTCTTTCAAACAGAATGTAAAACCACATATTTATAGGCTAAGTGGGGCATTGCGAAAATAAATAATAACGGCTAAAATAATTCTGTCGTTTAGAGCCGTTATGTAATTAATTCTGTAACCACAGAATTATAACAACCGTTACTTAGTTAATACCATTTACACACCGATAATTAACGTAAGCACGATTAACGGCTTGAGTTGGAAAAAATTAAAACAGAAGGCAAAAATGGGCTTGTCGCGAGGCCCACTTTTCTGTCCGGCATTCGCGTACGCAGATCGTGCGCTCGCGCCCAAGTTCAACTTGTCGGGTCTCCGTCGGGGTCCGGGATTCGCACCCCCCCTACGCGTGCGCGCGAGGCATAGTGCTTGTGCTATGATAGTTACCACTCAAAGAGAGTGTATCCATATATAAAGCACTTCAAGGCCTTCTTCCTTTCCTATGTGGGACTAGTGCTTTGTCACTTCCCACTTCCAACTTAAGAGTGTTCTTTGAGAAACAATTTCTCATTCACTCACCATCAAAATACCTCATATTTCCAACAATCCCCCACATGAATGAAAATTGTTTTGGTTTTGACTCTGTGATAGTGTTCAACAAATGAAACCTGCATAGGATAGGTAGGTGTCACCCTTTGAACCTTCCCTTGTGAAAGTATATTTAATTTACCAGCTGTCCAGTAGACATGATGTCCTTGAACTGTCCTGCTTTCTTAGTAAATGACCCATACACTTCACACATGAATCATCAACGTTTGTTCAGTTCTCATGAGTATGTTCGTTTTGGCCATGAACATCGTCCTGGTTCTGCGAGAGTTTCTAAAGAATTCAGCCCTCAATAATTCTCCTTTGAAGCGGCCCCACTTCTCTCTCACATAGGTGATTACTTAATCTTGAGTAATTAATTTACTCCACTTAAGAATCATTAAAGCAATAGTTGCTATCCTTTTCCTGATAAACCCCCACAGTAATTTGTTTACTCCACATACTTGGGGGATATCAAATCACTGTTTCTTTTATAGGAATGATTTGAGGGATAAACCCCCACAGTGATATCTTAAGTTCGTACACTTAGGTTGTCCCTTTTAAACCTAGATCTTGGGATCTCCAGTCAGCTAGGTTGGGTTTTCCGTTATACAAACTTTTCTGTAATGGGCTGTAGTCCCATTCCTATAGTTGCCTTTCCAACTAACTCTCTGTTTAACCCTTTTGGTTAGCAGATCTGCAATATTATCCTTTGACTTTACGTAGTCAACAGAGATAATTCCAGTTGAGAGTAGTTATCTAATGGTATTATGTCTATGACATATATGTCTAGACTTACCATTATACATAAAACTCTGTGCTCTTACAATCGCAGATTGGCAATCGCACTGTATACAGATTGATGGCACATGTTTTTTTGCCGTTTTGGAATATCCTCTATGAAATGGCATAGCCATTTAGCCTCTTCATCACATATGTCCAAAGCTATAACTTTGGATTCCATTATAACAGTTTGTTTCAAGGATTTCCAAAAATATGGCTGCATCTACTAATGTGAATTCATATCCACTAGTAGATTTTGGAATAGCCATTTTTGCAAGGCACCCCCACACTCGTAAGCATTTATAGGATGGTCTCCTACCTTTCCATAGCTCATAAGGGGAACAACCATTTTTGCAAGGCACCCCCACAATCGTAAGCATTTATAGGATGGTCTCCTACTTTCCATAGCTCATAAGGGGTTTTATCCTCTTTATTTCGAGGTATTGCATTATTCTCACCTTATGAAGGAAATAATGCTTCACAAGGTCAACAAATAACTTGTTATTGCCCTAATTCATGAAATCGTCAATCACATAAGTTGGGTTACCATCACTGTTGATTTACCTCAACTGGCTAAGTCCCATTTCCCTCGAGGAATAGTCAGAGGATCGGCCGAATCCATTTCTGACTTCATATTATCAATGGACATAATTCCATTTTCAAGCAATTGCTTTATCACGTCACTCCTCGAGCGAACATATCTTTTTCTTTTTGCAATGGCTATTGCCACTTGGCAATCACAATGCATAGACATGTAAAGTGCCGATTTCATTTCCTTGAGCAAACCTCAAGTTATCAAGATAAAATATTTCGTTCTTCTTCTCCTACTAAAGTGTAGGAGGATAAACGTTATATTTCCACAAATATGCTTGGTAGCATCTAGGTTTATCACCTATTATTTTTTCGTTAGCCATAATATTGGCTCGAGAAATGACCATAACATTTTTCATAATCATCTGCTTCAACCAAATTGACTTTTGGTTTAGCAGGATTGTCATTTCCTCCAAAATATTTTGTTTGGTTGAGTTCCAAACTACAACATCCCACCAAGTGTGAATATGATCAAATAGTGGATCTTGTCTCATTCGAATCTAATTTCGAATTATACACAGAAATCACCAATTGGTGTTTCTCATTGCTTCTTATAGAGAACAAATTTCTCTTAAGACTTCATCTTTGCTTTTAAGCAAATCTACATAGCATTTTTTATGCTATCATCGATAAAGGTAATAAAATATTTATTACCGCCTCTTGTTTGTATGAATTACAAATTCACATACATCACAATGAATAAGCCTCTATTGATTCATCTATTTTGTACATAGAGCCTCTATTGGCTCTTTCCTTTCGCGTTCAGAGCCTCTATTGAACCTTTTGTGTTCAAGGTTTCTATTGAACTTTTCGCGTTCAGAGTCTCTGTTAAGCGCTATTTTTGTTCAAAGCGCCGCACATGTTTCAAGCAATCTCTTCCGCATAGGATGGGAAGAATCGCTTTTCGAAACTCAGCTTCAGATGCCTCCCATGTCTTGATATGGTTGGCCTTATCGTTGCTCTTGGTGTATCACCATAGCAACGCATTTTCCAAATACAAGGGTATGGTGCTCACACGCACCTTGTCATTGTTGACACCTGATTTTTGACCATCTATCATTGTGATTTTTATTTTTAAAATAAATTAAAAATATCAAAAAAGGTCATAAAATCACAAAATCAACTTTGGAAGCCTTAGCCTAGCCTCAGGAACCAATTTTGAATAAAAAATATTTTTGGTATTTTTTAATATTTTTCGAATTTATTTAATTATAAAAATACCCAAAAAATCAGAAAAATACCATTCGTAGTCAGAAAAATACCCAAAAATATTCGATAATTTTGTTTAATTTCCTCTTCAAGTGTATTACTTTAAATCTCAAAAATTCGGCTAGGGTCAACGTGTTCCTTAACAAACATAAACCCAAACCGAACCCAAAAAAAAAAAATCATTTTCGAGTCTTTTAATTTTCAATTATCACTTTTTATAAGCTATGACATTGGATTCTAAAGTCTTGAAGTGCAATTGGGTCAGTTTGCCCTCCAATTTGATCAATTTTAACCAAAAAGGCTTAATTGCATATTTTTCTTTCAACTAGTCCCCGGTTTCACGGATCTTGAATTTCACACGGGCATATCCATTAAAATTCAACACCTCTGCCCCATAATTTTCATCATGCCCAATCCATTGGCGGCCTCAATTCAGGCTAATTTGGTAGTTTGGATGTATACGTATGCTCTACGTATTTATACGTCATGCGTATTTATACTGTTTGGTAACCTCTTTAACTCTTGTAATAATAATAATGGTTATTATTTTTAACACCTTTGTTAGTGCTATTTTTAAATAGCATTTTTGTATTATAAATTGTGAGTGTTATTTTTAGATAGCATTTATAATTGTTAGTGCTATTTTTAAATAGCATTTTTGTATTATAAATTGTGAGTGCTATTGTTAGTGTTATTTTTAAATAGCATTTTTGTATCATAAATTGTGAGTGCTATTTTTAGATAGCATTTATAATTGTTAGTGCTATTTTTAAATAGCATTTTTGTATTATAAATTGTGAGTGTTATTTTTAGATAGCATTTATAATTGTTAGTGCTATTTTTAAATAGCATTTTTGTATCATAAATTGTGAGTGCTATTGTTAGTGTTATTTTTAAATAGCATTTTTGCATTATGAATTGTGAGTGTTATTTTTAGATAGCATTTATAATTGTTAGTGCTATTTTTAAATAGCATTTTTGTATCATAAATTGTGAGTGCTATTGTTAGTGCTATTTTATAATTCAATTTATTAGAAGGTGTTTTTGGCTATAAAAGGATGACAAGAGTTTTGAGGTTGAGGGAGAGAGAGGACATACGTTGAGAAAATTCTTAGAAGAGGGAGACATTTTGTAGAGTGTGCAAATTTTTGAGAGCTTAGAGAGAAGAACACAAACACTATCTATATTCTCATAATCTTGAGTGAGTAAAATATACTAAGTTCGGAATATTGATTCCGCATATTGCTAGCACAATTGTTGTGGAGTTATTAGTCGTCTCCCCGTTCGTCAATTGGTGGTGCGTCTGAACTAGATGCCTAACACTTGTGGAGGCTGAGATCGAAGAACATCGAACTGACACCTCCGTTCAAGCACGCTACGAGAGGTAATCTATTTACTCCCTTTGAGGCTTTGTGATTTTTTTCGATTGAAATGCACGAAGTACGCCTCTGGAGATACATGTATGGGTTGTTATTTATTTCCGCTACGTGTTACGTGGATCCCAACAGTGGTATCAGAGCCAATCCTTAGGTGTTTTCGTGCATTTAATTGATTTTTGCAATTTTTGCAATACTATGGCCAATATGTATTAACGAATTGTTCGTCTTACATGGCTAATGGAGGTTGATTGTTTTATATGATAAATTAATCAATGTAGCAAAAATTGAGACTAAATCAATTTTGAATCGAAAATTTATGGCTATCTTATTTTACGTAAAAATTTTGAATATGATTCAACGTAGAATTTTTATTGTGCCTTCCTAAGTTTTAAATTGTGAATTTATTACTTACGTGGAAGGGTGGTGATCATGGAAAAATCCCTAATCGATGTGATTGATGTATATATGAATGTATGATGATTATTTATATATTTGGGGTTGTAATTATTAAATGGAGGCTGCGTACTCCTTTTATTTTTCATGTAATCTTTATTTTTAGCATAGTCAATTGTTGATGTAAATGCTACGAGGATTACGTGGATGAGCCTTTTAAGTCGGCGAGCTCTTTGGGGCCCAATTCTTGAAGAGTTCAAGAAACCAAGAAGAAGCGAAGAGCGGCTCTCCGTTATTAAAATATTAAAATGATTAAATGTGGTCTCATTGGCTCGAGATCCATTAAATCATAATTCCATGATCACCACGTAGGGTAGATGTTTATGTGATTGACATCTATTTATTTGTTATGATTACGTGAGCATGTTAAACTGGTTAATATGCAAAGTCAGACTTACCTCACCCAAAATTGCGCCTGCATGAAATCCTAGTTAGGAAAATCACTCGCGTTAGGTATCGAAAGGGCGTTGGTAACGACACCAGCGTAACCAAGTCCCTGAACCCAAAATCTCTGGTTCCGTAGAACTGATCGATCTCTCCCAATCGGTTGGTAAGGTTTCCGGTCTACCCTCCGAGAAAGACCGGTGGCCACTCCAAATGCATGCACAAGTTGCACATGCCACCACGACCACACTAAGGTCGAAATCGATCGGCTCTTATCGCCGAATCCCTTTGAAAAATACTCCCACCGCGATTTGGTATGGGCTTGGGAGGGCCCGCGCTGATCTAAAGCCCGCGATCCGCACTCCGGTGCTGGGGAAAAGGCCCGCGATCGGTAATCCATTAGCCGCGTCCGCTTTCGGACGGGTCGCGACAGCTGGCGACTCCGCTGGGGATGGTGTTTTAGAACCTATGGTTCTAGACCCCAAGTGGACTTAGACCGTAAAACGCTGAGTGATATTTCTAACCCTGCAGGCGCTCTTGAAGGTGAGGTAAGTCCGCTCATGATAGGTGTTATTTGTTTTTGCAGATTGGAGTGATAAGGGGGGTAGTCTGTGATTAACATTGTCTTATGCAGGTTGGCGTAGGAATGTATGCTATGTTGATGATTTGGAGCGCTGATTGATAAACTGTTGTGCATGACTTACATTGTGATGATCACGACACATGGACACACACAACCGCGCCTAAAACCCCGGGCGCCGCCTATAGGAAAACAATAGAAGGGATTGAAATTGGAATCTCCGTGAGGAAAAACACGGGGTAATCCACTTTTCAATTCCGCTCATTTTGAACTATGGATCGAGCCCCAATGCAACGATAGTTGTGCAATGGAATCTGCTCTTTCTAGAACTCGAGACGGGAGCCTTGGCCTTAGGTTCCAAACCCTTTTGATTTTTAGAGTCAAGCCTCACTTGTCTCATGCGCATGTATATGGATGGTTGGTATACCTAAAACCAAAAAATCATTGGGTACCTCTCATGGTAAGATGCTGCCTTTTCTATTTAAATTCACTTGCAGCCTTTTATTTCGCACAACATGCTGCATTCATCGAGTCCGATGGTTGAGTCTAAATTCCATTTTAGAGTACGGATTGCAGAGATGATCTCTCCAAGTCAGTCCCACATCCCGGACGTATTCAAATATGAGCGACGCGTTATCCGCCATCGGACTGTCGGGACATTCAAACGGAGTTTACCCTCTTCGAGCTGTCCAAGGAATGATCCAGTAACCATACCGATAGTTAAAGGACACGCGATAACAGCAAATCCGAGACACCTGCTGGACATTATCAAAAGGGTATCTAATGAAAACGAAGACCCGAAATAGCCAGTCCGAAGACATCAAGCGTCGTCCCCCGAAGACCCGACTTGGGGCATCTCTTTAGGTTATTAAGGGTCACGTTCCAGTCGTCCCTTTTCTTTTATCAGGATCATCGAGTCTGTAAGGAGCACCCGTCTGTTGGTCCCCCATCTATCTTTTACACATCGATTCCTAAGTCTTGTCTAAGTGTCTTGACATTGGAATGTGACACTGGAATTTCTCTCAACCATTCGAATTTTTCGGTTCAATTGCGTGTCTTACCCAGATGAAATTTTCGTTAGAACTCGTACTTGGCATGTTTAAACCCAAGTACGAGAATCTAACATTCATTTCATGGTGCGCCGGACATGGAATTGAACCGGTCTATAGCATGCATCATTGGTAATCCTTGGTAATTAACTAAAGTCGTCCATGTTTCCTGAATTCAAGAGGAGACATGATATCCAAGTTACCTTCGGAAAAATCATTTCAATTTGGATGTCCTATCTCTCACCGAATTTAGGACACATTGGAATTGCATTTTTATCTTCTTGGAAATTCCACAGATTTTCTGGGGATTTGCCAAAAGTAATAACCATGGATTACGCTCCTTTTAGTTTTATGTTTTCTCTTGAAAAACATCGGTAAAAACTTTTCACATGAGGTTAAGGCTTGTGTAATAGTCCTTATCTTCGTTATTCACAAGAAAGCATAAAATTGAAAGGATTTATGCTTTACTTCCATTTCTAACATAGTCTTGTCATTCGAACACAATTTCCAAAATCAAAATCCAAAGACTTGTGTGAAGAATCAGTCACAAGTTAAAAGCACTGGACCACCCTAGAGAGTCAACTGATGAGGGAAGACCAGGGAATCCTCAAGAAAAATAGTCAACTGATGAGGGCATCTTGCCATCTTTCAAGACGTGGAACGGCATGCAATCAAAGGAGCCACATGCGGAAGAGAGTTAGCTGTAATCTAATTTAAAAATTTGCTGATTGTGTTTTATTGATCCTTAGGAGTGGTGCTTCAAGAAGATTGAAACTGGCTGACAACTCGAGCCACTAGGATGGATATTTGAAGTCAGACAAAGAAGTCGACTTCTCACCAAGACAGCATACTGGGGCAATGCCCACCAAGATGAAAAGGAACGGGAAACTCCAAACAACAGATATCCCCAAATTGAAAAGAGAATCGTAAAAATTATGAAGTGGATCAAAGCAGTCAACTGGGGCAAATCCCACTTAACTAGGGCAAACGCCACCTAACCGGGGCAGCAGGGTCAAGTGTAAAGACGTGTCGTTCCTAATTGATTTTCAATCAGATACCGGCATAATATTTCCTATCTTTTCCTCTCAGGTGAAAAACAGGTAGAGAAGGAAAATCCATTTATGGATAGACACGAGGGACATGTTTTACATGGCATACATTTGTTGAAAATGTCCTCATCCGATCACGTGAAAGATGATCATGGAACGATGGTGAAACTGTGATGACGAGAATGAACGGGCCCATTGAAAAATTTCCAGCATCTTGGATGCCAAAAGTGACCAGGGCGGGGATAGTAAATCCGTAGTCGTTTCAATTAAAGCTCCTTATGCAGCAATCGAGTCACTCATTCATTTCATCGTACAGGTGGAATAAAAGATTGTTAAACCGTAAGGTGAATGCGACAAGACACAATGAAGAAAATTGTTGCTTGTGAAGTAACACTCCAGGATGTTGAAGTACTCAGCCACAAGTAAACCCGTGCTTGCTGATGTCAAACAACAGAATGATCGAGGGATGTCATGAAATGACGACAAGGCAAAATATGCATGAAGAATTTGGAATGCATGGATGAGACCAAGAAGTGTCAAACGTTGCAGAACATCAAATGCTGAGATCTTCGGAAGATTGAATACACCAACACGGCATGATCAAACTGCCTGCAACTAAATCAGCCGGCCCAGGCGAATCACTCAGTGGCTGGTGGCAAATCGCTCCTCTACCCGAAAAGGGTACCAAATGTCGGATATGCCGAATTCACCATAGGGATGTGCAGGGAAAGTTTTCGAAGCAATAGCTATCACCCACGAAGCATGATGAAGTGGAGTAATCCACCAAAGACGAAACGCACTAAGCCCTTCTAGATGAGGAAGAGAGCGATGCGGGGCCATTCATTCGGGCAAAAGGACGTATCGTTCCAAAATGATTATTTTCTTGATGTGAGAATAATGTTTCCTTTCATTTCCTCTCAGGTGATGATCAAAAGCTAAGGACCCAAGATGCAGTGCCTTCAAATGACCAAACAATGAGTATCCTTTTCATGGCATCTCAGACATGCACTCTAGTTAAATATTTTCGAGAGCATTCTAATGACTCAATTTGGGAACAAAACCTTTGAGAAAATCTAAAGAAACTTCTCATCATTTAGAAATCTTTGTGAAAAGAACACTTAAAAAGAAAAATTCAAGTTTTGCAGATTGACACATCTGATAAAAATGCTTTCTCTGAATAGAGTGAAAAGCACGAACTCATTTTTCGTTGCTAGCATACATAACATGCATCATGCATATCATGCACATATCCTGCATACAGAGAACCCAAAGGGAGAAATGTCGGTTCCCACAGGACAATTTTCAAGGGTAAATTGTATCGACTCTAATAGTCAATTATACATGTCATTTACTCATGAGGTCTTTTCTTTTCAACAGGCGAACATCAAATACCTCAAATGGCGACTGTAATCGAGAGAATCACCGAACCGCCACATGACAAATCCCAAGAATATCAAGCTGTCTAAAGACAGAAGAAAATAATCAAAGACTCTGGCAATTGAGACAGATGACCAGAATCGACAAAAATTTATAGAGGCAAGTTCCCCCACTTTCTTCGAGAAGCCAAGCCGGGGAAAAATTCTCGTGAACCCCCAGGAGAGTGCATCGGACCAGGGTTATCAAACCTAGAGATGACAAACATCAAGACAAGCCTCACTGGGGCCAAATATTTAAAAAGCACAGTTCCTTCAAACTTTGGAAAGGCGAAACCTCTAAGGGAGTATCTCTTTCCTAAAATTCCAAATGAAGTCCGACGCCTGTCTCTTCATGTACAAGTGCATGGGCGTCTTCAGATTGGATTGAAAATCGCCAACAAACACGGGAAGTTCTAAGGCATGTTGCCAAGACGAATACCGCCCAATTGGGGCAAAGCAGTTGTTGACGTGATTAAGGATCATTTCACGAACAACACCCACAAGTGCAGACGAGAGGAAGCAACATTCGTCGTCCACATCAGTATACGATACTGAAGTAACCCTCACCAAATGTGGCGCGTCAACAATCGACCAAAGAGAGGAATACGTCAGTAAGACGTCATCATGAATCCCATGAGAGAAGACATTCCCGAAGAGGATAAGGATTGCGACAAAATACGAAAATGAAGTTAGCCGGGGCAAGCGTCGCCTAGCTATGACAAATCACGCATAACTAGGGCGAGTGAATCATTTATACACTGGACAAAGAAAGATGTGTCTTCTCCGGCAAAGTCAATGGACGCTATTGCAGAGTCGTTCGCATCAGAATTGAACCCTGGGATACCAACCTGGGAAGTCATTGGCGCTAAAAAGCCATGAAAGAAAACAGCTCGCCGACGTAGGGGGCGAAAAGAAATATCAGTTGCAGGAGACAGGTTGCTAGGAAACGAAACCCTGGAAAAGGACGTACAATGCGTCCAAGAGCATGAATGGATCTCCTCCAGTGCAAATCCTTGAGAAGGATTCATTGCCAACCAGATGGAGGAATCATGGCCACAAGATAGATGGCCAACTTCTGCAAGCCGCACGTTTATGTTCAAACGGAAACACAAAACAGAATAAGGCGGTATCGTTCCAATCTATCTTGAATTTTGGAATACAAACTGACACCTAACTCTCGTCCTTGACAGGGGTTCGCCAACAAGGCGAAGCAGGATTTTTACAACCCTTGCATACTTGTCGGAGCACATGACCAAGGGTAAGATGTATCATTCCGATTTTTGAAAAATTCGCGAACATACAATGACATGTTTCTTCTACATTTTCAGGGACCTCCAGCCATGGTGGACAGGTAAGTACCCCTTTTCTCAACCCAAAACAAAAAAGAAAAAAAAAAGAGAAAAAGAAAAGCTTTTAGAATCTAATGTCTACAAAAGACATAGAGTTCTAACTCCATTAACAATCATGTTTTGAAAACAGGAGGTTGTCTAAACATGATTAGAACATGCATGGTGCAGCATAAAATCCCCTTGACGGGTAAAATTTTTGGAGAAGATGAAAGAGATTTTTTCCCAGCAAAAGTTATTCAAAACTTTCAAAAGGACGTTTTCTCAAAAGACGAGAGGCAAAGCCTAATCCAAACACGTTCTATACACACTTGAGAGAGAAGTGGAGCGGATCAGGTAGCAAAATCTGGACCTACGGAAGTAGGGATTATTCGCAGCAATTACATGGATTGGGACGACGGAGGCATTCGTTTCATATCCCCAAACACTACAGGTGACCATTGACAACCCATTTGAACGGCGATTTTCATTCTCAACCCGGTCAAGAACCACCCCACATCGGAGCAAAAAGGGAGCAAGTCCAGCGGCATCGGGAGAAAATGGTTAGAAATTTTCTTGCTCGGACTAACATTAATCTTTGTGTGTTGTTTATATGGTAATCCAAATGCCATAGGATGACGAGAAGCATTTATTTCTCTTTCCCACACACCATATCCTTTGCACAGCCAAGTTGAGCCTGCAAATTCGTTTCATGAACCCATTGGTGATCATTCCAAGACGGAAGCAGCACCACTTCAAAAATGGAAGAGTTCAAGACTCAGGGATTGCGAAGAGGATTCCCGGGCTGATATTTAAAGCATGTTTAGACTTTCAGACATATGTCTGACATGATCCCATCGAGGATGAGAAGAACCGGGATTTCAAAAAAATAATAATAATAATCCCTAGCATCAAGAAAAAGCAAAGTGCCTGGTAAAAGTAAGGCCGATGCTCGTGTAAGTTGTTTGATTGATCCACAATGAAGCCCGGATGGGAAAAGAGGAAATCCCTAAATGAGCCAAATCAAAAAAGGGCTGCTCCCCAAATGCTGCCAAGCACAAAATAAAGACATGGAGAGAGTCGGTCTCTGAATGCAACAAGAGACTCTTTCTAAAGAGCTGGTGCACACATCAAAGTCGGTTGCGCACCTCAAAAACTAAAGATGCAGAAAGGAAAGGACAGGTGGCAAATCAGCAATGATCACCAATGTCAAACCCGCCATGAATTCTGGGCCAAAAACGAGCCTTTTTCGGTCCCCAATCCTACCAATGTTACAACCCTGAAACAGTCTTCTCTGACTAAGACACTTGGGTTAACATATAGCTTAGCTCGAAGAAGTACGAGCAAGACTATTTCTTTCTCATTTTGCAGGGTTCTTGACTTGTAAACCCGGAGCAGATGGTGAAGACTTTCATTCAATGGCCTCGACTCCAAAGCGGGTCCCCCTTGAAAACCAATAACCAAGCCCAACATTACGGTTCCGTGGAAGACCTCCCGACCGATCAAAATGTATGCGCTGCGAATGAGCCTGAAACCTAGACATAGGTTAGTTGGGAATTGAGTGCATCCCCTATAAAAAAAACCTCTATCTCAAAACAGGTGAGAAGACCTCCTTGTCGAGAAATATTCCAATTGATGTTTTGAACAAACTTTTTTTGGAATTTTCAAACTGTTGATCCAGATTTTCCATGCAAGGAATTTGTGATCACATTTACATGTTGCAAGAATGCTTTGGATAACCTCCAGCATCAAAATGCACATTTCACAATTAAAACTTAAGTCCTACGGTTTTTGTCAAATGGACAGCCGTGGTCTTCCCAAAGATTACTAACGTTTTCTTGGTGAAGAAAAATCTTTCAGGCTCAAACTTCTGCAGGATACCTGGAGAACCCAGCTCCCAGAATGTCGCCTCAACAGACCCAAGTGAAGCTTTGTCAAGATAAAATATTTCACTGCTTCAAAACTGAATTCCCGACAAATTTCGGGATCTTTCAAAAGAAGGGATGAGGATAGAACCCTTTTTCAAAAGAAGTCGGCAAACTGTCCCAGCAGACGTGGAGAACCCTCGTTCCGGGACCCTTTTTCAAGATCAAGTAGTCCTAGCTTGACGTGGAGAACCCTCGTCCTAGGACCTCTTTTCAAAATATCAAACAGTCCCAGCGGACGTGGAGAACCCTCGTCCCAAGACCCCTTTCCAAAATCAAGCGGTCCTAGCATGACGTGGAGAACCCTCGTCCCAGGACCCCTTTTCAAAAATCAGGCAGTCCTAGCATGACGTGGAGAACCCTCGTCCTAGGACCCCTTATCAAAAATCAGGTAGTCTCATCGGACGTGGAGAACCCTCGTCATGAGACCCCTTTTCAAAAATCAAGCGGTCCTAGCATGACGTGGAGAACCCTCGTCCCAAGACCCTTTTTCAAAAATCAGGCAGTCCTAGCATGACGTGGAGAACCCTCGTCCTGGGACCCCTTTTCAAAGAAAGAAAACCTGGTATGGTGAGTCAGAAGCCACGAAGGAAAGAAAAGAAACCCCTGGTATGGTGAGTCAGAAGCCACGAAGGGAGAAATGAAAACCTGGTATGGTGAGTCAGAAGCCACGAAGGGAGAAATGAAAACCTGGTATGGTGAGTCAGAAGCCACGAAGGGAGAAATGAAAACCTGGTATGGTGAGTCAGAAGCCACGAAGGAAGAAATGAAAACCTGGTATGGTGAGTCAGAAGCCACGAAGGAAGAAATGAAAACCCTGGTATAGCGGATCAGAAGCTACGAATGGGGAAGTGAAACCCCTGGTATAGCAGATCAGAAGCTACGAAGGTGAATAAAAAAAAAGGGTCGGCAAACTGTCCCAGCAGACGTGGAGAACCCTCGTCATGAGACCCCTTTTCAAAAATCAAGCAGTCCCAGCAGACGTGGAGAACCCTCGTCCTAGGACCCCTTTTCAAAAATCAGGCAGTCTCATCGGACGTGGAGAACCCTCGCCATAAGACCCCTTTTCAAAAATCAAGCGGTCCTAGCATGACGTGGGGAACCCTCGTCCCAGGACCCCTTTTCAAAAATCAGGCAGTCTCATCGGACGTGGAGAACCCTCGTCATGAGACCCCTTTTCAAAGCAAATCAAAGGTAGAAACCGCCTAAAGGGTCAAATCAATGGTAGAAACCGCCTAAAGGGTCAAATCAAGGTAGAAACCGCCTAAAGGGTCAAACCAATGGTAGAAACCGCCTAAAGGGTCAAATCAAAGGTAGAAACCGCCTAAAGGGTCAACACAATGGTAGAAACCGCCTAAAGGGTCAAACCAAAGGTAGAAACCGCCTAAATGGTCAAATCAAAGGTAGAAACCGCCTAAAGGGTCAATTCAAGGTAGAAACCGCCTAAAGGGTCAAATCAATGGTAGAAACCGCCTAAAGGGTCAAACCAAAGGTAGAAACCGCCTAAAGGGTCAATTCAAGGTAGAAACTGCCTCAAGGGTCAAACCAAAGGTAGAAACCGCCTAAAGGGTCAATTCAAGGTAGAAACCGCCTGAAGGGTCAAACCAATGGTAGAAACCGCCTAAAGGGTCAAACCAAAGGTAGAAACCGCCTGAAGGGTCAAATCCAGGTAGAAACCGCCATAAGGGTCAAACTAAACTTGAAGGTAGATACCGCCTAAAGGGTCAAATATGGTAGAAACCGCCACAAGGGTCAACTCATTGGTAAATACCGCCGTAAGGATCAACGCAAAGGTCCGATCCACCATACGGATCAAAATCCTTGGCAAATCCCCCAGCGTGGGATGCGCCCTTCTCAGGTTCCTACCAGTTAGGAATCCCATGATGGTATGACCTACCATACAGGTCAGAGCTTAATCTCCCTAGGATATTCTGACCGAGTCCTAGGTATCTTCTTGAAAGTCGTCGCAACCGGCAGCATCTGACAGGTGAGCTTCAGGTAAGCCTCTCTCACTCCGGCCCATGTTCGAATTGCAAGAGTAAACCGGTGATTAACTTGAGCATTCATCAAAAGACTTAAGGGTCCGATGTCATAGCATTTCTTTTCCCCAGTCGAGTCAGTTAAGATTCAGGTGTCATTTTGTCTTTGAAAGCAACCTCTGACGAGCTCACTCTCAAAGAGGGTCAGCTGTTGACACCTGATTTTTGACCATCTATCATTGTGATTTTTATTTTTAAAATAAATTAAAAATATCAAAAAAAGGTCATAAAATCACAAAATCAACTTTGGAAGCCTTAGCCTAGCCTCAGGAACCAATTTTGAATAAAAAATATTTTTGGTATTTTTTAATATTTTTCAAATTTATTTAATTATAAAAATACCCAAAAAATCAGAAAAATACCATTCGTAGTCAGAAAAATACCCAAAAATATTCGATAATTTTTTTTTTAATTTCCTCTTCAAGTGTATTACTTTAAATCTCAAAAATTCGGCTAGGGTCAACGTGTTCCTTAACAAACATAAACCCAAACCGAACCCAAAAAAAAAAAAATCATTTTCGAGTCTTTTAATTTTCAATTATCACTTTTTATAAGCTATGGCATTGGATTCTAAAGTCTTGAAGTGCAATTGGGTCAGTTTGCCCTCCAATTTGATCAATTTTAACCAAAAAGGCTTAATTGCATATTTTTCTTTCAACTAGTCCCCGATTTCACGGATCTTGAATTTCACACGGGCATATCCATTAAAATTCAACACCTCTGCCCCATAATTTTCATCATGCCCAATCCATTGGCGGCCTCAATTCAGGCTAATTTGGTAGTTTGGATGTATACGTATGCTCTACGTATTTATACGTCATGTGTATTTATACGTTATGCGTATTTATGCTGTTTGGTAACCTCTTTAACTCTTGTAATAATAATAATGGTTATTATTTTTAACACCTTTGTTAGTGCTATTTTTAAATAGCATTTTTGTATTATAAATTGTGAGTGTTATTTTTAGATAGCATTTATAATTGTTAGTGCTATTTTTAAATAGCATTTTTGTATTATAAATTGTGAGTGCTATTGTTAGTGTTATTTTTAAATAGCATTTTTGTATCATAAATTGTGAGTGCTATTTTTAGATAGCATTTATAATTGTTAGTGCTATTTTTAAATAGCATTTTTGTATCATAAATTGTGAGTGCTATTGTTAGTGTTATTTTTAAATAGCATTTTTGCATTATGAATTGTGAGTGTTATTTTTAGATAGCATTTATAATTGTTAGTGCTATTTTTAAATAGCATTTTTGTATCATAAATTGTGAGTGCTATTGTTAGTGCTATTTTATAATTCAATTTATTAGAAGGTGTTTTTGGCTATAAAAGGATGACAAGAGTTTTGAGGTTGAGGGAGAGAGAGGACATACGTTGAGAAAATTCTTAGAAGAGGGAGACATTTTGTAGAGTGTGCAAATTTTTGAGAGCTTAGAGAGAAGAACACAAACACTATCTATATTCTCATAATCTTGAGTGAGCAAAATATACTAAGTTCGGAATATTGATTCCGCATATTGCTAGCACAATTGTTGTTGAGTTATTAGTCGTCTCCCCGTTCGTCAATTGGTGGTGCGTCTGAACTAGATGCCTAACACTTGTGGAGGCTGAGATCGAAGAACATCGAACCGACACCTCCGTTCAAGCACGCTACGAGAGGTAATCTATTTACTCCCTTTGAGGCTTTGTGATTTTTTTCGATTGAAATGCACGAAGTACGCCTCTGGAGATACATGTATGGGTTGTTATTTATTTCCGCTACGTGTTACGTGGATCCCAACAGTGGTATCAGAGCCAATCCTTAGGTGTTTTCGTGCATTTAATTGATTTTTGCAATTTTTGCAATACTATGGCCAATATGTATTAACGAATTGATCGTCTTACATGGCTAATGGAGGTTGATTGTTTTATATTATAAATTAATCAACGTAGCAAAAATTGAGACTAAATCAATTTTGAATCGAAAATTTATGGCTATCTTATTTTACGTAAAAATTCTGAATATGATTCAACGTAGAATTTTTATTGTGCCTTCCTAAGTTTTAAATTGTGAATTTATTACTTACGTGGAAGGGTGGTGATCGTGGAAAAATCCCTAATCGATGTGATTGGTGTATATATGAATGTATGATGATTATTTATATATTTGGGGTTGTAATTATTAAATGGAGGCTGCGTACTCCTTTTATTTTTCATGTAATCTTTATTTTTAGCATAGTCAATTGTTGATGTAAATGCTACGAGGATTACGTGGATGAGCCTTTTAAGTCGGCGAGCTCTTTGGGGCCCAATTCTTGAAGAGTTCAAGAAACCAAGAAGAAGCGAAGAGCGGCTCTCCGTTATTAAAATATTAAAATGATTAAATGTGGTCTCATTGGCTCGAGATCCATTAAATCATAATTCCATGATCACCACGTAGGGTAGATGTTTATGTGATTGACATCTATTTATTTGTTATGATTACGTGAGCATGTTAAACTGGTTAATATGAAAAGTCAGACTTACCTAACCCAAAATTGCGCCTGCATGAAATCCTAGTTAGGAAAATCACTCGCGTTAGGTACCGAAAGGGCGTTGGTAACGACACCAGCGTAACCAAGTCCCCGAACCCAAAATCTCTGGTTCCGTAGAACTGATCGATCTCTCCCAATCGGTTGGTAAGGTTTCCGGTCTACCCTCCGAGAAAGACCGGTGGCGACTCCAAATGCATGCACAAGTTGCACATGCCACCACGACCACACTAAGGTCGAAATCGATCGGCTCTTATCGCCGAATCCCTTTGAAAAATACTCCCGCCGCGATTTGGTATGGGCTTGGGAGGGCCCGCGCTGATCTAAAGCCCGCGATCCGCACTCCGGTGCTGGGGAAAAGGCCCGCGATCGGTAATCCATTAGCCGCGTCCGCTTTCGGACGGGTCGCGACAGTCATCCCGAGCTCCTTGGGTTTATAATTATCAATTCTTCGCCCATAGGAAGATATCCACAATCTTGGAATTCCTCAAGTCTTTAAATTTCTCGGGTCGAAGAACATTCAATCAAAGTGATATGGGGATTGCCCCGTTCACATGACCAGAGTCCAGCATGGCCATCCCTGCCTTTAGCTCGAATGACCCAGCATGTTACTTGATCCAAGGATTCACTCAAGTACATTTTCAGCTTGACTCTTATGCAAGATCACTTGAATTTCTTGCACTTGACTGATCACAATCTTATAGTCCACCATCATATAATTAAGGAATCGTCCGACAACAAATTTCTTTGCTTCGGCATCCTTTGTTTTATATTTCCAGTCAAGGATTCTCATAATCCTTTGACGTCCTTCTTGCACAATAGACATTGTACAAGGAGTCATATAAGCCATTCATGACATAATTCCTACATAGGAAGTCAGAATGCTTCCAAAGCCTCAACCTCGTTGAAGGCTTGCTTATCCGTTTTTCCATCGGATACCTTAGGAGGTTCCTCAGTCAAGAATCTCGCAAGATTCAAAATTGTTGAATAAACCAACATCTTTTGCTGCTACCTATTAAAGTTCAATCAGTTGAACTTTTCAAGTTTCTTACCAAAGTGGATAGAAACAGCGACAGAGGTAGACGATGGTCCATACAGAAACCTTTAGACAGCAAAAGCAGAACCTTTGGTGATGTCGTTTAGCAGCCACATCAACAACTTCGTTTCCAGTGGTAATCTGAATACTGAATATGTATTCTCTTTGTCTGCATGATTAACAGTACAAAAAACACAAAAGTCAATCTGGACAAAAACCATAAGAAGGCAAATCTACCATTAGATTTTGTTGATGATAGGGCAAAGCACCACATCAAAGCCATAAATATAACTTGGTATCAACCACTGATTAGACCGTTGGGGTCACGAACGAAAGTTCATTATGAATTGATGGCAACGCTTCAGACTTGCGATGACTCATATGCTCTCGAGGCACATAGATACTTCTTGGATTGCCACAGACAAGGCTGGTCGTCGTAAGGAGTCCACCAAAGAATCTGTAAAAGACACCTAACACGCAAAGATGAGATTTGCATGACCTGTTGGTGTTATTGACAAATTAAAAATTCGCCAATTTTGTCAAGGATTTATTGAACCGTTTGACAATTAAATCCTGTCCAGAATACTTCATGAGACTTCTCGCTTTTCGTCCATTCCTTTTATTCTCCTGCAAAAGATGTTTGATCCCAAAAATCAAACTACACTTATATGGAAAAATTCAGATATCATTGTTCCATCATAATCTTCAATCCCTAGGGGACCCCTTTCGAAGGTCCTCCTCGAATCTGCAGAAGAAGGAATAAAAGACTTCTATCATTCACCATATCTGTCATGTAAGTGATTAATCTTTTAAGAGAAAACGAATCTGTTTTAAGATTGTTAGAAAATTCGTACAATATGTATATTAATCTATACAATGACAGAACCAAATCATAACCAATGAAATGAAAGATAGGTTTATAACAGACATGTCATGGACTATGTCATTCACCATAAGTCTCACCAATCTTCTTCTTTGAAGATCTGCAATCCACAAAGTTGTGATCTATCTTGTCACAGTTGAAGCATGTACCTTGATATCTGTTCTTGGCCACTTTAACTTGCAATCATTTAAACTTCGAATCGCAATAATAAATGTGATCAAGCTGCTTCAAAGATGAAAACATTAAGTTGGTAGAAGCACAAAATTTGATCCTTCAGAAGCAGTATTCAAAAACGTCAGATGCAAAAAATTCATCAGATACAACTGCATCTGAACCCTTCAGATGCAACTGCTTCTGAACCATCACATGCAGAAATTCGTCAGATGTAGAAATTCGTCAGATGCAACTGCTTCTGAACCCATCAGATGCAACTGCTTCTAAACCCATCAGATGCAGTCCTTCTAGACCCGTCAGAAGCAGTCCTTCTGGACCCGTCAGAAGGAGTTCCTTCTGGACTTGTCAGATGGAGTTCCTTCTGGACTCGTCAGATGGAGTTCCTTCTGACCCTCCTTCTGAGTTTCCTTCAGACCCTCCTTCTGAGCCTCCTTCTGAGTCTCCTTCTGACCTTCCTTCTGACCCTTCCTTCTGAGCTTCTTTCTGAGCCTCCTTCTGAGCCTCCTTCTGACCTTCCTTCTGAGTCTCCTTTTGAGTCTCCTTTTGGATAACAAAATCCGAATGGAAATATAACAATATAAATAAATTGATTAAAAGAATACCGAGGCCTGTATACGACACAGTTTCCTTAAAACAGATTCGTCCCCTCCAGTACGTTCTTTGAGGTTTCGTGGACGTCTGTCTCCCATGATACAACGGTTGAACAGCGATAGATACTAGCACAGCACTCCAACGCTTTCGGCGAACTTGAACAACACGAGAACACTATCGAAAGCAATGCAAATGCATAGAATCAGAAAAGAGGGAGAAAAGTTTTCCTTTTGAGATTGTAGTGTTCTCCTATCTCACTTCCTCTCTTTCAAACAGAATGGAAAACCACCTATTTATAGGCTAAGTGGGGCATTGCGGAAATAAATAATAACGGCTAAAATAATTCTGCCGTTTAGAGCCGTTATGTAATTAATTCTGTAACCACAGAATTATAACAACCGTTACTTAGTTAATACCATTTACACACCGGTAATTAACGTAAGCACGATTAACGGCTTGAGTTGGAAAAAATTAAAACAGAAGGCAAAAATGGGCTTGTCGCGAGGCCCACTTTTCTGTCCGGCATTCGCGAACGCAGGTCGTGCGCTCGCGCCCAAGTTCAACTTGTCGGGCCTCCGTCGGGGTCCGGGATTCGCACCCCCCCTACGCGTGCGCGCGAGGCATAGTGCTTGTGCTATGATAGTTACCACTCAAAGAGAGTGTATCCATATATAAAGCACTTCAAGGCCTTCTTCCTTTCCTATGTGGGACTAGTGCTTTGTCACTTCCCACTTCCAACTTAAGAGTGTTCTTTGAGAAACAATTTCTCATTCACTCACCATCAAAATACCTCATATTTCCAACAGACAGTACGAAGATAAGAGGAAGAGAGAGAGAAAAAAAAGCAGAAAAGGGGTAGAGAGAAAGGATAGCACACAGCAGTAAAGAACAGTAAGAGCGAGGAGAAAGAGTGTGCATGGAGGGAAGGAAAAGATAAATTAATATTCGCGAGCAGATTCAAATTTACCTTCGTTATATTTGTGATAAATTTATTTTTTATTATTTTTTATTAAATTTAACCGTTAAATTATTAAATTAGATGGTACGTGATAGTGTATAGGTGTATCGATTTATGATTTTTACTTTCTATTTATCACAAGTTTATCAATTTAGGATTTTTCGTGACATTAATTCAATTTAACAGAGAGTAAATTTGTCACAAGAATATCAGCAAAGGATTTTTCTTGGTCAAAAAATCAATTTAAGATAAATTTATCACAAAAGTACTAGTTTAGGTTTTTTTGTGGTAAAAAAATAGTATGAGATAAAATTATTATAGGTATATTAGTTTGAAATTTTTCATGATCAAAAAAATAATTTGGATAAATTTATCATAAATGTACTAGTTTAAGATTTTCCATGACATTAATCCTAAATATTTTATCAGATAATGCATTAGACATTGCTACAATCTATTCATTCTTCCATAGGTTTCTAAGGGCGCGCATGGCAACACTTATGCAAAAGAAATCATTTCTGAAGTCGAAGTTGATTTTTCAACTTCTCAATCAGAAGCAGAAGTTGATTTTTCAACTTCTCCATCAAAAGTTGATTTTTGATCAAAGAAAGGTGTTTGATAAAATTTCTGATTTTTAAACATTATTAACAAAATTTCCGGCGGTGGTGGTCGGTGGAAGGCGGCAGCCAGTAACCGGCGGTGGGCGGCCGGTGACCGACGGCGGCTGCTTACTGGCGGCGAGCGGGCGGGCGGCGGCGATGTTGGCCGGCGATCGGCGGCGGGTGGACGGCGGAGGGCGGAAGGCGGCGGGCGGCCGGTGACGGACGGACGGCCAGTGACGGCGGTGGCGGACGGCGGGGCGGCCGGCTGCGGTGGTGTTGGCCGGCGATCGACGGCGGCGACGGGAGGGCGACGGACGGCAGGCGGGCGGGCGGGCCGGCGGCCGGCGAAGGGGGACCGGCGGCGGACGCGGGCGGCAACAGGCGGAGGAGGCGGCTGCCGACGATAGGCGGGCGGCGGCGACCGGCGACTAGCAGCAAACGGGTGAGCGGCGACTAGAGGCGGGGGCGCCGGCACGCGAGAGTTGGTCGACGAAGATCGGTGTAGTTGAAGAAGTGATTTCTTTTTTAGAAGCTACAATTTTTAGCTTCTCAAAGTTGGCCAAAAATCCAACCAGAAGTAGAAAATCACTTCCAGAATCACTTTGGGAAGTGATTCCTCAATATTTTTACCAAACGGCTTTCAGCTTCAGAAGCACTTCTGAAGCGTCTTTACCAAACGGATTTCAGCTTCAGAAGCACTTCTGAAGCTGAAATTCTGCTTCTGAAGCTGAAATTATGCTTCTGAAGTGTTACCACGCGCGCCCTAACGTTCTATGATGTCTCTGCCCTCTCTGGCCTCATTCCTTCACTTTTTTTTTTTTACTTTAGCATTTTTTTCCTTTTCTGCTTTGTGTTTTTGCTTCTTCTTTTTTCCTTTTAGCTAAGCATAAATTAGATAAGATACATGAAAATCTAGAAATAATTCTAATTGACAAGCACAATAGAGATAAATGAATGATTAAACAGGAAAACAGTGTGACGAAAGTTATTGTATTATTGATTTGAAGCAAGAGAACAGCAATTAATGCTAGTTGGCAAAAAATATTTCATTCAAACGGGAAAAAAAAAAGGACAAACAGGACCCATGTGAAAAGTGCAGTAATAAAGCCAATTTGCGTCCTAGAAAGTCTTGGTCTTCCTGAACCTCATTAAAGTTTCTTTCGCATCATCTCCTTTTCACGTCCCATAAAGCCAATTTGCGTCCCAGAAACTCTGTCGCTATAACCCCACCAAGTTGCCGGACCTCACGTCACGGACAAGACAAGAGATAGGCACAACATTCGAAGATGAATGATAATTATTCTATTACAAAAATAAATTTATGATTATAAATAATTTTTTATTTTTATTTTTTAATGAGTTAAAAAAAATACGTTTGGTAACGTCATAAATTTTTTGATTTTGAAGCAGAAGTTCATTTGACAGCAGCTAAAAATTTCTACATTGTTTATATTTTACTTTGACAGCGGTGGCAGAGGCCACGGTGGTGGGCGACGCCGACCGGCGGAGGGCAGTGGACACCGGCGGAGATCGACGGAGATCGGCGGTGGCTAGCAGCGGTGAAGGGCGGTGGAAGGCGGCGGCGGTGGCTGGTAAAGGTCGTCCACGAGTGGCGGCCGACGGAGGGAGACGACGATGGTCGGCGGGTGGTGGCCAGCAATGGCGGGCGGCGGAGGTCACCAGTAGGTGGCAGTCGGCAAATGGCGACAGTGGGTAGCGACAGTGGCCGGCGGTGGCAGCCAACGATGAGGCGAGGGGTGACGGCGGGCGGCGACGAGTGGTGGTCAGCAGCAGCAAGTGCTTGAGAAAAAATTAGGGTTAGAAAATTTATGTTTCCGTTTTCCGAAAAGTATAAAATTTTTGTTTCTCATTTCTCCTTCAAATCTATTTCTGTAATAACTTTTTGTTTCATAAATAGAAAAATATAATTACGTTATCGAACGAGTTTCTGTTACAAACCTGTTCAAAAAATAGTTTGGAACAGAAATAAAGAAGTAGAAGGTTGTGGAATATGGGCTTGTAACATTAGGCCTCAATCACTGGTGGTGGTCAGCAGTCCCCCATAGTTCCGCATTAGCAGAATCGCAAGGGCAATTCAGGAAAAACAAAATCATCAAAACAATCACATTTGTTAGATTTGGTCTGGGAAGTACCGTGGCATGTCTTGCCGTTGATTTGTTGTTGTGTCTGGTGAATATGTGTACAATTTGTTTATCTGATTGCTCTTGTGGTTGTTTATTTCGCATGACAAAGTAATTTTTACTGTGGGCTACCTGATTTTCTCTTCCCAGTTTTTTTTTTGTTCCCATTTTCATCTGCACGCCATGTGTCAATATTTTGGTTGAACTTGAAGAATCTGATACAACGGCTGTGATTCAATCGAAATAATTATGTTGACGATACTTTTCCATTTTCTTTATCTTTTGATTCAATTGAAATAATTAAGGCTTGACCAACTTTATGCGAAGAATGCAAAAGACGATCCCGCCTATGGCACGGTACGCTTTGAACGCAAGCAAGTGGAAGTTCCTATTAAATCAATATCGCAAAGAAGGTCAGTTCTTTTGGGATAAGGACATCGTAAGTGTCGTAACTTTCGTATGACACTCACTTGAATGTCATAACTTTTTTTCGATCCCTTGAGTTTCACGTCACTTTTCAATCGATCACTTGAGTTCCATAGCTTTTTAAAAAGGTTTACCATAAGTGCTATGGCACGTTATATTTTTGGCACTTGATGAGCATTTAACTTAAGTGACCAATTGAAAATTAAATGAATATTTTTGGAAGTCATGGCAGTTAACTGGTCGAGTGGAGGGTCATGACGGTGGATTGCTGTGCTAGTCTCTCTCGATGAATAGTCGAGGTGCGCGCAACCTGACCCGGACACCTCGGTTACCAAGAAAAAAATGGTCGAAAAAAAGTTATAGTACTCAAATAAACACTGTACAAAAGTTATGACAATTGTGATGTATTTATTGACAGTCCTTTTGCACTCCATCTACTAGCAAACTACACACGCAATGCGACTAGGTGAAAAATTGACCGTAATTTTTTTTTGGAAAAATTATTTTATTACGAATTATTTGTATTAATAATTAATGAAAATGGTTATTGGTATAATTTGAAGAAATTATATGAAAATATGCGGAAAATAAAAAGTATTTCGAGATTTGGATTTTTTTTTTGGCAAGGTTATTATTTGATAGGATAGATTCAAATTCCGAAGTTGAAATGATGAGAGACAAGTAAATTTATTAATTTGCAGATTCATCCATTGACAGAATATTTAGAAAATAATTAATTGAGGAAAATTGGGGGGTTATATGTAAACTTTATGGTGATAACAAATATGTCTAAACTTAGAGTTTTAGTGGTTATATTTATCCAACACTTAACAGTTTACAGCTCTAAAAAATCCAGTCATAAATACTTCATCAGACAATGCATTTGACATTGCTACAATCTATTCATTCTTCCGTAGGTTTCTATGATGTCTCGGCGCTCTTTAGCCCCATTCCTTCACTTTTTTTTCTTTTTCCCTTTTTTGCTTTTTTGCTTCGTGTTTTTGCTTTTTTTTCCCCTTTTAGTTAAGCATAAATTAGATAAGATACATGAAAATCTTGACATAATTCTAACTGACAAGCACAATAGAGATAAATGAATGATTAAACATGAAAACAATTTGACGAAAGTTGTGCATGATAATCATTTTACTTATTTGTTTCTGTTCCAAACTTATTTCTAGAATAGGTTTTGAATAGAAACTCGTTTGGTAACGTAATTCTATCTATCTATTTATAAATCAAAAAGTTGTTCCAAAAATAAATTTAAAAGGGAAATTTGAAACAAAAAATTGTAGTTTCTCAGAGAAATAGAAATCAGAAATAATAACCCTTCACTTTTTCTCAATTACTCGCCATCGCCAATTACCACTTGTTGCCGCCTACCGTCACCCACCACCAGCCGCCTGCAGCCGACTATCGCCAACCTTTGTCGCCCCTGGGGCTGCCGCCAACCATTGCGCTCGGTTGTCCACCGCCGGCTGCCGCAGACCCGGTTGTTCGCCGTTGCCCCCCATCTCACCGTCGGTCGCCACCACCCATCACATGTCGCCCTTGATCTCTGTCGACCGCCGCTACCCACCACCGTGATCACCATCAGCCGCCGCTACCCATTTTTGATCCTCGTCGCCGCCAATCGCTATCCTTGATTGCCCACCGTGGGCTGCTGTCGCTTCCCACCTCACTGTCGGCCGCCGCCACCACTGCCGACCATCGCCAACCTCTGCTCCCCACAGCCACCCTGAGCCAGTCGTCATAACCATCGCCGACCTCCGTCGAGCACCACAACCATCGCCACCGCCGGAATACAAAATAAATAATAATTTTTTAAAATTTTTAAATAGTAAACAATAATTTTTAGAAGTGGAAATTTGTAACTGTTGTCGAATAAACTTTTATTCCGTTCAGTTCTTATACCTCTAACGGAAACTACAAATATCTGGAATAGTCTCTAAATAGTACGAAACAAGCACTGGTGGACAGAAAGCATCCTGGGAAGTCTTGGTCTTCGCTTCCCTCTCCCTGGTAGGTGAAAAGTCTTGGTCTTCCTGGACTTGCATTTTCGCTTTGCTTCACCATAGCCCATTCTTCTCGTCCCCTGCTCAACGGTGTTCTCCTCCTATTCTTGCGAACCTAGCGCTCGTGCTTGCTGGATTGCTGTCGTTGATCTCATCCCGTTCACCAGCCTGCTCCAGGAAGTCTGCTCGGAAAAGGTAAGAGACAACCACCTATTCTTTCTGAAATCTTTCTATGAATGGAGGCATAAGCAATATTTTGAGCAAAGGAAGGGGCAGCAGCAGCAACGTATTTTGGTTCTTAAACCGATTTCATGCCTTGTTGTCAAATACTTGCTGTCAAGTTTAATAACAAGTATAATAACAAAAAATATTTTGTTACTTCAAGTTTAAAAAATTGTTACTTCAATTGGTGCTGCTGTGAAGCCAAGATCATATCACTCCATTGATTTCCGCTCTGTATATTTTATTTTGATTTGTTTAACCTTTGCAACGCATCCCCTTGAAAGCCTTGGTCTTTTTTGAAAAGTTGTTGGTGGGTGAACGTCTTGGTCTTCCTGGACTACATCGTTTTCTCTCTCCGTTAGCTCATTTTCACTTTGCTTCACCATAACACCATTGCTGCTCTCTGCAGTGACCGATTCACCCATGGCAATTGGAGAGATCTTTTTGGGTTCCTTCCTTCAGGTCCTGTTCGACAAGTTGACTTCTCTTGCATTGGGCTACGCACAACGGGAAGGAATCAGCACTGCCCTGCTCAATGAGTGGAAGGATATGCTGGTCACAATCGATGCAGTGCTGGCTGATGCGGAGAACAGGCAACTCAGTGATGACCTTCTAGTGAAACCGTGGCTAGATGACGTTAGGGACTTGGCTTATGACATGGAAGACTTGCTCGATGACTTCGAGATTGAAGCCGTTCAGGCCAAGTCGGATGCAGAATCCAGCACAGGCAGAGGTCAAGTTAAGAGGAAGTTCTCTTTCTTTGGCAGACCGCGCTCGCTCGTGTCTGAAACCAAGGTACAAGAGATCAATGGCAGGTTGAAAATGGTTGTCACTAGGAAGGCTCTTCTAAGCTTGAGAGAGAATGTTGCGGACAGACCCAACAACACCAACAAAAGGGATCCCACCACTTCTTTGCCAGAGCCTCAGTTTTTCGGCAGGGAGAAGGAAGAAGCACAGATACTCGAACTACTAATCAGCGAGGTCGAAAATTCCAATGCCGCGTTGAGCATAGTCCCCATAGTTGGGATGGGCGGTGTTGGAAAAACGGCCTTGGCTCAGCGCCTGTATGATAATGCCAGCGTATATGGTTGTTTCGAGATGAGAGCGTGGGTTTGCGTGTCAGATGTTTTTGATGTACTTGACATAACAAGGACTATTTTGCGGTCCATCACCGGGTTGTCCTGCGAGGGTGAAGATCTTAACAGCCTTCAAGTTAAGTTGAAGGACAATCTATCCGAGAAGAAGTTTTTTGTAGTGTTAGACGATGTCTGGAATGAGAAGTACGGAAAATGGACTGACCTCTTAAAGCCATTTGAAGTCGTGGCCAAGGGAAGCAAGATCGTCATCACCACTCGCAACCTTGCCGTTGCTTCCCTAACAGGAGCATCGCCATATACTTTGAAGGAATTGTCCCTTGATGATTGTACAAGCTTATTAGCCTTTCATGCCCTTGGAGCAAAAAATTTTGAGAGCCACCCGGATTTTGAAACAATAGGCAAGAAGATAGCTGAAAGATGTAAAGGTTTACCTTTGGCAGCGAAGATGTTGGGCGGTGTCCTACGTAATAAAAGGAATCCCAATGAATGGGAAGATACCTTAGATAACAGAATGTGGGATCTTTCGACGGCAGAAAATGATGAGGTTCTCCCTGTGTTGAAATTGAGCTATGTCCATCTTCCTTCGTATTTGAAGAGATGTTTTGCTTATTGCGCGATATTCCCCAAGGACTACCAAATTGAGAGGGATGAGCTAGTACTCTTATGGATGGCGGAGGGCTTTTTAGATGGAAGAAAAATAAAGGAGAATATCTTGAGATTGGGACGGAATTACTTTGATGAGTTATTATCTAGGTCCTTTTTTCAACAATCTAGCATTGACACATCAAAGTTTTTGATGCACGATCTTTTGAATGACCTAGCAAAGTCAATTGCGGGTGGCACGTGCTTTACCTCTGGGGAGTCTCAGCTAGTGGGCGATGAAGATGACGCCTCTCTTGAAGAAAAAACTCGATATGCATCATCAATCATCTCGCCTTGGTTTGTTACATCACAATGCATGAGAGCATATCACCGAATGAAGGTGCTAAGAAGCTTAATTCTACTGCGTGTTGGATCCGGAGGGGACTTGAGCCAATTTCATATTTCCAGCAAGGTGCTACGTGACTTGCTAAAAGAATTGAAGTACTTGAGGGCGCTTTCAGTATGTCATTATGATATCGTAGAGGTACCGAACTGTGTTGGTGATTTAAAGCATCTTAGATATATCAATTTCTCGTACACTAATATCGAAATGCTACCCGAGTCAATTGTCGAGTTGTACAAATTACAAGCTTTGATCTTAAGAGGTTGTCGAAACCTTTCTAAGTTGCCTCAAGGTATCACAAAGTTGGTCAGCTTACAATTTCTCGACATTAGAGATACAAGAAATCTAGAAGAGCTGCCCTTGGGCATCGGCAATTTAAAAAATCTTATTATCTTGCCCAAGTTTGTGGTAGGAACGGAGAAAGGGTCGCACTTAAAGGAGTTAAAGCACTTGCCCTTTCTTCAAGGAGAATTGATCATATCAGAATTGCAAAAGGTGGAAAAAGTTACGGATGTAGCGGATGCTAATTTGTTTGGAAAGCTAGGTCTTACAAACTTATCCTTGCATTGGGAAGAGAATTTGGGAAATCTCCAGAATCATGAGCGCGAAGCACATGTGCTGGATTCTCTGCGACCTCACACTAATCTGGAAAATCTCACCATCTTGCGCTATGGTGGTGCAAGATTCCCCTCGTGGTTGGATGGTTCATCCTATTCCAAGTTAGCGTTTTTGTGCTTGCAGGACTGTTCTAATGTTACATCGCTACCCTCACTTGGGCAACTACCTTCATTGAGAGAATTATCTCTAGAAGGTCTACACGCAGTAAGAATGATATGATCTGAATTTTATGGAGGTAAAAGGCCTTTCTCATCCTTAGCAACTTTGAAGTTCGAAAAGATGTTGGCATGGAAGGAATGGTCTCCTTATGCCAGGGGCCCAGAAGAAGAAGAAGTTCCATTCCCCCATCTTCAGCATCTTGTTGTCCGGAGCTGTCCTTCGTTGGTCGGGACATTGCCTTGTCAACTTGACCGTCTCATAAAGCTTGAAGTTAATTCGTGCCCGCATTTGGATAACTCGACCAGTGTGGTTTATCTTCCATCTCTCCGCGAGTTATACCTTGATGATTGTAGCAAGGAGATCTTGAAGAGTTTGGTAAACCTAACTTCTTTGACCATTCTCAAAATTGAGAATTTTGCAGAGCTCGTTTGCTTTGATTCTGGGTTTATGAGCAGCTTGGCCAAGCTAAAGGAGCTTCGTATAAGACAGTGTGGCAAGCTATCATATTTGTGGCAAGATGGAAATGAAATGCTAAACCTTACTTGCCTCGAGAGAGTAGCCATCGGAAGCTGCCATCAATTCACGTCTTTTGTTGCAGGAGATGGAGAAATCGAGCTGCCGTGCAACCTTGAGAGGATGGAATTGAGGAATTGCATGAGCTTAGAAAAGCTTCCTAGCAAAATGGACACCATCAAGAATTTGTTAATATCAAGGTGTCCAAAACTCAAGGGAAAAACAATTCCTCCAGATGACCATAGCAGCAATGACTCGATGTCTCAACTTGAATATCTTGATATAAGTGAATGTGATTCTCTGACATCGTTTTGCTTTGCCGAGGGTAGAAGACTCTCTGCTGTGAAGAGGCTCGTAATTAAGGAGTGCAAGGGGGTGGAGTTGCTGGAAGAGGTCACCGCGGCAGAATCGCTGGAATCTTTGACTATTGAAGACTGCGAGAATCTGAGAAGCCTCCCGCCATGGTGCATTCCCACGCTTTCCCATCTCACTGAATTGGAAATTAGGAATTGTCCAGCACTAGAGATAGAGGACTTCCCTCCACTTCCGCTCACCCTATCGGTTCTTTCACTTCATAATTGTCCAAAGATAAAGTCAATTGCCAGTTGTAACATTGCTAGCTATAAGAATCTCACTATTTTGGAAATAAGGAGGTGTCCAGCATTGGAGATAGAGGAGGGAGAGTTCCCTCCCCTTCCTATCACCCTCTCTAGGCTTATAATGAGGGATTGTCCGAAGATAAAGTGTGTACCATGGCATCATCTTACCTCCCTCCAGTCAATACATATTTATAATTGCCCAAATATCGAATGCCCAAAGGAGGTTTCCCTCCCAATTTGCGTAGGCTTGATATTTTGGGGTGCGAGAATGTGAAGCAGGCAGTGAGAGAATGGGGCTTACCCCTCCTCACCTCCCTCCAGCGTTTGGAAATTGACTTTGGAAGGAGGATGGGTGGAGGGGAGGGAGAGGAGGTGTGCTTTCCTCCTACTTCCTCTTCGGAGGATGAGGATGCCTGGAGTCTTCTCTTCCCTTCCTCTCTTACTTGGCTTGTCCTAGTCAATATGAGGAAGGTGGAAAGACTATCAAGTGGTCTTCCCAACCATCTCTCCTCTCTCGAATATTTATTTATTGTGGATTGCCCCAAGTTGAGTTACTTGCCAGAGGATGGCCTCCCTCCCTCCCTTCAAGTATTGGAAATAAGAGGATGCTCGGAGAATCTGAAAGAAGGATGCTCAAGACTCACTGGCCACTATTGGCCCCTCATCGAACGCATCCCTTTCATCGGGATTGATCGCGTTCGGATCCAATAAAAGATTAGTCTCCGTGGAGTGCTGTTTTCTTCCTCAGGTAAAAATGCTGCTTCCAACTTCTTTCCTCCTTCCGCCTTTCATTCTTGGATGCATCAATTTCGCTTTGCTTTTTAAATCTTCATTCCGCGATCTCCGCTCTCCGAAAAGATTCCCTCTCCCTCTCCCTCGACCTCGATCTCCATCTTCTTCTTCATATTCGCTTCGGCCCTCCATTCATCCTCCTCGCAAAAGCAGCAAACACCCGCGGATCTCCATCAATTTCGTCTCTCTCCTTCGTCGTCGTCGGAGGAGGATGCATGGAGTCTTCTCTTCCCTTCCTCTCTAACCTTTCTTTATATTAGAAAATATGCTCCAAGATTCTCAAAGATGGATGCTCGAAACTCACTATCCATCACATCCCTCGCATCCTCATTGATTGGGTTCACATCCAATGAATTGTTTCTTCCTTGTACGGACAGTTTTCTAGGGTTCGGGTAAGTTTTTGGTCTGTGAACGCATCGATTTCGGTTCTCCTTCCCCAAGTTGATGCTTGATACAAACTGATTTTCCTCAATTGTGATTTTTCACATTGGTTTCCCTCTTGCTATATTGATGGGAAATTTTCATTGCGTTCCAAAATCATATTCCTCTGCATTTTCAGCGTTTGTGGTATCTTCTCCTCCCAGCATCTTTTCCTAGTGCCCTTAGCTCATCTGTGCTGTGTTTGTTTCGCAGGGTACCATTTGCGATGCTGTATTGGCAAAATCTCTTGGAAGGATCAGTTAAAAGTGCAGTGGGGGTAGGGTTAATTCCGTCTCGGTGTTATGTGCCGTGTATTGCCAAACAAAAGGAAGAAGAAAGAAGCCTTTGGTTTGATTCGGTGCACTGTATATGATCTAAATAATAATAATAATAATAATAATTTCTTCCAAAATCCAAAAAAGAAAAAGAAAAAGTGATCAGTTATGTGGATGCTATGATGTGATTGTGAAGGAAGGGGATGCAATTGCACATATAATGTAGTGCTTTGACCGTATAAATAGGTGCTCAGAAAACAGAGTTGCATTTGAAGAAGTCTTGCATAGTTTTGCTTGATGATCCATCCAATCATCTGGTGAGTGTTACTCATTTTTCGCCATTTCATGACTTTGACTACTTTTTCAGTTAGATTGTTATTGTTCTTGCGCTAATTGGACTTATAGGAACCTGATCCTTACATTGAAAATACTGTAGAACAAATCAGCTACGGGGAGCCTCTGCCATCTTATATCTTTCTTATAATGGAGCAAAAACTAATCTAATTGTTCCCACTAGCAAAATATTGGGAATAGAAATATTTATGCTAGTCTCGTCAGTCTATAATACCAAGTAGCTCAGATATCTGTGGCTATAGCACATAATTAATGCGAAAATTTCTTTGTTTATAAATGTGGGCTTTTAAGTTCTGCTTTAATGGCCAGTGACTACTAAAGTTTGATCCTCGTAAATTGTTAGTTTCTTGTCTATGGATGGATAGAGTATGACTCTGCGCTTTCACTATCCCCAGCTACAGGATTTGGATGCAGTTGATGCGCTCATTCAGGGTCTGGTCTTGTTCCAAGGAGGAATTCTAATGGTGAGATTTAATTTCTTGCCAAAATACTTCAATTTAACCAACGATGGGTCATCTTCTCAGCTAATAGCCCTCTTTTTACCTTGATTTGCAAGTCAGTCACAATGAGCATCTAATATCTCTAAGCGGGGACGAGCTTTGGGTGGTTCCTCAAGGCAAGGTAGCGCCTTTTCCGTAGGGGGTTTCGAGGATTTATAAGAAGATGCTCCAGTCCTTGTAGAATCAGATCTGATTAGCTTTGAAGAGATGTTGGCATGGAAGGATTGTTCTCGTTACGCCGGGAGACCTGAAAAAGAACTCCAATTACCCTGTCTTCAGCACCTTGTTGTCCAGAGCTGTCCTTCGTTGGTCAGGACATTGCCTGTCAACTCGATCGCCTCACAAAGCTGAAAATTCATTCATGCCTGCATCTGAATAACTCAACTAGTGTGGTTAGTCTTCTATGTCTCCGTGAGTTATATCTTGAGGATATCTTAAAGAGCTTGGTGAACATAACTTCTTTGACCATTTTCAAAATTGAAAATCTTGCCCGAGCTTGTTTGCTTTGATCATGGGCATATGAGCTGCCTTATCAAGCTAAAGGAGCTTCGTATAGTTGGGTGTGACAAGCTTACATACTTGTGGCAAGATGGAAATGAGATGCTAAATTTTACTTGCTTCCAGGAATTAGCCATCGAAAGATGTCCGCTATTCACATCTTGTCAAGCGATCTTTGCAACCATCTCTCCTCCCTCCAGGAGTTGTGGATTAGTGATTGCCCCAAGTTGGCCAGAGGATGGCCTGCCTCCCTCCCTCCCTCCAATATCTGGACATATTGGGATGCGAGAGTCTAAAAGATGGATTCTCAAGACTCACTGGCCACTATTGGCCCCTCATCCAACACATCCTAGATCTGGTTTGGATCCAATGAATTGAAATCGATCACGCCCAATCCATGATAAAAGATTAGTCTCCGTGGACTGCTTCTTCTTCCTCAGGTAAAAATGCTTTCAACTTTCCTTCTTTTGCCTTTCATTTGTCAACTGCAGCGATTCCTTCTTTGATGTACAGTCAGTTTTCTAGGGTTACTTTCATTTCTCTTCTTCCATTCGATGCTTAATACGAATTCAATTGTTGCATAGAATTTCCAGAAACTATCTCCCCTGCTTGAATCCCACGGAGAGGTTCCTTTAGCGTCCAATTGCCCTGCTTGCGAAAGTTGATTATATTCTTGCATACCACTGCTGCATCCATCTCCACTACTGCCTTGGGCCTGCTTTTTTCTTTATCCACTCCAATGCTCTTTCGAACGGCAAGTAATTGAAATTCACCCTCCTCTGCACCCAACCATCTCCGCTGTTTCATTTCTGGCCTCAATCCCAACAACAGCCAGCATCCACCCAGTCTTGACTTAACTTGCATTTTTAGTATCTGGTGATTTATGGGTAAAGTTACTGCATTTCCAGCTTTCCAGATATACCAACAGGTGTGGGCAATCATTAGAATTTTTTGGCAGAAAAAAAATCTCTTCAAAATGGTTCTTGTCTTGTTATTTTTTGTAGCTGTCAGGTGGTTGTGCATATAATTCTGGTTGTCTAATCACTCATAGTTCATCATGCATGTAAGACAATTATTAGTCAGTACTAATTGATTGTCCTGTTCCAGATTTTTGGATGAGAAATATATGAAGAACGTGGCAGGACTATCAATGGTGGTAAACATGACATGTGTAGAGGTTTTTGTTTCCTTCCTCCGTGTCCTCTCTTTGGATGAGAAATATGAGGCACGGGGAAAGACTATTAAGTGGTCTTCACAGCCATCTCCCCTCTTTCAGAAGCTGACGTACTTGCCGGAGGATGACTTCCCTCCCTCTCTCCAAGTATTCTCCCATCATTCAATGTGAGATTCTGAAAGATCAGTGCTCGAAATTCCATGGCAACTATTGGCACCTTATCCAATAAATCCCACTTAACGTAATGGATCAAGTTCGGTTCCGATAAGAAGATTTCTCTCCCCTGTTTTAATTTTCGTTCGTCAGGTAATGATTCAGACTTCTTTCTTTCTTCCACACTTGTCCTTCAGCTACTGCTGCTGCTCCCGGATGCATTTCCATCCCGCTTCCTCAAGTCGATAAAGTCCATGTTTTTCCATAGACATGCGTCGCATAAATTTCGACAAAACCAGCTACTGAAGTTCCAAGGTTGATATTTCGGTTGCTCTGTTTTGTTTGACAAGGAAGTAAACAATGTAAGGGTTACAATGCTAACGGGGTACAGCAAGTCAACCTTGTTTCATACAAGTGAATATCCCTCAAAACAAATAATACTTTCATCGAGTTGCTTACATTACTGGAATTAAGATGCGTCAAATGTGCCGGTATATTGCTTATCTTTGCAGTTGGATGATACACCAAAGAAATTGTAAATGTAAATCACTATTCTTTGTGTGAGAATCATGAAGCATGGTTGCTCTTGAATTAATATTGTTCTGCAATTTAAGCCTTTGCCATGTTTTCTCTTCCAAATATCTGTTTCTTATGCCCTAGCCCATTGACTGAATTCTCTCAACTGTGCTTCTTTTGCAGAGTATCCCACTTGTCATCTGTATTTGGCAAAATCTCTCGGGAGGATCAAATGCAAACACTGCTGAGGTAGGCAACTGCTGTACTTACATTCATCTTTTGCAACTTGACAAAAGAAAAACCACAAGCCATTAATTTTAGTAGGTGCTCTGATCTTTCGTGAAATGCTCCACGTAAAGATTAATCTGTATCATGATGTCGTTCATCAGAGTCTATGTTCTGAGTCAAGATGCTTTCTTACTTCGAACAACGGCTAATTTAAAGATACAAAGTTAGGTTTTAAAATGGGGGTTTTCGAGTTGGTAAATACGATAACTAAATTTCAATGAACCCTGCAGATTATACTTTATTTGAATCTGACTTTCTTGTGAATGTTCACGGTTCATCTTTCTTCTATTTGAATTCCCACGCCATCTCAAAGAACATATTCTTTTTTTGTTGTTGTAAAGGGAAGGCGGAGAGGAGCAATCAGGGAGACTATGCTTGGTTACTCTCTTGAATAATCCTAAAAGTCTCACTTCTGCCCGAGAAGGTCGTCCTCCAATATGTTAGCTGGGTCACATTGATAAAAGAAAAAAAAGTCAAAAAAAAGAAAGAAAGAAAAGAAAAAAGCAAAAAGTTGAAAAAAAAAAAAAAAGAGATTGCTGATTGTTCGTGTGTGCCCAAGAGGAGAGGGAGATCTCGGCCAACAGAGAAAACGAAGGAGAATAAGAAAAAGGGGCATGGCTTTGTGGTATCAATTTGAGGGCGAAGGTTGTCGGAATCAGCTCGAATTCCGATATGTTATTCGCGAGACGGAGGGCCACAAGTTGATCGGTTTCATTCATAGATAACTTTTTTCGAATTATCTCTAGTTTCTTCAATTGCCATCAGGGTTTTTTTGTTCCATTCGAGGTGATCCACCTTCGTAGCAATAAAGTCTATTGTATTGTTGATGTTGAGCTTCTAGTGTATGACTAGTGAAGAAACTCTATTTATCTTGCTATTCTTGGTGATTAGTGGAAAGTTTCTATATCGTCTGTGATTTTTCCCTCATTGGTTTTCCATGTAAAATCTTCATGTTGTGCCTTTGTCTCCATAAAACATCAACATTATGTTTACTTATTTTGAGAATATATTGCTGGAACATACTGCTGATTGTTGTTGGAGTTAAGTTGATCCTTTGGTCCAGTTTTAGGGAACAAATTGATCTGTATTGGGTTAATTCTTGGCAAATTGCTGCCCAATTCTTTCCAAGGCAAGTCTCGTCGCTATAACCCCACGAAGCTTGCCAAAGCATCTATAACGAGCAGGACAAGATACAAGCTCTACCATCACGAGTGGATTATCCCCGTGAACTCGCGTTTGTCGAATTCCAGCTTTGTACCATTAGGCTACCATCAATGGTGATCAGCGGTCCCTCCATGAACATAATCACAAGGGCCATTCTAGGAAAACAAAATCATCGAAGGGGTCGCTCATTTTTTAGATTTGGAATGGCAAGTGCCCTAGAGTTCCTTATATATATATAAGGAACATCAACATATTGACGATGTTAATTTTATCTGACCTTGATTGACACGAAATTATTATATTGACGATGGCCGTTGGCGAAAGACAGGAACAAAAAAAAAGAATTTATTCTTTTGTCTTTTTTTTACTTATTTATCTTTTCGTGCAATTAATATGCAATCTCTCTCAACAATTTCTACGAAATTTAGATTTTTATAAAGCACATATCTTCATCTAGTTAACCCAACTTGGTTGCCTTCATTTAAATTGTTCTTTGCATGCAATTATTAAGTTGAACGATGAACGCTCCGATGATACCTAAATACCTCCCGCTAATGATTTAGATCGCGATTTTCCCAACCACGCTACATGATATGTTGATCTATAGATGAGATATAAATAAGATATTCTGCAAGGGTGATAAGATATTCTGCAAGGGCAAGCCTCACCCAGGTGACATTGAGGCTCGCTCCCCCTCGCAAGGCCGACTTCATCGGCCCATACATCTGGCCGGTCGCCTTTTGCTGACTGGCTGAGCAAGAAGAGCTGAGAGGGAAAAAAAGGGGAGAAAAAATAAAAAAATTTAAAATATCATTAAAAATTACTATGTTAGTGCCGGCAGTGTTGCGTCAACGATTTTCGATCAAAAATAACTAAAAAGACTGAATTGATATAAATGCAAAATATTTAGAAATGAATTGGCAAAAATTAAAAAAAAAGTTTAGTACTGAATTGAAAAAAAAAAGAGTTTTATGACTAATTTGGCACATTGTAATATGTTTAAAAAAAATTATTCCAACGACCCTATTAAAAGGGTGAATGATAACCATTCTGTTCCAAAAATAGATTTCTGGCTAGAAATAGTTTTTCTATTACTATTTCTGGATAAGTTTTTGAGTAAAAAAATGCGTTTGATGGTTGAGATTAGATATCTTGACCCCCGTGCCATCGGACAAATCTCAGGGTCGAGATTAGTCGGAACTTACACGTTGTCGATAGGGAACCACCCCTAAATTCGAAGCAGTTTTCTAATCTATAAAGAATGCTTGAGATGTCAATAAAATTTGAATAGGCGATTATCACATATTGCGATATCAGGAGATAAAATCTGCCTAACCAAAACTCACCCAATACCCACATAATATTAAAAAAAAAACACACACACACACACACACACACAAAAAATGCAAACAAATCGAATTTTACCTTTGATAGTCTGGCGTGGGTCTTTGGCTTATGAACACGATACTGCTCGGTAGTGCTTTGTATAACAGTGAACAGATTGTACGTGATCACAGTGAGTCCTATGAATTGGACCTGCAAAAGGAAACGAGAGACTCCAAGCAGTGGAAATGAGTTCTTGATGAATAATTTTTCTTGGGATTCGACAATGCAGGCAGCTTTGCAATGGAGATGTTGGAGTCAAAAGTGAATCAATTTTGTCCACTTGACCAAAGAAGATTGTCGAATTGTTTGACTACTGGGTGCCAACCATGAGAGCACGTGGATATGCTCGTGGGATTGCTGGACACCTTGGGGCTTTGTATACTTGTCATCACAAGCAATAAGGATTGTGGTAGAAAGGCAACAGCCTCGTAGGTGCAGGTAATACCCCACAAGAGAAGATCGCCGGACAGCGAAGGAATGGCCGACGTCGGGGTTGATGCAGATCCGTAGGAAACAGCAGAGGCAGCAGTGAAGATTTGAGCAGAGCCGTTCGGGGTTAAGTTAGAGGACTCCGGGGTGCTGTAACAACGTCGGAGGCTGGTCAGAGGACGCCAACGGTTCCGGGTCGTTGGGATTGAGTGAAGGGACGTTGGTGATGTTGCAAAACCGCCGGGACTGAGAGATGGAGTCGTCGGGACAGCGCGCGAGGACCTCGATGGGATGGAATTTCTAGTGAAAGCTGCTTTTATGTGGGCTCCTCGGGGTTTCCGAAAATTTTCAAAGCCAGAGAGTCCTCCTCCACTCTTTCTAACACTTTTTCTCTCAATTGCCTCTCGAGTTCTCAGTGAATCACCCCCTTCTGTTCTCTTTGTACGTAGCTCTCACCTATGACTCTGGACTCTCTCCTCTCTTTTGTAGCTTCTCATACGAAGTATGAAATTTCATGAAAAAGTCCCACATGTCTCTTTGGAAGTTCATCCACAGAACATGATTGACGATACTCAACGGGTTTTTGCACTTTCTTCGCAATCTTGTAATCCGCCTTTTTGCCTTGATCGCATCCGCGTTCATTTGCCATAAGCCAACTCGTTCGGTGAGTACTGATCTTGAAGGGTATTTCATATAATTACTAATCAAGATCTATAAACGAAGCGGAATAATATAGATCCACATACCCATAAGCACAAAGCGCGGATTCGAGCAATATGTCAATCAAACCGTTGTACTGGATTGTCAAGCCCTGATATCAAACTTGACTCACTGATCGATGAGGTATATCACGTAAAACGAACATACCTCGTATCCACAGATTAAGAGCCCCATGTCGCAGGTGAGGCACGATCTATATCCGCCAATCGATCGTCGTCGAGAGAGTTCTTCCATGGAGCTTTTTTTGGGAGAGAGTTTCTATCTATAGTAGTTTCTAGAACGACGTACATTCTGGAGAAGAGAACGTTATCTCTTCTCTCTCTCTCTCTCTCTCTCTCTCTCTCTCTCTCTCTCTCTCTCTTAGGATAGGAAATAATTTAATTGATTGCAATCAAATATTGCAATAATGGCAATTAGCCAATTTAGCCCTTAATGGGCGTTTTATTTCCAACATCTCCCACTCGCCTACTAAGGGCTAAATGTCTCTCTTTCTCTTCTCATCGCTTAGTTCATATGGGCAAATAATCCGTGCGACCAGCATATTATGAGAGCTCGTTGCCATACATCTGTTAGAAGTATATAGCAGCTCACAATGGGCACATAACCTCAGAGTAGATCTAGTATGCAGTACCCTAGATCAATCAGTCACATTTACATCATATCTCTCTTGATCTCTTTTAGTACTCAAATACAATACATTGTATTCACAATCATGATTAAACTCATATAATCATAATTGGTCGGCCTGTGAACACAAAGATTGAATGAGACATTAAGAATTGATCTTCCTCTTCCTTTAAACCTTTCAATCTCAGTTCAGTTCGCTTTTCTAGAAATGTCCTATTAGATCGAATCAATCTCATGACCATAGGCAACACTCTAAGATAGCGAACATCGAAAATAAATCTTGAGAATAAGTAAGAGTCGTGAGGGGACTAAAATTGAGGAACTCTTATCCTCAAGAGTCTCACACGGCCACAGAGTTGAGATCTAAACTCTTGCCAACTCTTCTTGGTTGTCTCATGCATACGTAATATAAAGTACGTATTACGGTATTCTCTCATTTCCCATGGAGCGTATGTCTTTCCTTTTAATACCGTACAGATGATAACTCAGACATACTCAATGTCTAGCTTGAGTTCACAAATCTACTTTCTTTAAAATAATCCATCAGAACTCACATCTTGCATTAAAGACAGATAAAGTGAAATATGTGGGTTATTTCACTTTCGGACATAATAAATATTATGGCCTCATCTTAACACTCTAGTTAAGGCGACATATATATTTTTAGCTCATGCTTCAATTATCACCTAGATAATGAGCTTAAATTGTCTCATCTTTATTTATCACACAGTAAATAAAGACGATTACCCGTGTGAGTGGGCTAATATCTAATATGTCCAAAATACTTTCTCAATAAATGCACTAAGCATTATTATGCATAAATGTCATACAAACTCATAAGTATCAATAATGATAACAAATATCATTAACTGTGAACTTTGGGAAAATTCAGTACTCCCACTTTTACGCACTTCTAGAGATTTCAATATAAGGAACTAATCCATTTGTCAACACATGACTAAGGAAAACATCTCTAGAGATTCACTTCGTCAGAAGATCTACTATCATTCTCTGCATATATATGTACTGTATGTCACATCTTTTCGTACAATCATATCTTTCACAAAATTATATTTTGTGACTTTAGTTTGGTCTTCTAATGGATCTTCAGTGTAGCTATTGCTGCTTGGTTATCACAATTAACTAATAATTGATCCCGCAGCATCCTTAGCGACACTTCACTGACCCAAACATCTCTTCAAACCAAACACCTTTTTGTACTGCTACTGATAACACCACGAGATCAATTTCTATCGTGGATAAGGCTCTACACTTTTGCTTCTTACTACTCCAAGATATTGTGCCACTGCACAGTAAGAATGCAAGCCCAGAGGTAGATTTTCTCTCATTTAAACATCTTCCTCAATCAATATCAGTGTAGCCTTCAAGACGTAGATCTCTACCTTGAACTCAGTAAAAAATTGACAGTACTTTCTAGATACATCAGGATTCTCTTGATGGCAATCCAATATGTTTGACCTATTAGAGTGGTACACATACCATTCCAACTGCATAACAAATATTAGGTCTTGTACACATCACAGTGTACTTCAAGCATTCAAGCACTAACATATGGAACATTTTTCATTTCTGCATTTGCTTGTGGAGTCTTAAGACATATTTTGCGCCTCATAAACGAATCCTTTAACATTTGCCTAACCATTCCCATTGGATAGAGAGATACCAGGAATCTCTCTAAGCCAAAACTGGGTTGGCATAGGTATAACACCACCTGGCGAATAAGCCACGCATGTAATAGGAGTATGATCGGGTTTATAGTCTTGCATACAAAATCATTCGATGAGTTTATCCATATAAGTCTATTGTGAAAAAGATCATAATCTTTTTGAACGATCTTTTTGAACGATCTCTTGAAATCTTAATTCCAAGAATATATGCAACTTTACCCATATCTTTTTATTGCAGAATTGGAACATAACCAACTCTTGACTGTATTAACAAACTCCATATTGTTTCAAGCAATCAGTATATCATTAACATATAATTGTCGCGACCCGTCTGAAAGCGGACGCAGCTAATGGATTACCGATCGCGGGCCCTGTTCCCCAGCACCGGAGTGCGGATCGCAGGCTTTGGATCGGCGCGGGCCCTCCCAGGCCCATACCAAATCGCGGCGGGAGTTTTCTTTTAATGGGTTCGACGATAAGAGTCGATCGCTTTCGACCTTAGTGTGGTCGTGGTGGCATGTGCAACTTGTGCATGTATTTGGAGTTGCCACCGGTCTTTCTTGGAGGGTAGACCGGAAACCTTACTGACCGATTGGGAGAGATCGATCAATTCTGCGGAACCAGAGATTTTGGGTTCGGGGACTTGGTTACGCTGGTGTCATTACCAACGCCCTTTCGGTACCTAACGTGAATGATTTTCCTAGCTAAGAGTTCATCTAGGCGAGTGGAATACGAATCATAAATCTAGGAATTCATGCAAATATGAATGACTATCCAAGCGATCACAATCAATAATAAAATGCGCAAATCGATGAATCCAAATATGCAAAATAAACACACCAAATCAACATGACACTCCTAATAAGGCTCTATTAGCCTAAAGAAGTTTCAATCAAGCTTGAGAATTTTTTTATAATAAATTTTATTTTGACATTTTGTGATTTTTTTTTATTTTTAATAATTTTTTTATTTATTGATTAATAATAATAATTATTTATTATTTAAAAGGGCCGGGTCCGGGTCGGTTTCCCGGACCTAGGTCAGGCCCGTCGGGCCTTGATCAGGTCCGGGTGAGAGGACCCGAATTGGGCCCCAACGGCATAAAAAAATCAGGCCCACTTTTCCTTTCCTTGTCCGAATTGGGCGCCCCAAGTGCAACAAGCCCAGCAGCTCTTTTGACTCTACCGCAGGCCCAGCTCTAGCTTGAAACAACAAGCCCAACCAGCTATACCCGAACTCATCTCCTCAATCCTCTCGGGCAGACCAAATCGAATCATTCAAACCCAAACAGTCCAAAAATAACGTGGAACAACCCTACTTCTACTGTTCATCGTCTTCTCCATGCATGCAAAAAAGAGACCGACGCCTGCAACCATGACCAAGCCTTCGCCTTCCGTTGGGACACGCTCGGCACCACCGTCAGAGTGCCGACCGATTCTGCCCGTGTCCGTGCCCGCTGGTATTCGCCAAGGACAGCCACCGCCGAAACCGTCGGCCTCCACCAAAGTCGACTACGAAACGAGAAGCATCGCGTGCGCTCCCGCCGTGCTTAGCTTCTTCTTTATGTCGCAGATCCCCCTCATGCAAGACCCAACGACGCCACTTTCCTTCAGACGTCCAGCCTTCGCTCGCCGCACCAATGTACCGCCAAGCTCCGCTCGCCAGGCTGAGTTAGCTTTTCCGACATCGAAATAGCGACGCCAAGATCCGCTCATACGCTGCGGCCTCTGGCTCGGCCTCTATTTCGCCGGTCTCGTCAACTCAGTCGGCTCACCATCGGCTTCACGAGTCTTCTTCGCAGAGCAACGAATTGGTGGCCTCCGTAATGTGATGCTCGAACCAGTCCGACCTCGCTGGGGAATGTCCGCCGGTCGGAGACCTTCACCAGCGACCTCCCGAACACCAGGCCGGCATTGAGCTAGCGATCCTCATGGTCAATATGGACCGCCGAACCCACATCATCCAAGCTAGTCGCGCAACCGCTCATGGTTCGAGCCTCCTCATGCCCCAGAATCCCGCAGGACTTCGGACCTCGAACACCTCTAACGCTTCACTTGGTCTTGAGGGACCGACGACCACCCAGACGAGTTCAACCGAGGCTCAAGCATCCACCAACCCCCCAACTCGCAAGGTTGAGTTTCACTGACAGGTTTCTCACTCAAAAGGACCGCCCACAGTTCAACACCGAGCAAAACAGGGAACTAATGGCTAAAACTAACGGGTGTACATGATCAACGAACTGAGAAAAAGGCCGGAAGCTTGAGAACAGACATAGGTATTTCACGAAGCGAACCGGCAAATCACAATAGGACCGTAGAGGCCAAAACGACGCATAAACCTGAGGCTTGCCGGTCCGAAAAAAAAAAAGAGGTTCTCGGGCCGACGAGCTACGGTACCAGAATAGGATAACCAAGCCTAAAAGAGGAAGCCAACCTTTACGCACGAAGTCGCCGGCGAGCCTCCGAAAACCAGCGGCTGTGCTTGTTCTTTCAGGGCTTCCTTCGAGTTCAACTGCTTGCTCTCCTTCACTCATATGGACGCTGGCACTGGTGCAAGCTTGCGTTGCTCGTCGTGCTTGCGTCGCCGCTGATCCGCGAGGCTGGCCATGACGACGACGACCGATCCACCATGGCCTGCCCGCCCACCTTTCGTCCACCAGCTTCTTTTCTTCTTTTCTTCCCCTTTTGTTCTCTCCCTCATCTCTTATTTTATTCTTCTTCTTTTTTGCTTGGTTCCTCGTGGAGGATTGGGATTTGGTGCCATAAATGTAGGGGTGACATTAAATCTGGGCCGTTCAATTCAAAATGAACGGTCCAGATCAATCCACAGTTTTTTTAGTGGGAAATGATGTGGACTGATCTGGACTGTTCATTTTAAATTGGACGGTTCAGATCGATCAATGGTAGGGAATGGTAGGGATTTCCAATGGTAGGAAATCCGGATCCCCTCGTGGAACCCTTTTTCCACAGATTCCTCCTCCTCTTCTTTTTTTTTTTATGGCGCCGTTCGTTCCACTATCCCTTCATTCCCCTATCCATTTGTCGACCAGTTCTCATTTCGAACCGTCCCAATGCATATCACATGTTGATTGACGAAATGAATAAGGAATGGCAAACTTCGCAGTTGATGAATGCTATTTATTTATTTATTTTGTCAAAAAGGGTTGATCAAAAATTAGATGTCAACAATAATGATAAAATCACATATTGATCTTAGGATCTTTTGATATATACGCTATGATTTTCATCAATCATTATAAAATCATATGCCACTAATGTATTATAAGAAAGCATATACCATTATCTCGAAGACTGCTTAAGGCCATATATCGATCTCAAAAGTCGACATACTTTTTATTCTTGGCCAATTGTAACAAACACAGCAAGTTGTTTTTCTTAAAATTTCTTCTTTTAATTCTCCATTGAGAATTGCAGTCTTTACATCCATATGATGTAATTCAAGATCCATACTAATCACAATTGCCGGACTAGGGTGAATTGAGGTAAATCTCACCATAGAAGAACAAACCTCTTCCCAATCAATTACTTCTAATTGATTATACCTTTTCACCATAAGGCGATCCTTATATGTCTCAATCGAGCCAATAGCTTTACGCTTTGATTTGAGAACACACTTGCTCCCAATGGCTTTATGTCAATTCGAAAGATCAACCAGTTCATCTCATTGACTCCATCTCTCTTTCCATTGCTTATATCTACTTTTCCTTATCAGGGTAAGTCGGAGCCTCATTTACATTCCTTGGCTCATCCTCTTCTTGTGGAGCGACCATGAAAATTTTACCTTCAATGTCTATAACGTCGACAAAACGATGGATAATGCTTTTGCGACTTGTTCGCTAAATTGAGGATTGTACACTTAGTACATCAAGCTCCATTACACTCCCACTTGGCAACTTATTCGCTGTATTGAAGATTGTACACTTAGTACATCATTCTCCATCCCACTCCCACTCGGATTGAACAACAACAACATCTCGTTCATGCCAAGCCGTTGCAATTGAGAAGATCGTACACTTAGTACATCATTTTCCATTATGCTCCCACTCGAATCAGATAATGATGGCATTTTCTTCACATCAAGTGATTGCAATTGAGACTCGTTTGAAACAAATTCCCCACTTCTCACATTGCTCCCACTTGGATGGATGCCCCAATAGTATCATTATCACTATCCAAGATCTTAAATGGGGAATAGTCTTCACTTGTCTCACCCTTTTTCAGAAAAATTTCATTCACTAAGAATGTGACATCTCGTGATTCATATTCAGTTACACTTCCCACTTTCTTACTCACCTATAACGCATTTCCTTTTGAGTGCTCTTAGTATCTCATGAAGATACTCTTTTTGCCTCTAGAGCCTAATTCCCATACTAGTGGGAGAAATCGTGTATATAAGAAGCATATCAAAATCTGAGAAAACTCAAATCTCATTTTCAACCTGTCCACAACTCATATGGAGTGGTAGAAACTGATTTAGAAGCCACACGGTTAAATATCTAGATAGCAATCAACAAAAAATTTCACCCCAAAAGGTGATAGACAAATTAGCATGTGCTATCATAGACATAACCATTCTCATTGGGGCCTATTTCTTCTCTCTGCGACTCCATTCTATTGAGAAATCGCTGGAATAGTCAATTGTCTTTCTTTTCCTTTTTCATCACATAAATATCTGAACTAATCAGATAGATTTTCTTGACCTCGATCGGATCGCCTTTTTTTAAAATAATTTTTTTAAAGCTCAAAAATAGAATTTCTTGAAGCAACTTATGCCTCAAATTTATGAGAAATAAAAAAAAAAATATCCGAATCGAGTGTAATAATCTATAGTGTGATGAATTAAACAGGCCATGCCTTATTCTCACATATGCTGAATCACATGTCTCAATGAATCAACTACAAAGGAAACTCGGCTCTTGTTCCTTTTCCAAATGGTTTGCTCATTATCCGTTCCGCTAGGCAATACTCACAAATAGGCAAATCGACATTTTCAATATTGCCCAATAAGCCCTCTTTAGCTTATCTAAATATTTGCCATTGGGCTAATGTGACCCTACCTAGCATGCCACATATTCACATCATCGCAAAAGATGTTAATAGTGAAAAACTAATATTCACATTATTGTACCTAACAATCGGTACAATGAAACCATCTAGAACCATAATAACTTGTCCCCAACGACAAGTCATGACCACCGTTATGAAAGTTCAAACTGAAATCAAGTTTAACCAAAACTAATATGGAAACTATATTCCATTGAGTTTTGGGAGCATATAACACAATATGTAGAAATATGGTGCGATCACTGCGCATTTTCAATTGGCAAGTGCCAATCTCTTTAACTTCCACACATGAATTATTTTCCACATTTATCCACTTTGCTCCATGTCGAAGTCGTTGAAATTCCACTAAGGTATTTCTATCTTTCGTTACATGGTATGTGGCTCATAAGTCTATAATCCACAAAGAATAAGATTCAGTTACAAAAACTGAACTAGAGATTTAAGTAACACTCTCAAGTGCACAAAATCCTTATTATTATTATTATTATTATTATTATTATTATTATTATAACTTTTTTTTGGTTCACCACAGTCATGAGCAAAGTGACACTTATTGCCACATTTAAAACATTTCACTCTTGAGATGTTTTTCTTGAAAGGACATTTCCTTTCTCATGTCGGTTAAACTTCGATTTCCATCCTAAAGGATTTGTTATTTTATCCTTCCCACTTCTTGAACCCACCTTGATGCTTATGCCTGGAGCACGAAGCTTCATTTGGTCTAGAAACAGTATTCTAGTTCAAGACAGCGCATAACGTCCTCAAAAGTCTTTACTTTTTATTGTGGATCAAGTGAATTTTCATATGCACACAGCTATGAAGTATGTAACAAATTACTGCTTGCACTTGCTACTCATCAGTCAAAAAAATGGTCTACTTCATGTAGTTCACTTATCATGTTTGACACGTCACAAAAGTCATTTCATATTCTGGCCATGAAGCATCATATAAGTGTCAAAACTTATAGTGATCTGTCTCAACTTGGTGACCGATGTCTAACCAAATTTAGTGTTTAATGCCTCCCACTTGACTCTGGCATTTTCATAAATGCCTGTACTCATGCATAAAACCATTTTTCATGCTACTCAGCAATATATGCGAGCAATTGAGTTCATCCTTTTTCCGTGCAGCAAATGTCGGCTGTGCAGTATTCTCATCATCAGGTGTTTCCATAACTAGGTCAAGAGCTTCAAATTCTTCTTTCTTTTCATAGTACAAACTGGATTTTCATATTCCAATTTTCATAAATTTTTGCCATCCAATTTCTCCTTTGTTTCGCTAAACGCGTAACCATTGTTTATGAACTCGAAGTTCTATAGACATGCATTCACGGACCATTGATGCCTAACATTTATGCATCTATTTTACACTAACTAATTATATTAATAGATAATTTCACATTATTGTGGAAATTCTCCTATATTTTGATTCTGACAAAACTATCAAAAGGATTTGTATAATGTTTTATGATGCAGAAAGAATGAGTGAACAGCAGGTTGTGTGGATCTATTTCTGTCACGAGGACGAAGGGTCAGAAGGAGTGCTTCTGGACCAAGTGTCAGATGGAGTGCTTCTAGATCGAGTGTCAGATGGAGTGCTTCTGGATCAAGTGTCAGAAGGAGTGCTTCTAGACGAAGGGTCAGATGGAGTGCTTCTGGACGAAGGGTCAGATGGAGTGCTTCTAGACGAAGGGTCAGATGGAGTGTCTCTGGACCAAGGGTCAGATGCAAGTGCTTCTGACGAGGTCAAATGGAAGAGCTTTTGACGAGGTGAGATGGAAGAGCTTCTGACGAGGTCAGATGGTAGTGCTTCTGAGGAGGTCAGATGGAGTGCATCTGAAGACTGTCAGATGGAGCTGCTTCTAAGGGTCAGGTTCAACATGATCGTCCATTTCGTGCAACTATCCATATACAGTGACAGATATACCTTATCAAATCTTCGAATTACCATTCCATGATAACTGATCTAATTCAGGAAGTTCTTTATAAAGACGAAACTTGAAATTAGTCAGTTTCTGCATCTCCAAAACATTAAGACCCACATATGGCAGGTTTCCGATCAAGGCAAGGTTCCTTATGAAAATTTGTGATATTTGATTGACATGATGTCCCTTCCAAACAATCAAGGGATTTTCTACAATTGATTATTATCTTCCCAAAATATCTCTTTGGGGACCAATACAGATTTACTATACTTATGAAAAATGGAGATTTAGTTGTATGGGCAACTAAATCAGAAGGGTTCAATATCTTCTTCAACGGTCCTCATATCTTCTAAGATACAGTCTCGTTCAATCACGATTGATGACGTCAAATCAAGGATTGAATAGCGATCTCTTGGCCGAGCATCCAACGGCTAGTTTGGAGGCAGGGAAGTATAAAAGAAGAACCATGGCGATCTGAGAAGATGACAAGAACAACAATCCAAAAGTGCAAGCGTGATTAGAATTGTACCCAAAATCATTCTGAGTGCTCAAAATCTCATTCGTTGTGAGAATCTGTAAGAGAGAGAAATCAAGTGGTTGAGTGATTGTAATTCTCTTGATTCTTCATAGTGAAATCCAGCCGATCGACTGTCATCGTGGGAGAGTGGACGTAGGTTTGAAAAATCGAACCACTATAAACTCAGCGTGCTCTATTCTCTTCCCTACTCTGTTGCTGCGTTTGAATTGTGTACTATTTCCTACTGATCGCATATTGAAATTATCATTAATTCCGCAAGAAATTTCAATATAGTTGTGTATTCACCTATTCACCCTCCCTCTATGTGATATTGCTAAATCCAACAATTGGTATCAGAGCAGGTTGTTCACATTTACGAAGTGTTTATTAACTTCAGAGCTAACGATATACTATGTCTAGCAATCATTCTTCAGGAGCAGGCGATTCGCACTTTGCCAATAAGCCACCATACTTTGATGGGAAGGAATACAATATGTGGAGCAACAAGATGAAATGGTTCTTTAAGGCGTATGATGATTTGATGTGGGATGTTGTAACAAATGGTATTGTACTAAATGCTGCCACAAGTACAACATCTGAAAATGAAACAAATCTCACCACGACAATGACTGAGACTGAAAAAGCCAAAAGACGAAGCTTGGATTCCAAAGCTGTTAATGCATTATTTTGTGCTTTATCAACTCCTCTTTATAATCGTGTTTCAGAGGAAGAATCTGCCAAAGGAATATGGGATAGGCTTCATATCACCTTTCAAGGAACAAATAGAGTGAAGGAAACAAAACTCAGCATTTTACTGAGTGAATATGAAGCATTTCAAATGAAATCTGACGAATCTATTGTTGATATGATAGACAGGTTTCAAAGTCTAGCAAGTGGACTTGCAAGACAAGGTGCACCAATTGCTGAGGCGATGCAAGTGAGAAAGATACTAAGAGGACTCACGGACGAATGGAATTATGTCAAACCTTCCATACAAGAATGTCAAACAATCAGACAGCTTTCGGTGGATGAGCTAGTTGGGACACTACAATCCTATGAAACAGAACGAGCAAGCAAAAAAGGAGATCAAAAAGGTAAGAAATCAATTGCATTGAAAACTAAAATTGCTCAATGTTTGTCTGACACAGATAATGAAGATGAAGATGATGAAGAACTTGCACTTATGGTAATGAAATTTAGAAAAATGGCTCGAAAAGCTAGAAACTTCAAAGGAAAGAAACCTTTGAAGAAGATTGATAAAAAAAATTCTCTCAAAATGAGTCGCAAGAAAGCAAAGATGTAATATGCTTTCACTGCAAGAAAGCAGGACATATCAAGCCAAATTGTCCAATGCTAAAGAGAGATAGGGTCAAGTATGAGAAGTACAAGAAGGCTTTAAAGGCAGAAACATTAAGTGATTCCGATGAAAGTGAAGACTACGCGAACATTTGTTTGATGGCAAAATCAGATTCAGAATCAGATTCAAGCTCAGATTCAGAAACTGAGGTAAGCTCATCTAATCTCCCTGATGAAGTTACAGAGTATATAGATGAACTTTGCAAAAGTTACAAAGAAACTCTTGAAAAAGTTTCTATTTGAAAAGGAAAACTTTTCCTTAAAACAGCAGAATATTTCTCAAAAAGAAAAAATTGAGCTTTTACAACATGAATTTCATCAGTTGAAAGAAAGTCATGATCTCATTTCAAAAGATAATGATTCTCTTAAAGAGAAAATCAATGAGACTTCAAAAAGGTTTTCACAAAGTTCAAAAACTTTGGACAATATTATCTCTAAACAAATACCTCTTAATGATAGATCTGGTTTGGGTTTTAAATAGGGAAGTGTTTTCAAAAATAGTTTTTCTAAAACAAATTTCTACAAACCTACTATTACTGTTTATAGAAGGCACTTTTATGGACAGTTTACCAAATCTCACATACATCAGCTTTGTGTAAATTGTGGTGATTTTAACCACACTAAAGACTCATGCAAAAAGGTCTGGAGACCCGTTAAAAGATCAAATCCTACTAACATCTGGAGACCCGTTAAAAGATCAAATCCTACTAACACTGAAGGACCCAAGAGAGCTTGGGTACCAAAAGAAATAGTGAGTTGCTCATTTCTTGCAGGTACCAAAGAGAAAAAAAGACAAGTGGTTTCTGAATAGTGGTTGCTCAAGTCACATGACCGGAAACCCAGATGTATTCATATCTCTTTCAAAATGTGATGGTAGAAGTGTGTCATTTGGAGGAAAGAACAAAGGAAAAGTCATTGGAAAAGGAAATATCAAGGTTGGAAATCTGACGATTAAAGATGTTTATCTTGTCAAAGGACTGAGCTACAACTTGATTTCTGTAAGTCAACTCTGTGACTCTGGTTATGAAGTATACTTTCAAAATCTAAAGTGCACAGGTATGAGCAAGGACAAGAAGCAATCCTTCACGGGTCAAAGGCATGGAAACATTTATCTCTTAGATGTTGATTCTAATCCTGAAAATGCAAAATGTCTTATTTCTGTTAAAGATGAATCTGATCTTTGGCACAAAAAGTTAGGTCATATTAGTGTAAAGCATATATCAAAGCTCTCCAAATAGGGACTTGTTCGAGGGTTACCTCAAACAAAGTTTGAAAAAGAAGGACTAGGTCATGCCTGTACACTAGGTAAGTAGGTAAGAAGTTCTTTCAAGTCTGTAAATCAAGTCTTCTCTAAGCAATGTTTGCAGCTGCTTCATATGGATATTTTTGGACCAAACAGAACCTTAAGCCTTGGAGGTAAGAAATATTGTCTTGTTATTGTTGATGATTTCTCTAAATTTACATGGGTGTTGTTTCTTGCTCACAAAAGTGAGGCTTTTATATCTTTTTCAAAATTGGCAAAATGAATTCAAAATGAAAAAGACTGTACTATTTCTTCCTTAAGAACAGATCATGGGGGAGAGTTTGAAAATCAAGGTTTTTCAGATTTTTGCATTGAATTAGGGATTCAGCATAATTTCTCTGCTCCGTATACTCCTCAACAGAATGGGGTAGTAGAAAGGAAAAACAGATCTTTGCAAGAAATGGCAAGAACTCTTTTGATTGAGAGTAAGATTGCATCTCATTTTTGGGCAGAAGCTGTTTCCATAGTTTGTTATATCTTAAACTGAATTTCTCTCAGACCTCTCACTGAGAAAACTCCCTATGAAATCTTCAAAGAAAGAAAGCCTGTTGTTGCATATTTTCATGTATTTGGTTGTAAGTGTTTTATCCTAAAGAATGCTAATGATCGCATTGGAAAGTTTGATGAAAAATCAGATGAATGAATTTTTCTAGGATACTCAACAACGAGCAAAGCCTACAGAGTCTACAACAAAAACACTCGTGTTGTTGAAGAATCTGTAAACATCAAGTTTGATGAAATTTGTCAGACTGATGAATCCGAATTCAGTTATATACTTCCTCAAGTCTCGGATTCACAGGAAGAATCAGAAGAAAAGAAAAACTCATATGCGAATACTGGTTCGGAAAACGTTCAGAAGGAAGCTCACTCAAATGAAGAAAAGCTAGTAGACGAACATAATGAACCTACAACTTCTTCAAATGACTGCTTCGACAAAAATTGGAAGCATAAGTCAAGTCATCCAAAGGAACTCATCATGGGAAACATATGTGATGGCATCAAGACAAGATCCAAGTTTAAGCAAGCAATGAGTAACATAGCTTTGGTATCTGAATTGGAGCCGAAGGGAATTGAAGATGCACTAGCAGATGAGAACTGGATAAATGCAATGCAGGAAGAGCTACATCAGTTCAAGGTCAACAATGTTTGGGAATTAGTCAACAGACCAAAAAATCGTCCAGTAATTGGAATAAAGTGGGTATTCAGAAACAAACTGGATGAAAAAGGAAAAGTTGTAAGAAACAAAACAAGACTCGTAGCAAAAGGTTACTCTCAAGAAGAAGGAATAGATTTTGATGAGACTTACACACCTGTTGCCAGGTTAGAAGCTATCAGGCTATTACTTGCTTATGCTTGTTACAATGACTTTAAACTCTTTCAAATGGATGTGAAAAGTGCATTCCTTAATGGCTACATCAAAGAAGAGGTCTATGTTGAACAACCCCATGGCTTTGAAGAACCTAGAGGAAAAGATCTAGTCTATGTGTTAAAAAAGGCACTTTGTGGACTAAAACAAGCACCTCGTGCTTGGTATGAAAGGTTGAGTAACTTTCTATCCCAACACAATTTTACTAAAGGTAATGTAGACACTACCCTTTTTATCCAAAAACAAGGTAATGATATTCTTTTGGTTCAAATTTATGTTGATGATATTATCTTCGGTTCTTCTAATGAGCTACTCTACAAGAAATTTTCTAAAGTGATACAAGAAGAATTCGAAATGAGTATGATGGGAGAGTTGCGTTTCTTTCTTGGACTTCAAATTCATCAATCTCAGAAAGGAACATTCATATTTCAAGAAAAGTATGCACTGGAAATAGTGAAAAAGTTTGGTTTGGAAAGTTGCAAGAAGACAGAAACTCTCATGTCTCACTCCTCCAAGTTAGATAAAGATGAAGATGAAAAAGAAGTTGATCCTAAGCTATATCGAAGCATGATTGGATCACTACTATACCTTACAGCTCTAAGACCAGATATCCTATACAATATTTATTTGTGCGCAAGATTTTAGTCAAGCCCAAGGGAATTACACCTATCAGCCGTCAAAAAAATAATCAAATACATTGGGACTTATCCCAATTATGGTTTGTGGTATTCTAAATCTTCTGATTTTACACTAAAAGGTTACTCAGATGCAGATCTTGCAGGTTGCAAAATTGATAGGAAAAGTACATCTGGAACTTGCCAGCTCATAGGAAATATGCTTATATCTTGGTATTCCAAGAAGCAAAGTACAGTGGCACTCAGCACAGCTGAAGCAGAATATGTATCACTTGGAAGTTGCTGCGCTCAGATTCTATGGCTAAAACAGCAGCTCAAAGATTATGGTGTTGAAGATACAAATATGGAAATCCAGTGTGATAACACAAGCGCCATAAATCTTACCAGGAATCCCATACTTCACTCAAGAGCAAAGCACATTGAGATGAGACATCATTTCATACGTGATCCTGTTTAGAACGGTGATTTTAATATTCAATATATTGATACAAAAAATCAGCTAGCAGATATTTTCACAAAACCCTTGGATAAGGAATCCTTTAATTTTATAAGAAACAAATTGGCCATCATTAACCCTCTGTCTTAATCATATTTTAGATCAGAAAAAACGTCAGAAGAAGCATCAGAAGGAGCGTCAGTGTCACGTCCCGAGTCCTTCCGAGCACGTTGCATCGCCCTACTGCCGTACTTGTTTAACTTCTTTCCCAGGATACAACGGCATGCACTAGATAGTGTGACTCATATGCACATGCGGAAGCGGCATACATAACTCCATGCAATACATAACAAGATGACTTGAGGAAAGAAACACCATTACATAACATGAAACAGATCCAGTCTTACAACATAGACATGAACTACCGTACATAATGGGGGCTAGAGGAAAGATGTTAGCCTACTCAAAATAAATCATCACTAAGGGACAGGCGTCGCCATCCAGAGGGACACTCCAAAAGTCAGAGGTTACTACTACGCCTAAGGGTCAGGCTCACTACTGCCGGATCAGACATCGGGGGCTGCGGGGTGGTACTCTACCCAGTCGCCCGGCTGCAGCTCCTCTGGGGCTTCTTCTTCTTGCTCTGACTCGGAATACACTGGAACGTCTTCCTCTTCTGAGTCGGACCCTAAGTCCATGGGTTCGCCCAAGGCACCTATAATCCCCCACTCAAACCCTGCCTCCTCCACGGGATCGTCGTCGGCATCAGAAGGCTCGATGACCTCGCCATCTGCAACGGGGTTCTGTGACTGCACCACCGAAAAGCCCATACCTGGCTCGAGGTCGGTCTCCGGGTCAGAAATCTCGCCATCGGGAGGGTACACGATCATCGGATCTTGCTCATCGATAACGTCCCAAGGCACATCAAAAGATCTCAGGGGTCCCCAAGTAGTGTCGCCGTCTCGATACCACCACGCTGCGTACCTGTCTGGCCTCCAGTGATCTGCCCCTTCGTCCACCCAAACTGTGCTACGCTCACTAATAAAGACCCTATCCTCCTCCAATGGGTACTCGATAACGTACTTCTCGGTCATTACTAGTACCCCAAAAGCTGGCGGCGGCATGATCAGGGCTTGGGGTTTGAAAATGTAGGTCCCACGATGGGGTGAGATAAACTCAATAAGCTAGTCCTAACCCTAAGCTAGGCACTTGGGATTTCCAGACACTCCCAAACATATGCAATGACCAATTATATAAAATCAGGCAAAAGGCATGCGATAACTCAATTAAAGCACAAATTGACATAAAGTTCACCAATCTAGGCTAGGCTTGGCTTCGTACCCTGGCACTTAATATCTCATAATATAGAGGATAACTTATACATATGATACGACTGTAATTCTCATGGCTCAGCCCGCGTAATAACGCCTCAGGCTTAGTTAACCAATGAACCCGCGTTTAACGCATCAGGTTCCAAATGCCATCTCTCATGACCCGCGTTTAACGCCTCAGGTCTATCCCGCGTTTAACGCATCAGGATATCATTAAGCCCCATGTTTAACGCATCAGGGCGCTATATGCACATAGGCTTATAATTCAACCAATTATAGCATAATGCAATCACATGTGCATAACGTCCATACAAGGACCATTCGGCCATTGACATCACAATTCCATATCGTAGCATTTCATCACATCATAATCAATCAAGGCCATTTCAAGACTTCGCGATTAATCATATTTTGATTGGAATAACTCACTTGTTATCACCATGGCCATTCGGCCCTGTCACAATTCCTCAAAGCCATTCAATCAATTATGCCACATAGCCCATTAAATAGTCACACAAGGCTAATTTTCACCACTATGGCGCCACTCAATCAATCAATCCCCACATTAGAACCTACGACCAGAATTCAAATAAGAACGTTTGAACACTTTCAAGCCACGTATCACCAAGGCTACCCTTGGTCGAATACATCTAGGCGCAAACAAGGGTTTCAACATCACAATTAGATTCTAGCAAGGTCTAAAACTTCGAACGGTACCACAAGCCATTCAGCCACTATGAGGACACGCCCAATATCCTAATCCAACCATGGTTCTAACATTTCATGAGCTCCAAATCACCAATACAATCTGTCCAACAAAACACAGATTCGGATTCCACGGAGTTCCCGCCAAAACAGCCCACTAAACTCATCAAATTCAACCCTCATTCGGTCCTTCCATCACTAAGGTCCTAACATAAGGTTAGAACAAGCTTACCTAGCTCAAAATTCCAAGAAAATCGGTTGAAAATGGCTGAAGGTGGCACGGCGCACGGTGGCTCCTCGACGAACAGGTCTGGCCTCTAGGAGTTCCATGCGAAAACAACCAAGAACAAACCTTAATACCACTCCTAACACAAGTCTGTAACCTCCTAACATGCCTACCTAGGCACCAAGAGTCACTTACCTCAAGATCAAACAAAACTCCTCAAGAACAGCCCCGGTTTCCTCCCGGTTCGGTTCTGATCAGCAGCAGCTCGGGCGGCCTTCGGGCTTGAACGGGGCTTCTTCGCGGCTCAAGGGTGAGAGGAGGTGGCGTTGGTGATGGCTGAGGGTGGTGGCACGACGTGGAGTGGCGGCTGGTAGCCAGTTCCATCGTGGGACGCCGAGAGGGAGAGAGCGAGCGAGAAGGAGATGAGAGCGTGAGAATGAGAGACAGGAGAGGGAGTCGACTGAATGAGGGGGTGAGAGAGCTTATGAGGGAAGGAATTTTAGAGGGAAAAGGGATGAGTGGGGGTTGGTAATAGGGCAAGGTACATGAATAGTTGTTTGGAGTGACATGGTGTAAGAGGGTTGGTAGTGGGGTAGTCACTCATCAATTCAATCAAGTCTCTTCCTAATCACTCTTGTCAACTCACCAATCAAAGGAACAAATGACCATAAGGCCCTCAAGAATTCGGCCAAGGGTGGGGATAGGGAATGTCCATTTTTCCCTCCTCTATTTCTAAGAGGAAAAGCACTAACTTAAGGATATAAAGGCAATCTCCTAATCGTCGGTCTGAATTTCGCTTTTCTGACTTATACGAGGCTAATTCTAATCTTAACAACTCTCCGACGAGGCGACGTCCAAGGTTACTCCTTTGTGATCTCCGAATGTCCGGCCTCCAATCTCGAAGTCCAATCCATGCCTAAATTCACTTAATTGTCATTCCAGCGCGTCTCAGACTAACGGGCGGATCTTAGGAGTTACGCGTATCGACCCATGACTAATGTCACGTTTAAGGGTTACTCGAGCCACGACGGCTTTGGTTGTCATGTAATCGCGAGGGTCAATCACTAGTCCCGAAGGTTACGACCGTTAGGAATCGATTTAGGGTAATTCGCAAATCACATCATGGTCATACGGAATCACCCGTGAACCAATCGCATGACACTAGCAAATCGTTCTAAAACTATTCTTAGATCGACCTTTAGCGGTCCAAAATATTTCCTCGACGATCCTTATGGTCAAAGCGTCAACTCGTGGTTAAGTTCTTTGGTCAACGTACTTTAAATCCTATATGGCCATCCCTCTTTGGTTGGTCGACTCGAGAGTGATCAATTCTGAGTGAGATTAACTGGAATACATCGATAGACATTCATTCATTAATAAGCTTCGAGATAGGGTCAGAATTCAGAATGTCACAACTCTTCCCCCTTACAGAAATTTCGTCCTCGAAATTTACATTACAACCACCTACTCAAACAAATGGGGGTGCTGACGCCTCATCGCTTCCTCACTTTCCCAGTGGCTCCTTCTATTCCATGGTGCTCCCAGATCACTTTCACTAGTGGGATCGTCTTGTTCCTTAGGACTTGCTCCTTTCTGTCCTCGATCCTAACAGGCCTCTCCACATACGATACTCGATTGTCCACTTCTATCACTTCGTGGTCCAATACATGAGTCACGTCCGGTTCATACTTCCTCAGCATCGACACATGGAATACATCGTGAACTTGTAATAAACTTGGCGGCAAGGCGAGTCTATAGGCCAAAGTCCCAATCCGCTCTAAGATTTCAAAAGGGCCTACATACCTCGGACTCAGCTTTCCTTTCTTCCCAAACCGAGATAATCCCTTCATCGGTGACACTTTCAAGAAGACATGATCTCCTACTTGAAATTCCAAGGTCTGTGCCGCTTGTCAGCATAACTCTTCTGGCGACTCTGTGCAGTTCTCAATCTTTCCCTTATGGCCTTTACTGCCTCAACTGACTGTTCCACTAGTTCATGGCCTGTTATGCTTCTTTCACCAACCTCATCCCAACATACCAGCGTTCTGCATGCTCTACCATACAATGCTTCAAACGGTGCCATTCCGATGCTCTGCTGGTAACTGTTGTTATAGGCGAACTCTACCAAGTTGAGCTGATCTTCCCAACCTCCTTTAAAATCCAATACACAAGCTCTCAGCATATCTTCAAGCGTCTGAATTATCCTTTCAGACTGTCCATCCGTCTGGGGGTGATAAGCGGTGCTGTACTGTAGTTTCGTCCCCAAAGCCTCTTGTAGGCTTTTCCAAAATGAAGCGGTAAACTTGGGATCTCTGTCTGAAGTAATCGTCACTGGTACTCCATGAAGACGAACTATGTACTTCATGTACAACTCTGCGTATCTATCCATCGTGAAATCTTTTCTTACTGTCAGGAAGTGTGCGGATTTAGTCAGTCTATCCACGATCACCCAGATCGAATCATGCCCTCTCTGACTCCTTGGCAAACCCATGACAAAGTCCATGGTGATGTGCTCCCACTTCCACTCGGGGATTTCCAAAGGCTGTAACATCCCACCAGGCTTACAATGCTGAGCCTTAACTTGCTGGCACGTCAAACACTTCGCTACATGCTTAGCTACGTCCACTTTCATTCCATTCCACCAGTAGTGCTGACGTAGATTCTGATACATCTTCGTGCTACCCGGATGGATACTATAGTTGCTCCTATGAGCTTCCGATAAGATCCTCTCTCTTAGCTCCTCGTCATCGGGTGCGCACAGGCGTCCACGAAACTTCAGAATCCCATCCTCAGATACTTGAAAGTCAGGTTTCCTTTTCGCGGCATCCATTTCCAGGATCTTTTGGATGTCGGGGTCCGTAGATTGCAACGCTTTCACTTTCTCATGAATCTCTGGTTCAATCCTCAACATGGCTAGGAGACAAGACAGCTGACAGACCTCAAGCTTAAACTCTGAATCTCTTATTTCTTCCAACAGAGTCCATTCGTTAACCATCATACGCGCGATGCTGGATTTCCGACTCAGCGCATCCGCAACCTTATTTGCCTTTCCGGGGTGATACAGAATATCACAATCATAGTCCTTGAGTAACTCCATCCATCGACGTTACCTCATATTCAACTCATTTTGGGAAAACAAATACTTCAAACTCTGGTGGTCCGTGTAAATCTGAAATCTTTCTCCACACAAGTAGTGCCTCTAAATCTTCAAGGCGAAGATGATAGCTGCTAGTTCCAGATCATGCGTCAGGTAATTCATCTCATGAGGTCTTAACTGTCGCGATGCATAAGCCACAACTCTTCCATGTTGCATCAGGACGCATCCTAATCTCTTCAGTGACGCATCACTATAAATCTCATAACCTCCAAGTCCAGAAGGAATTGTCAACACTGGTGCAATCGTCAAACGATGCTTGAGTTCCTGAAAACTCCTTTCACACTTATCCGTCCATTCAAACCGTGTATCCTTCTTTGTTAACCTCGTCAAAGGGGTGGCTATCGAGGAGAACTTCTCCACAAATCTCCTGTAGTAGCCTGCCAAACCTAGAAAGCTCCGAACTTCTGTCACTGACGTAGGTCTAGGCCAATTCGTTACTGCTTCAATCTTTGCTGGGTCCACCGAAATCCCATTTCCAGAGATGACATGTCCAAGGAACGCAACCTCGTTAAGCCAAAACTCGCACTTACTGAACTTGGCGTACAGCGAGTGCTCCCTTAACGTCCGTAGAACTATACTCAATTGTTCCTCATGCTCCTCAGGACTCTTTGAGTAAATCAAGATGTCGTCAATGAAAACGATGACGAACTGATCCAAGTACTCCTTGAACACTCGATGCATCAAATCCATGAAAGCAGCTGGGGCATTAGTCAATCCAAACGGCATGACTGTAAACTCATAATGCCCATATCTCGTCCGAAAAGCTGTCTTTGGTATGTCCTCCTTCTTAATTCTCAACTGGTGATAACCCGTCCTTAGGTCTATCTTGGAGAACACAGAAGCTCCTTGCAGTTGATCAAACAAGTCGTCTATCCTCGGCAGCGGATACTTATTCTTGACAGTCACCTGATTCAACTGCCTGTAGTCAATGCATAAGAGCAACGACTTGTCCTTCTTCCTTACGAACAAGACTGGCGCTCCCCAAGGCGACGCACTTGGACGAATAAATCCTTTGTCCAGTAGTTCTTGCATTTGAACCTTCAATTCCTTCAACTCCAACAAGGACATCCTATAGGGTGCCTTCGAGATCGGCTCCGTTCTAGGTGCTAACTCAATTACGAACTCTATTTACCTTTCTGGAGGCAACCCTGGTAACTCTTGAGGGAAGACATCAGGAAAGTCATGCACCACTGCTATATCCTCTAGCCTTGGTTCCTCTACGGTCAGATCCATCACGGCAGCTAAGTATGCTTGACATCCTTCGTCCAAAAGCCTAGTCACCTCAAGTGACGAAATCAAAGGGATTGAGGTTCCTCCTCGACTTCCCACAAACTCGAATCTATGGTGATAATTAGGATGCAAACGAATCACCCTGCTACCACAATCAACGATAGCCCTTTGTCTACTCAACCAATCCATTCCGATAATCACGTCAAAGTCAAACATATGCAACACAGCTAAATCTATCCGTTCCTCACTACCACCAATGACTATCTTACAATCTGGACAGCCTAGTGAAACCAACACTTTATCCTTCAACGGGGTGGTAACATGCAATATTACATCCAGCGGTTTCAATTCAATTCCAACCAAATCAGTAAACTGAGCAGATATGAACGAATGCGATGCTCCAGGATCAAACAAGGCATAGGCAGCATGATCACACAAAGTAACCGTACCTGTGACCATGCCAGACGCGTTCTCCGCTTCCCTTCGCGCCACAGCATACACCCTTCCCTGAGTTGGCGGCCTAATTGCGTTGTTCTGCTGGGCTCCAGCCTGCGGTCCCACTGGCGGTCGATTTCCTTGAGCTTGGGATCCTGGTACTTGGCTTGGGTAATTCCTTATGTGATGGCCCAGCTGGCCACACTTGAAGCAGGCACCCGTCCTGCTCGGGCAAGGTCCATTGCCATGCTTCCGCCCGCACAAGCGATAGTTCCAGTTCGACTGGTGAGCAGGTTTCCTAATATTCTTCCTGACTGGAGGGACAAAAAGTCGATTGCTCGCCATCGGCCTCTTGCCGAACTGGCAGTTATCCCTGGCAGGAGCGAATCGCGACCCAGAAACGAGTCCTCTTTCCTTCATATCCCTTTCCACTAATTGACCTCTTTCATAACCTTGTAGGTCCAACAACACCAACTAGCTGCGAAGGTCAGGTCTCAATCCATCTCTAAACCTTCTTGCCCTGTCCTCAAGGTCTTCAACTATCCTCGGGGCATACTTGGACATCCTTGTGAATTTAGCCTCATACTGGTCGATGGTCATCTGGTTCTGGCGGAGATTCTGGAATTCAACCATCTTCTGTTCTTGAGCCGCTCTGGAGAAATACTTAGCATTGAAAACTTCAGAGAAGACAGTCCAATTCGATTCCGTTCTTTCAGGGAAAACTCTTCCCTTGGTGGCCTTCCACCAATCGTTCGCAGTTCCACGAAGCTGGTACACAACTAGGATCACTTTCTCAGCCTCAGTACAACCCAGCACTTCAAATGCCTTCTCTAACTCCTCAATCCAAGCAGGGGCAGCTCCAGGGTCCCCTGTACTATCAAACTTCGATGGCTTCAGCTTCATAAAGTGCTCCATCAGCTGGCCCATCACGCGATTCCCTTGCCCTTGGGCATTACCACCTTCATTGTCATGCCCGTGGTTTCCATTATTCCCATTTGCTAGGTTGGCGGCAGTGACTGCAGCCTCAGCAGCCTGGGCGACGGCAGCAGCTCTTTCTTGGGCCTGCCTGCCCATCAAATTCCCGATTTCCTCTAAGATCCTCATGACTCCATCGTACCTAGGATCTTCCACCACTTGTGGTCTAGAGCTAGACGCTCCTCCAGCACCCCTGGTGCGGTTGCTCATCTTGCTAAGTCTCACAACACCTGAGTCACTATAATTCCATCCAGGAATTAGAGACCTAAGCTATTTACTTAAGTCTAGCAAGGCTACGCCACTATCACAGCAGCAATCACAGTTAAGACAATCATTACTCAAGCAACCATCAGAAGCATCACAATCGTACCACACATTCAGTTGCTTCAGCAACTTCACCAAATCACAATCAGCTATCCAATCTAGCAATCAGCAATCAACACTTAGTGCCAAGTACGAAGCCTTATAGCCTTAAGTCTACCAAAGATGATGTCAGCCAATATGCCAATCACGAGCGTCATTTCACATGTCATGCATTTAATTGCCTAACTCTAGCGAATCCCTAAGGTCTTGCAACCCAGTCATCCTCAAATCATCACACCTTATTACTCCAGTCCTCAACCAACTTGGATCGAACTGACCTTGCTCTGATACCAAACAAGAGGGGATGTCACGCCCCGAGTCCTTCCGAGCGTGCTGCATCGCCCTAGATAGTGAGACTCATATGCACATGCGGAAGCGGCATACATAACTCCATGCAATACATAACAAGATGACTTGAGGAAAGAAACACCATTACATAACATGAAACAGATCCAGTCTTACAATATAGACATGAACTACCGTACATAAAGGTGGCTAGAGGAAAGGGGTTAGCCTACTCAAAATAAATCATCACTAAGGGACACGCGTCGCCATCCAGATTGACACTCCAAAAGTCAGAGGTTACTACTACGCCTAAGGGTCAGGCTCACAACTGCCAGATCAGACATTGGGGGCCGCGGGGTGGTACTCTACCCAGTCGCCCGACTGGGGCTCCTCTGGGACTTCTTCTTCATGTTCTGACTCGGAATACATTGGAACGTCTTCCTCCTCTGAGTCGGACCCTAAGTCCATAGGTTCGCCCTCGGCACCTACAATCTCCCACTCAAAACCTGTCTCCTCAATGGGATCGTCGTCGGCATCAGAAGGATCGATGACCTCGCCATCTGCAACGGGGTTCTGTGACTGCATCGCCAGGAAGCCCATACCTGGCTCGAGGTCGGTCTCCGGGTCAGAAATCTCGCCATCGGGAGGGTACACGATCATCGGATCCTGCTCATCGATAACGTCCCAAGGCACATCAAAAGATCTCAAGGGTCCCCAAGTAGTGTCGCCGTCTCGATACCACCACGCTGCGTACCTGTTTGGCCTCTAGTGATCTGCCCCTTCGTCCACCCAAACTATGATACGCTCACTAATAAAGACCCTATCCTCCCCCACTGGGTACTCGGTAACGTACTTCTCGGTCATTACTAGTACCCCAAAAGCTGGCGGCGACATGATCAGGGCTTGAGGTCTGAAAATATGGGTCCCACGATGGGGTGAGATAAACTCAATAAGCTAGTCCTAACCCTAAGCTAGGCACTTGGGATTTCCAGAAACTCCCAAATACATGCAATGACCAATTGTACAAAATCGGGCAAAAGGCATGCGATAACTCAATTAAAGCACAAATTGACATAAAGTTCACCAATCTAGGCTAGGCTTGGCTTCGTACCCTGGCACTTAATATCTCATAATATAGATGATAGCTTATACATATGATACGATTGTAATTCTCATGGCTCAGCCCGCGTAATAACGCATCAGGCTTGGTTAACCAATGAACCCGCGTTTAACGCATCAGGTTCCAAATGCCATCTCTCATGACCCGCGTTTAACGCATCAGGTTCCAAATGCCATCTCTCATGACCCGCGTTTAACGCCTCAGGTCTATCCTGCGTTTAACGCATCAGGATATCATTAAGCCCCGCGTTTAACGCATCAGGGCGCTATATGCACATAGGCTTATAATTCAACCAATTATAGCATAATGCAATCACATGTGCATAACGTCCATACAAGGACCATTCGGCCATTGACATCACAATTCCATATCGTAGCATTTCATCACATCATAATCAATCAAGGCCATTTCAAAACTTCGCGATTAATCATATTTTGATTGGAATAACTCACTTGTTATCACCATGTCCATTCGGCCCCATCACAATTCCTCAAAGCCATTCAATCAATTATGCTACATAGCCCATTAAATAGTCACACAAGGTTAATTTTCACCACTATGGCGCCACTCAATCAATCAATCCCCACATTAGAACCTACGACCAGAATTCAAATAAGAACGTTTGAACACTTTCAAGCCACGAATCACCAAGGCTACCCATGGTCGAATACATCTAGGCGCAAACAAGGGTTTCAACATCACAATTAGATTCTAGCAAGGTCTAAAACTTCGAACGGTACCACAAGCCATTCGGCCACTATGAGGACGCGCCCAATATCCTAATCCAACCATGGTTCTAACATTTCATGAGCTCCAAATCACCAATACAATCTGTCCAACAAAACACAAATTCGGATTCCACGGAGTTCCCGCCAAAACAGCCCACTAAACTCATCAAATTCAACCCTCATTCGGTCCTTCCATCACTAAGGTCCTAACATAAGTGTTGACACCTGATTTTTTGACCAGGTCTTTTTAGTTTTATTTTTGAAAAATCACAAAACATTTATAAAAAGTCAAAAAATTACAAAATCAACTTTGGTGGCCTTGGCCAAGCCCAAGGAACCATTCTTGACCAAAAAATAATTTTTCACATTTTTCATATTTTTTAGTATTTTTGGAAAATAGAAAAATACTTAAAAAATCAAGAAAAATAGCATTTGAGGTCACAAAAATATGGCAAAATATCCAATATTTTTCCTTTTAATCCCTTTTATTTTTGACCTCTCAAAAAAATCAAAATCAGATTCAATTTTAGGTGTTCCTTTGTAACCCGTACTATTGAATTTGAAGAAAAAATAACAATTGAGTCTTTTAATTTGCAATTTTGGCATTTTTTAAGATCTTGACATTCAATCTGACTATCCCCTATTTCAATTTAGCCCAATTGTTTGCACAATATGCTCAATTGCACGGATTTGACAAAATTACATACTAAAATTGCATTTTAGTCCTTGAAATTAAGCATAATTGAAATTACTTTCAATTCAAGGGCTATCATTGCAAATTGGACATGCTACCCAATGGATTTCACCATTTTAAATCGATTGGCACAGGTGGTTTGACTCAATTTGATCATTTACATCCTCAATTACACGATCCCCAATTTCCAATCAAATGAAAATTTGGGGATTTTGTAGAAATTGATGAAAACTTTTGGGCAAAACCACATTTCTAGATAGAATTCATGCCCTAGATTCGATTATAAGGTTCAATTGCAAAATTTTTCCATTAATTTGGGCCTAATTTGAAAAGTCCTATTCGGGACCGGTTCAGACCGGTCAGACCGCCGGTCAGACCGGTCGAACCGGTCCGCTACAGTGTCTTCGTCTTCATCTAACCTGCGCACAAATGAACAGTGCAAGGTTGAATTTCAACAGGGAAATTGACCAAGCAATCGGCGGCAATTAAAAAAGAACTAGTGGGGGTTCCATTCGCCACAACATTCCCCGTCGATTGACACCAAGAGCATGACCAATGGCCGCCGGAGCAGGGAGCAATCGGCCAGTCAAACCTTCGGACCTGCAAAAGTCAACAAAGGCAAAAACAGCTCAAATCCTTGCCAAATTCGTGCGAAATGAAGCTCACCGCGGAACCAAAAGGAACTGAGCGAAATACCCATCTTCCCCGACTTCGTTTTGACCCAATTGCACGTGACTACACGTGCCAAACCGAGTCAGTTGGAGGTCCACCGCTCGGCGCCGAAAATCGAACAAGCTATATAAGCTAACAGGCCTTCGCGAAGAGGGAGGACGGTTAGTTCAGTTAGAGCAAGGAGTACATAATCGCGCGAGAGAGAGAGAACGCAGGAGAGAGCTCGTTCTCCGACCCCTGTCGTCGAGAATCGGAGCTCGAATTACAGGGCACCGGTTGAGCTGTTTCCGGCTGAACCACAGCCAAAGAAGGCTTTCTGAAGCTTGACCAGAGCGCCAGGAAGCTAACGCAGTCGGCCGCGCACAAGGAATCTGCGAGAATAGGTGAGTCATAGTCTCGAGTCTTCCTTCAAGCTCTCATGGCGATTCACGTGTTTCTTGATCATTCATGCAATTAATGTGTGCGTTTCGTTCCCCTAACATCACTGACCATGTTCGCGTCTTCATTTTGCATCGATTTTGCTCACATACCCCGAATCGAGTCTTCCGATTTAGCCTCCATAGCCGATTCTTGCCCAGCCAAATCTGGGCCGAGCGAGCTCGATCGGAGCTCGAGGTAAGTTCCCTAAACATTGAATGATGCTTCACTGTTAATGAATTGGTTTAATACGCCATGAATTGCCTGATTAGAGTACATGAGTGTGTACTGGTTCTTGTTCGATCGCGCTTGATTCTGTGAATGGATTCGTGTAATCTTGAGATATGATAAAATAGAAGCGATTTCGAGTTGATTGGCGCTGGTTTCGCACGATTCCATTAAAGTTTCACCGTTGGATCGACGTCGGAGTGCTTCAGCCGTCCATTTCGCCGGGGTCGAAAGGTTGAAGACGATGCTGACTTGGCAGGTCAACGAGTCAAAGCGCTTAGGTGGCGATCGACCATTGGTCCACGCGTCAGTCCAGTCAGCTCGGCCGTTGGAGGTTGTTATTCGAATAGGTAGATCCAACGGCTGAGATTTTTTGAGCCCAACAAATATTGTCCGTCCGATTAGAAATTAGGATAATGAAAAAATGATTTTAAATCGGAAATAAAAAATGATGGAAACGGCGCCGTGTGGGTTAGTTAGGAGGCGACGTCGTTTAGGTTAGTGGGATCGGACGGTCCAGATCAAGTCCCATGTTCTAATCGCAGCCGTAGGTTCAAGTAATTAGATCGGACGACCCTGGTCAAGTCTTCAATCAATCTGAACCATAGGATTTGGTAAGTCAATCCAAAGATCGTGGGTCAGCCACGTGGCCCATTAAGGACCGTCAGATCAGTGCCAAATAACCTGAAAATCAGAAATGTATTAAACGGCGTCGTTTCGACCAAGGATTTCGCGGGTCCGGGCCTGGGCCGGGTTCCGGGCCGAGCGGGTCGGGTCGACCCGGTCCGAATCACATTTTTTTATTATTAAAAAATCAATAAATAATAATAATAATAATAATAAATCAGAAAAATCTTAGAAAATCCAAAAAATGCTAGAAAATTCCAGAAAATTCCAAAAAAATGTGGAAAATTTGTGGAAAAATCCTAGACATTCCAGAAATCCCCAAAAATCGAGGGTTGACCACAGACAACTGGTCAACCCTATTTTTGGGGTTTCTTATCTAATTTTCCGAAACTTGACGACATTACCCTTTAGGGGTAAGTCGCCTCTGTTGTGCATGCTAGATAAGGCCGATAATGCCAAGGTGAGAATTAGGGTTGATTAGACGACCAATTCTTAGGTTCGGGTTTTCGAGTCCCGCCTCTTTTCTCAAAATGACGATTTTGCCCTTTAATGGGAAAATCGTCTTTCTTGTCTCAATCGAGTTCTGAAAATTGCTTGAAGTTAGGGTTTGGGTCAGGTGGACGACCAACCCTAATATTTGAGATTTTCAGTTCTCATTTTTGTCCAAAATGACGACTTTACCCCTCCAAGGGTAAAATCATTTTTAAATACCAAAAAATCCTGGAAATTCAAGAAAAATAGGAAATAGATTGGATTGATGGCCAATCCTATTTCCTCTGTCTTTTGACTTCCCAATTCATCTAAAATGACAAATTTTTCCTTTTCGAGGTGAATTGTCCCCGAATTATTCAAAATTACGATTCTGCCCCTCATGGGCGAATCATGTCCAAATCACTCCTAAGCCTTGATTGATATTTCTCTAGGCTAATAGGACCTCATTAGGGATGCCATGCTGATTTCATGTGTTTTATCCGCATGTACTGGATCCTTGATTTGCGCACTTATTTCTATTGGTTGTGAGTGATAGGGTAGTATTTCCCATCTGCATGAACTCTTAGATTTAGGATCTATACCTCACTCATCTGCATGAAATCCTAGGATCAGATAAACCATTCAACATAGGTACCGAAAGGGCGTCAACTTCGACAATTGGCGTAACTAAGTCCCCGAACCCACTTCTCTGGTTTCCGCAGAATCGAATAGATCACTCCCAACTATTCGATAGGGTTTCCGATCGTACCCTCCACGAAACGATTGGTGGTGACTCCTTGGCATGTACACTCATCACATGTCACTAGACCACACTGAAGGTCGACCACGTATATCCAGCAGTTGCGATTTGGGTAATGGTCCTTGGGAGAGGCCCGCGTCCGATCAAGCCAGCGATCGGGCGGCCCATTAGCCCGCTCCCGCTCCACAGCTCGCGAGAGGGTCGCGACAATAAGGTTAGAACAAGCTTACCTAACTCAAAAGTCCAAGAAAACCAATTGAAAATGGCTGCAAGTGGCATGGGGCACGGTGGCTCCTCGGCGAACAAGTCTGGCCTCTAGGAGTTCCATGCGAAAACAATCAAGAACAAACCTTAATACCACTCCTAACACAAGTCTATAACCTCCTAACATGTCTACCTAGGCACCAAGAGTCACTTACCTCAAGATCAAACAAAACTCCCCAAGAACAGCCCCGGTTTCCTCCCGATTCGGTTCTGATCAGCAGCGGCTCGGGCGGCCTTCGAGCTTGAGCGGGGCTTCTTCGCGGCTCAAAGGTGAGAGGAGGTGGCGTTGGTGATGGCTGAGGGTGGTGGCGCGGCGTGAAGTGGCGGCTGGTGGCTAGTTCCACCCGGGACGCCGAGAGGGAGAGAGCGAACGAGAGGGAGATGAGAGCGCGAGAATGAGAGAAATAAGAGGGAGTCGGCCGAATGAGGGGGTGAGAGAGCTTATGAGGGAAGGAATTTTGGAGGGAAAAGGGATGAGTGGGGGTTGGTAATGAGGCAAGGTACATGAATAGTTGTTTGGAGTGAAATGGTGTAAGAGGGTTGGTAGTGGGGTAGTCACTCATCAATTCAATCAAGTCTCTTCCTAATCACTCTTGTCAACTCACCAATCAAAGGAACAAATGACCATAATGCCCTCAAGAATTCGGCCAAGGGTGGGGATAAGCAATGTCCATTTTGCCCTAGTATATTTCTAAGAGGAAAAGCACTAACTTAAGGATATAAAGGCAATCTCCTAATCGTCGGTCCGAATTTCGCTTTTTTGACTTATACGAGGCTAATTCTAATCTTAACAACTCCCCGACGAGGCGACGTCCAAGTTTACTCCTTTGTGATCTCCGAATGTCCGGTCTCTAATCTCGAAGTCCAATCCATGCCTAAATTCATTCAATTGTCATTCCAGCGCGTCTCAGACTAACGGGCGGCTCTTAGGAGTTACGCGTATCGACCCGCGACTAACGTCACGTTTAAGGGTTACTCGAGCCACGGCAGCTTTGGTTGTCATGTAATCGCGATGGTCAATTACTAGTCCCGAAGGTTACGACCGTTAGGAATCGATTTAGGTTAATTCGTAAATCACATCATGGTCATACGGAATCACCCATGAACCAATCGCATGACACTAGCAAATCGTTCTAAAACCATTCTTAGATCGACCTTTAGTGGTCCAAAATATTTCCTCGATGATCCTTATGGTCAAAGCGTCGACTCGTGGTTAAGTTCTTTGGTCCACGTACTTTAAATCCTATATGGCCATCCCCCTTTGGTTAGTCGACTCGAGAGTGATCAATTCTAAGCGAGTTTAATTCGAATACATCGATAGACATTCATTCATTAATAAGCTTCGAGATAGGGTCAAAATTCAGAATGTCACAGTCAAAAGGAGGGCCAGAAGGAATGTCAGAAGGAGCATCAAAAGGAGACCCAAAAGGAAAGTCGAAAGGAACGTAAGAAGCTAGTAATTTTTTTTTTTTTTGGAAGCTAATAAATCGAATGTCAGTTATCTCCTAAAATTGTATTTAAGGTAAGTGTCTCATTTTTTTTTTCGTATATCTGATTAACGGTGATTAATTGATTTATTAAAGGAATTTTCCTATTTCTCCTTGAAATTATTTTTGTTTTCAAAAATAACCGCCACTTTTATAAAACACCGAACCGTCACCCATGCTTTCTTACTTTCAAACCACTCTCAATCGAAACCCTAAAACTATGTTGAACATCTCTCTTGCTCTCAATTTCTCTCTCAAATCAACACACTCTTTTCCAAAGTTTCAAACTTTCTCATCCAAATGGCTCCGAAATCAGTCTCTGACTCGAAGAAGACTCCTCAGACGAAGAGAAAGTTCTCCTCTTCAACTGCAAGCACCACCAAGCCTACGGAAACTGAAATCAACGAACATCGAGAGGCATTCCGTTTGGCAAAAGGTTTGTCTTTATCTATTTTCGAAGAGAAAGAAGCCATGGCACACACTGTTAAGCCAATGTACGATAGCATTAAGGCAGCATGGGATTTTGCTGATCAACTTTAAAAACTTCTAGATATTCACAAATTCGCTAGTGAGAGCGAATTGCTAGAGTTCTTTAATTTTCCTGGAAAGGTCGTTGAACCAATTGCTGTTAAAGAACCTGAATCTGCCTCTAGAAAGGGAAAGGAAAAAGTAGCAGAGCCCAGTTTGAAAGTAACTACACGAAAACCCTCTCCAATTAGGTCTGGCAGCACTAAGGCAAAGGTCGAAGATGATGATGATATCATGTTCAATGACTTTGTGAAGAACATTGGGTTAAATTTAGATAAAAGCTTTCCTGATCCTGAATTTCAAAGTCAAGCACATAAGGACAAGTTCGAATCCTTGAAACAGAGAGGCATCATACCACACAAGGTATTTGATTTGAAGTACTTTGACAGTAATGGCATCCCTCTTAGAAAGCATCTTCAAAAGGCCAACCTATAGTTTTTTGTAATCAAAAGGAGTTTCACTTTTCTTGACTTGGTAGCTTATTTTTACTCCAATCTTCATTTTGCCAACTTCAACACTATGTTCTTCATTGTGCGTAGAAAACAATATGTGTTGTATGTTCATGAATTGGCCTTCATTATGAGCACCAGAAAAAAAAAGGGCTTTCAAACCTCTGGATGTTACTGCTGAGGAGGCTTTCTGTTTTCTTACTAGAAAAACAAGCTTCTCCAGAGAGTCGAAATCTCATATAGCTTACAATGATTTTCCCCTGAAACACACAATGATGCACAAGGTTGTCATAGAATGCCTCAGACCAAAGACAGCCTCAAAGACAGACATATCAAAGTATGAGGCAAAACTGTTGTGGGGTATCTTGCAGGGAAAGAAGATTTCTTTTGCCCTCACCGTCCTACTACACATGTACAGATCAGTCCTCAAGCCAAAGGGACATCTACCTTATGCCAGTCTGATCTATAGAATAATTGAATATTTTAATATCAAGACTTCTGGAGAACTTATCAAAAAGGAGATCCCCTTGATGATTGTTGGGGAAACTATGATGGGCAAGATGGGTTTCAAAATGACACCTGCTGGATGGAGGACCAAGAACAATGAACCAGTTCTTGAGGAGTTTGAGGATGAGTCAAAACAGAAGTCTCCAAAAAGGAGAAAGGTTATGGCTATCAAGGGTCAACAAGAAGACACTTCATTTGATTATCAGTCCAGAAGAAGCAGGACAGAATCTGACTCTGAAGCTACTCTATCCAAAGGTGCTTCAGATGGAGAAAGTCAAACTAAGAATCAGAGTCACAGTGCTGAAGAAGAAGGAGATGAAAATGAAACAGAACCAAAAGACAAAGTTGTGTACATTTGTGATTTAACAGAGGAAGATTTCCTCAATATGTGGACTGATGAGGATGTTGCGAGAAAAGAAAATGAAACAGAGTATCATGATACTCTCTTCACCTTTGACTATGAGCAGTGGTCAGCACAGGTACTTGCACAGATGACATCAGAAGAACAGGTGGCAGAACCAGATGATGTTGAGGCTTACTCCGTATCCTCTACCCGATTAACTGTTCTCAAAGGCAATTCAAGCTTGGCAACTGCAATTGCAAGAGAGGATCAACTCTCGAGTGCTCAATCCATTCCAATGGACATTGATGAAGAAATAGATTATGTGCCAAGTACAAAAGCTAAAGGAAAGAAGGCTATAACTCAAGGGGAGCCTGTGCCTGCAACCTCGGATGTCTTTCTAACAAAAGTGTTAGCCTCTCAAGCATTTCCTAAAGCTCAATCTGAGGGGGTGAATTTAGCAACAAAAGGGATTGACACCACAAATCAGGAACCAGCTCCCACAGCACCACAGGTGGAAATTCAGAAGCAAATGGAGAATCTTCAACAAATTCTCATCCAGACTCTGACTGCTGTGGAAACCAGGTTAGATCAGAAACTGCATAACTTTGAACTGAAGGTTGATGGAAAGTTGCAGGGCATGGCAAATCAGGTGACAAATCTAGAGAAGTCTATTGATTTGTATGGCAGAATGTTCTGTGATGAGATTGCAAATTTACCTTCGTATACACTAGTGAGGACTGACAGAGCGACTTCAGCATTACCTACATCTCAAGCTGTCAGAAGTCATGCTCAAAGAATGGGAGAAGTATATGTCAGACCTTATTCAGTAGGGACTGATACAAAGCCTGAAGATATTCCTTCCACATCCAAAATACCAACACCTTCTTCTTAATTTTTAAAAACACAAAGATGTCATTTGTTATGAAATTTCATTCTTTTTAACAATTCCTTCGACAAGCATATTCCTTCTTATATACATTCTTTTTTGCTGTTGATAAAAAGGGGGAGAGATTTCTCTATTTACTAGTTATATTTATCTTTTACTATAGTGCAGGATATTATTTGTGAGATATTATTTTGTGCAGGTTATTATTTCCAATTTCTAATTATGTTTTCCTGCAGGAGGAGAAAATTGAGTGACATTATATTATTTGTTTACAACTCTTGACATATAGTGTTTCATCAGATTTTGTAGTTTTGTCACCATAAAAAAGGAAGAGATTGTTGTGGAAATTCTCCTATATTTTGATTCTGACAAAACTATCAAAAGGATTTGTATAATGTTTTATGATGCAGAAAAATGAGTGAACAGTAGGTTGTGTAGATCTATTTCTGTCACGAGGACAAAGGGTCAGAAGGAGTGCTTCTGGACCAAGTGTCAGAATGAGTGCTTCTGGACCAAGTGTCAGATGGAGTGCTTCTAGACCAAGTGTCAGAAGGAGTGCTTCTGGATGAAGGGTCAAATGGAGTGCTTCTGGACGAAGGGTCAGATGGAGTGCCTCTAGACCAAGTGTCAGATGGAAGTGCTTCTGACGAGGTCAGATGGAAGAGCTTCTGACGAGGTCAGATGGAAGTGCTTCTGAGGAGGTCAGATGGAGTGCATCTGAAGACTGTCAGATGGAGCTGCTTCTGACGGTCAGGTTCAATATGATCCTCCATTTCGTGCAACGATCCTTATACAGTGACAGATAGACCTTATCAAATCTCCGAATTACCATTCCATGATAACTGATCTAATTCAGGAAATTCTTTATGAAGACGAAACTTGAAATTTGTCAGTTTCTGCATCTCCAAAACATGAAGACCCACGTATGGCAGGTTTCCGATCAAGGTAAGGTTTCTTATGGAAATTTGTGATATTTGATTGACATGATGTCCCTTCCAAACAATCAAGGGATTTTCTACAATTGATTATTATCTTCCCAAAATATCTCTTCGGGGACCAATACGGATTTACTACACTTATGGAAACTGGAGATTTAGTTGTGTGGGCGACTAAATCAGAAGGGTTCAATATCTTCTTCAACGGTCCTCATATCTTCTAAGATACAGTCTCGTTCAATCACGATTGATGACGTCCAATCAAGGATTGAAGAGCGATCTCTTGGCCGAGCATCCAACGGCTAGTTTGGAGGCAGGGGAGTATAAAAGAAGAACCATGGCGATATGAGAAGATGACAAGAACAACAATCCAAAAGTGCACTCGTGATTCGAATTGTACCCAAAATCATTCTGAGTGCTCAAAATCTCATTCATTGTGAGAATCTGTAAGAGAGAGAAATCAAGTGGTTGAGTGATTGTAATTCTCTTGATTCTTCATAGTGAAATCCAGTCGATTGGCTGTCATCGTGGGAGAGTGGAAGTAGGCTTGAAAAGCCGAACCACTATAAACTCAACGTGCTCTATTCTCTTCCCTACTCTATTGCTGCTTTTGAATTGTGTACTATTTCCTGCTGATTGCATATTGAAATTATCATTAATTCCGCAAGAAATTTCAATATAGTTGTGTATTCACCTATTCACCTCCCTCTAGGTGATATTGCTAGATCCAACACACATAAAGCCTCAGATTCAAAAGTTCACAATGTTCTCAATCATCGTCCAAGAATCCTCGCTTGCAATTACCATTAACATAATCATTTATGTAAAATCGAGTTCACCGAAGTTACTAAAACTTTCTAGAACTCCTCACTTGAATAAGGATCACAATTCATACAATGATCCATACATCTCATATAACATGGCATAACATGATTTGGACTATACATGAATACTTTACACATCAAATGATGAGATTGCATGATACATGCCATCAATCAATTCTTGAAAAAACGCCCCAAAATATGTATATCATGAGCTTCAAACGTATTTTCAGAATTTTTAAATCATCAAACATGTCCAAATAATATATCAAATCGGAAAAAAAAAATTCGATACGAACGCAACGGTACCTCGCATGCCCCAATTGGAGCTCATATGCATCCACACAAGCCGATCAAAGTTTCATCTTTGATTAGTCAACGCTTGGTCAACGGGGTCAAAATGCAATTTCTCAAAATTTCGAGGATAGAATCGCAATTTCCAAAAAGATCGAGGTCTGAATTGCAATTTTCAAAAATTTAAGGACTAAATTACAATTTCTAAAAATTTCGAGGACTAAAATGTAATTTTTGAAAAGTTCGGCGACCAAATTGCAATTTTCTGAAAGTTCGAGGACTAAAATATAATTTTCATAAAGTTGGTCAACGATTGACCAATCAACGGTCAACGAAAGAAGTCAACGGTCAACGCATGACCGGGTCAACGGGTCGGACTTGGACCGGGTCGGAAATCGGGTCGGGTCAAAACGGGTCAAAATCGCTCAATGACGTCATCATACGGAACGTGACGACATCATCAGCTCGAACGCGCCCCAGGCACGCGCACAGCGCGTGGGCATGTGAGGCCTACGCGCATCGCGCCTCACCGGCGCGGTCCGCCTCCTCCGGCGGCAGTTTTTGGCGGTCGACCCCTCAAAATGCTCGTCTCGTCAATACGATCCTGATGGTATATACACATCCCATTTTCGTTAAACAAAATTTCACGAAAATGCCTCGAAACGCCGTTGTGTCGGGAACCTTATCCGTGGTGGCGCGTGGCGCGCGTGCAGCGTCCTCCAGCCTCCGTTGGCGGCGTTCGACCTCTCAAAATTCTCGTATTGTCGATACGAGTCTAATGGTATACTCAATTACCATTTTTACTAAGCAAAATTACCTGAAAAGTCGTTAATGCGCTACTGTGTCGGGATCAGTCCCATGGCGGTGCGTGCGGCTGCTCCCGGTGTTGCCTCACGACGGGCGACCACTCAAAATTCTCGTATCGCCGAGCTCGTTCCAACCATGTTTACGAAATACAGTTTTGTCGTACACAGCAGATCGGAAACCCAATGAACAGTAACCCCGAAAATTTGATTTTTCTTGTTCGAAATTCGTATAAAACGCAAACGATCAGGAAACAAGAACACATGGCTCTGATACCAATGAAGGGTATTTCATACAATTATTAATCAAGATCTATAAACGAAGCGGAATAATATAGATCCACATACCCATAAGCACGAAGCACGGATTCCAGCAATATGTCAATCAAACCGTTGTACTGGATCGTCAAGCCTTGAGATCAAACTTGAATCACTGATCGATGAGGTATATCACGTAAAACGAACAAACCTTGAATCCACAGATTAAGAGCCCCCTGTCGCAGGTGAGACACGATCCATATCCGCCGATCGATCGTCGTCGAGAGAGTTCTTCCATGGAGCTTTTTTTGGGAGAGAGTTTCTGTCTATAGTAGTTTTTAGAACAAAAAACGTTTTGGAGAAGAGAACGTTATCTCTTCTCTCTCTCTCTATCTCTTTCTTAGGATAGGAAATAATTTAATTGATTGCAATCAAATATTGCAATAATGGCAATTAGCCAATTTAGCCCTTAATGGGCGTTTTATATCCAACAGATCTTGCCCCAATATCCCAGTGATTCCTTGAAATCATATCCATAGTCTTGCCCTTCTTAATTCGGAGAGATCATTTGTATACCCGTACATCACGTTCCCTTGCCTTGTATTCGTGGGATATAATAACCTTCTCTCCCTTTCTTTCTTTTTCTATTTTCTTGCCACGATTCACGGCAACTTATAAGTTCATAACCCTAGCCTATTCCCATTTTGGGCGGAACAGATCTACTAATTCTTTGATTCCAATTAGTAAGAGAGATCTTAAGTTAAGAAATAGATTCTAGAAGCGTGTGTTTTCTATTTGTGGAACTTCGGGCATATGGACTTCACGTTTGCGAATCCTGCGTGGGGAATCACCAAATAAAAAATTGATTTTCGCCAACCCCCCCCCCCCCCCCCCCCCCCCCCCCCCCCCCCTTCTTTTATTCCCAAGCAGTTGAACGCATATGAATGCATCTCGAACCATCTCTACATCACATGTAATTTCGGTCCAATAGTCGGATTCTAGGATTACACAACCACTCATTTTAAGTCAATCCCCACCGTCCAATTATTATCCGATTGTATGTTCTAGTTGATATTTAATGCAAATGCTCCTAACATGCGATTAAAATTTTTTGGTTTAGGAATCGAAGTTGGTCCCTAATTTTCTATGCATTATACACCTAAATGCGACGTCAAAATTTATGTGACAACAACTTGATGTAAAGAAAACCCAAACGTTTCTAGAAATTATGTATATATAAAAGTTCGTTACAAAATTCGTCCCATGCTTGGTCGTCGCAAAATTCATGGCTGAACAAATTTCGTCGCAAAGTTCATCGCTAATTTGCGACGAACCCAATTTGCTACGGAAAAATTTTCTTCGCAAAGTTCATCGCTAATTGGTGACGAAACCACTTTCATCGATAATTTGCGACAGAAATTATTTCGTCGCAAAGTTCGTCGCTGATCTGCGACGAACCGTTTTCGTCGCTAATTTGCGACTGATATTTTTCGTCGCAAATTAGCGACGAATTTATTTTTTTCGTAGCTAAATTTTGTGACGCCGAATTAGCCACGAATTTTTGTTCACCGCTAAATTCGTCGTAAAAATCGATTAGCAACGAATTTTGTCAAAATTTTTGTCGCAAATTTCGTGGCTAGAACTTTTTTTTTTGCTGATATTGAGACTTCCAAATTATATGGACAATTCTAGAGAATCCATGAGCTCATTCTGGAGAATCCATGATCAGGTAACATTGGAGAATCCATGAGCTCATTTGAACAATTCTGTGTAAAATAATGCAAGACAGGGGCAAATTGTATGGATATGGTGTTTCATATATTATCTTCCCAAATATTCGATTATTGTTCATTTTTACAGCTTCCCTTGAGATACTCAAGAAACCAATATAGAAAATTGTCAATATTAAGAACCTAAAATCAACCTTTTTTTATTTTATTTTCATCCCTTATATCCTTGAGGTTTATTCCTACGCCAAATGAAGCTTTTGGATATTCCTTACAATTATCTCTTTAACTAGCTAGATAACTTTCTCATAGAAGCTTCATTGCATAAGGTACCTGCCTCAAATTTGCATGCAATCATAAGGGATGTTTGAAATGAAGGCAACATGGACTTATATATTGTGCAAGAAAACGAGATACTATACTGTAATTGCTCATGGAAAATCCATTCTTACTTTGGAAATCAATTTGCCCATCAGCCACAATTTGACAATATAAATAGCCAAGAACGATCCTCCTGATTCTCAGGGACCAGTTGTTTATCTCGTTGAAGTTCCATATGCCACGCCATTGCATGATAATGGAAGAGTGTCCTTTTTCAAATTTTTTTTTAGATTACTAACTCATGAGGATATTTTTCACGTTTCTATACAGGTAGGAAGAATCTAAGAGATGGCATCAGCTTGGATAAATATTGTCATATCAGTAGGAGCATTGTTGCACTACCATATCGGAATCACAAAGGCGCAACTCGACATCGGCGTGAACTATGGAATGGTCGGAGACAATCTTCCCTCTCCGGCCACTGTGGTTCAACTTTTCAAGAACTACAGCATTGGAAAAGTGCAACTTGCCGAGCCGAACTTGGACGTGCTCGATGCGCTTGCGGGCAGTGGAATAGATGTCACGCTAGGCATACAAAACCAAGACATAGAAACCATAGCATCGAGTGCCAAAGAGGCTATGATATGGTTCAACACCTATGTGCTGCCACACACCAATGACATCAATTTTCAGTATATTACAGCGGGTCATGAAGTCGTTCCGGGAAATTTAGCTAAATATGTATTACCGGCTATGCAAAATATACAAACTATTAAAAATTCCTACGGGTTAGCTGGATCGAGGGTGTCGACAGTAGTTGCGACCAATACCTTGGGGAGTTTAGACCCACCCTCAAGCGGTGCATTTGCCGATGAAGCTCGAGATGACATGGTTGGAATCATAAACTTCTTGTCGAACACTAGCTCGCCGTTACTAGTTAATGTGTATCCCTATTTTGTAAATGCCTCAGATCCAACAAATGTAAGATTAGATTATGCTCTAGGTACCGTGACCGTTCCGTTGGTCAAGATGACAACTTGGGTTACAAGACCATGCTCGATGCGATCGTGGATGCTTTCTACTGGGCGATGGAGAAGGAAGGCGTGAGCTACATAGACGCGGTGGTTTCCGAGAGCGGTTGGCCTTCGGCCGGAAACGGACTCATCACCATTCCGTTGTTCCCACAAGCTTATAATCAACACTTTGTGAAGAAGTTTCTTGCCATGCAATCCACTCCCAAGAGGCCGGACCACTATTTGGAAGGATTCATCTTTGAAATGTTTAATCAGGATCAAAAACCACCAAGCATGGAGCAGAATTGGGGTTTATTCTATCCAGATGGGACGCCGGTTTATACTGTATTTTCATAGGGTTGATTTAGAGAAGTAGACTGAATCCTTTTCAAGGTAGTCTAGGAAATAAGTAGTGAATAATGTTTGAGTATGAATAAGTATTCACTGGTTTGTTGTTGATAAAGCAAATCCTCCAAGATTTGTGTTGATTTCATTAATTGAGCCAATCTTCTATGATTTGTGTTGGTCCTATTGATATAGCAAATCAATCTTCTATGATTTGCGTTGATTCTATTGATAAAGCAAATCATCCATGATTTGTGATGATATTGTATATTCTTACCTGTTTGTAAAACTTTTTGTACATGTTATAAATATAATACAAATCGCCACATCAATTGAGTGTGCGATCAATTCACGTTCAAATACGTTCATGGCATCAGAGCTTTCTCAATTTTTTTCATCTTATCTCTCTTCTTCTTTACAATGTCTTCTTCTTCAGCATCCTACAACACTACTACCGCTACCATCGCTGCTAACTCTTCATCCTTGTCGACTCCCTCCCAACCATCCTTTGCTCTCGGCAATATATCTCATGTTCTCCAGATCAAACTAGATTGCAACAATTATCTTCTATGGCGAGCGCAATTTCTTCCTTTATTTCTTCCTCATGGTTATCTTCATTTTGTTGATGGCTTGTATCCTTGTCCGGCACCTACTATCACTACTGCTGATCGTACTGCGACCGTCAACCCGGATCATACTGTCTGGCATTATCAAGATCAACTCATCCTCTGTTGTATCCTTTCTACTCTTACTGAATCAGTTTTCTCTCACATTATCGGTTTGAGACTTCTCATGATGTCTGGACTTCGTTTGAGAAACTTTATTCTCCTCAATCTCAAGCTCGCACAATACAATTGGAGTATCAGATCTCTATAGAAGGGATCTCTTTCCATGGAGCCCTTTGTTCAAAAGGCTAAGAGTATTGCAGATCATCTTTCTGCGGCTGCTCATCCGATCTTTGATTCTCAACTAGTTCTCAGCATCCTCGGTGGCCTAGGGTCGGAGTACGATGCATTTGTTACCTCAGTTACATCTCGTCTCGATCCACTACCTATTGATGACTTCCTTTGTCTTCTTTACAATCAGGAGGTTATTCTTCAAAGCCGCACCACTGAATCTCCAATTGAATCTTCTCCACTTGTGAATGTTGCAGTTAAATCAACTGATGCTCAAAATTCTCCCTCTAATGGTCGAGGTCGTAGCCGAGGACGAGGACGCGGCCGAGGCCGTGGTCGTAATTTTTATGATGGAACTTATTCTAATTCTCGAATCATCTGTCAGGTATGTGGTCGTGCAGGTCACTCAGCTCTCCAACGCTACCAACGGTTTAATCTGGGTTAAAAAGCCAATTCTGGCTCTCCATATGCAATGTATGCCTCTTCAACTAGTGATTCGTTTGACCCATACTGGTACCCAGACTCTGGTGCCACTCATCACCTTACACCTGACATGGCAAATTTGAACATTCGAAATGATTATTCTGGCACCGATCAAATTCGCATTGCAAATAGATCAGGTTTGCAAATATCACATATTGGTTCTTCCATCTTATATTCTCCTACCAATTCTTTTAATCTACGAAATATTTATCGTGTTCCATCTGTCAAGAAGAACCTTATATCTGTTTCACAATTTACTAAGGACAATGATGTGGTAATTGAATTTCATCCTGCTTTCTGTTGTGTTAAGGATCGATCCTTGGGGAACGTCCTGCTCAAAGGCTAGAGTAAGAATGGACTCTATCGTTTTACTAATGCACGTACCATTAATAAGGTACCTATACAGTCAAATAAATCACCACCAGCTTTATCTTGCTTCATCGGTGAATGAGTTTCTACTTCTACTTGGCATGAGCACTTGGGTCATCCAACTGCTCGCGTTACTTCTTTAGTTATTTCAAAGCATGGCCTCTTGATATCTGCTTCATCATCATCATCTAGTTTCTGTGAATCACGTCACTTGGGCAACTCGCATCGTCTTCCCTTTACTAGATCAATTACCACTTGTAATGCTCATTTGGAATTAATTTATTCTGATCTATGGGGACCTTCTCTAGTTGCATCATTGAATGGTTTGCATTATTACATCATTTTTATTGATGCCTACAGTGGATATACATGGTTTTTTCCACTTACTGTGAAATCTGATGCTCTTTCTACTTTGTGCGATTTAAATCCCAAGTGGAAAAAATATTTTAACTGTAAGATCAAGGCCCTTCAAACTGATGGAGAGGGTGAGTATAAGAAATTTGATCCTTATCTTCGTCTTCACGGCATCCTGCACTGTCTTTCATGTCCGCACACGCAGGAACAAAATGGTCACCATCACATTGTAGAAACTGGCATTACATTGCTTACTCAAGCTTATATTCCTCGTTTATATTGGATTGATGCGTTCCTCACCGCAGTATTTCTGATTAATCGCTTGCCTACATCAGTGTTGTTGAGAAAAACCCTTTTTGTTTCTTTTTCAGTTGTGATCAGTAAATGGTTGTGGATTAGAAAAATTTGTGGTTTCGCAGCTATGGAATGATGATTGGGATTATTTCAAAAATTTGTGCCAATTAAGTTTTGAATCTCTTGTTATGCCAATTCAGCCTCTCTGACCAATTTTGACTGACCGATACTGATGGGGTAATTTTTTACTAGTATTTTAATATTTTTAATATTTTTATTTTTTTCATCTTCTTCTCTCTAGCCGATTGTTGAGGAGGCAAGGGCAGCCACTAGAGCTAATGCCATTTCGCGAGGCTAACATTGTCGACAGTCGAGCCTCACCATTGCCCAATTGGGTGCCATTGTTGGGCAATGGCGAGGCTGATGAGGTCAAGCCTCGCCAGATTTTCCCTCTCGCCATTCGTCTACCTGGCTATAGGCTGGAGGAAGAAGACGAACAAAGAAATTTGCAAAAAATAAAAATAAAAATAAAAATAAAAATAAAAATAAAAATTTTAATAAAATATTAAAAATATTATTAAATATTATCTCGTTAGCACCGGCAGAGTTCACGTCAGTGCCAATTGGGTCCATGTCAACGCTGCCGGCAAAAATTGATTGGATAGACTGAATTGGCACAAATGCAAAAGGTTTAGGATTGAATTAATGCAAATGCAAAAATTTTAGAACTGAATTGGCAAAATTAAATGTTTATGACTGAATTAAAGAAAGTGCAACAAGGATTTTTAATGAGAGAAATTCATATATATATTTGCATTAGCTTGTTCTTAGTAGGGGTATGCAACCGGCCCGAGTAGAACTAGATACCGGAGTGGACCACCCCCAAAAATAAGTTCGGTAGTCGGTTCCAAATTTTTTTGGAACCAATTTTTACAAGTTCGATTCCTGATTCAAAGTAAAGGCCCACCCGAGAACCGAACCTATTTTGAAAGCGGTTCTTAACCATAATAAAAAGCAACATAATTTCTCTAAGTTCAGTCTAACTCTGCCTTGCTTCATTTATTTTTTTTTCTCCATTCTTGTGGCCTCTTTTTTTTTTGGGGGGGTAAGGTAAGCATTCCCTGTAGCCTCTTTCTCTATTCTTTGGAGCAAAATTTTTATGCATGAATGGAGAATGGAGTTTAAACATTTATTTTGAGGAATGGGGAACGAAGTTTTATAATTTGTGTTTTATGTTATGTGTTTGAACTTTTTATTATTGATAATTGTACATGGCTACATTTTTGAACTTTTCATCATTCATAGTTGTATTTGCCTATATGGCCACGTGTTTGGCATATAGGGATTTATGTTGCCTACTTTTACTTTGAGCAGTTATATTGCTTATATTATTTTGCTGTAGAAAAAGAAATCAAATAAAAGAAAAAAAAAAGGCTGTCATATAAACCCTAAAATCGGACTGGAAAATAATGTAGATTCTAGAACCGGTTCCAAAAAAATAGGGTAGATTCTAGGACTCTAAAATCGAGAATCAGTTATAACATGATAGGTTCTAGGTTCCAAGTCTGAAACCTACCCATCCTAAAATTGATCACCCCAAATTATTAGCAAGTTCTTCGTCAATGGGTTCCACTTTTTTTTACTGTTCAAGTCGTTATCTGAGCTTGGGTTTCATTGCTCTGGGAATGCTGTCTCATTTTTTATGGCGTGTTTCCTAAAACTCAATTTAGCGAAAAGAAGAAGGAAAAGGACTTGGCGGTGAGCTTGCAGAAGGAAGAAGGAAAAGAAGGGAGAAAAGAAAATATAAAGAACAAGAGAGAAAAAAGAAAGAACAAGAGAAAAAAGAAGAAGGAAACGAATAAGATTTTGGAAAGGCTGTCTTGCTCCGCATTGAACAAATTCTCAGACAATTCCTTTGGAAAGGCCCGGATCTAGGCACTGGTGGAGTGAAGGTATCTTGGGAAAACACTTGTCTTCCTAAAAAAGAGGGGGGACTCGGGATTCGTAGGCTTACGGATTGCAACAAAGCAACGATGCTCAAGCACATATGGATTCTCTTCACTGGTAGAGAATCCATGTGGTGTAAATGGATTCATTCAAACTTTCTTAAGAATCAGAATTTCTGGGTTGCCAAAAAACCAACTATTTGCTCTTGGGCTTGGAAACAAATCATGAACCTTCGCGTTACTTGTGAACAACTATTCCGATGGAGGATTGGTAATGGTTACATCTCCTTTTGGTTTGACTCCTGGCATCCAAAGGGACCCCTCTTCGAGATTTTTTCCGACATGGATTGTCACGCCCCGAACCCGGCGAGCACGCGAACATCACCCCAGACCACTCTTCCTTTGGAAAATCTCCCAGGATCCTTAGGCCCACATCTAGTGAAAATTCCATCAAGTAAAAGGAAGCGAGAAAAACACATCCGTACAAATTCAATATAAGATGACTCGAGACAAAAGGGTACATCTCCACATATTCACCAATTACAATTTCAGAGGTTACAATTCAAACTTCAAATCACAACGAAATCCTTAATGTCACCATAGAAGCAATTTGTTTCCTATAATTACTCCCCTTGAGACACCTCCTTGCCAAGCTCGGTTTTCTCTATTTCAAGAACCTGAAAAAAAAAATGTTAATCTCCACAGGAGTGAGATATAAATCTCAGCAAGTGAACCATAAACCTAGACTAGGCCATCCGTCCCACCGAACCAGAGCAATCAAAGCAACATATATAATTTTCTAAAGCAAGACATGGCATCAACTCAAGGCAAAATATCCTAGAGTGATCAAGCTTTCGTACTAGCTTATAATCATTTTCCTCATAATGTGAATTAAAAAAAAAACATCCACTTCCTCTTTCGAACCTCCAGAGACTAGCCCGCGTTTAAACGCCTCATGCTATCTCGATCAATAAACCCGCGTTCAGACGCATCAGGTTTAGCAGCTTATCACCAAGCTCATGTCGACATGTCAACTTCCCATCCCACGTTCAGACGCATCAGGATGTACTTTCAATCTCAACCCCGCGATAAAATCGCCTCAGGGTGTACTTTCAACAACAACCCCGCGATCAAATCGCATTAGGGTATGTCTCATCACGCAACCCCGCGATCAAATCGCCTCAGGGTATGTCTCATGGTTCAACAGCCCATTTTCTCAAGCAATTCAATTCAAATCAAGGATCATCACAGCAAGCATTTCACTATATATTTTCCTCATGAGGGAAATTCAGTGACACAATCCGTTTCTTGCCAAACTAGCGTACTTTGCCACAAAACAACAAATCAAGAGTCGGATATCACACGACTACATAAGCAAGCATAGCTTTCCATCAAGTACATGTTCCATGCAATCACGAGGACAACAATTTTTTTTTTTTGACGAATCAAACACACAAGGCTCAGTCCCCATCCATTTCACTTGGCTTCCATCAATCATGCATAATAAATCAATCGCCTCATCGATTTCCCAATGAAATCGTCCAGTCGCGTCCAAATGTTCTAATAAAGGGTTAGGGGTCACTCACCTCTTCAATCAAATAGCAACTCCACTCACAATACCCCTCCAAGGTCAGCAATTTCATGGCCGAGCAGGGCACCCACGGCGCACCTAAGAAAAACCACATCGGAACACGGTCAGTTAACATTTCCATCATGCCAATACTTCAATAGCACACACACACACGACCCTCCTTATCTTCATGTCCTCAAAGCGCCGATTCAATGGTCCTAAGCATGCCAATAGCCATTCCATCAAGGCAAGTCATCAAAATATCCTTCCCTCAAAACTGCCCCATTACTTAGCCCCGCGACCAGATTCCTTCATAATTAAACTGACATTGATCCTTCGACCTTTTATGAAATTAACTTTCATAATATTAAACTTCAATGTCTTAAGGACGCGTGGCCGAAAACGGAGCTCAATTTGGACATCGGATGACATAGAACGACTCATTTCAAATTTGGTGCGCGCCGAAGACAGATTATAAGGCATCTTGTGTTTTTCACTTATCACAGCCCTTAATTTCACTTCTAAACTCCAATCCAATTCACATACTTCCCATTAACACTACAATTAACACCCTAGTGTGCCTTAACGACCAATTAGAAGTATGGCGACACCTCAAATAGCCCCCAAAAACTCAAATTGCACAAACCGAAACAGGGGACTATTCGGTACTGCTCTAAACCCGACTAATCAGTCCAAAAGTCATCCTTAAACCTCAATTTATCACAAATTCCTCTTAGTAACATCTTAACCTTCAAGTCACAGAACCTCACCGAAGATTTTATGGCGGGTCGACGCCCGGAAGTTCCAAAACAGGGCCGGTTCTCCTCGGTCCAGTACCGGTCAGTTTCTGTCCACAGAATCAGTACCATTTCGTCACAAAAACTCCATCAAATTCTACCAAACTTCTTGCCTCAGCTCAGAATACAAGTGTCCTATGTGTCTACAAAAGTTGGCCGGAATATTGAAGCAATTTGAGGTCTTATGGAGGTCAAACGAAGACTTACCTCTTGCTGCGACGAAATCCGTCGACTTTCGAGAGAACGGCTGGCTTGAGCTCCACCGGTGGCCAAATGCCGAGCTTCCACTTGGAGATGGTCGGCTGAGGCAGGGCTAAGGGTTAGTGGTCGGCGCGGGGTCGCACGGTCGCCGGAAGGACAGCTCGTGGAGGACGACGGCGGCGGCAGAAGCTGGTCAGTACAGGGTCAGCAGCGACCTTTGCTCATTAAAACGGCTCTACAGGACAAAGGACTGGGCCAAATGAGGCATATAATATATCCCTGGAAAGATAAGACGATAAGCTTTCTATTGGCAGTGGTTTTAGCTCAATCAGCCATCGGACGAAGAAGTTATGGCCGGAACAGTAAAGGGTGTCGGGACTGAGCGCGAGCTGGCCAAGAGAGAGAAAGAGAGGAAAATGAGAGAGAGAGATGAGGGGAAGGGGTGGTGTCGTCCAAAGGCTGAATGAGATGAAGAAAAGCTTTACTCCACTTGCTTGGTCAACATGGAAGAATGGTAGGTTAAAAGTTGGATAATAAATGCCAATAGGTCATCCATTGACACTTGTCCTCAAGTCAATAATCAAGCTAATCCAATGGCCCATACTTCTTCCCATTTTCGGCAGCTTAGGGGTATGGTCAATGACCAAAATGCCCTCCTTAATATAATAAGACAAAGCCAAACCTCAAGGGGCAAAATGGTCTTTTCATGTTTTTCGTCCGAGATTCCATTTTTTTCAATATAAATTGTCCTTGATGAGGCGACGTCCAATTCAATTCAAATGGTGGAATCCCTCAATGTCCAATACCCAATCTCGAGGTCCACGTTCCCGACTCCCCGTTAGTCTTTCCCTTTTGGTCAGTTAACTCGAGAGTGGTCAACTCCGATCAAATTATCACTGAAATACATCGATCGATACCTTTCCATTCCATGGCCTCGAGAGGGGTCGGAATTCGGAATGTCACATGGATATTTATAGATCCGGAATCTCTCGGCAAGCCACGATCCGGGATTTTGTAACCATGTCTCACTTTCCCTCTAGGGTGAACATCGTTATGGGGACCTGGACTGACCCTATGCCGTCACTCACCCCAGATAGCGGTGAAGATAAATTTTGTTGGCTTGCCATCCCTCGGGTGTTTTCTCTATCGCATCGGCTTGGGATCATTTTCGGCGTAAGGAGCAAACGGTTTACTGGCACTCGTTTGTTTGGGACCGTCATATTGCCCCTCGTTACTCCTTCGTCCTGTGGCTCATCACTCTCAACAGATTACCGACTCAGGTTCTTTTACTTAACTACCGTATTATCACATATGGTGTATGTGGCTTCTGTAACTATAGACTGGATTCTATAGACCATTTATTCTTTGGTTGCCGTATTACGAATACCCTTGCTCTTTTTGGTTGGCGAAGTGTAACTTAGCTTGGCGCAATGTCTCTTGGCAAGATAATATTCGTTGGGCGGTGAGCCATCTTCGGGGGCAGCTGTTTCATCAACGCATCGCTAGGTTTTCTTTCGGTGCCCTTTGCCATATAATTTGGACAGACCGAAATCATATCCTTTTTAGGAACAAACAGCTCAATGTGGATGCCCTCAAAGCGCATCTCCAGAAACTTGTTAAAGAAAATGCCTTAACTTTCTCTCGGGTTGATGATTCTCCTAGAAATCGCATGATGCAAGCTAGTTGGGGCATTTCAGCGACAATTTTTTATTGACTATTAGTTGAGATACTGACCTCCTTTTGTTTTCTGGCCGTTTTGTTTGGTCCTCTCCCTGTCTAGTTTGTACAGGTTATCCTTTATTTTGCTTGACTTACTAAGCCTCACGGCTATGTGCGTATGGCCATTTGTTCTGGCAGTCTGTTTTGTCTTTTTTGATTGTCCAACCCGAGCTGCCCTTACGCTTTTAGCGACACTTCGGTGGTGAGTGGCAAAGGGTTTGTTCTGTAATTAGCACTTTCTTGATTCAATACATCTTTTGCCTTTTACCAAAAAAAAAACGAATAAGATTTTGGAATTTGTGCGTCACTCAACGCCCCGGTGCTTGATTTTCAAACTCAGACCTCGATGACGAATTTAACTTTTATCTCGATAGTATTTTCGATTTCACATCTTCGTGCTTTTCAAAATCACCGTCTAACTCCATGTCATTCTGCCAAAAAAAAAAAAAAAACTCCATGTCATTGTCCCATTTTCTCTTTCATGTCATCGTTTCATTTAAAGTTCCGCGTCATGCTTTGATGACTTTTTTCAAAATTCTTTTACCAAAAAGAATAAAATATATATATATATATATAAATTAGCATTTAGGCTCTATTTGTGTCGCAAATAACATTTTCCTCATTTTTTCAGTGATTGAATTGATTAGGAAAATGATTTAATTGAAAATATTTTCCTACCAAAACTTAAATTCAAGAAAAGGATTTCTTCTTAAAAAAGAGAAAATCATTTTGCCAAATACGGCTAGGTGTTGGCCCTTAAACCAGCAACACTGCTTGGGCACAAGAATCCCAACGCTTGTTCCTAATCCCTTGGAAGTTGGGCTAAGTCTGTAGCTTCTGGGCTTGGGCCTGGGCACATCAAGGTTGAGCACAAGACTCCGATGCCCCGTCCCGACTCCATCTAGGCCGTGCCCAAGACCCCGGCCACTACGCCCAGGTCCATCGATGTTGGAACAGCGATGTTGAGCTTGGTAACATTGAGGTCGTGCCCAGGTCCTCGGAAACCATGTCAAGGTCCATCAAGGTCGGAACCTGGACTCCAGCGCCCATGCCTGATCCCCAACTTTCGAGCTCGGGTCCCCTATGCTCACACCCCGATCGATTGATACTGAGCTAGAGTGCATCAAGGTCGTCGTCGCGACCTCGATGCCTGATCTCGGGTCCTTCGAGATTGTGCCCGGGACGTCGATGCCCATGCTCAAGTCCTCAGAGTAGGGGACCATGCCTGGAACCCTTGGTAACCATGCTCCGTCCATCGAGGCCAAGCCCCAGACCATAGGTTTTCTAGACCAAGTCCCCAGCGCTGCGGAGCCAAGGACCTCAGTGCTCACACATGGGTCCATTGAGGTTGAACCCTGGACCCCCATCCCTCTCGTCCATGTCCCCAGCACTAGGACCAAGTCCATGGAGGTCATACCTAGGACTCCGGCGACTGTGCCCGGGCCCATCGAGGTTGGCCTAGGTCCCTTCATTTCTTCTTGATTGTCAATCTCATAGCTCATAATTGTTACGACAATGCGGAAACTAAGACGAAATTGAGACAGATGAGAAGAACGGGACACACAAGATTTACGTGAAAACCCTTGCGGGAAAAACCACGGGAGAGAGGAGAGGCAAAATCCACTATGAGAATCATGGGATTACAAAAGAGGCAACGTAAGCTTCTCTCTTACTAACAGTTTGAGAAAAGAGCAATATTTATAGTATTACCCCTCAAACCCTAATGTTGGCCCAAGGCCCATAACTTAAGCCTATTTCCTATTCAAGGCATACATAACAAATCTCCACCTTGACTTGAATACCCAAGTAGACATAAATATTAAGACAATCTTCTCCTCCCACCAGCATAAAACTCAGCTGCTGCAAACATTAACCAAATCCAAGCAGTGCTTGAATTTAGTAAAGGGCAATGACTTTGTCAACATATCAGCTGGGTTGTCTTCTGTACCAATCTTCAAGACCTTAATATAGCCATCAGCAAGAATGTCTCGAATATAATGAAACCGCACATCAATGTGCTTTGTTCTCTCATGATACATCTGATCTTTAGTAAGATGTATAGCACTCTGACTATCGCAATGCACAACAGTCACATCATCATCCACACTGAGCTCTCCAAATAAGCCTCTTAACCATATAGCTTCTTTGATTGCTTCTGTAATAGCCATATATTCTGCCTCTGTAGTAGACAGAGTAATTGTATGCTGCAAAGAAGCTTTCCAACTGACTGCACAACCTCCAACAGTAAAGATGTACCTGGTTTGGCATCTTTCATGCCAAAACGATCTAACACCTTTTCAATGTAGCTTTTCTAGGAAAGATACAATTTTCCTCTTTTCCGATCTCGCTGAATTTCCATGCCAAGAATTTTCTTCGCAGAACCTAAATCCTTCATATCAACTTCAGCGCTCAACTGTGCCTTCAAATTCTGTATATCAAATTTATATTTTGCTGCAATCAACATGTCATCAACGTATAACAGCAGATAAATATATGATCCATTTGGAAGTTTGCACAGATATACACAACTATCATATTTGCTTCTACAATAGCCAAGTTGCACCATAAAAGAATCAAATCTCTTGTACCACTGTCTAGGTGATTGCTTCAAGCCATAGATAGATCTTTTCAATAAACATACATGATCTTCCTTACCTTCAAACTGAAAACCCTCAGGTTGACCCATATAGATTTTCTCTTCAAGTTCACCATGCAAGAAAGCTGTTTTCACATCGAGTTGTTCCAACTCTAAATCATGCATAGCAAATAACGCAAGAAAGACCCGAATAGAGCTGTGTTTAACGACGGGTGAAAACACATCATTAAAATCAACTCCCTCAATCTGACTATAGCCCTTAGCGACTAGACGTGCTTTAAATCTAATGTTTTCAACTCCAAGAATACCTTCCTTTCTTTTGAAAACCCACTTGCAACCCACAATCTTCTTACCTTTTGGTGGTTTGACAAGCTCCCAAGTTTGATTCTTTTCAAGAGATTCCATCTCTTCATTCATAGCAATTAACCACTTTGCTGAATCTTTGGAGGAAATAGCTTCCTTGTACGTTTTAGGCTCAGCATATTCTATCGACTCTGTAGCTGAAAGAGCATAAGCAACAAAATCTGAGTATCCATACATCTGTGGAGGTTTCACGGTTCTTCTCGGTTTATCTTTGGCGATAGAATAATTTTCTTCTTCAGATTCTTCAATCTCAATATTATCAGTCACTGACTGAACTGGCTGTGAAGAAGATACTTCAAACTCCACCTTCTTTGGTGCACTTTGTAGATTTTCCTGACAAGTATCTAATGATTTCTTGACAGGATGAAGCATAGCAGACTCATCAAAAGTAACATCTCTGCTAATTATAATCTTAGATGAATCAGAACACCAAAGCCTATAACCTTTTATACCAGAACCATAACCAAGAAAAATACATTTTTTCGCTCTAGGCTCTAGTTTTCCTTCACTAACATGTGCATATGCTGGACATCCAAAAACTCGAAGAGAAGAATAATCAACAGGTTTACCTGACCATACCTCCTCAGGTGTCTTGTTATCAATAGGCATGCAAGGAGAACGATTTATTAACCAACAAGCAGTATTGACTACTTCAGCCCAGAATTCCTTGCCCAGACTAGCGTTAGACAACATGCACCTTGTTCTTTCTAATAAGGTTCTGTTCATACGTTCTGCAATACCATTCTGCTGCGGAGTATACACTGTAGTATGGTGCCTCACAATTCCTTCATTCTTGCAGAACTCATTAAATTCGCTTCCACAAAATTCTAGCCCATTATCTGTTCTCAACCGCTTGATTTTCTTACCACTCTGATTCTCAACTAATGTTTTCCATTGCTTGAAAGTAACGAAAACATCACTTTTTGCCTTGAGGAAAAATACCCAAACTTTTCTTGAAAAATCATCAATAAAAGTGAGTACATACCTGGAACCAAGGCCTTTCGATGGAACTCTAGCAGGCCCCCAGAGATCAGAATGAATGTAATCCAGAGTGCCCTTTGTGCTGTGAATTCCTGTATTAAAACTGACTCTTTTCTGTTTCCCAAAAACACAATGTTCACAGAAATCCAGTTTTCCAATTTTCTGACCACACAAGAGACCTCTTTTACTTAGCTCCTACATCCCTCTAATACTCATATGACCTAATCTCATATGCCATAATTTTGTATTATCTGAATCTGTCATATCAGAAGAGACCGTAACTGAACCAGTAACAGTAGAGCCTTGCAGCTGATACAAAGTGCCAATTTTATGCCCTTTCATCAGCAAAAGTGAACCTCTCAAAATTTTCAGAACTCCACCCTCAGCAGTAAATCTACAACCATTGGCGTCAAGTGTACCCAATGAAATTAGATTTTTCCTCAAATCAGGCACATGCCTGACATTATCTAAAGTTCTGATCATGCCATCATGCATCTTAATATTAACTGTGCCAATCCCAATAGCTTTGCATCTAACATCATTACCCATGAGAATAACTCCACCATCATGTTCTTTATACGTAGAGAACCAATCTCGATGAGGACACATATGATATGAGCAGCCAGAATCAAGAATCCAACTATCACAGAATTTATCTTTGTTATCTGCAATCAATAGCCAATCTTTGTCTTCTTCTTTAGCAACATCAGCTTGAGCAGGATTTTCGTTTCGCATGTTCTGTCTATTCTGATAATTGCGATTGTTATGACGATTGACATTCCCATGATTTTGTTGATTCGAATTATTTTCTCTCTGCTCCTTTGCCTTCAGTTTTAGGCAATTTATCTTGATATGCCCTGAAGACTTACAATAGTTGCAAATCATATCTCTATGCTTAGACTTTGACCTGCTCCTGCCATTATTTCTTCTCTCAATAGATCTTCCTCGAGCGACTAAACCAGCCCCATGATTATTACTACCATCAGAAGTCAATTCAGTATCGAGTTTCTGCTTATTTAGCAAACTAGTCTTGACATCTTCAACATCAATAGTTTCTCTACTAACAATCATGGTCTCTCTAAAATTCTTATAAGAGGCAGGTAGTGAAACTAGCAATAAAAGAGCTTGATCCTCATCTTCAATCTTAACATCAATGCTTCTTAATTCAGCGATAAGAGCATTGAACTCAGAAATATGGGATTTGAGAGAAGTACCTTCAGTCATACGAAAAGTGAAGAGTCGTTGCTTGAGTCTCAATCGATTTGTGAGAGACTTTGTCAGAAAAATACTCTCCAACTTCGTCCATAAACCTGCGGCTGTTTTTTGATCTAGTACCTCCTGCAAAACTTCATTCGTGAGACACAACTGAATAGTGGACAAAGCTTTCTCATCCAATTCTTCCCATACTTCATCTGTCATGTCCGGTTTCTTCCCTTTAGTAAACAAAGTTTTCTTCAAACCCTGCTGCGTCAGAACGGCTAACATACGAACCTGCCATAGGTTGAAACTGCCGCTCCCGTCAAACTTTTCGATATCGAATTTCGTTGCCGAACTCGAAGCCATAACTTATTCCGAGTCGAAGAAAACGCGCACGAAATCCTCGAACAACACTTGTCAATGCCAAAATTACCCACTGAGAAGATCGTCGAAATTGCTGAAATCGTCCAAATTGCCCGCTTCTTTCAAGCTATTTTCAGCTCGTGCTCTTGGTGTGTTCCACCTAAAGCTTGCACCTTTTGAAGCTTGGGCTCGATTCGTTGCCAATCAGTAATGCAATAGGCCTGAACGATGAGCGGATTTGGGCGCCAAACAGCAATGAAAAGGCGCCGAACAGTAGTAAAAACGGGGTTGAACAGCAGACAAAAAAAACTGTCCTTGCAGTAGTCAAGTCGTCCCACGAACGGCGATGAGAGTCAGGTCCAAAGGGTAGGGACTTGAAGCACCGATTAATATGGGAATCGACACCAGGAGGAGGAATGTGCGAAAGAAAAAAAATCGTGGTGCACGATGGTGCTCCAAATTCTGATCTGCTCCAATTCAGAATTTAGTGCGCCAAACGAAATCCAAATTAACGAAATCGTGCTCCAATTCTGATCGTGCTCCAATTCTGATCCCACTCCAATTCGATCTGCACCAATCCCTCGTTGAACAACCCAAAAAAGAAGAAGCCAAGTCCCTTTTGGCTCGTATCGAAACTCCAAAGTTGTCAAAAAAAGGCCAAGCAAAGCTAATCGTGCGAACTTGAAACGGCGACTAGGATGCACAAATATATTGGAGCGAACGCACGATCAAATTGACTCCAATTCGGGTGCAGACAATTCGGGTATCGTCCTGAAGATCGTGCTTCGCTAAGAAAAACGCCGGAATCCAAATCGCGAAATCCAAATTTCCGAAATCCAAATCGCCGAAATCCAAATTCCCGAACTCTCGTGTCTCTCTTTCGTCGACGGATGAACCTTGTGCTCTGATACCAGTTTGTTACGACAATGCGGAAACTAAGACGAAATTGAGACAGAGACGAAGAACGGAACACACAAGATTTACGTGGAAACCCTTGCGGGAAAAACCACGGGAGAGAGGAGAGGCAAAATCCACTATGAGAATCAAGGGATTACAAAAAGAGGCAACGTAAGCTTCTCTCTTACTAACAGTTTGAGAAAAGAGCAATATTTATAGTATTACCCCTCAAACCCTAATGTTGGCCCAAGGCCCATAACTTAAGCCTATTTCCTATTCAAGGCATACATAACAATAATTAAGCAATCTTTGTTCTTAAGGCGCATGTACTGTGTCTTCCCGTAGATTGACGTCTTCAGAGACAAAAAAATTTCTAGTTCTTGAACCAATCGAGAGAACATCACATTTCGATTCTCTCACTTGTAGAAGCAATTTGGATTCGCGGTCTTTCTATTGAAACCTTTGTTTCTTTTTCAGTCGTGATCGGTAAATGGACGTGGTTTAGAAAAATTTGTGGTTTCACAGCAATGGAATGATGATTGGGATTAGTTAAAAATTTGTGCCAATTAAGTCATAAATATCTTGTTGTGTCAATTCAGTCCTTCCGATCAATTTTGGCCGACCGGTGCTGATGAGGTAATTTTTTTATTAGTATTTTTAAATATTTTAAATATTTTTATTTTTTTTCATCTTTTTCCTCCCGCCAGTTGCCAAGGAGGCAAGGCCAGCGACTAGCGCTAATGCCATCTCGCGAGGCTGACGATGTCGACAGTCGAGCCTCACCATCTTTAGTTGGGTGCCATGGTTTGGCAATGGCGAGGCCAATGAGGTCGAGCCTATAGGTTTTCCCTTTAGCTAGTCGTCTACCCGGCTATAGGCTGGAGGAAGAAGACAAACAAAGAAATTGGCAAAAAAATAAAAATAAAAAATTTAATAAAAATATTAAAAAAATTCTCGTTAGCGTCGACAGAGTTCACGTCAGTGCCAAATGGGTCCATGTCAACACGGCTAGCCAAAATTGATTGGATAGACTAAATTGACACAAATACAAAAGGTTTAAGATTGAATTCATACAACTGCTAAAGGTTTAGAACTGAATTGGCAAAATTAAAGGTTTATGATTGAATTGAAAAAAGCGCAACAAGAATTTTTAATGAGAGAAATTCATAAATTCATTTTTTTTAATTGGCTTGTTCCTAGTAGGGTGTGCAATTGGACCAGGTAGAACCGAGTACCAGAGAGGACCACCCCAAAAATAGGTCCTGTACTTGGTTCCAAATTTTTTGAACCAATTTATATAGATTCGGTCTTGATTGTAGGTGAAGGCCCACCCAGGAACTGGATCGGTTTTGAAAGCAATTCTTAACTATAATAAGAACAGCATAATTTTTGTAAGTTTTGTCTAAATTTGCCCTGCGTCATTTATTTTTTTCTCTATTCTTGTAGCCTCTTTCTCTATTCTTTGGAGCAATATTCTTATGCATGAATGGAGAATGGAGTTTAAACATTTATTTTGACGTTATTGATAATTGTACGTGGCTACGTATTTGAACTTTTCATCATTCATAGTTGTATTTGACCACGTGTTTGGCGTATAGGGATTTACGCTGCTTATCTTTTATTTTGAGCCCTTATATTGCTTACATTATTTTGCTGTAGAAAAAGAAATAAAATAAAAGAAGAAAAGGCTCTCGGATAGAGAGTCGGACTAGAAAATAATGTAGATTCTAGAAACGGTTCCAAAAAAATAGGGCAAATTATACGTTCTAGGTTCCAAGTCTAGAACTTGCCCATCCTGAAATCGATCACCCCTAATTCTTAGCAAGTTCTCCATCAATGGGTTCCACTTTGTTTACTGTTCAATTCGTTATCTGAACTTGGGTTTCATTGCTCTGGGAATGCTGTCTCATTTTTTATGGTGTGTTTCCTAAAACTCAATTTAGCGAAAAGAAGAAGGAAAAGGACATGGCGGTGAGCTTGCGGAAGGAAGAAAGAAAAGAAGGGAGAAAAGAAAATATAAAGAAGAAGAGAGAAAAAAGAAAGAAAAAGAGAAAAAAGAAGAAGGAAACGAATAAGATTTTGGACGAAAATAATGCTTTTGACCATATTGAGATATGATTGGTAGATAAAATGACTGAATGCGAATAAAATCGTATTTCTTTACCGACTAAAAACCAAAAAAAAAAAAAGATATGCAAAATGTATGGATATTTATGCGCCAATTAAGGGAATATGAAGAACTATCCTTGTACTCGGTGCTTAAAGCGGAATCCCTTTCTTATACAACGAATATCTCGTCTTCAAACTCATGCATAATCAGAAAAGATGCAGAAAATCTCCATGTTATCTCCAACACAATTAATGCCCCAGTCGGATTCCATTCATATACAGAATATATACATTCTTGTTTTGGAAATTCGTTGCCAATCTATAAAAGATCTTCTGTTGTTAAGGACGTGGTGTTTCAGTTTCCATCAATCAAGCTCTCCGGTAAGTTCTTACATGGTTCTTTCCATCATAGTACAGTCTGAGAAAAGAAAAATCTTTCTCCTGCTTTTTTTTAATGTCTGGGATGTTCTATATGCCAAACCATTGAAATCCTTTTGAAATAGGTATCTCAAGATGGCATCAACTTTGATGATCCTCATTCTGTCAGTCGGAGCATTGCTGCACCACCATATCGGCATCACAAAGGCACAGCTCGACATCGGTGTGAACTACGGAATGGTCGGAGACAATCTCCCCTCTCCGGCGACGGTCGTCCAACTCTACAAGAAGTACAGCATTGGAAAAATGCGACTTTTCGACCCGAAGCCCGACGTGCTCAATGCGCTTCGGGGAAGTGGAATAGACATCACGCTAGGCATAAAAAACCAAGACTTACAAGCCATAGCATCGAGTGCGGATGCGGCTAAGACATGGTTCGACATCAACGTGCAACCCTACATGAGCGACATCACTTTTCAGTATATTGCGGCTGGTAATGAGGTCGTCCCTGGAGATTTGGCTCAATATGTATTACTGGCTATGCAAAATTTACAAACTGTCATAAGTAATTATAGATATACTGGAATGAGGGTGTCCACAGTAGTTGCAATGAGTTCATTGGGGAGTTCATACCCTCCCTCGAGCGGTGCATTCGCTGACGAAGCTCGGACCGACATGGTTGGAATCATAAACTTCTTGTCGGACACTAGCTCGCCATTACTGGTTAATGCCTACCCCTATTTCGTATATGCCTCAGATCCAACTCACGTGAGATTAGATTATGCTCAATTCACCGCACCCGGTCCAGTGGTGCAGGATGGTGACTTGAGTTACTCAAACTTGCTCGACGCGATGGTTGATGCTTTCTACTGGGCCATGGAGAAGGAAGGCGTGAGCAGCGTGGATGTGGTGGTTTCCGAGAGCGGCTGGCCATCGGCTGGTAACGGAGACTTGACCACTCCGAAGCTTGCACAAACTTATAATCAAAATTTTGTGAAGAAGTTTCTTGCCAGGCAAGCAACTCCTAGGAGGCCTGACCACTACTTGGAAGGGTTCATCTTTGCAATGTTTAACGAGGATCAAAAACCTCCGGGCGTGGAGCAAAATTGGGGCTTATTCTATCCGGATGGCACGCCGGTTTATCCTATATTTTCACAGGGTTGATTAAGGGAGGGAGACTATATAAATAAGTATTTACAATTCTATTCATCTACTTGGATCAAGTTTCAAGTCAATGAATTGTTTAGATGAATCTCAATTTCAAGGAATAGTAGATTGTTAGTTGTCAATCTTATGTACTGATTTCAATTTGCTTCTAAATTTTTGTAGTTCTAAGTCTTTCGATTTCAAAGGAAGGAGAAACACTCTCTAAAGTAAGCTGCTAGCTGACAGTTTGATAGTGCTGTCACTTATTTCTGAGCACACGATTTCCTAATGCAGAACACGCGTTGATGATGTGTGGATCTACGGTTGATATTGTATCGTCCATGACAGTCCCCTATCTAAAAACCACCACATCCAGGTCGCCCATGCCTTCCTTCTCCATTGTCCATTATAATGTGCATGATCGCATTGAGCATGTTCCTCTCAACTTGTCATCTTTAGGTAACGGGACAAGACGTAGTCAGTTGAGCGTAAGCTAATCTCACATTAATTGGGTATGGGAAGTGCACCAACTACGGATACACATTAATTTGCGGCAAGTAGCTAGTACTTGACAAGAAGTTTGTGATCCCACCCATGTCGGCCTAAGCTTCGTCGGAGAATGCACCGTTTAAGGTTCTAAAACCACGCCATATGTGTCCGAAAAAAGAAGAGCCATTTGTTTGCCCGGAAGCCGTCCGACTGCAGCCAAGAACTCCTGAGATGCCAGAGCGATTGTCACAAAAACCCTCACCCCATCACATTTATAATTTGCTTAAATTGGTTGAAGATTTCGTGTTGTCTGTAATACATATAGGGATAAATTTCCGGAGATGACTTCGGCGGACATATACGGAAGACTGAGGGGTTTTTTTTCCAAACTAGGAGGGAAAAAAAAGTATTTACCAGATCGGGTGTGTTTTTTTTTTATTTACCAAATCATAACAGCCCCTAGCTCGGCAATCTGACTGCCGAGTGGGGGAGTCGAATTTTTTGTTTTGTTTTTTAATGCTTGCCTTTAGATGCTTTAGTTTGTCCTTGAACCCGATAGGCGACTCGCCAGATGTCTTAGCCTCCGAACATTCTCGTGGTGGTTCTCGATTGAGTCTTGCATTGAGCCCTCATTAACGAATAATCCTGCAACAAGAAACCAAACTAAAACAAGAAAGGAGAAACCCCTTTCATGCTTTACTGATTGGCAGACCAGCAAGCAAGGTAGAAAGTGGCGGATTATTCGTTAAATTGGTGAAAGAATTTAGAGATTGCTAAAATGGTGGAATTTGTCTTTTTCCCAGGTGACTTGCACGTGAAAGCATGAAAGGGGTTTCTCCTTTCTTGTTTTAGTTTGGTTTCTTGTTGCAGGATTATTCGTTAATGAGGGCTCAATGCAAGACTCAATCGAGAACCACCACGAGAATGTTCGGAGGCTAAGACATTTGGCGAGTCGCCTATCGGGTTCAAGGACAAACTAAAGCATCTAAAGGCAAGCATTAAAAAACAAAACAAAAAATTCGACTGCTGGGGGGTTGTTATGGTTTGGTAAATAAATAAATAAAAAAACACACCCGATTTGGTAAATATTTTTTTTTCCCTCCTAGTTTGGAAAAAAAACCCGAAGACTGACGTTGCTCCTATAGAGTTACAGATTGGTGCCCAATCATGTCTTGGCTGCATCAGCGCTGGATGCTATGTTCTGCCCAAGTCTTGGTTTCTTATGCTTTACTTACAATCTTGTAATTCTTGTAGAGTCGGACCCCCGTGGTCGGAGAAGGGAGATTGTCCCCAAGCATTTCCTGCTTCACGTCCATGTCAAGCGGCGCCTTCATAAAATCAATCCGATAGTGAAGTAATAATATTCAGGATCCAATAGACACTGTGCGAAGAACCAGGATAAGCCGTCGATAAGTCGATTCTAGGCACTATGCAGACCGACGATGCGAGAGCCGAAGCTCCAATGACTCACCTCAGCCGCAGAAGGCTACTATACCTATTGAAGTAATATATCAAAAGGAAAAAAAAATCATAATGACCACAATGCAGAACTTTTTACAAATCATGAAGATCATGAAGATAGCACATCAAGCAGACTATCCACGAGTTGAACATTTGGAGATCTTTTTCTGATTTGCTACTTATTTATCATGTAGATCAAGCCGTTATCTTTTTCTAATTTGTTATCGTGTATATCATATTGTTATCTCTTATTTCCACCTTAGTTATAGATGATAATACCCCTATTTATAATGTACAATGTATCAATGAAATTATAGGCTTCAGCAACTCAATTTCTTGTTTTCTTCATGGTATCAGAGCCACTCAAGGCACAATGATCTTTTCTTCCCGCAGCAACAACAACAACAACAACAACAACAACAACAACAAAAAACCAACCCTTGATACAATCATGTCAAGATTTCCATTCCCTTCAAACATCAATGTGGCAAATTTTGTCACATTGAAGCTCAATGAAAACAACTTTTTACTTTGGGAGACACAAGTTGATTGAAAGTCGGGACCTACTTGGTGTCCTTACAGGAGAGATAGAGGCGTCATCGCAAACTCAGACATCAGAAGATGGAACTATAGTCAATAATCAAGACTATGCAACATGGGTACGTAGTGATCGTCTTGTGAAGTCTTGGATCGTGGAACACTCTCGGAAGATGTTCTCGGACATGCCGTTGGTCTCCAAACAGCATCAGAAGTATGGAGAGCTCTCACAGATCACTTCAAGCAAAGCTCGGTCACTCGTGAACTTGACCTTCTTGGACAACTCCAACACATCAGGAAAGAAAATAAGCCTTTATCTATTTATCTTCGCGGATTTAAATCCATTTGCAATCAATTACATTCCATTGGTAAACCTGTGTCAGATGCTAATAAAGTCTTCAGATTGCTTGAAGGACTTGATAATTATGAGTCGTTTAAAACGACTATGTTTAGGCTGCCTCTTCTATCTCATGCTGAAGTGGTTGCACAACTTCAAAGTTATGAGTTACGAAACAAGCGCGCTCAAATCATGCTCCCAAATAGTTCAATGGCATTTATTTCGCAGCAACGTAACAATGGCTACAAAAATAGCCCCAGAGGAAGAGGTAGAGGACCCTCATTTAATTGGGAAAATTTCATTTAAGGGCCCAAAGTTTACTTGTTTTTCAAAAAAGGGCCTTAAGTGAGCATTATTTCAATTAAGGGCCTGAATTGCCATGTTTTTCTCAAATAAGGATTTAAAGTAAATGTTGTTTTAAATAAAGGCCCGAAGTAACCATAAAATATCAAAAAGGGGCCTGATTTTAAGGGCATTTTCGTCTTTTTGCTTATTTGTTTATTTTTTCCATTTTTCCTATTTCCCCTTTAGTATTCACTTCTTCGTTACGGGAAACCCTGCATTTGAATCTGATGCTTGGCAATACGGAAACCCAGAACTCTAATAATCCAAGACACCCAGAAACTGAAACTCCTCCGACCAAAAATCCAAGAAACTCCTCCGACGAACAATCTGACGCTTTTCACTACGGGAAACCCAGAAACTCCTCCGACCACCAATCCAAGACACCCAAGACCGGAAGCCGAAACAGCCGACTGGCTCGACTCAGAGCAGGATGATGATATGGTCTTGGAGCTCCGAGATCTGCCCACCAGGTTTCCAGCAAGCCCTCATTCGAGATCTGCCCACCAGTTCGGCCTAGATCGGTGCACCCGTGGGCGGTGACTGGCATCCCTCCTGCAGTGGGTCTTCAGCGGCCTGATCTTTCCTTGCCTCCTTTTCAAGCTGATCTCCTTGCCCTTCACCTTCAAAGACGAAGGCCTCACCGTCGCTCCCACTGCCGCCGCGCAGTCGACGAAGTCGACGAAGTCGGATTTTGAGTTCAGAAGCCGCTGAATCCCTCGGTGCTGACGGTTCAAGGAGCTGGCGGTTGGTCGTCGTCAAAAAAATTTTGCTCTGAAACTCTCCCGAATTTGGTGAGGGCCTCTAGCCCTCGCCGCCGGCCTTCGCCGCCCCGCCGATCCCGCACCATCGGTGGGCTGGGGGCCACAGGCTGGAGGGGCAGCCCTCTCCCCTGGGTGCAGTTCCTTTTTTTTTTTTCACTAAAAGTCCTAAAACTTGTCAAGAAAGTATAATTGAGTCCTAAAATTTGTAAAAAATGTAATCGAGTCCTAAAACTTGTCAAGTTAGTGCAATCGAGTCCTTCCGTTAACTCTATTAAATTTGACTAACAGAAAATACTGAGATGGTATTTTTTATTCATTTCTCTCTCCTACATGGCGTGGAGATCAAATGAAGAGGTCCACGTTTGCAAAAACGACGTCGTTTGAAGTTTGCCCCAAATTTCCGAGACCTAATTTCATTCTCAAGTTCCGTTTCTTGTTCATGGAGTCTGACTCTTCTTCTTCGAGCTCTTCTATTCTTCGCCCGTGTGTTCCTCTTCGTTTGAGGTTTGCCCCAAATTTCCAAACCCTAATATCGTTCTCAAGTATTGTTCCTTGTTCGTAGAGTCTGCTTCTTCTTCTTCAAGCCCTTCCATTCTTCGCCCATGTGTCCTTCTTCTTCTCCGTCGAGCCTCACTGTAGGAGTTCTTTTCGTGATTTTTGGCACGATTGGCGAATCGAGGCAAAAGCACTCTCGACGAGTGCTATGAGATAGAGTTCGAGGAAGTGACAATGCAAGGAAGGAGGAGGGCTTGTCGTTGTAGTCGGTGAGTTGGGTGGCCAGTATGAAGACAGTTTCGAGGATGTTAAAACCGTAAGTTTTGAGAAATCTCAACTTTTTTTCATTTTTGAGATACTTGTATGCCGCATGATTTGTAAAAGCTTGAGAAAATGCTGCAACTTTTGTAGAGAGTTTATGCATTGTCTTTTGTTTGTCACATGCTCGTCTCATGGAAGAGAAGGCCTTATGTGAGGCATCAGCTTGCTTCTGTGAGGCCTCGGCTTGCTTCTATCTTCCATTCGTATTAATTATCTTAGAGTTAAGTATTGATTTGTGTCAATTTAATTTCATTAACAGAGTGTTGAGATTATAATAACGATAACGCGGAAACGTCAACGGATCTTGCAAATATGTCGATACGAAATTACCAGAGAAATTACGAGAAACGATAAAGGACACCAGATATTTACGTGGTTCGGTCCGAGATCGGTACCTACGTCCACGGGGAGAGCCAGCAATATAATCCACTATAATCGGAAAGTCAGATTTACAATCGCTCATGCACTCGAGTGTTTCCCGCACCTAGATTAAGCCCAACGCAAAAACTCACAAGTAATATTTCACAATCTCTCACAGAGAACTCACGCAGAAAACTCACAGAGAAAATATGATATTCTTGTTGTTTGCTCTACACACGATAAAACTAAAAGCGACGTTCTCGTTCTTATCTCTGTTTGTCGTGCGGCTTCTCTGGTGCGAGGCTTCTTCAAGAAAAACGTCCCCTACTCGTGTGGCGTCCGCGTTCCCTTGGATAAACCCACTATATCGCCAAGGGACAGTCCAACTTTCTTTTGCTGCGGACTCTTTTCTGCGGCTGGTACAAGAACAGTCTCACAAAAGGATTCTCTCTTTTGTCTGTTCGTGCAGCACGCACTCCTCCAACGAAGACTAGGTCTTACGGCTTCTATATGGAGACAATCACTGACAACTTCCAAAAATAAAGAAGCCCTTTCTTTATTTCCTTAGTGGGCCATAAGAGGTCAAAGAATTAACTCCTTTATTGACCGACCCCAATCACAAACAGCAAAATAGTCGTCCACTGCACACAAGAAGTGAATTTCTCAACCTAAACAAATCCCAACATATATATTAATATCTTCAAGAATAGGAATTCTAATCCAATTAGAAATTTTGGATTTCTTTCCTATCGATTAACAAAACCGATATAATCTGTAACGATTCAAACTCGAGACATTATCTAACAATCTCCACCTTGGCTCGGCGTTTGAAGCCAAGTCATAGTACCTCGTTATCCATGCTGCTCTCTCAATGCCCCCGCGGGCGTTTACTCTCCACAGACGTCTATCAAGCTCAAGTAGAGCTTGAACCTATTTAGAGTAATGAAATAGATCCACATGTCCGCAGGATTCTCCACCGCAAGAAACTTCTTCTTGGTCACATCCTCTGTTGACATGCTATATCTGACGCAAAATTTTCGGTCACCAATGTACTCAATTCTCCAGTGATATCTCTGATTTTTATCGAACACCACATCAACTGAATGTCCCGCGTCAATATCACTAACCAAGCTATTAGACCATACCGCCTCTTCAACTTTTCTTATTGCTACTATGTCTTCAGTCTCAGTCGTCAATGAGACCATAGTGTCTCCAGAAAACGCTTTCCAACTCATAGTACAACTAGCAAAAGTAAAGGCATAATTGCTTAGAAATCGACTACCTTTCAGGTTCCCTGCATTACCTAGGTTCATAAACCTAGTTACCGCCACATTACCTGAATTACATTCTCTAAAATACACCCCAACGTCTGTCGTCCCCAACAAAATCAGGAGGATCCACTTCACATCATCACAATGTATACCTGGATTAATCATATACATTTTTCCGACTGCATGTGATAGATCAAGCCTAGTACTATCCATGGCATAATTCAGACAACCAACAATACTAGCATGTGAAGCATGAGACAAATGCTCCACCTCCATCCAAGTACATCGTGACAGACTAGACAATTTATAATATGCAGAAAACGAGATACTTACAGAATTTCTTCCAGAAGTCTCTTTATGTATCTCCATACCCGAAGCTGTCTCCGCTGCACCCAAATCATATATTTTAACATCTGCATATAACAGTCGCTCTATCTCATCCACCTCTGCTGACCACCTCAAAGCTTCATTATCTATGACCTCGAAACAACTGTCAACTGCTATGGAATCTAGCGACTCTACAGACTCTGTCACATCTACTGTACTCTGAACATCTATAGGCTCTACCTGAAGCTCCACCTGTTTCTGAACACCGTCCAGATCTTTCTCCCTAATTGACCCCTCACTCCTTTTATGAAACAGAGCAGACTCGTCAAAGGTAACATCACTACTGAACATAAAACCGGGTGAAACATCCTCTGTACACCACAGCCTGTATCCCTTCACCCCATGTGCATAGCCTAGGAATATGCACTTCCTTGCCCTCGGCTCTAGCGCGCCATCACTCACACGAGCATAAGCAGGGCAACCAAACACTTTCAGTTCGGTGTAATCAGCAGACTTACCTGACCACGTTTCCTCGGGAGTTTTCCAGTCAATCTCTGGTGATGGTGATCTGTTCACTAACCAACAAGCTGTATTAATTGCTTCAGCCCAAAAATCTTCATCTAATCCAGCATTGGAGAGTAAAGAGTGAGCTCTCTCCAATATAATTCTGTTCATCAATTCTGCAACTCCGTTTAACTGTGGTGACTCGGCAACAGTGCGGTGTCTCACCATGCCTTCCTCTATGCAAAACTGACCAAGCTCATCAGAACAGAATTCTAACCCTTTATCAGTTCTCAGGCCCATGATCTTTCTTTCTATCTGCTTTTCGATCATCGCCTTCCATGACTTGAACTGATCAAGCACTTCGCTCTTGTGCTTAAGAAGACAAATCCAGACTTTTCTTGAAACGTCATCAACAAAAGACAAAACATACCTGGCACCACCCTTGGACGGAACTGGAGAGGGTCCCCATAAGTCTGAGTGTACCCAGCCTACAATCTCTGAGGTCCGGTGAACTGCCATACTGAACTTCACTCTCCGCTGACTACCCATGTCGCAGTGATCACAAAAGTCCAGCTTCTCAATTCGATGACCTCCCAATAGACCCCTATGACCCAGAGCAATCATTTTCCTCTCACCCATGTGTCCAAGTCTCATATGCCATAACTGTGTTGTATCCTCACCTGAAGTATCCGAGAATCTAGCAGACGAGCTGATCACTGTCTTTCCTTGGAGGAGATATAACCCGCAGTCTATCTTCCCTCGCATCACGGTAAGCGCACCTTGAGAAACCTTTATAACTCCACCTACAATGGAAATTCGGTATCCGAACCTGTCAAGAGCACTCAACGAGATAAGGTTCTTCCTCAGTTCTGGTACATACCTCACATCGGTCAACGTTCGCACCATCCCATTGTGCATCTTAATCTGAACTGTTCCGATCCCCGCTACTTCACAAGCAGCACCATTTCCCATAAACACCTTACTTCCCTCCATGCATTGATAAGTAGTAAACCAGTGTTTACGAGAAGTAACATGATAAGAACATCCAGAATCAAGCACCCATTCATCACCTGATGAACTCGTGGCAACTGTTAACACATCGCCGACATCACTAGAACTATTATCTGCTGTAGTAACAATATTACTATCACCTGCAGATTCTACCTTAACTCATTTACCCTTATACTTCGGACAGTCTCTCCTATAGTGCCCTACCAAATTACAGTGATAACATCGACAGTTTCTAACATTGGACCTCGATTTAGAACGACGCTTCCATCTGTTACCTCCAGATTCTCTCTGTTCATCTCTACCATGGACTAACAAACCTTGCGCACTACCTTGCGCCAAGTTATCTTCTCCTAATTTCTTTTGCCACTCTTTAGATAATAAAGCGGACTTTACCTCTTCCAAGGTAATCGCAGTACGCCCCTGAAGTAATGAATTTATAAAGTGCTCAAAAGAATCCGGTAGAGATGCTAACAACAACATACCTTGTTTCTCATCAGGTAAGGCCTCGTTGACGTTCTTCAAGTCCATCATGAGTTTATCAAACTCATCTAAGTGGGCTCTGATAGATGTGCCTTCAACCATCCGCAACTGAAACATCCTCTTCAGCATATACAAGCGATTCTTCAAATCTTTCATACCATAGAGTACCTGAAGTTTAGCCCACAACGCTGTGGCATCCTTTTCCTCGGCTATCTCTATCAACACCTCATCCGATAAGTGTAACCTGATTATACTTCTCACCTTTCTGATTAACCTGTCCTTTTCGGCATCTTCCATTATTTCAGGCAATTTATCCTTGCCCTCCAATGCCTCGGCCAAACCTTGAGTCGTTAGTAACACCTCCACCTTGAGACTCCATAACTCAAAGTTATTTTTCCCGTTAAATTTCTCAATCTCAAATTTCGCTCCAGACATAATTGCAGCAACAGAATTTCCAAACAATGACCAGACAAGCAAAAGCCCCAAATCAACTGCTGAAATTCTAACCGTAGCTCTGATACCAATTGTTGAGATTATAATAACGATAACGCGGAAACGTCAACGGATCTTGCAAATATGTCGATACGAAATTACCAGAGAAATTACGAGAAACGATAAAGGACACCAGATATTTACGTGGTTCGGTCCGAGATCGGTACCTACGTCCACGGGGAGAGCCAGCAATATAATCCACTATAATCGGAAAGTCAGATTTACAATCGCTCATGCACTCGAGTGTTTCCCGCACCTAGATTAAGCCCAACGCAAAAACTCACAAGTAATATTTCACAATCTCTCACAGAGAACTCACGCAGAAAACTCACAGAGAAAATATGATATTCTTGTTGTTTGCTCTACACACGATAAAACTAAAAACGACGTTCTCGTTCTTATCTCTGTTTGTCGTGCGGCTTCTCTGGTGCGAGGCTTCTTCAAGAAAAACGTCCCCTACTCGTGTGGCGTCCGCGTTCCCTTGGATAAACCCACTATATCGCCAAGGGACAGTCCAACTTTCTTTTGCTGCGGACTCTTTTTAGCGGCTGGTACAAGAACAGTCTCACAAAAGGATTCTCTCTTTTGTCTGTTCGTGCAGCACGCACTCCTCCAACGAAGACTAGGTCTTACGGCTTCTATATGGAGACAATCACTGACAACTTCCAAAAATAAAGAAGCCCTTTCTTTATTTCCTTAGTGGGCCATAAGAGGTCAAAGAATTAACTCCTTTATTGACCGACCCCAATCACAAACAGCAAAATAGTCGTCCACACGCAAGAAGTGAATTTCTCAACCGAAACAAATCCCAACATATATATTAATATCTTCAAGAATAGGAATTCTAATCCAATTAGAAATTTTGGATTTCTTTCCTATCGATTAACAAAACCGATATAATCCGTAACGATTCAAACTCGAGACATTATCTAACACAGAGGAATAATATTACTAGAGGAAATAGAGGTTATCAAGCAGAGCTAGCCGTTGTTATCTATTGCCACAATATTAGCGTCGAATTTTTGGATTCTTCTTGCAAGTTTCCAGCGTTTCTACATTCCTTTATATTCTATTTAGCAATGTTTATTTCGGACTTCAATTGTAATTCTTCTAGCGGACATGTGAAGTAATATTATGATAATTGAGGCTCTGTCATTTATTCTAGGCAGTCATGAAAAATCTAAAGACTAGCCTCTTAATTCCACTTTTCAGCTTGACCTGCATTGGATAGACAATCTCAGCTTGGTAACTGCTGGTGTTTTTGACAAATGATACCTTTTCTTCCAGAGTTTTGGACAGCATTGAAGCCAAAATGTTCTTCTTCTTTTTTTTTAAAGAAGCCTGGCATTGGTAAATTGAAATGGAACATTTAATTATCATACCTATGAGCAGTCCTCTCGTTGGCATTTAAATCCAACGATGCCACCTTATTGTCTCTTTGAACTAAATCCTGCAATTTTGCTTTTGCTTGATGGTTGTCAGCTTAAAGCTTTAGAGGGTATACCTTTGATCATATTTCTGCCTGTTCTCATGTTCGTCATGCACCTACTTTACTATTTTTTGCAGGTTTAGTAGATTGCGGTTGAAGTTCTTCTTGGAAGCAGCACATGAAGCTTTTCTGGTGCCCCACTAGTCACCTGGGGCTGGGTTGCCTTTGCAAGTTCACTGTTGTAATTCTAGTATTTCGAATCTCCATTCTTTATAGACCATGATTGTAAAGTGACACCGTTGAGCGCATCATTTGGTCTCTAGAGCGTATGCAGTTGCTCATAGGCATTGTTTTGGATACAATCATCTGCGCTTGGATATTGTTTTGGACAGCAATTGACCATAATATTTACAAAAGAAATAGAGAAGCCATTGAGAGAACTCTAAACCTCAATATTCCTCCATTGAGCTAAAATGATTACAGGCAAAAAAATTGAAGATTAACAGATGAAGAATGAAAATCACTTCTGTCCTGAAGCAAGGAGAAAAACAAGGGAAGGTAGTGGAAAGAAGGCAAAAAAGGATACTGATTTAGATTCAAACAGAGCAACTAATTAGCCAATCTTCTCGGTGTAATACATCTGCAGTTCATATCAGTCTCAAAGAGCCAATCTTCTCAGTGTATAATAGCCATTTATCATTTGATAGACTTTCTAAGTCTCGAAGACAACCTTCCGGAGTGTTCAGAAAAAATGCTTTCCATCTTTAGACTTGTTTTCCGCTACAAACCTACAATTTGAAAGTTGAAGCAACATTAGATAAAAGAATGCATATTCCAAGGGGAATAGAATTATTTCAATATTTAGCATAGCTTCAGAGGATTAGATGAAACTGAGGAAACTTGATGGTGCCATAGTAAGTTGCGTGTAGTGTCAGATCTAATATATCTAGCATGATTGACCTGAAATAGGGCATTAGTTGATTGTCTCTCCCATCCTGTTTGTCAAAGACTTTCCAGTCATTCTAGCAAATGATACAAATTTGCAATATTATTCTCACTCAAGTCAAGGAAAAAGAACGTTTGACGATAACCTCAGATATCGTCATTCTTCAATTATGACACTGAAATCTAATTATTGGACAGGATGGAAAGCCAACTTACTTGTAGAACCACTTATAATGTGTCAGAATCATCTCATAAGCTAGTTAAGAACTGTCCTCCCAGCTTTAAACATGAAATAGTTTGAGTATTTGCTGCAGATAGGAAACACAAATTCCAGCCAAACCACATCCTTATCCTTCATAAACTTTGATCGACCCACTTTGAACATAAGCACTACCAGTTATAGTTTGAAGAACTCCCACAACAATGACTACATTGCTATTCGCTGTTTCTACCAAAGCAAGAATGGAACAAATCACCCAATAATTTCTTGCGGGAATTGTCGAATTTTTATAGTCCCATGATATATCAATGCCGCACAATTATAATTCTGAGTAGCCGCCGGATAAATGGTACTATCTTTCCAACACATAAAATCCACAAAGAAGACATTTGGATAGAATCAAAATAGCCGATCCGCATCACCAGGCTGAAGACTGATGACATAACTAAGACATTGTTTAGCACATGTTATAAGTGAGAGTTTTCAGCACTTAGCACTTCTCACTCGGACAATTAGTTTTCTCTATTTCAGCCAAAAAAAAACATTATAAAGGATCAAACACCAAACCTGGAAAGAATCAAGAAACATGTTTTTACCGTTTCAAAATATACATCAATAATGTGATTCAAAGAATTCACTACAATAGCAAGCGTCATCTAGAAGTGGTCTCAACGGCGTACAAGTATCTTGAAAATGAAAAAGTTGAGATTTCTCAAAGGCTTACAGTTTTAACATCCTCCAAACTGTTTTCATACTGGCCACCCAACTTGCCGACGACAACAACAAGCCCTCTTCCTTCATTGCGTTGACACTTCCTTGAATCCGTCTCATAGCACTCATCGAGAGTGCTTTTGCCTCGATTCACCAATCTATGCCACAAATCACGAAAAGAACTCCTGCAGTGAGGCTAGACGAAGAAGAAGAAGGACACACGGGCTAAGAAGGGAAGGGCTCGAAGAAGCAGACTCCACGAACAAGGAACAAAACTTGAGAACAATATTAGGGCTTGGAAATTTGGGGAAAACCTCAAACGAAGGACACAAGGGCGAAGAACAGGAGCTCGAAGAAGAAGAATCAGACTC